>JAECXG010000822.1:13886500-15182000 GCA_018152135.1 Drosophila paulistorum | reverse complement strand
GCCCCTGGAACGCCTTGTCCTTCAGTCACCAGACCATGCCCCACACCTCGGCATCTGCTATCACAACGGGACTCGACCAACACTTTCTACCAAAAACGTCTGAATGAGCATCGGGCAAAATACCCCCTATCGATCTAAGCCTTGACCTTACACTCACATTTCATACACTCATATTTCACACATGTTAGGAACATTAACAGACCACACAACACGCGTGCATCGCGACCCATACTAGCAATCTAAGTGACACCAGCCCACTCACATTTCATACACTCACACTTCATACACTCACATTTCACACACTCACATGTCACACACTCACATGTCACACACCAACAGACCACACACAGCACGCGTGTATCTTTTAGCCGACTAAGCTACCTACGTCTTCTATTTCCTGTAAACACACTTAGCCAAGTAAGCGACTTATGTCCCCTAGTATTTATGCGACCCTAGCAAAACGTGACCCAAGACGACCCTCGTCGGTCACACTAGGCACTTCACTTCCCTTTCTAGTATAAGCACTTTGAATATTGCCGATAAGCAGAATTCGCCGGAAGAGGCGACCCACTTCTGACACGATCCCAACGCCGCTGCCAGCGACACAACGCCGCAGCCAGCGCCACTTGGGCATCTTGGAGTATATTTAAAGGATCACGCTCGACAGGGCGGGCAGTCTCAATCTTGACATTGTACAAGTGACATCGAACTAATATCGAATAAGTGAATAAAACCAATTTATAACGTTTAATTGAGTGTTTGTGTCGTTATTCTCAACGAAGATCCTGAATATCCAAGCCTTAATCCTCTTCACAAGGAAGGACATGGTAAGATAATACCATTTAAGGCCATGGGAACTCGTAACTTATATATATATATATATATACATACAAATAACATAAATAAAACAAATATATATATATATATGTCTACAAATAATAAAACCCCATACGCAAAAAAAAAAGATGATAAATATGTTAAACCTTAAAATTAAAAAAAAAGAGAAATTATAATAAAGAAAAATTTACATGTTTGACAACTAAATAAGCAAGTTTGATGATACATTTGTTGTACCCAAGATGTGTCTAATAGATACAAAGACAGTGCAAATGTTATTAATAAAATAGAGTCATAAAATATTGATATGAAACTGACAAATGTACTTTTATTAATAATTGTAATAATAATGAGCGCATATGTATTGTATAAAGCATATAAAGCATATACTAGCAAAGAGAGCCTTAAGCCATGCTAAAGATCTTGATAAGATCTAAACAACATATGCATCAATTATTGTAAAAGTGCATTTCAAAAAGTTATCCAAAACAAAAATTGTTCTCGTTTTACAAATAAAAACACATATTAAACTGACTGAATAACTGATTAAAAGCGAGCAGAGCAATTCACCTTAACGCTCGATATGTTTAATACAGATTAGGTTAGCTTATCTAGATATAACGGGAGAAGAGTGTCCAGTTCGAGGTTGCACTAGGGTACAGATGAGTTTCATCCTCACAGTACCATATGTATGCTGTTATTCAAATGCAGCAGGCACATTTTGCTTATACCTAATGGATAAAGCCCAACAACAATAAAAAAAAACAAATTTTTTTTTATCCAAGTTGCCAAATGCACATTGAGCAATATGAGCAAGATAGAAACAAAACATCTTCAAAAGTACATTCCTTTCCTTGATTCCCTGATACACTCAGGCGAAACAAATTACAAATACAAGGAAATTAGGTACTGGATGGCCAACAATTGCAAGTTTAACAAATATATTGTATATCTTATGAACAATCCATAAAAATAGCATATAGTAGACTATTGTCTAGAAAACTTTTGATATAAGAGATTCAGATGGGGAGGTAGATAGATAAAAAAGGAAAGAGAAGATCTTTAAGCAAGGAATGGGAAGAAATTTTTCTCCATATCCCAAGCGTAAAGAAAAGATAAATGAGTCGAGCCAATGACCTTGACATAGTGTAGACTTTCCCATTATGACAGATTGGGAACATATCCTAAATGAAGCTCGTGATATTAAACAGGAAATCCACAAATCAATCAAGTGCCTCTCCCAGGATAGGAATACATCAGAGGGCACCATAGAAAAGCACACAAAAATTATAAAAACCCTTTTAGAAAAAATCAGGCTTCTTTTAAAGACCCATTACAACGGCCTTTCTAAATACCATCAAACAGCAGCTCTAGCCTTCTACAATGATTGCAAAGAAAAAGCAGCATTAGTATAGAAGCGACATCAAATAAAACTCACAGAAGTTTCTGATTTAAACTCCAGTATAAGTTTACTTAGTACAGAAGGTAAAATGACGCAAACAGTGGTAGAGTTTATAAACACAGCCACCAGGCTACCATACCTTGATGGTGACATAAAAAATCTACCAGGTTTCCTTTGAGCGCTTCGCGTACTTAACACCATAAAAGAAACGCACGAAGCAGTAGCCATCGAAATTATAAAATCCAAATTAAAAGGTCAAACGGGTAATACCCTAAACTCAGAAACAACGATTGATGAAGTAATACAAAAACTGTCAACAATCTTCAAGGGTGAATCAGTAGATCTTTTAACAGCAAAAATTTAAAATCTGCAGAGAAACCCCAATAACTGTGTTTCATACACAAAAGAGATTACTGAATTGACCGACGCCCTTAAAGGCGTATATATTTTGGATGGTCTTCCAAATGAACAAGCCATAAAATACACTACCAAAGTGGCAGTGAATGCTATGGTAAGTCATACCAAAAATCAAAGAGTCCAGATACTAATGGAATCAGGAAACTTTGATTCAGCTAATGAAGCCATCGCTAGACTCACCACCCTTTCGGTAGAGTCAGGCTCCACAGACAATTTCCAAAATAATACCATTTTTTATACCCAGCATAATTACCGCGGTAGACGCCGCTATAACAACAATGGTAACTGGAGAAACAATACGAATTGGAACAATACCAATATCCACAGAGCCCAACGAGGCAGAAATTATTCACGTCACCGAAGAGGCGGCCGTGGAGGTGGATATAATAACAACAGACAGAACCCAAATAACCAACAGAATGGTTATAACAACACCAATGTCCGAGTAGCACAAAACGCTTCGGGAAACTCCCATGCACCTTTAGATACCCAGCAGTAAAAAATAGCAAGATTCACGCCATCAACCTTAGTCAAAATACGTTTGTTACTTTCACAAATGTGGCAACAGGAAAAACATTAGTACTTTTAATAGTTACATTTGCGGATATATCCATTTTAAAAGAAAATTCCGACACTTTTCAATTTATACAAACAAACCAAATTATAAACATACAGGGAATTAGTCAAGAAGTAAACAAATCCATAGGGTTTACTTCTATTGACATACAAACTTTAAAATACTTAATCCCACACGACTTTCACATCGTGAATTCCCATTTCGCTATTCCATGTTATGGAATACTAGGAATCGACTTCATTAGAAAATACAAATGTCAATTAGATTTCAGTCCGTCCGAAGAGTGGCTAATAATTAGACCCAGCAATTTAAAATATCCAATATATGTACCAATATCGTACAGTTGCAGCATTTTTGTAGCTCAATCATTTCATCATCCGAACATGGGTTTAAAAAATGTAGGTCGACAACTAATAACCTATTAGAATTTACATCTCACTCAATCAAAGAGTTCAAGACTGCTGTGCAAACTGATGTCATTTATACTGACTTCAGCAAGGCCTTTGACCCTGTTAATCACACTGTGTTTTTATATAAGTTAAATGCACTTGGCATCCCCAGCCTTTTGCTAGATTGGATTCTTCAATATCTTTCTAAACCTACACAAAAGATCCTCTTTAAGTTTTCATTTTCTAAGACCATCCAAGTGACTTCCGGAGTACCTCAGTGTAGTCATTTGGGTCCATTGCTATTCACTCTTTTTATAAATTATCTTCCATTGATAGTGCTTATGTACACGGATGATGTTAAGCTTTACCTCAGTTTTAAAGATATATCGTCTTCTTGCCTACTTCAATGGGATCTTAATGATCTTCTAAATTGGTGTGAAACCAACCTACTAAACCTTAACGGCACTAAATGTAAAACGATGTCTTTTTATAGATGCACTCCATACTTAGCAACTTATTATCTTAACGACACTGCCTTAGAGCGGTTAGATATTGTCAATCACTTAGGTGTTCTTATGGACCATTAACCTTTAATCCTCATGTTTCTGCTACAGTAAGTAAAGCTATGAATGTTCTTAGGTTTGTGAAACGATGGTCAAAAGAGTTTGACGATCCGTACACAACCAAACTTCTGTATACTTCATTAATCCGTCCTATCTTAGAGTACGGATCTTGCATATGGTCACTTCAATATGAGACGCACCAAAGTAAAATTGAATCTGTTCAAAAGCAATTTCTGCTATTTGCTCTTCGCGGTCTAAATTGGGTCGCAATGTAAATTTGCCATCATACTCCAGTAGGCTTCTTTTAATTAATCGTAGAGTAATGCTTGGTGCTATCTTTATTCATAAACTTTTAATAGGTAAAATAGACTATCCTGAGCTATTGAACTGGTAAAACCTATCTGTACCCCGTAGACCTACTAGAAATTTTATTCCTCTATCCTTAAAACATTGTAGTTCTAACTATTCTTTGCATGAACCTTTTCGAGTCCTATGTTCTGATTACAATCTTCTGTATCCCGTAATCAGATCAGAAGCCTCTCTTTCCCTTGTGAAAACCTCTATTTTAGCACATTAAGCTCATAATTAGCTGTAGTTAATCATATTTTTAATTGTTTGTCCGTTATACTTGTATTTGTCCACGCGATCGTGCCGTCCGATATACGGCTGCGGCCCACGGTCGGTCGGGCGGGAGGTGGACAGCGTTCTGCTTGGGCTCGCGCGAAACAGGCTATGTCATGGTGTCGTATGGGCCACTTGAACGTACTTCGCATTGTACGCGTCAACGTCCAGACAATAACTCCTGGTCATTTCCTAATTGGAAGACCAACATTAGAAGCAGCCGAGTCCATATCAGAGGAAAAAATTGGAAATTTAGACAAATGGAAATTGATTAAGAAAGTGAAAAAAGATTTCTGGTTGATCTGGAAAGACGAATATTTATATACTCTCCAGCAAAGGAATAAGTGGCGACGAACCACAGAAAATTTAGAGATTGGTCAGGTCGTACTGATCAAAGATGAAAATTGTCACCCAGCCAGGTGGCCTCTGGGCAAGATTGAGGAAATACACAAAGGTAGGGACGATAAAGTAAGAGTGGTAAAACTCAAATTGCAGGAAGGGTCAATTACAAGGCCTATAAATAAAATCAGTTCACTTGTTGGGGTCAAATCATCAGAAGACGTTGATGAGAATCGATATCGGAAAAGTACCAGGTTCGGTCATCTGCCCAAAATAGGAACCGTATTTATGTTAGCAGTGTTTATGCTGCTTTGTCAACTTTCGAATGCAGCAAGCATTAAAGATGATAGACCAAAAATAACGGTAAAAGAACTAACAACAGTCGCATTGTACTTAGATCCAATGGGTCAAGTGGAAGTAGTAGCGTCCTCATGGGATCTGGTGGTATACTACGACATGTCGGCATATTTTGAAATGCTCAGTCAAGGTGACAGAATGATTCCCAAATTGAGGGGCTTATGCCAAAAACTGTATAATTTCGTAGACCAGTGTCAGTTTGAACAACACGGTTAAGCGAATTAAAGATATCGAGGAAAATAATGTGCTATTCATGACTCAAAAAAGGCAAGACACAAGCGAGCACCGTTTGAATTCATGGGGTCACTGTATCATATATTATTCGGTGTCATGGATGCGGACGATAGGATACAAATGGAAGAAAACATGAGAAACTTATTCACAAATCAGCAGAACTTAAAGCATCTAGAAGAAAAGCAGACATTGGTGGTAAACTCTAAGGCAAAAATTCTTAAGGCTACCATAAATGAAATAAATGAAAACTTTGTCAACATGAACAACCGGATTGATTTCTCAAAAGAAAGTTATTACGTGTATAGAGAATCCATTCGGTTTTTCATGATTGTAAATGAATTAAGCTCCGTGGTTGATGAATGTGAAAAAATTCAGACAGGAATTATAAGTTTATTGATAGACATTAACCATGGTAGATTAAATACTAATATTTTAAAGCCAAACCAAATGAAATTAGAAATAACTAAAATAAAAGAAAAATTATCTGAAACTTTAGTACTGCCAGGTAAAAGGAGCGGAACGGAGTTAAAAGACATATATGCTCTGTTGACGGCCAAAAGGATTTTTTTTTACAGAAAATTAATTATAAGTGCTAAAATACCACTTTTCAGTAGGCATCCATCCTTCCTCTACAGAGTTATTCCAATTCCCGTTCGATTGGTCAGTAATCAATTGGTAACAGTCTATATAAACAGTCAGTATTTAATATATAATTTTGAAATAGACTCGTATCACTTAATGTCAGATTCAGAAATGCAGAAATGTCGGACCTGGCAATAAAACAGGAGAACATGTGAAGGAAACTGGCCATGGAGTAACGCCAATGATAATGCCTGTGAGCTGACACCTTTTAAACAGAATAGAAAGTCTACCTGTTTATATACAACGATTATTGAGCCAAGATCTTACTGGGTAGAGATAGATAGTTGCAATAGTTGGTTGTTCAAGGTGCCACCTAAAACTAAGGCCAGAGTCCAATGTGGTAACGAACAGCAGGAGGTGGTCGATATACCCGAACAAGGAATTTTTAGCCTCAGATCAGGCTGCACAGCTAGGGCAGAAGATAAGATTTTATTGGCTCATCATAGCGTACCGTCAGAGTCGCACATAGCTATCCAACGTCGCATATAGGCGATATTAGTAATATATCAAATATAGAATGGAGTCCAGTTGAAGCCAACTTGGTAAACCACACGGCAGAGTTAGAGAAAATAGGAGGTCAGTTACAATCACTAAAGGAAGATTATTTTGATTTACTAGGTTTAAACGTTCATCATGCAACCGGTCATGTTTCCTTAATATTAGTTATCTTACTAATTTTAATATTATTAATAATTTGTATAAGACAACCTAAGGTTAAACACACATTCCAAACAGTCGCACTTGGCGGCGCCTTGCAGAATGTTTAAGATTAAACATCGTGGTCATCTGAAATGGCTTCATCAAATCAGATTGACCAAAGAAATATACAAAACGAAACATAAACAAAAATAAGTCATAAAGATTCATATGGCAAGTATTGCTCAAAACCAAAGAAACATGCATCCGCACTCTGTCGACACTTAACACTTAAGACCAAAACGACGCATTATCAAGTCGCCAAACGCTGAGCATGAAATATAAACGACTTTCAAACCCCGAAGACGTGGGGCATTAGAATAACCATTTTTAAGAACATTTGTCGCCTCGAGTATCGAGCCTAGATTCTAAGAGTTTATTTATATATACAACAATTGTTCCAATAAAATCAGTTCATATTTTGAATTCAACGAATGAAGACTGGGTTATTTTCTTTCGCTTCGGAATATCCTTATTCATTTTGGTCCATCGAAAAAAGGAACTCTGTGGTTTTCCCCCACCAGTGGTAAGAGACTCAGAGTGTGAATCAGCGCCTTTAAGTGCTAAGATCAGCTAAAGGTAGCAAAAATAAAATAACTCTGTTCTCCCCCACCAGTGGTAAGAGACAGAGTATAAAACAAAAAAGGAAAATATTGCTTAATAAATAAAAAAAAAATTAAAAATGGTGCGTCCGATTATAAAGGCAGTCTGTCTAGTGGAGCAACTGCAGTATTTTCGGCGATGGGAGTGGTTGTGTGTGACGTAAAAAAAAAAAGTTAACTAGTGTATAAGTAGTTGCAAGTCGGCAACTACAAAGAGCGGCAGAGCAGCAAGATAGTTGGAAAGAAGAGGCTGCTGAACGTACACTGCTGATACGAAAAAATCTGGTGCGATGACCGGCACCGGTACCGCCTGAGCCCATAGGCCCTGGACAACAGCAGCTGAGCAACGATACAAAAAAAAAAAGAAGCAGAATCGTCACATGGCGGAGTGGACACACATGGTATAAATTGAAAAAAAAAAAATGAAATCTGAGTGAGTAGAGGTGATGAGCAATGCCAAGACGTAGCGGAGTTAAGAATCGGCTAAAACAAAGGAAAGCCGAACTTTTTAAGCTACTGTTTGCCACCGACACAACAATTATTGGGCAAAAGGCAACAAATTACAAGCTGAACTAGACAACATTGAGTTAATTCAGCAAAAATTAAAGCAAAAAGACTGAACCTCTACAAAAATTACGCCTAAAAATGTAAAAGTAATTAATACATATGATTTCCAAAAACCAGAACCCAAGAAGACAATCCAGACCACACCAGAGAAGATGTGCCCAGCGGATTTCCCTGGACCATTAGATTCGCCATATTGCGAATACAACTGTGTCAAGAGGACCGACACCGGCACCCCATCAGCATATGCAAAGACCAGCACCGGCAACGTCTATCGCAACAAGCTAGACCCAGGACGCAGTAGGACCGGTAGCGCCACAAAGAGCGCCCAACAGTTAAATAAAAAAAAAAATTCATCCTAAATCAAAATTGTTTTCAAAAAAAAAAACAAAAATTGATGCTACTATGTAAACTTGAGCAATAATTGCGTTGCTCGGTATAGAGTGTAGCCCATAAAGCCACACGCCAAATAGACAGGAGATCACTGCGTTGATCGAATAGGGACAATTAGGAGAAGCAGAACAAAGAAAATGTTGAATATATATATATATATATATATATATATATATATATATATATATATATATATACATACAAATAACATAAATAAAACAAATATATATATATATATGCCTACAAATAATAAAACCCTATACGCAAAAAAAAAAGATGATAAATATGTTAAACCTTAAAATTAAAAAAAAAGAGAAATTATAATAAAGAAAAATTTACATGTTTGACAACAAAATAAGCAAGTTTGATGATACATTTGTTGTACCCAAGATGTGTCTAATAGATACAAAGACAGTGCAAATGTTATTAATAAAATAGAGTCATAAAATATTGATATGAAACTGACAAATGTACTTTTATTAATAATTGTAATAATAATGAGCGCATATGTATTGTATAAAGCATATACTAGCAAAGAGAGCCTTAAGCCATGCTAAAGATCTTGATAAGATCTAAACAACATATGCATCAATTATTGTAAAAGTGCATTTCAAAAAGTTATCCAATACAAAAATTGTTCTCGTTTTACAAATAAAAACACATATTAAACTGACTGAATAACTGATTAAAAGCGAGCAGAGCAATTCACCTTAACGCTCGATATGTTTAATACAGATTAGGTTAGCTTATCTAGATATAACGGGAGAAGAGTGTCCAGTTCGAGGTTGCACTAGGGTACAGATGAGTTTCATCCTCACAGTACCATATGTATGCTGTTATTCAAATGCAGCAGGCACATTTTGCTTATACCTAATGGATAAAGCCCAACAACAATAAAAAAAACAAATTTTTTTTTATCCAAGTTGCCAAATGCACATTGAGCAATATGAGCAAGATAGAAACAAAACATCTTCAAAAGTACATTCCTTTCCTTGATTCCCTGATACACTCAGGCGAAACAAATTACAAATACAAGGAAATTAGGTACTAGCCAACAATTGCAAGTTTAACAAATATATTGTATATCTTATGAACAATCCATAAAAATAGCATATAGTAGACTATTGTCTAGAAAACTTTTGATATAAGAGATTCAGATGGGGAGGTAGATAGATAAAAAAGGAAAGAGAAGATCTTTAAGCAAGGAATGGGAAGAAATTTTTCTCCATATCCCAAGCGTAAAGAAAAGATAAATGAGTCGAGCCAATGACCTTGACATAGTGTAGACTTTCCCATTATGACAGATTGAGAACATATCCTAAATAAAACTCGTGATATTAAACAGGAAATCCACAAATCAATCAAGTGCCTCTCCCAGGATAGGAATACATCAGAGGGCACCATAGAAAAGCACACAAAAAATATAAAAACCCTTTAAGAAAAAATCAGGCTTCTTTTAAAGACCCATTACAACGGCCTTTCTAAATACCATCAAACAGCAGCTCTAGCCTTCTACAATGATTGCAAAGAAAAAGCAGCATTAGTATAGAAGCGACATCAAATAAAACTCACAGAAGTTTCTGATTTAAACTCCAGTATAAGTTTACTTAGTACAGAAGGTAAAATGACGCAAACAGTGGTAGAGTTTATAAACACAGCCACCAGGCTACCATACCTTGATGGTGACATAAAAAATCTACCAGGTTTCCTTTGAGCGCTTCGCGTACTTAACACCATAAAAGAAACGCACTAAGCAGTAGCCATCGAAATTATAAAATCCAAATTAAAATGTCAAACGGGTAATACCCTAAACTCAGAAACAACGATTGATGAAGTAATACAAAAACTGTCAACAATCTTCAAGGGTGAATCAGTAGATCTTTTAACAGCAAAAATTTAAAATCTGCAGAGAAACCCCAATAACTGTGTTTCACACACAAAAGAGATTACTGAATTGACCGACGCCCTTAAAGGCGTATATATTTCGGATGGTCTTCCAAATGAACAAGCCATAAAATACACTACCAAAGTGGCAGTAATAAGTCATACCAAAAGTCGAAGAGTCCAGATACTAATGGAATCAGGAGACTTTGATTCAGCTAATGAAGCCATATACCATTTTTTATGCCCAGCATAATGACCGTGGTAGACGCCGCAATAACAACAATGGTAACTGAAGAAACAACACGAATTGCAACAATACCAATATCCAACAATTGCAACAATACCAATATCCACAGAGCCCAACGAGGCAGAAATTATTCACGCCACCGAAGAGGCGGCCGTGGATGTGGATATAATAACAACAGACAGAACCCAAATAACCAACAGAATGGTTATAACAACACCAATGTCCGAGTAGCACAAAACGCTTCGGGAAACTCCCATGCACCTTTAGATACCCAGCAGTAAAAAATAGCAAGATTCACGCCATCAACCTTAGTCAAAATACGTTTGTTACTTTCACAAATGTGGCAACAGGAAAAACATTAGTACTTTTAATAGTTACATTTGCGGATATATCCATTTTAAAAGAAAATTCCGACACTTTTCAATTTATACAAACAAACCAAATTATAAACATACAGGGAATTAGTCAAGAAGTAAACAAATCCATAGGGTTTACTTCTATTGACATACAAACTTTAAAATACTTAATCCAACACGACATCGTGAAGTCCCATTTCGCTATTCCATGTGATGGAATACTAGGAATCGACTTCATTAGAAAATACAACTGTCAATTAGATTTCAATCCGTCCGAAGACTGGCTAATAATTAGACCCAGCAATTTAAAATATCCAATATATGTACCAATATCATACAGTTCT
Organism: Drosophila paulistorum; assembly: GCA_018152135.1. NCBI lineage: Eukaryota > Metazoa > Arthropoda > Insecta > Diptera > Drosophilidae > Drosophila > Drosophila paulistorum. The sequence goes on along the minus strand of JAECXG010000822.1, from coordinate 15,170,536 downwards.
GGCAGCAATTCAGTAGTTTTGCCAGCAAGATCCCAAGTTGTCCGAAAAATTGAGTTAAGTTCACAAGAAGACAGTGTATTGATTCCAAATCAAGAAATTCAGAGTGGTATTTACATTGCAAATACCATAACAAATTCCCAAAACGCAGTTATAAGATTGCTAAATACAACAAAAATAGATCAAAATATAAACCTAGAAAATTTAAAATATGAACCACTTTCAAGCATTGAAATAGTTGAAACAGACCCAGAACGAAGAAAAAAAAAACAGTACTAACAACACTATCTAAAAATTTTCCGCCACAATTTCACAGCCAACTTACGAAGTTATGCAAGAAATATAGTGATGTATTCCGACTGGAAGCCGAATCAATAACAACGAATTATTTTTATAAACAAAAATTAAGACCAATTTACATTAAGAATTATAGAAATCCTCATATTCAGAAGGACGAAATCCAAAGACAAGTCCAAAAACTGATAGATGACAAAATAGTCAAGCCTTCTGTATCTGCTTACAATAGCACTCTTTTATAGGTACCGAAAAAATCGTTACCAAATTCTGAAAATAAAAAATGGCGATTAGTAATTGATTATCGTCAAATTAATAAAAAACTATTGTCCGATAAATTTCCATTAATTAGAATTGATGACATCTTGGATCAACTAGGTAGAGCAAAGTATTTTTCATGCCTTGACCTAATGTTGGGTTTCCATCAAATTGAACTCGAAGAAGAATCACGAGACATTACATCCTTTTCAACATGTAATGACTCATATCGCTTCCCGCGATTACCATTCGGTTTAAAAATAGCGCCAAACTCGTTCCAGAGAATGATGAGTATAGCATTTACTGGCCTTGAACCGTCGCAAGCATTCCTTTATATGGATGACTTAATAGTCATAGGTTGTTCCGAAAAACAAATGCTCAATAATCTAACGGATAATTTTGAGATATGTAGGCAACACAACCTAAAGTTACATCCTGAAAAATGTTCATTTTTTATGCTCAAAGTCACCTTTTTGGGACATAAATGCACAGATAAAGGAATCCTGATGACACAAAATATGATGTCATTCAAAATTATCCAGTCCCTCATGACGCGGATAGCGCTAGAAGATTCATTGCATTTTGCAATTACTACCGAAGATTTATAAAAAATTTCGCTGAGTATTCTCGTCACATAACAAGATTATGTAAGAAAAATGTTAAATTCGAATGGACAAGTGATTGTCAAAACGCGTTCGAACATTTAAAATCAGCATTAATGAATCCCACTCTGTTACAGTACCCAGATTTTAGCAAAGAATTTTGCATAATCACAGGCGCAAGTAAATATGCATGTGGAGCAGTCCTAACGCAAAATAAGAATGGACTACAGCTTCAAGTAGCATATGCATCTAGATCCTTCACAAAAGGTGAGAGTAACAAGAGTACAACAGAACAAGAGTTAGCAGCAATTAATTGGGCAATTATGCATTTCAGACCATACATTTATGGTAGACATTTCACTGTCAAAACGGACCACAGAGCATTAACTTAATTGTTTTCAATGAAAAATCCCAGTTTCAAGCTAACCAGAATACGACCCGAACTAGAGGAATATAATTTTACAATAGAGTATCTAAAGGAAAAGATAATTTCGTAGCCGACGCTCTATCGAGAATAACAATACGGGACTTGCAAAACATACAAGCTTATAAAAGATTCTGAAAGTCACTACCAGAAATCAAAGTAAACAGTCAAATTCCTGCGCAGGAATAATATAGAAGACTTGCAAAAGCAATCTCTTAATGCTTCTAAGCCCAACGTATACGACGTCATTGTAAATGACGAAGTAGGAAAAGTAGTGACCTTGCGAATAACCAATTCTTTAAGCACATTCAAACATGGCAAGAATGTTATAGCAAGAATTGACATTTGTGATATGTATACCAATGGAATTCTCGACCTAGGTCAATTTTTTGAAAGGCTCGAAAAAGAAGCCGGTATACTTAATATCACCCAAGTCAAAGTGGCACAGAGCGAAACGATCTTTGAAACTATTTCAATAGAATCTTTCAAAAATATGGGCAATAAAATTTAAAAGTTTTTAAGAGACGCCCTACTCAAGCCGTTGCCCATATTATCAAATAATGATAAAGAAAAAGAAGCAATACTGTTTACATTCCACGACGACCCTATACAAGGAGGTCATACTGGAATATCAAGAACAATAGCCAAAATAAAAAGTCATTACTATTGGAAGAATATGACACGAGATATATCTCAATATATAAAAAAATGTAATAAGTGTCAAAAAGCAAAAAAAACTAAGCATACAAAAACTCCATTGACTATAACCGAAACGCCACAACTGGCTTTCGATAGGGTAATTGTGGATACGATCGATCTACTCCCAAAGTCAGAACAAGGAAATGAATACGCAGTAACTTTAATCTGCGATCTAACAAAATACCTAATAATATTTAAGCTAAGTATAAATATCCCTAATGATAAACTCGAATAACACCCATTGTGCAATACATAGATCTTAAGATAAAGATAAGCTCTCTCTCTCAAAAAGAGAGAGATAATCTTGATCCACGAGATAAATGAAATAAAGAGGCATTCTGTGAGTGACAATCGAAGTGAACAGACGTATTTAATATCTATCCTAAAATTCAGAAGTGGGATAAAACCTGAAAAAATGTTGTTTTTTTTTTAACAATAAACAATATCGTATTAGAAATAGGAGATAAAGTTTTATTAAGAAATGATACGGCCCATAAGTTAAACCCTAAGTATTTGGGCCCATATACGATAGAAGCAATAGAAGATAGAGATAACATTTTAATTAAAGATAACAGGGATAAGAAACAAATAGTACACAAATTATCGACTAACATGAAAAAAAATAATTAAGATTAACATATATATCATCAAATAAGCATACGATCAAGCAATCAAAAGAAAATTCTTTTAATAATAATAAATAAGTTTTTATATAATACAACTAGAAAATAACTTCATAGAATTACGTTATTTTTGTAAAGGAGGGGGGGGATGTAGCATGTTCTATAATATCAAGTGATCACTGTACTCAGTGAAGTAAATTAATAATATTATAAACATATTGTATCACCTTGTTACAATATTTATGAATACAACAGTTAAGTGCCTTGCCCCCATAGCATGGTGCTGGACATAGCTGAGTCAGCGAATCTGAATAACATTATCGCAGAGACAACAAGATAATGCTCTATACCGATCATCAAAACGATCAGAATGCTTGCAAGTAGGTAGACAACAAACCATTGAAAAGCAAAAAGAAACAAGGCAAAAATATATAAAAATATATAGAAAATTTAAATACACAACACTAAGATAATTATCGATAAAAAATCAATAATTACAAATAAAATAAAGAGACAGAGTGCACAGCACAAGAAAGAGTAAAAGAACAGTTATAAGCCAAGCTTAGAGAGGCGGCGTTACAAAAGTGATTACGCGGGAGAGAAGCTGAGTACAAGCACAAAGCAGAGACAACAACAAAAAAAAAAAAAAACTAGCACTGATGGTTTGATCGGGGCGATGGGGGGAGCAAGTGCAGAAGCAATGTCGAGAGAGAAAAGAAAACAGAAATAGAAAAAACAAAATGCACCAAACACTAATCACGAAAAAATAATTAAATTTAAAATTATGCGAATAAAACACAGGGGTGTCAACCACACCAGCGAAAGCGTAAACAAGCACAATTATAAATTGAGAGAAACAATAAATATTGATAAAAACCCAGAAACCAGAAAACCCAGACCGTCACGTCAAAGAGTAGAATCTTTACTGTCGCTTTAAAAGGTATCGGTAATTCTAACGTTAGTAGAATTATTAATGGGAACTGTTTAAATGTAACATATTAGGTATGTAACACCGGACGACTGTATGAGAAAAGATATTGTATTAGGAAGGGAAAATTTTGGCTCAAGGATATTCAGCATTGGTATCGTGCGATGGGGTAGAAATAATTAAATCTAAAAATGTTGATGTGTGTTCCACACGCACTAATGTTTCGTTCAACGAAGTAGAAACCGAAGTAATTGGTCCAAATACAGAGAAATTTCATGCTTTATTGAAGACTTACGTCACTTCGTTTAGAAATGCAACTCCGAAGAAACGGTTTAATTCGGGTGAAATGGTGATTAGATTGATCGATACAACAAAGACTGTTCAACGAAGACTTTATAGATTTAGTTAGATTCTCAAGTGAGAGAGAAGTTTTTCGCGATAAAATTAATAAGTTGTTGCAAAGCAAAGTTATTAGACCAAGTAGTTCTGCTTTTGCTAGCCCTGCATTATTCGCTAGAATGGAATAGATCAGCACGCCTTTGTGTAGGCTATAGTGAGTTGATTGATTGCGGATCAAATAGCTAGACTAAGAGGCGAAAAATACTTTACCTGCTCGGATATGGCAAGCGGATTTCATCAGGTTCCAATGGATTTAAATTCTATTAAATATACGGCATTCGTTACACTAGATCGGCAATACGAATTTTTGTCGATGCCCTTTGGACTTAAAAATGCTCCGTCAGTGTTCCAAAGAACATGCCCACCGATTTCCCTACAAAAAGAACTCCCCACACTTTTCTGCAAGCGGGGCTTAGTCTTCGGTCTTAGTTAAGCTAAATTTTAGTTCCATAATTGATGGGAATAAAACAACAAGTGAAATTGATTTGTGCGTGCCTACTTTTCTTTGAGAGAGACTAGGAAGGAAAAAATTAAATTAGCTGACGCCAATTCAAAAAGGAAGTTTTCTGACCTCCCTACAAACATTTGGTCCTTCGAGCCGGATACCAAGATCCTCTCAAACCTCAGCACCGGAGTTTCATAATTTTCAAGCTAAGTAATTTTTTCTTAAATTATATCTATATGAATACATGTACATATATTTATGTACAAGTAAAAGTGATACAAACTAAGTAAAAGTGAAAAGTATAAAAGTATAGACGTGAGTGAACAATGTACATAGCGCTACTGAAAAGCCATAGTGCTACGCCTCACTGTATATGTATGTGTCCAGTATATAAGCATACTAGTAAACCCGGCACACTCCGTTTTGCCAGCAGATGGATTATTTTTTTGTAATATTTCGTTTGGGAATTAAAAGATGAAGAAAAATGATTTCTAATGCTTGATATTTGAAAAGGAAAAATTTTATTTAAGAAATGAGAGTGAATCCAAACTAAATACTGAATCGATCGCTTTCATTGGTTTTTCGTTTTTTGATCTGACGGTAACACAAACAAAGCGGATGGTTTCTTAGCTCGTGAACATGAAACATATAGCTGCCCATGTGAAAAACAATGATTTTCTAAATTTATCCCGCAAAGACTAAGCGATTGGCCTTACGACTTGTTAATTTTGATTGCGAACCCAAGTCAAATGGAAGATCAGTCGGAATCATTGGAATTCGCATTTTCATCTGCGTACTTTCCGTTAATAATGGTTGCCTCAATCAAATTCGGCATAAGTGTTTTTACCGCAAGCCGAGTACCGTTGTAAAGTCGCGGTGGATTCAAATTACGCAATATCAATTATAATAGTTATTAAACTGAACCAAATTTGAGTTGCAAGTTATATGGTAGAAATCCTGTTAACTCCAGAGAGTTCAAAAACTCTGTTGGATAATTTACTACATCATCGGGATTTGTTGTGGAATCAACGGATTTGTATGTCACCAAATCGCCATCTATTTTTGCCATCATTATTCTTTGCGGCGAGAATTGCTCGTTGATTTAACGAAGTATAATTCTGATAATTCTCACTAATGTTTGGGAAACATTGGGAAACATTGAGCTAATTGAGAAACTACAAATCGGCAAAAGTCGTTGGTAAGAGTGATTAATCCAGTTGTCGCATTAACTGGGACTTTTCCATTTCCAACAGCTAACAATTGTTTGGAATATTGTGCAGCACTTTTATCATGTTGAAGTTGAAATCTCATATTAGTGGTTAGCGACCATGTTTTTACGTAGTTTCACAAAAGTGGAAGCATTCAATTCATCTGCAGGCGTTCCACGGGGAATTACTGGCAATGTCTGCCTGAAATTGCCTGCCAACAATATCATCAAATTTCCAAAGATGTTGTTTTTTCGCCGAAGATCCTTCAGTTTGAAATTAAGTGCTTCAAGTGATTTCTTATGTGCCATTCTGCACTCATCCCAAACAATGAACATGCATTGCATCAACAATTTTCCCATTGCACTGAATCGGGATATATTTCATGTTGGAGTATCAATTGTGTTTAAATTGAGTGGCAACTTAAGTGCAGAATGTGCAGTACGACCGTCATCTAGAAGATTCTCCGCAATTCCAGATAATGCTAATGCCAAAGCTATGTTGCACATCTTAATCAAATAGCACATCTTGATCAAATAGTGGCGAAAATCAATGAAATGATAAATGTTTTCTCTGTTCCTCCAGGTGCGTCCAGAAAAAATAGACCACCAGTATTATTGTCCATCGCTTGCATTAATGTTTCGTATACTTATTTTTGCTGTTCATTTAGCAACGGCCCGTTATTTTGAACGAATTCCTGCGATGTATCAACATTGTATTGCGATTTAATTCTTGGTTAAATGCGCCGTGCATTGGTAGCAAGCAGTAGCGTATTTGCAATAGTCAGGCATTGATCCTCAATCAGAATCAATCCTTCACTGCAGATTTCATCGGTTACTTGCATGTCGGGATTATTCGTTCGATTGCACAAGTGATGCAAGATATCTTCACATATGTCGTCTTTGTATTTGTTCCATAACTGAATTGGTTGTGAAGGGAAACATGTGGTGATGATAATTGAGAACAGCGTTCGTATTTGGACGCATTTGATGAAACAACTGAATCCGCAAGTGTTAAATTCCAATGAGAATCGTTCTCCAGCAAACCCAATAGTTGACATGCTTCTCGATATGTTTGGCATTAGTGGCAATTCACAGTTTTCAAATGCACAAATGATTTTGGTCCACGTACATTTACCAACAGCGGTCGCAAATAAAAACATTCATCATTTCTAGGATGAACAGTATACATGCGACCTAGCGTATCAGTGGAAAATACCTGTGGCCAATTTGGAACTGGTGTTCCTTGTTTGTGACGTTGGAATTTCTTTGTTGATTGATTCCAAGTGTAACATACTTAGTAATACTTGGGCATTTCAACATACATCAGCGTCGCTTCGAATGGATCTGCATACATTGCAAAGAAGCTAGTCAATGTTGTCGATGGTGGTCTCTCAGCTCGTTGAGCCGGATTATCCTCAGTGAAGTAAACTCTTTGTGCATTTTCCAAATGCACTGCTAAATTTACAACTGTGGGATATCTTTCATGATTTGGAAGTTGCTGATTTCGTCATTCGCATTTTTCGACGCAATACCACACAGTCATGTCGCTTCCTTTTGTGACCTACTTGCACAAATATTTGACTGATTTGGCTGAATGACAACTCATAACGTTCGCATGAGCTTCGAAAATTCGTGAGAGCCGCTGCTCTGCGATATGGTACAATGAATTCATTTCCAATCTCAATCTCTTGATTTTGAACTTTAACTTTGATAGTTCGAACAATATCTTCTTTTGAACGTCAACGATAAACTGGATATTATCTATCGTTCCCTGTGTTTCAGCAACTAACAGTCGCGGATATCGTTTTATGCACTTTCCATCAGCCATGCATTTAATGAATTTATCTGTTTCAGCAACTAACAGTCGCGGATATCGTTTTATGCACTTTCCATCAGCCATGCATTTAATGAATTTATCTGTATCGTCACAATGTCGTGTAGATGGGGATTAGGGACTGGATCACGAATTTCTGCTGATATGATGTCATCCACTTCATTTGAATGTAATTTGTTTAGCAACCAAATTAGCATTATGAGCATGCGGTAGTCCACGCTTCTGCCATTCCACTGAGTACACACAACGTGTGTCACCAAAAACTCGATACTTAGTAAGAACTTTGAGTTTTTGCTTAAATACTCTGGCGATTATGTCACGCCGATCTAGCGGGTTTTGGTCCCGGTCCAACTCACGGCTTCCGATATTAGTTGTTGGGAGAATCGTCAGGCGTCGAATATCCCTAACATTACCATCTGAATGAATAGCATCACGCAAGTATATATAGTCTTCAGATCGTAGCTTTGCCTGATTGAATCGGATGAACGCTAAACGTTCGGTCTCAGCTTTGACATACATGACATTCTCCTTGTTCACGCCACCGGGTGAACAGCAGAGAGTGAGGGGTAGGGTTTTTCCCAAAACGGAATGCGGTCATACTGAGGAGGGTGACGAAGCGCTCTCCTGTAAATCGCCATCATCACTCCAGTACGAGATTTTCACCCGAACACCCGTTCATCTCCTTTAACTTTCATTTTGCGATTTGTCACTTTTTAAAACCGAACCATTTCGTGTGTGTATCGGTATACCTTGTGAATTAAATAAATCAAACATAGAATTAAAACGAAGTTTTTCGCGCGTTTTAATCATTCTACTCACGTACGAGATCCTGAAGATATTGGCACCCGCCAACCACTTGATACTATATCGGGTCCTTCCGCCCCGCCACAAACATTGGTCCTTCGAGCCGGATATCCTTCCGCTCTTCCAGCATGCATCGGCGGAATTCCTGATAAGTACAACATTTCTTATTAAAAATCCCATTCACATTATATCCGATTACATACTTATAAAAGTGTGAGGTTTCCCGCTCTTCCATAGCGACCTACACACTTTTGTTTACTTTATGTACATACCTGACCTGTTCCAAAGGTTACATGGTTTATGAAGTGTCTTTTTCCATTCTTTGAAATTCTGAATGTCTAAAAGTCCAATTGCATAACAATACATATGTATGTGTATGTATACATATATATACGTACATGTAAAAACAGCTGTTTTCTAACCTGCAAGTAAAAGTGTTTATAAAGTACCACTTACCTGTCCTTAAAGTGTAAAGCACACTCCACGGGCTGATCATTAGTCCAGCGGCATAAATTATTTATGCCAAATACTTTGTATATGCATACATATATATGTACATATGTAATAATTTTTGCCGCGGTAAGCTCACTCATACGACATACTTACATATATACATATGTATGTACATATGTACATACATATGTATGTCCACATACAATTTGATTCCACCCACACAAAATAAATTGCAGCCATTCCGATTGGCTCTCCGCAATTTAATAATTCGAAACCTACATAATTAAAGCAGGAAATCGTGATCTTCGTTAAACAATTTAAAATTAATTAAATTCATAAAACATAAACAACGGCAGAACAGCTGACTCCCGATCAGTGCTGACACTCAAGCCTCATCAGTGCTGACACTTGAGCCAAGCCGTGACTCGGTCACGACATCCATTTTTTCCATCGTGATTTTCGTATTGTGCAAAAAATATTTCAATCGACTAATTGAATTTAATTCGCAAAATATTTTCTAACGAAAAATAAGTACAATTTTATTTATATGGAATTAGTATTTTGTCTTGGTGCATTTTTGATTTTTTCCTCACAGATCCATGAAATTTATCTAGTCCGTTTAATGAAAATTAATTCCGAGTTTTTTTGCCCTCCATTGAAAAGTAATCCTACTGATCTCAATTTCTCCATATTTTTGTTTTTCTTTTATACTCTTATAAATTTCAACAGATTTCCACATTGTATAAATTTTAATATCCCAGTGATTATATATCCTTATAATTATTCACACAACTGCGAGGAAAATTATAATTTCTTCTAATTTCATTTATCCATTGTGTTCATTAAAAAGAGGAGACATTTTTCCTTCTCACTCCTCTATCCTTAAATTATACAGTCCACTTACAGCTTCGTTTCGATTTCCTCGCTTGAGAGCTCTAATTCCAAGGAGTTTTTTGTTTCCATTCAATTCGTAATAGCTCAGAGAACACTCTACGATGTCTCTTTCCGACTTTGTTGCCGTGTGCGAGGCATTAACGGCGTTCGAGGCTCGCGAGGCCCAGGCTTTAGCGGACGATGTGCCACTCGTCTCCATTAAAATACACTTAGACCAGCTTAAGTCGCTTTGGGCACAAGTCGAGGCAGAGTTTTCACGATGTTATAAGGCCTTGACGGCGCAAAAGAAGGAAGATAGTCCGAAGCACATAGCTACAATTAAAGCTAAACATGAATATTGTTATATGGTATATGTTCGAGGCGGGACTTTGTTTGGAGAGCGAATCGAGCAGCTGTCAGCGAAAACGGTTCCCCTACCAGTCAGACTCTCCGTCGATTCCACCCATCAAAGCCACACAGTTCCCCCGTGTGAAGTCGAAATCTTCAACGGAGACAGCCTGGCTTGGCCTACATTCCGTGATTTGTTTACCGCGATTTTTATCCATAATCCAAGCCTAACACAAGTGGAGAAACTGTACCACTTAAGTTGCAGAACTCGCGGTGAAGCCAGAGCCATTGTTTCAAGGTCACCCTTGACCAATGAAGGGTTCCAGTCCGTGTGGGATAACCTCACTGCGCGATACGAAAATAATCGATTATTGATTATGAGCCAAGCCAAGCAGCTTCTACAGATCCCAGCTGTAACCCAAGAGTCTGGCAAAGCGTTGAGAGAACTGCAGACGTCAATTCAAGGTTGCTTAACCGGTCTTGAGCTTTCCGGGGCTCGAACAGACAATTGGGATATCCTTCTCATAGCAATCTGTACGAGCAAAATGCCCAAAGCCACCCTTCTGTTGTGGGAACAGTCCGTTCCAAATAAGACCGCCGTCTCATCCTGGGACGACCTGAATCGATTCCTAACTGATCGCCACCGTGTACTAGAGGCCACAGATGTCCTTCAACCAAGCTCTAGCAGTCAGACCTTTCCTTCCGTAAGCCGAAAACCTTCGGTAAGAGCTCAGGCCTTTCCCGCTCAAGTGCAAGAGAGCTCAGCACCTAATACTTGTATAATTCCGAATCCTGCGTCCTCCGATTATTCCAGCAGCCCTCATGTAAACGTGGGAAGTTACTTCGCCTCCACTCGCAACACTGGCCTCCTGGGTACAGCGAGGGTAACTATTCATCATCGTGGCAAGCAGTTTCAAATCCGCGCTTTGATTGATATGGGATCCGAAGCGTCCTTTATTTCCCAAAGAATGTTTGAATTGATTAATCCTCCAAGCTGCCAAGTATCAACTAGCATTCGCGGCATTGGGCAATGCGATGCTGGTAGCGGCGACAAAGTGTGCCGCTTACAGATTTCTCCTCCTGACGAACCGCTCCGACAGTTCCAAGCAGTCGCCGTTGTGCTGCCTAGGGTAGCAGAGGAACTTCCCTCCCGCGCCGTATCGGATAAGGTTAAGCAGGATGCGCTGGACCTTCCGCTCGCTGATCCGCAATTTTACCAAAGGGCTCCTGTGGATTTGGTGCTTGGAGTCGAGCTCCTTCCCACTATCCTTGGGGAACGAATCATCAAGAATGTTGGTGATTCTTTCGTGGGAATCGAGACGATGTTCGGATGGGTTCTCTGTGGATCCGTTACTGATAAATCCAGTCGGTCTCGGTCCACCTCCTCCGGCAGTCCGAAGATGTCTCCAAGGACAGCAGCACCGTCCGATTTAGAATGCAGTTCCAATTGTTTCAGGTGCCGCGTTTGTCAAGGGGCACACGCGCTCCGTCAGTGCCGACAGTTTCGAGGACTACAAGCTGAAGACAGGTTACGGGTAGTCTTGAGCAACGGATACTGCCCGAACTGTTTGGCTCATGAGCATTCCAATGGTTCCTGCAGGAGCACAACAGGATGCCATCGTTGTGGCAAACAACACCACACGCTCTTACACAGCGACAGCTCAGTCGCGTACATCCAACCCAGAGAGCAAAGACCCGAAAGGCACCAGCCTTTCATTCGGACTTCTATCCAGAGGTCATCAGCCCTCGTGCCGCCTATTCCATCTGCATTCAAGGTTCCCCCTCCATCTCCACCCGTGTCTTGGCGATCCAGAACGCTGCCATCCCCCATCCTTAGACATGTCCAGCGAGGCAATTGCAACTTGTTGCAAGGGGGGCGGTATGTTCACGCCACCGGGTGAACAGCAGAGAGTGAGGGGTAGGGTTTTTCCCAAAACGGAATGCGGTCATACTGAGGAGGGTGACGAAGCGCTCTCCTGTAAATCGCCATCATCACTCCAGTACGAGATTTTCACCCGAACACCCGTTCATCTCCTTTAACTTTCATTTTGCGATTTGTCACTTTTTAAAACCGAACCATTTCGTGTGTGTATCGGTATACCTTGTGAATTAAATAAATCAAACATAGAATTAAAACGAAGTTTTTCGCGCGTTTTAATCATTCTACTCACGTACGAGATCCTGAAGATATTGGCACCCGCCAACCACTTGATACTATATCGGGTCCTTCCGCCCCGCCACAAACACTCCTCATGCGTACGAATCATCATACGATAAGCAAAGGAATTCATTGCACTTAGATTTTGGTTCGTTGATATGCCTGAAAATGCAAAATGAAATGGATTATTAATGGAAACCAATAATAGCAATAATTAGTGTGTTAATATTGTACCTGTAATTGGATCGACCATCTGCAACATGATGTGGTATACGTTTTGCCCTTTCCAATAAATGATTGGATATTGTAACGCATCGTACAAACGATTTGTCTCAATTACGCGATGCATGATATTAATTCTTCGCTGAACGACAATGTCTCGTGATGTAGTTAGATCGCCAATAATTGCAGCAATATCATCAACGATGGGTGAATTGAATCTTCGCACATGTTGACCTGTTGGGAACCGATCTGCTTTTATGACAAATTTGTGCGTATCCGATGTTAACCACAGCGTTATTAGCGTAAAAAATGCATGCAACTGTTCAATAATTCGTCTCTTTAACTGTTGTGTTCCCTGTATATTGCATCACACATTCAGCTGGTCCACCATTGACGAAATGAAATATATTTGCAGAAATTGATGCGGGTCACCTGGTGTTGGCACCATTGAACCATGCAAATGATATATTTGTCCTTGTATCTATGATGGCAAAGAATTGATTGGTGTGAGTGATTATCATTAACTTGCAAGTTGGCATGAAGCCGCCTTTTCGAATGATATTAGCTCCAAAAGAAGTCATGCGGAAACAGCTATTGTATTCAAGGATGCGTTGAAGAAAATAGTTGAAGTCGGGATCAGTTTCTTCGATCAATGGCTTCAGTGGGTGTTGTGGTGTAAGTAATGGATCCAGTTTGACTTTTCCACTTGCGCAGCATAAACCAGCCTTTTCTCTTTTCAACTTTAAAGCATGGCAATATCGGCATACAGTTGTCATTGGTCCAATTTCTAAATTGTCATCATCACCACGCGTTGTCTCAATCGGCCATTTTCTCTTAGTATATTTAGTCTTTCTAACTCCGGTCGATACACGGAAAGCTGTCATAAAACCCATTTTATTCGCGCAGGCGAATATAGAATCGAAGTTTTCTTTGCTATAAACCTTACAGAGCCCGAGACCTTTCCAACAAATGCAAAACCGTGGAAATCGGTTCATGCGTTCTGGAAGTATAGCGTCAGGCAGGAAAACCCGACTTATGTTTATATATAAGATATAAGGCGTCATATTTGTTCGCCTACTTAAAGATTTTTTTCTCGCAATTTGCAAAATTTTTCACTATGCACATTAAAACAAGGGTATAAAAAACAAGTGAACCACCCTTTCACATATACAGCCCACACTAAGATGTTTCTTTTGTCCCGCGCCACATTATAAAACTGGGCCATATCCAGCGAACACTTCGATAAAGAAAAATATATTACATATATAACAAAATATATTAATTTTTTTTTATATTCATCCAATCCCTCTTCTTATTTCCACAAGAACGTTGAAACACATATATGTACGTATTTAAACATTATTAGTTTTCGACTAAGCGAAGACACATAATATCTTTACATACACATGCATATATATGTACATATATTCCATATTTCAAATTCCATATATATTCATATTTCCATATATATGTCGGGTCACTTTTATTTTCGGCCATTTTAGCGCAGCGAGTTTCGATCGCACTCGAGTTCAGAATTGTACTGCCTTGAATCTGAACTCTCTTCTTTGTGCCTACCATCGAACCACATTCGGCGACAGCGTCAGAACGCTAACGCCCCGCTAAAACGGTACTTCTTAAAGCGACAAAGTACAAGCAACCAATCACAACACAATTAGAGGCTGACGCAATATTACAATAATGATGAAATTGTCTTTAATAAGAAATATGCAAAACTACAACCACACGCACACAAACTCGACATGCGGCGACACACGCAAAACCACAACCTCACACATACAAACTCGGTATGCGCCGACATATATATATATTTTACATATCCAAATACATGTATACATATTCTATAAAATTTGAACGCTTTGCAATTCGAATGAAATCAACAATCACGATGTTGCATATTCGCACACAAATCTATGTAGCTATGTAGCGAAAAATCACGTGAACCACCCTTTCACATATACAGCCCAAACGTACAAGGGGAACTTCAGGTATGCGAATCACCGATTTGGATGAATTTTGGATATGTTGTAGAATACCCCGTCTTTTGAAGCTGTGAGAAATATTTCGGCACACTATTTTATATTTACCTTATAAATCGCGTTATTTTTTTCTACCGCGTCATTTTATCCCATATCCCAACATTATAGATTTCGTTCAAGTTCTGTTTCGGTTCAAAAAACAAAGCTTAGTTTTATTCTTTCGGAAAATTTAATTTATCATCCCTTGTTGAATTTTTGTCCCAATTGTTTCGCTATGCAGACCAAATACTTCTTTAAATCTCCGTTCTTGTTGCAACCGTTCCCAGTCGTATCTTTGGATCTTTTATTCGAATTCCAAAGTGTTCCAATCGTTCCAAGTCGTAGCTTCGGATCTTTTATTCGAATTCCAAAGTGTTCCAATTCGTATCTTGGGATTTTATTATACCCTTGCAGAGGACATTATAAAATTGGTCAGATCCCCCATTAAGTATATATATTCTTGATCAGCATGAGAAGCTGAGTCGATATAGCCAAGTCCGTCTGTCCGTGGGTGCGTATGCGTTTTACTCAGCCATCTTAAGACCTATCGCGATGAAATTTTTATTACCCGTGTGAGTATGAAAGTATGAAAATCTTTGATATCGGACTACTATATCATATAGCTAGAACAAACATTTTTGCAAAAATTGGAGTATCGCCATGAAATTTACCAATATGATAGTGTTGGATATAAAATCTCAGATCGGATAAATAGAATAAAAGTCACAGTCAATATAAAGAGCTGCCGGCAGCGCTGCTTGCTGCCTACTACGTCATCATCAAATCAAACAGAGCACATGCATATACACACAGACGAAAGGCTTGAATGGTATATATGTGCATGCATAAAAGGACACAATAGACGCACAATACCTGGAATATAGAAGGGAAGGATTAGAAAGGGTCACTAAGAGACTGGCCACTCACCTGGACTGCAATCGGCTGCCCAGCTGGCTGCATTTTTTGTGCTGGAGAAATTGTTTATTTCCAATCAGACTTGGTTTGGAGGCCACACCGGGAGGGGCGCCGGAAGTGTTAAATATATCCCGCGCCTTCTGCTGTGGTGGGAAAATTGCAATTTTGGCAGTTTCCCTATCGTTCGACTTCTTAACGCTTATTACTTTGCCGATTGTAATTATTCAGCTGGTAACTAGTGTTGAGAACCGTCGATCGATAACAGAGCCGATAAACTAGCTGACGGCTTAGCATAATTTCACAACATTAGCTTCCATACTGTTGCGTGCTTTCGGGCGCTCGCTTAGGCGCGATTTTCAAAATCCCCCTATAGGCAGAGTAAGTCTTAAGTTACCGACTAGCAATCTTTTCAGGTCATAAGAACAGGAATAACAAACCCACAGGGCCTCTGAGACACGAAGAGGACTGTGGTCTGCCTTTGTGGCAGCGGCCACAGCGTATAAAACCTGGCAGCAGGTATAAAATGCAAAAACCTCATGGGAAAATGGCTGGAAAAACGTCGACTACTCCAGGTGGCTGCCACAGTTGTGGAAATTCACCCATGGTACAAGCCATTGCAGACTTGGCCGATGCAGCGGGCATAGCTACAAGCAGCAGCAAAAAGCACGGACTGTGCACAAACGGAGCCAATCCTTTCGCCAAAGAAAGCAAGATCGCCAGGACATCGCCACAGGCTCTTCACCTTAAGGACCGCCGCAGGCACTAAACACGTTAGGGCCGAACTGGGCAAAATCCTAGACGAGATCATAGATGGCTCGGTATATAAAAAGGCTCCCCCGACGCGTAATACAACCCAATGGATGAAGGAGGCACATCTCAAGATGAAATCCATTCATCTACAGGTAATGGAGCAGATGCAGGAATATCCGGTAAAGGCTCGACCATGCCTTGCATGCGCAACGCGCAATTCTGTCGCCAAAACCACCAAAAAGTTTACAAAAAGGAAGGAAACCAGGACGGAAGACCCACCGACGGCAAATAAGAATGACAGGAGAAGGAAAAAGAAGTCGCCAATTCAGGAGCGGAGTCCAAGTAACCGAAGCCCCGCAGCAACATCACTATCACCAGGACCAGTAGTAGCTGAACCAACACACACAACAAACACCGCTGGAGGGAAATGGCACAAGGTCAAAAGCAAGCCGAGACCCATTAAAAAGAAGAGGCCGGACGTCATCATGGTGAAATGCAAAGACCCAGCCAATTACGTGATGGTACTGAAGTCAGTCCACACAAACGCCGCAATCCAGCAGTTCAAGGAGAATGTATGTGCGGTTTGACGCACAGCAGCCGGGGAACTACTCCTACAGTTGACCAAGCCATCGGACGAAGCAACTGTCAAACTGCAGCAGGCAGTAAAACAGGCACTTGGAGACACTGCTGATGTCAAGGCGATCAGCGGATCTGCCGGAAGAATGTCACCCAAAGAAGAGGCGGGCAAAATACGAGTAGGCATGTGCATATACCGAGTACGCCTGAAGACTGAGCCGAGACGGTGCTACAAATGTCTGGATTTTGGGCATACAGCAGTATGGTGCAGAAGCAAGCACGACGCATCCAAGCTGTACGTCAACTGCTATAACCAGAAAGCAGCATGCATTCCTTGCACATGATATAGGCGGAGCAATACGGCGTATAACACGCTCAGAGCTTGATCGTTATTTGCAGAGGCTGGCAGTAACAGGTAGGATTAAGTTTCAACAGCTCAATTTAAACCACTGCAGGTCGGGACAGGACCTACTAAAACAAACCGTACGGGACCTGGAAGTAGATTTTTCAATTTTGTGCGAGCCATATTCCCATATACAGGACCACAGCTGGACGCAAAACTATCACTATGGCGCGGCAATTTGGGGCAACAGCAGAACACATCTGGAATATCAGCATAGCGCGAAGGGCAACGCCTTATATCAACGTTGGATGTTCTGAGTGCTTTTATTTCGACCAGCTTGGACTCCATTATCGCGTCCCTAGAGCGATCATCATCATCTTTAACCTGTTATGCTGCTATTTCCGGGATCGGGTGCTACTCTACGACACAGCAGCTGCTCCACGGAAACACACCTTCACAGGCGGAGTACCTCAAGGATCAGTGATCGGGCTAACATTGTTGTCATGTAAGACACTGTCCTGCGATTAGACGTGCCAACTGACACTCGCATAAAGGGCTTCGCGGACGGCATTGCCATCGTCACTGTGGCCAAGGATATCCAGCAAGAGGAAGAAAACACCAATGCAGCTTTCTTCAGGATTTTGGAATGGATGGAAGCAAACTCACTATCCATAGCCGCACACAAAACCGAGGCCGTGCTCATAAGCAGCAGGAAAAAAATGGAAACAGTCAGGATCGAATTCGCCGGATGCTCTATAATATCAAAGCCTGCCATTAAATACCTTGGAGTCATGATGGACCATAGGTTAACATTCAAAGCCCACCTGCAGTATACCGCAGATACAGCTGCGAAGGCCACGTCAGCTATAACTCGGCTTATAGCTAACGTCGGCGGCCTTAAGCAACGAAGCAGATAGCTTATCTCGACGGTGGTAAGGTCCATCATTCTATATGCCGCCGCCATATGGGCACTTGCGATGTCTTCCCCCACCTACAGCCGGGACTGCAGATCGTCGTACCGAATATGCGCACTCAGGACCATAAGCGCGTTTAGAACAGTCCTGAAGATGCCACCCTGGTGCTGGCCCCACTAGACCTCTTGGGTAACGAGGCTAGAAATAGAGATCCGCTGCCAGTTAGAGTAGAGACGACTTTGACTAATTGGCAACACAGATGGCGTAACTCAAACCATGGGAGCTGGACAAGGCGCCTTCTCTCTGACATTCGGCCATGGCTTAATGAAAAACATGGCCAGACTGACTTCTATTTGACACAGTTACTGACGGGACATGGATGCTTTAAGTTCTAGTTTCATAGCTTTAAAGACACACTGTGCGGGGAACATAAAAGACGCAGAACACGTCCTGTTTGTCTGTCCTAGATTTTCTGCTGAACGGGAAGAGCTCAGCCTAGGCATTGGGAGGCCATTTTTAGTCAACGATTTTATGGATATCCTACTTAGCTCGTAAAACAATTGGATAGCTGTTAGTCACATAACAGCAGTCATCATGCAATCCTTGCGTCGCGCTGAACGTCAGCGTAACCAAAACTTCAGTTCTAGGTAAACTTCAGACGAGGCATACGTACCATCTCCACCTCGAGAAGAAGTACTTCAGCGTTGGTTCCGCGAGAGGGATACGGAGCATAGGGTAAGTTTTAGTGCGGTGCGGTGACCACTAACCAAGGTCGATACCAAGTCCCACACTTCGGCTATCAAAACTTTCTACCAACGTTCCAAATTATCTCAAACGTTCCAAGTCGTGTTTGTGGATTTTATTCAATTTCAAGGCGTTCCAAACCGTCCCAAACCGTTCCTTGGGATTTTAGGCAAACGTTACAAATTATCCCAAATGGTCCATTTTGTGCTTTGTGGGTTTTACTAATTTCCAAGCCGTGGCACACCAGTCCACTACCATCATAACCGCCATTCCGTTATAATATGAGCACGAGCCCCCCAAAGGACGATAAAGGGGCTAAGATCACTGCTGGCACTCGCAAATCTTTGATTTTTTTCTCCATATCCACTTTAGAGGAGTACCAGCCCTACTACTCCTCCTTTCTGAGCGCTTCAGACCCATTCTAGTCCTTTAGCTCTCAAATCCGCGCCATTAAATATATATATAATATGTTTTCGGTATTATATTTTAGGCATCGCATTGCTTGCAACTTATTCCTGACCACATTGTCTATGAATCGGGGTATAGCTGGCACCTTGTGCAAATAAAACACCTTCACCTCCTCGGGGATGTTTAGTTGTGTATAAGGCTATGCTTACTTTTTTTAATTAATTGCTATCTGTTTTTTAGTTTAAGCTTTTTATCGACTGCTGTGTTAGTTGACTTAAATAAATAAGCATGACCTCTCGGCGGGCCACGTCAGAGTCACGCCGAGCAAGCCAAAAAAGGGTCAAGCCACTGGTACCACCTCCACAGATTGTGGTAACCGCTCTTAGAGTCACTCGGTCCGATCCAAAAGGACTCCAGTTGCTGCCACCATTGCATTGCATAAGTTTATCTAGATCGACCATAAACTGATTGAGTTTGAAGTCGACACCCAAGTCACCCAAGCTAAATATGACAAGTGCCACCAAATTTACGAGAGATGCACAGCTCAGTCAAGCAAGCTTATCTATGAATCGTCTCTACTCCTCCGAACCATCATGGGTCCACCTCTGCACCAGCAGAACGAGGCTGTCGACTGCCACCCATTGATACAGTGAAGTAGGCGAAGGCAACGTTTGACTTGAAGTAGTTTATTGGGGCCGCAAGACCGGTATATATAGGAGAGCATTTACATTGGTCTTATGGCTAGTGTCCTTAACGGTACTTAAAGCTAAACATTATGCTTAAGTTCTAATTACTTATAATCTATCCCTAAAAGTATGTGGCCTAATACTATCCCTAAAAGTATACTACAACAGAGGTCTTTACGGAAGATTACCTTAAATGACCTACTTTCGTGACTTGCTACCGGGCGTCTACATAGGCGATTCTCGAATTTCCCCCGACGAAAATCCGCATCATTTTCTAGCGAAAACGAGGGGTCAAGCCAACCTCATTGGCATGTTAGTATTTTCGTTCTTATTAAATTGCCGAAAATCACCCTTTCACTTTGGGAAGCCAAGGTGATCGCCAAACCCAAGTCCTGTGATCTGTGTTTGAAGGAGATTTACCCGGTGTGTCCATGTTCCCGCTTACTTCAGTTGCGGGTGTCAGAGAGGGCGGTATAAATAAAGAAAAAGTCCCTGTGTCTGAACTGTTTCGCAAGAGGGCATCAAGTAAAAGATTGCCCGAGTCAACGTAATTGCTTCACATGCAAAGGTCGTCACAATACGCTCTTCCAAGGACGCCCGACCGGAGAATAGTCCAACGCCGGTCAAAGCGCAGTCCAGTCTCACAGTATTGTCCGGACATACTTAACCTCTAAGGCAAGGTCCTCACGAGATTAGTTGCTAGGTACAGCCAACGTGGACTTTTGGCACAAGGAAACGAATGTTCCGGCAGGCATTCACGGAAAGGTCAATAGAACCTTGAAGGTCTGTCACGTAAGCATTCGGCAAATTATGGTCGATCCAATCCAATCCATACGCCATTTCAGGGAATCCTGTTCAATTTGATGATTACAAGCCTAATACCGTCACGTTTGGCATTAACTGTGCTCTGTTCTTAGCCATCCGAGTACTTCAACAACTCGAAAATGATGTACAATCCAAATTTTCTATGGCTAGTGATATTATCAAGTCCTATATGGATGTCGATGAAGCTTTGGCTACAAGAGCTAGGGTGAGATGATCAATTGCCCAGTGAACTCCATCACAGGTGGCAGGATTTTACAAAGAGCTCTTTTCTTGTCCAGATTTGAATTGCGGTGGGTTCTTCATGATCCGAATTCCGACATCCAATTCCATTGTTTTTGTGATGCGTTACAGCGGGCTTATGGTGCCGCGAATTACGTGCGCGTTAGCAATGACCAAGGCATATCGTTCTGCTTTCTTGCAGCGTAATCGAGGGTAGCCCCAGTCAAAACAGTTTCATTACCCCGCCTTGAGTTATGCTGAGCCACGCTCCTAGCTGAACAGGCAGCTGCAATTCTTCCACAACTGCCACTTGATAATGCTGAAGTATTTTATTGGTCAGATTCCACCGTCGTACTGTCGTGGTTAAATAAGTCCCTCACGTTGTCCATGCAACGTTTGTCGCTAATCGGGTAGCCAAAATTGTGACGGCAACAAATAGCGCCCCATGGAATCACGTCCGTTCAGAGGACAATCCAGTAGATCTCCCTAGCCGCGGCCTGAGTGTGCAGGAACTTGTGCACAAGGATTTGTGGTGGCACGGCTTACATGGGCTACGGGAACCGCAAGAGTCCCGGCGGCGAGCGACAACACTCCCACAAGACACTACCTTGGAGAAGAGGGTAGTGAACGGCTATGTTAATATCGCTGAGACAGCCAATAAGATACTGTCTCGTTTTTCCAATCTGTGACGTGCCTTACGAGTGGTAGCATATGTGGTCCGTTTTAACAGAAAGTGTCGAAAACTTCCAAACGATTATTCCGGGGAAGTGACCTCTAATGAGATTAATCAAGTACTCCAGGCGTTGATCCAAGTCAGTCAGCGTGAATACTTCCCGACTGAACATCAGCGTCTACAGCAGAAGAAATCTCTGCCCACGTCTAGTACCATTCTCAATTTGAATCCGTTCATTGACGCATTTGGTGTGATCCGAGCATGTGGGTGAGTGCAACAAGTAGCGGCCATCAGTTACGATAAGCGTAACCCCATTCTGCTGCCAGTCGTAAATCCACTGCCCCGGCTGTTGGTGCTTTTCACGCATCAGATCGCTCTTCATGGGGGCAGTCAACTGGTAGTCCGTCTCATCCGACAGAGGTACTGGATTCCAAGACTGCGGAATCTGGTGAAATCGGTGGTCAATTCATACAAGGTCTGCGTGATCGGCAAAAGAAGGCTGCCACGAGGAGCCTCGACGACGCACTCCGCCGTCTTCCCTGTTCCCACTGAGTCCTCCAGACGAAGGATCGCTCCAACGCCAGCGACGTCTCTGGCCACAGCATTTAAACTGACAGCCGTCAATATTGGGAAGGAGAAAGCGGTGGCAGCAGTGATCCGGTCCCCGATCAACGAAGGATGGCGACTAGAGGCTATCCTGACGGTGGTCGATGGCCTGTGCTGCCGAACTCCAAGCTCTCTGGTGAATCCTGGCGGACGACACTTTCCACCGACCATCATCTGTGTCCTTGGTCGTAGGCGCGGACATGATGACGGAGGTCATGGAGTTGGCGGGCGGCCAATCACGATGCGCACTGTATTCGGCTGGACCCTGTCCAGAGTGTGCCTTTAGACTTCCTGGTCTTAAACTCCTGCAGGGAGGGGGCATGATTATGCCCAACGGGCAACACAAAGGTTAAGGGAGGCGGGAGCTTTCACCTCGCGGCGCGCCAAGCGGGGCTTTCTCCCCGCTCTTAGATAAGTGAATTTTAATTTAACTAAAATAGTGAATAATCGAACAAGTGGAAACAAATTTCTTGTGTCACCATTTTTGGAGGCAGAAATTAATAGGAGAAAATTCATTTTGCTGCCTATTAAGAAGGAAGTTCAACCCCCTAAAAAAACAGCCATACTGAACACCTACCCAAACACATCAACGTCAAATTGTACTCACCCGAATCAGTCTAACCACTGGCAATCACACTCCAAATTCAATCGCCAAGATCATTCCGCACAGGAGGCAACAAAATATATGGGCTAACGGCTGCGCCCTTGCGGAACTCCAAACTGCTCGATTATATTATATGATGCGGCCTTCGGATGATTTCCACCGAGGCGGATTTGAGGCACTTGCGATTTGGAAGGAATGAGAATATCAGGGTTACTTCAATTCGGTTGATTTATTTTCTTAGCCTAAAATATAATTCAATTGTCGGTGGGCACCGAAGGAGCAACCGCATCGAACGAGATTATATTCAAGAGTAATTTCAGTACAGCAAACCACGCTGTCATTTACAAAATTTAAAGTTTTGGAAATTTCCGTAGAAAAAGTAAGAAAGAAGAGAATTAAAGTAACGGAACTCCAAGTGTGTCTCTCCAAAGTAACTTGCGCTGTTCTCGGTCTCTCTCTCTTTCGCTTCGGTCGTTTTCTCTTGTCAGCAAAGAGAGTCTTGCTTCAGGTGCAGCCCAAACATTCTCCCCCTTTGATGATGACGATTTTCAACATAAAATTTATGTCAGGAAGACTCCTGCGAAAATAATAAACTGAAACGGGAAAGTAACAATTTAACGCTTAAGTGCAGGGTAGGTGTCATTCTCCATCCATTTCTCCTGAATAGGCAATGGACAGAGTTTGGCTGCCGGTCGTTTCATGATCCCCTTGACAGACTTCAACGTCACCACTCTCACTAGTCCGTCGGGACCTGCATGTGTCTCCATAACGCGACCTAAAGACCATTGATAAGAAGGGAATCGCTTGTCGCTGATGAGCACGATGTCTCCAACTGTTAGATTTGTCTTGGCCTGGAGCCATTTTGGTCTCCTTTGTAATCGTTCTAAATATTCCGAATTCCATCTTCTCCAAAATTGATGTGCATTATATTGACAATTCTTCCATTGGTCAATCAGAGTAACTTAGACAATTCCGGAGCAGGAGGTGCCAACCGCGCTTCAACTATCAGAAAGTGACCGGGTGTTAAATCGTCAGGATCATTTATATTGTCTGGACGCTGACGCGTACAATGCGAAGTACGTTCAAGTGGCCCATACGACACCAGGACATAGCCTGTTTCGCGCGAGCCCAAGCAGAACGTTGTCCACCTCCCGCCCGACCGTCCGTAGGCCGCAGCCGTATATCGGACGGCACGATCGCGTGGACAAATACAAGTATAACGGACAAACAATTAAAAATATGATTAACTACAGCTATTTATGAGCTTAATGTGCTAAAATAGAGGTTTTCACAAGGGAAAGAGAGGCTTCTGATCTGATTACGGGATACAGAAGATTGTAATCAGAACATAGGACTCGAAAAGGTTCATGCAAAGAATAGTTAGAACTACAATGTTTTAAGGATAGAGGAATAAAATTTCTAGTAGGTCTACGGGGTACAGATAGGTTTAACTAGTTCAATAGCTCAGGAGAGTCTATTTCACCTAATAAAGTTTATGAATAAAGATAGCACCAAACATTACTCTACGATTAATTAATGAAGGAAGATTGATTAAAAGAAGCCTACTGGAGTTTGATGGCAAATTTACATTGAGATCCCAATTTAGACCGCGAAGAGCAAATAGCAGAAATTGCTTTTGAACGAATTCAATTTTACTTTGGTGCGTCTCATATTGAGGTGACCATATGCAAGATCCGTACTCTAAGATAGGACGGATTAATGAAGTATACAAAAGTGTGGTTGGTCAAACTTTTTTGACCATCGTTTCACAAACCTAAGAACATTCATAGCTTTACTTACTGTAGCAGAAATATGAGGATTAAAGGTTAATTTATGGTCCATAAGAACACCTAAGTCATTGACAATATCTAACCGCTCTAAGGCAGTGTCGTTAAGATAATAAGTTGCTAAGTGTGGAGTACATCTACAAAAAGACATAGCTTCACATATAGAGCCATTAAGGTTTAATAGGTTGGTTTCACACCAACTCTGAAGATCATTAAGATCTGATTGAAGTAGGCAAGAAGACGATATGTATTTAAAACTGAGGTAAAGCTTAACATCATCCGCGTACATAAGCACCAGAGAATGTGACACTACCAATGGAAGATCATTTATAAAAAGAGTGAATAGCAATCGACCCAAATGACTACCCTGAGGTACTACAATACTTAAGTTGGAAGTCACTTGGATGGTCACTTGGATGGTCTTAGAAAATGAAGACTTAAAGAGGACCTTTTGTGTACGTTTAGAAAGATATTGCAGAATCCAATCTAGCAAAAGGCTGGGGATGCCAAGTGCATTTAACTTATATAAAAGTAGAGTGTGATTAACAGAGTCAAAGGCCTTGCTGAAGTCAGTATAAATGACATCAGTTTACACGGCAGTCTTGAACCCTTTGATTGAGTGAGATGAAAATTCTAATAGGTTAGTAGTTGTCGATCTACGTTTTTTAAACCCATGTTGGGATGACGAAATGATTGAGCTACAAAAATGCTGCAATTGAGACGTTATTATTTTCTCAAATGCTTTGGGTATTGCAGACAATTTAGAAATACCCCTATAATTGGAGGCTTCGGACTTTTTCCCCTTTTCATGAAGAGGAATAATATATGATTCCTTCCAGATGGACGAGAAAGCGGAATATGTAACGGACAGTGTAAACAACTTAAGTTTTGGGAATAAGTTTTTTTTTTTTCAACGTTTAATATATATTTGTTGAATCTACTCTTAAATTAGAGCCTAACAACAAGTTTGAGATATTTTTCTTAATCTAGTACTTAAGATATATCCAGGGGATATTGCAGGCGGCCCTAATCATTTATTATTGGGTTGGTCTGTCATTTCTTTTAAGACGAGTTATATTATTAGTTCGCGTAAGGGAATTGGCAAGAACATTAGGGTGTACATCCAGTTTCGCAGAATACTTTAGTTGTTGAATACCTATTTCAGATTTTACGCTAGGTATATAGATCATTTTGAATGTTGTCATTCCGTATGTACCACGGAGCCCCAGTGATTGATTTTAAAATCTTCGACTGCGCCCTTTGTATAATGTCGACATTGCTGGTACTTGCATATTCCCACAGTACGGCACCGTAAGTCCAGATGGGTTTCAGTACGGAGTTGTATAGGAGGACTTTATACTCCAGACGTAAAGGTGACCGAGCATTGATGATCCAATGTAAGCTATTCGCTTTCAGTTTAAGCTGTGACTTTTTTGCCTCGATGTGCTTGCGCCAAGTTAGTCTTCTGTCTAGGTGGATACCAAGGTAAGTGACATTCACGGTTGAGGAATTGGTACGTTGTTTAGCATTATAGCTGGACAGTTTCTTCTGTTAAGCGTAAATGTAACATGTTTGCATTTCTGCTCGTTGACCCGGATACGCCAGGTTGCTAGCCATTCCTCTACCACCTCTGTGTGTGTTCCTCTAATTTTGCAGAGGCTTGTATCGGGCATTTGGATCTGCTGAGGATTGCCGAGTCATCGGCAAAAGTGGACATTGTAAGTCCTAAACTCGTGGTAAGTCTGCAGTGTACAGCAGGTAGAGCAATGGGCCAAGTACACTGCCGTGCGGTACACCAGCTTCGATTTTAAAGTCAGCCGAGACGGAGCCATTACATCTTACAGCTAATTTCCTATTGTAAAGGTAAGATTCCATGAGATTGTGGGTGTATTGTGGGAGTTTCTGCCGGATTTTGAACATTAGACCCTCCAGCCAGACTCTGTCGAAAGCCTGGGCAACGTCGAGAAAGACAGCTGTTTAAGAATAAACATCGTGTTCATCTGAACTGGCTTCACCAAATCAGATGCACCAATAAAATATACAAAACGAAACAAAAACAAAAGTAAATCATAAAATTCATATGACAATTATTGCTTAATACCAAACAAAACATGCATCCACACTCTGTGGAAAACACTTGAGATTATAACAGCGGCGCGGTATCAAGTAACCAGCGCTGAGCATGAAATATAAACAATTTTCAACCCCCGAAAATGTGGGGCATTAGAATAAGTATTTTTAAGAACAATTGTTGCTTCTTAGAGTTTAAGAGTTTTTAAATAAAATCAGTTCATATTTTGAATTCAACGAATGAAGACTGGGTTATTTTCCTTCTCTCCGGGAATCCCTAATCATTTTGGTCCTTCGAAAAAAAGGAACTCTGTAGTTTTCCCCCACCAGTGGTAAGAGACTCAGAGGATGAATCAGTACCTGTAAGTCTGAATTCTTATGCAAGTGTAAATGCTAAGATCAGCTAAAGGTTACAAAAAATAAAATAACTCTGTTCTCCCCCACCAGTGGTAAGAGACAGAGTATAAAACAAAAAAGCAAAATATTGCTTAATAAAAAAAAATAAAAAGTGCGTGCGACCGAGTTAAATAAGGCAGTTTGGCTAGTCGAGCAACTGCAATAATTTCGGCGGCGTCAAAAAAAAATAATTACAGAATTGGTGTGTGGCGTATTCGAAGCCCTAATATCGAAAAAAAGGTTAAAGTTAAAAGTGTATATGTATGTAGTTGCAAGTCGGCAACTACAAACAGCAGCAGAGCAACAAGATAGTTGACGAGAAAATCTGGTGCGAGGACCGGCACCGGGACCGCCTGAGCTCATAGGCCCTGGACAACAGCAGCTGAGCAACGACACAGCAAAAAAAAGCACACCGGTGAAGGACTGCCCTGGACCATTTGACTCACCCTATTGTGAGTAGACCCTGTGCTAAGAGGACCGACAACGCTGCATAGAGCGTGCTGACCAACTGAAAGCTGAACTTCGCCGAAGAGCGAAGAAACGCAAGGGGGCCGCAGAAATGCGCAAGCCTTAACTTGCCTTATTTAATAATTTAAATATAAGCCTCTATTAGCAAGTTGAAGCACGAAAGTGCAACTTGCGAACTACTAACTCCTTGATAGGCTTTTACTAACAATGTGGTTGGAGATTAAAAAAAAAAAAAACTTCTGTTATTGAGAAATGAAATGTATATCTGAATTGTGAGCCAACCACATACGCTATCAACATTTTTTCCACGTCTCTGGCTCACTGTGCAAGACACAGTTGAGATATTTTTTTTCTTTTTTTAAAAAAAAAAAGGCGGATGAATATATCGAAAAAAAAATCAATTGATTGTCAAACATACGCCATACAAAATGTTTCTTAACAAAACTGAGAAGTTGTTAGGAAAGCAGTTAGAGTTGCATAATAGGATAAGGCAGTTAGAAGCACTAGATACCAGTAACATAACTAGCAAGGTGATCGAGGAAGTAAAAGAGATTAGGAATCGATGGTTACCTAATCATAACAAATTGCTACAACAAGGGAATTTCGATCATCAGTATTTCACAGATAAAATACATGAAGGAATGTTAAAGATAGTTGCCAAAATAATAGCTGCAGGAGAGTCAGAAAAACCAGGCACTAGTAAGTCGGTGTTAGTTGAAGCAGAAGGAAATATTTCAGAAATGTTTGAGGATAGCAAAGGAGAGTCGCGAGGGAATGCGACCTCCAGTAATGAAACCGGTAGTGATAATCAGGAGATATTTATGGATAAAGTCCGACAGCTCCAGGAATATTTGGATAGGGTAACCAAAGATTTACGCACTATAGATAATTCAACAGGCAATGAGGCATGCATAATATATATTAATAAGATCAATTATTTATGGGAGAAAGTACAGGCGTGCCAGGCTGCGTTGAAAGATGCAAAATTTAAAAATACTTTGGAGGATTTAGAATTCGATGTTCGGAATTCTGTATCAGTGTTAGAAATGAAAATAAACAAGAAGGAAAGTAAGATTGAGAATGTAACCGTGAGAGGCGAACTACCGGTGTTGCCGAAAATACAGGTACCCACGTTTTCTGGGGAACCTAGAGAATGGGACCTGTTTGTGGAATTATTTGCGGAACTGATTGCAAAAAGAGAGGATCTAAGTCCTGCTCTTAAATTCAATTATTTAAAATCCGCGTTAAAGGGCGAAGCCAAGAGCATGGTAGCCCATCTATTTTCAGGTTCAGCTGACAATTATAGTGCCGCTTGGGAACTATTAAACAAGCGGTATGAAAATAATCGGAGGGTATTTTCCGAACAATTAAGTCAGATCGTTGATTTACCGATGATCAACAATGAATCCGCAAAAAATGTTAAAGGAGTGATTGACATAGTTAATGAGTCAGTTTACTTAATTAAAATAAAAGCAAATTTGTCCGATGAAGTTGACGTTATATTCGCACAACTCCTACTAAGGAAATTTGACAGAGAGGCTCTACAATTGTATGAGAGTCAGATTAGAAAAACAAGGCAAATTCAAATGCTATCTGATGTCATGGAATACTTGGAGCAGAGATATTGCTCGCTAAGTGCCATATGCAAAGAAGAGAAAAAACCGATAAAAACTGTTTTAAATTATACGGAAGTTGAAGATAAATGTCCGATTTGCAAAATTGCCGGGCACAAAGCATATAAATGCTATAAGTATAAAGGATTGACACCTACTGAAAGGTATGAAATAGCCAAAAAAGTGCAGCTATGCATAAGATGCTTGAACCATTCAAGCAATAAGGTGTGCACTAATGAAATGGTCTGTTCATTGTGCAGTAAGGAACACCATACCGTTCTTTATTTTAAAGAAGAACAGGAGAGAGTAAATACTTGTGTAACCGCACAACCAACACTGTTGGCAATAGCTGTAATACAAGTAAAAAATGTAAATGGAGGATATAAGACTCTAAGAGCCCTTATTGACTGTGGTTCACAGAGCACTATTTTGTCTGAAGAGGCCGCTCAAATATTAAAATTACCTAAAATTAAACAATATACAGAAATGAGTGGCGTGTCCTCAATAAAATCTAATAAATCAAAATATAAGGTAAAAATAGATGTGAAGACGCGAAATCCTTGGAAAGGACATTTAAAGGTTGAGGCAATTGTGTTGCCAAAGTTAATGAAAGCTCTTCCATTAAAAATTGCAAACGTGGATATGTCAAAATGGCAAACTTACGTGCTAGCTGATCCTACCTTTAATAAACCTGGTAGGGTTGATATAATAATGGGAGTAAACGTATATGCCCAAATCTTAAAAAGGGGAATTACAAAAATTGATGGCCTGCTGGGCCAAAATACTCAATTTGGTTGGATCGTCTCGGGATGCACCAAATCAAATCAGAATAAATCTGTAGTGGCAACAACAATAGATGTCACAGGTTTTGAACAACGTTGGGAGAGGAAAGGTAAATTTAAAAAATAAAAACAACACAACTCCAAAGAAATACAACAGGAAAACTCAAGAAATAAATTTATGGCCCCCGGCAGGACCTCACATTGGAGGTAAAGTGAAAATTGGGGAAGAAAAGGTATATATCCCAGAGCCAGTACAAAATGAGAATATTCAGAAGGCGATGGGTCAATTAGATAATGATTATCTAAAAAATAATATCAAAAAAGATTCCGGTAAAAAATTATCAGAAACTATACTACCAAAAAGGCAGATATGGCAAAATGATTATAAAAGAACAACATTTAATGGTAACCAGAATAACCAATCAAATTTTGGCAATCAGCGAGATTTAAAAATAGTGGAGCGTTCACATTGGAACAATTCAAAAAGTGAAGGTAGTTATTTTTTAAATTCTTCATCTTATAAAAAGGCTAGAAGTCAGCACAGTAATACACATCAGGAATGGGTAGATATCCCGAAACATAAATCATTAGGTAAATTGCCAAATATTATAAAAACCAGTAGAAGCCAACTCAGTAATACATACGGGAAAATTGGTAAGAATATGAAGTCAGTTACAATGGGTAAAGGAACATCAGATTGACTCGGTTAAACATCAGTCATGTAACTGGTCATGCTTCTTTAACAATAATTATCTTACTAATGATATTTTAATAATAATTTGTATAAGACAACTAACTATAAAAATAAAGTCCAAAACGCCGCATTTGGTGGCCCTTTGCAGAATGTTTAAGAATAAACATCGTGTTCATCTGAACTGGCTTCACCAAATCAGATGCACCAATGAAATATACAAAACGAAACAAAAACAAAAGTAAATCATAAAATTCATATGACAATTATTGCTTAATACCAAACAAAACATGCATCCACACTCTGTGGAAAACAATTGAGATTATAACAGCGGCGCGGTATCAAGTAACCAGCGCTGAGCATGAAATATAAACAATATAAGATGTGTGGCAAATACGGATGCCCTCTCTTCGTCACTGCGGGCCCATCCACCGGTTGGACCCCTTATTGGTGAAACTGTCTCTGTAGGAGCGCTTAAAGTGGGGTGGGCTTTCCACAGAGGATGTTTAGTGCTGGATGGACTGAGCTTTTCTATGTATTTCCTTTGAGCCCAGATTTCCTCTTGTCTTAACTCCTTGGCGAGACTGCGACTGCCATGCCTTAGGCGAAGTTTTGATGTTGGTGATCGAGTAATCTGCCATTCTCTTCTTAGACGTCGTTTTTCCGTTACTAATTGTTCTATCCGCCGGTTCGTAGGCCTGACAGCAGGTTTAGCGTAAGTAGAGGCATGTGGAGTAGATACTCTTGCTGCTGCTCCCAGCATCGACTCAAGTGCAGAGACGCACATGTCAATGTCCCCTGCAGCATCCAGTTTCGGCGAACAGTCAATGTGGGCACTCATGTACATTTTAAATTTAAGCCAATTTGTTTTGTTGTTTGTAAGCATATATGGGCGATCAAGTACTTGAGGTCTTGTTAACAGTGGGAATAGCACTGGAGAGTGATCGGAGGTTAAATCTAGCAGTGTTTCCGCAGTGTTCCGATTACGCGGAATCCTCTTGGTTACTGCGAAATCAATCAAGTCAGGCACTTTCTGTGGATCTGTGGGCCAATAAGTAGGCCTACCCGGTGAGACGCAATCCATCTTATTGAGTGGGTTGACTATTGTATTGTATTAATCTATAATATCCCCTGCTGCAATGAAGCGTTCTCCGAGTGTGTTAAAGAAACCGGTGAATTCCTTTTCAGAGATTGAGAAGCGTGGTGGGCAGTACAGGGCAACCAACGTAGTGTTGCCGCAGCTGGTTTGGACGGTTATAGCAGTTGCTTGTAGGTGCTGTGTTTCGAATCTGTTGAGGAACGAGTGTTTTATACGGTTTTTGATTAGGATACCAGTCCCGCCATGAGCTTTTCCGTCTGGATAGTTTGTTGCGTAGAAGGTGTATTTTGGTATTTGAAAGTTATTTTTTGATGTTAAATGTGTTTCCGATATCAGCAAAACGTCGATTTCACTTGCGTCTAGGAATAGTTGCAGTTCATCTTTGTGCTTGGAGATGCCGTTAGCATTCCAAAGACATAGACGTAGGGACGCCATTATTTATTCTCGATAAGCTTCTGGATAAGCAGGTTTTGATTCCGCATCAGTTCCTGCATACAGTTTTGCATGAACGTCATAAAAGCGGTCATGCTTTGATTAAGTGAGATTAAACCACTTGGGGTTTGCTGGCTAAGTTCTGGTGTGCTAGGTTGCGTATTCTGTAGATGGTGGAGTGACGGGGTCTCTTTCGCGGGCTCCGTCTGTCCAGTTCGGAGTACACTAGCGAAGGATACACTAGGACTGGTTGTAGCAGGCATGTTAGATGATCTAACAGCCTTGGCGAAGAATACCTCCGGTGTGGTTTTGGAGGCGTTGAAGGTGATTTTTGGTCCAGCTGGGGGTTTGCGCTCGTTTAGGTGCGATTTAAGTTCCTTCAAGGCAGGACATCCTCTGTAGTTGGCTGTGTGGTTTCCTCCACAGTTACTGCATAGTCTTAGTGCGACATTGTTTCTGTCCTTGGTGCAAATGCCATCTTTATGATGTTCGCCGCAGCCAACACACACTGACCTAAGATTGCAATTGTTAGAGGTGTGGTTATATTCCTGGCAGTTTTTATACTGAGGTGATTGGTATCTCTTATGGGGCTCCTCTACGGTGATTCTTCTGTGCAATAGGAGCTGAAGGTTGTAGATTGGGTGCACTTCATTTGGCTTCGACCGCTTTGCATCTGGTTGGAGCTCGATTTTAAAGAGCGGCTGTGCTCAACAGGCTTTATTCCTGTTGATGATGTTGATAACGGACTTAACCGTATTCAGGACACGAAACCGCAAACCCTTTTTCGGCCAATGCGTCTGCTATTTCTTGATTTAGGACCGAGGGCTCGATCCCCTTTAACACAACCTGGAGCCCTTTACTGCTTTTTAGTTGGTAGGTATAGAAGTTTATGTTAGCATTACGGAGGTACTTTTTGATGATGCGGAATTTGTCCTCAGTTTGGGTTTGACATTTAATTTCTTTTATGTTACCCCTGTTGAGAGGGGTTACAACAAAGGTTTTTGGGGGTGGTCTAGCCGATTTAACTTTATCAACAGCGCCGGCTTGATCGTCTTGCTGATTGGCAAGAATTTTAAAACGATTGCAGTAGTTGCTGTCAACAAGCTGACGGTGCTGGTCGGTGCAATCGGTGACCCAGTTATCGATATTGATGGAGAAGCACACTGCTCTCTCCACGGTAAATTGCTGTTGTGGCTTGCTGTTGCTGAGTGGCTTGCACTTTCGGTGTTATTGCTTACGGTAGCATTCAGTGGGGTCGGCGACACCACAGAAAAGTACGCGTTGTTGCGTTGGACCGAGAGACGACGCTGGTGGGGAACGAGAGAGCTTGGGCCTGAATTGGTGGACATGGCTTTTAAAAAAAAAAAGTGCTCACTTTGTTGTTGCAACTTAGTATTTATTGCTATTAGAACAAACAAAGAGCAATATGATTGTACATAGGCGTATCTGAGGCGACTGAGAGCCCTACACAATTTTTGCAAACGCGGTCTTTTTATTTTTTTTACTAAATTTTGCGGAGTGCATTAAAAATACGTCTGCACGCGGCGGCGGTTGAATTGGAATAAGTTGTTTTGAAAAAATCAGCAAACAGCAATTGCTGTTTACCGGATTTTTAAAATCTTTTATAGCATCTCGATTTTACCTTTTTCAAGTTACATAACTCACGTGAGAACCAAGGAGGTTTATCAGACCATCCTTGAGTCACACGCGGGACACAAACATCAAAGAACGACTCAAGAGTTTTATAGAAGACAGAAATGGCAGAGTCCATATCCGTGCAAGTATACAGATATGTCCAATCATTAGTTAATAAGAGTTTTTTAAGTTTAGTAAAGTTTGTCTTGCGAAAACATCGGGTTGGAGGCATCGAATTATTATATCGAGTCATAACCCCAAAAGGAAGGTCAATGGTTACATCCAGAGTTGGATGAAAGTTGTCTTCAGGGATAACTAATGGATCAGTCCTTGGAAATATCGCAGTTGGAAGAATCCAGCACAAATACCAGATCTAGTGATCTGTTCCGACTATTCCGGACAAGATTTATTTGAGTTAGGGACAACTCAAACAGACCATCAATGAAACAATGTGACGAGGAGGGCAACAGTAATAAAGAATCATATGAGAGGGTCCAGGCAATCTCAGGTAAATTAAAATCTCCCAGAACAACAAACAAGTCTTTGTCAGAGATATATGAGGAAACAAGTTGAATAGCTTCCAAATGGTGAATGTATACTGCCAAGTCGGACTGTGGTGGAATATACGAACAAGTAATATAGGCAGAAAAAGAATTAAGAGAAATTTTAACACAAACAAATTCAATCTCCTGATTGGAAGACTGGACAATTTCAGACGAGAACGCCGAATCAACAGCGATCAAAACACCACCACCATTACGAATAGTCCGATCATGTCTATATATTAAATATTTTGAGGGGAGAATTGAAGCATCGGCAATATCAGGCTTCAGCCAAGTCTCAGTAAAGGCAAGAATATGAAAGTCAAAAGCTAAACTATCTACATAGAGTCTAGAGAGTTTAGACTTTAGTCCCCGTACGTTCTGATAGGCCAGAGTTAGGGACGAAATTAGTTTTTTGACTCGCCAACAGGTGCAATATGCACATATATAATATTTATTATTTTTTTGTATTATAACACACAACAACAAAAACTTGTCACAAGCGCGAAGTTAACGGCCGCGAGCGTGATCAAAAGAGAAAGCAGAAGAATAGAGAGCACCAACACCAAGCAAACAAAAACAAACTATGAACTTGTAACGATCCTTTCTCGTCCCTTGGGATATCTATGCTATCTCTTGGGCTAGGTTCGGCACAACACAATTTATTTTGTGCCCCAGTGAAATTAGAACAGGTTTGTTTATTGATTTGTTTTGGTGGTATGTTTATTTACGATTGTTTATGGGCTTGGTTGGATATGACAAGTTTCTCTACGGTAGTTCTGAACCTGGACAGCGTTGGTGAGTCACTTCGAATCCCTCGTCGTCCCTTCTTGCCTTCCTTTTCCTCCTGTAGCCGTTGCTGGTTGTTGTCTCGGCCTGTATCGTGTGCTTGGTTTTCGCTCCACACCTCTGCACCCCTTTCGCTATGCTTGTTGAGATGGCTTTTGCTTTATGGCTTTGGGACGAATCCCGTAGCTATTATAACGAAGCAGGATGTTCCTCAGCAATTGGTACTCGTCAGGATATATAGATCCTGGAATTTCGGCAGTAGGATATATCCTCGTGCCTACCACTGAATTTGGATACTCCTGAAAATGTTTGGCTTCTCTCCAATTTACTCTAGCTTGGGTACGGTGTTTGTTATCCTTATTTAAGGACTTGTTGCTATCGGATGAACTGTACAGGTTACTCGTAAGGCCTGTATAGTTCCTAGTTTTTCTGCTGCTCCTTGTGTTTCCTTGATAAGTTCTTAAGGTTACTCGTAAGGCCTTAATTACTTGTTACTTGATCACGACTTGATGACTTGATGATATTTGATTGATGGGCGTTGCCTTTATATAGGCAGCTCCCACGGCCTCAGGAATAGATTGGTGTAGTACCGCTATACAGCTGGTAAATTTCCATCGGCCCTCTGTTTTCACCCACGCATCCCCTTGTTGCTATGCGTGGTGAAAGTCCCGTAAATCCTTGGCGCATATGTCCACTTTCTCTGTGGCTGCGCGCCCATTTATTCCTTGTCCTTGGCTTTCTTGCTTGTACATATTGACTTGCATCACTTTCTCATGTTGGCGTCGCCTTCCTATTGGCCGCCCATCGTATCCCGTTGACTTTCTTTGCTTTCTTTCTCTGTCAGCGCTGCCGTCGCCCGTCGCTCCCTTTGATCCACTCGTCATACTCAATTTCGCCCATATTCTTTCCATATTATATTTATATACATATATACTAATCGTATTAACTTAAACTATTGTTTAATAATAATTAGCCTGATTAATTTAATATTCAACATCGTTTAATTTCCCATGCAATGCACTTTCATACGCATATCGTATCTATTAGATAGAGGGCTTCCCCATTGTTCATCCCTCCCCCTTCGGCTTGCATATTCCCCTATCCAATCCACAAACCATTATCGTTTCATATAATGCATGCATGCCCCGCACTCGTCTCACGGGCTTGCTTGGCCCTCACTTTTATTCTCTTTCGCTCACAAGATTTTTGGCTGCTCGCAATCTAACTGCTTTCGTTCTCATGAGCGTGAAGTAGGCAGAGAGCACCCTATTGGCCACCGGTATTCTCCCTTGCTGTCACTCACGCATAGTGTACGTGTGACGTGCGTGTATGCTTATCAGCGTATACTCATAAGCCCAGTATGCTAATGCATGCATCTCTATATTTGCCTCTCTGTGCTCTTGATTTATTTAATGAGGCCAATGCCCCCTTTTTGCATGCAATTATGCCCTCAAGCCCGATTTCATTTACTCTTATACAGCCGATATTATGCATTATGCCTCCCACGCATCTTCCCGCTTGTACGAAATTGCCAGCGGTCGCATGTGGTTCGATCGGTCATGTTTGTTCGTAAATCATGGGATCGAGTTGGTTCGATCGAGCCATGTTGGACTTGGTTGCCCATCGCATGTGTGTGCATATCGGTTTTTGCATTATGCTTCCCACGCATCTTCCCGCTTGTACGAAATCGCCGGCGGTTGCGTGTGGTTCGACTGGCCACGTTTGATCGTAGACCACTTATATCGAATCGGTGCGATCCATCAGCAGCGGGTTCGGTCGTATATCGTACATTTGGTTTGTGTCTCGGCTGTATCTTGTATCTGGTGCATCCTTTGCACCGTTTGATTGTGTTGCTGCTGGCTTGTTGTGTGGGATATTATAGTTAATTATAATGTTCCTCACACTCTCCCCCTTCTTCGGGAGGGATTTGCCCATCCCTGTCCCTTGTACCTTGTGTTTGTTTTCTGTATGTGTATTCCTTTCATTTCCGTATTTGTGCATTTTTTTTTTCTCATGTATTACCTTTGTTCCTTTTTTTTTCGTAGTTTTGGCATGTGTTTTGCTTGTTTTGTTCTTGGGACTCAGCTCGCATCTTTTATTGGCCATTTGGCATCTTCTATTGTTGGCGATTACTGAGTGTCTTTTCGTTAATGTTGGCGGATTAGGGCATCTTTTCATTGTTTTTATTTATTTATTTATTTATTTTTTTTTTTGGCCCGTTTCGCATCTTTTCTTACTTACTAGTATTACTCTAATTTATTTCTACTTTTTGTTTTGTATTCTTACTGCCTCTCCCTAAATACCCTAATCACCCCCTGTGCGATTCTAATTCTATACCTAATTCTACCCGCCCACGCTATTCTTACTACTCTTGGCCCCTCATGTTGCGCCATTTGCCCCACGATTTCCGACACCATCTCCGGCCATTCACTCTCCTCCACCGCCTATGGCACTGGGCATGAGGTTTGCCTGGCCAATATGGGCCGAGCACTGTCGTTGTGCCCCGTGGGTGCAGACGTTTGTCTAATCAATGCCGGTCTTGGCCACACCCACGGGCACTCTTGGCATTCGAGCTGCAGTTGCTGATGTTGCTGATGCTGCTGTTGCTGTTGCTGCTGTCGCTGTTGTTGCTGTTGCTGTTGCTGCAATTGTTGCTGCTGTCGCTGCCGTTGTTGCAGTTGTTGCTGCTGATGCTGTCGCCTCGTTGCCTTCGCCAGCCGCTCCCTGGCCTTTGCCAGCTGTTCCTCTTCCTGCTGGCTTTTTTCCCATGCCAGCAGATCCCTCTCAGCCTCCTGCTGCTGCAGGATCTGCTGACGCCACCAACTCATCCATTGCTGGTTCTCAAACATGGCTCGTTCTGCATCCCAGTCCGTCCCCTCCGGCTCGAGTGGAGGTGGGCTGGCTACTCCATCAGCCGCACCTTCATCAGCCACGGCCATCCCCGCCGTTTCGCTGGCCTCTGACATTGAGTCCACCATACGAAACGGCGTTGATGGCCGCGCTGGCTCCCACAATCTTGCCGGAGGCTCATGGATTTCATTCTGCTCCCATGGCGCATATTCCTCCGGGCTACTTCGGCCGCTGCTCGCCTCTCCCGACACTTCTTCCTCCATCATTCGTACCGCCTCGTCCAGCTCCGTCCACATTTCTTCATCATCATTCTCGTCCTCCTGGTGTCCCTGGTTCACTGCTGACTCTGCCTAGCTCTCCTCTGTCAGGTAACCACTTTCATCTCCGTCCTCATCGAACTCCTCGTCCGAGGAGGCGGCGATGGCCGGATTTGCTATGTCCGGCACATCGTCGTCGGACTCCTCATCGGACCTTTGCCAGTCACCGCGTTCCATGTTGGCCCGCGGTGCCGCACCTCGTCGATCTACGCCTTCATCCTGGCCATTAACTGCATTAAATGCGTTTAATATTGGGTTTTTTTTTTTTTGATTTCGTTATTTACTCGCCGAGTGATAAACTTTGAGTGTCTCTCGATTATGACAATTGCACGCATGAAACCTCGCATTAGCATTCGGTCATTTCTTTGATATTTACCGATATTTATGATTTCTCCACCTTGCCCTTGCTCTCTTTGCATAGTTGTATATTCTAAATCGTCGTGATGCTCCACCATTACATGCATAATAGCATGCGCATGTGTATTTGCGTCGCGGTGACTCACTAATACATACGTAATATCGTGCGTATGTGTGGGTGCGTAATATCATGCGCCTGTGTGGGTGCGTTTCCCCTCCCTTTTTGCGGTGTATGTGCATTTGTGTTGGTGTTGTCTCTCGTTGATTGTCCCCATTCGTTCTATCTCGGGTATTTTTTTTTTTTGCTGCCCGTTTCTAATGTTTTATTTTGCCTGCATATTATTTGCATCGTTATGATATTCGAGTATCCGCTGCCAGTTTCTAAGTTCGTTTTCGCATGCTTGTATACGTGTCGTTACGATATTCGCATATCTTCATTTTGCTCTGCGACGCGGTTTGTGACTTTGCTATAATTTGTTTCTGATACGATGTGCTTTTGAGATTTTCAGCTCTATGTCATGTTTTTGAGTTCTCTGTCCAGCCGGCCGGTCTGTGCAGATTTCTCGCCGCCATGTCATTAGAGTCGTGCATACTCATTGCCCATCAATTTTAGTGCCATCCTCTTCCTCGCATATTTGTTGCTTCAATTGGCTGATATGTGCTTGTCTGCTTTTTTTTGTTTCTTTGTGCCGTAATTTGCATATGACCGGAGATGCAAAGCCTATCACTTCATACGGGCCTCCAAACTTTGGTGCCAGCTTTGCTGCGAATCCTTCTGCAGCATTTGAAAGGTGGTGTTCTTTTGCCCATACTGTTGCTCCAATTACTGGTCTCCATTCTCTTCGTCTTAGATTGTAATGCCGAGCCTGATCCTGTGCAGCCGTCTCCAGATTTCGCCGTATTAGTTCGAACAGCTCTTGCATTTTTTTTACCTTCGCTTCTGGTGATATCATTTGCTTCCCTGTGCCTATCATGACATTATCGTATAGTGCACCCGGCATTCTTGGTTCACGCCCCTGTATTACATATGTTGGCGTAAATCCTGTTGCCTCTGATTGGCTTGTATTTACCTCTAGTGTTATTTCTGGCCAACTTTCATCCCAGTTGCGTTGATTTTCCCCAGTAAACAGAGCCATCATTGTTTTTACTGTTCTATTTGCTCTCTCGGTTGGATTTTCTTGTGGTGTGTACGGTGCTGTCAGTTGGTGTTGGCATCCCCATTCCTCTAGCATTTTTTTGAATATTCTGCTAGTGAATTGAACTCCATTGTCCGTTATCACCACTTTCGGAGCTCCGAATCTAGATAGTATCCTCTCTCGAAAGGCCTTAACTAGATTCTCTGCAGTTGCCTTCCGCATCGGTATCAGTTCTGTCCATTTCGAAAACCTGTCAATGATTACTAGTAGCATCGAATTTCCGTGTTTCGATCTTGGCAATGGTCCCACAAAATCAGCGCATACTGTGGCCCATGGTTCTTCCGGTATTTGTGTTACCATCTTTCCCGCTGCCTGCTGTTGGCTGGGTTTGTATTGTTGACATATCGTACACTTTCCTACAAATGTCCTGATATCTCGTTACATTCCTGGCCAGTAATATCTTGCTGCGGTCCTGGCAGTAGTTCGCCTGCTCCCAGTATGCCCTGCTGTTGTTGCAGTGTGGTTTTCGGCCATTACTTGATTACGTAGGGTTTTTGGCACACATAGTTTCCATGATACCACTTCTTCTTGGCCTGCTCTGTGCGGAATGTTTCTGTATACCTGGCTATTTTCTATAATGTAATCCGGATATTTCTGTGGTTGTTGTTTTATTTTTCCCATTATGTCTTGAATCCACCCACACTCTTTGTTTGCTTGTCTTAATCTGGCACCATTGTCTACTATTCTTTTGCACCCTTCCATTGGTTGTCTTGACAAAGCATCGGCGACAATGTTTAATTTGCCTTTTCGATATGCTATTTCGAAATCGTATTGTTGCAGTTCCAGTTTCTATACTATTCAACCACTTCAACGCCATTTGATCTGTTACCACTTTAAATCGGTATCCTTCAAGGTATGGTTTTAGTTTGCTTATTGCCCATACTATCGCCAGACATTCTTTTTCTGTTGCCGAATAGTTCTTTTCCGCTGGGTTTAATTCTCTTGACAGGTATGATAGCACTCTCTCTCCATCCTCAGTGTTTTCTACCAATATGGCTCCTAATCCCGTGTTACTTGCATCCGTCTGGAGCACGAACATTTTTGTGAAGTCTGGACATGCCAATACCGGGCCACTCGTCAGCCTTTCCCTTACAGCATCGAATGCTGCCTGATGCTCCTCGTTCCAGTGCTACTTTGTTCTTTTCTTTAGCAGTTCGTTTAATGGGTGTGTTAGTGCTGCAAAACCCGGTATGAACCGTCTGTACCAAGATGCCACTCCTAAGTACTGGCGTAATTCCTTTGTGCAAGTTGGTGGTTCTAATTGGGCTATTGCGGCCACCTTTTCTGGGTCCGTTGCAATACCGTTTTCTGTCACCAAGTGGCCTAGAAACTTTAGCTCTTTTCTAAAGAATTGGCACTTCTCGGCATTAATTCTCAAGTTTGCTTCTTTCAATCTCCTGAACACTTCTTGTAGATGATTCATGTGTTCCTCGATTGTTTTGCTCACTATCACAATGTCATCTTGGTATGCGAATGCGTTTGGTATCATTTCTGGGCCAATGACTTGGTCCAGTGCACGCTGGAAAGTTGCTGATGCTGAGTGTAAACCGAATGGCATCACTTTCCATTGGAATAACCCTTTCCCTGGGACTGTGAATGCCGTCATTGGTCTACTTTTCTCTTCTAACGGAATCTGCCAGTATCCGTCCTTCAGATCTAAGCTGCTTATGAATTTTGCTTCGCGTAGTTGATTCAAGATGTAATCGATGGGTGGCATTGGGTATGCATCCTTTATAGATTTTGCGTTAATCTGTCTAAAATCTACACATAATCTCCATTTGCCTGTCTGTTTCTTTCTCACCATAGTGATGGGTGAGCTATATGGGCTTTGCGATGGTTCTATGCATCCCATTGTCAACAGTTCGTCGACCTTTGCGTTGATTTCTCCTTGTATTTTCGGATTTTTCGGGTAATACCTTTGCTTTATTGGGATATCGTCCTTCATCGTTATGCGATGTATCCCCACCTTTGACAGTCCCTTAACTTTCCCTAATTCCTTCAACTCCTGATTTAGAAAACTTTGTATTTCTTGTTGATCACTATTCTGAGTGACCATGATGGATATTCTTTCTACCAGCCTGTATTCGCTTTACTGTCGGTGAATAGGGATTCCCGGAGAGAAGGAAAATAACCCAGTCTTCATTCGTTGAAGAAGGGCTTAGGGCTTCGAATACGCCACACACCACGCCGCCGAAATTATTGCAGTTGCTCGACTAGCCAAACTGCCTTTATTTAACTCGGTCGCACGCACTTTTTATTTTTTTTATTAAGCAATATTTTGCTTTTTTGTTTTATACTCTGTCTCTTACCACTGGTGGGGGAGAACAGAGTTATTTTATTTTTTGTTACCTTTAGCTGATCTTAGCTTTTACACTTGCATAAGAATTCAGACTTACAGGTACTGATTCATCCTCTGAGTCTCTTACCACTGGTGGGGGAAAACTACAGAGTTCCTTTTTTTCGATGGACCAAAATGAATAGGGAATCCCGGAGAGAAGGAAAATAACCCAGTCTTCATTCGTTGAATTCAAAATATGAACTGATTTTATTGGAAAACTCTTAAACTCTAAGAAGCGACAATTGTTCTTAAAAATACTTATTCTAATGCCCCACGTCTTCGGGGTTTGGAATTTGTTTATATTTCATGCTCAGCGGTTGGCGACTTTATAATGCGTCGTTTTGGTCTTAAGTGTTAAGTGTCGACAGAGTGCGGATGCATGTTTGTTTGTTTTTGAGCAATACTTGCCATATGAATCTTTATGACATATTTTTGTTTATGTTTCGTTTGTGTATATTTCTTTGGTCAATCTGATTTGGTGAAGCCATTTTAGCTGACCACGATGTTTAATCTTAAACAGTCGGTATTCGCACTTTGTGGCCCCTACACGATATTTCTGTGTTCATAATCCGG
This sequence comes from Drosophila paulistorum, assembly GCA_018152135.1. Lineage (NCBI taxonomy): Eukaryota > Metazoa > Arthropoda > Insecta > Diptera > Drosophilidae > Drosophila > Drosophila paulistorum. The sequence continues at coordinate 15,127,734 of JAECXG010000822.1, read as the reverse complement.
AGGAAATTCCACCCTAAGATTAGCGCATCCATTCCTTCTGGCATGACCAGGAATGGCATGTGGATTTCCCTATCCCCGAATCTCACGTATCCTGTCCATTGCTCTTCAATGTCTCGCACCTTTCCGTCTGCCATATATACCTGTTTTTGTGTGTTCTCCCATTTTCCCTTATTCCTCACTGTTTCCAACATCTGCTTGCTGATGACGCTACTCGTGGCTCCGGAGTCAATTGTCGCTTTCATCTGGATTCCTGCTACTTCGATAATCGCTGACAATTGATCCTCTTCCTCTACTAGTTGACCTATTAGTGGTGAGGAGCTTGTTGGCTGGGTCCCTGCTCGCCCCGGATAGGCTGGAACCGCCTTTCGTTTCCCGAACTCCAACAACATTCTTTTGTCCTTTTCCCAATCTTTCCACACTGCCAGCAGAAATTGAGTCTCTGATTGTTGCATTCCCTGGCCCAGTGTCCGGCTCCCCCGCATCTGCGGCACGCCTGATTCGGGTTCAAGACTTTTCCGTCTTGGATGTTCTTGTTTTCTTGGTTTGGTCTTGAACTGTTCTCCATGCTGTTGTCTTGGCATCTTCGGCACTGTGTGACTGGTGGCCCGTAATTATTTCCTCCTCTGTGGCTTGATTGGTTGTTGTGTGTTCTTTGAGCATTGTTTCCGCGATGGAACTCTGATCGTTCTTGTTCAAGCTTCTCATGTTCCTCTGCCAACTGCATCAGCTCATCTAGGTTTCTGACCCTGTGCGGCTGAACGAATATCTTCAAATCTGGAGTGCAATTTTCCAATATGACCTCCAATTGCTCGTACTCTGGTATTTTGAGGGGTCTCATCATTGTTTGCATGTCGACCATATAGTCCTTGAAGTACTCATTTCTGTTTTGTTTGCGATTTTTCACTTGATCAGCCAATTTGTTGAAGAATCCTCTCGGCAGGAAGTATTTCTTGAAGCCCCCAACAAACTCTTTCCATGATCGCCACTGCTTATTGTTTGCGACGTACCATTTGAGTGCTCTGCCTTTCAGTAGTTCTGGCATTGCTCTCGGGATCATGTCCAGCTCGATGCCATACATGTCTGCTGACCACTCGATCTGTTCTATGAACTCTAGTGGTCTGGAATTGTCATCGAATCTGAATGTCCACTCCCTCACTTGTTTTGCCACCTTGGCGTATTCGGTGGTCCTGTTTGTTGTATGTGGTGCCGTTTTCATGGGGTCTATCGTTTGTCTCCTTATGTCCCTCTTTGTCTCTGCGCTATCTAGGGCTCCTTCGCTTCCCCATCTTGGTGGTAAATATGGAGGAATTGCTAGTGTGGCGATGTTTATTTTCTGGAATTCCTCCTTGTCTATGCCATTTTCGCATGTTTTTGATGTGCTTGCTATTGTTTTCATTTTTAGATTTTTCGAGTAGATTGTTTCCAATCTATTTATTTCCTCCTTCCAGTCTGGGTCCGTTTCATTCCTTTCTACCCACTCGCCTAGCTGTCTCCTCATTTCTTCCTCATTATCTCGATCCCGATCCTTTGGCCTGTCTGTACCAAATCCTCCTTCTTCATGTGGTAAGTCCATCCTTTTCCCATTTTGATCTTTTTATGATTTATAAACTGTAGTTTCTATTTCTAAATTTCACCAGTATAGCACGTTGGGCGCCAGTTGTAACGATCCTTTCTCGTCCCTTGGGATATCTATGCTATCTCTTGGGCTAGGTTCGGCACAAACTGTAAATTGAGAGCGCGGGTGGGAGCAAAAAAATAGAACGAAATCAGAAACTAAGCAGCGCAACAACAAAATTAAATTTCCGTTTGTTAAAGTTTTGATATTAATAAATATAAATATAAATAAATTTAACACAAACTTCGCTATGAGTATAGGCAATTATTAAAAATTGATACAACAATGAATTTAAATTGAATATTATAGATTAACTTCACAAAAGAACGAAAGACAGTAATTAAGCGAGAGCGCAAAAAAAACACGACCGACTTCGATGAGTCACAATATGTATATTTTGATAGGGGACATAACGGTCTTGAATTTAAACAAGACTCCATCTGTGCTAACACAGTTGTAATTTCCTCAAATGTAAAAATTTGTTCTTCGAGAGTTCTCTTCAGATGATACTTCATGGACTTCACTCTAGCCTCCCGCAATTCACCAAAGTGTGGCGCTGATGGTGGGTTGAAATGGCAGGTGATTTTCTTTCTTAATAATGTTGGCGCGATAGGTTTCTTAATGTACGAACAATACGCCAGTTTGTCCAACAAAGTTAGTGCTGCAGTCACTATAAACGTCTGTGCATTGTCACTATAAACGTTCTGCCAATGAAACGGTTGAATGCTCCTATAAACACATCTGAGATCAGATCTCCAACTGGTTCCAAATGTATGGCCTTCGTCACTAGACATAAGAAAACAGCTATATATTCCTTCTGTGATACACGTCTTTTTCCTTTGCAGGTCGAAATATTTACGGGTCCAGCGTAATTGGCTCCAACGGATGGGAATGCTCTAGAAAGGCATAACCGTACTGCTGGTAAAATTTCCATTTTCTGACCTGCAAATTGAGGTTTCATCTTAAAACATGTGATACATTTTTGAACTCCAACCCGAACTGCATCGCGTCCATTAACAATCCAGAATTTCTTCCTTTTAAAATTATGCGTTAGTTAGGTTCCACCATGCAAGGTGCAAATATGACTGTAGGATATGACCAGATCTGTGAAAGGATGTTTATACGGTAATATATAAGGATATTTCTCATTTATTGGCAACAGGGAATCTCGTATTGATTAAGAGGCAGTAATATGCTACCCTTTGCTACTAACCTTCCTTTCTATAGCGTCTTTCATTCAGAGTCAAAGCAAACCTTCTGTACGATCCTGATCACAATTTTTCTCTCCGACAATAGCAACTCTGTGTGCTACGTATCCTCTCCAATTGTGAAACGCTCCATATGCACCTGCAGAGGCATCGCAAAACAGGCTTCAGCCACAACACCCAGTAGCCCCCATGTAACAAGCCGTGGTATTCGTATAGTTACTATATTTCGCAACTTCACGAATTTCTCCCATTCTCTCTTAATAGTGTCCAGTAGCGTGCTATCCCAGCCAATTTTTTCCTTCCATAGTTGCTGCATCAGAATTTTCGCAGTGATAATAATCAGACTAAGCCATCCCATGGGATCAAACAGTCGTGGAATTGCTAATAGTATTGTACTATTTGTAGGAGAGCGCTTTGTTAGAACGACATTCAAAGCAAAACGAAACTCATCTGCTTTGGGGCTCCAGTAGAAACCTAATGTGCGAATAGTACCATTACCTTCTTCGTGTAACAATCCGTTTGATCCTCGATGCTCCACTGGTATGTTCTCTAATAGCTTTTGGCAATTACTTGACCACTTCCGTAGTTCAAATGTACCTCTACAAAGCATTTCAATCACGTGGTTCTGGACAACATCGGCCTCCGCAATACTGTCCCCACCTGACAATATGTGTATAACTCTCAGTCTCCAGAGTCCCGTCCACAGAAAACTTATTTGATCTGAAGACCTTGAGAGTATTATGAATGAAGCGGAAACCACATAAAAAGTCGGAAAAAAAAAGAAAAGAGTCCAAGGCAAGCTGCAACGTAGCCTCTTGGACTGGAAATGTGATTGGAGAGGGAAACTTAGGAATAAGTGTTAGGAGGGTTAAGGGATGGGGGTGGTAAAGAGAAACTGCAACGACTGATCTTGACTGCCAAGCAAAATCCCGCTGGCCAAGATCCGTTACCTTTTCACCTGGAGCGACTGAGTCTTGACATCGGTGACTGACCTTCGGCTTTACTCCAGAGTGTTATGGGACATAGTTTTATAAAAATACAAAGCGTACCGATTAACAGTAACATATCGGATTCATTTGTAGTTAACTAATTTCTAGACAATAATTGTTCATATGGCAAAAGGGGTTCCTACCGCACTCAAAACTAAACAAGTACCCGAAAATAGGCTCACCTGATCGATCTTGTCTAAGAAAATATCCTTGTATTTAAGTGACCTTGAAGATTTAGTGACTAAGTTGCGACAACAAAGTGCGTAATTTTTGGAAAAGCCATGTCCACCAATTCGGACCCAAGCTCTTTCGATCCCCACCTGCAACAGCTACAAGAACTAATTGTACAACAACAACGTGTGCGTTGACACTCGGGACAACGCAGCAACGCTTACTTTCCGTTGGTGTCGCCGACCCTACTGAATGCTACCGTAAGCAATAACACCGAAAGTGCAAGCCACTCAGCAATCAACAGCAATTTACCGTGGACAGAGCAGTGTGCTTCTCCATCAATATCGATAACTGGGTCACCGATTGCACTGACCAGCACCGTCAGCTCGTTGACAGCAACTACTGCAACGTCTGCTGAAGTATTGACCTGCATCAAGCCGTCAATGACAAGACGCCCAGAGTCAGCCACGATAAAACCAACGTCTTCTGTCCAAACTGGAATGGATAGATATATTAAAATAACTTAACGCAAGCTAAGCCCGCAACAAAAAAAAAAAAAATGGCAATACGCCGAAAATAACCAAAACAAATGAACAAGTAGCACTTCTAAGCGGGAATCGTTTTAAAATTATTGCCGATAAGCAAGACGATCAAGCCGGCGCTGTAGATAAAGTTAAATCGGCTAGACCACCCCCTCTATACATCCGTGGAGCCAAGCGCAGCGCGCTGATTTCGAAGCTAGTAGAAACAGTAGGGGCAAATAACTTTGTTGTAACCCCTCTCAACAGGGGTAACATAAAAGAAATTAAATGTCAAACCTGAGGACAATTTCCGCATCATCGAAAAGTACCTCCGTAATGCTAACATAAACTTCTATACCTACCAACTAAAAAGCAGTAAAGGGCTCCAGGTTGTGTTAAAGGGGATCGAGCCATCGGTCCCACCTCAAGAAATAGCAGACGCATTGGCCGAAAAAGGGTTTGCGGTTTCGTGTCCTGAATACGGTTAAGTCCGTTATCAACATCATCAACTGGAATAAAGTCGCACAGCCGCTCTTTAAAATCGAGCTCCAACCAGATGCTGAAGTGCACCCAATCTACAACCTTCAGCTCCTATTGCACAGAAGAATCACCGTAGAGGAGCCCCATAAGAGATACCAATCACCTCAGTATAAAAACTGCCAGGAATACAACCACACCTCTAACAATTGCAATCTTAGGTCAGTGTGTGTTGGCTGCGGCGAACATCATAAAGATGGCATTTGCACCAAGGACAGAAACAACGTCGCACTAAGACTATGCAGTAACTGTGGAGGAAACCACACAGCCAACTACAGAGGATGTCCTGCCTTCAAGGAACTTAAATCGCACCTAAACGAGCGCAAACCCCCAGCTGGACCAAAAATCACCTTCAACGCCTCCAAAACCACACCGGAGGTATTCTTCTCCAAGGCTGTTAGATCATCTAACATGCCTGCTACAACCAGTCCTAGTGTATCCTTCGCTAGTGTACTCCGAACTGGACAGACGGAGCCCGTGAAAGAGACCCCGTCACTCCACCATCCACAGAATCCGCAATCTAGCACACCAGAACTTAGCCAGCAAACCCCAAGTGGTTTAATCTCACTTAATCAAAACATGATCGCTTTTATGACGTTCATGCAAAACTGTATGCAGGAACTAATGCGGAATCAAAACCTGCTTATCCAGAAGCTTATCGAGAATAAATAATGGCGTCCCTACGTCTATGTCTTTGGAATGCTAACGGCATCTCCAAGCACAAAGATGAACTGCAACTATTCCTAGACTCAAGTGAAATCGACGTCATGCTGATATCGGAAACACATTTAACATCAAAAAATAACTTTCAAATACCAAAATACACCTTCTACGCAACAAACTATCCAGACGGAAAAGCTCATGGCGGGACTGGTATCCTAATCAAAAACCGTATAACACTCGTTGCTCAAAAGATTTGAAACGTAGCACCTACAAGCAACTGCTATAACCGTCCAAACCAACTGCGGCAACACTACACTGGTTGCCCTGTACTGCCCACCACGCTTCTCAATCTCTGAAAAGGAATTAACCGATTTCTTCAACACACTCGGAGATCGCTTCATTGCAGCAGGGGACTATAACGCCAAACATACGCCCTGGTGATCACGCCTGGTAAATCCTATTGGCAAGCAGTTGTACAACACAATAGTCAACCCACTCAATAAGATGGATGGAATAAGATCCGATCACTCTCCAGTGCTATTCACACCATTAACAAGACCTCAAGTACTTGATCGCCCATATAGGCTTACTAACAACAAAACAAATTGGCTTAAATCTAAAATGAAGATGGGTGCCCACATTGACTGTTCGCCGAAACTGGATGCTGCAGAGGACATTGACATGTGCGTCTCTGCACTTGAGTCGATGCTGGGAGCTGCAGCAAGAGTATCTACTCCACATGCCTCTACTTACGCTAAACCTGTTGACAGGCCTACGAACCGGCGTTTTGTGTATGTGCAAACTTATATTGTTTATATATTGTTTATTGATAAGTGGGAGCGATCGTTATATAGAATAATAGTAGTAGTTGTAGTAGTAGAATTTCCTCGTAGTTGTAGCAGTAGTTGTAGTAGTAGAAGTCCCTCGTAGTTGTAGCAGGGAGTGAGCCGACGTTGTCCCGAAATAAGTAGTAGAATGACTGAGCAGTACAGCTGTTAACAGTGCAACGATAACAGCTTGCTAGAGATGGGTCACATACTTAACACCCAGATGGGTTAAAGAATTCCGGGGGTTGTCTTTTCCGACTCGATCTGCGAGGAGTCACTGGAGCTGGGAACAATATTGACGGTTCAGACAATTCAGGACAGTCAGTCATATCATTTGGAATCGGGTCTGCATCTTCAGCAGGTAGTTCGATTGATTTCGTGTCCTGAATACATTCGGCAGGCGGAACCCGGTGGCGAAGTTGATCGAAATGACGTTTTAATAATACGGCGATCATATAAACAAACATTGTATGAAATGGGGCCTGTCTGGTCCACAATTTGCCCTTCTATCCACTTCGGACCGGGGGCGTAGTTACGGACCCATACCGGGGAACCAATAGGAAACTGCTTATCATTTGTTGGTTCGCAGACCTTTCCGTATGTTATTTCCTGGGGTTGACTTTTGTCGAAATATGACTTAAGCTCTCGGTTACATAGTAGTTCTGCAGAGGTACGATTTGTCGTGGAGTGAGGGGTAGTATGTTGGCTAAAAAGATACCGCACCAGTGCGAGATCTATATTAAGATTTCTGTCAAACTTTTTCAGGTAATTCTTGGTACTTTGTACCATGCGCTCGGCTTGCCCATTTGTGGCAGGATGAAATGGAACCGACCGAATGTGTCGAATCACGTTGTTCCTCATAAAGATCCTGAATTTTTCAGACGTGAATGCAGTGCCATTATCTGATACTATTTCGTCCGGTAATCCGTGCGTTGCAAAAAGCTGTCTCAAGAATTTAATGGCAGCAGCAGATGATGTAGATTCCACAACAGAGACTTCTAGCCATTTCGAAAATTTGCGAGTAGTGTCTCTCTGTCTTGGAGAGAGTTCTAGAATAAAAGGCAATAGGCTTCTCTGATACATCCTGAAGTTTGTGGCTCAGCACCGCTCCAATTCCGTACGGGGATGCATCGCAGGTTAACAATACTGGCAATACTGCCATCGAAATGCATTAGTGTATTTTGTGAAGTTACAAGATTTTTTAGATTCATGAAGCCATCTTGTTGTTTACGGGCCCACACCCATGGCGCATTTTTATCCAGCAGACGGTGAAGCAGCTCAGCAACAGTTGCCTTATGCGGCAGGAAATCGTGGTAAAAATTGATGAGTCCCAAGAATTCTTGTAATTGTTTCTTATCTTTTGGAGCCGGTGCGCACTTGATAGCTTCGACCTTACTGGCACACGGTCTTATGCCCAGTGCATCGATATTAAAACCTAAAAATTCTACTGACGGAACACCAAATTGACACTTGTCTCTGCGTAGGCGTAGTCCGGCCTTATCAAATCTTGAAAGCACCTCATTAAGACGAACCGCTAGCTCTTCCTCTGATTTTCCCATAACAATTATGTCATCGAAGTAGGGTAAAACACCAGAAACGTTCTGCAATATACGTTCGATGCAGCTCTGAAATATGCCCGGAGCTGAAGAAATTCCAAATTTTAGTCTTGTTACTTTGAAATAATCTTTGTGTGTACATATGGTTTGCAACAACGCAGACTGCTCATCTACCACTAGTTGTTGGTACGCCTGAGCCAAGTCGATTTTCGCATATATGGATCCTCCTTCAATTGATGCTAATAATGAATTCATTGCAGGAATTTGATGGCCGTGTTGCTTAATCACTCTATTAATTGTAGACTTGTAGTCGCCACATACGCGAATAGTACCATCCTTTTTAATAACTGGCACTGTAGGAGTCGCCCAGTCGGAGTTCTCAATGGGTACTAGGATTTCTTGGGAGCAAAGACGGTCTAATTCTTCTTCATATAATTTTTGTATTGCGAATGGAATGCGTCTCGCTGGCAGTCGGACTGGTGTTGCATGATTATTGAGTTGTAATGAAACAGGTGGCCCCAGAAAACGGCCTAATTCAGACGAAAACAGATCCTTATATTTCGCTAGAGTTTCCTCGATGCTAAGTTCAACGTAATGGCATGTATTCCTTCTATGCTGATGCCTAAGGGCATAAACCAGTTGCGTCCAAGTAAATTCGATCCGCCGCATGATGTGACAACCAGTGTTCGGAATGTACTTATTATCGTACTGGACAGATGTATCCACGATGCCAATAACTGGAATTCGGTTTTTCTGGTAATCCGTAAACTCTAGAGAACAATCTTGGATATTCGGTCTGTCCGTTGGCCAGATGTACCGAAACGTAGATTCGTCTACCATAGTGATCGCAGACCCCGAATCCACTTCGAATTGGCATTCTCGTTTATTTATGATTATTGTAACAATTTCCTTTGGGCAAATCATCTGTAGTATGCTGTGGACACTGTATTCTTCATTCGGCTTTTGTTTGTGTGGTCCTCGGTAGGAGGCATGGCCACTCGATGTGTTGAATGGTTTACGACCCGGGTCTCTTACAGCCCGGCAGACTTGTTGAAGATGGCCTGTTCGGTGACAGGCATGGCACACAGTGTTCCGATGTGGGTACAGTTTCGGCAAGTGAGAACCCACGCAACCATCGCATGGCTGGTGGTGCTGATTGGGTCGGCTTGGCGGAACGCGTTGGTCTGCACTTCGTGCAACGACTCAGTGCTCTCAGCTGTATTTCGCATGGCCCAAGCGCTGTTAGCAGCGTTGAACCGTTAAATCTGCCTCTGCTAGCAGATTCTTCTGAACACCCTCATCCTTCATTCTACATACGAAGCGATCGCGCAACATGTGATCCAACGCAGCTCCGAATTTGCCGTCGACAGCGAGAGTCCTAAGTGCATCCATATAGTTCGCAACCGATTCATCAATTAATTGGTCGCGCTTGTAAAATTGGTAGTAGGCCGCAATTTCCGATTGACATGGAGACAAATGATGGTTGAGTATTTTAATTATATTATAGTATTATAGTAGAAGTTCGAACAGTGGAGCGCCGGCCAAAGTAAGCAATGCAGCCTTCGTCTGTGCTTCCTCGGTAACGTCATTGGCCAGAAGGTACAGCTTAAAACGCTGCTTGTAGGTTGTCCAATTGTTTGGGTGATTTAAGTCAAATGCTTCTAACTGACACATTCCTGACACTATCACTGATTTATTTTTTGTTTTGCGTTCTGTAGCAATATTCACTTTGACGGGCTTTTCCACATGTTATTCCAAATTAGACATTAGTAGTTGAATTCGATCGTATGTGTGTGTGTAAGCAACAAGTCATAATTGCAGTAGTCGTAGTGCGTCTGTCTGCGAATGCGCGTGTTGGAAAAGTACCGTTTCTGTATTCCAATAATCATGGCGCCAGCACGCATGCGGTTTTCTTTGTTCGCTTTCGCTTGGTAGATTGTAACTGTACACGATATATATACATATATATAAGTTTGACGAATCATCCCAACCTCATCAGCAGTTTTGTGTATGTGCAAACTTATGTTGTTTTTATATTGTTTATTGATAAGTGAATGGTACAGTCCAATTCTGGGGACCGATCGTTATATAGAATAATAGTAGTAGTTGTAGTAGTAGAATTTTCTCGTAGTTGCAGCAGTAGTTGAAGTAGTAAAAGTCCCTCGTAGTTGTAGTAGTAGAAGTCTCTCGTAGTTGTAGTAGGGAGTGAACCGATGTATTTCCGAAGTAAGTAGTAGAACGACTGAGAGTACAGCTGTTAACAGTGCGACGATAACAGATTCTTAGAGATGGGTCACATACATAACACGGCGGACAAAACAATTAGTAACGGAAAAACGACGTCTAAGAAGAGAATGGCAGATTACTCGATCACCAACAGCAAAACTTCGCCTATGGCATGCCAATCGCAAGACAAGAGAAAATCTGGGCTCAAAGGAAATACATAGAAAAGCTCAGTCCAACCAGCACTAAACATCCCCTGTGGAAAGCCCACCCAACTTTAAGCGCTCCTACAGAGACAGTTTCACCGAAGGGGTCCAACCGGTGGATGGGCCCGCAGTGACGAAGAGAGGGCATCCGTATTTGCCACACATCTTAAAATGGTTTTCCAGCCAAATCCATTATCAAACTCATTTGTACTTCCCCCTTCGGGCATATTAACGGATAGTGAGTACTCGGAACTCCAATCGGATGAGATCACTGCAGTTATTAAAAACAATATAAAGCCGAACAATGTTCCTTGCCATGACCTAATCACACCAAAATTGATCCTAGAACTCCCTATCATTGCCATACAACACATTTGCAAACTGTTCAACGCTTCCATAGGAATTGGCTACTTCCCAAGAGCATGAAAAAAGGTCCACTATTATTATGATTGTTTTTTCCATGTCTTTCGAAGATTTTTGAAAAGGTCCTGCAGATCCGACGAAACTCATTTCTGGCATCGGAGAACACAATCTCTTCACACCAGTTCGGCTTCCGCGAAAAGCATGGGACAATTGAACAATTCATCGCATAACATCGGAAATACAAACAGCATTCGAACTAAAAGAATACTGTGCGGCTGTCTTTCTCGACGTTGCCCAGGCTTTCGATAGAGTTTGGCTGTAGGGTCTAATGTTTAAAGTCCGGCAAAAACTCCCACAGTACACCCACAAACTCATGGAATCTTACCTTTACAATAGGAAATTCGCTGTATGGCTCCGTCTAGGCTGACTTTGAAATCAAAGCTGGTGTACCGCAAGGCAGTGTACTCGGCCCATTGCTCTACCTGCTGTACACTGCAGACTTACCACGAGTTTAGGACTTACAATGTCCACTTTTGCCGATGACTCGGCAATCCTCAGCAGATCCAAATGCCCAATACAAGCCTCTGCAAAATTAGAGGAACACCTCAAGGTGGTAGAGGAATGGCTAGCAACCTGGAGTATCCGTGTCAACGATCAGAAATGCAAACATGTTACATTTACGCTTAACAGAAGAAACTGTCCAGCTCTAATGCTAAACAACGTACCAATTACTCAAGCCGTGAATGTCACTTACCTTGGCATACACCTCTACACAGCTTACACTGAAAGCGAGTAGCTTACATTGAATCATCAATGTTCGGTCCCTCTAAGATTTTAAGATCAATCATAAGGGCTCCGTGGTACATACTGAACTTCAACATTCAAAATGATGTAAATATACCTAGCGTAAAATCTGAAATAGATAGTCAACAACTAAAGTATTCTGCGAAACTTGATACACACCCTAATGTTCTTGCCAATTCCCTTACGCGAACTAAAACTAGAACTCGTCTTAAAAGAAATGACAGACCAACCCAATAATAAGTAATTGGGGCCGCCTGCAATATCCCCTGGATTTATCTTAAGTACTAGTATAAGAAAAATATCTCAAACTTGTTGTTAGTATGTGATCCATCTCTATTAAGCTGTATCGTTGCACTGTTTAAGGTCTGTTAACAGCTGTACTCTCAGTCGTTCTACTAACTACATCGGGACAAAATCGGCTCATCACCCTGCTACAACTACGAGGCACTTCTACTACTACAACCACTGCTACAACTACGAGGGACTTCTATTACTACTACAACTACTACTATTATTTTATATAAAGATCGCTCCCCAGATTTGTACTGTACCATTCTCTTATCAATAAACAATATATATAAGTTTGCACATACACAAAAACAAATATATATTAAAAAAAAAAATCTTCGCACTTTGTTGGTACTTGCTAAGTGATTTTCTCTAATTCTATGCCTATGCACAAACTCGCCCTTGTGTTGCCTACTTATATCCCAACGGTGAAAACATACGATGCGTCTTGCGCCTTGGTACTTTTTTTTTCTTTGTCTTTTCTTTGGCGTCGGCAAGCAGCGCAGCGGACGCTGCTGAGATATGCCATCCATGTAGTGAAAGAAAATTAACACAGGGGCCATACATGGGCGTAGTTTAACTTAATATACGTATAGTAGAAGGGGGAACAGTAATGAGGTGTCAATCGCTGCCATGTACTGTCACTCGTCACAAGTTGTCCTTACTTCGCGGGGACGAAATGGACCGTGACTCGCCCGTGCGGCTTCAGTTGGATACGAAACAGAAGTTCATCTGCCCACATCAGGAACCGATGATTCCTTCGAGACCCGCATTGCAATAACTCAACCACCCGATCGCAGATCTCCACCGGGATTCCCTTAGCGGGGGTGTCGACGACCCATTCAGGGGAGTGAGAACCCAACTGTGCATTATGATCATCATTTTCCTAACTTGGTTGTGTAATGCTGTGAAATATAAGATATTTTAAAACTGCACTGTACTCTGAATTCCCCTATCGAGGCCCTACGAGTGCGGTTTACAACCAAACCTTTCTTAAGACTATGATACAATACTCAGATTCGTTAGATTAGCTATGTCCTGTATTGGCACGAAGAGACCCCCTTTAGGAGGATGGGGGACGTTGGGCAGGTGCACCCACCATCAACTGGTCCCCCCCCAAAAAATCTTAAGGCGGTGGCATGGGGTCACGAGGCTGAGCCCTTCAGGAGGCCTGAGATCTTGGAGTTCGTTGTCATCACTGTTGAAGGCCTTCAAGTCAGCTATGCCTACAGTGCGTCACTCACGCCCGTGAAAGAAACTTAATTATTTTATATTGGCATTTATACTTAGATGCCTGTTTTGCATTGAATCCTTCGTTGGCATTAGACAACACATGTTGCCTGAGCATGGCCATGCCTCCTATACTAGGACGCCAGTCGCGTCGCACAGTTGGGCCTCTGCTTGGATAGCGTTGCAAAAATACGTTTTTTCATGATCGCGTTTGGCAAAAATGATATATGCAATCGATACGAAATACTTCAGAGATTATGAATCCGAAAAATTTTTGAAATCGGTTGAGATTCATGGGTGCTTGAGGCGTCCAAAGTTGAGACATTTTTAGTGAATAGGAAAAAATGATAATTTTTAAAAAAAATCGCAACTTTAAAACTGAATATTGCGCAATTCCAACAATCGATCTTGGATTTATCTGAAAAGTATGTTCTTTATTAATAGCATGTTTCATAAATTTTAATAATTACTTAAATAGTTATTGAACTAGAAGCGTTTAAAAAATGTACTAAATATTGGCATTTTTTGAACTTTGATGGAATAAAACTAGCAATACTCAACGAGTATCAATACCGGACTACATACACTAGGTAGTTGAAATATTTACCTATCAGATGTATATAGTCCCAATATGCGGAGACCTGCGACAGCGATGCGTAAGCCATAAAACTAAGGCAACCCCGCCTAAAAAATGCGGTGCAGGTATAAGGAAGAAGAAGAGCGCATGCGTATTGGCCTGTAGCTTCTTTGTATTTAAATGATAACATTGCCGGCCTTTGTTATTCAAATATGCAAAGGAGTCCTCGGAATTAATCAAATCAACTGTTGGCGACATAAAAAATCAAATAAGCCAACTGAAACCTGCTGTTTTCCAAACCAAGAGTGGAAAAACATTTCCGGTTAACTTTGACTTTTTCCTGACAATGATTGATGGAAAAGTGTTAAAAGAAATGACTTCCTCAACGTTAAGGTGTCCAATTTGCAAAAAAACTCAAAAAGAATTTCAGAACTTAGACGATTCAACGAGTGAGGAGAACTGCTACGAATATGGAATTTCTCCGTTGCATTGGAGAATAAAGTGTATGGATTTTATTCTGAAGCTAGCTTACACACTTCCTCGGCCAGGAGAAACAAAAACGGATAAAACATCTCGTGAGGATATTCAGAGCAGGAAGGAGATTATACAAGCTGAATTCTCTCGGAAGCTGGGACTGAAAGTTGACTGCCCAAAGTACGGATACGGAAACACGAATGATGGAAATACTTCAAGGAGATTTTTTGAAAATGATGAAGTGACATCTTTTATAACAGGTGTTCGTCAAGAGATCATTAAAAGGTTGGCTGTTAATTTGAGCCTCTTCGGACCCACTTATTGCATCACTGAAACACGTGCGATCACGAAAGGATTTGGAAAATAGTAACTATAGTCCCGAAATGTTGAGTTTATTAGATATCGATGGAAATATTGAAAATTATTTTGAAGAAAATCAGCCATCAATAGCAAATTTTCCAAAATAACCTAAAAAAAAATTTAAAAAAAAATTGTTTTTTTCTTTTTATAATTATGTTAAAAAATCAAATTAAAACATTAAAAAATGTTACATAGTCGTCTAAAACAATGAAAAATTCCATTTGTGATTGAAAAAAACCGGGTTTCGATCCATTTTTAAAAAAAAAACATGCTTGAAAATTTTTCTGACTTTGACCTTGAATATTACAGCACCACAAACACCCAGCACTTTTGACAAACATTCATTTTGAAGCTTAAGGTATTCTTTATGATATGCTTTTTAAATTTTTGAAATCGCTTTATTGGTTTAGACGCTATGATTTTTGCAATGATAAATGCCAGAAGGCCCCACTGTGCGTCGTCTCAGATCGTAGTATTTTTTCTGATCCTGGGTGGCGTTGCGTTGGTTCTCGTGTACCAGCTAGAAAACATCTTCCTTTCGTCTGACACTCTCATCGGGACTAGATCTGTTACTTATTCATAAAGAGCGACGGGCATACGGGGTTCCTGCTCTAATATGATGTAGGCCGGACTGAATCCGGTAGTATCGTTGACACTAGAGTTAATGGCTAGTGTTATTTCTGGAAGCAATTGATCCCAAATGTTTTGTCCATTCTCCAGATATTGTGTAATTGATGGTTCTGTTTGCCCCCTTGGTAGGATTCAGGTGTTGACTTGAATTGGAATAATCCACGAATGTAGAATATGGTTGCTAGAGAAGCTGTTATCCTGCGATGTCACCCAAAAAATAAAAAATTTACTCCTGTTAGCGCTTTGAATATCCTTGGGAAAATAATTGTTCATGCTGCAGAATTTTCTAATATCCTTCGCATTAATATCTTTGGGTGCTGTGATATCCTTGAAGCGTAGTAGAACTGGGTCCTTGGCGGTAAATGTCCCTGTCATAGGTCCTTGATAATCCTTTCGTTGTAAATAGCCTTGTATTGGTGCGCAGTCCTTGGTTATGTTGTTATCCTTCCGATTTTAATCACTTTCCTTTTTGTTCTTGAAGTTATTTTGATGAGTTCCAAGCACTGACATACGGTTCATATGTTTTAGTTTAAATTGTCTCTCGTGTGTGACGATTCTCTCTCTCTCTCTCTCACTATCCACGTGAGAGCGGTCGATTCTTAGGCTACCCATTCCCAGGCCCCGTTCAACTCGCAGTGCGGTATGGGGAAACCTAAACTTTCGACTCTCTGAAAGCCTTTGTGTCGTTTTCTCTGGCTATTTTTATCGATATTCTCTAATTGAGACCTTTTTATTTATCTATGTATTTTTTTTTTAACTCGCTATTCCTTGTATGGCTCTGTCGATGGTGCCGTTGATCACTCTGTCGATAAATCTGTTGCTGACTCCATTAATAATCTTCTCAGAACTACGCTGTTGACAATATTATTAATCCTGTCGAAAACTCTGTTGATGACTCTGCTGCTGATTCTGTCGAAACCCTGCCGGAGACACTGCCGATATTCTTCCCTTAGCATTGAATGACCTTGTGTGTTTATTTTTCCTCTTAATTGTTTACTCTCGTTTCAGTGTACGCAACACTAAAAATAATAGCTCGAGTTGCTAAAAAAAAAACTTTTCCGGCATGCGTGTGTCCCTATGCCTAGCCCCACATATGTACGTACATATATCCATACGAATGTGTCCAATATATATATATATATATATATGTATGGCTTCTTCACACATATGTACCTGAAAAACGAATTCGAAATTAGCTGCTTTAGAGAGTATGTGTGACATACTCGACAATTCGTATCGTGAGCACACACATACATGAGAGTCAGCGTCACTCATACACATACACACGATCCGAAATGGCATGGAAATATGCACATACATATATTCACATAAGCAATGTAGACACATTGAGTTGATACAACGGAAAGTGCGGACGCGTTTACTTGCCGTCGTTTGTGTTTTCCTAGTTTCCTCCTGGAATAAAGAAACTTGTTGGTATCGCTGGTGCCAAGTGCATTTGCCTACTCACGTATGCTTATTGGTCTGCAGTTCCGATCGCTGGGTCGGTGTTCCTGGGCCTGCCAGAGGGGAGCGGGGGGACTTTCTCTTCTTTTCCCGCCTAGTTGCAGCTCCAGTGGTATTGGTGGGGTGGACTTTTTACTTTCACTAGTCGTGTTGTGCCCTTCTTTGGCACGTGCAGAAAAAATACCAGCTGCGGCCAGGTTTGCCACACATTAATATTAGTCTAATCAGCTAAGCTACAAGCACCTGTCTGGCTCGCCCATACCCTCACATCAGCTGATCGTATCCCAAGCTTCTGCCTTTAGGAAATTTCTTCGGCATACTTCCAGGCTGTCTCTGTTATTCGCCTTAATAAACACCCGGATAATAGCAGAGTTCTGAGCGCGCGGCGACAAACGGTCTGCTTGGCGTCGGATGTGAGATTTAGCTGGTGCAAAAGTTCTAGGTTCGGCTCCCACCTCTGGAAATCTCTCTATACTGTTTTTTTATTCCTAAATTATTTATTTATTTACCTGTTTAAACCAAATTAAATTTGTATAGATTGCCCATAAATTGTTTTCCATACTTGTTCCACTGCGTACATAGTTACTGCTTTATTGTCTATTGTTGTGCTGCGTCAATAGGGGCAATTGTTTGGTCGTCGCCGCCGAGTTGGAGCGGCATAACTCCCAGCGTAGCGGCAAGAGGAAATTCTTCTCCTGCGAGGGAAATCGCTTCTAGGACACGACAATGATAAAGCGGACGCCGCCACCTCAGCGGCAGCAGGTGGCAAGTCATCTTGCACCCGCCACGTCGGTGCCAGTGGCAACATCAGTCGATGCCCTAGTAGTGGACGCTCACGAGGCAACGCCGAAAAGGCTTAGAAGCCCATCTGTTGGGGCTGAGGCGGGCGATGGCAAGGCAGCTAATATCGGAGCCTGTATCAAAAAAAAGCAAGGTGGGGCAGGTGCGGCCTACCTGCAACGAGTTGGAGGAAATGGGCCATATTCTGGCCTCGATTGCTACCCATTATAGCAGAGACGAGGATGCTAGTGGCAAAATTAACCGCAGCGTCACAAATGAGTTTAGGGAGAAGGTGGCTCGGCTGCGAGAACTGCACGTAGCAGTGGTGTGTGCCACTTGCAGCAAGTCTCCACCTAAACGTGTAAGTAGGCAACAGCAAATCGAACTGGTGAATTCAGCGTCGAAGCGGGATAAGCCTTGCCAAACGTCACCAGTCGATGACCCAGGTCGTCACCAAGCGAGGCCACACCAGCAGAAGGCACAACAGAAAAATCGACAGCATCCACACGGCTTCAGACGGCACAGTACCAGCAGGGGCAGCAACAGCTACATTAGCAGAGTCAATCCAGTCAACTTGGATCTCAGCAACAAACCATGCAGCAGCAGCAGCTACATCCGACTGATGTGCAGCAGCCTAGGGCACAGCAAAATGCCCATATCAGCCAAGAATGGACAAAGGTGGGTCCTTCAAGATCCTCCCGCAAGCCTAAGGCGAAAAATAGTGGGAAACTACAAAAATCCCGCCCGGAGGCACTAATAATTCAGACGAACGAAGGCTTAAGTTATAGCCAAGTTTTAGAGCGCGGGACGAGGTGCACTGATAGGAAACTGGACCATGTCCGTGAGCACGTAATGCGAGTTCGACGCACCGCTAAAGATGGGCTTCTTCTGGAACTCCGGAAATGCACAGCGGACACTACCCAGTCCCTTAAGGAGGCGATCAGCTAAGTCCTTGGCGAGGAGGCAGGCGTGAAAGCTCTAACCCGCAATAAGGCTCTAGCCATTTACGGCCTGGACGAGAAAGCGACGCCTCAGGAATTAGTGGCCAAGCTGGCTGACCAAGCCAAGGTAGAGGCGACGGCGATCAGAGTAAAGAGCTTCCGGTCTCGTTTCCGAAATACGATGTCAGCCGTAGCTTGTGCCCCTGAGGCAGTGGCATTGAAACTCCTAGAGGTGGGCAGACTTCGTATTGGATGGGACAGTTGCCGAATAAACGAACTAGAAGCTCAACCTGCGTGCTGTTTTCGTTGCCTATGTGTTGGCTATATCGCCGCAAACTGCCCAAGCGACACAGATAGGTCAAATTGCTGCTTGAGGTGTGGCAATCCTGGACACAAGTCTGCAGATTGCTCGGCCGCCATCAAGTGATTTTTATGTGCCGAGAAGGGCCTGAGTCCTTTTAACCACATAGCGGGTAGCCGTGTGTGCCCATCCAGTGGTGCCCAGAGGACGCAGAAGGACGCCAAATGATTCAACCCCATTTGAAGTTCTTGCAGTTGAACCTGAACCACTGCAAAGCGGCTCAGGACCTGCTTCAGCAGACTGTGCGTGAGTTGTCGGCGGATATAGCTCTACTAAGTGAGCCCTATAGAGTAGGAGAAAATTGTCGCTGGGCCAAGGCAGCGTGCGGCAAAGCAGCAATCTGGTGCTGTAGTAGTAACGAGCTAGTCATGCAGGACGTCCTATCTGAGGAAGGCTTTGTCAGAGCGCGGATCGGCAGAAACTGGGTGTACAGTTGCTACCTTGCACCCAGTCTGTCATTGGAGCGTTTCGGAAGTATCATAGACAAGATCTCGAACGACGCAAAAGGACGTCAAGGTCTCATCATTGGAGGGGATTTCAACGCCGAGTGGGGCAGCACCCGTACTAACGCCCGTGGCCGTCTTCTTCTTGAAAGTTTTGCTTACTTAAGCATATCACTGCTTAACGTCGGCAGACAACATACCTTCAGAAGGGCCGGCACAGGAACGATAGTGGATCTTTCCTTCGCCAGCGACTGTATTGCTGCTTCCACTGATTGGAGCGTAGGCGTGGCATACCAGCGACCATGAAATTGTGGCATTCTCCATAGGCAGAAACAGGCTCCCGCCAGTGCGAACGTTACCGCTTCGGAAATCTTTCAAGCTGGATACACTCAACCCATTTTTGTTCGTCGAAAGCCTGGAAGGACTCACGGTGTGCCCCAACTCAAATGCAGATGAGGCTGCGAACCTGATTATGTCGAGGCTCGACGAAGACTGTGTTGCCAGCATGGCCCAGCGTGGGTCATTCACGCGCCATCACACCCCAGTCTGCTGGTGGAACGAGGCAATCGGTGATGCCAGAAGGGCTTGTCTTCGAGCGAGAAGACTATATCAGCGGGCAAGACATTCGGTCAACTTCGAGGCACTCGGTCTAGAGTACAGAAGACGGAGGAAAGCCCTTAAGGTGGCGATCCGGGACGGCAAGCGAGAATCTTTCCTCGAGCTTTGTGATTCGACAGAACATGACCCTTGGGGCAAAGCCTACCAGACAGTTGTCAAACAAGTGCACGGAAACAGGCATTCATTCCCATCAGAGAAGGCCACTGTACGCTTCATCGTCAGCAGCCTTTTTCCCGTTGTCCCGGAGTTATCGCATGTGTCTCCCATGGAGACACAGCTACATAAGGAAGACTGCTCGCTCGCAGAGGTCATCGAGACAGTGAGGCGTCAAAAGCCAAAAAAAGCCCCGGGTCCCGACTCTATCCCCAATAACGCACTAAAACTTGCAGTAATGCTACACCCTCATGTGTTCACGGAGTTGTATTCAAAATGCCTACGAGAAGGAGTTTTTCTCACCAGGTGGAAGCTTCAGAACCTTGTGTTGTTGCCCAAGCCCGGAAAACCACCAGACGAGCCATCCTCATATAGGCCTATTTGCCTATTGGACACAGCTGGTAAGGTGCTGGAATCGATGCAACAATTCGGAATCAGAAAGGCCAGATCCACAATCGACGCAATAAACTGTGTGGTTCACCTGGCAGCTGAAGCAATCGACGGCTCTCGATGGAAAGGCGGCAGTAAACAATACTGTATCGTTGTGACGCTCGACGTGAAGAATGCGTTTAACTCAGCAAGGTGGGATCGGATACTGGACTCGCTGGCAACATTCAACATACCAAGCTACTTGATGAACTGCGTGCGGAGCTATTTTCGTAACAGGAGAATCCGATACACGACGGATGATGGTCTGGAAGAAAGAGGGGTATCGGCCGGGGTTCCACAAGGATCCGTTTTGGGCCCTTTGTTGTGGAACACCATGTATGACGAAGTCCTGCGTCTGGAGCATTGCAGCTTGGCGATAGCCAAAGTTGGCCACTGGCTATCGGCCGCAGGGTTTAACTTGGCAGCGCAAAAGACCGAAGCGGTGCTCATTAGCAGCCGAAAGCGCGTCGAAACCGCACGCATCAGAGTAGGTGACTCCCTCGTGGTATCCAAGCGTGCCATTAAATACCTAGGTGTTATGCTCGACACTAGATTGTCCTTCAAGGAGCACTTAGAATATTGAAATAACAAAGCAGCTACGTCGGCCAAGCCCGTTTACTGTCGGCGCCTTCTACTGTCGAGCGTCGTAAAATCGACTGCCCTGTGCGCAGTTCCTTCGTGGATAAAAGGTGTGGAGGTTAGGAGCTACAGGACGAGCCTCGAGTCGACTCATCATCTGAGAGCGATTAGAGTGTGTGGCGCTTTCCGCACCATTTCCGATGACGCCGCTCTGGTGATCGCTAGAGTGGTGTCCATCGATGAATGTGCGGCAATTGTGTCGGCCACGCTTACAGCATGACCCAAACCAAGAGGACTGGCACGGCACATGGCATGGCAGCACTCCATGCGCAGATGGTAAGAGAGGTGGGGCCCCTCACCCAAGGGAAGGTGGACTCAAGCACCAATCCCGGACATCACACAATGGGTGTCAACGAAGCATGGTGAGGTTGACTATTACCTTACTCAGCTCATGAGCGGCCACGGGTGCCTAAGGAGTTATCTGAAGAGATTTCACCACGATGTCTCCGACAAGTGCAAATGGTGCGGCGCTGGCATCATAGAAGATGCGAGTCATGTGCTGCAAGACTGACCAAGATTCGACGAGGAAAGACACCGGTTGGAGAGGGCGAGCCGGTGACACAGTAAAACCTCGTCGGGATGATGGTCGAAAACTCCAAAGTGTGGCGGGCGACCGCCACCTTCGCCGCACACGTGAGGAAAAAGCTTAGGCAGTTAAAAAATGAAAATTCTAGTTTCCTAGTTTCCTCCTGGAATAAAGAAACTTGTTGGTATCGCTGGTGCCAAGTGCATTTGCCTACTCACGTATGCTTATTGGTCTGCAGTTCCGATCGCTGGGTCGGTGTTCCTGGGCCTGCCAGAGGGGAGCGGGGGGACTTTCTCTTCTTTTCCCGCCTAGTTGCAGCTCCAGTGGTATTGGTGGGGTGGACTTTTTACTTTCACTAGTCGTGTTGTGCCCTTCTTTGGCACGTGCAGAAAAAATACCAGCTGCGGCCAGGTTTGCCACACATTAATATTAGTCTAATCAGCTAAGCTACAAGCACCTGTCTGGCTCGCCCATACCCTCACATCAGCTGATCGTATCCCAAGCTTCTGCCTTTAGGAAATTTCTTCGGCATACTTCCAGGCTGTCTCTGTTATTCGCCTTAATAAACACCCGGATAATAGCAGAGTTCTGAGCGCGCGGCGACAAACGGTCTGCTTGGCGTCGGATGTGAGATTTAGCTGGTGCAAAAGTTCTAGGTTCGGCTCCCACCTCTGGAAATCTCTCTATACTGTTTTTTTATTCCTAAATTATTTATTTATTTACCTGTTTAAACCAAATTAAATTTGTATAGATTGCCCATAAATTGTTTTCCATACTTGTTCCACTGCGTACATAGTTACTGCTTTATTGTCTATTGTTGTGCTGCGTCAATAGGGGCAATTGTTTGGTCGTCGCCGCCGAGTTGGAGCGGCATAACTCCCAGCGTAGCGGCAAGAGGAAATTCTTCTCCTGCGAGGGAAATCGCTTCTAGGACACGACAATGATAAAGCGGACGCCGCCACCTCAGCGGCAGCAGGTGGCAAGTCATCTTGCACCCGCCACGTCGGTGCCAGTGGCAACATCAGTCGATGCCCTAGTAGTGGACGCTCACGAGGCAACGCCGAAAAGGCTTAGAAGCCCATCTGTTGGGGCTGAGGCGGGCGATGGCAAGGCAGCTAATATCGGAGCCTGTATCAAAAAAAAGCAAGGTGGGGCAGGTGCGGCCTACCTGCAACGAGTTGGAGGAAATGGGCCATATTCTGGCCTCGATTGCTACCCATTATAGCAGAGACGAGGATGCTAGTGGCAAAATTAACCGCAGCGTCACAAATGAGTTTAGGGAGAAGGTGGCTCGGCTGCGAGAACTGCACGTAGCAGTGGTGTGTGCCACTTGCAGCAAGTCTCCACCTAAACGTGTAAGTAGGCAACAGCAAATCGAACTGGTGAATTCAGCGTCGAAGCGGGATAAGCCTTGCCAAACGTCACCAGTCGATGACCCAGGTCGTCACCAAGCGAGGCCACACCAGCAGAAGGCACAACAGAAAAATCGACAGCATCCACACGGCTTCAGACGGCACAGTACCAGCAGGGGCAGCAACAGCTACATTAGCAGAGTCAATCCAGTCAACTTGGATCTCAGCAACAAACCATGCAGCAGCAGCAGCTACATCCGACTGATGTGCAGCAGCCTAGGGCACAGCAAAATGCCCATATCAGCCAAGAATGGACAAAGGTGGGTCCTTCAAGATCCTCCCGCAAGCCTAAGGCGAAAAATAGTGGGAAACTACAAAAATCCCGCCCGGAGGCACTAATAATTCAGACGAACGAAGGCTTAAGTTATAGCCAAGTTTTAGAGCGCGGGACGAGGTGCACTGATAGGAAACTGGACCATGTCCGTGAGCACGTAATGCGAGTTCGACGCACCGCTAAAGATGGGCTTCTTCTGGAACTCCGGAAATGCACAGCGGACACTACCCAGTCCCTTAAGGAGGCGATCAGCTAAGTCCTTGGCGAGGAGGCAGGCGTGAAAGCTCTAACCCGCAATAAGGCTCTAGCCATTTACGGCCTGGACGAGAAAGCGACGCCTCAGGAATTAGTGGCCAAGCTGGCTGACCAAGCCAAGGTAGAGGCGACGGCGATCAGAGTAAAGAGCTTCCGGTCTCGTTTCCGAAATACGATGTCAGCCGTAGCTTGTGCCCCTGAGGCAGTGGCATTGAAACTCCTAGAGGTGGGCAGACTTCGTATTGGATGGGACAGTTGCCGAATAAACGAACTAGAAGCTCAACCTGCGTGCTGTTTTCGTTGCCTATGTGTTGGCTATATCGCCGCAAACTGCCCAAGCGACACAGATAGGTCAAATTGCTGCTTGAGGTGTGGCAATCCTGGACACAAGTCTGCAGATTGCTCGGCCGCCATCAAGTGATTTTTATGTGCCGAGAAGGGCCTGAGTCCTTTTAACCACATAGCGGGTAGCCGTGTGTGCCCATCCAGTGGTGCCCAGAGGACGCAGAAGGACGCCAAATGATTCAACCCCATTTGAAGTTCTTGCAGTTGAACCTGAACCACTGCAAAGCGGCTCAGGACCTGCTTCAGCAGACTGTGCGTGAGTTGTCGGCGGATATAGCTCTACTAAGTGAGCCCTATAGAGTAGGAGAAAATTGTCGCTGGGCCAAGGCAGCGTGCGGCAAAGCAGCAATCTGGTGCTGTAGTAGTAACGAGCTAGTCATGCAGGACGTCCTATCTGAGGAAGGCTTTGTCAGAGCGCGGATCGGCAGAAACTGGGTGTACAGTTGCTACCTTGCACCCAGTCTGTCATTGGAGCGTTTCGGAAGTATCATAGACAAGATCTCGAACGACGCAAAAGGACGTCAAGGTCTCATCATTGGAGGGATTTCAACGCCGAGTGGGGCAGCACCCGTACTAACGCCCGTGGCCGTCTTCTTCTTGAAAGTTTTGCTTACTTAAGCATATCACTGCTTAACGTCGGCAGACAACATACCTTCAGAAGGGCCGGCACAGGAACGATAGTGGATCTTTCCTTCGCCAGCGACTGTATTGCTGCTTCCACTGATTGGAGCGTAGGCGTGGCATACCAGCGACCATGAAATTGTGGCATTCTCCATAGGCAGAAACAGGCTCCCGCCAGTGCGAACGTTACCGCTTCGGAAATCTTTCAAGCTGGATACACTCAACCCATTTTTGTTCGTCGAAAGCCTGGAAGGACTCACGGTGTGCCCCAACTCAAATGCAGATGAGGCTGCGAACCTGATTATGTCGAGGCTCGACGAAGACTGTGTTGCCAGCATGGCCCAGCGTGGGTCATTCACGCGCCATCACACCCCAGTCTGCTGGTGGAACGAGGCAATCGGTGATGCCAGAAGGGCTTGTCTTCGAGCGAGAAGACTATATCAGCGGGCAAGACATTCGGTCAACTTCGAGGCACTCGGTCTAGAGTACAGAAGACGGAGGAAAGCCCTTAAGGTGGCGATCCGGGACGGCAAGCGAGAATCTTTCCTCGAGCTTTGTGATTCGACAGAACATGACCCTTGGGGCAAAGCCTACCAGACAGTTGTCAAACAAGTGCACGGAAACAGGCATTCATTCCCATCAGAGAAGGCCACTGTACGCTTCATCGTCAGCAGCCTTTTTCCCGTTGTCCCGGAGTTATCGCATGTGTCTCCCATGGAGACACAGCTACATAAGGAAGACTGCTCGCTCGCAGAGGTCATCGAGACAGTGAGGCGTCAAAAGCCAAAAAAGCCCCGGGTCCCGACTCTATCCCCAATAACGCACTAAAACTTGCAGTAATGCTACACCCTCATGTGTTCACGGAGTTGTATTCAAAATGCCTACGAGAAGGAGTTTTTCTCACCAGGTGGAAGCTTCAGAACCTTGTGTTGTTGCCCAAGCCCGGAAAACCACCAGACGAGCCATCCTCATATAGGCCTATTTGCCTATTGGACACAGCTGGTAAGGTGCTGGAATCGATGCAACAATTCGGAATCAGAAAGGCCAGATCCACAATCGACGCAATAAACTGTGTGGTTCACCTGGCAGCTGAAGCAATCGACGGCTCTCGATGGAAAGGCGGCAGTAAACAATACTGTATCGTTGTGACGCTCGACGTGAAGAATGCGTTTAACTCAGCAAGGTGGGATCGGATACTGGACTCGCTGGCAACATTCAACATACCAAGCTACTTGATGAACTGCGTGCGGAGCTATTTTCGTAACAGGAGAATCCGATACACGACGGATGATGGTCTGGAAGAAAGAGGGGTATCGGCCGGGGTTCCACAAGGATCCGTTTTGGGCCCTTTGTTGTGGAACACCATGTATGACGAAGTCCTGCGTCTGGAGCATTGCAGCTTGGCGATAGCCAAAGTTGGCCACTGGCTATCGGCCGCAGGGTTTAACTTGGCAGCGCAAAAGACCGAAGCGGTGCTCATTAGCAGCCGAAAGCGCGTCGAAACCGCACGCATCAGAGTAGGTGACTCCCTCGTGGTATCCAAGCGTGCCATTAAATACCTAGGTGTTATGCTCGACACTAGATTGTCCTTCAAGGAGCACTTAGAATATTGAAATAACAAAGCAGCTACGTCGGCCAAGCCCGTTTACTGTCGGCGCCTTCTACTGTCGAGCGTCGTAAAATCGACTGCCCTGTGCGCAGTTCCTTCGTGGATAAAAGGTGTGGAGGTTAGGAGCTACAGGACGAGCCTCGAGTCGACTCATCATCTGAGAGCGATTAGAGTGTGTGGCGCTTTCCGCACCATTTCCGATGACGCCGCTCTGGTGATCGCTAGAGTGGTGTCCATCGATGAATGTGCGGCAATTGTGTCGGCCACGCTTACAGCATGACCCAAACCAAGAGGACTGGCACGGCACATGGCATGGCAGCACTCCATGCGCAGATGGTAAGAGAGGTGGGGCCCCTCACCCAAGGGAAGGTGGACTCAAGCACCAATCCCGGACATCACACAATGGGTGTCAACGAAGCATGGTGAGGTTGACTATTACCTTACTCAGCTCATGAGCGGCCACGGGTGCCTAAGGAGTTATCTGAAGAGATTTCACCACGATGTCTCCGACAAGTGCAAATGGTGCGGCGCTGGCATCATAGAAGATGCGAGTCATGTGCTGCAAGACTGACCAAGATTCGACGAGGAAAGACACCGGTTGGAGAGGGCGAGCCGGTGACACAGTAAAACCTCGTCGGGATGATGGTCGAAAACTCCAAAGTGTGGCGGGCGACCGCCACCTTCGCCGCACACGTGAGGAAAAAGCTTAGGCAGTTAAAAAATGAAAATTCAGCGAATTAAATAAGTAAACGGTCTGCGATGCAATACCGACAAGTCGTCCCGCAGAAACCGTAATACTTTTTTTCTTTGTACCCGACTTTGTTTGTTTGCTCCCTTGTGTAACCTGATATATGTATCTGTTAATTGTAATTATAATGTATGTATCTATTATTTGTAATTATGTTATTAATGTTGTAAATGAAATAAAAAGAAAAAAAAAAACACATAGGCAATGTATGTAAGGGGTCTGCGCAAGTCGGTCAAAGGCAAACAGATGGCCATCTTGAACATGCCGCGGACTATAGCAGCCACATTATTGAGAGAAGGCTCTATTGAAGTTGTCTGGGACGTGTTTCCGATTCGAGAGAGGCAGTCTCAAAAGAGATGCTACAAGTGCCTATGCTTCGGCCACAAAGCAGATAGTTGCACTGGCGACAAAGATCACACGAACTGGTGCCTTAGATGCGGCCAGACCGATCACAAGGTAGCCACATGCAACAACAAGCCAGTTTGATTTAATTGCGTGAACGCAAAACGCATGGATGCAAGACTCTACACTGGTAGTCGCCGATGCCCAGTGGTATCTACTGGAGAGCAAATTTCGGATAAGAATCTATGAAGCTTTCACAATTAAATTTAAATCACTGCTCGGCGGCGTATGACTTACCTCGCAGTCAATACTAGAGCTGGAGATCGATCTGACTAGTCTGAGTGAGCCGTACAGGACGCTGTCTAGTAACTCCTGGGATGCAGACACGACACACGACACACCACATCCTCTAATAACTTTTTCACGACTTTGGCTCACTGTAAAAGACACAGTTTATATAAATTTTTTTCTCTTCATTTTTGTTTTTTTTTCGAAAAATTTTAATAAAAAAAATTTTTTTTTATATCCTAAATCCATAATATTTTACTCTTTAGGATTCTAAATAATAATCATTTACAAGCAAATCTTTATGAGCTTATGTTCCCTATTTTTCGTTTTTTTCTTCATGTTATTCATATATATATTCATATTATTAAAATAGAATCGTTTTACATAAGGACATTTGAGGTCAATCCGGGCATAAGAACAATTATAGAAATACAAAAAAAAACTCCATACGTATGTTCGATAATAGCATAAGTAAATTTGGAGTTGAATGTTTTGCCGGCTCGAGGTCAAATGTTGGGCGAATAAAAACAAAAATAAAAAACACAGTTTGTTCTTATTTTCGTTCCGATATATTTCGACCACTCATCGGTGGTCGTCTTCAGGGCAACTATAAATAACATTGAATTGTGATTGACATAATATTAATTTAACAACAAGAAAACACCTACTTAGTTTTACACGTCCGCACACTGTGACGTGGAGCTACACACTGATTTGTCCCTAATAAATGCATGTATAAATGCGCGCAGTTGTCCGTATCTACCTTATAATTAAGTCTTATATTTGTCGGGGTATTTATTATGTGCAGCATCTCCAAAGTGTAACGTTTGTTGTAATGTTGTTCTTGGTCTATTATGTTTACTTCGTCAAAATTTGGGGAATGTCCACTGGCGGCACAGTGGGCCATAAGTGCCGTTTTTGGTGCATTGGAGTGTTGACGAAGTTTATAGTCAGATCTATGTTGCGATAGTCTTGTTTTTAGCCTCGATTTTGTTGTCCCTATATATATTTTATCATAGTTTTCTTCATTAGTCCCATTGCACGGTATTTTATATACTACGTTGCTCTTGTCCATTGTATCAATCCTACTTTTTGTTCTGTTAAAAATACTCCGTAGTGTGTTATTGGGTTTATGTGCTATCTGTATTTGTTCGATGTCATAGCAATCTGAGTTTGCTAATCTTTCCGATAGTTGTGGGACATATGTGACGGACATAAAGCGTTTTGTCGGAACATCTTTGTTGGTTTTCTTATTGCGAGATTTTAGTAAAGTCCTTATGGTGTGGTTTGGAAAGTCATTATCCTTTAAAATTCGTTGTATTTCTTCCTTCGTTTCTTCATGAAAAATTGGGTCCGATATATTAAGCATCCGTTGTATACAACCTCTTGCTGTATTCATTATCATCGACTTCGGATGTTTGGAGTTGAAGTTAATTATTCGTCCTGATGCTGTTGGTTTTTTGTACCATTTTAATTTTAGTTCATTTCCTCTTCTGTGTATTGATGCGTCTAGATATGTTAATTTGTTGTCATTTTCTAATTCTATTGTAAACTTTATGTTCCTGTCAAATGAATTTAGGTTGTCAAGTGTGTTTTGGATCTCGTCTTCTTTAATTATGGCAAAAAGGTCATCTACATATTTCGTCATAACTCTAGGTGGTCGCTGTAGTGTTTTCATCATTTTGTCTAAGAGTTCTTCCATAATTATGTCAGCTATTATCGGTGACGCTGGTGAGCCCATAGGCATTCCTTTTAGTTGTGTGTATATCTTTGTCTTTGTATCTGAAATATCTGTTCTCTTGTATACAAAAACGTACTATTTCCATAAATGTTAATTTTGGAATGTTAGTGTGCGCTTTTATTTTAATCCACTGAGAGACTACGAAAACAACGGAACAGCGTTCTCTTGAATAACAACAACAACAACAACAACACAAACGACGAAATGAATATTGCACAATTCTTGCGACTTCAACGCATCCAATTTCTTTTCTACCACTTTTGGCCAACTCCACATTTTTGTTAACTATTGTGGACTGTATTATGCGCGTTGATGATCCGGCTCGAAAGACCAATTTTATGTTGTGGAATTGGCCATGGTTTTATTATTTATTTTCTATTTTTATAGAGCTATATAGTGATCATCTCTTTCTTTGAACAAAAAGATAAATTGACTTATATACTAAATTCAAGAACAGAAGTGGTATTTTTCGGTAACTAGCTTTAATACAAATAATATGATAGTTTCTGTGACATAAACAATTTAAATAAAGACAGACACGACTTTGAAATCGATATTAGATTTAAACAAGCACCACTACTAAAGTCAAAAACGACAAATCCATTCAAAAAGAGAGGAGAAATAAATCAGTTAGATGAGAAACATTTTGAAGAAAGAAATAGAGGACAAAAAGTCACACTCAAGATGACTTTTTTATGCATAATGCTATTCTTAACATTAAAATCAAAATGCAGCCAATCCATTGACATAAACCCATAAAAGCACCGAACGGTTACTTAATATTTAAAACAGGAACCATGGACTTACCGACAAACTTTGAATATCATTATTAAAAAGTAAATTTAACGCTAATAGACATTACATATAACAATCAAATGCAACAAGCACAGTAATTTAAAGACATAATCCCTATTCAATACTTAAGGGAAAAACTAAGTAGGGAAATTAATGAAATACAAATTGTAAAACGTAACAAACGAGGACTAATTAACGGAATTGGTTCAATATACCTACATTTTTTTTGTCTCTTCGCATTTTACATAAACATATTTTTGCATCTGCATAATGATATATATATATATATGATGAAAGTTAAATATTAGGTACTTAATAAATAATATTGAAGAATGGGTATAGAAGAATTAATTCTCAAACTCTGTGAAATTAAGGAATCTTGTAGCAAATCTTATAAATGCATAAGTCAAAAAAGAAAAATCCAAAATGATACTTTGAAAAAAAAAATGCAAAAATTCTGGTTGATTCTTTTCATGAAGCAAGACAACTAGTGCATGATAACAAGTAAAAAATAGATAAAACGAACAGGTCGAGAATATCAAAATTATTGATCAAGTTACGTTCAAACTTAATAACAATCAAAACAAAGTATCAATTGGATATATTTCTACCGACAATCCTAAATACACCCCTAATAACAAATCCGAGGGAAGACCAGGAAGCGGTAAACGAACAAGACATCAATTTAGAGGATGATGAAGACTCTGAATCAGATGACGGTACAGATATAAAAGAAGGTGATCTAAACGATCTAATCATCTCTGCACTATTAACATTGTCGGAAGAAGATAATGAAATAGAAAAGGAGGAAGAGCTGTACTCAAATTAAACATCATTGAAACAAAAATAAACATGATGAGCTGACGTAATTGCCCAAAGGGCCTATATTAAGGACATTGCGAATGCCACTACAAAATTTAATGGACAAAAGTAACACCTTCAAAGATTCATAACAGCTTTGAAATTGCTAAACCTAAAAAAAGGTACATTCGAAGAAATAGCTGTTGAAGTCATAAAGTCAAAAATTGTTGGCTCAACACTATATAAAGTCCAAGAATTAACCACAATTGACTCAATAATAAAGAAATTGCAAGAAACTATAGTCGGTGAGACATCCGATGTAGTTAAAGCAAAACAGTCAAAGGTGGTGTATAGATTATATAAAATAAGATAACAATTAGACAATCATAATATAGAACATAAGGAAATATATGTCAAAATTAGTATGTAACCCGATTATAGATATCGATGGCTCATCAGTCATAAGTAGATCTGATATGGTCAGAAGTTAACAATAAAGACCTAGTTCATTAAGCTGCTATAGTTAGCTATTATCCATAAAGACGTATTTTGCTGACCTAACACTATGTCGAACTATGCATTGGTGAGCTCTCTAGTTTGTAAGATCAGATACCAATTGTAGCTACATCGGGTGTGCATCGCTGTGTCTTTGGCCGCCATCTCTACCTTTGTAATCTCGCTCCGAAGTCCACCCAATTTATGTGTTGGTTGCGACGACTATTAGTCACTGATTTATGTGCTAGTGCCTATTTGCATATAAATAAATAAACATTAAATACATTCAAGAAATACTAACGTCTTTCATTGAACATTTTGGTGACCCTGACATTGGCGGCTCCAAGTTGAAAGAGTAACAGACTTGGTGAAACCGTCATCAAGTGAGAATACTTGGTTAACTTAGAGGACCAATCTAGGCGACTACTGTGCACGCTTTGGACAGAGAACAATCCTAAGCGAGGGCACAAATTGATGAACATTTCACATCAATCTGGGGTCCGAATAAAAGCATTGCAATCGATTAACTTGGCAATCATTGCGTAGCCACCTTAGCAACTAAAAACAATTTATTGGAAACCTAGAAGTTGGTTTTCCGCGACGGGGTAGCAGTGCATACCCATTGAATAAAAAGTTGATCAACTCATAAACTCTGTTGCATTCCCTGGCGTCAGCAATCTCTGACCTAGATAACTCTGTCAGTAACCCAGGTAGTACGCACGAGTATAGAGTTTGGCATTGGTCAGCAATTTTTGAAAATATATAACAAAGAAAAGAAATTCAAAAAACAGGTTTCACTGTCGTGGCGTGTCTCAGTGTAGAAGAATAAATATATTGGAAATAAAAATTAACTATTGTTAAAACACTAATCAAAAGGCGACTTCGATTTGTTTCTTATTCTTATTTGTGCTACACTTGACCAATATTAGGAACGAGTCGGAGCGTTCCCTGTCTTTGGCGAAATAAATAAACTCCCATAAATATAAAATATATCCCAGAATATAAAAGAACATGGAGGAGTTTTATAAGCAGCAGACAGAACGAGGAGAAGCAATTCAGGCTTTCATTCGAAATACCAAAAAAGATTCTTTCGCCAGGGAAATGAAGCCATCTTATTTCGAGGAGAAACTTGAGCTCCTGGAATACATGTGGGAGAACTTCGAGAAAAGTCATCAGGAGTTAATGGACAAATTAAACAACTTGCCAACAGAAGATGACTACTTTGTAACAGACTATTTCGGCAAAATGAAGGTGGTTGTAACTAATATAGTGGAAGATTGGAAGGACCATTTGGCAAAGATAAAATTAGAGTGACAAGCTCGCCAACGAGAGAAAGAGCGAGTCGGCATCAAACCACTGGTTCGCAAACAAAGTGCGCTGCTGGATTCATTGTCCAGGACATGAAGTCAAATTGTGCCTGATCGGCTTGCGGAAAATCCAGCCGAAGCCGGATATAATATAGCTACGTTTGTGGCCACAGAAAATACAATGCTAAAATTCTGTGTGGCTTCAGCAGAAAATGCAGTGATACAACCACCGCCTGTATTGCAATCGAGACAATCAGTGCAACTACCCAAAATTCCGATTCCAAAATTTGATGGGGATTATCTGAAATGAAAACAATTTCATGACATCTATAAAAAGGTGGTTCATGAGTCAAATGTATTCACAATAGCGAAAATGCAGAGAGATTGATACGTCACCAGGAATTAGTTCCTTATGTCCTTTCTGCGAGAAGGCAAGGCACAAACTCTTCCAATGTGAAAAGTTTAAAATAAAATCCGCATCAGAGCGGCTTAAATGGGTGCAGAGACACAAATTGTGTGTCAATTGCTTCAAGCCGAACCACATGGCAAAAAATTGCTCTTGGAGGGGATGCTTCAAATGCCATAAAAAACATAACACAATGTTGAATTTGGAAACAGGCAACCAAGTTGCTACATCTGCTTCTGCAGCTTCTGCTTATGGAATTAGCAAAAATACACTCTGTTGGCAACGGCCAAGGTAGTGGTAAAAGGGATCAATGAAAGGAAAGGAGAGTTTCGCACACTCTTAGATAGCGGCTCACAAGTAAATCTCGTCTCAGATAGGCTGGTAAAGAAGTTGTCGTTAAAAATTAACGAGACTCATGTGAACATAAAGTGGGTGGTCAACCACAGATAAGCAAGGCGCGAGTTAGCTTGGTTGCAAGGTTAAGGTACAACAAGTTCGCAATGCTAGTTGAGGCATTTGTATTGCCACACATAATAGGTGACCAACCTACAGAACAAATAACGCAGAAAGTCACATTGCCAGACAACATTCAATAAGCTGACCCAACATTTGATAAACCAGGAAAAATTGATATGCTGTTGGGAGCTGATGATCACTATGCAATACTGCTACCAGAAAGAAGACGAGGTAATCGGAACCGTCCAACATTACAAAATTCAGAGTTTGGATGGATTATTGTTGGCAGAATAAATATGTCAACGTCAGCTTCAATCACATGTATGGTAGGCATGACGAATGCAGAGGAATCTCTAGAAAGATTCTAGCAGCTAGACACACTAGAGCCAATGGAAAGGTACAGGAGTCCGGAGGAAGAGTATTGTGAAAAATTCTTCCTCGATAACCTACACATGGTTAATTATTCCATTAATTCCATTTGCTGAAGAGGCTTCATCTCTTGGAGAATCTCAGGAAGTAGCCGTAAGAAGATTCATGTCGTTAGAGATGCGACTGAGCCCTGATATATAAAAGGAGTATGTAAAATTTATGTCAGAATATGAACAGCTCGGACATATGAAGCAGGTAATGGTAGAACCAATTCCCAAGAACCATTACTTTATACCGCATCACTGTGTACTAAAGCCAGGAGGTACCACCACCAAGTTAAGAGTGGTATTTGATGCAACATGCAAAACGACATCAAGACCAGTTCTACAGAGTCAACTCTTCTCAATTCTTCTGCGGTTCAGGACAAACAAATATGTGTTCACTGCGGACATTGAAAAAATGTATCGTCAAGTTTGGTTGGTTTGATTGTGTGGAGAGAGGATCCAAGTCAAGAACTAAAGTTTCTAAAACGGTAACTTATGGAACCACATCAGCCCCATATTAAGCCCCATATTTGGCACTGAAAAACATGGAAAAATTGTCGTCTGGAGCATTAGCATTAAAAAATGACTTTTATGTTGATGATTGTCTCACAGGAGCAGACAGTTTACCAGAAGCCCTGCAAATAAGACAAGATCTGGTAGAAATCTTGAAACCTAAGGTTTTCAACTTACGAAAATGGTGTTCAAATAGCAGTCAACTTCTAAAGGAAATTCCAAAGGAAGATACCATTGCTGACATCAATCTCGGTGACACACTGGATCAAACAAGTGTCAAAACATTAGGAAAGGCTCAAAGACATACAAGAGGAATAACCAGACGAGTGGTGCTATCTGAAGTCGGTCAAATCTTCGATCCTCTAGGACTGTTCGCACAGGTAGTGGTAAGACCGAAAATGTTTCTTCAACATGTTGAATTGAGATGAATGGTGACCTACCACCGTATTTGGAGATGCAATGGGAAGCCTACCGAGAGGATGTACAGGCACTAAACCACATGAAAACTCCAAGGCATATTTTTGATGGCAAGGCCCCCACTACAAAGGAAATGCATACATTTGTCGAAGCATCAGAAAAAGCGTATGTAGCGGCAGTTTATGTCCGATCAACCTATAAAAATGGCCAAATTTCGGTCAGATTGTTGTGCGCCAAGTCAAGAGTGGCTCCCCTGGAAAAACAGACACTGCCCCGGCTGGAACTATGTGCTGCTGTACTTGGAGCTGAACTCACGGATAGAGTTCGATAGGATCTCCAATTAGGATCAAAAGGTGTGGAATCATTTCTCTGGTCAGACTCAACAGTAGTACTCTCTTGGATTAATTCACGGGCATCACATTTCCCCACTTTTGTGGCTAATCGGTTGACCAAAATACAAGCAGTATCACATCCAAGGCAATGGCGTCATGTGTCATCAGCGCTCATGTCCTATCTCGAGGCATATCAGCAGCCCAGCTTAGCACACATACCTTATGGTTGTATGGACCACTATTTTTGCATGGACCACAACGTGGTTGGCCAGCACCATTTAAGCCTACAGAGCACACAATAGATACCGCTGAAAAGAAAACCAAGGTATTCAGCATGGTGACTGCCAATGCCAACAACACGAGTGAATGGATATATACGGTAAAGCACAGAAATTTATTTCACCGGCTACAGGGAATAGTGGCATATGTGCTACGGTTTTGTCACAAGCAGAACTGGAAACAAACGGCTTAGTTAGAGTTGGAAGAGTTGGACCAAGTACGTAGAGTAATCATTAAGCAAATTCAAGAAACAGGATTTGCATATGAATTACGGCACTTAAAGAAACGACCTGATCAACCACTAGATCGCAAAAGCACGGTGGCAACAATCACTAATACTGGATGAACATTCAATCATACGAGTAGCAACTCGGCTACAACAAGCACCAGTATCAACGGAAACAAGGAATCCATAACTCTTGCCGTATAATGATCCGGTGGTTAAAATGATACTACGGAAACTTCATGAAGAGAATCTTCACTGTGGACATGAGGCACTACGCGGGATAGCTCGGCAACAGTACCACATTATCAAGGTGAAACCGATGGTCCGGAATGTGATCCAGGGCTGCGTAGTATGCACCAAACACCGGCCTCAGTTCTTTAAACAAGTCATGGGCAACTTACCTGAGCATCGGATGTCTCATAATAGACCCTTTTTCAACGCCGGAGTAGACTATTGTGGACCATTCTGGATCCACCATAAGGTTCGAGGAAAACGTCCCGACAAAGCTTACAATGCAGTATTTGTATGCTTTGCAACCAAGGCAGTACACTTGGAGTTGGTCGGAGACCTGTCCACCTCCTCATTTGTGGGCGCCCTTCAGCGCTTCATTGGGCGCAGAGGAAGATGCCAGACATTTTACTGCGATAATGCAACAAACTTTGTTGGAGCAAACAACCAGCTTAAGGAGCTGACCGATACAATACACTCAGAAACGGCAGCAGGTAGTATCAAGGAATTTTTGCAATCAAAAAGAAGTGCGATTTAAGTTCATACCACCACGGTCTCCACATTTCGGAGGACTATGGGAAGCTGCGGTAAAGTCCGCTAAGCATTTACTGTTGAAAAACGTATCGACAGCAAACCTAACGTTTGAACAACTGTCTACCATCATTGTCAATGTTGAAGCAGTGTTGAACTCTCGTCCGTTAACCCCAAACTCAGACGATCCCAACGACTTGACAGCTCTAACCCCATCTATTGATCGGAGAACCATTAGTAGCCCAACCAGATGCAGAGCCAGTAACACAGCGATCGATTCCAGAGCAATGGGAATTAGTCCAACGGCTTAACCATACATTCTCGACACAATGGTCTCAAGAGTACCACAAGAAATACAGGGTACATCTAAATGGAAAAAACCATATAACAATGTCAAAGAAGGATGGTAATTCTAAAGGAGGATAATGTGCCAATCTTACAGTGGCCAATTGAACGAATTGTTAAATTATATCCAGGATACGTCCGCGTGGTTCCTACTAGCG
Organism: Drosophila paulistorum; assembly: GCA_018152135.1. Lineage (NCBI taxonomy): Eukaryota > Metazoa > Arthropoda > Insecta > Diptera > Drosophilidae > Drosophila > Drosophila paulistorum. Next base: position 15,090,801 of record JAECXG010000822.1, on the reverse strand, counting down.
GGCTATACATAAATTGGCTCCCTTGCTTAGAGAGACGGGGATAAAACGGGGATCAAGGCAGATAACACAGGATCGACCTCCCAAGAAGACCCTGGTATCGAGGACACCGCAGAACCAGAGAGAAAAAGACGTTTGTCGGTCGGTCTGCCACCGTTAGCAATAACGATCTTCCTAATGCTGTTGTTACATCCTATAGCATTTGCTCAAAGGACGAACATAACTCGGTTCAACCCCAAACCAGGCATATACTATGAAAGTATTGGCACAGGCAACGTCTGACTGGACTATTGTGGCATTTTACGATCTCAAACCATATTGGGCCGACCTGAAGACATTTTCAGACGGAGTAGTAAATGTTGGAGAAATATGCGTGTTAATGAAGGTTCCAGAGGAATGCACCGCAATGCAGAGGCACTTCGAGCATGTCAACTCAGAATTACGGACAGGAACGCCAACGACGATCGCCTTTAAATATAATTGGGAACATTGCGAACGGCTTATTTGGTGTGCTGTCAGGCACCATAAGAAAAGTTAAATCAAATGAAGACTACTTATTGAACTTACTGCAAAATCAGACATCTGTTATTGACTCAACGATAAATATTGTAAAAACTCCTTCGACCGGGTTCCGTTGGGTTGAAAAATAATAATCAGAGACACGTCTGTGTCGGTTGACTGGAGTTTTTGATTGAATTCTTTATTCCAAATTATTCTTTTGCTTAGGCTAATTTTACATATATATTCTTATGCTGCGACTTATGCGACAGCTACAAAAGAGAGGGAGAGTGTCAGTACATACATACATACATACTGTTGGAGCGCATGCATCAAAGTGCTTGGTCAGCGGTCACACGCTGGCCTGGCTCTAGCTCATGTTACGCTTGTGCATACAGTGCTTATGTGAATATATGTATGTGCATATACAAATGTACATACATATATGTTCATGCTTAATTGTATGTTTACTTGAATATGTTTATGTGAATACTTCAATGTATACATATGAACATATTCAAGTGCACAATTATATTTTAATGCGTATATGTTTAATTGTTTATACTTGCAACAAAGTGTTACAAGTTGAGCTCATTGTGTTGAGTTATTAGTTGTATGAACATACTACACCTCCCCTTTTAGAGAATAACGTAATATTATGTAGTTATTGTAATGATTATTTATATAGAAAGGTAAAATAAAAGGTAAAGTAAAGGTGTATCTTAGGAAAGTTTTTTTTTTTTTTGTGTCTCTTTAGGCAAATTTTCTTTCTCTTGTTTTTCGAAATTGCGTGAATTTGTTTTCAATAATAGATGAATCCATAAAGATTTTTGTTTTTTTCTTTTTGTAAAAATTACTTAAGTATCATGATAATTATAATTTTTTTTTGGGTTGATCATTCCGAAAATGGTTTTAGTCTGTTTTTATGAACCTTCTGGTTTTTATTCTTATCATCTGCTATTAATATATTGTCATTTTCTTCTATACTCACTACCTTATAAGGCCCTATATATTTAGCATCTAGTTTATGACCTATTTCTTTTCTTAATAAAACTTTATCTCCTATGTTTAAATTGAAATCGGCAATATGTTTGTCGTAGTATTTTTTATTACTTAACTTATGGTTTTCTAACATTATCCTAGCTCTTTTATATGCTATTTCTATTCTAAACTTTATTTCCTTAGAGTAGTCGTCTAAATTGTATATTGGATCTATTCTATCGATTTTGTTAAAATCTATGAACTGATTTGGTAGTCTTCCAAATACTAGTTCGTATGGACAATATTCATGCACTGCCGAGGGTGTTGTGTTGTAACAATAAGTGAAATATTGTATCCAAGCATCCCAATCGGACTTATCTGCTGATATGTATGAACGAATATATTCATTGAATGTTCTATGACTTCGTTCTATTGTCCCTAAGGTCTGGTGGTGGTATGCTGTAGATGTCAGATTTTTAATCTTCATGTACTTGCATATATCTGTTATAATTTGGTTTTTATACTCAGTTCCCATGTCCGTAATGAGTGTTTTCATTGGACCGTACTGTAGTATACAATTTTCGAATATAGCTTTAGCTACATTACTTGCACTCTTAGATGCAACTGGAATGGCTATTAGGTATTTTGTCAGATCGCATATCAATGTGACAATATACTCATTTTCATTATCTGATTTTGGTAGTGGACCTATTGTGTCCACTATAACCTTATCAAAAGCCTTCGCTGGTGTTTCTGTTATTATCATGGGAGTCTTCGTATGTGTCGTCGTTTTTGACACCTGGCATTTATGACATCTCCTTATGTACTCTTTGATATGGCGTCCCATATTTTTCCAATAGTAGTGTCTTTTGATTTTTGCCAGCGTTCTGGTAATGCCAGTATGACCTCCTTGAATTGGATCATCATGATATGTAGACAGTATTGCTTCTTTTTCTTTTTCATTTTCTATTAGGGTCACCGGCTGGAGTAGCGCTACTCTTAATGTTTTCAATATAGTATTGCCCATATTTTTAAAAGAATCTATTGAAATAATTTCAAAGATCTTTTCGCTCGGTGCCAGTTTTAGTTGGCTGATTTCAAGTATACCGGCTTGCATTTCAAGCCTTTGGAAGAACTGACCTAAGTCGAGAATTCCATTGGTATACAAATCGCTAACTTCAATTCTTGCCATAACTTTCTTTCCATGTTTCAGTGAACATTTAGATTCTGTTATTCGCAAGGTCACTACTTTTCGTACCTCGTCATTATTGATGACTTCGTATACGTTGGGCCTAGAAGCATTTTGAAGTTTTTGCCTTGGCAAAAGGTCTTCTTTATTAACTGCGCAGTTTTTCTGTCTACTTTGTTGCCTGGTAGTGACTTTCAGGACTTTTATACTCATATCTTTTAATTCGGATATAGTTATCCGCGATAAGGCGTCTGCCACAAAATTGTCTTTACCTCGCAAATACTCTACTGTAAAGTCGTACTCTTCCAATTCTAGCCGCATGCGTGTTAGTTTTGAACTCGGGTTGACCATGGAGAATAAATATGTTAACGGTCTATGGTCTGTTCGCACTGTGAAGTGTTTTCCATATATATATGGTCGAAAATGTGTTATTGCCCAATGTATTGCTGCTAGCTCTTGTTCTGTAGTACTCTTGTTGCTTTCACCTTTAGTGAACGCTCTTGATGCATATGAAACTGGAAGCTGGAGTCCATTATAGTTTTGTGTTAAAACTGCTCCACATGCTTGTTTGCTTGCATCCGTGATTATGCAAAATTCTTTGCTGAAATCTGGGTACTGCAATAGATTAGGTTGAACGAGCTTTTCTTTTAAGTATTGGAATGCATTTTCGCATTCTGCTGTCCATTCGAAGGGAACATTCTTTTTACATAATCTTGTTATGTGCCGGGAGTATTCGGCGAAATTTTTTATGAAACGTCTATAATAATTGCAAAATGCAACGAAACGTCTAGCACTATCTGCATCATGTGGGACTGGATAATTCTTGATGACGTCAAATTTTGTGTCGTCTGGCAAGATTCCTTTGTCTGTGCATTTGTGACCTAGGAATGTCACCTCATGCATAAAAAATGAGCATTTTTCTGGATGCAGTTTTAGATTGTTTTTTCTGCAAAGTTTAAAAACATCTACTAAATTTTTAATCATATGTTGTTCAGAACAACCAATAACGATTAAATCATCCATATAGAGAAAAGCTTGGCTGGGCTCAAGCCCTGAGAATGCTATTGTCATCATTCTTTGAAATGAATTAGGTGCTATTTTTAGACCGAAAGGTAATCGCGTGAAGCGATATGAGCCATTGCTCGTTCAAAAAGACGTTATATCTCTTGATTTTTCTTCTAGTTCTATTTGATGAAAACCTGACATTAAATCAAGGCAAGAAAAATATTTTGCTCTTCCCAATTGATCAAGAATATCATCAATTCTGGGGAGCGGAAACTTGTCTGACAGCAATTTTTTGTTTATTTGACGATAGTCAATTACTAATCGCCAGTTTTTTTCTTTAGATCCCGAAAGTGTTTTCTTTGGGACTAGTAAGAGTGGGCTATTATAAGGCGAAACAGACGGTTCAACAATACCCTGTTCAATTAACTTTCCAACTTGTCGCTGGATCTCGTCTATTTGGCTATGCGGGCTCCGGTAATTTTTCACATATACCGGTTCATCATCCTTAAGTCTTAATTTTTGTTTATAAAAATTATTTGTTGTGATCGGTTCGGTGTCAAGTCCGAACACATCACTATACTCAGTGCATAATTTTTCGAGTTTGTCTTTGAATAGTGTTGGGAAATTTTTCTTCAATTTATGAATTACAGATTCTTTTCTTAAATCTTTGGTATTTTGAACTATATCGTAGTTCGAAAGTGATTCAAATTTTAAATTGTTAAAGCCTACTAGTTGGCAGTTATCTGTGGTATTTAAGAATCGGACATAAGTACTTTGGGCTGTTGCAATAGTGTTTGCAACATAAACGCCCGGTTTAATTTCCTGATTCGGAATTAAAATGTTACCTTCTGCTGAAGATAGTTCTATTTTGCGTACCACTTGGGATCTTGCTGGTAGAAGTGCTGAGTTATTACCAGAATTGAATGTTATTGGAACGTAAATTGGGTACTTTAATGTTTGTGGTCTAAGTATAAACCAATCTTCTGAATTGCTGTAATCTATTTTGCAATTAAAAGTTTTTATGAAATCTAATCCTATTATTCCATCGCATGGGATTGCGAAATCTGCATGAAGCAGATGAAATTCGTATGGAATAATATATTTACTTGTCTGCAATTCTATTGAGACTAGGCCTTTGGAATTTATTACTCCTTCTCCTATGCCTCGAATGTCTACAGTTTTGTTTACTTTGATGTCATGAAATACATCAGAATTTTCTTTTATTATTGAAATATCTGCACCGGTGTCAATTAAGAATGTTATTTTCTTATTGGTTTCAACATTCTTAAATGATACGAAATTATTAAGACTTAGGTTGATAGAGTATACTTTATTTTTTAACTCTGAGCATTTGGAGGAGCTTGTCCGTTTCCCTGGTCGCTTTGGGTAATTCGGACATTTGTATTGTTATAACCATTTTGTTGGTTATTTGTGTTTTGTCTATTATTATTTTGTTGTCCACCTCCACGGCCGCCTCTTCGGTAGCGTGAATTATTTCGGCCTCGTTGGGCTCTGTGGGCATCGTTATTGCTCCAGCTCGAATTGTTGTTGTTCCAATTCGAGTTGTTTCTCCAGTTACCATTATTATTGTAGCGGCGTCTACCGCGGTCATTATGCTGGGCATAAAAAATGGTATTATTTTGGGAACTTCCCGTGGAGCCCGACTCTACTGAAAGAGTGGTAAATCTAGTGATGGCTTCTTTGGCTGAATCAAAGTTTCCCGATTCCATTAGTAGCTGGACTCTTTGACTTTTGGTATGACTTACCATAGCATTTACTGCCACTTTGGTAGTGTATTTTATAGCCTGTTCATTTGGAAGACCATCCGAAATATACGCGCCTTTTAGGGCGTCGGTCAACTCAGTAATCTCTTTTGTGTATGAAACACAGTTATTAGGGTTTCTCTGCAGATTTTTAATCTTTGCTGTTAAAAGATCCACTGATTCACCCTTAAAGATTGTTGACAGTTTTTGTATAACTTCGTCAATCGTTGTTTCCGAGCTTAGCGTATTACCCGCTTGACCTTTCAATTTTGATTTTATTATTTCGATGGCTACTGCTTCATGCGTTTCTTTTATGGTATCAAGTACGCGAAGTGCCCCAATGAAACCTTGTAGGTTTTTAATGTCACCATCGAAGAATGGTAGCAGCCTTGTGGCTGTGTTTATGAATTCTACCACTGTTTGAGTCATTTTGTTGCTTCCTTTTGGAATTGCTGGTTTATTATGACTTATAATTGACTGATCAGAGCTCACTGGTGGTTTTTCTTGACCTCTTTCATCATCGGCCATTAGTTGCGTTTCTTCTTCCAGCACTATTGAAGTTTCCAAATCAGTTGTTTGTTTAAATTCAATATTGTGTCTGTTTAGCACAGCTATTGCTTTTTGTTTGCAATCACTGTAGAACGCATTTGCGGCTGTTTTTTGCCCTTCCTTTAGTTTGCTATAGTGCTCAGTTAATACTGCCCTAATAGCTTGGAGCTTCTCGGTTATTATTTTCGTGTGTTTGGTTACTGTGTCTTGGGATGTTTCTCTGTTTTGCGAGAGGCACTTACAAGATTTAGTTAATTCTTGTGCGTGTATTCTAGCTTTTCCAATTATATCATCCCAAGTAACCATAGTTTGTTAAAAATAACAAAATTTTCGAAAATGTTTATGTTTATTTATTTTTTTTTTTTTTATTATTCTGTATCTATTATTTCTACATCTGAGTCTGTACTCGATTCTGATATGTCTATCAGCGCGATCGAGTCCTTAAAAAGTTCGTGGACCCATCCGGGCACGCCTTTATGTAAAGGAGTCTTAGCTAACAATCTACTATAAGCTACTTTTATGGATTTTTCCATAAGATCTACAATATTTTTTGTAAATTTGTAGTTGTGGGCTATCCAATACCTTATTTCCTTGTATTTGTGATTTGTTTCGCCTGATTGTATCAGGAAATCGAGGAAAGGTAAGTATTTTTGTAGCCTTTTTGTTTCTATCTTATCCATATTCTACACTAACTTGTTAGGCCTATTAATATGGATGTACGTATATAAAAAAAATCATGGAGGCTTACTGCCTCGGTTCCTCCATTCGGTAGAAACGATATGTGCCTGCTGCGTTGGAAAAGCAACATACATATGGTACTGTGAGGATGAAACTCATCTGTACCCTAGTGCTTCCTTGAACTGGGAATTCTTCTCCCGTTATATTTAGGTAAGCTGACTTAATTTGTACCAAGTTTATTGAGTTCTGTGGTGAATTGATATGCTCATTTCTAAAAACCTCAATTAAATCTTGGACAATACTGGGATGCCTAGCGTTTATTTTTCCAAAATAATTATCAAGAGTGGCCATTGTTTTCCACATAAAAAAAAATTATTATTTTTTTTTTTTTTTATTGTTATTCGCGTGTGTGCATATGTATTCTTAGACCTTATCTAGGTCATTAGCTTGGCTTATGGCTCTTTTGGTTACACATTTATTGTGTAATAGATAAGCTTTATATAAAATATATGCGCACATTATTACGACGATTATTAATAACAATATGTTCGTTAATCTCAAGTCAGTATTTGATGATTCGATTTTATTTATTACATTAGCAGTGGAGTCCACTGATTTTGTTTCTATTAACCCCATTGTGGGTATAAGAGATATATCATCAAATTTACTTATGGAATTATCGAACATATGGAGTTTATATAAAAAAAATTTTTTTTTTTTTTTGTATAATTCTAATAATAATCTCACTGACTAACGATCCTATATGAGACTATTTTAATTTAGCAGGATGAAAATGAATATGACAAATACGGGAAAAAAATAGGGAACAAAAGCCCATAAAAACATCTCAAAACCTTTTGTTTAAAAGTTACTAAAAAAATTTTTTTTTTTTTTTTAAGTATTTCAAGCTTCGTTCTTATTTGCTTGAATACGAATTATAATTATAAAAATTTATATTTGAATTAAAAAAAAATTGTTATGGATTCATGAATTTTTATGAAATTTTATTTAAAAAATTATTAAATTTTTTTTTATTTTTACGACAAAAGAAAAAAAATTTTATCTCAACTGTGTCTTGCACAGCGAGCCAGAGACGTGGAAAAAATTATAGAGCATGTGGTTGGCTCACAATTCAGATTTACATTTCATTCGTTATTGTTATTTAGAAATAAAAAAAATTTATATGAAAAAAAAATTCTCCAACCACATTGTTAGTAATAGCCTACAGAAAGTTAGTAAGTTCGCAAGTTGCACTTTCGTGCTTCAACTTGCTATTAGGCTTATAATTATTATTATTAAATTAAAGGCAAGTTAAGGCTTGCGCATTTCTGCGGCCCCCTTGCGTTTCTTCGCTCTTTGGCGAAGTTCAGTTTTCAGGTTCTCGATACGCTCTATGCAGCGTTGTCGGTCTTCTTCGTTGGTGCTGGCCTTTAGTAAATCCTGCTGCAGTCTTTTCTGGGTGAGCAGGCGTCTCACCTCACCGCCCCGTTTCGTCTTTTTGGGGATTCTCGTCTGCTGCCGGGCTCTGTACTCCTCTATTGTTAGTGGCCGCGGTCCATCCTTGGGATACAGCTCTAGCGCTTCTTTTAGCGTCAGTGCATCCCTTTGCTCGACAGGAGCAGATTCCGCAAAGGGAATATCTTCACTGTTGTTCATGTATTTTTTTTTTTTTTTTTGTAGTCAAACTTATGTGTTGATGCTGATGTTCATCGTTGGGATAACGAACGAGACTCAAATATATTCACTAGATATCTTCAGTATTATGGTGTTGAAGCTGATGTTGATAGCTGTTCTTTAGCTTTAAATGTTTAATGTCTCTGTTGTTTATGCTGTTGTTGTTGCTACAATCTCTGTCAGTTGTTTCTTTTCTTGCCAATAAGTTGCAGCATCATTTAGTTGTTGTCGCTTTTCCATATATTAGTTGTCGCAGCTTCATTTAGATGTCATCGCTTTTCAATATAAAATTATGTTATTATAATTTATATATATGTTGTGTGCAGCTCAAGTCCTGTCACGGTCGCCATGTAAAAACTCCTTCGACCGGGTTCCGTTGGGTTGAAAAATAATAATCAGAGACACGTCTGTGTCGGTTGACTGGAGTTTTTGATTGAATTCTTTATTCCAAATTATTCTTTTGCTTAGGCTAATTTTACATATATATTCTTATGCTGCGACTTATGCGACAGCTACAAAAGAGAGGGAGAGTGTCAGTACATACATACATACATACTGTTGGAGCGCATGCATCAAAGTGCTTGGTCAGCGGTCACACGCTGGCCTGGCTCTAGCTCATGTTACGCTTGTGCATACAGTGCTTATGTGAATATATGTATGTGCATATACAAATGTACATACATATATGTTCATGCTTAATTGTATGTTTACTTGAATATGTTTATGTGAATACTTCAATGTATACATATGAACATATTCAAGTGCACAATTATATTTTAATGCGTATATGTTTAATTGTTTATACTTGCAACAAAGTGTTACAAGTTGAGCTCATTGTGTTGAGTTATTAGTTGTATGAACATACTACAATATCATTAATCGAGACGAAGCCACGATTGAAAATCAGATGAAAATAATGGAACAACAAATGAACGACATGACCAAGGTCCAGGACAATGCAATAAAAGCATTGCAAGCATCACGCTAACTACTCAGATGACAGTTATTGCAGGGAATTTGCAACGAAATCAAACGCAAATTTCCCGAGTATTTACATACATGCCCATCATAGCAAAATAAGCCCGTTACTGCTATCACCAGGCCAGCTTCGGGAACATTTGAACCAACTTAAGAGACATCTTCCATTTGGATTGGATTTGCCAGTTCCAGATAACGATGTCTTGCAATTATATGGCTTGATGAAGGCACAATCGCAAACAATCATGTGATATTTAAGGTCACGTTTCCATTAGTAGCAACGCAGGCAGTGCAACTGTATAGCCTGGTACCCATTCCAGCAATGGGAAATCATGGGATTGTAATCATGAACATTAAAATTCCCATCACTGCTGTCAACAAGGAACAGAATCAATACATTGGACTCTCAAGAGCCGATTTGGAACAATGCCATCAGCTCAACAACGAGCAATATATTTGTGTTGATAAACAAACGACGTTTACAGCTAATGGTAACTGTGAGTTCCATCTATTCAAAAACACAAAATCATCAACTTGCCAAATACAACACACAAACAGATCATTCTTGTGATACGACATGTATCACAAAAACCAGTGGATTTTTGCCACCACCAGACCAATTGAACTCGCAGTGCCCTGTGACGATAATACACAAAGTGTCACTATCAAAAAGACTGGATTGTTAACTCTAGACCCCACGTGTACAGCAAGGAGTTGGGCTATACGAATAACAGGTCACCGTATCATTACGACAGACACAATGAAATTGTCATATGTTCGATTTGGCAACTTAGCGCCAACAACAACACAATTCATGAAGATGCAGCTAAGCTACGACGAACTAAGCAACATTCAAGGAAAACTGGAAACTAAGCAAAACTTTAGTTACCAGAAGACCCCAGCCAGCCGGCACACCATGTTATCGTCTCCTACGTAGCGCTAACAATACCATTGGTTCTTATAATGGTATACGGAATCAGGAGATGCTTCCAACCCCCAAGACACAATGGTCCAGAGCAATTTTGCGGTCAACGTTGGATAACGTAACGTAATAGCTAACTGCTATAGTTAGCTATTATCAATAAAGACGTATTTTGCTGACCTAACACTATGTCGAACTATGCATTGGTGAGCTCTCTAGTTTGTAAGATCAGATACCAATTGTAGCTACATCGGGTGTGCATCGCTCTGTCTTTGGCCGCCATCTCTACCTTTGTAATCTCGCTCCGAAGTCCACCCAATTTATGTGTTGGTTGCGACGACTATTAGTCATTGGTTTATGTGCTAGTGCCTATTTGCTTATAAATAAATAAACATTAAATACATTCAAGAAATACTAACGTCTTTCATTGAACAGGTAAGACAGCAGATAAATTTACCTCAGAAATTGACATTTTACGATAGCTCCTGAAAGCTTCGTATATTGATCATCAGCTTATCATGCTGATATATTCAGCACTAAAGAAGCCATCAACAATTAAAATTGTGAGCATGGTAGACTAAAAACTATCCTTGAGGCTGGAACCTTCAAAACAATGAATGAAACCGTCACAATGTACTTACAAAATGACTGGAAATCCAAACTCAGTGTTGTTCGCCCCGAGAGTCTGTGGTAATAATAGAAATAATTACCGCGGCAGAGGAAATGGTCGCGGTTATTATAACAATTATAATAACAATCGCAATAACGGCCAGAATAATACCTTTAACTACAACAACGAATATAGAGGTAGTAACAGAGGCAACAACAGAAACAACAATAGAGGAAATAATTGCCACAATTGATGTTACAACTCTACCATTAAGATAAAACAAGATACTACTTCAGAAAACTCCCAGACACCTCCAGATACTCAGTGTTAAAATCCAAAATGTATACGGTTAACTTGAGTCTCAATAATTTTGTAATTGTTGTTTAAAAACAAAACCACAAATTCTAACATATCCTATCTACGTTCCAATAACATTTAGTTCTGGTACTAATTCAACACTTTTACCAGCAAGATCCCAAGTGATACGCAAAAAAGAGTTGTCTTCAGCAGAAGACAACATTTTAATTCCCAATCAGGAATTTAAAGCGAGTGTTTATGTCGCAAACACGATTGCAACAGCCCAGAATGCTTTTGTCCGATTCATAAATAAAACAGATACATGCCAAATGGTAGGCATCAATAACTTAAAATTCGAATCACTTTCGAGTTACGAAAGGGTTCAAAACCCAAAAAAAAATTAGAAAAGAGTCTATAATTAATAAATAAATGAAAAATTTTCCACCATTGTCTAAAACATGAAGTTAGTAAGTCGTCTCACCGCCTTAGGTATACCATACACCAGTAAAACAAATATTTTAAATTTATAATAACAAATGCATTTACGTGTTTTTTAAAAAATTCTGTTCACATGCTTTTTACAAGCAAGTCTTAGTATCTCACTCACTCAAGCATACGAGCACCCTAGCGCCGCAACCAACCATCGGCCAACTCCGGCCTTATGGACAAAACGTTTATATGCATAACTTGGCTATTTTTGGTCCGATTTTAATCAAAATCGGTATTTTGTAGTGTAGAAAATTTAATTGCACAAGGAGGAAAATTACGTGAGATAATGGATTTTTTTCAAATTACGGGGGCGGAAAGGGGCGTTACCAAATCTTTAGACATACAAACTGTGCGCATTTACCAAGCAAATATACATACCAAATATGGTGTCTCTAGCTAGAATAGCGGACGTTGACGATACTGTTACGCGCGAGCCCAAGCAGATAACTGCCCACCTCCCAACCGACCGACCGAGGGGTGCAGCCGTATAACGCACGGCACGAATCGCGTGGACAAATACACAATAGAAAAAACAGACAAACAAATAAATAAATAATACTATAGCTATCTATTAACTAAATGGGATAGGATAGCAGTTTTATTCATATTAATAGAAAGCTCTGAGCCGATTACAGGGAATAGAAGGTTGTAATCAGAGCAGAGGACCCTAAAAGGTTCATGCAGGGCATAGTTAGAAGAACAACGACTAAGGGATAAAGGTATCAAAGGATGTCTACTCCGTCTACATGGTACCGACAGATTTACCTGAGCTAATAACTCAGGCGAGTCGATATCACCAATTAGGAGCTTGTGCATAAAAATAACACCAAGCATAATTCTACGGTTAGTTAGGGAAGGAAGGTTAATCAAGAGAAGTCTACTAGAATACGAAGGCAAATTGACATTCCATTCCCAGCTTAAGCCACGAAGAGCAAATAGCAAGAACTGCTTTTGAACGGATTCAAGTCTAATCTGGTGCGACTCATATTGAGGTGACCAAATGCAATACTTATACTCTTAAATAGGACGGACAAGCGAAGTAAAAAGAACTTTAGTTGTATAGGGGTCATTAAATTCTTTTGACCATCTTTGAATGAAACCCAGGACACTCATGGCCTTTGCGACCGTGGTGGAAATATGGGTATTAAAATTTAACTTATGGTCCATAAGTACGCCCAAATCATTCATATTATTTAGACGTTCTAAAGGCCTATTGCTTACAAAATAAATGACCAGTTAAGGAGAGTTACGAAAAAAAGTCATTACCTTACATTTGGTAGTGTTAAGATTTAGTAGATTAAACTGGCACCAGGATTGAAAGTTTTTACGATCAGCTTGTAGCCGACTAAATGAATCTGTATCTTTATAAGTAAGACAAAGCTTGACATCGTCAGCATACATAAGTACACGCGAATGAACAATGACTGATGGAAGATCGTTAATAAATACATAAAGTGAAAAGCAGAGGGCCAAGATGAGTACCTTGAGGTACACCAGAAGTCACAGGAATCGGAAAAAGAAGACTTAAAAAGTACCTTCTGTTTTCTATTTGTTAAATATTCTCAAACCCAAGAAAGGAAAAGGCGTGGATACCCAATGTCGCTCAGCTTAGAAAGTAATAGGGTATGATTAACGGAATCAAAGGCTTTGCTGAAGTCAGTGTATATGACATCAGTTTGTTTACCATTTTTGAGCCCCTTGATAATTATTGATGTAAATTCTAAAAGGTTAGTGGTTGTAGATCTATGTTTCACAAACCCATGTTGGGATGGCGAAATAATAGAGCTGCAAAAATGTTGCAATTGAGAAGTTATAATTTTCTCAACAGCTTTCGGAATAGCGGACAATTTTGAGATACCTCTATAGTTAGAGGCTTCGGACTTTTTGCCATTTTGCAGAGGAATGATATACGACTCCTTCCAAATAGATGGAAAAGAGGAAGATTCGACAGACAATAGAAACAATTTTGAAAGGGGTTTACATAACAGAACCTGAGTACACATCCAGGAAGACCATCTGGCCCCGGAGAATAAACAGGTTTAACTAATTTAAGTTCGCTAAGAATGGAACTTTCATCAATCACTGGATTGAAAATGCAATTAGCCTTTTTTAAATGACAAGGATACGGACTTGCTCGATATTCCGTTGAGGAATAAGTTGTTTTGAAAAAACTCGCAAACATATCGGCAATTGCCTGATCAGTGCTCGCTTTTTTATTTTGAAAAGACAAAAAAGATGGGTGCACAGAGGTCTTACGTTTAGAATTGACAAAATTATAAAATTGTTTAGGGTCAGAAGAAAACTGAAGTTTACACCGCTGAAGATAATTCTTATAGCATTGTGTATTAAGCATCATGAATTTTGAACGAGCGACTGTACACAGAGAATAATCTGATGAACGACGTGTTTTTTGAAACTTCTTATAATATCGTGTCTATACATTTTTCAAATAGGATAACTCACGAGAGAACCAGGGAGGTTTGTTAAGCCGCTCCAGCCTACCAAAAGGCACACAAATATCAAAGAGTGAATTCAGAATATCGTAGAAAAAACGAACAGCTGAGTTCATATCTCTACAATTGTACAGATAAGACCAATCGGTAGTAGTAATGTTTTCATTAAGGGTGACAAAGTCAGTCTTACGAAAGCACCTAGTTAGAGGTAAAAAAAACTCAAGAAATAATACGTATTTTTCAACAAGCAATGGTTCATATCGTTTCACGCGATTACCATTTGGTTTAAAAAAAGCGCCCAATTCATTTCAGAGAATGATGACAATAGCATTCTCAGGCATTGAGCCCTCGCAAACTTTCCTTTATATGAATTATTTAATCCTTATTGGTTGTTCTGAACAACATATGATTAAAAATTTAACAAATGTTTTTAAACTGTGAAAACACAGTCTCAAATTACATCCAGAAAAATATTCGTTTTTTATGCACGAAGTGACTTTTTTAGGTCACAGGTGCACAGATAAAGGAATCTTACCAGATGACAAGAAAGTTGACGTCATCAATAATTATCCAGTCCCTACGGACGCATACAGCGCTAGAACATTCGTTCTATTCGGCAATTATTATAGACGTTTCATAAAAAACTTCGCCGAATATTCACGGCACATAACAAGATTATGTAAAACGAATGTCCTATTTGAATGGGCAACAGAGTGTGAAAAACCATTCCAGTATCTAAAAAAGAAATTTGTTGAACCAAATTTGTTAGAGTACCCAGTGAATAGGGATTTCCCAAGAGAAGGAAAATAACCCAATCTTCATTCGTTGAATTCAAAATATGAACTCATTTTATTTAAAAAAATACCGAATTTATATAGGATTATCTTGGGCTCTAGGAAATAACAATTGTTTTTAAAATACTTATTCTAATGCCCTACGTTTTTGGGGGTTGAAAATTATTTATATTTCATGCTCAGCGCTGGTTACTTGATACCGCGCCGCTGTTATGCATGTTTTGTTTGGTATTAGACAATATTTGTCATATGAATCTTTACGACTTCTTCATGGTTTATGTTTTTGTTTTGAATTGTATATTTCATTGGTGCATCTAATTTGGTGAAGCCAGTTTCAGATGAACACGATGTTTATTCTTAAACACCCAGATTCCAGCGAATAATTTTGCATAATCACGGATGCAAGCAAACACACATGTGGAGCAGTCTTAACTCAAAACTATAATGGACTCCAACTCCCAGTTGCATATGCATCACGAGGATTCACTAAAGATGAAAGCAATAAGACTACTACAGAACAAGAATTAGCAGCAATACATTGGGCAATAATACATTTTCGACCATATATATATGGCAAACATTTTACAGTTAGAACTGATCACAGACCTTTGACCTATATATTTTCTATGGTAAACACAAGTTCAAAGTTAACACGCATGCGAATCGAAGTAGAAGAATATGATTTTACTGTATAGTATCTGAGAGGGAAAGATAATTTTGTGGCAGGCGCCCTGTAGAGGATAACAATATCCGATCTAATTGACATGAACAAAAAAGTCCTGAAAGTCACTACTAGGCACCACAGTAGACAAAACCATTTCTGAGCAGAAAATAAACAAGAGCTATAGCCAAGGCAAAGTCTTGAAAAAGCTTCTAGGCCTAACGTATTCGAAGTCATCACAAATGACGAGGTACGAAAAGTTGTGACCTGCGAATAACAGATTCCACATGTTTATTAAAACATGGCAAAACAGTTGTAGCAAGAATTAATGTTAGCGATTTATAATCCAATGGAGCTCTCGACTTATGTAGGTCAGTTTTTCCAAAGGCTTGAATGGTAAGCCGGTGTATCTAAAATCACCCAACTAAAAGTGGCACCGAGCGAAAAGATCTTTAAATCAATTTCAATTAAAATCATTAAGAGTAGCGCTACTCAAGCCGGTTACCCAAATAAATAATGGAAAAGGAAAAGAAACTATATTGTCTACATTCCATGATGATCCATTTCAAGGAGGTCATACAGGCATAACTAAAACGATATCAAAAATAAAGAGACAATATTATTGGAAAAACATGACTAAACATGTAAAAGAGTACATATGTAAGTAAATGTCCAAAATGCCAGACGTCGAAAACGACGAAACATACAAGATCACCTATGATCATAACCGAAACTCCACAATATGCTTTTGACAGAATGATAGTAGACAAAATTGGTACACTACCACGTTCGGAAAATGGGAATGAATACGCAATCACTTTAATATGCGACCTGACAAAGTATTTAGTAGCAATTCTTGTTGCAAACAAAAGTGCAATAACTATAGCAAAAGCCATATTCGAATTTTTTATTCTGAAGTACGGTCCAATGAAGGCGTTCATAAGTGAATTGTTCAAATATTTAAAAATAGATAATATAACATCTACAGCACACCACCACCAGACGTTAGGTGCCGTTAAAACAAAACATAGGACCTTCAACGAATACATTCGTTCATATATTTCAGTAGATAAAACCGATTGGGACATATGGTTACAGTATTTCGTGTATTGTTTTAACACAACACCATCAGTAACACATAATTATGGTTCATATGAACTAGTATTTGGTAGACAAAGTAACCTACCAATACAATTTAATAGCGTTAATACTATAGATCCAATATATAATATAGAAGATTATTCTAAAGAAGTTAAGTTTAGATCAAAAACGCTTATAAGAGAGCTTGAATAATTTTAGAAAACAATAAAATTAAGCAAAAAGAAATAAATGATAAGAAGGTATCCGATTTTAAAATAAAAATAGGAGACAAAGTTTTCTTAAGAAACGAAACTGGTCATAAACTTGATTCAGTGTATTTAGGACCATTCGAGGTTATAGAATAATGTAAAAAAAAACAATATGAAAATTAGAAACGATAAAAATGGGATACAAACAGTACAAAAGGATAAATTAAAAAAAAAAGTTTTGCCGGCTCGAGGTCAAATTGTTGGGTGAATAAAAACAAAATAAAAAACAGTTTGTTCTTATATTCTTCTCCGATATATTTCGACCGCTTATCGGTGGTCGTCTTCACGGCAACTATAAAAACATTTTATGTTGTCCTTGTATTTAAAATATCTGTTCTTTTGTAAAAACGTACTATTTCCATGAATGTTAATTTTGGAATGTTAGTGTGCGCTTTTATTTTTATCTACTTTTCCCTAATAGTGTCAAGTGCCAATTGTATTGGAATACTTGGAAAACGTGAGACGACGTCAAATGATAATTCGTGTCTTAAATTCTGAGGCGTTCTTTCCGTTGTATGTTGAGTCTGCCGTTATATTTCTTTATATTCATTCTTAATGAATTTTAGGTAATCCATATATTCTTGGTGGAATTGATGTGTTTGTTATAGGCTTATTTCGTTCGGTCCGTGAAATAAGTTCATGTTTGCATAATTTTTACACCAATTCCTTGATTTTGTTCTGTAGTCTTGTGGTTGGGTCCTTCCTTAAGGTTCTATATGTATTTAAATCGTTAAGTATACTTTCCATTTTTTTGTCATACTCAGTCTTATCCATTGCAACTGTCTTATTCCCTTTATCTGAAGTTAAAATTAATATGTCATCATTCTGTCTAAGAAATTTCCTTGTTTGTTCCACTGTGTCAAGTATTGCACGATCAGCTGCGTCTTCTTTGTTAGATGTTTTGTGGTCTTTTATTAATATAGAGAATTTTGTGCGTGCTTCCTCTTGTTTTTTTATTTTCTTTAGGAGTCTGTACTAGCTCCTCTCCGTCTGCTATATATTTAAAGAGAGGAAATTTTCTCTTCTCCACTGGGATTGCGAACTAAGGGCCTTTCGCCAGTAACGCTTTTATGTCGGTCGGAAATTCTATATTCTTCTTATTTACAAACAAATTGTTTGTGTTGTTGTTGTTCTTGTTTAAGAGAACGGTGTTCCGTTGTTTTCGTAGTCTCTCATGTTTGGATTCGTGATGTCTCTTCAAAGTTGTTGATAATTTTTCGGCTATCGTGTTCCCATTCTTCATAAATGTTTTAAAATCATTTTCGTCCAGCTGTTCTTGTATTATTTTTTCTATCTATACTAACTATATTATAGGGCCCTTTGTATCTACTATCTAGCTTATGTCCTGATTCATTCCTTACAATTACTTGATCTCCTATCGATAATTCTACTGTATTTATTTTCTTATTGTAGATGTTTTGATAAACTACCTCATGTTTTTCTACTAATATTTGACATCTGTTACGTGCACATTGTTATTTATATTTAACTTCTTTGTCGTAAGCCTCAATGTTATAGACTGGATATATCTCATTGAATGTCATGAAACTATAGGGGATGAGTATTTTTCCTATGAGGAACAGTGCTCATGCACTGTTGATGGCGTGGCGATGTTTAAGCCATGTATCCCAATCCGAATTATCTGAAGAAATATACATTCTAAGATATTCATTGAATGTCCTATGGTTTCGTTCAATGGTTCCTAAACTTTGATCGTGAAATGCTGGATAAGTGACGTGGTCAACTCCTAGAATCTTATATAGTTTTGAAGCTACCTGATTTTTATATTCATGATATGCCTGGGTGGCCGCCCCAGATGGGATCATCGTGATATTTACGCATTATTGCAAGCTTTTCGTCATCACTAATAATGGTTTTCAGTCTGGGAGTGAGGACTATACTTAAATTTTTTATTTTGGATCTATTAATTTTGAAGTCTGTAATGCTGCAGCTGTTAAATAAAATGACGTTTAGCGACAATTGGTACCTTCTCAGACCAGTGCTATCAGCTACTTTTTCAAGCTGTGAAAAAATTGATCTAAATCGATTCTTTCAATAATATCATGGTTAAACGTGTAAATTATTTTCATTCCCAGAATTATTTTTATTTTATCGAATTTTGAAAAAATTCGAGCACGTTTTTTGCTTTCTTTTGACTGACGCTAACTCTTTACTATGTGACGGATTTTTATTCATGCCAGTCGAGACTGGGTGCTTGCTTTGTTCTTTACTTTGTAATCGTGTGGTTACTCGTAGTATATTTTGAGCCTGTTGCTGGATTGATTTCATACCATTGAAATTTATACGAGACAACGCATCGGCTGCGTAGTTTTCTTTTCCCCTCAGATACTCTACAGTGAAGTCATATTCCTCTAAATCTAGCCTCATTCTCGTTAGTTTTGATAATGGGTTTTTCATAGAAAATAGGTATGATAGTGGACGATGGTCACTTTTTACTACAAATTTTGTATCCATATATGTATGGTCTAAAATATGTTAAAGCCCAGTGTATTGCTGTTAGTTCTTGTTCAATTGTTGATTTATTGCTCTCGCCCTTGGTAAACGCGCGGGATGCAAATGCTATCGGTCATACTCTTGACTGAGCATTGCTTCACAAGCGAATTTACTAGCATGGGTTGTGATGCAAAATTCTCAATTGAAATCTGGATACTGTAGTAATGGTGGATTAATTAGTGCTGCTTTTAGATGCTGAAATGCAAAAACACATTCATCAGTCCAAATGAATTCGACATTCTTTTTACATAAATTTGTATTGGGCAAAGTTTGGTACAAAACGTCTATAATAGTTACAAAATGCAACAAATCTCTTTACTTCATTTGGATCTTTTGGAGTTGGATAGTCTTGGATAATTTTGAACTTGCTATCGTCGGGAAGAATACCTTTGTCTGTACACTTGTGACCTAAATATGTGACTTAATGGCCGAAAAATGTACATTCGTCTGGATGTAGTTTTAGATTATATTTTCGGCATATGTCGAAAACATCAGTCAAATTATTGAACATATGTTTTTCAGAACAGTCTAATACAAGGTTCTAATGCGTCGTCTCTAATTAATCTGTCAATATGTTTGGAAATTTACATTTTATGTGTTTGTGGAATTCTATAATTTTTAATATACGTAGGCTCATCTGATTTAAGTCTTCATTTTTGTTTATAGAAATTATTTGTAGATATTTTATCTGTTTCTAGTGCAAATATGTCTATGTATTTTTTGCATAATTCACTTAGTTTTTCTTTTACAAATGATGGGAAGTTTTTTGAAAGTTTTTCAAGTTTCTCGTTATTATTATCATTGAATATTTTGATGCTGGATATTATTAGGTTATAATCATTTAGATTTTCTGATTTAATTTTCGTATTAATGAATCTTACATAAGATTTTTCACTATTTTCTGCTGTATTGGCAATGAAGACACCTGTTGGAAAGTATCATCGACTATATAAAATTGATGCCTTACGAGAACTTGATTTATTTGTAGTTCTACATCAACGTGTCCTAGAGTGTCTGTAAACCCGTGTCCTATTCCATTAATTTTTATTTTATTTGTAGTGTCGATGAGCGTGTTGAGAACCTGTGAGGCTTTAAGAATTGATATGTCTGCTCCTGTGTCTACGAGCAGTGTACTGGTGAGATGGTTACAAATGATTTTACATGATACAATTCAGCTTAGATTTAGATTTATTGTGAATATTTTGACTTCAAAGGTGTGTTTCTGTTTTATTAAGAGTTCTGAGGGGTATTGGGCGTTTCCATCCCTGTTAGGGCTCGAACGCCTCTGGTATTGGTATTTTGGTTATTTGAGTTCTGTCTGTTATTATGATATCCACCTCCACGGCCGCATCTTTGGTGGCGTGTATAATTTCTGCCTCGTTGTCCTCTTTGGGTATTGTTGTTGTTCCAGAATGAGCTGTTTCTCCAGTTACCATTGTTGTTATAGCGGCGTCTACCGCGGCCATTATGCTGGGCATAAAAAATGGTATTATTTTGGAAATTGTCTGAGGAGCCTGATTCTACCGAAAGAGTGGTGAATCTTGCGATGGCTTCATTTGCGAAACCAAAGTTTCCTGATTCCATTAATATCTGGACTCCTTGACTTTTAGAATGGCTTAGCATTTACCGCAACTTTGGTTGTGTATTTTATGGCTTGGTCGTTTGTAAGAGCATCCGAAATATATGCGCCTTTAAGGGCGTCGGTCAATTCAGTAATCTTTTGTGTATGAAACACAGTTATTGGGATTTCTTTGCAAGTTTTTAATTTTTGCTGTTAAGAGATCTACTGTTTCACCCTTAAGCTGACAGTTTTTGGATTACTTCATCAATCGTTGTTTCAGAGTTTAGGGTGTTACTCGCTTGACCTTTTCGTTTAGATTTTATAATTTGTGGCTATGGCTTGGTGTGTTTCTTTTGTTAAGTGTTAAGTACGCGAACCGCTCCAAGAAAGGCAGGTAGGTTTTTGATGTCACCATCAAAATATGGTAAAAGCCTGGTTGCTGTATTTATAAATTCTACCACTGTTTGCGTCATTGCGTCATACCTATCAACTGTTTAAAGGTATACTAGTGTTTAAGTCAGAAACTTGTTTGAATGTTATTTTATTTCGTTTTAATGTTAATGTTGCTTTTTCTTTGGAATCATTGTAAAAGGCTAAATGTGCTACTTGATGTGATTTAGAAAGGCTTTTGTAATGGGTTTTTAAAAGAAGCGTGATTTTTTCTAAGAAAACTTTTATAGAGTGTTTTTCTATGGTGCCCTCTGATGTATTCCTATCCTGGGAGAGGCACTTGATTGATTTGCAGAGTTCCTCTTTAATATCGCGAGCTTCATTTAGGATATGTTCCCAATCTGTCATAATGGGAAATTCTCCACTTTGTCAAGATCATTAGCTCGACTCATCTTTTCTTTATGCTACGCCTATGAATAGAATACACTGTTAATATGAATTGACAAAGGAGTATTATTACAATTATGAAAATGAAAATCTTAATTGTTCCTACATTATTTATAGGATCCCATTGTGCAACATGTATCTCATTAAGTACATTTGCCTTTGGGTCTACAATTTTGCTTTCCCATAATAATTGCAGACCCCATAATAATTGCGAAATAATGGATATATATTTTGATGCATGTATTGGATTTAAAAGTATTATTATTAGACTTCAGTAGTTAAGGGTATGTTAAAATGGAAGGATTATTTATATGTAAAAATTTAAATGATTAATAATATTTATTACTAATTAGGGTATTTAAATTTGAATCAGTCGGAAATTTATTTTTCTTGTTGTGGCTCATGCTTTTAAGTTGGGTAATTTGATCCACATATTTTGCATGTGCTTGCTATGATAGCGTTTGTGTACTTCATCAATTATTATACATGTAATAGATTTATTTGTATAAAAAACAAATAGAGAGTTTTAATGCTATATCAGTTTACAAAAACAAATTAGTTCAATAGGGTTCACAAATTAGGCAAATACAACGTTTAAACCGACTTGATTCTTCTACTTATTTTTACCGACGACTTTTGGCTTCACTCCCAGACAACTTTTCACCGATGATGCTACTTCTCGACTCTCGCCAACTTTCTGCCTCTTCTCTCAGTCGCCAGGGCTACAAAAAAACGACCAGCAACCCAGCACACATCTTTCATTCGGCCATCCTGAACTTAGTCATCCGACCCCGATGACAATTCGTCCGAATCCTGGTTGTTCCGCCAATACTTCATATTGCCTGAGCTAGTACCTGTGAGCATTGGCCCCTCGATATGTGCTGCGGCTTTCTTAACATCGTATCTTCCGCATCGTTTAGCTGCTATAACCTCGTACGGTCCAAGATATTCACTCGCAAGCTTGCGACCCGCAACAAACTGTGTACGCCGAATCGCTACCAAATCTCCAACTTTATATACGTTATCAATCTTGCGTTTTGAATCATATTGTTTCTTACATGCTTCCTGGGCTTTAGTAATTTCCCGTTTGGCAGCAGCTCTCATCGACTGTCTCTTTTCATCGAATTTATCGCAAACTTCCTCCTGTAACAACTTAAGAATCCGATTCTCTGGCCCATTGTTCATTTGAACACCCTGCATTAGTTCAAATGGTGATCTTTTTGTTGATACATTGACATGAGAATTAATAACTCTTTGCACATTTGGCACATACTTAAACCATTTAGCCGGTTCATCCGCAGACAGCTTGGAAATAATCGTAATGATAGATCTGTTTACACGTTCGATCTGATCGTTGCCCGTTGTTGTCCAAACATGGTGAATTCCGTTCGACTTAATATATTCTTCGGAATCTTTAGCTATAAACGCAGATCCTCTGTCACTGATAATTCGAACAGCGTTACCAAATATAGTAGACGACTCTTTTAACTTTCGTAGTACTTCCTCGCAACTTGTTGTTTTTGTTGGATATAACCAATCAAATTTCGTGAAGGCATCGACCATAGCAAATATATACTTATATTGCTTTGATGTTGCGTCTAAAGGCCCAAGATGATCCACATGTATCGTTTCTAAAGGTCTATCGCCTTTGTCTATCACCTGCTTCCTTCTTTTTTTCCAAACTTTTTGTTATAAATTATTCATTTGACGCAGTTATTTATAATTCGGGCAACTTTTGACTCTAAATGCGGTATCCAATAAGACTGCTGAACTGCATGCATTGTCTTTTGCATCGCATAGTGACCAACATTGTGGGCTTCAACAATGATCTCTTTTTGCATTTGTTTCGGGACAACCAAAAGTTCATTACCGCCAACCTTTTTGTATAAAAGACCGCCTTTTAATTTAAAATCTTCATAGGGTTGATTTTTTGCTTTTTTAAATCGTGCCGACGTTTCCGATCGTATAAGCATAATTCCTTGTGGATAGCGACTGAGACAATCCACATGTTTAAGTCTCTCCAGCTCTATGCTCCATATCGAAGTTAAAATCCTGCAAATAGACAATCCATCGCGCCACGTCTCTAGGAACATCCTTCTTGTTTATTGTCTGCTTAAATGCTGCGCAATCAGTAACAACTTTAAACTTGATGCCCAAAACGTATTGTCTAAACTTTTGGCAGGCAAGGTATACTGCTTTCGCTTCCAAAATGTAGCTATGCTGTCGAGCCTCAGTTTCCAAAGACTTTTTGCTCCAAAACCACACTGGATGCAACTGGCCATCCTTCCATTGCAACAATGCTGCTCCAAATCCCATTTTTGACGCGACTGTGTGAATTTCTGTGTTGGCATTGCGATCATACAGTTTCAGTACTGGTTCGACAGTGAGAGTTTTTTTTAATTCTTCAAAAGCCTTAAGTGCAACCGCATCCATCCTAAAAGCAACGTCTTTACGCAAAAGATCAGTCAATGGTCGGGCAATAATTGAATACCCCTTAATAAACTTGCGAAAAAATCCAGTTAAGCCCAAAAATGCTTGAATTACCTTTATATTTTCTGGTACTTTAAACTTGCTGACAGCTTTGGTCTTCTCTTGTCCAGGCTTAATTTTTCCATCGTAGATCGTATGGCCCAAAAAATCAACAGTGTTTTTTAGAAAGTGACACTTCTTCCATTTAATTTTAAGTCCAAACGCTGCTGCTGTATCAAAAACTTTCTTCATCTTATTGAGACGTTCTTCTGCTGTCGTTGCATGGATTATAATATCATCCATAGACAGATCCAGCACGTCAGCATTTAACAACGGTTGAAAAACATTTGTCACATATCGGATAAATACTGCAGGTGAATTACAGAATCCAAACGGAGCTTTGTTGAATTCAAATAATCCCTCCTTGGTCACAAATGCTGTGTATTTTTTACTTGTTTCTTCAATCGGCACGTAAAAAAATTCGTTCTCTAAGTCCATGACTGTAAAAAACTTTGCGGCCTGCAGCTTCTCTAGGACATCGTCAATTATCGGAACCGGAAACCCATCCTTCAACACCATACTGTTTAGCTTTCGAAAATCTACGCAGATTCTATAGCAGCCATCTTTCTTTTTGACCACCACGACTCGACTGTCAAAATTGGATGATGATCGGCGAACGATTCCAGCATTGAGCCATTCGTCGACTTGTTGCTTCACTGCTGCAGCTTCAATAGCCGGCAGAAGACTTGGTGCTTGGCGAAACGGCAAGATCTGGAACAATCTGTAGACTAACTGCATCAGTTGATTCTGCTACTAGCCCTGCAGCATTCTGGGTTCTCTCTTCAACGTTTGGGTATTCAACGGCCTTGTAGTCGTTGATCATTGCTCGCACATCATTTTCGAAATCTAAGGGTACATCTATATCAGAATCGGTTTCTGTTACATTAAAAATACTTAACTGATTATCCTCAGAAGTTTTATCCCCAGCAGGGGGATAAAACTGATATCCTCTTTGGACGACGTAACGAAGAACTTTTCCATAAAGTCATAGCCAAGTACAACATCATACGGCACATCTTCGTTTGCCACCACAACAAATTTTTGGACTGTCTGGACGTCGTCCACCTTGACCTCAGATTGAAAAGTACCAAGCGGATGAATAACTTTTCCGCCTAGACCAACCAAATTCTTGACAGCTTTCTGCAGACTTTTAACTCCAATTTTCTGTACAGCGCTGCTGGACACCAAAGACACATCCGCTCCTGTGTCAACCATAGCGTTAATGTTGCAACCTTTTATATCCACTTCCTTTATGCGTTTTGGATTTTGTACTACACCAATGGAGACTCCATGCGCTTCGAATTATACACTACACCAATATTCGCAATCTTTGGACAGTTCTTTGAGATATGACCCTCACCATTGCAGTGAAAACATTTTGTTGTCACATTGCATTACTTTCTAAGGTGCGCGCTCGATCCGCAGTTAAAGCAACGAGGCTTTTTCTCGTAGTTTCTCTGGTTAGCTTTCTTCAGACCTTGTGGAACATCGATCTTTGCCATTTCCATTGCGTGCTGATAGATTTCATATTTTTCTCGTAGCTCTCTGAATGACTGGGCGCAATATAAGTTGATCTTTAAGTCGTTCTTCATGTTCAACCCGTCTACTATATAGCGCAACACCGATTTCATATCTATATTGCCTTCGGCTGCGATTGACTTCATATGAAACATGTACTCTCGAAAGGTTTCCTCTTTCTGCATCGTACGTTCACGTAGCTTCTGATGTATGTTGGCGCTACATACGTCGTCCATAGGCCTCAGCATTCAGTTCAAAATTATTGAACCACATCTCCACAGGCATACTTTGTCCATCATAGTTGGGTACCACTTTAGCGAAATCGTCTGCTTGAATGCCTGAGTCACCCTGTTTCACTTCGTCAGCTTCGATTTTCAGCGTCAGCAACTGTATCAAATTTTTCAACATCGTGTTGTTCTCTTCTTTCATATTGTTCTCTTTCGTGTTCTCTTCTCGTTTTTCGACCAAATCCAGTATCAACGCTTCGCGCACTTCTCTGGCTTTTGTTATGCATCCAACTTCTTGCTTCTCTTCTTGTATTTCGATTTTGTCAGCTTTTTCCAAGGTCTCGTTTTGTCGCGACATTTAGGCGTCCGCGCGTTTTTTCTCAGTGTTTTTTGCCGGAGTACGCTTCGTTTTCGTCATTATCGATAACAACAACAACTCTTTTAATTTCACAACTGTTCTCGGGAATTTTCCAATAGCAGCTTACAACTTTCAATGATTTTTACCAACTTTTAAAAACCATTTCACAACTTAAGCACTGATTATATAACCGATAGCACGAGGACGAGCCCCCAAATGTAATGGATTTATTTGTATATCAGTTTACATAAACAAATTAGTTCAATAGGGTTCACAAATTAGGCTTAATTAAATACAACGTTTAAACCGACTTGATTCTTCTACTTATTTTTACCGACGACTTTTGGCTTCACTCCCAGACAACTTTTCACCGATGATGCTACTTCTCGACTCTCGCCAACTTTCTGCCTCTTCTCTCAGTCGCCAGGGCTACAAAAAAACAACCAGCAACCCAGCACACATCTTACATACATATATGTATATATAAATTTATTTTTAATTATTAATTTTTTACGAACTTTTGATTGTGACGTGGAGCTACACACGTGTGCGGACGTGTAAAAAAAAATTTGCCCTGAAGACGACCACCGATGAGTGGTCGAAATATATCGGAGAAGAATATAAGAACAAACTGTTTTTATACCCTTGCAGAGGGTATTATAAAATTGGTCAGATGTTTGTAACGCACATAAGGAGACGTTTCCGAGCCCATAAAGTATATATATTCGTGATCAGCATGAGAAGCTGAGTCGATATAGCCATGTCCGTCCGTCCGTCCGTCCGTCCGTCTGTGCAAATCAACTTCACGCTGGCATCTTAAGAGCTATCGGAACGAAATTTCATATTTGAGCTACTTTTAGCCGGGAGATGATAAAGTATGAAAATTGTCAGGATCGGACTACTATATCATACAGCTCTAGAGCAAAAATTTTTGCAAAAAATTGGAGTATCCCCATGAAATTTACCAATATAATAGAATTCGATATAAAATCTCAGATCCCAAAATTTGATCGGATAAATAGAACACAAGTTACAGACAGTACAAATCGGTTCAAGCGCTGACGGCAGCTACTACGTCATCAGCAAATCAAACAGAGCACATGCATACACACACATAGACGCAGCGCTACACGAACTGTATGTGTATGCATGTTGCGCTTTGCTTACGGAATGATGGAAGAAAAATTTGGAGTAAAAAGAGAAATAATTTGAATGTTTTGTTTGTGTGTTGATGAATTGAATTGCAGGGAAAGAAATTTCAAAATGTAAAAATATTATTGCCAAAGACTGCAAGGGTATAAAAACTTCGCATTGCCGAAGTTAGCTTCTTTGATATTTTATTTTGTTTTTATTCACCCAACAATTTGACTTCGAGCCGGCAAAACATACAACTAATTTTTTTTTGTAATATTTGGTTACCTTGTGTTTTTTTATTTTATTGGACCTAAATATTTGTATATGATGGTGTTTTTTTACGCTTTTGGTTTTTCACGTTGGCAACACTGACATACCGCATGATGTTAATGACAGCTGTGAAAGTGAAAAATGCTCAGTTTAGTTTGCCATTTCATCATGGAAAGACAAATCATTGAAATTTATTATCAAAATTCGTGTTCTGTGAAAAATGTTTTTCGCAAATTACGTCCATATTATGGTCGACACAACCGACCAACCGAGCAGCCATAAAGGCAATTGTGGATTATTGGACATTCAACCATCGAATCGTGTAAGGAGAGTGCGCACAGAAGAGAATATTGCAGCTGTAGCGGCCAGTGTCAATCGGTGCATTGGAAGACAATATCAGTCGTGTTATTGGCGAAATTCCCTTAGACATGCTGGAAAAAGTGGTGCAAAATTGGACCTTCCGTGTTTATCACTTGAAACGCAGTGTCGGTCAACATTTACATGAAGTCATTTTTAAAAAGTAATTGGCAGAGATTGTTTTATCATCTCAAATAAAAATTTAACAATAATATTCAAATTTTGTGTGTTTCATTTCAATTTTAAAAACCAAACGCTTAAAAAAACACCCGTTATAAATATTGTTGAATTTTTATTTACTGCATACATATATAAATATATAAAAATTTGTATTTATATATTATTGCTTGTTTTTCTTTTTATTTATCATAGTGGCGCAAAGATCGCCGCTTACTACAAAAGGTGCAGCATAGGTAGCACTCTTTTTTTTTTGTTATTCGTATTTTTGTCTTATTTGTTACTCGTACTCTCCTGTTTGTTGGCGCTGCTGTTGTTGTTGGTGCTCTGCTGCTGGTGTTGTCTTCGGTGCTGCTGTTATTGCCGCTGCTTTGGCTTTTGTTGCTCTTCTTCTAGTTTAAATATTTTCTGCCACGGTGGTGGTGGGTTTCCGTTTACTTGGGCTAGGAGTGCGCCCCTCTGCCAGCGAAAGCTTACCAGGTTTCCTCCCCGTCTTTTTGGCCTCAGCACCAGTGGTATGGCAGTGAGTCGGTCTTCTTGTGCCTTTCTTTGGGCAAGCTCAAGTGCCTGTTGCAGGGCCTCTTCGTGGCTCTGTGGCATTCGAACTAAAAGAATACTGTGCGGCTGTCTTTCTCGACGTTGCCTAGGCTTTCGATAGAGTTTGGCTGGAGAAACTGATGTTTAAAATCTGGCCTCTTCGTGGCTCTGTGGCATTCGAACTAAAAGAATACTGTGCGGCTGTCTTTCACGACGTTGCCAGGCTTTCGATAGAGTTTGGCTGAAGGGTCTGATGTTTAAAATCCGGCAAAAACTCCCACAAACTCATGGAATCTTACCTTTACAATAGGAAATTCGCTGTAAGATGTAATGGCTCCGTCTAGGCTGACTTTGAAATCAAAGCTGGTGTACCGCAAGGCAGTGTACTCGGCCCATTGCTCTACCTGCTGTACACTGCAGACTTACCACGAGTTTAGGACTTACAATGTCCACTTTTGCCGATGACTCGGCAATCCTCAGTATATCCAAATGCCCAATACAAGCCTCTGCAAAATTAGAGGAACACCTCAAGGTGGTAGAGGAATGGCTATCAACCTGGCGTATCCGTGTCAACGAGCAGAAATGCAAACATGTTACATTTACGCTTAACAGAAGAAACTGTCCAGCTCTAATGCTAAACAACGTACCAATTCCTCAAGCCGTGGATGTCACTTACCTTGGCATCCACCTACACAGAAGACTAACTTGACGCAAGCACATCGAAGCAAAAAAGTCACAGCTTAAACTGAAAGCGAGTAGCTTACGTTGGATTATCAATGCTCGATCCCCTCTACTTCTGGAGTATAAAGTCTTCCTATACAACTCCGTATTGAAACCCATCTGGACTTACGGTGCCGTACTATGGGGAAATGCAAGTACCAGCAATGTCGACATTATACAAAGGGCGCAGTCGAAGATTTTAAAATCAATCACTGGGGCTCCGTGGTACATACAGAATGACAACATTCAAAATGATCTAAATATACCTAGCGTAAAATCTGAAATAGGTAGTCAACAACTAAAGTATTCTGCGAAACTGGATGTACACCCTAAAGTTCTTGGCAATTCCCTTACGCGAACTAAGAATAGAACTCGTCTTCAAAGAAATGACAGACCAACCCAATAATAAGTAATTAGGGCCGCCTGCAATATCCCCTGGATTTATCTTAAGTACTAGATTAAGAAAAATATTTCAAACTTGTTGTTAGGCTGTAATTTAGAAAGAGATTCAACAAATATATATTAAACGTTAAAAAAAAATTTTTTTTGTAGCGATCCAACAAATATTATCAAAGTTAGAGCGTCTTCAATCTTGCTCATTCACGCGCGCGTGGCCCGTCTTTTAATCTTCCAACGCGATTATCTCGGAATCATGTTTTTCAAAAAGTGTCGTGCGGCGACCACGATACTAGAAAAGTTTTTAACCGATTTCATTTTTCTCGTCATGTCTTTACAAAAATCCAAACTTTTGCCCATTTCCCGCACCACAACATATATAACTCCTTAAGCAAGCGACACACGATCTACTTAACGAATTCAAAAATAATTTATAAAAACGGTCTCCTGAAAATTGCGGTTTGGCGCATACGTTATTGTCGCAAATGGGGCTCGATGTATTCTTGCACTTTCTTCTCTACTGTAATAACCATGCACACACACTTTCACACACAGTGATCCTAATAACTCTACAACTAAAAAGGGCAATGTTAGCAAATAGTAATTCAAACATCCTTCACAGGTAGGTTTGTAGCACATGTATGCTGAATTAATAAATTGAATAAATAAAACAAATGAATAGAATAAAAATATACAAATTGAAGTTGACAAGATCAATAGTTTTCCCTGTTTGGATATGTAACCACCAAAGTCGTTTGTTTGTTTATTTATATTGCTTACACACGTGGTAAAATACCTTAGAGCATCGCCTCAGTATTCAGGGAATTACCTAACTATTATCATTTGTATATCTTTGTAGAAGGAATTATAATTTTAGTCAAAAAATGATGACTTGGAGAATCCAAGCAAGCAAAACGCTGGGAATGCCAAGTTGGCGCGACTTATTTAAAAGCAGAGTATATATACAGCCTTGCATTTCATTTAGTTGTAAAAGAGAATTTATTCTAATTTACAATGCGTAGTAAGCCAGAGCAACAAAGGCATTCAGGCACAAATTCATATATGTATATGTACATGTAAGCATTTCATTACATATTTACAAGAAGGGGAAAGGATTACAGATTAGATATGTGCTGTGGATATAAGCTGGATGTATTCTTGTGCGCTTGCATTTGTGTAATTCATAAGACGTGTGGGATATTGCTCTAATGTTTTTTCAGATGGCACTTATCCCATAAATTTTGAATGCCATATATCCAAGCCGGTGCCAAACTAAACTTTTTTTTTCTCATCCAAAAAATCTTGAAAAATCCAAAAATCAATTTAAACTTGAGGTCTTAGACATCAATACTTTTTTAACCATGCTGTTGTGTCGTAAAAAGAAACACATGGAAGTTGGATAGACGATTGGCAAAAGAGACGTTGACACCTTTGAAAATGATTATTTCAATGTTGCAGTTGCTAGACAAGCTTGAAATTTTGTTTAGATATCTTTAGAGAATCTCAGAATAAGATGTGTTGGAAGGATTCCTTACGATAATCTCAAATCTCTTTTCACTCGTTGCAGAGGCCGGACATGTTTTTTTTGCGCTTATCAAATTTTATTTCTTTCTCGCGATTAAAAACTTTTCTTTAACTTTTAAACTCATTATAGTTTTAATTAAAATTTTAACCTTCGAATTGTATTTTCATTCTGTGATTTCTTTCAGTCGTCTTTGTGCTTTTTGTTTTAATATACATAAAGTTAACTTACAACAATTACTTGCAAAGATTGTTGCTAAAATCTTTTGGTTTTGTGGCTTTACCGTTGTAACTAACTATAGCGCTCTTGCGTACAAATTGTTGTTGCATGTGTTCAATTTGACACGCTCTCCCGCTCTTTCCTATTCTTGTTTGATTTGCGCTCTCGTTTTTTGCCTACCCGCGACTCTGTGATACGTGTTTTTGTTTTTGTTTATTCTTGTAATTTTTATTCTTTAGTTGTGAAGGCTTACTCTGCATATTAACCCTTGTGCCAGAACTGGTCAGTATATTTCTTATACACATATTTGGTTATCTTTAACATTTTTTATTTGATTTCCTATTCCTTTGTTTTTCTAAATTAACCCTCTAGGACGTAAGAGTGCCTCTAGGCACGTATTTTATTTTTAATTTTAAAAAAATAACTAAGAGCTTTTAGTTAATTTAAAAATTGTTGAACTTTTAAAAATTACTGCCAAAAAGCACTCAAAATGTTGTAAGGCGCTCGGAAACTTTTATCGGTGCTTCTGATAAACATATTATCGAATCATGTGTTACTTCGCGTCAAAAATTTCAGCTGCTGCTCATTGTCTTTTGCTGTGTTCATAAAAGTGAATTTATACAACCAATTGAACTCAATATTTTTTTTCGTGAAAGGTAAGTTAATGTACTATTTAAATAAAGTTTAATATGTGCGAATAGTTTAAACTTCTGCTTTGTAGCATCGTAAAAGTGATACCTGCCTTGGGGCATTCTTGGGGCTCCACGGCAAAATTTGTTGCTAGCAGCTATTTCACAACTACTTGCACTTCTTGTGTGATTTGTGTGTGATTTTTATTTATTGTTGAATTTTTTTAATAGAGATTGAATAATGGCTCGCTATAAATGGTCTGATTTGACGGATGAACAGCTGCTGGAGTTGTTCGAATCAGTCCTGTCGGATGTGGACATGTCGAGTATTTCGAGTGACGACGAGGATGAAGACGTGGCAGAGGCACTTAACACTGCATTAGAAGATGTCTCTACTGTATCCTTAATGTGCAGTAATATTTAAAACAATGAAAATACTGTGAAGAGCCATGAGCCTTCCCGAAAAACTCGTAGGAGGCATCGATCACCATTGCCAGTTATTGAAGGAGCAACACCTGTATCTTTACCGTATTCTGGTGGCTTTAATGGGCTTGGTAAGCAAATCATTACTTTGATGTGTAATACAACTCATTAATTAATGAATAGGTATCGAATCAATTATAAAGGAACCTAGTAAAGTTATGTGGCGACAGCAATCTATGCAATTGCGCATAAACAATGTTGCTTTTCAAGGCGACTCTTCGTTGCCATCCAAAATAACTGATCTGAAAACTCCGTTTCAACTATTTTGTTATTTTTTAAACTCGGACATTATAAGTATGATCGTCGAGGAAACAATGCGCGCAGCCTTTAAGGACAATATTGCCAACAAGTTTAAGATAACAACGGAAGATATTCATCACTATATATGTACATATAATTTACATGTCTATATATCGCTACCCTAATTTGAAAAGTTACTGGGGGCAAAACGCATTTGCACCCATACAAGCCTGTATGACCCGTAGCAAATTTAAAGCAATTAAGAAATACTTCTCGTTGTGTGACGAGAGTAAGCGCCCTGATATCGGTGCGTCAGCCAACATAGTTGTACGCTTGACAAAAACTGTTTAAAGTTTCAAACATCATATAATATATTTTGAAGATTTTTACACATCGCTGCTTTTGATGGTATACCTTCGGGCAAAAGGGATTTAAAGTTTGGGAACGGTTCGGGTAAATCGGATACCAAACTGCAAGTTTCCAAACGACAGTGCCATCAAGGAAAAGCCAAGAGGTTTTTCAGTTGTGTACGTGGGTTACTCATATGGAGTGGAGGTTAGTAACGTACTGTGGAAGGACAACAAGGCCGTTCCCTTATTATCGACCTATGTGGGCGTTAAGCCGTTTATAATTTCAAAATAAGTTCAAGAAGGAACACCAAAGGCAGCTCGTTACGACAGAAAGTCGACGCGCAATGTAGAAATTGACTGCCCACAAGTTATACGGGAATATAACGCTCATATGGGAGGCGTGGATCTAATGGATGGGCATATGAGAAGTAAAACTCAGCATGCTGCAACCTGCTAGTAGATATGGCAACAGGTCGTCCACTCATGAAGAACAATTTACCTTTACCATCTTCATCTTTGTCTGCGCGATCAAGTCGGTCGCCATCACAGACTTTGCTGTCGCCAATTTCTCAGCGACCATTGCAGCCACAACTCCAACAAGGCCAAAAATCAAATGACCCAATAAAGGACTTGAGGTTTGACCATTTCAATCATTTTCCAGAGTGGTTGGATGACATTACGGGAAATAGAAGCTGCAAGCACTGCAAAACTTCCCAAACGCAGTGCATTTGCACAAAATGCAAACTGCATTTACGCTGCTCGGCCAACAAAAATTGTTTTGCTGAGTATCATAGCAACAAATAAAATTATTTAATCAAATAAAATATAACAAAAATTAAAAAAAAATTCAATTTATTTGGAAACTACTTTTTTACCCTCAAAGCCCCAAGCGTGCCTTGAGGCACTTATTTACATTTTCTCACCTTCCAGGTAAACGAAAGCTTCTATATTTTTTCTGAGTTCATATTTAAGCTCAGCAGCCCCTATTTACTTAAAAAAAAATTATTCAAATTAACTTTTGCTTTTACTTTAGAAAGTAGTCTTAGAGGGTTAAATTGAATTATTTTATAAAATGGTTGTCTGCTCAAAAAGTAATTGCATAGTTGCCACTAATGCGGCTAACTCTCATGATTATATTCTTTGTTGGCTGTGTGACAATGCGGTTCACGTTAAGTGTGAAGGTTACACAGGCAGAATCAAGGAGTCTCTTGCTAAAGGTGGTGGCTTAAAATATGGATTTGATGCTTGCCGGGAGGTCGAGAATGAGATGCATTCATTCATGAGGCGGACTAGAGAAAGTTTTGACACTTTAAGGGCAGGTTTTAACAAACTCCAAGCGGAACTTACTGCTGTGGAGACTCAGGTTAGAAGCTTATCGCTTCTTCGGGTGTCCTTGTGGTGTTTCGTTATCTGTAAACAAAAATTATCGGCAAAAATCAACGAACTACATCTATCAGTCATTGGAAAATCAGAGGTGTAGATGTTGTACAAGATGGGCCCGAGGACCGAGCCTTGAGGGACACCAGCGCTAATGGATTTTTTGGTAGATTTGGTTTCATTTAGGTATACGTAAAAATGTCTGTTAGTTAGAAAGTAGGAGTGTTAAAAGTGCTTAGTTTGTGGATCAGACCATCGTGCCAAACTGTATCAAAAGCAGCTTCAACGTTCAGAGTTACCAAACCGACGGATTGCTTTTCGGATAACTTTGTTTTGACGAAGTTAGTCAACTTGTCTAATGGAAAAATGCAGTTATAGAATTCTCTGAATCCATATTGTATTGGTGGTAGGATATTTTGTGCATCGAGGTGAGCGTTAAGTCTGATTTTGATCAGACGTTCAAAAATTTTAGAAAGGCCACACAGGAGGCTAATCGGACGATAGCTCATGGGAGAATTTGGTGGTTTACCTGGCTTTGGAATTGGAATGATCTTGGCAGTTTTCCAAGCAAGTGGAAAGTAACCTATTTTTAAGCAATTATTAAAAAGCAATGTAACGTATTCCATTGCACTTGGTGGTAAATTTTTTAGACAAATGTTGGGTAAACAGTCTAACCGTGGGGATTTTTTATTTTTAAGTGACTTAATAACAGAAGATACATCACTAGTTGTAAAAGGGGAGTCATATATAAAGTCCTGGGTTGTAAGTTCAAAGAGTGAATTATGAACTAACTCTGTGGTAGCGTCATTAGAGTAAGCTTCCGTTATGCGATGTTTAGATTCAAATATCTCAAAAAGAATGTTTGCCTTTTTAGAATTGGTTGTGTAAGTTTTACCTTGGTGGCTGAAACAGGGAATATACGGCTTCTTGTTTTTAATTACTCCAGTGAAATTCCAAAACGGCTTTGAGTTATAGCTCATCTTTGACAATTTGTTACTCCAAACTAAATTATTGTGATTAAAGAGCTCCTGCTTGATTATTTTGTTTAAATAATTTGTTCTAGCTTTATAGATTGGCTGCCTAGTTCTAATCCATTGCCTTTGAGCGGTATTTCTGGAAGCAATGATTTCTTTTATTCTGGCTGGGAGTTTTCGGTTATGGAGTTCATTTCACAATTTGGGTTTAAGGTTTTACAAAGATACATCCTGAAATATTTATTTCTTTGGCTCCAGAAATATTAGCAGTCTGAATATTTCTGAACTATGTGAACGATAGCGAATCTGATACACCAACGATGTCAACGCCATCAAGAGGAGACTGCTTGTCAGTGCAACAAACGATTCTTTATGGAATGTTTGAGAGTCACGCAGGAAACGATACGGCTATTATACGGCCCAGTAAAATTAACCCAGCTCCATGGTCCGTACCTGCGTTAGCGCAATCGACTATTCAAGGAGTGAGTCTAGCGTTTCTGGCCAATACAGCTAACAATCATAACGGATTGTGAACCCAAAGACAAATAAGTTACGCGGCTGGAATGCAGCATGGACCTGGAAGCCAACTGCCGGCTACCGGACAATCGATCCGCATCTGCAAGATCCATCTTTACTAGGCGAGCTTGTCGAGAAGTTGCCGAGAGACTTGAAAGTCGATTGGGGAAGACACCGAATGACTCTAATTGGATGTATCGCTAACTTGTCTATCTTTGACAATTGGTTGTTTGGCATTGCAATATGTGCCTCAATGGTTACGCCGTATACAGTTCCAGCTAAGGATGGAGCAAAGAGAACCAAAGAGCGAATTTTTCTGCACAACGAATTGCAAAGTGGATCTAGTCAGGAATCGAAAACGCAAGAAGTATGTATCCGGTTGTGTCCCAAATGTGCAGGGAGTCATAACCTAGCAGACTGTCGGATCTTTCGAGAAATGAGCATAAAGCAGAGAAAGGAGTTCGTGCGGCAACAGAGGCTCTGCTATTGTTGTTTTGATCAGCACGTGATACGAAATTACAAAAGTAAAAGAAGTTGTGGTGTCAATGGGTGCAGGCAGATACACCACTCGTTGATCCACGAGACGTCGGACTACAAGGAAAGCAAATCGCAGTGGCAGACGAATGATGATAATCCAGTTCATCCACCAATTTTATTCCATGGAGATATAACAAGCAAGGCTTTATTCAGATATATGCCAATCATGTTATACGGAAGGAAGCGAAATTTAGCGACATATGCCTTACTGGACGAGGGAGCCGCTTGCTTTTTGATTGAAGAAACTCTGGCAAACGAGTTAGGACTAGATGGCCCGGCCGAAGGACTGTGCTTAAAGTGGACCAGTCAAGTCACTCAAACGGAAAGCGCGTCCAAGTATGTGAGTGTCGTCGATGTGACCTCACGAGTTTGCGCACGGTACGTAAACTAGACTTGCCGACGCAAACAATTACCGACGAACTGGTAACCTCGAGAAATCATCTACAGTATTTACCAAATTTAAGTGACTGTAACGTAAAAGCCAACTTAATTATTGGTCTGGATAATTTGAAAGTTCGAAGGAGACGACGTGGTCGCGGCGCGCTGTAGATTGGGCTGGTCTGTGTATGGCCGGCACAGCGAAGCCGCTCCAGCGTTCTCACATATATTGCACATATGTGAGTGCAATGAAGCGAGCAGCATGCGCGCTTTGAATGTGTCAATGAAAGAATACTTCACTATGGAGTCTTTGGGAACACGTGTGGCAAGCAAGCCATTAAGATCGAAAGACGACGAGCGCGCGTTGCAGTCTTCAGTGTTTAGAAGCGAAAATGGCAAAGGACATCGACCTTAGAAACTTTATGTTGGACACTATGCAAAGCTATGAAGAAAAGGGATATATCCGGAGATTAACAGAAAGCGAGCTTAATAAGGGTAAAAGTTCATAGTTTCGTCCTATATTTACAGTCACTAACCCAAACAAGAACAAGACGAGGCTGGTCTGGGATGCAGCTGCGAAAGTCAAAGGCACGTCATTGAACGACGTCTTGCTAAAATGCCCGGACATACTGGCATCTCTAGTTGGCGTGCTAATACGTTTTAGGGAGCGACTAGTAGCAGTGGCTGGTGACATAAGTGAGATGTTTCACCAAGTAAGTGTGCGCTCAGAGGACCAGACGGTTCAGAAGTTTCTATGGCGCAGTGAAAATTCGGGTAAAGCGGCAGAAACGTACGTGATGCTGGTTATGACATTCGGGGCTTCCTGCTCGCCGGCCTTAGCTAATTACATAAAGAATCGCAACGCAGAGCGGTTTAGAAAAGAATCTCCAAGAGCTGTTGCGGCCATTTGTAGAAACACGTTTGTCGACGACTGGCTCGAGTCGACAAACACCGAAGACGAGATGACTGAGTTGGCAATGGAGGTGCAGAAAATTCACTTGGAGGGTGGATTCAACATGAGGCGGTGGATCTCGAATTCTGCGAGCTTAGTGAGAGCTCTCAAGAACCAGGAAGCAGACGTGCCTAGGGAGGTGGGATTCCTTGAAAAAACGCAAGATAAGGTTTTAGGCATGTGGTGGCTGCCCGTGACAGACCAACTTACGTATGTAGTCAAGCCGGATTTGCTTGAAAGAGCATCGAAAAACTATCCGACCAAAGAACTGTGTTAAGTGTGGTTATGTCAATTTTTGACCCACTTGGATTGCTTGGCTTTTTCCCTGTTCGTGCTAAAATTATTTTGCAGAATATCTGGCGAGCAGGAACGGATTGGGATGAGTCTTTTCAGGAGAAGGACCAAGAAGACTGGAAAATTTGGGTGAAGCTGTTACCCAAAATCAACGAAGTGGTCCGTACCTGCGTTAGCGCAATCGACTATTCAAGGAGTGAGTCTAGCGTTTCTGGCCAATACAGCTAACAATCATAACGGATTGTGAACCCAAAGACAAATAAGTTACGCGGCTGGAATGCAGCATGGACCTGGAAGCCAACTGCCGGCTACCGGACAATCGATCTGCATCTGCAAGATCCATCTTTACTAGGCGAGCTTGTCGAGAAGTTGCCGAGAGACTTGAAAGTCGATTGGGGAAGACACCGAATGACTCTAATTGGATGTATCGCTAACTTGTCTATCTTTGACAATTGGTTGTTTGGCATTGCAATATGTGCCTCAATGGTTACGCCGTATACAGTTCCAGCTAAGGATGGAGCAAAGAGAACCAAAGAGCGAATTTTTCTGCACAACGAATTGCAAAGTGGATCTAGTCAGGAATCGAAAACGCAAGAAGTATGTATCCGGTTGTGTCCCAAATGTGCAGGGAGTCATAACCTAGCAGACTGTCGGATCTTTCGAGAAATGAGCATAAAGCAGAGAAAGGAGTTCGTGCGGCAACAGAGGCTCTGCTATTGTTGTTTTGATCAGCACGTGATACGAAATTACAAAAGTAAAAGAAGTTGTGGTGTCAATGGGTGCAGGCAGATACACCACTCGTTGATCCACGAGACGTCGGACTACAAGGAAAGCAAATCGCAGTGGCAGACGAATGATGATAATCCAGTTCATCCACCAATTTTATTCCATGGAGATATAACAAGCAAGGCTTTATTCAGATATATGCCAATCATGTTATACGGAAGGAAGCGAAATTTAGCGACATATGCCTTACTGGACGAGGGAGCCGCTTGCTTTTTGATTGAAGAAACTCTGGCAAACGAGTTAGGACTAGATGGCCCGGCCGAAGGACTGTGCTTAAAGTGGACCAGTCAAGTCACTCAAACGGAAAGCGCGTCCAAGTATGTGAGTGTCGTCGATGTGACCTCACGAGTTTGCGCACGGTACGTAAACTAGACTTGCCGACGCAAACAATTACCGACGAACTGGTAACCTCGAGAAATCATCTACAGTATTTACCAAATTTAAGTGACTGTAACGTAAAAGCCAACTTAATTATTGGTCTGGATAATTTGAAAGTTTGTGTGCCTTTGGAGATACGGGAGTCCGAAGGAGACGACGTGGTCGCGGCGCGCTGTAGATTGGGCTGGTCTGTGTATGGCCGGCACAGCGAAGCCGCTCCAGCGTTCTCACATATATTGCACATATGTGAGTGCAATGAAGCGAGCAGCATGCGCGCTTTGAATGTGTCAATGAAAGAATACTTCACTATGGAGTCTTTGGGAACACATTAAGATCGAAAGACGACGAGCGCGCGTTGCAGTCTTCAGTGTTTAGAAGCGAAAATGGCAAAGGACATCGACCTTAGAAACTTTATGTTGGACACTATGCAAAGCTATGAAGAAAAGGGATATATCCGGAGATTAACAGAAAGCGAGCTTAATAAGGGTAAAAGTTCATAGTTTCTTCCTATATTTACAGTCACTAACCCAAACAAGAACAAGACGAGGCTGGTCTGGGATGCAGCTGCGAAAGTCAAAGGCACGTCATTGAACGACGTCTTGCTAAAATGCCCGGACATACTGGCATCTCTAGTTGGCGTGCTAATACGTTTTAGGGAGCGACTAGTAGCAGTGGCTGGTGACATAAGTGAGATGTTTCACCAAGTAAGTGTGCGCTCAGAGGACCAGACGGTTCAGAAGTTTCTATGGCGCAGTGAAAATTCGGGTAAAGCGGCAG
This sequence comes from Drosophila paulistorum, assembly GCA_018152135.1. Classification (NCBI taxonomy): domain Eukaryota; kingdom Metazoa; phylum Arthropoda; class Insecta; order Diptera; family Drosophilidae; genus Drosophila; species Drosophila paulistorum. Next base: position 15,050,367 of record JAECXG010000822.1, on the reverse strand, counting down.
AAACGTACGTGATGCTGGTTATGACATTCGGGGCTTCCTGCTCGCCGGCCTTAGCTAATTACATAAAGAATCGCAACGCAGAGCGGTTTAGAAAAGAATCTCCAAGAGCTGTTGCGGCCATTTGTAGAAACACGTTTGTCGACGACTGGCTCGAGTCGACAAACACCGAAGACGAGATGACTGAGTTGGCAATGGAGGTGCAGAAAATTCACTTGGAGGGTGGATTCAACATGAGGCGGTGGATCTCGAATTCTGCGAGCTTAGTGAGAGCTCTCAAGAACCAGGAAGCAGACGTGCCTAGGGAGGTGGGATTCCTTGAAAAAACGCAAGATAAGGTTTTAGGCATGTGGTGGCTGCCCGTGACAGACCAACTTACGTATGTAGTCAAGCCGGATTTGCTTGAAAGAGCATCGAAAAACTATCCGACCAAAGAACTGTGTTAAGTGTGGTTATGTCAATTTTTGACCCACTTGGATTGCTTGGCTTTTTCCCTGTTCGTGCTAAAATTATTTTGCAGAATATCTGGCGAGCAGGAACGGATTGGGATGAGTCTTTTCAGGAGAAGGACCAAGAAGACTGGAAAATTTGGGTGAAGCTGTTACCCAAAATCAACGAAGTGAGGATTTCAAGGTACATGGCGAAGGTTTGTTGTGCAAGACAAGTACAACTTCACACGTTTGTGGACGCCAGCATTAACGCTTATGCAGCGCTTGTGTACCTGCGAGCAGAAGTGGATGGAATAGTCCACTGTTCCCTGGTAGTGTCTAAGAGATGAGTGGCTCCCTTGAAGCCAGTCTCAATACCACGGATGAAACTGATGGCTGCTGTTTTAGGTTTAAGGCTGACGAAGTTCATCGAACCAGAACACTCAGTAACATTATGTCAGAGTATTTTCTGGATGGATTCAAAGGACGTTTTATGGTGGATTAGATCACATGCCCGCAAATACAATCAATTTGTGGCATTGCGTGTTGGAGAAATTCTGGAAGACTCTGACGTACTATCTTGGCGATGGGTGCCCACCCAGCATAACGTTGCAGATGATGGCACGAAATGGACAAAGGTGCCAGACATGACCGGGAATTCAAGGCGGTTTGTTGGCCCGAAATTCTTGTATAAACACAATGGCCTAGCATGGAGCAGAGCCCGAGCAAGACGAGTGAAAGTATCTTGCACCATGAGGAGAAAGTCAAAAGGAACTCTAGTTTGGCTTGCATCACACCTGATCCAGAACGATTCGGAACGTTGGAAAAGCTACGGGCGGTACAAAAGCGAATTCTAATCTTTTTGCAAGGCATATGTAAGAGGCCTTGCGGAGAAAAACTGAGGAACATTTTGGCCATAAACAGCGATGTGGAGACCGACGCAGTTTTTATTCGTGCATGCCAAGAAGAGGAGTTTCCAGAAGAAGTCAGATGCTTAAACCAAGGACATGGCCTAACAAATAGGAAAAGTAAGCTATTTAAGTGCACTCCTTACCTGGACGAGTTAGGAGTGCTACGTGTCAAAGGATGTATCGACAGAATTGAAGGCGTAGATATGGACACTAAACGACCCATTATACTACCGCAAAAGCATAGAGTAACGTTTCTGATTGTGGAGTACTATCACAGGAAGAATTACCATTTGTACAACGAAATTGTCGTTAACGAGGTACGACTGCGGTACTGGATAACCGGCTTACGCGCTTTGATGAGAAAAGTCGCGAACGCCTGTGTAGCGTGCCCTATACGAGTGGCCCGACCAGTGCTACCAAAAATGGGCGATTTACCAAAGCAGAGGTAACAACTCTGGCACACAACCATTCACCTTTACTGGAGTGGACTGCTTCGGCCCATTTGAAGTCTCAGTGGGTCGCAGGCACGAGAAGAGATGGGGTGTGTTATTCACATGCCTTACGACCCGAGCGGTACACCTAGAATTTGCTGCATCACTGTCAACCGACTCATTTCTCTGCGTGTTGAAGGCGTTTGTAGCCAGAAGAGGGGTGCCGCGTAGCATACTATCGGACAATGGTACAAATTTTAGAGGAGCCAGCCGCGTATTGAAGGAGTACATAGAACGGATTGTAAAAACATCCTTCGACCGGGTTCCATTGGGTTATAAATATATATATATAATAAGAGCAGACACGTCTGTGTCGTTTGATTGAAGTTTTAGAATTGATTCTTTATTCCATATTATTCTTTTGCTTAGGCTAATTTTACATATATATTCTTATGCTGCGACTTATGCGACAGCTAAAAAAGAGAGGGAGAGTGTCAGTACATACATACATACTGTTGGAGCGCATGCCTGGCTCTAGCTCATGTTACGCTTGTGCATACAGTGCTTATGTGAATATATGTATGTGCATATACAAATGTACATACATATATGTTCATGCTTAATTGTATGGTTATGTGAATATGTTTATGTGAATACTTCAATGTATACATATGAACATATTCAAGTGCACAATTATATTTTAATGCGTATATGTTTAATTGTTTATACTTGCAACAAAGTGTTACAAGTTGACCTCATTGTATTGAATGATTATTTTATGAATATACTACACCTCCCCTTTTTAGAGAATAACGTAATATTATGAAGTTAATATAATGGTTATTGATAATATTATGGAGTTATTATAATGATTATTAATAATAGTAAAGGTAAAATAAAGATAAAGTAAAGGTGTATCTTAGGAAAATTGTTTTTTTTGTTTGTGTCTCTTCAGACAAATTTTCTTTCTCTTGTTTTTCGAAATTGCATGAATTTATTTCCAATTGTAGATGAATCCATAAAGATTTTTTTCTTTTTTTTTTATTTTTTTTTAAATTACTCTAGTATCATGAAAATTATAAAATGTATGTTATTATTTTTACGGTTGATCATTCCGAAAATGGTTTTAATCTGTTTTTATGAACCTTCTAGTTCTTATTCTTATCATCTGCTATTAATATATTGTCATTTTCTTCTATACTCTCTACCTTATAAGGCCCTATATATTTAGCATCTAGTTTATGACCTATTTCTTTTCTTAATAAAGCTTTATCTCCTATGTTTAAATCGAAATTGGAAATATTTTTGTTGTAGTATTTTTTATTATTTAACTTATGGTTTTCTAACATTATCCTAGCTCTTTTATATGACATTATTCTAAATTTTATTTCCTTAGTGTAGTCGTCTAAATTGTATATTGGATCTATTCTATCTATTTTGTTAAAATCTATGAACTGATTTGGTAGTCTTCCAAATACTAGTTCGTATGGACAATATTCATGCACTGCCGAGGGTGTTGTGTTGTAACAATAAGTGAAATATTGTATCCAAGCATCCCAATCGGACTTATCTGCTGATATGAATGAACGAATATATTCATTGAATGTTCTATGACTTCGTTCAATTGTCGCTAAAGTCTGGTGGTGGTATGCTGTAGATGTCAGATTTTTAATCTTCATGTACTTGCATATATCTGTTATAATCTGGTTTTTATACTCAGTTCCCATGTCCGTAATGAGTGTTTTCATTGGACCGTACTGTAGTATACAATTTTCGAATATAGCTTTAGCTACATTACTTGCACTCTTAGATGCAACTGGAATGGCTATTAAGTATTTTGTCAGATCGCATATCAATGTGACAATATACTCATTTTCATTATCTGATTTTGGTAGCGGACCTATTGTGTCCACTATAACCTTATCAAAAGCCTTCGCTGGTGTTTCTGTTATTATCATGGGGGTCTTCGTATGTGTCGTCGTTTTTGACACCTGGCATTTATGACATCTCCTTATGTACTCTTTGATATGGCGTACCATATTTTTCCAATAGTAGTGTCTTTTGATTTTTGCCAGCGTTCTGGTAATGCCAGTGTGACCTCCTTGAATTGGATCATCATGATATGTAGACAGTATTGCTTCTTTTTCTTTTTCGTTTTCTATTAGGGTCACCGGCTTGAGTAGCGCTACTCTTAATGTTTTCAATATAGTATTGCCCGTATTTTTAAAAGAATCTATTGAAATAATTTCAAAGATCTTTTCGCTCGGTGCCAGTTTTAGTTGGCTGATTTCAAGTATACCGGCTTGCATTTCAAGCCTTTGGAAGAACTGACCTAAGTCGAGAATTCCATTGGTATACAAATCGCTAACTTCAATTCTTGCCATAACTTTCTTTCCATGTTTCAGTGAACATTTAAATTCTGTTATTCGCAAGGTCACTACTTTCCGTACCTCGTCATTATTGATGACTTCGTATACGTTGGGCCTGGAAGCATTTTGAAGTTTTTGCCTTGGCAAAAGTTCTTCTTTATTAACTGCGCAGTTTTTCTGTCTACTTTGTTGCCTGGTAGTGACTTTCAGGAGTTTTATACTCTTATCTTTTAATTCGGATATAGTTATCCGCGATAAGGCGTCTGCCACAAAATTGTCTTTACCTCCCAAATACTCTACTGTAAAGTCGTACTCTTCCAATTCTAGCCGCATGCGTGTTAGTTTTGAACTCGGGTTGACCATGGAGAATAAATATGTTAATGGTCTATGGTCTGTTCGCACTGTGAAGTGTTTTCCATATATATATGGTCGAAAATGTGTTATTGCCCAATGTATTGCTGCTAGCTCTTGTTCTGTAGTACTCTTGTTGCTTTCACCTTTAGTGAACGCTCTTGATGCATATGAAACTGGAAGCTGGAGTCGATTATAGTTTTGTGTTAAAACTGCTCCACATGCTTGCTTGCTTGCATCTGTGATTATGCAAAATTCTTTGCTGAAATCTGGGTACTGCAATAGACTAGGTTGAACGAGCTTTTCTTTTAAGTATTGGAATTTCGCATTCTGCTGTCCATTCGAATGGAACGTTCTTTTTACATAATTTTGTTATGTGCCGGGAATATTCGGCGAAATTTTTTATGAAACGTCTATAATAATTGCAAAATGCAACGAAACGTCTAGCACTATCTGCATCATGTGGGACTGGATAATTCTTGATGACGTCAAATTTTGTGTCGTCCGGCAAGATTCCTTTGTCTGTGCATTTGTGACCTAGGAATGTCACCTCATAAAAAATGAGCATTTTTCTGGATGCAGTTTTAGATTGTTTTTTCCGCAAAGTTTAAAAACATAAACTACATTTTTAATCATATGTTGTTCAGAACAACCAATAACGATTAAATCATTCATATAGAGAAAAGCTTGGCTGGGCTCAAGCCCTGAGAATGGTATTGTCATCATTCTCTGAAATGAATTGGGTGCTATTTTTAGACCGAAAGGTAATCGCGTGAAGCGATATGAACCATTGCTCGTTGAAAAAGACGTTATATCTCTTGATTTTTCTTCTAGTTCTATTTGATGAAAACCTGACATTAAGTCAAGGCAAGAAAAATATTTTGCTCTTCCCAATTGATCAAGAATGTCATCAATTCTGTGGAGCGGAAACTTATCTGACAGCAATTTTTTCTTTATTTGACGATAGTCAATTACTAATCGCCAGTTTTTTCTTTAGATCCCGACAGTGTTTTCTTTGGGACTAGTAAGAGTGGGCTATTATAAGGCGAAACAGACGGTTCAACAATACCCTGTTCAATTAACTTTCCAACTTGTCGCTGGATCTCTCCTGCCTCGAATGTACACAGTTTTGTTTACTTTGATGTCATGAAATACATCAGAATTTTCTTTTATTATTGAAATATCTGCACCGGTGTCAATTAAGAATGTTATTTTCTTATTGGTTTTAACATTCTTAAATGATACGAAATTATTAAGACTTAGGTTAATAGAGTATACTTTATTTTTTAATTTTGAGCATTTGGAGGAGCTTGTCCGTTTCCCTGGTCGCTTTGGGTAATTTGTATTGTTATAACCATTCTGTTGGTTATTTGTGTTTTGTCTATTATTATTTTGTTGTCCACCTCCACGGCCGCCTCTTCGGTAGCGTGAATTATTTCGGCCTCGTTGGGCTCTGTGGGCATCGTTATTGCTCCAACTCGAATTGTTATTGTTCCAATTCGAGTTGTTTCTCCAGTTACCATTATTGTTGTAGCGGCGTCTACCGCGGTCATTATGCTGGGCATAAAAAATGGTATTATTTTGGAAACTTCCTGTGGAGCCCGACTCTACTGAAAGAGTGGTAAATCTAGTGATGGCTTCTTTAGCTGAATCAAAGTTTCCTGATTCCATTAGTAACTGGATTCTTTGACTTTTGGTATGACTTACCATAGCATTTACTGCCACTTTGGTAGTGTATTTTATTGCTTGTTCATTTGGAAGACCATACGAAATATATGCGCCTTTTAGGGCGTCGGTCAACTCAGTAATCTCCTTTGTGTATGAAACACAGTTATTAGGGTTTCTCTGCAGATTTTTAATTTTTGCTGTTAAAAGATCCACTGATTCACCCTTGAAGATTGTTGACAGCTTCATTAATCGTTGTTTCAGAGCTTATCGTATTACCCGCTTGACCTTTCAATTTTGATTTTATGATTTCGATGGCTACTGCTTCATGCGTTTCTTTTATGGTGTCAAGTACGCGAAGCGCCCCAATGAAACCTGGTAGGTTTTTAATATCACCATCGAAGTATGGTAGCAGCCTGGTGGCTGTGTTTATGAATTCTACCACTGTTTGAGTCATTTTGTTGCTTCCTTTTGGAATTGCTGGTTTATTATGACTTATGATTGACTAATCAGAGCTCACTAATGGTTCTTCTTGACCTATTTTTTCATCAGCCATTAGTTGCGTTTTTTAATCCAGTACTATTGAAGTTTCCAAATCGGGTGTTTGTTTAAATTCAATATTGTGTCTGTTTTTTGCCCTGACTTTAGTTTGCTATAGTGCTCAGTTAATACTGCTCTAATAGCTTGGAGCTTCTCAGTTATTATTTTTGCGTGTTTGGTTACTGTGTCTTGGGATGTTTCTCTGTTTTGCGAGAGGCACTTACAAGCTTTAGTTAATTCTTTTACGTGTATTATAGCTTTTCCTATTATATCATCCCACGTAACCATAGTTTGTTAAAAATAACAAAATTTTCGAAAATGTTAAGGTTTTTTTTTTCTATTCTGTATCTATTATTTCTACATCTGAGTCTGTTAAATCTATTGGTTCTGTACTCGATTCTGACATGTCTATCAGCGCGATTGAGTCCTTGAAAAGTTCGTGGACCCATCCGGGCACGTCTTTATGTAAAGGAGTCTTAGCTAACAATCTACTATAAGCTACTTTTATGGATTTTTCCATAAGATCACCAATATATTTTGTAAATTTGTAGTTATAGTCCTATCCATCCAATACCTTATTTCCTTGTATTTGTGATTTGTTTCACCTAATTGTATCAGGAAATCGAGGAAAGGTAAATATTTTTGTAGCCTTTTTGTTTCTATCTTATCCATATTCTACACTAACTTTTTAGGCCTATTAATATGGATGTACGTATAAAAAAAAGGTCGTTTAGGCTTACTGCCTCGGTTCCTCCATTCGGTAGAAACGATATGTGCCTGCTGCATTGGAAAAGCAACATACATATGGTACTGTGAGGATGAAACTCATCTGTACCCTAGAGCTTCCTTGAACTGGGAAATCTTCTCCCGTTATATTTAGGTAAGCTGACTTAATTTGTACCAAGTTTATTGAGTTCTGTGGTGAATTGATTTGCTCATTTCTAAAGACCTCAAATAAATCATTGACTATACTGGGATGCCTAGCGTTTATTCTTTCAAAATAATTATCAAGATTGGCCATTGTTTTCCACACCATTTTTTTTTTAACTTTTTAATTCGCGTGTGTGCATATGTATTCTTAGACCTCATCTAGGTCATTAGCTTGGCTTTTGGCTCTTTTGGTCACACATTTATTGTGTAATAGATAATCTTTATATAAAACATATGCGCACATTATTACGACGATTATCAATAACAATATGTTCGTTAATCTCAAGTCAGTATTTGATGATTCGATTTTATGTATTACATTAGCAGTGGAGTCCATTGATTTTGTTTCTATTAATCCCATTGTGGGTATAAGAGCTATATCATCAAATTTACTTATGGAATTATCGAACATATGGTTTATAAACATTTTTTTTTTTTTTGTATAATTCTAATAATAATCTCACTGACTAACGATCCTATGTGAGACTATTTTAATTTAGCAAAATGAATATGACAAATACGAGAAAAAATAGGGAACAAAAGCCCATAAAAAACAGCTCAAAACCTTTTGTTTAGAAATTACTTAAAAAAAAAATTTTTTTTTAAGAATTTCAAGCTTTGTTTTTCTTTACTTGAATACGAATTTGAATTTGAATTATAAAAAAATTGTTATGGATTCATGCATTTTAAGAAATTTTATTTTAAAAAATTTTTTTTAAATTTTTTTTTTAAACAAAAGAAAAAAAAATTTTAACTCAACTGTGTCTTACACAGCGAGCCAGAGACGTGGAAAAATTAAAGAGCATGTGGTTGGCTCACAATTCAGATATACATTTCATTTGTTATTAAGAAATTATTTAAAAAAAAAAATTCTCCAACCACATTGTTAGTAATAGCCTAGCAGAAAGTTAGTAGTTCGCAAGTTGCACTTTCGTGCTTTAACTTGCTATTAGGCTTATAATTATAATTATTAAATTAAAGGCAAGTTAAGGCTTGCGCATTTCTGCTTTCAAGTTGTCGATACGCTCTATGCAGCGTTGTCATTCTTCCTCCGTCTTTAGAGTGGCCAGTAGGTCTACTTCCAGCCTCTTCTGCTGGAGTAGCTTGCGAACTTGGCCTCCTCTTTTGGTCTTCTTTGCCTTTGTAGTTTTGGTGTTGCGGGCCCGGTACTCATCTATTGTGAGTGGGCGTGGTCCACCGTTGGGATACAGCTCTAACGCTTCTTCTAGCGTCAGTGCATCCCTTTGCTCGACAGGAGCAGATTCCGCAAAGGGAATATCTTCACCGTTGTTCATTCGTGGTTTTGTTTTTTGTTGTTGATTTTTTTTTTCGTTGTTTTCGTTTGTCTTTGTATTCAAACCTATGTGTTGATGCTGATGTTCATCGTTGGGATAACGAACGAGATTAAAATATATATATTGTTTATGCTGTTCTGTTCTGTGTTGTTGTTGTTGCTACAATCTCTGCCAGTTGTTTCTCTTCTTGCCAGTAAGTTGCAGCATCATTTAGTTGTCGTCGCTTTTTCATATATTAGTTGTCGCAGCATCATTTAGTTGTCGTCGCTTTTCCATATAAAATTATGTTATTATAATTTATATATTTTGTATGCAGCTCAGGTCCTGTCACGGTCGCCATGTAAAAACCTCCTTCGACCGGGTTCCATTGGGCTATAAATATATATATATAATAAGAGCAGACACGTCTGTGTCGTTTGATTGAAGTTTTAGAATTAATTCGTTATTCCAAATTATTCCTTTGCTTAGGCTAATTTTACATATATATTCTTATGCTGCGACTTATGCGACAGCTACAAAAGAGAGTGAGAGTGTCAGTACATACATACACACTGTTGGAGCGCATGTATCAAAGTGCTTGGTCAGCGGTCACACGCTGGCCTGGCTCTAACTCATGTTACGCTTGTGCATACAGTGCTTATGTGAATATATGTATGTGCATATACAAATGTACATACATATATGTTCATGCTTAATTGTATGGTTATGTGAATATGTTTATGTGAATACTTCAATGTATACATATGAACATATTCAAGTGCACAATTATATTTTAATGCGTATATGTTTAATTGTTTATACTTGCAACAAAGTGTTACAAGTTGAGCTCATTGTGTTGAATGATTATTTGTATGAATATACTACAGGATATCAACTTCAGCTGTGGAGCAACAGTATCCAGCGTTAGAGTTGAAGTTTAACACTCCCAGTTCACCACACATGGGCGGCGTTTGGGAGCTACTGGTACGTTCGACTAAATCTTTACTTTCAGAAATACTGCCAAAGGCCGGCCTGAAGGAAGAGGTGTTAAGAGGAGCGTTTGCTGACGTAGAACAAATTTTGAAATCAAGGCCTCTGACCCATGTGCCTTTAGAAAGCGTCGAATCGGAAGCATTAACGCCGAACCATTTTCTAAAAGGCAGTTTTAGTGGCCTACGTGAAAGCGGTTCACTGGAAAAAAATTTGACTGATGGCATATGTCGAAAATATAATCTAAAACTACATCCAGACAAATGTACATTTTTCAGCCATGAAGTAACATACTTAGGTCACAAGTGTACAGACAAAGGTATTCTTCCCGACGATAGCAAAATCAAAATTATTCAAGACTATCCAACTCCAAAAGATCCAAATGAAGTAAGAGATTTGTTGCATTTTGTAACTATTTCAGAATGTAAGAGAAATTCTAGTAACTTCGCTTGTGGAGCAATGCTCAGTCAAGAGTATGACAATCAATTATTACCGATAGCATTTGCATCCTGCGCGTTTACCAAGGGCGAGAGCAATAAATCAGCAATTGAACAAGAACTAACAGCAATATACTGGGCTTTAACATATTTAGACCATACATATATGGAAACAAAATTTTTAGTAAAAAGTGACCATCGTCCACTATCATACCTATTTTTTATGAAAAACCCATCATAAAAACTAACGAGAATAAGGCTAGATTTACAGGAATATGACTTCTTTGTAGAGTATCTGAGGGGAAAAGAAAACTACGCAGCCGATGCATTGTCTCGTATAAATTTCAATGATATGAAAACAATCCAGCATCAGGCTCAAAATATACTACGAGTAACCACACGATTACAAAGTAAAGAGCAAAGCAAGCACCCAGTCTCGACTGGCATGAAAAAAATCCGTCACATAGTAAAGAGTTAGCTATCACTGAGAAGTCTTAGTCAAAAGAAAACAAGAAACGTGCTCGAATTTTTTCAAAATTCGATAAAATAAAAATAGTTCTGGGAAAGAAAATAATTTACACGTGTGACCATGATATTATTGAAAGAATCGATTTAGATCAATTTTTTCACAGCTTGAAAAAGTAGCTGATAGCACTGGTCTGAGAAGGTACCAATTGTCGCTAAACGTCATTTTATTTAACAGCTGCAGCATTACAGACTTCAAAATTAATAGATCCAAAATAAAAAATTTAAGTATAGTCCTCACTCCCAGACTGAAAACCATTATTAGTGATGACGAAAAGCTTGCAATAATGCGTAAATATCACGATGATCCCATCTGGGGCGGCCACCCAGGCATATCATGAATATAAAAATCAGGTAGCTTCAAAACTATATAAGATTCTAGGAGTTGACCACGTCACTTATCCAGCATTTCACGATCAAAGTTTAGGAACCATTGAACGAAACCATAGGACATTCAATGAATATCTTAGAATGTATATTTCTTCAGATAATTCGGATTGGGATACATGGCTTAAACATCGCCACGCCATCAACAGTGCATGAGCACTGTTCCTCATAGGAAAAATACTCATCCCCTATAGTTTCATGACATTCAATGAGATAGATCCAGTCTATAACATTGAGGCTTACGACAAAGAAGTTAAATATAAATAACAATGTGCACGTAACAGATGTCAAATATTAGTAGAAAAACATGAGGTAGTTAATCAAAACATCTACAATAAGAAAATAAATACAGTAGAATTATCGATAGGAGAACAAGTTATTGTAAGAAATGAATCAGGACATAAGCTAGATAGTAGATACAAAGGGCCCTATAATATAGTTAGTATAGATAGAAAAAATAATACAAGAACAGCTGGACGAAAATGATTTGAAAACATTTATGAAGAATGGGAACACGATAGCCGAAAAATTATCAGCAACTTTGAAGAGACATCACGAATCCAAACATGAGAGACTACGAAAACAACGGAACACCGTTCTCTTAAACAAGAACAACAACAACACAAACGATTGGTTTGTAAATAAGACGAATATAGAATTCCCGAACGACGTAAAAGCGTTACTGGCGAAAGGCCCTAAGTTCGCAATCCCAGTAGAGAAGAGAAAATTCCCTCTCTTTAAATATATAGCAGACGGAGAGGAGCTAGTACAGACTCTTAAAGACAAAGAAAAACAAGAGGAAGCACGCACAAAATGCTCTTTATTAATAAAAGACCACAAAACATCTAACAAAGAAGACGCAGCTGATCGTGCAATACTTGACACAGTGGAACAAACAAGGAAATTTCTTAGACAGAATGATGACATATTAATTTTAACTTCAGATAAAGGGAATAAGACAGTTGCAATGGATAAGACTGAGTATGACAAAAAAATGGAAAGTATACTTAACGATTTAAATACATATAGAACTTTAAGGAAGGACCCAACCACTAGACTACAGACCAAAATCAACGAATTGGTGTAAAAATTATACAAACATGAACTTATTTCACGGACCGAACGAAATAAGCTTATAACAAACACATCAATTCCACCAAGAATATATGTATTACCTAAAATTCATTAAGAAGGTACGCCATTGAGACCAATCTGCTCATCATAGTCAACATATAAAGAAATATATCGGCAGACTCAACATATAACGGAAAGAACGCCTCAGAATTTAAGACAAGGATTAATGACACATACATTTGCGACGATGAAAGATTGATATCATTTGACGTAGTCTCACTTTTTCCAAGTATTCCATCAGAATTGGCACTTGACACTATTAGGGAAAAGTAGATAAAAATAAAAACGCACACTAACATTCCAAAATTAACATTCATGGAAATAGTACGTTTTTACAAGAGAACAGATATTTTAAATACGAGGACAACATATACACACAACTAAAAGGAATGCCTATGGGCTCACCAGCGTCACCAATAATAGCCGACATAATTGTGGAAGAACTCTTGGACAACAACTCTTGAAAACACTACAGCGACCACCTAGGTGGATGACCTTTTTGCCATAGTTAAAGAAGACGAGATACAAAACACACTTGACAACCTAAATTCATTTGACAGAAACATAAAGTTTACAATAGAGTTAGAAAATGACAACAAATTGACATATCTAGACGCATCAATACACAGGCGAGGAAACGGGTTAAAATAAAATGGTACAAAAAACCAACAGCATCAGGACGAATCATCAACTTCAACTCCAAACATCCGAAGTCGATGATAATGAATACAACGAGAGGTTGTATACAACGGATGCTAAATCTATCGGACCCAATTTTTCATGAAGAAACGAAGGAAGAAATACGACGAATTTTAAAGGATAATGACTTTCCAAACCACACCATAAGGACTTTACTAAAATCTCGCAATAAGAAAACCAATAAAGATGTTCCGACAAAATGCTTTATGTCCGTCACATATGTCGCACAACTGTCGGAAAGTTTAGAAAACTCAGATTGCTATGACATAGAACAAATACAGATAGCACATAAACCCAATAACACACTACGGAGTGTCTTCAACAGGACAAAAAGCAGGATTGATACAATGAACAAGAGCAACGTAGAATATAAAATACCGTGCAATGGGACTAATGAACAAAACTGTGATAAAATATATATAGGGACAACAAAATCGAGGCTAAAAACAAGACTATCGCAACATAGATCTGACTATAAACTTCGTCAACACTCCAATGCACAAAAAACGGCACTTATGGCCCACTGTGCCGCCAGTGGACATTCCCCAAATTTTGACGAAGTAAACATAATAGACCAAGAACAACATTACAACAAACGTTACACTTTGGAGATGCTGCACATAATAAATACCCCGACAAATATAAGACCTAATTATAAGGTAGATACAGACAACTGCGCGCATTTATACAGGCACAAGTCAGTGTGTAGCTCATGCCACAGTGTGCGGACGTGTAAAAATAAGTAGGTGTTTCTTGTTATTAAATTAATGTTAAAGTTAGTCACTATAAAATGTTTTTATAGTTCCCCTTAAGACGACCACCGATGAGCGGTCGAAAAATATCGGAGAAGAATATAAGAACAAACTGTTTTTTATTTGGTTTTTATTCAACCAACAATTTGACCTCGAGAACAACATTACAACAAACGTTACACTTTGGAGATGCTGCACATATTAAATACCCCGACAAATATAAGACCTAATTATAAGGTAGATACAGACAACTGCGCGCATTTATACAGGCACAAGTCAGTGTGTAGCTCATGCCACAGTGTGCGGACGTGTAAAAATAAGTAGGTGTTTCTTGTTATTAAATTAATGTTAAAGTTAGTCACTATAAAATGTTTTTATAGTTCCCCTTAAGACGACCACCGATGAGCGGTCGAAAAATATCGGAGAAGAATATAAGAACAAACTGTTTTTTATTTGGTTTTTATTCAACCAACAATTTGACCTCGAGTCGGCAAAACATACTACTAACAATCAAAAGGTCGCAACAACCACCAACTAAGAAAAAACTTATATCAAAAATAATTAAATAAAAAAAAAAAACACAAAACAAATTTTTATGGGTTCATCTATTATTGACAATATATTGATGCAATTTCGAAAACAAAGAAAAAGAAAATTTGTCTGGCAAGACACAAACTATAAACAATTTTCCTAACATACACCTTTATTTTACCTTTACTCATTTATCACAAATCATTATAATAACTCCATATTACGTTATTTTCTAAAAGGGGGAGGTGTAGTATATACCAATAATCAAGAAAGAGCTCATCTTGTAACACTTTGTTGCAAATATAAACAAACCATGGAAATTCTCAAATCCAAATCGAAGGGGGAGTCAAGGGAAGCCCCAGCGAGTCAACTTACCCTTTCAAAAAGGCACAGTATCTATTCCATCTGGAACCATCAACTGTGTCCGATCCCAATGTACTAGACTGCACCCCAAGGGCTAGTGAGGGTACCCCAAATAACGAACCATTGTAACTCAATTCACTCCGTCATCGGAAAAAAGGCCAGTTGATATTTTCCTAGACAGGACTTTTAGGATAAATTATCAAGGCCTGACAGATTTTAGGCGCACTACGCTAGAAGACATAAGCGGCCTGATAAAATCTAAACAGGAGGATAGAACCCGTTTTTCCACAAAAATATACATAAAACAAGAATACAAATAAAATAAAAGATGCAAGCAAATAAGAAAAAACAAACAAGAATGAAGAAATATTTAAAAGTTAAGTTTAAGAAATTATTAGACGAAGCACTCTTCACGAAGCAGGTGGTAACCAACACTTAGTCTTAAGAGAATTCATATTATAAGCATTACTAACTTTCTTCATCTTCAAGGATAGCAATGGTGATGATGCAGCAGGCAAGTGCTGCCCATTTCTTCAATTCTTACACTCCGGTAATACCCCTTCAGCATGGATACGTTTGTGCATTAGTGGTGTGTTTCGGCTGATTCACGTTATAAATCTGCTGGAGTTCCAACAGGCGATCCAAACCACTCGGGCGGAATCCACCCTTCTAGCCGACCAGCGAACCATTACCTGGATCAGTCGGAGGAGGATACAGAAAGATTACTTTCCACACCGGCCCGGAAACCGTAGAATGGCTCGGCTCAGCATGGAAATGTGTCGCTGGCTCCCCGGATGCGGCAGACTAGAACGCGGCGCTGATGACCCAGTACAGCCTTGTTGCAGGCAATAACCAGCAAATCCGAATCAACGAAAAGCTTTTCGAGGCTACGTATCGCACTCGCAAGAATTAAATGGCATCGCTTGGGCCATCTTAGATGCCAACTTAGTGGCAGTGGACCCAAGCGAAACGTATGAAGTCCTTGGAAATTGCCTCTCTATCGGCAACACGACTGTTGGCCAGTTCGAGAGCCTGCGCAAACTAAATGAGGAAAGCTGCATCCCACGACTCATCAAAGGTGGCAATGCACATATGTGGGTTCTCTGTCCAAAATCTGAGGAAATTTTACGGCGTCAAATATCGCTGGTAACAGAAGCCATCGGAACTGTATGTGTTGTCATCTCGCTATACATAGCCTGGAGAAAGCTAACATCCACGAAAGGGCCCGGCCATACCACAGAAGGCCAACCCAGCGTCTTCACCCAAATCTGCGGGACGCAGATCTTCAGAGGAAGAGGATCTAACACCATGAACTCTGCGAGTGCCCACAAACAATTTGGCCACTCTTCTCCTCGCACAAACTACTGGCTCAGCAGAAAGGATGGAGAAGCAAACATACCAACTGCTTGCGCAAGAGCTAAGGCAGTGACACCGGATGCGCGTGAGTTACCTACCCGGTCACCACACCAACGAATTCACCTTCAACTATACAAACCATTGACAACACATCAAAAAGGGCAACAAATAACACATATGTACATATATACGTACATACATATTTACACACATACATATTTCCATACATACATATATGGACACTTACACATACCTACGTTCATGCATAAGTATCCAAGTATAAAAAAAAAAAAAAAAAAAAAAAAGGTTTTAAATAATGATTTACAAATATTGCATTGGTAATAATAAAAAAAAAAAAAAATTTATAATAATACATAAATTGTTGTCTAATCGTGCTACAGATTGTTAAGTGCGTTAAACCAGTGCATTTTGCGATTGAACCAACTGTATCGGACAGAGCGATAAAGGCAACAAAACGTGTACATATGTACATACATATACATACATATGTATAAATCGTCAATGTGTACTATGCACTCCATGATATTGATGTTGGTGTTGCCTTTCAGTTTCACTCGAATTTAAAATATTTCATCATCTTTTTCAAATTTTTGCTTCGGGTGTATTTGTTTCCCCGAATTCAGCAATTCACGTTAAGCACATACACACATGTATATAGGTACAAGCTGCGTAACAGGCGACATTGTCGTTTGCTACATTTTGCAGACTTGCGTGTCTCGTCAGAGTGACGAAGATGCCGCAACGGTACAAAGTTGCTTCGCGACAAGCGTCTCTACTTCATCATCTTTTTGGTCTGACCGCGTCGCGGTACAGGCTGCGTAACAGGCGACATTGTCGTTTGCTACATTTTGCAGACTTGCATGTCTTGTCAGAGTGACGGAGATGCCGCAACGGTACAAAGTTGCTTCGCGACAAGCGTTTTTTTTTCGTCTGACCGCGTCGCGAGTCGCACATTTTGGTGGCTTTACGTGTCCGTTAGAACAGAACGACAGCGATGTCGCGACAGTCAGAATTGTTTGACGAGTGGCGTCGCAAATTTTGGAGTGCGTTTTGTAGTTTTCTAACCTTTGGGCAGCGAGTCATTTAATTTTCCACCGCCTTGGAAGCACATCGATCTTCAAAAAAAAAAAATAGAAAAAAGAAATATATATAAAAGAAAAGTAGACAGAAGTCAAAGTGTGTGCAAATTAAACGACAAGCTGTGAAATTCGAATGCTTCAAGTTTGTCAACTGGAGCAAGCAAAGGCCCAACAATATTAGCAGAAAGTGAAAGGGGTAAGGTATATATATATATATAAAAAAAAAAAAAAAAAAAAGAAACCAACAACAAAATTGATTCAAATAAAATATTTAAAACTATAAACAAAAAACACTACTATAAAAATAGTATAACTTTCCTCAACTTTGTGATTCCCAAGGGACCCTCCAAAGTAAAAGGGGGCAAACCAGCCTCTGGTTTTCATACTCAAAAAAAAAAAAAAAAAAAAAAAGAAACCAACAACAAAATTGATTCAAATAAAATATTTAAAACTATAAACAAAAAACACTACTATAAAAATAGTATAACTTTCCCCAACTTTGTGATTCCCGAGGGACCCTCCAAAGTAAAAGAGGGCAAACCAGCCTCTGGTTTTTATACTCAAAAAAAAAAAAAAAAAAAGAGAGAACAAATAGCTAAACGATACATAAGCTGTTTAAACCAACACATAAGTTGTTGTACAATTTTTTCTTGTTCTTATTGCGCTAGACGGTTATATGTGCCCACAAGTTTGTGTGTATGTGTAACCGGAACCTGCTGTATTGGACAGAGCTAATAATAAAAAAAAAACCCACAAAACACAAAAAAAGAAATTTAAAAAAAATATAATAAAAAAAAAATAAAAAAAAAAAAAAAAAAAACTATATAAAGATGTTGAATACACATAAAAACTTGTCTATTCAACAAAAAAAAAATAATTTTTTTTTATTAACAAGGCTTAATCTGGTGAAATTCACGGCTGATGACTGTCCGCCCTTAGTTGGGACTACTGCATCGAGCAACAATCTCAGCTAGCTCCAGCACAACCGCAAAATAAAGCAACAAATACTTAAACCCATCATTTCATCGCTTGCCACACGGAGGGAGAACAATTCGTGAGTCAACAGATTCAAAAAAAAAGAAGTTGGGACTACTGCAACGAGCAACAATCTCAGTTAGCTTTAGCACAACCGCGAAATAAAACAACTATTTAAAACCATCATTTCATCGCTTGCCACACGGAGGGACAACAATTCGTGAGTCAAAAGAATACAAAAAAAAGAAGGAAGGACACCTTGCTTACACATAACACTAATTACAATAAAACATAAGTAAGAAAAATATATTAAGCTACGATTAAGTTAAAAAGTAATAAACACGATCTAAGAGACTAGATAGTAACAAATCAAATTCAAAAAAAAAATATAAGTTTTCGAATTACCAATGAGTTTCGAATTATCAATGCCTTTAGATCAGGAGATTCCTCCAGCCCAACCCACTGGCCCACAAACACAGGAGCCATTGGGTGGGTTTAAGATATCCGATTTATTACAATTGATTCAGTCTATGCCTGTATATGAGGGAAATAAAGAGGGACTAAAAGAATTCATTACCAATGTTGAGGAGTTTTTAATGCTTATTAAAGGAGCAGATCAGACACCTGCAGGGGTCATGATTTTGAGAGCAATCAGGAACAAATTCAGGGTAAAGCTCATGAAGTCTTGTATCAATCAAATGTGCGACTTAATTGGAATGAAATTAAAGATACCTTTATTAAACACTTTGTCGATAAAAGAACCGAGTATAATCGGCTATTAGATTAACTTGGAATATTAACACTGCAAAGCCATCCGGTAGAGATATTATACGAAAAAATCACAAATATTCAAAGAGCTCTACTAAACATCATTGACCAAAAGGATACCAATCCAACTATCATACAAACAAAGAAAGAATTGTTTCTTAGCCAATGTCTAACCACTTTTCTGAAGGGACTTCGTGGACCTTTAGGTTCAATAGTTCGAGGCAGAGACCCCACGGATATCGTTACAGCATATGAAATAGCAATTGCGGAAAAGGAAGTTTATACTAGTCAAAGAGAAGCTAGGCGAATAAATCAGAGCATTGAAAGAACAACGTATAATGGTCGAAACTCGGAATCGTTTGAGCCCCGAAACCAACAAAAAAGGGAGAGAAATTGGTCTCAAGAGGGAAAAACAAATAATTACAGTAACAACAATCAAAGACCATTTAAACAAAAAAAGTACGACAATGAGCAACAAAGTGACCGACAGAGACAGAAAAATTGGGGGAAACTATAGTACCCAAACTAGAAATTCCAACTTCTCTAACCAGTCTGCAAAATCCAACACAAACAACAGTAATCAAATAAAAAAAAGAGATGAGTTGCACAACATTAATGATGACCAAAATTTTCAGTATGTAGCCTCAACATCCAAGCAGGCTACATAACCAAGCACACACATGGCTCGATTTTACCATATGTTCAAATTCAATTCCCATTTGGTAAAAAGTTAAACCTTTTGATCGACACAGGGTCCACTACTTCTTTTATTGACCCTCAATTTGTTCCAAGTGAACAACACATTAAACTAAGCGAGCCAAGAATTATAAAAACAATTATAAATACAAATGCACTATATTCAGCATGTTTACTAGACATGTTTAATGAATTTAACCAAAATGGTACACTAAAATTTTTATTATTTAAATTCCATTCATTTTGCGATGGCCTTATAGGAGTCGATTTACTAAAAACATTGAAAGCAAAAGTAGACTTAGAAAATTTCGTGTTGATCACACAAAATTCTAAACTCCCAATACTCACAAAAGAAAATTTAGCAGGAGAAAAGCTAGAGATTGAGCATTCAACCAGAAAACTAATCAAGATCCCTGTTAACCTTAAAGAAAGCACTTTTCTTTGTCAGGAAATACAACTAGATAATGACCTTTTTATTTCAAACGGATTATATTCAGCAGAAAATAACTTCAGTTGGGTCGAAATAACAAATTACTCCGACTCATATAAAAGTATATGTTTTGACCAACCAGTTCAAGTAAATTCATATTCCAAAAGTCACCATATAGAAGTAAACATCGCTTTCCAAAATGATAATGAAACAGATTTAAGCTCATTTGATTTTAACAAAGTAATTAGAACTGCACATATCAACTCAGAAGAAATCCAATTATTAAAAGACATTTGTGTTGAATTTTCTGACATCTTTTATGATGACAGTAAGCAACTATCATTTACAAACGAAGTCAAACATAAGATTTTGACTAAAGATGATATCCCGATTTATACAAGACCCTATAGGTATGGGTTCCATGAAAGAATTGAGGTAAAGGAACAATTAAAAAAATTACTCGATAATGAAATAATAAGACATAGTCACTCCCCTTGGAGTGCACCGGTTTGGCTTGTGCCAAAAAAAGCCGATGCCTCAGGAAAAAGAAAGTGGCGTCTAGTTGTAGATTTTAGAAAGCTAAATGAGAAAACCATAAAAGACAAGTACCCTATGCCAATAATAAACGATGTCTTGGATAGAATTGGGAAATCGAAATATTTTTCAATACTGGATTTAGCCAGTGGTTACCACCAGATAGAGATGCACAAGGACGACATCCAGAAAACAGCATTTTCGGCGGAGGGAGGACATTACGAGTTTATCAGAATGCCCTTTGGCCTGACTAATGCACCTGCAACTTTTCAAAGGGTAATAGATTCCTTATTTGGTGACTTATTTGGAACCTGTTGCCTTGCATATATGGATGACATCATTGTTTTCTCGCCATCCTTACAGGAACATATCCAACATTTAAAAAAAGTCTTCAAGAAAATTAGAAATGCAAATTTAAAATTACAACCGGATAAGTCTGAATTCCTGAAAAAGGAAATCGAATATCTGGGTCACATTGTTACCCCCGAAGGGGTAAAGCCAAACCCGACAAAGATTGAGACAATAAAGAAATTCCCTTTGCCTACTACACAGAAACAAATTAAATCATTCTTAGGTGTCATGGGTTATTATAGAAAGTTTATTAAAGATTTTGCTAAAATAACAAAACCACTAACTAAACAACTGAAGGGAAAATCAAAGGTTACTGTTGAGGAGGACTTTATCAAAACTTTCGAATATTGTAAAACCTTGTTATGTAATGACCCGATCCTAATATACCCTGATTTCGATAAACCGTTTATACTTACTACAGATGCAAGTAATGTCGCTTTAGGGGCTGTTTTATCTCAAGGAAACTTGGGATCGGACAAGCCAGTTTCATTCGCTAGCAGAACACTAACGGACACCGAGGCGAACTACTCTACCGTCGAAAAAGAGATGCTTGCCATAATTTGGGCAATTAAGTATTTTAGACCGTATCTTTTTGGTCAAAAATTAAAAATTGTCACTGACCATAAGCCCCTGACATGGCTTATGAGTTTCAAGGAACCAAATTCCAAATTGGTGAGATGGACGCCTTGAGCACAACAACACTTGATATCAACTTAAATGACCAAGAATCAGTCGAGGCGACATGTGAGGAAACCGTACATTCAGGCTTGGAGAACATTTCACAACTTATAGCAATTTCGGAAAAATGTTTAAACGATTTTAATATCCAAATTATCCTTAACAAAGATCCAGTTTCTAACATCAAAATCGAAAACCCGTTTAAAAACAAACTTCGTCGCATTATATCAGAACCCATTTTTAATAAAAAAGTCGTGATTAGAATTTTGAAAACTATTTTAAAACCAAATAAAACTTGTGCAATTTTTACCACTGACACAATATTCAAAATAGTAGAGGTTTTTTCACAGTTTTTTTCAAACAGTACACTCTATAAACTTGTTAGATGCACAGAGTTTTTGGAAGAACGTACCACACAGGATGAACAAGAGAAAGAAATTAGAGACTATCACTATTATAATAATCACAGGGGAATTGATGAAACTCTAGCCCATTTAAAAAGAACAATATATTTTCCACATATGAAGCAAAAAATTACAAAAACAATAAACAATTGTGACTTATGCCAAACCCTGAGATACGATAGACATCCGCAAAAAGTTCCCTATCAGGAAACAGAGGTTCCAAAACTCCCATTAGACATAATTCATATCGATTTGTACACCATTAACCATCAAAATGTTTTAACAATAATAGACAAGTTTTCAAAATTTGCTGCTGGGTACACTATACCAGCAAGAGATAGCCTAAATATAGTAAAATCAATCAGACAATATGTGACCAGGGTGCAGAGTTCGCAGGAAACCTTTTCATGGATTTTTGCACTCAATACAATATCACCAGACATGTCACATCTTTTCAACAGTCTTCAAGTAACGCCCCTGTTGAACGATTTCATTCGTCTTTAACAGAAATTTACAGACTAATAATGGAAAAGAGGAAAACTGAAAAAACTCCCACAATACATGACGATATCCTCGCTGAAGCATTGATCACCTACAACAAAGCTATACACTCTGCAACTAATTTAACACCCTTTGAATTATTCTCGGGTCGAACCCACCTGTTTCAAAAAGCATTAAAATTTACTAACGAACACGATTATTTACAAGACTTAGACCTTTATCAGAAAAAAATATACCCCAAGATTGCTCAACAAATATCTGATCAAAATAAAAAACGAACTTTAAATCTAAACGAAGAAAGGAAGGATCCACCAGAAGTGGAAACTGACGAGACAGTATTCAGAAAAGAAAATAGAAGAAATAAATTGACTACTCGCTTTTCAAAACATATTGTCACTAAAGATAAGGGGGTCACATTTATTACAAAGAAAAAGCAAAAAATTCACAAGTCAAAAATAAAACGATTGACAAGAAAGCCTTAGCAAAAAAACCAGGTATACATATATATAATATAAAATACAAAAACACAAGCAAACAAAAAACTATTACCTACGATTTTTCATACATACATACCTAATTATTGTAAACAACAACATACTTATTACACAAAAAGAATAAAAAAAGAAAGGAATTTAGGGAAATTGAAAGAAGCATGAACAAATGAATAAACATTGTCAATCATCAATGAAACGTTAATAATAAAATAATTATAAGATTTTCAAACATTACCGATTAACCGATAATAACAAACAGAATATTATAAGTAATTTTAAAAAAAAAAATAATAAAAAAAAAAAATAATAATAATAATAAAAGCTTTAAAAAGGAGATCTATAAGGAGGAATTAAGCACTGAACACAACGAAATCCATGTCCTTCAATATTTAAATAGAATTGGCCTTACCATTGATTTAAATAATACTTTATTTTTTTTTTTTGCTTAAAATTATCCCAAAATTTATTTATTTTTTTTTTTCAACTAAAGAAGACAAAATCACAGAAATTTTAGCAAAACGAAATGTCACAATTTCATCGCAAGAACATTTATATAGATTACTTGAAATAGATACATTTGTAAACAGAACTAATGTAATATTTTACATAAAAATTCCAATGTTCAGAATTAAAGACTATAAATTCATTCATTATACCATTGCCAATGACAAGACTAAATATCTGAAAATACCTAAACATGTTATTTATAACAGATTTAGTATTAAGCCTCTTAAAGATAAAATTATGTTTTTTGCCCAAACGTGGGATACAAATTATCTACAAGAAATCATCAATGGACAGAACAACCGGAATTTCTGGAACCAGAAAGGGAGTTTGTTTTGTTGGTGTTAAATAGACTTAAAACCTAGCATAGACAACCTCACCTGGAAGCAATCAAAGCGCAACTATATTTTAATCCTCTGAAGAGGATCAATTGTTCTCAAACCACCACCAGTCGCTACTAATTACGTTCAGACCACCGCTATGGCCCTCACTTCAATCCAGTGGGGGAGGAGTTACCTACCCGGTCACCACACCAACGAATTCACCTTCAAACACAAACCATGGACAACACATCAAAAAGGGCAACAAATAACACATATGTACATATATACGTACATACATATTTACACACATATATATATCCATACATACATATATACCCACTTACATATAAGTTACGACTTTCCATTCCCCTTATAGGGGAATTCTTACCATTTCCTTCCTTGGATTGTAAGGATGGGACTTGGGAAACTCAGGATTGTTACAGTGAGACACAACACAATACTTGATTTATACGTTATAAGTTTTATTCACTTTGTAACTAGGTTTAGTTAGTTCTACGTCTAAACTAAGACTGCCCGCTCTGTCGAGCGTGGTCCTTTAAATATACCCCAAGATGTCCAAAGGGCGCTGGCTGCGGCGTTGTGCCGCTCAAAGTGCTTATACTAGAAAAGGGAAGTGAAGTACCTAGTGTGACCAACGAGGGTCGTCTTGGGTCACATATTTTGCTAGGGTCGCATAAACACTAGGAAACATAAGTTGCTTACTTGGCTAAGTGTGTTTACAGGAAATAAAAAAGGTAGGTAGCTTAGTTGGCTAAAAGTGGTATGGGTCGCGATGAACGCGTGCTGTGTGTGGTCTGTTGTTGTGTGAAATGTGAGTGTATGAAATGTGAGTGTGTGAAATGTGAGTGTATGAAATGTGAGTGGGCTGGTGTTACTTAGATCGATAGTATGGGTCGCGATGTACGCGTGCTGTGTGTGGTCTGTTAGTGTTCCTAACATGTGTGAAATGTGAGTGTGTGAAATGTGAGTGTAAGGTCAAGGGCTTAGATCGATAGGGGGTATTTTGCCCGATGCGGGGCATGGTCTGGTGACTGAAGGACATGGCGTCCCAGGGGCGCTGTTTGTATGAGAGGAGGCTTCGCATGAGGATGTGTGCGCTAACTCCTCCCCCCTTAAAAATCGACGTCCCGGAGATCCTTTAATTCCGGGTGTTGTTTCTGGTTTCTGGAGCGTCTTCTTCAGAATCCAACCTATGAAGATGGCGAGAAATACGAGGATGGCGCAGCCGGCCGTGATGGTGGTCCCTTTTGTTAGAGTGTTGAGGCGTCGTAGATTGTTTATGTGCAAGTTGTGAATGTATTCCACGTTTAGTCGGTGTCCTTTGTTTACGACTTCAGACAAAGTGGACGGTATTGCAACCATCCTTGTAACCGTCTGGCTTCTGAAGGTTTTGTTACCGATTGTCACCGATTTGTTGGAGAATTGAGTGACAAAGGTCCCGTTCAGTTTCGATTCTACAACGCCGTTTGTCATCTTTCCTCTAAAGTTGGTCGTGAATATGGTACCATCTTCTAGCAACTCGATGGGGCTTGCCGTGTTGATTATTGAATGGCATTTTGCGGTTCCTCCCTTTATTAGTCTTGGCAGGCAAGACTCTTCATCCAGGTGAGTGAGGTCTGATTCCTTACAAATGGTGATATTGCCCATGGTCTGGCAGCTCCTGGATATCATGTAGGTGTCTCGTGGTCCAACCAGTATCTTTCCCGAAGGAATGTCGAGTTGTTGATTATTTGTTATGGTTGGCCTGATGATCTGCACCGAATACTCCTGTTGTAGTACCCGTGGCATCGCTATGTTGTAAAGGAGTAGGGTACCGTTCACGAAGATAGTGGGTTGTGCAAATTCGATGGCTTCTATAATGTTGTTGTAAGGCAGGCTTGGTGTGGTGTTGATGATGTCCTGCAACTCGTCTATGTCCAACAGGTTTGAGTTAATCACGCCGACTTTAGCGAGTTGGCATGCTCGCACAATTTCGTCCAGCTTCCGTTCAAGTAACAAGATTTTGTTCAGCAGGATGGATAGTTCGGAGTCGTTATCCTTGCTTAATGTGTTCAGGGCTCCTGCAAGTTCGTTTATTTTGTCGAATGCCTCTTGAATGCCGGACAGGAATTGTTTATTTATGGTGAACTGTTGGTTATTCTCTCTAATCAGAGAATCATGGGATTGTAAGATCTGGTCCCAGTCAGCTGCGTCCGGTGATCCTGCTACCCATTTCCAAGCTGAGCCTAACCATCTGATTGATCGTCTAGCCCTCTTGTTGGAGACCGTGAGTTCACGATTTTTGTTTTTAGATCCTTGATTTTGAGAGTGGCCAATGTCTTTAAGTCACCAGAAGGGTATTGGTCCAGGGCTAATGACAAGTTTTCAGCAAAGCCCGCGAATGAATCAAGAGGGATTACATGTACCAGATTTGAATGTCCTTCAATTCTCCATCCTTTTCCTTGCTGTAGCGTCACGATTGGGGACTCATATTTAAAGACCTTGTAGCTCTCCGCCAATGAGAGGCACAAAATGAGGGGGCTTATATTGGAACTACTTCCAATTGTGTTATTAATTTTAACTTAGTGTCTAGATGTGTATATATTAAGTGTACAAGTGTATTTTTACTTAATGTGTGACTTGTGTAGATTTTTCCCTGTTTGTGTGATTACCGTGACCTTTTTGTCCTGAGCGATTTTTTCCTGAAAAAATCTTTTTGCGTGTTTTCCCTTGAAAAAATTGGAGTATTCCTTTCAAAATTACCAATATGATAGTATTGGATTTAAAATCTCAGGTCCCAAAATCTGATCGGATAAATAGAACACAAGTTACAGTCAATATAAATCGGCTCAAGCGCTGCCGGCAGCGCTGCCTTCTGCATACTAAGTCATCATTAAATAAACAGAGCACATGCATACACTCACAGACACAACGCTACCTGAACTGTCTGTGTATGCGTGCCGTGCTGTGCTTAGGGAACGTTGTAAGAAATAGAAAAATTGTAGTAAAAAGAGAAATAATGTTTTGTTTGTGTATTGATAAATTTGATTTGCAGGGAAAAAAATTTCAAAATGTATAAATATTATTGCCAAGGACTGCAAAAGTTTATAAAGGGTTATACCTTGATGGTCCTAACTAGGCTGAATCAAGCTTACGACCAGTTTCGTTTTTTTAAGAAAATGTGGTCCTATATCTAAATTAAAGTCTACGGATTTATTTTTATGCAAATTTTGCTGTTTTTCCTCATTTTCTTGTAACATTATTCTAGCTCTTTTATATGCTAGTTCTAATCTAAACTTAACTTTATTCTATTAAGGTTCTATTCTGTTTATGCTATTAAAATGGATTGTTAAATTATTTTGTTTACCAAATACAAGTTCATAGGGACAGTATTTATGTGTTACTGATGGGGTTGTGTTAAAACAGTACACAAAATATTGTAACCATACGTATATCCCAATCAGATTTATCTACTGATATATATGAACGAATGTAGTCATTGAATGTCCTATGACTTCTTTCAACGGTACCTAATGTCTGGTGGTGGTGTGCAGTAGACGTATTGTTGTCTATTTATGTATATATATATTTGCACAAGTCATTTATTATTGAATTTTTGTATTCTATTCCCATGTCCGTAATGAACGTCTTCATTGGACCGTACTTTAAAATAAAGAATTCAAATATAGCTTTTGAGATTGTTATAGCGCTTTTATTGGGAACTGGTATTGCTACTAAGTATTTCGTCAAGTCACATATTAGAGTGACTGCATATTCATTACCATTTTCAGATTTCGATAGTGAACCAATGGTGTCCACTATTACCCTATCAAAAGCATGTATGGGGGTTTCTGTAATAACTAAAGGTGTTTTTATGTGCTTCGTCGTTTTTGACTTTGGGCAGTTTTCTTATTTATTAATGTAGTCTTTTACATGACGTGTCATGTTTTTCCAATAATAATGTATTTTTACTTTGGCCAAAGTTTTTGTAATGCCTTTATAGGATCATCATGATATGTGGACAATATTGCTTCTTTACCTTTTTCTTTATCTATAATGGTCACCGGTTGGAGTAGCGCTGCTCTTAATGATTTCAATATGTTATAGCCCATTTGTTTAAAAGATTCTATTGAATTGTCGAGATTTCCATTGGTGTACAGATCTCCAATTTCAATTCTTGCTATAACCTTTTTCCCATGTTTAAGGAAACATGAATTGCGTGTTATATGCAAGGTCACTACTTTTCGTACTTCATTATTACATAGTACTTTATATTTTTTGGGCTTTGAAGCATCATTAGGTACGTGCCTAATTGTATTTTCATTTTTATTCTCTGGCCAGAGATTATTTTGTCTACTTTGCTACTTGGTAGTGACTTTCAGGACATTTGTGTTTGTGTTTGTTTGTGTTTTTTACATCCTGTATCGTAATGCGGGAAAATGCATCCGCAACAAAATTATCTTTTCCCTTCAGATATTCTACTGTGAACTCATATTCTTCTAGAGCAAGTCTCATTCTTGTTAACTTTGAACTTGGACTTAGCATAGAGAATAAATATGTTAGTGGTCTATGGTCCGTTTTGACTCTGAAGTGTTTGCCATATATCTATGGGCATAATTGGGTAATAGCCCAGTGTATCGCAGATAGTTCTTGTTCAGTAGTGCTTTTATTACTTTCATCTATGGTGAATGAACGAGAAGGGTATGCTACTGGTAACTGCTTATCACCGATTATTACCGTAAGTTTGAGTCAAAGCTGCTCCGCATGCATTGCATGCATTGCTAACATCTGTCATTATACAAAATTTCTTGCTTAAAACTGGATACTGTGGTTTTTATTAAAGCTTTTTTCAGATACTCAAATCCTTTTTTGCATTCTTCAGACCAGACAAAATCTGCGTTCTTCTTACATAGTTGTGTTATCGGACGTGAATATTCTACGAAGTTTTTAATGAAGCGTCTGTAGTAGTTGCACAAATAAAAAAAAAAAACAAATATATCTATAAACTTGGTGCAGAGCTCTTCTAGTACGTTTTTGAACATAGGTGGGAAGTTTGGCTTCAGTTTTTGCATTACTGATTGACTTTTTGGTCAGAAGTGTGCAACGCATAGAAGGAAACATCTCCGACCATATAAAGTATATATAAGTTAGGAGTTCTCATGTCCTTTATTGGTGGATTCTTACCATATCTTTCCTTGGGAATAAGGATTGGACTTGGGAACTCTGGATTTCCGTGGTGAAACACAACACTTGATTAGAACGTTATAAGATTTGTTTTATTCAATAGTACTTGATGTAACTAGTTCTAGGTCTAAACTAAGACTGCCCGCTCTGTTAAGCGTGGTCCTTTAAATATACCCCGAGATGCCCCATGGGCGCTGGCCGCGGCGGTATGCCGTCGGCAGCGGCGTTGGGATCGTGTCTAAAGTGGGTCACCTCTTCCGGCGATTTCTGCATATCGGCAATATTCAAAGAATGGATTGGCTAGTAATACAAAAGTGCTTATGCTAGAAAAGGGAAGTGAAGTGTCTTGTGTGACCCAACGTGGGTCGTCTTGGGTCTCATATCTGCTTGGGTCGCATAAATACTAGGAAATATAAGTTGCTTATTTGGCTAAGTGTGTTAAGTGTTCACAGGAAATGAAAAATGTTGCTTAGGTTGCTTAGTTGACTAAAAGTGACAAGTGAAATAGGTCGCGATGCACTTAGATCATATGCGTGTGTGTGGTCAAGGGTTAATATTACTTAGATCGAGGGAGGGTATTTTACCCGATACTCGTTCAGACGTTGCTGGTAAAGTGTGCTGATCGAGTCCATTTGTAATGTGAGAGGCCGGGGTGCGGGGCATGGTCTGGTTTGTAAGAGAAAAGGCGCCCCAGGGGTGCTTGTTGTGTGAGAGGAGAATGAGTGTGCTAACTCCTCCCCCTCAAAAATCGACGTCCCGGAGATCCTTTGTTCTTATCGGTGGTGATCTTGGGAGAGGGTGGTGTTTTTGTTTTTGGGAGCACCTTCCTCAGAATCCAACCTATGGAGATGGCAAGGAGTACAAAGATTAATGTCGCGCAACTAGCCGTGATGGTGGTCCCTTTTGTTAGAGTATCCAGGCGGCGTAAATTGTTTATATGTAAATTGTGAACGTATTCCACGTTTAACCTGTGCCCTTCGTTTATGACTTCTGTCAAAGTGAAAGGTATTGCCACCATTCTTGTGATCGACTGGCTTTTGAAAGTTTTATTACCAATTGTCACTGATTCGTTTGAAAATTGAATGACGAAGGTACCGTTTAGGTCTGATTCTGCAACGCCGTTCGTCATCTTTCCTTTATAGTGCCATCTTCCAGCAACTCGATGGGGCTCGCCGTGTTGGTTATTGAGTGGCATTTTGCGGTGCCTCCCTTTATTAGTCTTCGCAGGCAAGAGTCCTCATCCAGGTGGGTGAGGTCCGATTCCTTACATATGGTGATGTTGCCCATGGTTTGGCAGTTTCTTGATATAATGAAGGTGTCTCGTGGTCATACCAGAATTTTTCCCGAGGGGATGTCAGTTGTTGGTTGCTCGTTATAGTTGGCCTGATAATCTGAACCGAATATTCCTGTTGTAGTACCCGTGGCATTGCTATGTTGTATAGGAGCCAAGTACCGTTCACGAAGATGGTTGGTTGAGCGAATTCAATGGCCTCTATGATGTTGTTGTAAGGCAGACTTGGTGTCGTTTTGATGATATCCTGCAGCTCGTCTATGTCCAGCAGGTTTGAGTTTATTACACCGACCTTAGCGAGTTGGCATGCTCGCACAATCTCGTCCAGCTTACGTTCGAGCAATAGGATCTTATTTAGTAGAATGGATAATTCGGAATCGTTGTCCTTGTTGATCGTGTTCAGGGCTCCTGCCAATTCATTTATTTTGTCGAAAGCTTCTTGGATACTGGACAAGAATTGTTTGTTTATGGTAAACTGCTGGTTATTCTCCCTAATAATAATCATGGGATTGTAAAATCTGGTTCCAGTCAGCTGCATCTGGTGATCCTGCTACCCATTTCCAAGCCGAACCTAACCATTTGAGTGATCGCCTAGACCTCCTGTTGGAGGCCGTGAGTTCCTCAATTTTTGTGTTTAAGTCTTTAATTTTGAGAGAGGCTAGTGTTTTCAGGTCGCATGATATGTATTGATCCAGAGCCAGTGATAGATTCTCCGCAAGGCCGGCAAAAGAGTCAAGAGGAATTACGTGTACCAAGTTTGTGTGTCCTTCTATTCTCCATCCTTTCTCTTGCTGTAACGTTACGATAGGGGATTCGTATTTAAAAACTTGGTAGCTCTCCACCGATGAGAGACACAAAATGAGGGGGCTTGTATTGGAAGTAGAAGGGTGTTTTTAGTGTGATATTAAATTTAACTTAACTTCTAGTTGTTTAGGTGCTATGTGTACAGGTGTGTTCCTACTTAATGTGTGACTTGTGTAGATTTTTCCCTGTTTGTGTGATTACCGTGACCTTTTTGTCCTGAGCGATTTTTTCCTGAAGAAACCTTTTTGCGTGTTTACCCTTGATTTGTTTGTTGGCTACAAAAATTTCTTGGTCGACCTCATATGACAAAGGATTCTCCCTTTTTAAGTTCTTAGCCCTATTTGTAATTGTTTGTTGGTGCTCGAGCAATCCCCTAACATTTTCCAAGAGCGTTTCTCTGGGATTGGTGTTTTCAGCTACCCCTTGTGCCGATGTTCGATTGAAAAAAAGGTTGACCGGTTTCTGCTTGGTTACGGAGTGTATGGATTGATTGTATCTAGCGACCGTCCATTTCGCCAGTTGGGCAGCACTTAACTTCGGGTGCTCTATGCGTAGACATCGGTATATCTCCAGGAATGTCGAGTGGAACCGTTCTACTTGTCCGTTTACTTCGCTTTTTTGTGAAGGTGTCCGGTAAATCTCAATTTGTAGTTCGTGCAAATAGTTGATGATGATGGGGCATAACAATCCCCGCTCGTTGTCCATGACTATTAGTTTGGGCACTGAGAAGTATGCTAAGACGTCCATAAGTTTCTCCTTGAGGTGTATAGACGACCTGTTCTCGATAGGGAACAACATTGCATACTTCGAGAATTTGTCAATACAGGACAAAAACCATAGTTTCTCGATTACGAAGAGATCGATGTGTAAAATTTCGCATGGCATACAAGGTATCGGCGTCGGCTGTAGATGTGGTTTTTTTGGTCGTCGGTTGTACTTTTGAGTTCCACATGTAGTGCACTTTGACACATAGCCTTTGGTTTTTGCTGCCATTTTCGGGAAATAGTACTTCAATAGAATTTGTTGCTTATTCTCCCAGTAACTCCTATGGGCTCTTCGATGTTCCTTTTGGATTATGTCCTGAATTTGATCCTCTGAGGTTATATCCTCCACTATTTCCTGTGCTAGACGGATTTTATAGTCGTTAAAATATTCCCAGATTATGGGTTGTATTTCTGAAACAGCGATTTCCGGGATCTTGATTTCATTTATGTGAGTTTTGGAAAGTGCTCCTTCCAGTGCGGCTCTAGATATGGCAATGTCTTGTGTTATGTGTTTATGTGAACCCCAGGGTAGGGTTCGGTAGAGGTGTCGATACCTGTCCCCACGACTAAGATTATCTGGTTTCGAAAAGTGTTGAGTGGAGTGTTGACCCTGTGTAATGGGAGGCGAAGTGTTTGTTCTGCTGATGGCGCAAGTCTGAGAGGGTTTAGATGTGAGGTAATGCGTGATAAGGCATCAGCCACAGCATTAGCTTTTCCTGGTTTATAGAACAATTTGCAATTATACTCCTCAATCCGGGCCTTCCATCTTTTTAGTTTGGCGTTCGAATTGCGGTTTCCAAGGGCGTAAGTCAATGGCTGGTGATCGGTGTATACCCTGATGTCCTCTGCTCCATACAAATACGAGCGCAACGTCTCCAGTACCCATAGTATTGCTAGCATTTCTTTTTCGTTTGTTGCATAGTTTTCCTCTGTTCGTGATAATCCCCTAGAAATGAAGGAAATCGGCCGATCTTTCTCGTCTTGTACCTGCGACAGGACACCGCCTAGTGCCTCATTGGATGCGTCGGTCGTGAGGTTGAATGGCTTGTTGAAATCAGGGAAAGCCAGGACTTCGGATGAAACCAGCAACGCCTTAAGATCTTCGAAGGCTTTCAATTCATTTTCACCCAAGGTGATTTGTACCTTCCTTGATTGGCTTGCTTTAACTTGCCCCAGGTCCCCCCTCGTGAGGTTGGTGAGGGGTTTGGCTACCTTGGCGTAGTCACGGATGAATTTTCTGTAATACGACCCAAGAAGCTCTTGAGCTCCTTTAAGTTTGTTGGAGGCTTCATTGCGGTGACGGCTGCCACTTTCTTCTCATCAGTGCGTATTCCCTCACTCGACACCGTATATCCCAGGAAGTTTACCTCGGTTTTCATGAAGGTGGTTTTCTCCAAGTTAACCCGAAGGTTGGCCTCCGAGACCTTTTCGAAGACCCTTTGAATGTCGGCCATATGCTCTTCCTCGCTCCTGCTGAATATTATGATATCGTCAATGTACACGTAGCAGCATACTCCGATAAGATCTCGAAGGACATCGTCTATCATACGTTGAAAGATGGCGGGGGCGTTTTTCAGTCCAAACGGGAGTCTTAGGAATTCGTATTTCCCGTTTAAGACCGAAAAGGCGGTTTTCGGTATGTCTTTTTCGCGCATCCGAACCTGATGAAAACCCGAAGTCAAATCCAGAGTGGTGAAGAATTTAGCCTTGCCGAGGCTGGCCAGCGTGGAGTTAATATCCGGAATGGGGTATCGGTCTGTCTTCTGTACCGATTCAATACTACGCTGGTGAACATCATATTGAGGGTTCCACACTGGTGAGCAATATTCTAGAGTAGGGCGAACTAACGAAGTGTATAAAACCTTTGTCACATATGGATCATCAAATTGTTTGGCCCAACGTTTAATGAAGCCAAGAAGACTGCATGCTCTATTAACAATTGAAGATATATGAATATTAAAAGAAAGTTTTGGCTCAAACATAACGCCTAAGTCTTTAAATGATGGTACACAATCGAACAGAACAGACTTAATAGAGTAATGAGCTAGGAACGGCGACAAACGACTGAAAGTCTTAAAAGAGCATTTAGAGGCATTAAGGTGTAATTTATTAACGTGACACCAAACACAGAACGCATCGAGATCTGATTGCAAGTACTGTTGGAAAGAAGGATCATTATATGAATAACAAATCTTGACGTCATCCGCAAACATGAGCACGCGTGAATGAGCCAAGGCCAAAGGCAAATCGTTTATAAACAAGGTAAATAACAGTGGGCCCAGATGACTGCCTTGGGGGACACCTGACGTAACTCGAACAGTTTCAGATATCGAGGAACGAAAAGACACCTTTTGGGTTCTGCCAATAAGATACGACTTTAACCAAGCCAATAGTTTCGGGGAAAAACCCATGATGTTAAGTTTCATGAGAAGCAAGGAATGATCAACCGTATCGAAAGCCTTACTAAAGTCAGTATAAATAACATCAGTTTGACACTTTTTACGGAAGCCATGGTGTACAAGGGTAGTCAATTCTGACGTAACTCGAACAGTTTCAGATATCGAGGAACGAAAAGACACCTTTTGGGTTCTGCCAATAAGATACGACTTTAACCAAGCCAATAGTTTCGGGGAAAAACCCATGATGTTAAGTTTCATGAGAAGCAAGGAATGATCAACCGTATCGAAAGCCTTACTAAAGTCAGTATAAATAACATCAGTTTGACACTTTTTACGGAAGCCATGGTGTACAAGGGTAGTCAATAGTAACGGTCGGCGATAGTAACAGTGTTCAATTTCTTGAAATCGATTACTAGTCTATATTGCTTCTCGCCGTTTGGTTTTGGTTTTTTGGGTACCACCCATATGGGAGAATTATACGGGCTCTTTGATGGCCTGATGATTTTGTTGTCCAGTAGCTCGTTGATTTGCCTCTTAACCTCTCCCATTATTGGCGCTGGGAAAAGGTAGGTATGTGTGTAGACGGGTTCCTGGTCCATTGTGCGGATTTCCCCCCTTACCTCCGTTGTCACTGTTTCTGACTCAACTAAGGGTCCAAAAATGTGGCTGAAGGAATGGATTATTTCATCAAGCTGAGGGGTATATGATTTCGGGGTGGTCATCATGTTTGCTGCTGTTGAACTCATCATTGAGAGTGGGATTTTTACGCCTTGTGCCATAATAAGTTGATTGGTGGAGCGGTCCAATACGGCTTGTATACTGCGCAGGGTGTCATCGCCGATGATCCCGTCAAAGTCGACCAGGTTGGGCAGGACATAAAAGGTGACAGTTGTTTCGTTCCCGAAAGGCTTAAAAAATTGCCCTTCTATGTAGTGGGTAATCTTCATGCTTCCGCCAACGGAAGCGGTGTAAAAAGGTCGTGACATTAGTTGACCATGGGGGGCGTGTCGCTTCTGGATGTAATTGGCCGCGTCCCCAGTATCGATGAGGAAAGTGAGACATTCACCATCTTTGGTAACGTACTTTAGGTACGGAACTCCGGTTCGGCTGGGTTCATAAAATTTTCAGCCGTTTTAGGGCTTCGTCAGTCATCCAGTTGTTTAGACTCACCCCTGGAATTTTCAGGGACATCCGATTCCTCCATCGTCAGGTGATTCAGGGCTTGCCTTTGGTTGTGTGCACGGTCTTCTGGTTTTCTTTGATCACCCTTATTCCCTCCGTGGTGGTGACCGTTGTTCTGGCCATTTTCCCAATTGGTTTTCTTGTAGGAGTTTCGTCCCTTGTAGGCGTTATGCTTGTAGTCCTTACCAGATTTTTAGTTCCCCCTGAAAGGGTTGTCGTTGTGTTTATGATTTTTATCGGAGAGTGGGGGCCGATAGTCGTTGCCATTCTGGCTGGCCCTTGGCATATGGTACTCCTGTATCTTATCAACAACGTCTAAAGCGGCCCGGTATGTGGCGTTTAATGTAGTCGGGGCGAAATGTACGAGATGTATCCTCACTTCCAGGTTTAGGTTGCGAATAAATTCGCTTGAGCTGTTTACCTCTTGCTGTCGAAGTGTGGTCCTTTAGTTCGGGCGATAGACGTCCACCGTTAATTTTTTCCACGTACAACTTGTGCAGCGTTCGGATCTTTGTATAGTAGCTTTCTACCGTGTCACGATCCTGTTTTAGGTTTCGCATAGCAGTAAGGATAGCCTCTGGGCGGCGTTGATCGGAGAAGTGTTTTTTTAGGACGCGTTTAATAGCTTCCCATGACGTGTGATCTCCCTCTTCTTCGTAGTAGATATCAGCGGCTTCATCGGTCAATTTCAGCCGCACCCGCCGCATCATCATTTTGTACGCAGTTTGGTTCCCACTTGACGTGACCTCAGCTAGTGCTTCTTCAATCGAGTTAATCCATCGGCCGAGCTTGGCGTGACCTCCAGAGTAGGACGCCAAACCGTTGCACAGACCGTCTATATGGGCATTCAAATCGGAAGTGCAAGGAGGAGCTGGGGCGTTTGAATCGATTTGACCGATCGACTCTACTCGGGATCTAGGTTCGCTATGGGTCACAGGAGTATTTACAAGAGTTTCGCTGTCCGACGTGCCGTACGTGTTATCTCCGGTGGCTGCCAATTGTTCGCGTTGAGCGTCTCTTTCGGCTAATTGGTTAATGACCTCCCGTAGCCTTTCAATTTCGGCAGCCAATTGCCCGATTTGGGCATCCTTTTCGGCTACGGCATTCATGGCCTCCTGCAGGGTAACGCCCACGGTTTCGTTGTCACTCATTTTGTATTATTTTAAAATAACCCTTTTTATCACATTTTTAGGTAGCTCTATATCTCCTAATGTAGGACGTGGTGTTCGTTTTTTATGAGTGAGTGACTCCTAAGTGTGTGTGTGTATGTCGGGTTTAAATCTCACCCGTTGAATAGCAAAAAGTACAATATGTGATACTCACAGTAATATCTGTAAGAATGGAAATCACAAATTAGGATGTCATATGTTAGATAGCCACCAGCCAGGTAGCGCATTTATGCTGTCACCATTCCTCAATTCTTGGAAGGGGTAACAGTTCTTTTGTTTTACACGTTATTTCTGCGGAGCGTGCATAATTGAAATTGCGTTTGTGCATATGATTCACATTTCTCCTTTCACCCCTTTTTTTATGCCTTGATTCTGTCCTACATTGTTGTTTTTTTTCTTTTTAGGAATTTTGGTTTTTTCTTTTCTCTCGACCGTCTGACTAAGCATATTTTTGCTTTAAAAACCATAGTGCTAGGGCAGGGTTTAGTTTAGTATCAACCAAGAACATGGAGCGATCGGACGAAAATTGTAACTCGACTATGCAAATGGAAGTAGTTTACTGTGACTCCTCTTCAGATGAGGAGAGCATGGAGGAGGAAATAATAGTTGTGGATTCAAGTTCCGAATCTGAAGAGGATTCCATTTCCGAATTATTCCCTCGGTTCACCAGAGGCGGGTCACCGAGTTTTGATCAGACTTATAATTCATCGGGGAATGATTTCGGCGACTTAGGAGTCTTTGTGCCCAGACCGGGTGATGATGAGGATACGATCCCCGTCCGCTTTCCTAAGCCGCTTAGGCCGATCAACGTTCCTAAGATGGTTATTCGGGAATATTCGCTAATTCCGCCTTGCCTGATTCTGCTGGCGTGAGAGTGCGACCGCTAAGACCTTAGCAAAATGCGTTCGGGACGGTTACTTGAAGAGTCAGCAGTTTTATGCAAGCCGAGGCACGCGTTGATCTCAAATATCACCATGGTCAGGTGAAGCATTTCCCGTTGACCAGGTGGCCTATATTAATATTTTCGAGTTTTTTGTCTTTTTCTTTTTTTTAATTTGGGATAGGTCAGGTTTGTGCCTGATTAATTAATTATTTCACTCTACTACGCGTCTTGCTGACATAGCTTGCATTCAACTGTGGAGCTCTTCCTACTATTGTCTAGACCCGTAATGTTTCTAGATTCCCCCTGAAGGGTGGTTAGCGCTATCATTGCTTCTAGAAAAATTACGGGTCCCTGCTCGGGCGCCAGTTACGAGTTTCCATTTCCCTTATAGGGGAATTCTTACCATTTCCTTCCTTGGATTGTAAGGATGGGACTTGGGAAACTCAGGATTGTTACAGTGAGACACAACACAATACTTTATTTATACGTTATAAGTTTTATTCACTTTGTAACTAGATTTAGTTAGTTCTACGTCTAAACTAAGACTGCCCGCTCTGTCGAGCGTGGTCCTTTAAATATACCCCAAGATGTCCAAAGGGCGCTGGCTGCGGCGTTGTGCGGCTGGCAGCGGCGTTGGGATCGTGTCAGAAGTGGGTCGCCTCTTCCGGCGTATTCTGCTTATCGGCAATATTCAAAGTGCTTATACTAGAAAAGGGAAGTGAAGTACCTAGTGTGACCAACGAGGGTCGTCTTGGGTCACATATTTTGCTAGGGTCGCATAAACACTAGGAAACATAAGTTGCTTACTTGGCTAAGTGTGTTTACAGGAAATAAAAAAGGTAGGTAGCTTAGTTGGCTAAAAGTGGTATGGGTCGCGATGCACGCGTGCTGTGTGTGGTCTGTTGGTGTGTGAAATGTGAGTGTATGAAATGTGAGTGTATGAAATGTGAGTGTATGAAATGTGAGTGGGCTGGTGTTACTTAGATCGATAGTATGGGTCGCGATGTACGCGTGCTGTGGGTGAAATGTGAGTGTAAGGTCAAGGGCTTAGATCGATAGGGGGTATTTTGCCCGATGCTCGTTCAGGCGTTTCTGGTAAAGTGTATTGATCGAGTCCCGTTGTGATAGGAGATGCCGGGGTGTGGGGCATGGTCTGGTGACTGAAGGACAAGGCGTCCCAGGGGCGCTGTTTGTATGAGAGGAGGCTTCGCATGAGGATGAGTGCGCTAACTTATATACGTACATACACATTTACACACACACATATTTCCAGACAACTATGGAGAAAAAGTGCGAAGGTGAAGTGCGGTCTCTTGCTTGTCGCCGCGTTAGAAATCTCGTATTAAACGGTCATCACCTGAAATTAAAGTCGCTTTGGTGGCGCCCGGTATTACAGTGTTTGTGCCTACTCACAGTTGCCCACTGGTCCGACATTCCATCACTGCTGGCTGGGATTCCGAACTCCAGAGCGTTTTTTGCCGGTCGCTGGGTCATCGTTCCTGGGCCTGCCAGAGGGGAGGGGGGAGTTATTCTTCTTTTCCCGCCCATCCGCAGCTCCAGTGGTATTGGTGAGGTGGACTTTCTCACTTTCACCTTTACGAGTTGTGCTGTGCCTCCTTTGGCACGCGCAGAAAAAATACCAGCTGCTACCAGGTTTGCCATACATCGAAAATAATTAAACTGAT
Organism: Drosophila paulistorum; assembly: GCA_018152135.1. Lineage (NCBI taxonomy): Eukaryota > Metazoa > Arthropoda > Insecta > Diptera > Drosophilidae > Drosophila > Drosophila paulistorum. The sequence continues at coordinate 15,011,178 of JAECXG010000822.1, read as the reverse complement.
GCGCTAACAGCACCTGTCTGGAGCACCCACACCCCCAAAACAGCTGACCAAATTCAAGCCTCTGCTGTTAAGGACTTTTGTTGCATACTTTCAGGCTGTTTCTGTTATTCGTCTTAACAGACACTCTGATAGTAGCAGAGTTCTAAGCGCGCGGCGGCAAACGGTCTGCTTGGCGTCGGGGGAGAGCTTCAGCCGCTAGTGCAATAGCCCTGAGTTCGGCCCCCACCTTTGGAAATCTTATTTTCCAATTTTCTGTTTTTAAAATAGTTTATTTAAAATAAATTAAAATTCCCATAGAGTATTTGCTATATCTTCTATATTTTCCATATAATTTCTGCCAAATTCTACCTGAATTTGCGCATTTCAAATTTTCCACGCTAACTGGTCATTGTCTGGCGCCGTTAAAAGGGGGCAATTGTTCATCGTCACCGCCGAGTTGGAGCGGCATAACTCCCAGCGTTAAGGCAAGAGGAAATACTTGCCCTACGAGGGAAATTGCCTCCAATAATACGCGGCCAAGGCAATGTTAAAGAGGACGCCGCCACCGCGACGTCAACATGCGGCAGGACCTAGTGTTCCCGCCTCATCGGCGTTAGTGGCAGCATCAGGCGCGGTCGTAGCAGGAGAAACATACGATGCAACGCCGAAAAGGCAGAGAAGCCCATCCGTTGGGACCGAGGAAGACGATGGCCAGGCAGCCAAAAACGGGGCTGGCACGAAGAAAAGCAAGGTGGGGCAGTTGCGATCTACCTGCAGCGAATTAGAAGAAATGGGCCATATTCTGGCCTCAATTGCTACACATTACAGCAGAGAGAAGGATGCTAGTGGGAAAATTAACCGCAGCATTACAAACGAGTTCAGAGAGAAGGTAGCAAGGCTGCAAGAACTGCACGCAGCGGTGGGGGCTCTGTTGCAAAGCCAAGGGCCGATTCCGACATTGCCTGTCGTATGTGCTACGTGTAGCAAATCTCCACCCAAACGAGTAAGCAGGCAGCAACAGACCGAGCTCGCGAACTCGCCATCGAAGCGGGACAAGCATTGCCAAACGTCTCCAGTTGAACGCTTACCGATAGTAAATCATCAGGCGGCGAACCAGCATCAGCGGAAGGCACAGCAGCGTCAGAAGACACCCAGGCTTCAGCAGCCACAACAACATCAGAGTCAAGCCACTCTACCTAGATCCCAACAACAAGCCATGCAGCAGTTGCAACAGTCTGGTGGAAAAGCCCCTAGCAGCATCCATACTGACGAGGCAGGCAAGGCCAGCGACTGGCAACTAGTGGGAGCCAAGAGGATCAAGAATAAGCAACCAAAACGCTATAAAGTGCGTCCGGAAGCCATTTTGATAGAGCCCAGCAACGGTCAGAGCTATAGAGACGTGCTCGCATTGGTCACAAGACGCAGCGACGGGCAACTGCAGCATGCCCAGGGAAACGTCCGCAAAGTGCGCCGTACTGCCAAAAACAAGCTGCTATTGGAACTAGGAGGTGACTGCCCTAACCCCCAGTCTCTAAAGGACGAGTTCCTACAGGTCCTTGGCGACAAGGCCGGTGTTAAGGTTTTATCGCCCATGAAATCGGCGATAATCCGGGATTTGGACGATCTGGTGGAGCCTCACCGCATCCTGGAGGCCATCGAAAATCAAGCCGATATCGAGGCTGGGTCATGCTCTGTTAGAAGCCTGAAGCCTAGCTATAACGGAACCTTCACAGCGATCATCACGGCGCCCGAAAGAATGATGACGAAAGTCCTACAGTTGAGTAAGCTACTAGTCGGCTGGAACAGCTGCAGAGTTAAGGCTATCGAAGACCCTCCCATGAAATGCTATCGTTGTCTGGAGTTTGGTCACATAGCAACCAACTGTAGCAACACAGTCGATAGATCGAACTGTTGTTTTAGATGCGGAGAACCTGGGCACAGAGCAGCGGACTGTGGCGAGGCCCCGTCATGTTACCTCTGCCGATCTAACGGAGAGAGCGACACCAGACACCATGCTGGCAGTTCAAAGTGTCCACTTAGATGGGGAAGGAGGATGCAGAACAAACATAAATGACGAAACTAAGGTTTATCCAGCTCAACCTGAATCACTGCATCGCAGCTCAGGATTTGCTAAAGCAGACGGTGAGAGAAGAGCTTGTTGACGTCGCACTACTCAGCGAACCCTACAAGCATAAGGAGCAGGCAACATGGATATCAGACGCCTCCGGCAAGGCAGCAATATGGCTATGTGGAGCTAACACACTGCGTCTAGACGATATCTATTCCTCTGAGGGCTGTGTCAGAGCAAGGGTAGGTAACAACTGGCTGTATAGCTGCTACCTAGCTCCCAGCCTGCCTATAGAAAGCTTCTGTCGCACATTAAACAACTTAGTACGCGATGCCAGAGATCACCGGCAATTGGTCATCGGAGGCGACTTCAACGCATGGGCCATAGATTGGGGCAGTAGTCGCACTGACTCGCGCGGCCGTATGCTTCTTGAGTGCTTTGCATCTCTAGACATCGAGTTGCTCAACGTGGGAGCAGAACATACGTTTAGGAGGGCCGGAGTGGGGTCAATTGTCGACTTGACTTTTGCGAGCACATCGATCGCCAGAACAGCCAACTGGAGATTAAGCAAAAAATATACCGCAAGCGACCATGAAGCTTTAGTATATGATGTGGGTGGCCCCGGTCAAGCCCCTCAAAATCAGCCCACTCTAAAAAAGGCCTATAAGACTGAGAGTCTAGACGTGAGCAGTTTCTGTAGGGTATTAAGTCGAGTGAATACAGCCAGGACAAGTAGCGCCGAAGATACGGTCGACTTTATTATGTCGACGGTTGAACAGGCGTGCGACGCAAGTATGTCTACCAGGAAGCCGTACAAACGCCACCATGGCCCAGTGTGCTGGTGGAATGACCAAATCGACGAGGCACGTCGCGCATGTCACCGGGCCCGGAGGCTGTACCAGCGGGCTAGAGGGTCAGCGGACTTCCTCTGCTTGCAGCTCGCATACAAGCAAAGGAGAAAGGAGCTAAAAAACCAGATCAGACGCAGTAAGCGTGAATGTTTTTTGTCACTATGCGATACTGCCGAACAGGACCCATGGGGTAAAGCATACCAGATTATTGTGAAGCGCCTGCACGCGAACAGAACACCGCCCCCAACAGACACAATTCTGGTGCGGAACATAGTCGATGCCCTATTTCCCAACATCATGGAGATAGCCAGTCATTCGCAGCAATCTAACGAGCCTTTCCTTATGTCCGACGAGTGTTCAACCTCAGAGTTAGCTCAAGCCATAAGCAGACTTAAGATGAACAAAGCCCCAGGACCGGACAGTATTCCGAACAAAGCGATAAAGCTGGCCGCCGAACTTCACCCAGCCACTTTCTGTAAGATGTACAGTACCTGTTTACGCGAGGGCACTTTTCCTAAAAGATGGAAAATCCAGGATCTTGTGCTACTTACGAAGCCAGGAAAACCTCCCGGAGAGGCGTCTTCGTATAGGCCAATCTGTCTCCTAGACACAGCCGGCAAAGTCCTCGAGTATATCATCAGCGTGCGTCTTAACAAAGCCATAGTTGCCGGTGGGGACCTATCAGATCAGCAATATGGATTTAGGAGAGCCAGATCCACGATAGATGCCATCCACAAAGTGGTTGACATCGCCTCGGAGGCAATAGCGGGTAGCAGATGGAGGGGCGGCTCCAAAAAATACTGTCTGGTGGTGACACTGGATATAAAAAATGCGTTTAATTCCGCTAGATGGGGCCGGATAATAGATGGCTTACTGGGTTTTGGAGTCCCTCAATACCTGGTCAAATGTGTACGTAGCTACTTCGCAGACAGGCGAATCCGGTACCTTACAGATGACGGCGTCAAGGAGAAGGTAGCGTCAGCTGGAGTCCCACAGGGATCCGTCCTCGGTCCGCTCTTATGGAATCTGATGTACGACGGCGTTCTACGACTCGAGTTTGACCCCGATACGCACATAATCGGATTCGCGGATGACGTAGCACTCGTGGTGGTGGCTAAGGAAGTCGAAGTAGCACAAGACCAATGCAACAGAGCTATCAGACAAGTTGGCAACTGGCTTTCGACAGCAGGCCTTGAGTTAGCAGCCCACAAGACAGAAGCGGTGCTGATCAGCAGCCGCAAAAAGGTGGAGTTTGCCAAAATAAGAGTTGGCGAGTCAGTGATTACTTCAAAAAGGGCTATCAAGTACCTAGGAGTAATGATAGACACAAGGCTAAGTTTCAAGGAACACCTAGCCTACGCAAACGAGAAGGCAGCTGTATCGGCGCGTGCCCTGTCGCGCATGCTACTCAACACGAGGGGTCCGAAACAAGGGAGGAGGTTACTGCTAACAAGCGTCGTCAAATCTGCGGCTCTGTATGCAGCACCTGTCTGGGCCAAAGGTATGGCAGTTAAAAGCTACAGACGAGGCTTAGAGGCAACACACCGGTTATGCGCTATTCGTGTTTGTAGTGCCTTTCGCACTATTTCGGACGAAGCTGCCCTGGTTATAGCGGGACTGATGCCTATAGCCGAGCAAGTAGCAATGGCAGAAGGCATATTTAGTCGCCGAGAGGAGACCTCAAACGCACCAGCACGTCAAGCGGAGCGCAGCTCGCAATGGCATGGATGCCTCGCTAGATGGCAGAGCCGCTGGGATGCCTCCACCAAGGGCAGGTGGACCTGGAAACTGATCCCAAACATTGAGGCGTGGATCAAGAGGCGTCATGGGCAAGTAAACTTTTACTTGACGCAAATACTGAGCGGACACGGCTGCTTCAGAAGCTACCTAAAACGTTTCGGGCACGACACCACAGACGAGTGCAGCTGTTGTGGGAGTGGCATCTCCGAAACCGCTGAACACGTTGTCTTCTACTGCCCGAGATACGACGCTGAAAGGAGATCCCTAAACACCAAGCTAGGTGAGGGGGCCACACCCTCCAGTTTGGTGAGAAAGATGCTAGGTGACGCGGAAATTTGGACGGCAGTAAACGACTTTGCAGCAAAGGTCATGAAAGAACAACGGAGGCAAGAACAGATTAGGTCAGGACTATAGTAGGTGCACGGCTCTTCGACGCAATGCACACTAGCAGTTCCGGAGAAGTCAGCACCCTGCTTTTTACCACACCGAATCAAATTTTGTTCTTATATGTTATGTTTTATGTCAGTTAAGCGTTATAATTTGAATAAAAAAAAAAAAAAAAAAACACACATATTTCCATACATACATATATGGACACTTACACATATACATACATACATACATATATACATACATACATATATACATACATACATATACGGGTATGTTCCAAAAAGCCAGGGATGTTCAGGAAAGGAATACGCAAACCTCTCCAGCGGCAATACTCCTGGACAAGCAAACAGCAGAGCCAGAGCGCAGAGACACACCAAAACGCCCACGAGAGGACGCGGCAACGCAACGAAAGACGCCGCCAAAGAAAAAGCGAGGAGCCCCTCAGTTTCATGAAGAGCGGGTAGCCAGCTCCCAACATGCCGATTCCGACAAGCCAGAGGATAACAGTGCAGACTGGCAGCAAGTCACGGTCAGAAGGGCCAAACGGACGCCCGCGCCAAGGCAAAAACTACCAAGACACAGGTCAGACGCTATTCTAATAGCAAACAAGGGCAGCCTAACGTACAGCGAAATGCTTAAAATTGTCACTCGTACCGAGGATCAGAATCTAAAGGCTATCGGAGCGAACGTAAAAAAGGTACGACGCACCGCAAAAGGCGATCTCTTGCTTGAGATAGAAAAACCCATGGGTAACAATCTCCAGCAAATGAGCGTAGACATCGGCGCGGCGCTTGGAAGCCAGTTTGAGGCCTAAAGGCTATCGGAGCGAACGTAAAAAAGGTACGACGCACCGCAAAAGGCGATCTCTTGCTAGAGATAGAAAAACCCATGGGTAACAATCTCCAGCAAATGAGCGTAGACATCGGCGCGGCGCTTGGAAGCCAGTTTGAGGCCAAACCCCTAACTGAGGAGATCAGACTCGATATCAAGGATCTCGACGAGGAGGCAACCAGAGACGACATTATATCAGCATTTTGGGCAGAACGCCAGATTCAAATACAACCTCAGTCAATAAAAAGCCTCCGCCCAATGTACTCAGGCTACCAGCGGGCCACAGTGAGCGTCCCAGCATTGACAGCCAAGGAAATGCTCAAAGTCAGCAAAATTAAAGTTCGCTGGAACGTTTGCCCAATTAGCATCAATAACGCTCCAAAAAGATGCCTCAGATGCCTAGAGTACGTCCATATTGCGTCGAAATGCTCCAGCAAAATCGACAGAACGGGACTCTGTCTAAAGTGCGGCAAAAGCGGGCACAAAATAAGTGAGTGCGTCAAAAGCCCCTCATGCTGTCTATGTATCGCCAGCGGCGAGCAGAACATCGGCCACAAAGCAGGCAGCCAGAAATATGTTCATGGCCCAAGAGGAGGGATTTCGTCTCGCCATGATTAGATTAATTCAAATAAACCTCAATCACTGTGAGGCGGCGCAGGACTTACTAGTCCAAACCGTCAGAGACCTACGCACAGACATTGCCATTATAAGCGAGCCTTATAGAAACTTATCGTCTTCCCAATGGGTCCAAAACAACTCTGGAAAGTCTGCGATTTGGTCGTGCGGGTCTACACCGGCACAAGTACAATGCACAGAGTCTTTCAATGGTTTTGTGATAGCCAAAGTATCCAATTACTGGATCTTCAGCTGCTACCTCCCTCCCTCTTATAGCCTCGGAGAGTTTAGCGCCGTGATAGACGAATTGGCAGACCAGATTCGCAGCCACAGGCCGGCAATTGTTGCCGGAGATTTTAACGCCTGGGCATCAGAATGGGGTAGTGCATCAACCAATGCAAGAGGCCAAACTCTACTAGAAGCTTTTGCCACACTTGATCTGGCACTTCTAAACACAGGCGAGGAATACACATTTCAACGGGGCAATATCGGCTCGACGATTGACCTTACTTTTGTAAGCAATGCACTTTGCCCTTACGCACGGTGGGAAGTGAGCGATGCCTACATGGCCAGTGATCACAAGGCAATTCTATGCACTATCGAGGGCCGGCGTAGATACGACAGACCAACAGCGAGACCCCAGCGGTACAACACAAAACGCATGGACATGCAAAACTTCACCAGCACACTAGTTCAGAATGTCAACACCGCCACATCGGCAAGAGGACTATTCAAATGGCTGCGTAACGCATGCGAGTCCAGCATGCCGCGTAAAAATACCTGCCCAAGGGAACACATACCGACATACTGGTGGAATGATGAGATCGCCAACCTTCGCAAGGAATGTCATATAGCCAGAAGGAGACACCAACGGAATCGAGTTAGCGATGATTGCGAAACTCTCCGCATAGAATTCGAGCAGAAGCGCAGGGACCTCAAACTGGCAATTCGCCGCAGCAAAAGGAGATGCTTCAATGACCTTCTTGTAGAAGCGGAAAACGATGTATGGGGCAGACCGTACAAAATCGTGATGAAGAGGCTAAAAACCAACCAAAGGACAGAGCCCCACTCTGTTGATGACATGGACCGCATAGTAGGAGAACTTACCCCCCCCCCCCAGCCACCCAACAATAGTTCCGCAGCACCAATGGATGTGGAAACTATACCTCAAATAAGCGTACGGGAGTAACTGGCAGCTGTTGCGCGAACCAGAGTCAGGTCGTCCCCGGGCCTCGATTGCATCCCCAACAAAGCTCTAAAAATTGCGGCGTACCAGCATCCGGATATATTCGCGTCTGTATTCAACAAATGCATTAATGACGGAGTCTTCCCAGATCTGTACAAGAGACAAAAGCTTGTGCTGCTACCAAAGCCAAGAAAGCAAGCCGGCGAAGCCATAGCATACAGACCTATATGCCTTCTGGACACGACAGGCAAAGTGCTTGAAAGAATCCTAGCGGATAGACTAGATAAGGCACTACATTCTGCCAACGCACTGTCGGATAATCAATTTGGCTTCCGAAAGGGGCGATCTACTATCGACGCTATCTAAAAAGTGGTGAGCATAGCACGCAATGCCATAACCGGTGATCGATGGAAAGGAGGTGCCAAAAAGTATTGCATCATAGCCACTTTAGATGTGAAAAATGCATTTAATTCGGCAAGGTGGCCTTGCATTCTAGATGCCCTGCGAAATTTCGGCATACCACACTATCTATGGAAGGTAATAAGTAGTTACTTTTCCAATAGAAGTCTACACGCAGACACACTTGAAGGAGAGAAAATATACAACATCACTGGAGGTGTCCCACAGGGTTCGGTTCTGGAACCCTTGCTTTGGAATGCCATGTATAACGGCGTCCTAAATTTGGAATTGCCTGCTGGGGTCGAGATTGTAGGCTTTGCTGATGACGTAGCCGAAGTAAGTGTGGCAAAAAATCTGAGCGAAGTAGAGACAATGTGCTCGAACGGGATCGCTCGAGTGCAACAATGGCTGGCTACAACGGGCTTTCTTCTGGCCGAAAATAAAACAGAAGCTGTTCTTGTAAGCAGTAGGAAAAAGGTGGAGACAGCAAGTATACAGGTCGGCGGCACGCAGAATAAAACAAAAAAAAACAAAGTACCTTGGAGTACTCATCGATACAAGGCTCAACTTCAAAGATCACCTCTCGGCAACGGCCAAAAAGGCCAGAATAACTTGCTCTGCCTTATCACGCTTGATGCCCAACACAAGAGGACCAAGCCAGAGCCGAAAAACGCTGTGGCATGGCGTAATCAAGGCAACCATGCTTTACGGCGCGCCCGTTTGGGCAGAAGCAATGTCCACAAAATCGTACGCCAGAGAATTGGACTCAATATTTAGAATCAGCGCACTAAGGGTCTGCTGCGGATTTCGTACGATTTCAGGTAGCGCAGCCATGGTACTAGCAAGCGCAATCCCAGTCAGAATCCTGGCCGATGAATCCAAAAGACGCTTTTGGGCACTAAAAGAGCCAAACTTAGTGCCAACCGAAAAAGAATTGCTACGGGTCCAGGCGCGCGAAATAAGTATAGCAAGGTGGCAATCGCTATGGGATATGTCGCAAAAAGGCAGATGGACCCATCGGCTAATCCCAAGCCTAAAAGACTGGTTAGCCAGGTCCCATGGAGAAGTCAACTTCTTCTCGACGCAACTTCTGAGCGGTCACGGGTGCTTCCGTGGCTACCTACACCGGTTCAGACACGCATCAAGCCCAGAGTGCGCATGGTGCGCCAATGGAGAAGACGAGACGGCCGAACATGTCCTCTTCAAGTGCGGACGCTTCGAAACCGAGAGAGAACACCTCGAGGCGGAACTCGAGGAGCAAATCACGGTATCCAACTTGGTCCCAATGATGATTCGTCGCAGGGAAAACTGGGAGGCATTCAACGAGTTCGCGGCTATCGCCATGACTGAGCTCCGCAGAGTGGAGCAGCTGAGTCGAGTCGAATGACCTGAGAGCAGGAAGCGGGTGGAAGCACACCTGTGTGAAGCAATACCCTCGCTGGCAGTACCACACCCCCTCGCAAACTTTTTTCCATATTTCCTTTCCTTCTTTGTATATATTTCTATCACTTAATAAATGAATTAAAAAAAAACAAAACATACATACATATATAATTAATTATCTGAAGGAGAGAACGGCATTGTCGCCGAATAAAAATAATAATTGTGTGTTGAACGTCAAACAAGACGGAGGTTTTGATTTTATAATAAAAATACTAAAAAGTAAATAAACACAGGGAAAAGTTACTCTTTTTCCTCGAACACGACTTGGCCAAGATGTTAACTCGTGTGAATGTTGGACGGTCATTCACGCTGCGTAAGCAACTTAGGCCAGCTAGAGAGCTTTGGTGCTTCTTGGCTGGAGAGCCATCGGACATTCTTGGAGCAGCGAGCTATAGAGCAACAAGCTTAATATTATTCCCAACAATTGTAAAATCATTTTGTATTATTCCTCAGCACTAATCCTAATTAAATTAAATGTAATGTTATTGAAGTCCGTTGGATTGTTATTTAGGTAAATTACTCTTTAATCAAATCCTTACTTAATCGTAAAATGACTCCCGCATGACTATGTGGGAGTTAACTGGCGCCCGAGCAGGGACCGCCTCGAAACCAATCGCGAGTGTCAAACCGAGTGCCGGTGAAATTATAAAGAAATCAAAAACAAAAAAAGAACAAGAACAAATTATAAAAAAATTAAATAAAAATCAAAAGCATCAAACAGCCGCCTGACAGAAAACTACAGTAAAACTTTTTTATTTTTTCGTTAACGTGAGTGAAAATCGAATGTTCTAAAAATTTTTAGTGGGTGGCCGCCGCCTTATAAGCGCGGGCCCGGGGTTCAAAACCTCGTTGAGGAATTACCATTCGTTGAACAACTCAACTCTGATTGTCAGTTCCGCCTGACCAAGGGGCACCCGGCTTGTACAAAGTAAACGGTGTCTGAGGCAGTTGACTTTATAAAAAAAAAAAAAAAAAAAAAAAAAAACATGAAACATGAGTACTTACATACTCAAACCAAAACAATCAAACAAACGAAAATGTGAATAAATAGTTTTAAGAAAATGTGTTGCCGCGGTGCGTGGGTATTGGCCGCTGGCTGTGTCTTCACTGAAAGAGTCCCTTCAAGCGGGGACGTGGAGCCCACTCCTACCTACATAGGTCCTTAACTGGACTAAACAGAAAAATGGAGCGACGAAAAGAACAGAATACTTGCGACCTAAAAAAAAAAAAAAAAAAGAAACTAGAGAAAAATCAAAATTAAATTAAATTTAAATCTGGTTAGATTACGACCTATTTGAAATTTAAATCAACCCTTAAATCAAATTTTAATAAAAAGAACTCGCAAAGTCAATAAAACAAAGAGACAAAATTAAAACCTGCAAAAATTAAAATAAACTCACGAAATCTTTAACGCTGAAGAACAAAATTTTAAAAATGGAAAAATTAAAATGTAATCAAATAATTTTTAACACTGAAGAACAAACCTAAAAATACAAAAATTAAAATAAATTCAAGAAATTTTTTAACGCTGACCCGAGTATTTTTTTTAAACTTTTGTCCTCTTCTTTCTCTCAAAATATATCAGCCTCGGGTCAGGGGAAAAAAAAGTCCTTACAACACATACAAAACACAAGTTCTAATTACCACCACCACTTAAAAGACAATACCGCTAACCACAATCACTCGGGTAAGCGAAGAGTGCTCCAAAAAAAAAAAAAAAACTCAAAAAAAATACAATTTTATTATTTCAAATTACATACAAAATATAAAAATTACATTTTCCATTCAAAAAGAATTTATTTAAAATAATTACTTTATTGAACAAATTTATTTAAAATATTTACTTTATTTGCATTGCACTTTATTTTATATGTAAACTGTTCTCTTATTTCCCAAAAAAAATATATAAATAAACGGAAAGTACTAAACAAATTAATTGAATAAAAATAATATAACATACAAAAGGAAGAATTTATCTTAAATAGTTACTTTATTGCATTGTATTTAATTTTTCCAAGTTGAAATATTTTTGAAAAAGAGATGGACGAAATGACAGAGGCCATTTCCGCCATACTAGCTCAGGTAGAGGGACTAAAAAACAGAAATAGAAGGTATTGATTTTAGAAGGGAAGAATTCAGATCCAGTAGTCGTGGCGGACAAGCCGCTACCTAGAGCCCTAACTGAATTCGATCTTAAGCAGATAGCTACTCTACCGGAATGCGTCAAACAAATAATGCCCTCCACGGAGGAAGCTGCCCAGTATCCAACCTGAATCAGGCAAGCTGAAGTCATAATTCGGGATTACGAGGTAGCAAGAGACAAGCTAATATATTGGGCCGTCGTCCTCCACCTGAGATCGAAGATAGAAGGCAGGGCGGACAAGATGCTCATCTCTAGCGATGTGGCAGATACCAATTGGGCAAAAATCAGGTCCTTGACTCAAACTACAAGGATAGAGGGGACATAGGGACTCTGGAATACCAGATGAGTATGCTAGTCCGCGGTGATGGCAACCTGGACGCATACTACAATAATATTAATAGGCACCTTTCACTGATTGTAGCAAAACTCAGAAATGCAGGGTATGATAAAGGAGTGATTGAAGTTTTCATAGGGTCGTATCGTGAAAGAGCCTTGCGGGTCTTCATAAGAGCGTTAACTCAAGAAATGTCGGGCTTGATCACAGTGAATCGCCCTAGAACCTTATCAGACGCATTTTCAATTGCTCTGCAGTTTATCGGCAACAATACCCATCAAATAATTTCTCCTCAAGATTCAATAACCCCATGAGCTATGTAAATCATAGGACCCCGGCCTCGTATCAGACCCCGCTGGTACCAAACGGGTACCGCAGCCAACGAATCACAGACCGGCCATTGAAATGGAACCAGCAACCTCAGGTCAGTCTAGGAATCAATTCCCAAACCATGGAAATTCTCAAATCCAAATCGAAGGGGGAGTCAAGGGAAGCCCCAGCGAGTCAACTTACTATTTCAAAAAGGCACAGTATCTTTTCCATCTGGAAGCATCAGCTGTGTCCGATCCCAATGTACTAGACTGCACCCCAAGGGCTAGTGAGGGTACCCCAAACAACGAACCATTGTAACTCAATTCACTCCGTCATCGGAAAAAAGGCCAGTTGATATTTTCCTAGACAGGACTTTTAGGATAAATTATCAAGGCCTGACAGATTTTAGGCGCACTACGCTAGAAGACATAAGCGGCCTGATAAAATCTAAACAGGAGGGTAGAACCCGTTTTTCCAAATATACAAAAATATACATAAAACAAGAATACAAATAAAATAAAAGATGCAAGCAAATAAGAAAAAACAAACAAGAATGAAGAAATATTTAAAAGTTAAGTTTAAGAAATTATTAGACGAAGCACTCTTCACGAAGCAGGTGGTAACTAACACTTAGTCTTAAGAGAACTCATATTATAAGCATTACTAACTTTCTTCATCTTCAAGGATGGCAATGGTGATGATGCAGCAGGCAAGTGCTGCCCATTTCTTCAATTCTTACACTCCGGTAATACCCCTTCAGCATGGATACGTTTGTGCATTAGTGGTGTGTTTCGGATGATTCACGTTATAAATCTGCTGGAGTTCCAACAGGCGATCCAAACCACTCGGGCGGAATCCACCCTTCTAGCCGACCAGCGAACCATTACCTGGATCAGTCGGAGGAGGATACAGAAAGATTACTTTCCACACCGGCCCGGAAACCCAGCGCCGTAGAATGGCTCGGCTCAGCATGGAAATGTGGCTCCCCGGATGCGGCAGACTAGAACGCGGCGCTGAAGACCCAGTACAGCCTTGTTGCAGGCAATAACCAGCAAATCCGAATCAACGAAAAGCTTTTCGAGGCTACGTATCGCACTCTGCAAGAATTAAATGGCATCGCTTGGGCCATCTTAGATGCCAACTTAGTGGCAGTGGACCCAAGCGAAACGTATGAAGTCCTTGGAAATTGCCTCTCTATCGGCAACACGACTGTTGGCCAGTTCGAGAGCCTGCGCAAACTAAATGAGGAAAGCTGCATCCCACGACTCATCAAAGGTGGCAATGCACATATGTGGGTTCTCTGTCCAAAATCTGAGGAAATTTTACGGCGTCAAATATCGCTGGTAACAGAAGCCATCGGAACTGTATGTGTTGTCATCTCGCTATACATAGCCTGGAGAAGCTAACATCCACGAGAGGCCTGGCCATACCACAGAAGGCCAACCCAGCGTCTTCACCCAAATCTGCGGGACGCAGATCTTCAGAGGGAGAGGATCTAACACCATGAACTCTGCGAGTGCCCACAAACAATTTGGCCACTCTTCTCCTCGCACAAACTACTGGCTCAGCAGAAAGGATGGAGAAGCAAATACACAAACCAAAACAATCAAACAAACGAAAATGTGAATAAATAGTTTTAAGAAAATGTGTTGCCGCGGTGCGTGGGTATTGGCCGCTGGCTGTGTCTTCACTGAAAGAGTCCCTTCAAGCGGGGACGTGGAGCCCACTCCTACCTACATAGGTCCTTAACTGGACTAAACAGAAAAATGGAGCGACGAAAAAAACAGAATACTTGCGACCTAAAAAAAAAAAGAAAAGAAACTAGAGAAAAATCAAAATTAAATTAAATTTAAATCTGGTTAGATTACGACCTATTTGAAATTTAAATCAACCCTTAAATCAAATTTTAATAAAAAAAACTCGCAAAGTCAATAAAACAAAGAGACAAAATTAAAAAATGCAAAAATTAAAATAAACTCACGAAATCTTTAACGCTGAAGAACAAAATTTTAAAAATGGAAAAATTAAAATGTAATCAAGAAATTTTTAACACTGAAGAACAAACCTAAAAATACAAAAATTAAAATAAATTCAAGAAATTTTTTAACGCTGACCCGAGTATTTTTTTTAAACTTTTGTCCTCTTCTTTCTCTCAAAATATATCAGCCTCGGGTCAGGGGAAAAAAAAGTCCTTACAACACATACAAAACACAAGTTCTAATTACCACCACCACTTAAAAGACAATACCGCTAACCACAATCACTCGGGTAAGCGAAGAGTGCTCAAAAAAAAAAAAAAACAAACAAACAAACTCAAAAAAAATACAATTTTATTATTTCAAATTACATACAAAATATAAAAATTACATTTTCCATTCAAAAAGAATTTATTTAAAATAATTACTTTATTGAACAAATTTTTTTAAAATATTTACTTTATTTGCATTGCACTTTATTTTATATGTAAACTGTTCTCTTATTTCCCAAAAAAAATAAATAAATAAACGGAAAGTACTAAACAAATTAATTGAATAAAAATAATATAACATACAAAAGGAAGAATTTATCTTAAATAGTTACTTTATTGCATTGTATTTAATTTTTCCAAGTTGAAATATTTTTGAAAAAGAGATGGACGAAATGACAGATGCCATTTCCGCCATACTAGCTCAGGGGTAGAGGGACTAAAAAAAACAAAAATTGAAGGTATTGATTTTAGAAGGGAAGAATTCAGATCCAGTAGTCGTGGCGGACAAGCCGCTACCTAGAGCCCTACCGGAATGCGTCAAACAAATAATGCCCTCCACGGAGGAAGCTGCCCAGTATCCAACCTGAATCAGGCAAGCTGAAGTCATAATTCGGGATTACGAGGTAGCAAGAGACAAGCTAATATATTGGGCCGTCGTCCTCCACCTGAGATCGAAGATAGAAGGCAGGGCGGACGAGATGCTCATCTCTAGCGATGTGGCAGATACCAATTGGGCAAAAATCAGTCGGGCTTGATCACAGTGAATCGCCCTAGAACCTTACCAGACGCATTTTCAATGGCTCTGGAGCTAGACAACGTCATGAACACAAAAAATTTAGCTTCCCCGACCGCATCCCTTAGGCCACCATATCAACAACGGGCTGTTTATTGGCAGCAGTACCCATCAAATAATTTCTCCTCAAGATTCAATAACCCCATGACCTATGTAAATCATAGGACCCCGGCCTCGTATCAGACCCCGCTGGTACCAAACGGGTACCGTAGCCAACGAATCACTAGACCGGCCATTGAAATGGAACCAGCAACCTCAGGTCAGTCTAGGAATCAATTCCCAAACCATGGAAATTCTCAAATCCAAATCGAAGGGGGAGTCAAGAGAAGCCCCAGCGAGTCAACTTACTATTTCAAAAAGGCACAGTATCTTTTCCATCTGGAAGCATCAGCTGTGTCCGATCCCAATGTACTAGACTGCACCCCAAGGGCTAGTGAGGGTACCCCAAATAACGAACCATTGTAACTCAATTCACTCCGTCATCGGAAAAAAGGCCAGTTGATATTTTCCTAGACAGGACTTTTAGGATAAATTATCAAGGCCTGACAGATTTTAGACGCACTACGCTAGAAGACATAAGCGGCCTGATAAAATCTAAACAGGAGGGTAGAACCCGTTTTTCCACAAAAATATACATAAAACAAGAATACAAATAAAATAAAAGATGCAAGCAAATAAGAAAAAACAAACAAGAAAGAAGAAATATTTAAAAGTTAAGTTTAAGAAATTATTAGACGAAGCACTCTTCACGAAGCAGGTGGTAACTAACACTTAGTCTTAAGAGAATTCATATTATAAGCATTACTAACTTTCTTCATCTTCAAGGATGGCAATGGTGATGATGCAGCAGGCAAGTGCTGCCCATTTCTTCAATTCTTACACTCCGGTAATACCCCTTCAGCATGGATACGTTTGTGCATTAGTGGTGTGTTTCGGATGATTCACGTTATAAATCTGCTGGAGTTCCAACAGGCGATCCAAACCACTCGGGCGGAATCCACCCTTCTAGCCGACCAGCGAAACATTACCTGGATCAGTCGGAGGAGGATAGAGAAAGATTACTTTCCACACCGGCCCGGAAACCCAGCGCCGTAGAATGGCTCGGCTCAGCATGGAAATGTGGCTCCCCGGATGCGGCAGACTAGAACGCGGCGCTGAAGACCCAGTACAGCCTTGTTGCAGGCAATAACCAGCAATTCCGAATCAACGAAAAGCTTTTCGAGGCTACGTATCGCACTCTGCAAGAATTAAATGGCATCGCTTGGGCCATCTTAGATGCCAACTTAGTGGCAGTGGACCCAAGCGAAACGTATGAAGTCCTTGGAAATTGCCTCTCTATCGGCAACACGACTGTTGGCCAGTTCGAGAGCCTGCGCAAACTAAATGAGGAAAGCTGCATCCCACGACTCATCAAAGGTGGCAATGCACATATGTGGGTTCTCTGTCCAAAATCTGAGGAAATTTTACGGCGTCAAATATCGCTGGTAACAGAAGCCATCGGAACTGTATGTGTTGTCATCTCGCTATACATAGCCTGGAGAAAGCTAACATCCACGAGAGGCCCGGCCATACCACAGAAGGCCAACCCAGCGTCTTCACCCAAATCTGCGGGACGCAGATCTTCAGAGGGAGAGGATCTAACACCATGAACTCTGCGAGTGCCCACAAACAATTTGGCCACTCTTCTCCTCGCACAAACTACTGGCTCAGCAGAAAGGATGGAGAAGCAAACATACCAACTGCTTGCGCAAGAGCTAAGGCAGTGACACCGGATGCGCGTGTGAATGTTGGACGGTCATTCACGCTGCGTAAGCAACTTAGGCCAGCTAGAGAGCTTTGGTGCTTCTTGGCTGGAGAGCCATCGGACATTCTTGGAGCAGCGAGCTATAGAGCAACAAGCTTAATATTATTCCCAACAAGTGTAAAATCATTTTGTATTATTCCTCAGCACTAATCCTAATTAAATAAAATGTAATGTTATTGAAGTCCGTTGGATTGTTATTTAGGTAAATTACTCTTTAATCAAATCCTTACTTAATCGTAAAATGACTCCCGCATGACTATGTGGGAGTTAACTGGCGCCCGAGCAGGGACCGCCTCGAAACCAATCTCGAGTGTCAAACCGAGTGCCGGTGAAATTATAAAGAAATCAAAAACAAAAAAAGAAAAAGAACAAATTATAAAAAAATTAAATAAAAATCAAAAGCATCAAACAGCCGCCTGACAGAAAACTACAGTAAAACTTTTTAATTTTTTCGTTAACGTGAGTGAAAATCGAATGTTCTAAAAATTTTTAGTGGGTGGCCGCCGCCTGATAAGCGTGGGCCCGGGGTTCAAAACCTCGTTGAGGAATTACCATTCCTTGAACAACTCAACTCTGATTGTCAGTTCCGCCTGACCAAGGGGCACCCGGCTTGTACAAAGTAAACGGTGTCTGAGGCAGTTGACTTTATAAAAATAAAAAAAAAAAAACATGAAACATGAGTACTTACATACTCAAACCAAAACAATCAAACAAACGAAAATGTGAATAAATAGTTTTAAGAAAATGTGTTGCCGCGGTGCGTGGGTATTGGCCGCTGGCTGTGTCTTCACTGAAAGAGTCCCTTCAAGCGGGGACGTGGAGCCCACTCCTACCTACATAGGTCCTTAACTGGACTAAACAGAAAAATGGAGCGACGAAAAGAACAGAATACTTGCGACCTAAAAAAAAAAAATAAAAAAGAAACTAGAGAAAAATCAAAATTAAATTAAATTTAAATCTGGTTAGATTACGACCTATTTGAAATTTAAATCAACCCTTAAATCAAATTTTAATAAAAAAAACTCGCAAAGTCAATAAAACAAAGAGACAAAATTAAAACCTGCAAAAATTAAAATAAACTCACGAAATCTTTAACGCTGAAGAACAAAATTTTAAAAATGGAAAAATTAGAATGTAATCAAGAAATTTTTAACACTGAAGAACAAACCTAAAAATACAAAAATTAAAATAAATTCAAGAAATTTTTTATCGCTGACCCGAGTATTTTTTTAAACTTTTGTCCTCTTCTTTCTCTCAAAATATATCAGCCTCGGGTCAGGGGAAAAAAAAGTCCTTACAACACATACAAAACACAAGTTCTAATTACCACCACCACTTAAAAGACAATACCGCTAACCACAATCACTCGGGTAAGCGAAGAGTGCTCAAAAAAAAAAAAAAAAAAATCAAAAAAAATACAATTTTATTATTTCAAATTACATACAAAATATAAAAATTACATTTTCCATTCAAAAAGAATTTATTTAAAATAATTACTTTATTGAACAAATTTATTTAAAATATTTACATTATTTGCATTGCACTTTATTTTATATGTAAATTGTTTTTTTATTTCCCAAAAAAAAATATAAATAAACGGAAAGTACTAAACAAATTAATTGAATAAAAATATCTTAAATAGTTACTTTATTGCATTGTATTTAATTTTTCCAAGTTGAAATATTTTTGAAAAAGAGATGGACGAAATGACAGATGCCATTTCCGCCATACTAGCTCAGGTAGAGGGACTAAAAAAACAAAAATTGAAGGTATTGATTTTAGAAGGGAAGCATTCAGATCCAGTAGCCGTGGCGGACAAGCCGCTACCTAGAGCCCTACCGGAATGCGTCAAACAAATAATGCCCTCCACGGAGGAAGCTGCCCAGTATCCAACCTGAATCAGGCAAGCTGAAGTCATAATTCGGGATTTCGAGGTAGCAAGAGACAAGCTAATATATTGGGCCGTCGTCCTCCACATGAGATCGAAGATAGAAGGCAGGGCGGACGAGATGCTCATCTCTAGCGATGTGGCAGATACCAATTGGGCAAAAATCAGTCGGGCTTGATCACAGTGAGTCGCCCTAGAACCTTACCAGACGCATTTTCAATGGCTCTGGAGCTAGACAACGTCATGAACACAAAAAATTTAGCTTCCCCGACCGCATCCCTTAGGCCACCATATCAACAACGGGCCGTTTATTGGCAGCAGTACCCATCAAATAATTTCTCCTCAAGATTCAATAACCCTAGATGCAAGCAAATAAGAAAAAACAAACAAGAATGAAGAAATATTTAAAAGTTAAGTTTAAGAAATTATTAGACGAAGCACTCTTCACGAAGCAGGTGGTAACCAACACTTAGTCTTAAGAAAATTTCTCCTCAAGATTCAATAACCCTATGACCTATGTAAATCATAGGACCCCGGCCCCGTATCAGACCCCGCTGGTACCAAACGGGTACCGTAGCCAACGAATCCCTAGACCGGCCATTGAAATGGAACCAGCAACCTCAGGTCAGTCTAGGAATCAATTCCCAAACCATGGAAATTCTCAAATCCAAATCGAAGGGGGAGTCAAGGGAAGCCCCAGCAAGTCAACTTACTATTTCAAAAAGGCACAGTATCTTTTCCATCTGGAAGCATCAACTGTGTCCGATCCCAATGTACTAGACTGCACCCCAAGGGCTAGTGAGGGTACGCCAAATAACGAACCATTGTAACTCAATTCACTCCGTCATCGGAAAAAAGGCCAGTTGATATTTTCCTAGACAGGACTTTTAGGATAAATTATCAAGGCCTGACAGATTTTAGACCCACTACGCTAGACGACATAAGCGGCCTGATAAAATCTAAACAGAAGGATAGAACCCGTTTTTCCACAAAAATATACATAAAACAAGAAAACAAATAAAATAAAAGATGCAAGCAAATAAGAAAAAACTAACAAGAATGAAGAAATATTTAAAAGTTAAGTTTAAGAAATTATTAGACGAAGCACTCTTCACGAAGCAGGTGGTAACCAACACTTAGTCTTAAGAAAGTTCATATTATAAGTATGACTAACTTTCTTCATCCTCAAGGATGGCAATGGTGATGATGCAGCAGGCAAGTGCTGCCCATTTCTTCAATTTTTACTCTCCGGTATTACCTCTTCAGCATGGATACGTTTATGCATTAGTGGTGTGTTTCGGATGATTCACGTTATAAATCTGCTGGAGTTCCAACAGGCGATCCAAACCACTCGGGCGGAATCCACCCTTCTAGCCGACCAGCGAAACATTACCTGGATCAGTCGGAGGAGGATAGAGAAAGATTACTTTCCACACCGGCCCGGAAACCCAGCGGCTCGGCTCAGCATGGAAATGTGTCGCTGGCTCCCCGGATGCGGCAGACTAGAACGCTGCGCTGAAGACCCAGTACAGCCTTGTTGCAGGCAATAACCAGCAATTCCGAATCAACGAAAAGCTTTTCGAGGTTACGTATCGCACTCTGCAAGAATTAAATGGCATCGGCATTCAAAAAGAATTTATTTAAAATAATTACTTTATTGAAAAAATTTATTTAAAATATTTACTTTATTGGCATTGCATTTTATTTTATATGTAAACTGTTCTTTTATTTCCCAAAAAAAATATATAAATAAACGGAAAGTACTAAACAAATTAATTGAATAAAAATAATATTACATACGAAAGGAAGAATTTATCTTAAATAGAGATGGACGAAATGACAGAGATAATTTCCGCCTTACTAGCTCAGGTAGAGGGGCTAAAAAAACAGAAATAGAAGGTGTTGATTTTAGAAGGAAAGCATTCAGATCCAGTAGTCGTGGCGGACAAGCCGCTACCTAGAGCCCTAACTGAATTCGATCCTAAGCAGGTAGCACCTCTACCGGAATGCGTCAAACAAATATTGCCCTCCACGGAGGAAGCTGCCCAGTATCCAACCTGAATCAGGCAAGCTGAAGTCATAATTCGGGACTACGAGGTAGCAAGAGACAAGCTAATATATTGGGCCGTCGTCCTCCACCTGAGATCGAAGAGAGAAGGCAGGGCGGACGAGATGCTCATCTCTAGCGATGTGGCAGATACCCATTGGCCAAAAAGCAGGTCCTTGACTCAAACTACGAGGATAGAGGGGACATAGGGACTCTGGAATACCAGATGAGTATGCTAGTCCGTGGTGATGGGAACCTGGAAGCATACTACAATAATATTAATAGGCACCTTTCACTGATTGCAGCAAAACTCAGAAATGCAGAGTATGATAAAGGAGTGATTGAAGTTTTCATAGGGTCGTATCGTGAAAGAGCCTTGGCAAATCCAAACCAAATGGAAGATGTCTCTTAAGTTGGTACAATTGTTCCCGAAGCTGGCCTGGTGATAGTAGTAACGGGCTTATTTTGCTATGATGGGCATCTGTAATTACTCGGGAAATTTCGGTTTGAATTCGTTGCAAATTCCCTGCAATAGCTGTCATCTGAGTAGTTTGCGTGATGTACCATTGCAATGCCTTTACTGCGTTGTCCTGGACCTTGGTCATGTCGTTCATTTGTTGCTCCATTAGTTTCATCTGATTTTCAATCGTGGCTTCATCTCGCTTAATGATATTGATCGTTGAGTCAATTACAGATGTCTGATTTTGCAGCAAGTTCAATAAGTAGTCTTCATTTGATTTAACTTTTCTTATGGTGCCTGACATCTCTGTTGCATATTTTGAGTCACCAAATAAGCCGTTCGCAATGTTCCCAATTATATTTAAAGGCGATCGTCGTTGGCGTTCTATGTGAAGATCATTTCCTGTACGGAGCTCGGAATTGACATGCTCGAAGTGCCTGTGCATTGCGGTGCATGCCTCTGGAACCTTCATTAACACGCATATTTCTCCAACCTTTACTACTCCGTCTGAAAATGTCTTTAGGTCAGCCCAATATGGATCGTAAAATGCCACAATAGTCCAGTCAGACGTTGCCATCCTTCCTGTGGCAATACATTCATAGTATATGCCTGGTTTGGGGTTGAATCGAGTTATATTAGTTCTTTGAGCAAATGCTAGAGGAAGTAACAATAGCATTAGGCAGATCGTCATTGCTAACGGTGGCAGACCGACCGACAAACGTCTTTTTGTCTCTGGTCCTGCGGTGTCCTTGATATCAGGGTCTTCTTTGTCGGGACGTTTTCCTCGAACCTTATGATGGATCCAGAATGGTCCACAATAGTCTACTCCGGCGTTGAGAAAGGGTCTGTTATGAGACACCCGATGCTCAGGTAAATCGCCCATGACTTGTTTAAAGAACTGAGGCCGGTGTTTGGTGCATAGTACGCAGCCCTGGATCACATTCCGGACCATCGGTTTCACCTTGACAATGTGGTACTGTTGCCGAGCTATCCCGCGTAGTGCCTCATGTCCACAATGAAGATTCTCTTCGTGAAGTTTCCGTAGTATCATTTTTACCACCGGATACTGGTGCTTGTTGTAGCCGAGTTGCTACTCGTATGATTGAATGTTCATCCAGTATTAGTGGCATTGTTGCCACCGTGATTTTGCGATCTAGTGGTTGATCAGGTCGTTTCTTTAAGTAATGATTTTCTACGTGCTTGGTCCAACTCTTCCAACTCTAACTGAGCCGTTTGTTTCTGCTTGTGACAAAACCGTAGCACATACGCCACTATTCGCTGTAGCGGCCCTTTCCGCCATACTAGCTCAGGTAGAGGGACTAAAAAAACAAAAATTGAAGGTAATATATAAAAAATAATGCCCTCCACGGAGGAAGCTGCCCAGTATCCAACCTGAATCAGGCAAGCTGAAGTCATAATTCGGGATTTCGAGGTAGCAAGAGACAAGCTAATATATTGGGCCGTCGTCCTCCACCTGAGATCGAAGATAGAAGGCAGGGCGGACGAGCGATGTGGCAGATACCAATTGGGCAAAAATCAGTCGGGCTTGATCACAGTGAGTCGCCCTAGAACCTTACTCAATGGCTCTGGAGCTAGACAACGTCATGAACATAAAAAAATGAGCTTCCCCGACCGCATCCCTTAGGCCACCATATCAACAACAAGCCGTTTATTGGCAGCAGTACCCATCAAATAATTTCTCCTCAAGATTCAATAACCCTATGACCTATGTAAATCATTGGACCCCGGCCTCGTATCAGACCCCGCTGGTACCAAACGGGTACCGTAGCCAACGAATCACTAGACCGGCCATTGAAATGGAACCAGCAACCTCAGGTCAGTCTAGGAATCAATTCCCAAACCATGGAAATTCTCAAATCCAAATCGAAGGGGGAGTCAAGAGAAGCCCCAGCGAGTCAACTTACTATTTCAAAAAGGCACAGTATCTTTTCCATCTGGAAGCATCAGCTGTGTCCGATCCCAATGTACTAGACTGCACCCCAAGGGCTAGTGAGGGTACCCCAAATAACGAACCATTGTAACTCAATTCACTCCGTCATCGGAAAAAAGGCCAGTTGATATTTTCCTAGACAGGACTTTTAGGATAAATTATCAAGACCTGACAGATTTTAGACGCACTAAGCTAGAAGACATAAGCGGCCTGATAAAATCTAAACAGGAGGGTAGTACCCGCTTTTCCACAAAAATATACATAAAACAAGAATACAAATAAAATAAAAGATGCAAGCAAATAAGAAAAAACAAACAAGAATGAAGAAATATTTAAAAGTTAAGTTTAAGAAATTATTAGACGAAGCACTCTTCACGAAGCAGGTGGTAACCAACACTTAGTCTTAAGAAAATTTCTCCTCAAGATTCAATAACCCTATGACCTATGTAAATCATAGGACTCCGGCCCCGTATCAGACCCCGCTGGTACCGAACGGGTACCGTAGCCAACGAATCACTAGACCGGCCATTGAAATGGAACCAGCAACCTCAGGTCAGTCTAGGAATCAATTCCCAAACCATGGAAATTCTCAAATCCAAATCGAAGGGGGAGTCAAGGGAAGCCCCAGCAAGTCAACTTACTATTTCAAAAAGGCACAGTATCTTTTCCATCTGGAAGCATCAACTGTGTCCGATCCCAATGTACTAGACTGCACCCCAAGGGCTAGTGAGGGTACCCCAAATAACGAACCATTGTAACTCAATTCACTCCGTCATCGGAAAAAAGGCCAGTTGATATTTTCCTAGACAGGACTTTTAGGATAAATTATCAAGGCCTGACAGATTTTAGACGCACTACGCTAGAAGACATAAGCGGCCTGATAAAATCTAAACAGAAGGATAGAACCCGTTTTTCCACAAAAATATACATAAAACAAGAATACAAATAAAATAAAAGATGCAAGCAAATAAGAAAAAACAAACAAGAATGAAGAAATATTTAAAAGTTAAGTTTAAGAAATTATTAGACGAAGCACTCTTCACGAAGCAGGTGGTAACCAACACTTAGTCTTAAGAAAATTTCTCCTCAAGATTCAATAACCCTATGACCTATGTAAATCATAGGACCCCGGCCCCGTATCAGACCCCGCTGGTACCAAACGGGTACCGTAGCCAACGAATCACTAGACCGGCCATTGAAATGGAACCAGCAACCTCAGGTCAGTCTAGGAATCAATTCCCAAACCATGGAAATTCTCAAATCCAAATCGAAGGGAGAGTCAAGGGAAGCCCCAGCAAGTCAACTTACTATTTCAAAAAGGCACAGTATCTTTTCCATCTGGAAGCATCAACTGTGTCCGATCCCAATGTACTAGACTGCACCCCAAGGGCTAGTGAGGGTACCCCAAATAACGAACCATTGTAACTCAATTCACTCCGTCATCGGAAAAAAGGCCAGTTGATATTTTCCTAGACAGGACTTTTAGGATAAATTATCAAGGCCTGACAGATTTTAGACGCACTACGCTAGAAGACATAAGCGGCCTGATAAAATCTAAACAGAAGGATAGAACCCGTTTTTCCACAAAAATATACATAAAACAAGAAAACAAATAAAATAAAAGATGCAAGCAAATAAGAAAAAACTAACAAGAATGAAGAAATATTTAAAAGTTAAGTTTAAGAAATTATTAGACGAAGCACTCTTCACGAAGCAGGTGGTAACCAACACTTAGTCTTAAGAAAGTTCATATTATAAGTATGACTAACTTTCTTCATCCTCAAGGATGGCAATGGTGATGATGCAGCAGGCAAGTGCTGCCCATTTCTTCAATTTTTACTCTCCGGTATTACCTCTTCAGCATGGATACGTTTATGCATTAGTGGTGTGTTTCGGATGATTCACGTTATAAATCTGCTGGAGTTCCAACAGGCGATCCAAACCACTCGGGCGGAATCCACCCTTCTAGCCGACCAGCGAAACATTACCTGGATCAGTCGGAGGAGGATAGAGAAAGATTACTTTCCACACCGGCCCGGAAACCCAGCGGCTCGGCTCAGCATGGAAATGTGTCGCTGGCTCCCCGGATGCGGCAGACTAGAACGCTGCGCTGAAGACCCAGTACAGCCTTGTTGCAGGCAATAACCAGCAATTCCGAATCAACGAAAAGCTTTTCGAGGCTACGTATTGCACTCTGCAAGAATTAAATGGCATCGGCATTCAAAATGAATTTATTTAAAATAATTACTTTATTGAAAAAATTTATTTAAAATATTTACTTTATTGGCATTGCATTTTATTTTATATGTAAACTGTTCTTTTATTTCCCAAAAAAAATATATAAATAAACGGAAAGTACTAAACAAATTAATTGAATAAAAATAATATTACATACGAAAGGAAGAATTTATCTTAAATAGAGATGGACGAAATGACAGAGATAATTTCCGCCTTACTAGCTCAGGTAGAGGGGCTAAAAAAACAGAAATAGAAGGTGTTGATTTTAGAAGGAAAGCATTCAGATTCAGTAGTCGTGGCGGACAAGCCGCTACCTAGAGCCCTAACTGAATTCGATCCTAAGCAGATAGCACCTCTACCGGAATGCGTCAAACAAATATTGCCCTCCACGGAGGAAGCTGCCCAGTATCCAACCTGAATCAGGCAAGCTGAAGTCATAATTCGGGACTACGAGGTAGCAAGAGACAAGCTAATATATTGGGCCGTCGTCCTCCACCTGAGATCGAAGAGAGAAGGCAGGGCGGACGAGATGCTCATCTCTAGCGATGTGGCAGATACCCATTGGCCAAAAAGCAGGTCCTTGACTCAAACTACGAGGATAGAGGGGACATAGGGACTCTGGAATACCAGATGAGTATGCTAGTCCGTGGTGATGGGAACCTGGAAGCATACTACAATAATAATAATAGGCACCTTTCACTGATTGCAGCAAAACTCAGAAATGCAGAGTATGATAAAGGAGTGATTGAAGTTTTCATAGGGTCGTATCGTGAAAGAGCCTTGGCAAATCCAAACCAAATGGAAGATGTCTCTTAAGTTGGTACAATTGTTCCCGAAGCTGGCCTGGTGATAGTAGTAACGGGCTTATTTTGCTATGATGGGCATCTGTAATTACTCGGGAAATTTCGGTTTGAATTCGTTGCAAATTCCCTGCAATAGCTGTCATCTGAGTAGTTAGCGTGATGTACCATTGCAATGCCTTTACTGCGTTGTCCTGGACCTTGGTCATGTCGTTCATTTGTTGCTCCATTAGTTTCATCTGATTTTCAATCGGCCTGGCCTGGTGATAGTAGTAACGGGCTTATTTTGCTATGATGGGCATCTGTAATTACTCGGGAAATTTCGGTTTGAATTCGTTGCAAATTCCCTGCAATAGCTGTCATCTGAGTAGTTAGCGTGATGTACCATTGCAATGCCTTTACTGCGTTGTCCTGGACCTTGGTCATGTCGTTCATTTGTTGCTCCATTAGTTTCATCTGATTTTCAATCGTGGCTTCATCTCGCTTAATGATATTGATCGTTGAGTCAATTACAGATGTCTGATTTTGCAGCAAGTTCAATAAGTAGTCTTCATTTGATTTAACTTTTCTTATGGTGCCTGACATCTCTGTTGCATATTTTGAGTCACCAAATAAGCCGTTCGCAATGTTCCCAATTATATTTAAAGGCGATCGTCGTTGGCGTTCTATGTGAAGATCATTTCCTGTACGGAGCTCGGAATTGACATGCTCGAAGTGCCTGTGCATTGCGGTGCATGCCTCTGGAACCTTCATTAACACGCATATTTCTCCAACCTTTACTACTCCGTCTGAAAATGTCTTTAGGTCAGCCCAATATGGATCGTAAAATGCCACAATAGTCCAGTCAGACGTTGCCATCTTTCCTGTGGCAATACTTTCATAGTATATGCCTGGTTTGGGGTTGAATCGAGTTATATTAGTTCTTTGAGCAAATGCTAGAGGAAGTAACAATAGCATTAGGCAGATCGTCATTGCTAACGGTGGCAGACCGACCGACAAACGTCTTTTTGTCTCTGGTCCTGCGGTGTCCTTGATATCAGGGTCTTCTTTGTCGGGACGTTTTCCTCGAACCTTATGATGGATCCAGAATGGTCCACAATAGTCTACTCCGGCGTTGAGAAAGGGTCTGTTATGAGACACCCGATGCTCAGGTAAATCGCCCATGACTTGTTTAAAGAACTGAGGCCGGTGTTTGGTGCATAGTACGCAGCCCTGGATCACATTCCGGACCATCGGTTTCACCTTGATAATGTGGTACTGTTGCCGAGCTATCCCGCGTAGTGCCTCATGTCCACAATGAAGATTCTCTTCATGAAGTTTCCGTAGTATCATTTTTACCACCGGATACTGGTGCTTGTTGTAGCCGAGTTGCTACTCGTATGATTGAATGTTCATCCAGTATTAGTGGCATTGTTGCCACCGTGATTTTGCGATCTAGTGGTTGATCAGGTCGTTTCTTTAAGTAATGATTTTCTACGTGCTTGGTCCAACTCTTCCAACTCTAACTGAGCCGTTTGTTTCTGCTTGTGACAAAACCGTAGCACATACGCCACTATTCGCTGTAGCGGCCCTTTCCGCCATACTAGCTCAGGTAGAGGGACTAAAAAAACAAAAATTGAAGGTATTGATGTTAGAAGGGAAGAATTCAGATCCAGTAGTCGTGGCGGACAAGCCGCTACCTAGAGCCCTACCGGAATGCGTCAAACAAATAATGCCCTCCACGGAGGAAGCTGAATCAGGCAAGCTGAAGTCATAATTCGGGATTTCGAGGTAGCAAGAGACAAGCTAATATATTGGGCCGTCGTCCTCCACCTGAGATCGAAGATAGAAGGCAGGGCGGACGAGCGATGTGGCAGATACCAATTGGGCAAAAATCAGTCGGGCTTGATCACAGTGAGTCGCCCTAGAACCTTACTCAATGGCTCTGAAGCTAGACAACGTCATGAACATAAAAAATTTAGCTTCCCCGACCGCATCCCTTAGGCCACCATATCAACAACAAGCCGTTTATTGGCAGCAGTACCCATCAAATAATTTCTCCTCAAGATTCAATAACCCTATGACCTATGTAAATCATAGGACCCCGGCCTCGTATCAGACCCCGCTGGTACCAAACGGGTACCGTAGCCAACGAATCACTAGACCGGCCATTGAAATGGAACCAGCAACCTCAGGTCAGTCTAGGAATCAATTCCCAAACCATGGAAATTCTCAAATCCAAATCGAAGGGGGAGTCAAGAGAAGCCCCAGCGAGTCAACTTACTATTTCAAAAAGGCACAGTATCTTTTCCATCTGGAAGCATCAGCTGTGTCCGATCCCAATGTACTAGACTGCACCCCAAGGGCTAGTGAGGGTACCCCAAATAACGAACCATTGTAACTCAATTCACTCCGTCATCGGAAAAAAGGCCAGTTGATATTTTCCTAGACAGGACTTTTAGGATAAATTATCAAGACCTGACAGATTTTAGACGCACTACGCTAGAAGACATAAGCGGCCTGATAAAATCTAAACAGGAGGGTAGTACCCGCTTTTCCACAAAAATATACATAAAACAAGAATACAAATAAAATAAAACATGCAAGCAAATAAGAAAAAACAAACAAGAATGAAGAAATATTTAAAAGTTAAGTTTAAGAAATTATTAGACGAAGCACTCTTCACGAAGCAGGTGGTAACCAACACTTAGTCTTAAGAAAATTTCTCCTCAAGATTCAATAACCCTATGACCTATGTAAATCATAGGACCCCGGCCCCGTATCAGACCCCGCTGGTACCAAACGGGTACCGTAGCCAACGAATCACTAGACCGGCCATTGAAATGGAACCAGCAACCTCAGGTCAGTCTAGGAATCAATTCCCAAACCATGGAAATTCTCAAATCCAAATCGAAGGGGGAGTCAAGGGAAGCCCCAGCAAGTCAACTTACTATTTCAAAAAGGCACAGTATCTTTTCCATCTGGAAGCATCAACTGTGTCCGATCCCAATGTACTAGACTGCACCCCAAGGGCTAGTGAGGGTACCCCAAATAACGAACCATTGTAACTCAATTCACTCCGTCATCGGAAAAAAGGCCAGTTGATATTTTCCTAGACAGGACTTTTAGGATAAATTATCAAGGCCTGACAGATTTTAGACGCACTACGCTAGAAGACATAAGCGGCCTGATAAAATCTAAACAGGAGGATAGAACCCGTTTTTCCACAAAAATATACATGAAACAAGAAAACAAATAAAATAAAAGATGCAAGCAAATAAGAAAAAACTAACAAGAATGAAGAAATATTTAAAAGTTAAGTTTAAGAAATTATTAGACGAAGCACTCTTCACGAAGCAGGTGGTAACCAACACTTAGTCTTAAGAAAGTTCATATTATAAGTATGACTAACTTTCTTCATCCTCAAGGATGGCAATGGTGATGATGCAGCAGGCAAGTGCTGCCCATTTCTTCAATTCTTACTCTCCGGTATTACCTCTTCAGCATGGATACGTTTATGCATTAGTGGTGTGTTTCGGATGATTCACGTTATAAATCTGCTGGAGTTCCAACAGGCGATCCAAACCACTCGGGCGGAATCCACCCTTCTAGCCGACCAGCGAAACATTACCTGGATCAGTCGGAGGAGGATAGAGAAAGATTACTTTCCACACCGGCCCGGAAACCCAGCGGCTCGGCTCAGCATGGAAATGTGTCGCTGGCTCCCTGGATGCGGCAGACTAGAACGCTGCGCTGAAGACCCAGTACAGCCTTGTTGCAGGCAATAACCAGCAATTCCGAATCAACGAAAAGCTTTTCGAGGCTACGTATTGCACTCTGCAAGAATTAAATGGCATCGGCATTCAAAATGAATTTATTTAAAATAATTACTTTATTGAAAAAATTTATTTAAAATATTTACTTTATTGGCATTGCATTTTATTTTATATGTAAACTGTTCTTTTATTTCCCAAAAAAAATATATAAATAAACGGAAAGTACTAAACAAATTAATTGAATAAAAATAATATTACATACGAAAGGAAGAATTTATCTTAAATAGAGATGGACGAAATGACAGAGATAATTTCCGCCTTACTAGCTCAGGTAGAGGGGCTAAAAAAACAGAAATAGAAGGTGTTGATTTTAGAAGGAAAGCATTCAGATCCAGTAGTCGTGGCGGACAAGCCGCTACCTAGAGCCCTAACTGAATTCGATCCTAAGCAGATAGCACCTCTACCGGAATGCGTCAAACAAATATTGCCCTCCACGGAGGAAGCTGCCCAGTATCCAACCTGAATCAGGCAAGCTGAAGTCATAATTCGGGACTACGAGGTAGCAAGAGACAAGCTAATATATTGGGCCGTCGTCCTCCACCTGAGATCGAAGAGAGAAGGCAGGGCGGACGAGATGCTCATCTCTAGCGATGTGGCAGATACCCATTGGCCAAAAAGCAGGTCCTTGACTCAAACTACGAGGATAGAGGGGACATAGGGACTCTGGAATACCAGATGAGTATGCTAGTCCGTGGTGATGGGAACCTGGAAGCATACTACAATAATATTAATAGGCACCTTTCACTGATTGCAGCAAAACTCAGAAATGCAGAGTATGATAAAGGAGTGATTGAAGTTTTCATAGGGTCGTATCGTGAAAGAGCCTTGGCAAATCCAAACCAAATGGAAGATGTCTCTTAAGTTGGTACAATTGTTCCCGAAGCTGGCCTGGTGATAGTAGTAACGGGCTTATTTTGCTATGATGGGCATCTGTAATTACTCGGGAAATTTCGGTTTGAATTCGTTGCAAATTCCCTGCAATAGCTGTCATCTGAGTAGTTAGCGTGATGTACCATTGCAATGCCTTTACTGCGTTGTCCTGGACCTTGGTCATGTCGTTCATTTGTTGCTCCATTAGTTTCATCTGATTTTCAATCGTGGCTTCATCTCGCTTAATGATATTGATGGTTGAGTCAATTACAGATGTCTGATTTTGCAGCAAGTTCAATAAGTAGTCTTCATTTGATTTAACTTTTCTTATGGTGCCTGACATCTCTGTTGCATATTTTGAGTCACCAAATAAGCCGTTCGCAATGTTCCCAATTATATTTAAAGGCGATCGTCGTTGGCGTTCTATGTGAAGATCATTTCCTGTACGGAGCTCGGAATTGACATGCTCGAAGTGCCTGTGCATTGCGGTGCATGCCTCTGGAACCTTCATTAACACGCATATTTCTCCAACCTTTACTACTCCGTCTGAAAATGTCTTTAGGTCAGCCCAATATGGATCGTAAAATGCCACAATAGTCCAGTCAGACGTTGCCATCCTTCCTGTGGCAATACTTTCATAGTATATGCCTGGTTTGGGGTTGAATCGAGTTATATTAGTTCTTTGAGCAAATGCTAGAGGAAGTAACAATAGCATTAGGCAGATCGTCATTGCTAACGGTGGCAGACCGACCGACAAACGTCTTTTTGTCTCTGGTCCTGCGGTGTCCTTGATATCAGGGTCTTCTTTGTCGGGACGTTTTCCTCGAACCTTATGATGGATCCAGAATGGTCCACAATAGTCTACTCCGGCGTTGAGAAAGGGTCTGTTATGAGACACCCGATGCTCAGGTAAATCGCCCCTGACTTGTTTAAAGAACTGAGGCCGGTGTTTGGTGCATAGTACGCAGCCCTGGATCACATTCCGGACCATCGGTTTCACCTTGATAATGATAATTGGTACTGTTGCCGAGCTACCCCGCGTAGTGCCTCATGTCCACAATGAAGATTCTCTTCATGAAGTTTCCGTAGTATCATTTTTACCACCGGATACTGGTGCTTGTTGTAGCCGAGTTGCTACTCGTATGATTGAATGTTCATCCAGTATTAGTGGCATTGTTGCCACCGTGATTTTGCGATCTAGTGGTTGATCAGGTCGTTTCTTTAAGTAATGATTTTCTACGTGCTTGGTCCAACTCTTCCAACTCTAACTGAGCCGTTTGTTTCTGCTTGTGACAAAACCGTAGCACATACGCCACTATTCGCTGTAGCCGGTAAAATGAATTTCTGTGCTTTACCGTATATATCCATTCACTCGTGTTGTTGGCATTGGCAGTCACCATGCTGAATACCTTTGTTTTCTTTTCAGCGGTATCCATTGTGTGCTCTGTAGGCTTAAATGGTGCTGGCCAACCACGTTGTGGTCCATGCAAAAATAGTGGTCCATACAACTATAAGGTATGTGTGCTAAGCTGGGCTGCTGATATGCCTCGAGATAGGACATCTGCTGCGTTGAGCGCTGATGACACATGACGCCATTGCCTTGGATGTGATACTGCATGTATTTTGGTCAATCGATTCGCCACAAAAGTGTGAAATTGTGATGCCCGTGAATTAATCCAAGAGAGTACTACTGTTGAGTCTGACCAAAGAAATGATTCCACACCTTTTGATCCTAATTGGAGATCCTATCGTACTCTATCCGTGAGTTCAGCTGCACATAGTTCCAGCCGGGGCAGTGTCTGCCTTTCAAGGGTAGCCACTCTCGACTTGGCGCACATCAATCTGACCGAAATTTGGCCATTTTTATAGGTTGATCGGACATAAACTGCTGCACCATACGCCTTTTCTGATGCATCAACAAATGTATGCAATTCCTTTGTAGTGGGGACCTTGCCATCAAAAATATGCCTTGGGATTTTCATGTGGTTTAGTGCCTGTACATCCTCTCGGTAGGCTTTCCATTGCTTCTCCAAATACGGCGGTAGGTCACCATCCATCTCAATTTGTTCGGTAGTAACATGTTGAAGAAACATTTTCGCTCTTACCACTACCGGTGCGAGCAGTCCTAGAGGATCGAAGATTTGACCGACTTCAGATAGCACCACTCGTCTGGTTATTCCTTTTGTATGTCTTTGAGCCTTTCCACATAATTGCTCTTCTTTGGGTGCCCATATGATTCCCAATGTTTTGACACTTGTTTGTGCCAGTGTGTCACCAAGATTGATGTCAGCAATGGTATCTTCCTTTGGAATTTCCTTTAGAAGTTGACTGCTATTTGAACACCATTTTCGTAAGTTGAAACCCTTAGGTCTCAAGATTTCTACCAACTCTTGTCTTATTTGCAGGGCTTCTGGTAAACTGTCTGCTCATGTGAGACAATTATCAACATAAAAGTCATTTTTTAATGCTAATGCTCCAGACGACAATTTTTCAATGTTTTTCACTGCCAAATATTCCAGACACTTCGTCGCTAAATATGGGGCTGATGTGGTTCCGTAATTTGTCGACTACCGATTTGTAATTCATTTTTTCTTCAGGCACAATTTGACTTAATGTCCTGGACAATGAATCCAGCAGCGCACTTTGTTTGCGAACCAGTGGTTTGATCCCGACTCGCTCTTCCTCTCGTTGATGAGCTTGTCTCCCTAATTTTATTTTTGCCAAATGGTCCTTCCAATCTTCCACTATATTAGTTACAACCGCCTTCATTTTGCTGAAATAGTCCGTTACAAAATAGTCATCTTCTGTTGCCACGTTGTTTAATTTTTCCATTAACTCCTGATGACTTTTCTCGAAGTTCTCCCACATGTATTCCAGAAGCTCAAGTTTCTCCTCGAAATAAGATGGCTTCATTTTCCTGGCGAAGGAATCCTTTTTGGTATTCCGAATGAAAGCCTGAATTGCTTCACCTCGTTCTGTCTGCTGCTTATAAAACTCCTCCATGTTTTTTTTTTTTTGTTTTTTTTTATATATATTCTTTTGTAATTGTTTATTTGTGCTAGTACTTGACCCGTTGGAAGTTTATTTATTTTGTCAAAGACAGGGAACGCTCTGACTCGTTCCTAATATTGGTCAGGTGTAGCACAAATAAGAATAAGAAACAAGTTGAAGTCGTCTTTTCATTAGTGTTTTAACAATAGTTATTTTTTATGTCCAATATACCTAATTTTTTACACTGATACACGCCACGACAGTGAAACCAGTTTTTTAATTTCTTTTCTTTGTTATATATTTTTTAAAAAAATTGCTGACCAATGCCGAACTCTATACTCGTGCGTACTACCTGGGTTACTGACCAAGTTAACTAGGTCAGCGATTGCTGACGTCAGGGAATGCAACAGAGTTTATGAGTTGATCAACCTTTTTATTTTATTTTTTTTTTGTTTTTTTTTTTTTTTTACAATAACTTTTTGTGATTTGGTCGCCTTGTTGACACAAATCGATGTTAAATGTTGTTGACAAAGTGATCGCCTAGTTGATCAACCTTTTGTTCAATGGGTATGCACTGCTACCCCGTCACGAAAAACTAACTCTTAGTTTCCCAATAATTGTTTTTAGTCGCCAAGGTGACTTTTTAGTCGGGACCGAAGATTGATGTGAAATGTTCATCAATTTGTGCCCTCGCTTAGGATTGTTCTGTGTTCAAAGCGTGCAAAGAAAGTAGTCGCCTAGTTCATCAGTTTTCTTGTTGTTGAGATATTGGTCGCCTGAGTTGACCAAATATTCACACTTGATGACGGTTTCACCAAGTCGGGGTCACCAAAATGTTCAATGAAAGACGTTTAGTATTTCTTGAATGTATTTATTGTTTATTTATTTATAAGCAAATAGGCACTAGCCCATAAACCAGTGACTAATAATCGTCGCAACCAACACATAAATTGGGTGGACTTCGGAGTCAGATTACAAAGGTAATCTTTGGGGGCCAAAAACGCAGCGATACACACCCGATGTAACTACCCGATGTAGCTTTCACTGATTGTAGCAAAACTCAGAAATGCAGGGAATGATAAAGGAGTGATTGAAGTTTTCATAGGTTCGTGTCGTGAAAGAGCCTTGCGGGTCTTCATAAGAGCGCTACATCAAGAAATGTCGGGCTTGATCACAGTGAATGGCCCTAGAACCTTATCAGACGCATTTTCAATTGCTCTGGAGCTAGACAACGTCATGAACACAAAAAATTTAGCTTCCCCGACCGCATCCCTTAGGCCACCATATCAACAATGGGCCGTTTATTGGCAGCAGTACCCATCAAATAATTTCTCCTCAAGATTCAATAACCCCATGACCTATGTAAATCATAGGACCCCGGCCCCGTATCAGACCCCGCTGGTACCAAACGGGTACCGTAGCTAACGAATCACTAGACCGGCCATTGAAATGGAACCAGCAACCTCAGGTCAGTCTAGGAATCAATTCCCAAACCATGGAAATTCTCAAATCCAAATCGAAGGGGGAGTCAAGGGAAGCCCCAGCGAGTCAACTAACCCTTTCAAAAAGGCACAGTATCTATTCCATCTGGAAGCATCAACTGTGTCCAATCCCAATGTACTAGACTGCACCCCAAAGGCTAGTGATGGTACTCCAAATAACGAACCATTGTAACTCAATTCACTCCATCATCGGAAAAAAGGCCAGACAGGACTTTTAGGATAAATTACTGACAGATTTTAGGCGCAATACGCTAGAAGACATAAGCGGCCTGACAAAATCTAAACAGGAGGATAGAACCCGTTTTTCCACAAAAATACAAAAATATACAAAAAACAAGAATACAAATAAAATAAAAGATGCAAGCAAATAAGAAAAAACAAACAAGAATGAAGAAATATTTAAAAGTTAAGTTTAAGAAATTATTAGACGAAGCAGGTGGTAACCAACACTTAGTCTTAAGAGAATTCATATTATAAGCATTACTAACTTTCTTCATCTTCAAGGATGGCAATGGTGATGATGCAGCAGGCAAGTGCTGCCCATTTCTTCAATTCTTACTCTCCGGTATTACCTCTTCAGCATGGATACGTTTATGCATTAGTGGTGTGTTTCGGATGATTCACGTTATAAATCTGCTGGAGTTCCAACAGGCGATCCAAACCACTCGGGCGGAATCCACCCTTCTAGCCGACCAGCGAACCATTACCTGGATCAGTCGGAGGAGGATAGAGAAAGATTACTTTCCACACCGGCCCGGAAACCCAGCGCCGTAGAATGGCTCGGCTCAGCATGGAAATGGGAGGGAGGGAGAGGATCTAACACCATGAACTCTGCGAGTGCCCACAAACAATTTGGCCACTCTTCTCCTCGCACAAACTACTGGCTCAGCAGAAAGGATGGAGAAGCAAACATTCCAACTGCTTGCGCAAGAGCTAAGGCAGTGACACCGGATGCGCGTGTGAATGTTGGACGGTCATTCACGCTGCGTAAGCAACTTAGGCCAGCTAGAGAGCTTTGGTGCTTCTTGGCTGGAGAGCCATCGGACATTCTTGGAGCAGCGAGCTATAGAGCAACAAGCTTAATATTATTCCCAACAATTGTAAAATCATTTTGTATTATTCCTCAGCACTAATCCTAATTAAATAAAATGTAATGTTATTGAAGTCCGTTGGATTGTTATTTAGGTAAATTACTCTTTAATCAAATCCTTACTTAATCGTAAAATGACTCCCGCATGACTATGTGGGAGTTAACTGGCGCCCGAGCAGGGACCGCCTCGAAAACAATCGCGAGTGTCAAACCGAGTGCCGGTGAAATTATAAAGAAATCAAAAACAAAAAAAGAAAAAGAACAAATTATAAAAAAATTAAATAAAAATCAAAAGCATCAAACAGCCGCCTGACAGAAAACTACAGTAAAACTTTTTTATTTTTTCGTTAACGTGAGTGAAAATCGAATGTTCTAAAAATTTTTAGTGGGTGGCCGCCGCCTGATAAGCGTGGGCCCGGGGTTCAAAACCTCGTTGAGGAATTACCATTCGTTGAACAACTCAACTCTGATTGTCAGTTCCGCCTGACCAAGGGGCACCCGGCTTGTACAAAGTAAACGGTGTCTGAGGCAGTTGACTTTATAAAAAAAAAAAAAAAAAAACATGAAACATGAGTACTTACATACTCAAACCAAAACAATCAAACAAACGAAAATGTGAATAAACAGTTTTAAGAAAATGTGTTGCCGCGGTGCGTGGGTATTGGCCGCTGGCTGTGTCTTCACTGAAAGAGTCCCTTCAAGCGGGGACGTGGAGCCCACTCCTACCTACATAGGTCCTTAACTGGACTAAACAGAAAAATGGAGCGACGAAAAAAACAGAATACTTGCGACCTAAAAAAAAAAAAGAAAAGAAACTAGAGAAAAATCAAAATTAAATTAAATTTAAATCTGGTTAGATTACGACCTATTTGAAATTTAAATCAACCCTTAAATCAAATTTTAATAAAAAAAACTCGCAAAGTCAATAAAACAAAGAGACAAAATTAAAAAATGCAAAAATTAAAATAAACTCACGAAATCTTTAACGCTGAAGAACAAAATTTTAAAAATGGAAAAATTAAAATGTAATCAAGAAATTTTTAACACTGAAGAACAAACCTAAAAATACAAAAATTAAAATAAATTCAAGAAATTTTTTAATGCTGACCCGAGTATTTTTTTAACTTTTGTCCTCTTCTTTCTCTCAAAATATATCAGCCTCAGGTCAGGAGAAAAAAAGTCCTTACAACACATACAAAACACAAGTTCTAATTACCACCACCACTTAAAAGACAATGCCGCTAACCACAATCACTCGGGTAAGCGAAGAGTGCTCAAACAAAAAAAAAAAAAACAAACAAACTCAAAAAAAACACAATTTTATTATTTCAAATTACATACAAAATATAAAAATTACATTTTCCATTCAAAAAGAATTTATTTAAAATAATTACTTTATTGAACAAATTTATTTAAAATATTTACATTATTTGCATTGCACTTTATTTTATATGTAAATTGTTCTTTTATTTCCCAAAAAAAAATATAAATAAACGGAAAGTACTAAACAAATTAATTGAATAAAAATATCTTAAATAGTTACTTTATTGCATTGTATTTAATTTTTCCAAGTTGAAATATTTTTGAAAAAGAGATGGACGAAATGACAGATGCCATTTCCGCCATACTAGCTCAGGTAGAGGGACTAAAAAAACAAAAATAGAAGGTATTGATTTTAGAAGGGAAGAATTCAGATCCAGTAGTCGTGGCGGACAAGCCGCTACCTAGAGCCCTACCGGAATGCGTCAAACAAATAATGCCCTCCACGGAGGAAGCTGCCCAGTATCCAACCTGAATCAGGCAAGCTGAAGTCATAATTCGGGATTACGAGGTAGCAAGAGACAAGCTAATATATTGGGCCGTCGTCCTCCACCTGAGATCGAAGATAGAAGGCAGGGCGGACGATATGCTCATCTCTAGCGATGTGGCAGATACCAATTGGGCAAAAATCAGTCGGGCTTGATCACAGTGAATCGCCCTATAACCTTATCAGACGCATTTTCAATTGCTCTGGAGCTAGACAACGTCATGAACACAAAAAATTTAGCTTCCCCGACCGCATCCCTTAGGCCACCATATCAACAACGGGCCGTTTATTGGCAGCAGTACCCATCAAATAATTTCTCCTCAAGATTCAATAACCCCATGACCTATGTAAATCATAGGACCCCGGCCTCGTATCAGACCCCGCTGGTACCAAACGGGTACCGTAGCCAACGAATCACTAGACCGGCCATTGAAATGGAACCAGCAACCTCAGGTCAGTCTAGGAATCAATTCCGAAACCATGGAAATTCTCAAATCCAAATCGAAGGGGGAGTCAAGAGAAGCCCCAGCGAGTCAACTTACTATTTCAAAAAGGCACAGTATCTTTTCCATCTGGAAGCATCAGCTGTGTCCGATCCCAATGTACTAGACTGCACCCCAAGGGCTAGTGAGGGTACCCCAAATAACAAACCATTGTAACTCAATTCACTCCATCATCGGAAAAAAGGCCAGTTGATATTTTCCTAGACAGGACTTTTAGGATAAATTATCAAGGCCTGACAGATTTTAGACGCACTACGCTAGAAGACATAAGCGGCCTGATAAAATCTAAACAGGAGGATAGAACCCGTTTTTCCACAAAAATATACATTAAACAAGAATACAAATAAAATAAAAGATGCAAGCAAATAAGAAAAAACAAACAAGAATGAAGAAATATTTAAAAGTTAAGTTTAAGAAATTATTAGACGAAGCACTCTTCACGAAGCAGGTGGTAACCAACACTTAGTCTTAAGAAAATTTCTCCTCAAGATTCAATAACCCTATGACCTATGTAAATCATAGGACCCCGGCCCCGTATCAGACCCCGCTGGTACCAAACGGGTACCGTAGCCAACGAATCACTAGACCGGCCATTGAAATGGAACCAGCAACCTCAGGTCAGTCTAGGAATCAATTCCCAAACCATGGAAATTCTCAAATCCAAATCGAAGGGGGAGTCAAGAGAAGCCCCAGCGAGTCAACTTACTATTTCAAAAAGGCACAGTATCTTTTCCATCTGGAAGCATCAGCTGTGTCCGATCCCAATGTACTAGACTGCACCCCAAGGGCTAGTGAGGGTACCCCAAATAACGAACCATTGTAACTCAATTCACTCCGTCATCGGAAAAAAGGCCAGTTGATATTTTCCTAGACAGGACTTTTAGGATAAATTATCAAGACCAGACAGATTTTAGACGCACTACGCTAGAAGACATAAGCGGCCTGATAAAATCTAAACAGGAGGATAGAACCCGTTTTTCCACAAAAATATACATAAAACAAGAATACAAATAAAATAAAAGATGCAAGCAAATAAGAAAAAACAAACAAGAATGAAGAAATATTTAAAAGTTAAGTTTAAGAAATTATTAGACGAAGCACTCTTCACGAAGCAGGTGGTAACCAACACTTAGTCTTAAGAAAATTCATATTATAAGCATAACTAACTTTCTTCATCTTCAAGGATGGCAATGGTGATGATGCAGCAGGCAAGTGCTGCCCATTTTCTCAATTCTTACTCTCCGGTAATACCCCTTCAGCATGGATACGTTTGTGCATTAGTGGTGTGTTTCGGATGATTCACGTAATAAATCTGCTGGATTTCGAACAGGCGATCCAAACCACTTGGGCGGAATCCACCCTTCTAGCCGACCAGCGAACCATTACCTGGATCAGTCGGAGGACGATAGAGAAAGATTACTTTCCACACCGGCCCGGAAACCCAGCGCCGTAGAATGGCTCGGCTCAGCATGGAAATGTGTCGCTGGCTCCCCGGATGCGGCAGACTAGAACGCGGCGCTGAAGACCCAGTACAGCCTTGTTGCAGGCAATAACCAGCAAATTCGAATCAACGAAAAGCTTTTCGAGGCTACGTATCGCACTCTGCAAGAATTAAATGGCATCGGCATTCAAAAAGAATTTGTTTAAAATAATTACTTTATTGAAAAAATTGATTTAAAATATTTACTTTATTTGCATTGCACTTTATTTTATATGTAAACTGTTCTTTTATTTCCCAAAAAAATATATATAAATAAACGGAAAGTACTAAACAAATTAATTGAATAAAAATAATATTACATACGAAAGGAAGAATTTATCTTAAATAGAGATGGACGAAATGACAGAGATAATTTCCGCCATACTAGCTCAGGTAGAGGGGCTAAAAAA
The DNA here is from genome assembly GCA_018152135.1 of Drosophila paulistorum. Taxonomy (NCBI): domain Eukaryota; kingdom Metazoa; phylum Arthropoda; class Insecta; order Diptera; family Drosophilidae; genus Drosophila; species Drosophila paulistorum. The sequence continues at coordinate 14,970,187 of JAECXG010000822.1, read as the reverse complement.
ACAGAAATAGAAGGTGTTGATTTTAGAAGGAAAGCATTCAGATCCAGTAGTCGTGGCGGACAAGCCGCTACCTAGAGCCCTAACTGAATTCGATCCTAAGCAGATAGCACCTCTACCGGAATGCGTCAAACAAATAATGCCCTCCACGGAGGAAGCTGCCCAGTATCCAACCTGAATCAGGCAAGCTGAAGACATAATTCGGGATTACGAGGTAGCAAGAGACAAGCTAATATATTGGGCCGTCGTCCTCCACCTGAGATCGAAGATAGAAGGCAGGGCGGACGAGATGCACATCTCTAGCGATGTGGCAGATACCAATTGGCCAAAAAGCAGGTCCTTGACTCAAACTACGAGGATAGAGGGGACATAGGGACTCTGGAATACCAGATAAGTATGCTAGTCCGTGGTGATGGGAACCTGGAAGCATACTACAATAATATTAATAGGCACCTTTCACAGCAAAACTCAGAAATGCAGAGTATGATAAAGAAGTTTTCATAGGCTCGTATCGTGAAAGAGCCTTGGCAAATCCAAACCAAATGGAAGATGTCTCTTAAGTTGGTACAATTGTTCCCGAAGCTGGCCTGGTGATAGTAGTAACGGGCTTATTTTGCTATGATGGGCATCTGTAATTACTCGGGAAATTTCGGTTTGAATTCGTTGCAAATTCCCTGCAATAACTGTCATCTGAGTAGTTAGCGTGATGTACCATTGCAATGCCTTTACTGCGTTGTCCTGGACCTTGGTCATGTCGTTCATTTGTTGCTCCATTAGTTTCATCTGATTTTCAATCGTGGCTTCATCTCGCTTAATGATATTGATCGTTGAGTCAATTACAGATGTCTGATTTTACAGCAAGTTCAATAAGTAGTCTTCATTTGATTTAACTTTTCTTATGGTGCCTGACATCTCTGTTGCATATTTTGAGTCACCAAATAAGCCGTTCGCAATGTTCCCAATTATATTTAAAGGCGATCGTCGTTGGCGTTCTATGTGAAGATCATTTCCTGTACGGAGCTCTGAATTGACATGCTCGAAGTGCCTGTGCATTGCGGTGCATGCCTCTGGAACCTTCATTAAGACGCATATTTCTCCAACCTTTACTACTCCGTCTGAAAATGTCTTTAGGTCAGCCCAATATGGTTCGAGATCGTAAAATGCCACAATAGTCCAGTCAGACGTTGCCATCCTTCCTGTGGCAATACTTTCATAGTATATGCCTGGTTTGGGGTTGAATCGAGTTATATTAGTTCTTTGAGCAAATGCTAGAGGAAGTAACAATAGCATTAGGCAGATCGTCATTGCTAACGGTGGCGGACCGACCGACAAACGTCTTTTTGTCTCTGGTCCTGCGGTGTCCTTGATATCAGTGTCTTCTTGTGAGTTCGATCCTGTGTCATCTGCCTTGATTTTACGTTTTATTCCCGTCTCTCTAAGCAAGGGAGCCAATTTATGGATAGCCCGCTTGTAGGTACCACGGCTGTTTTCACGTCTACCACGCGGACGTATCCTGGATATAATTTAACAATTCGTCCAATTGGCCACTGTAGGATTGGCACATTATCCTCCTTTAGAATTACCATCATGCCTTCTTTGTTATATGGTTTTTTCAATTTAGATGTACCCTGCAATTTTTGTAGGTACTCTTGAGACCATTGTGTCCAGAATGCATGCTTTAGCCGTTGGACTAATTCCCATTGCTCTGGAATCGATCGCTGTGTTACTGGCTCTGCATCTGGTTGGGCTACTAATGGTTCTCCGATCAATAGATGGCCTGGGGTTAGAGGCTTCCCATAGTCCTCCGAAATGTGGAGACCGTGGTGGCATGAACTTAAATCGCACTCCTTTTTGATTGCAAAATTCCTTGATACTACCTGCTGCCGTTTCTGAGTGTATTGTATCGGTCAGCTCCTTAAGTTGGTTGTTTGCTCCAACAAAGTTTGTTGCATTATCGCAGTAAAATGTCTGGCATCTTCCTCTGCGCCCAATGAAGCGCCGAAGGGCGCCGACAAATGAGGAGGTGGACAGGTCTCCGACCAACTCCAAGTGTACTGCCTTGGTTGCAGAGCATACAAATACTGCAATGTAAGCTTTGTCGGGACGTTTTCCTCGAACCTTATGATGGGTCCAGAATGGTCCACAATAGTCTACTCCGGCGTTGAAAAAGGGTCTATTATGAGACATCCGATGCTCAGGTAAGTTGCCCATGACTTGTTTAAAGAACTGAGGCCGGTGTTTGGTGCATACTACGCAGCCCTGGATCACATTCCGGACCATCGGTTTCACCTTGATAATGTGGTACTGTTGCCGAGCTATCCCGCGTAGTTCCTCATGTCCACAATGAAGATTCTCTTCATGAAGTTTCCGTAGTATCATTTTTACCACCGGATACTGGTGCTTGTTGTAGCCGAGTTGCTACTCGTATGATTGAATGTTCATCCAGTATTAGTGGCATTGTTGCCACCGTGATTTTGCGATCTAGTGGTTGATCAGGTCGTTTCTTTAAGTAATGATTTTCTACGTGCTTGGTCCAACTCTTCCAACTCTAACTGAGCCGTTTGTTTCTGCTTGTGACAAAACCGTAGCACATACGCCACTATTCGCTGTAGCCGGTAAAATGAATTTCTGTGCTTTACCGTATATATCCATTCACTCGTGTTGTTGGCATTGGCAGTCACCATGCTGAATACCTTTGTTTTCTTTTCAGCGGTATCCATTGTGTGCTCTGTAGGCTTAAATGGTGCTGGCCAACCACGTTGTGGTCCATGCAAAAATAGTGGTCCATACAACTATAAGGTATGTGTGCTAAGCTGGGCTGCTGATATGCCTCGAGATAGGACATCTGCTGCGTTGAGCGCGGATGACACATGACGCCATTGCCTTGGATGTGATACTGCATGTATTTTGGTCAATCGATTCGCCACAAAAGTGTGAAAATGTGATGCCCGTGAATTAATCCAAGAGAGTACTACTGTTGAGTCTGACCAAAGAAATGATTCCACACCTTTTGATCCTAATTGGAGATCCTATCGTACTCTATCCGTGAGTTCAGCTGCACATAGTTCCAGCCGGGGCAGTGTCTGCCTTTCAAGGGTAGCCACTCTCGACTTGGCGCACATCAATCTGACCGAAATTTGGCCATTTTTATAGGTTGATCGGACATAAACTGCTGCTCCATACGCCTTTTCTGATGCATCAACAAATGTATGCAATTCCTTTGTAGTGGGGACCTTGCCATCAAAAATATGCCTTGGGATTTTCATGTGGTTTAGTGCCTGTACATCCTCTCGGTAGGCTTTCCATTGCTTCTCCAAATACGGCGGTAGGTCACCATCCATCTCAATTTGTTCGGTAGTAACATGTTGAAGAAACATTTTCGCTCTTACCACTACCGGTGCGAGCAGTCCTAGAGGATCGAAGATTTGACCGACTTCAGATAGCACCACTCGTCTGGTTATTCCTTTTGTATGTCTTTGAGCCTTTCCACATAATTGCTCTTCTTTGGATGCCCATATGATTCCCAATGTTTTGACACTTGTTTGTGCCAGTGTGTCACCGAGATTGATGTCAGCAATGGTATCTTCCTTTGGAATTTCCTTTAGAAGTTGACTGCTATTTGAACACCATTTTCGTAAGTTGAAACCCTTAGGTCTCAAGATTTCTACCAACTCTTGTCTTATTTGCAGGGCTTCTGGTAAACTGTCTGCTCATGTGAGACAATCATCAACATAAAAGTCATTTTTTAATGCTAATGCTCCAGACGACAATTTTTCAATGTTTTTCACTGCCAAATATTCCAGACACTTCGTCGCTAAATATGGGGCTGATGTGGTTCCGTAATTTGTCGACTACCGATTTGTAATTCATTTTTTCTTCAGGCACAATTTGACTTAATGTCCTGGACAATGAATCCAGCAGCGCACTTTGTTTGCGAACCAGTGGTTTGATCCCGACTCGCTCTTCCTCTCGTTGATGAGCTTGTCTCCCTAATTTTATTTTTGCCAAATGGTCCTTCCAATCTTCCACTATATTAGTTACAACCGCCTTCATTTTGCTGAAATAGTCCGTTACAAAATAGTCATCTTCTGTTGCCACGTTGTTTAATTTTTCCATTAACTCCTGATGACTTTTCTCGAAGTTCTCCCACATGTATTCCAGAAGCTCAAGTTTCTCCTCGAAATAAGATGGCTTCATTTTCCTGGCGAAGGAATCCTTTTTGGTATTCCGAATGAAAGCCTGAATTGCTTCACCTCGTTCTGTCTGCTGCTTATAAAACTCCTCCATGTTTTTTTTTTTTTTTTTTATATATTCTTTTGTAATTGTTTATTTGTGCTAGTACTTGACCCGTTGGAAGTTTATTATTTTTTTATCAAAGACAGGGAACGCTCCGACTCGTTCCTAATATTGGTCAGGTGTAGCACAAATAAGAATAAGAAACAAGTTGAAGTCGTCTTTTCATTAGTGTTTTAACAATAGTTATTTTTTATGTCCAATATACCTAATCTTTTACACTGATACACGCCACGACAGTGAAACCAGTTTTTTAATTTCTTTTCTTTGTTATATATTTTTTTTAAAAATTGCTGACCAATGCCGAACTCTATACTCGTGCGTACTACCTGGGTTACTGACCAAGTTAACTAGGTCAGCGATTGCTGACGTCAGGGAATGCAACAGAGTTTATGAGTTGATCAACCTTTTTATTTTATTTTTTTTTTTTTTTTTTTTTTTTTTTTTACAATAACTTTTTGTGATTTGGTCGCCTTGTTGACACAAATCGATGTTAAATGTTGTTGACAAAGTGATCGCCTAGTTGATCAACCTTTTGTTCAATGGGTATGCACTGCTACCCCGTCACGAAAAACTAACTCTTAGTTTCCCAATAATTGTTTTTAGTCGCCAAGGTGACTTTTTAGTCGGGACCGAAGATTGATGTGAAATGTTCATCAATTTGTGCCCTCGCTTAGGATTGTTCTGTGTTCAAAGCGTGCAAAGAAAGTAGTCGCCTAGTTCATCAGTTTTCTTGTTGTTGAGATATTGGTCGCCTGAGTTGACCAAATATTCACACTTGATGACGGTTTCACCAAGTCGGGGTCACCAAAATGTTCAATGAAAGACGTTAGTATTTCTTGAATGTATTTATTGTTTATTTATTTATAAGCAAATAGGCACTAGCCCATAAACCAGTGACTAATAGTCGTCGCAACCAACACATAAATTGGGTGGGCTTCGGAGTGAGATTACAAAGGTAATCTTTGGGGGCCAAAAACGCAGCGATACACACCCGATGTAACTACCCGATGTAGCTTTCACTGATTGTAGCAAAACTCAGAAATGCAGGGAATGATAAAGGAGTGATAGAAGTTTTCATAGGCTCGTATCGTGAAAGAGCCTTGCGGGTCTTCATAAGAGCGCTACCTCAAGAAATGTCGGGCTTGATCACAGTGAATCGCCCTAGAACCTTATCAGACGCATTTTCAATTGCTCTGGAGCTAGACAACGTCATGAACACAAAAAATTTGGCTTCCCCGACCGCATCCCTTAGGCCATCATATCACCAATAAGCCGTTTATTGGCAGCAGTACCCATCAAATAATTTCTCCTCAAGATTCAATAACCCCATGACCTATGTAAATCATAGGACCCCGGCCCCGTATCAGACCCCGCTGGTACCAAACGGGTACCGTAGCTAACGAATCACTAGACCGGCCATTGAAATGGAACCAGCAACCTCAGGTCAGTCTAGGAATCAATTCCCAAACCATGGAAATTCTCAAATCCAAATCGAAGGGGGAGTCAAGGAAAGCCCCAGCGAGTCAACTAACCCTTTCAAAAAGGCACAGTATCTATTCCATCTGGAAGCATCAACTGTGTCCAATCCCAATGTACTAGACTGCACCCCAAAGGCTAGTGATGGTACTCCAAATAACGAACCATTGTAACTCAATTCACTCCATCATCGGAAAAAAGGCCAGACAGGACTTTTAGGATAAATTATCAAGGCCTGACAGATTTTAGGCGCAATACGCTAGAAGACATAAGCGGCCTGACAAAATCTAAACAGGAGGATAGAACCCGTTTTTCCACAAAAATACAAAAATATACAAAAAACAAGAATACAAATAAAATAAAAGATGCAAGCAAATAAGAAAAAACAAACAAGAATGAAGAAATATTTAAAAGTTAAGTTTAAGAAATTATTAGACGAAGCAGGTGGTAACCAACACTTAGTCTTAAGAGAATTCATATTATAAGCATTACTAACTTTCTTCATCTTCAAGGATGGCAATGGTGATGATGCAGCAGGCAAGTGCTGCCCATTTCTTCAATTCTTACTCTCCGGTATTACCCCTTCAGCATGGATACGTTTATGCATTAGTGGTGTGTTTCGGATGATTCACGTTATAAATCTGCTGGAGTTCCAACAGGCGATCCAAACCACTCGGGCGGAATCCACCCTTCTAGCCGACCAGCGAACCATTACCTGGATCAGTCGGAGGAGGATAGAGAAAGATTACTTTCCACACCGGCCCGGAAACCCAGCGCCGTAGAATGGCTCGGCTCAGCATGGAAATGTGTCGCTGGCTCCCCGGATGCGGCAGACTAGAACGCGGCGCTGAAGACCCAGTACAGCCTTGTTGCAGGCAATAACCAACAAATCCGAATCAACGAAAAGCTTTTCGAGGCTACGTATCGCACTCTGCAAGAATTAAATGGCATCGGCATTCAAAAATAATTTATTTAAAATAATTACTTTATTGAAAAAATTTATTTAAAATATTTACTTTATTTGCATGCACTTTATTTTATATGTAAATTGTTCTTTTATTTCCCACAAAAAAAAAAATAAATAAACGGAAAGTACTAAACAAATTAATTGAATAAAAATAATAATACATACGAAAGGAAGAATTTATCTTAAATAGTTACTTTATTGCATTGTATTTAATTTTTCCAAGTTGAAATATTTTTGAAAAAGAGATGGACGAAATGACAGAGGCCATTTCCGCCATACTAGCTCAGGTAGAGGGGCTAATAAAACAGAAATAGAATTAAATCAATTATTTAATAATGTCTGTTGCAAATATAATTGCAATAATCCCAGCAAGACCAGTGAAGACTTTCTTTACTGTTGGCTGTGTGACAATGTAATGCACTTTAAATGTGCTGGTTACACAGTCAAGGTGCGGGATAGTATTGCACAGGGTGACGGCCTTAAATGGGGCTGTGATTCGTGTCGTGGCTTGGAGCTCGAGATGCGAAGTTTTATGAAACGGACTGGGGATGCGTTTAAAACTCTGTCAGCTGGCGTTCATAAGCTCCAAGAAGAGCTTTTGGCGATGGAGGTTCAATTCAGAAGTTCTAAACTTTTGATTGAATCTCCGACCCGAAAGAGGGCCAGGTTTCAGGGCGCGTCCCTCAGTCCGTCGGCACATCGTTGTCTACCAGTTTCGGCTCCCGACAATGACCCTACGTCACCAAATGCACAGCAGCTGATATCGTTTAGGAGTCCGGCTTTGGAAGGTGTGGAGTCTCTTCCCATTTCCCCTGGAGACAGTATCCCACCTACTAACACGATATCGGTTGTAGTTTCCGAACCGTCCGGGCAAACATCCGTTTCCAGGAATATTGCCAATAAAGTAGTTACAAGAGGAGCTAGTAAAGTGTTGGCTGCTTCAGCTGCTGCTGCATCCGCTGTTGCTGCTACTTCTGTGCCTGGCACTTCTAGTTCCCTTGTTGTAGTTCCACCCAAAAAGCAAATTTTTTTTTCGCGGCTTGATCCCAATACTACTTCTGAAGAAGTCATAGCCTACATCCAGGGCAAAGTTCAAGCACCAAACATTGTTGTGGAAAAGTTCCGCTTTTCATATACTCGGGACATATCGTCCTTTAAAATAAGTGTTTCCCCAGATCTTTTTGGGCAAATATGTCATAAAGACTTTTGGCCGGAACACCTCATTGTAAAAGAGTATACAATAAAAAAGAAGAATCGGCCTCCGATTAGCCTGTTACCTGGCCCTGTGAATAACGTTCCTTCCGGCTCGTCTGCACCTGTTGGCGAGTCAAAAAACTAATTTCGTCCCTAACTCTGGCCTATCAGAACGTACGGGGACTAAAGTCGAAACTCTCTAGACTTTATGTAGATAGTTTAGCTTTTGACTTTCAAATTCTTGCCTTTACTGAGACTTGGTTGAAGCCTGATATTGCCGATGCTTCAATTCTCCCCTCAAAATATTTAATATATAGACATGATCGGACTATCCGTAATGGTGGTGGTGTTTTGATCGCTGTTGATTCGGCGTTCTCATCTGAAATTGTACAGTCTTCCAATCAGGAGATTGAATTTGTTTGTGTTAAAATATCTCTTAATTCTTTTTCTGCCTATATTACTTGTTCGTATATTCTACCACAGTCCGACTTGGCAGTATACATTCACCATTTGGAAGCTATTCAACTTGTTTCCTCATATATCTCTGACAAAGACTTGTTTGTAGTTCTGGGAGATTTTAATTTACCTGAGATTGCCTGGACCCTCTCATATGATTCCTTATTACTTGCCTCCTCGTCACACTGTTTCATAGATGGTCTGTTTGAGTTGTCCCTAACTCAAATAAATCCTGTCCGGAATAGTCGTAACAGATCACTAGATCTGGTATTTGTGCTGGATTCTTCCAACTGCGATATTTCCAGGACTGATCCCTTAGTTATCCCTGAAGACAACTTTCATCCAACTCTGGATGTAACCATTGACCTTCCTTTTGGGGTTATGACTCGATATAATAATTCGATGCCTCCAACCCGATGTTTTCGCAAGACAAACTTTACTAAACTTAAAAAACTCTTATTAACTAATGACTGGACATATCTGTATACTTGCACGGATATGGACTCTGCCATTTCTGTCTTCTATAAAACTCTTGAGTCGTTCTTTGATGTTTGTGTCCCGCGTGTGACTCAAGGATGGTCTGATAAACCTCCTTGGTTCTCACGTGAGTTATGTAACTTGAAGAACGTAAAATCGAGATGCTATAAAAGATTTAAAAAATCCGGTAAAGCATCGGATTTTTCCCTATACATAGTTGCTCGATCAAATTTTATGGTGCTGAATTCACAATGCTATAAGGATTATCTTCAGAGATGTAAACTTAGGTTTTCTCGCGATCCTAAGCAATTTTATAAATTCGTCAATGGAAAACGTAAGACATCAGTGCACCCGTCTTACTTGTCTTTCGAAAACAATAAAGCTGACAATGATCAGGCAATTGCTGATATGTTTGCTGATTTTTTCAAAACAACTTATTCCTCTTCGATTTATCAAGCAAATCCTCCCTGTCCTTATCACTTGCAATCGTCTAATTTCATTTTAGACCCTGTGTTTGCAGAAAGTTCGATTTTTAGCGTTCTTAGTTCCGTCAAACCAATATATGCACCTGGCCCTGATGGAATTCCAGGCTGCGTATTAAGGTTTTGCGCAGAGGCCCTATGTAAGCCAATACTTAAGTTGTTTACACTGTCCGTTACATATTCCGCCTTCCCGTCCATCTGGAAGGAATCATATATTATTCCTCTTCATAAAAAGGGGAAAACGTCCGAAGCCTCCAATTATAGGGGTATTTCTAAATTGTCTGCCATACCCAAAGCATTTGAGAAAATAATAACGTCTCAATTGCAGCATTTTTGTAGCTCAATCATTTCGTCATCCCAACACGGGTTTAAAAAACGTAGATCGACAACTACTAACCTATTAGAATTTACATCTCACTCAATCAAAGCGTTTAAGGCTGCCGTGCAAACTGATGTCATTTATACTGACTTCAGCAAGGCCTTTGACTCTGTTAATCACACTCTTCTTTTATTTAAGTTAAATGCTCTTGGCATCCCCAGCCTTTTGCTAGATTGGATTCTTCAATATCTTTCTAAGCGTACACAAAAGGTCCTCTTTAAGTCTTCATTTTCAAAGACCATCTAAGTGACTTCTGGAGTACCTCAGGGTAGTCATTTGGGTCCATTGCTATTCACTCTTTTTATAAATGATCTTCCATTGGTAGTGTCACATTCTTGGGTGCTTATGTACGCGGATGATGTTAAGCTTTACCTCAGTTTTAAAGACATATCGTCTTCTTGCCTACTTCAATCGGATCTTAATGATCTTCAGAGTTGGTGTGAAACCAACCTATTAAACCTTAACGGCTCTAAATGTAAAGTTATGTCTTTTTATAGATGCACTCCACACTTAGCAACTTATTATCTTAACGACACTGCCTTAGAGCGGTTTGATATTGTCAATGACTTAGGTGTTCTTATGGACCATAAATTAAAAGTTAGTTAGTTAGTTAGTAAAGCTATGAATGTTCTTGGGTTTGTGAAACGATGGTCAAAAGAGTTTGACGATCCGTACACAACCAAACTTCTGTATACTTCATTAATCCGTCCTATCTTAGAGTACGGATCTTGCATATGGTCACCTCAATATGAGACGCACCAAAGTAAAATTGAATCTGTTCAAAAGCAATTTCTGCTATTTGCTCTTCGCGGTCTAAATTGGGATCGCAATGTCAATTTGCGATCATACTCCAGTAGGCTTCTTTTAATCAATCTTCCTTCATTAATTAATCGTAGAGTAATGCTTGGTGCTATCTTTATTCATAAACTTTTAATAGGTGAAATAGACTCTTCTGAGCTATTGAACCAGTTAAACCTATCTGTATCCCGTAGACCTACTAGAAATTTTATTCCTCTATCTTTAAAACATTGTAGTTCTAACTATTCTTTGCATGAACCTTTTCGAGTCCTATGTTTTGATTACAATCTTCTGTATCCCGTAATCAGTTCAGAAGCCTCTCTTTCTCTTGTGAAAACCTCTATTTTAGCACATTTAGCTCGTAATTAGCTGTAGTTAATATAATTTTTAATTGTTTGTCCGTTATACTTGTATTTGTCCACGCGATCGTGCCGTCCGATATACGGCTGCGCCCCACGGTCGGTCGGGCGGGAGGTGGACAGCGTTCTGCTTGGGCTTGCGCGAAAAGGCTATGTCCTGGTGTCGTATGGGCCACTTGAACGTACTTCGCATTGTACGCGTCAACGTCCAGACAAAAAAAAAAAAAGAAGGTGTTGATTTTAGAAGGAAAGCATTCAGATCCAGTAGTCATGGCGGACAAGCCGCTACCTAGAGCCCTAACTGAACTCGATCTTAAGCAGATAGCTACTCTACCGGAATGCGTCAAACAAATAATGCCCTCCACGGAGGAAGCTGCCCAGTATCCAACCTGAATCAGGCAAGCTGAAGTCATAATTCGGGATTACGAGATAGCAAGAGATAAGCTAATATATTGGGCCGTCGTCCTCCACCTGAGATCGAAGATAGAAGGCAGGGCGGACGAGATGCTCATCTCTAGCGATGTGGCTGATACCAATTGGGCAAAAATCAGGTCCTTGACTCAAACTACGAGGATAGAGGGGACATAGGGACTCTGGAATACCAGATGAGTATGCTAGTCCGCGGTGATGGGAACCTGGACGCATACTACAATAATATTAATAGGCACCTTTCACTGATTGTAGCAAAACTCAGAAATGCAGGGTATGATAAAGGAGTGATTGAAGTTTTCATAGGTTCGTATCGTGAAAGAGCCTTGCGGGTCTTCATAAGAGCGTTAACTCAAGAAATGTCGGGCTTGATCACAGTGAATCGCCCTAGAACCTTATCAGACGCATTTTCAATTGCTCTGGAGCTAGACAACGTCATGAACACAAAAAATTTAGCTTCCCCGACCGCATCCCTTAGGCCACCATATCAACAACGGGCCGCTTATTGGCAGCAGTACCATCAAATAATTTCTCCTCAAGATTCAATAACCCCATGACCTATGTAAATCATAGGACCCCGGCCCCGTATCAGACCCCGCTGGTACCAAACGGGTACCGTAGCTAACGAATCACTAGACCTGCCATTGAAATGGAACCAGCAACCTCAGGTCAGTCTAGGAATCAATTCCCAAACCATGGAAATTCTCAAATCCAAATCGAAGGGGGAGTCAAGGGAAGCCCCAGCGAGTCATCTTACTATTTCAAAAAGGCACAGTATCTTTTCCATCTGGAAGCATCAACTGTGTCCAATCCCAATGTACTAGACTGCACCCCAAAGGCTAGTGATGGTACCCCAAATAACGAACCATTGTAACTCAATTCACTCAGTCATCGGAAAAAAGGCCAGTTGATATTTTCCTAGACAGGACTTTTAGGATAAATTATCAAGGCCTGACAGATTTTAGGCCCAATACGCTAGAAGAAATAAGCGGCCTGATAAAATCTAAACAGGAGGATAGAACCCGTTTTTCCACAAAAATACAAAAATATACATAAAACAAGAATACAAATAAAATAAAAGATGCAAGCAAATAAGAAAAAACAAACAAGAATGAAGAAATATTTAAAAGTTAAGTTTAAGAAATTATTAGACGAAGCACTCTTCACGAAGCAGGTGGTAACCAACACTTAGTCTTAAGAAAATTTCTCCTCAAGATTCAATAACCCTATGACCTATGTAAATCATAGGACTCCGGCCCCGTATCAGACCCCGCTGGTACCGAACGGGTACCGTAGCCAACGAATCACTAGACCGGCCATTGAAATGGAACCAGCAACCTCAGGTCAGTCTAGGAATCAATTCCCAAACCATGGAAATTCTCAAATCCAAATCGAAGGGGGAGTCAAGGGAAGCCCCAGCAAGTCAACTTACTATTTCAAAAAGGCACAGTATCTTTTCCATCTGGAAGCATCAACTGTGTCCGATCCCAATGTACTAGACTGCACCCCAAGGGCTAGTGAGGGTACCCCAAATAACGAACCATTGTAACTCAATTCACTCCGTCATCGGAAAAAAGGCCAGTTGATATTTTCCTAGACAGGACTTTTAGGATAAATTATCAAGGCCTGACAGATTTTAGACGCACTACGCTAGAAGACATAAGCGGCCTGATAAAATCTAAACAGGAGGATAGAACCCGTTTTTCCACAAAAATATACATTAAACAAGAATACAAATAAAATAAAAGATGCAAGCAAATAAGAAAAAACAAACAAGAATGAAGAAATATTTAAAAGTTAAGTTTAAGAAATTATTAGACGAAGCACTCTTCACGAAGCAGGTGGTAACCAACACTTAGTCTTAAGAAAATTTCTCCTCAAGATTCAATAACCCTATGACCTATGTAAATCATAGGACCCCGGCCCCGTATCAGACCCCGCTGGTACCAAACGGGTACCGTAGCCAACGAATCACTAGACCGGCCATTGAAATGGAACCAGCAACCTCAGGTCAGTCTAGGAATCAATTCCCAAACCATGGAAATTCTCAAATCCAAATCGAAGGGGGAGTCAAGAGAAGCCCCAGCGAGTCAACTTACTATTTCAAAAAGGCACAGTATCTTTTCCATCTGGAAGCATCAGCTGTGTCCGATCCCAATGTACTAGACTGCACCCCAAGGGCTAGTGAGGGTACCCCAAATAACGAACCATTGTAACTCAATTCACTCCGTCATCGGAAAAAAGGCCAGTTGATATTTTCCTAGACAGGACTTTTAGGATAAATTATCAAGACCAGACAGATTTTAGACGCACTACGCTAGAAGACATAAGCGGCCTGATAAAATCTAAACAGGAGGATAGAACCCGTTTTTCCACAAAAATATACATAAAACAAGAATACAAATAAAATAAAAGATGCAAGCAAATAAGAAAAAACAAACAAGAATGAAGAAATATTTAAAAGTTAAGTTTAAGAAATTATTAGACGAAGCACTCTTCACGAAGCAGGTGGTAACCAACACTTAGTCTTAAGAAAATTTCTCCTCAAGATTCAATAACCCTATGACCTATGTAAATCATAGGACCCCGGCCCCGTATCAGACCCCGCTGGTACCAAACGGGTACCGTAGCCAACGAATCACTAGACCGGCCATTGAAATGGAACCAGCAACCTCAGGTCAGTCTAGGAATCAATTCCCAAACCATGGAAATTCTCAAATCCAAATCGAAGGGGGAGTCAAGAGAAGCCCCAGCGAGTCAACTTACTATTTCAAAAAGGCACAGTATCTTTTCCATCTGGAAGCATCAGCTGTGTCCGATCCCAATGTACTAGACTGCACCCCAAGGGCTAGTGAGGGTACCCCAAATAACGAACCATTGTAACTCAATTCACTCCGTCATCGGAAAAAAGGCCAGTTGATATTTTCCTAGACAGGACTTTTAGGATAAATTATCAAGACCAGACAGATTTTAGACGCACTACGCTAGAAGACATAAGCGGCCTGATAAAATCTAAACAGGAGGATAGAACCCGTTTTTCCACAAAAATATACATAAAACAAGAATACAAATAAAATAAAAGATGCAAGCAAATAAGAAAAAACAAACAAGAATGAAGAAATATTTAAAAGTTAAGTTTAAGAAATTATTAGACGAAGCACTCTTCACGAAGCAGGTGGTAACCAACACTTAGTCTTAAGAAAATTCATATTATAAGCATAACTAACTTTCTTCATCTTCAAGGATGGCAATGGTGATGATGCAGCAGGCAAGTGCTGCCCATTTTCTCAATTCTTACTCTCCGGTAATACCCCTTCAGCATGGATACGTTTGTGCATTAGTGGTGTGTTTCGGATGATTCACGTAATAAATCTGCTGGATTTCGAACAGGCGATCCAAACCACTTGGGCGGAATCCACCCTTCTAGCCGACCAGCGAACCATTACCTGGATCAGTAGGAGGAGGATACAGAAAGATTTCTTTCCACACCGGCCCGGAAACCCAGCGTCGTAGAATGGCTCGGCTCAGCATGGAAATTTGTCGCTGGCTCCCCGGATGCGGCAGACTAGAACGCGGCGCTGAAGACCCAGTACAGCCTTGTTGCAGGCAATAACCAGCAAATCTGAATCAACGAAAAGCTTTTCGAGGCTACGTATCGCACTCTGCAAGAATTAAATGGCATCGCTTGGGCCATCTTGGATGCCAACTTAGTGGCAGTGGACCCAAGCGAAACGTATAAAATCCTTGGAAATTGCACTCTAACGGCAACACGACTGTTTGCCGGTTCGAGAGCCTGCGCAAACTAAATGAGGAAAGCTGCATCCCACGACTCATCAAAGGTGGCAATGCACAATGCCACTACCTGAGGGACGCACAGGAATCAGTGACACTGATAGATCAAAGTACTGTGTTCCTCACCTTCTATGGATAGCGCAGACTTTATTGTGAAGTTGGAAAATGAAACGGTAACCATCGGAAAGAAAACCTACTCGAGCCGAACTATATCCACCCTAACCCCCTTGCCGTCGGTCCTCTCCAATGTAACGGCCTTAGGTTAAACATAGGTTACATATGTAGGTTCTCTGTCCAAAATCTGCGGAAGTTATACGGCGTCAAATATCGCTGGTAACAGAGGCCATCGGAACTGTATGTGTTGTCATCTCGCTATACATAGCCTGAAGAAAGCTAACATCCACGAGAGGCCCGGCCATACCACAGAAGGCCAACCCAGCGTCTTCACCCTAATCTGCGGGACGCAGATCTTCAGAGGGAGAGGAGTTAACACCATGAACTCTGCGAGTGCCCACAAACAATTTGGCCACTCTTCTCCTCGCACAAACTACTGGCTCAGTAGATAGGATGGAGAAGCAAACATACCAACTGTTTGCGCAAGAGCTAAGGCAGTGACACCGGATGCACGTGTGAATGTTGGACGGTCATTCACGCTGCGTAAGCAACTTATGCCAGCTAGAGAGGTTTGGTGCTTTTTGGCTGGAGAGCCAGAGGGCACTTTTGGAGCAGCGAGCTACAGAGCAACAAGCTTATTATTATTCCCAACAATTGTAAAATCATTTTGTATTATTCCTTAACACTATTCCTAGTAAAATAACTTGTAATGTTATTGAAGTGCTTTTGATTGTTATTTAGGTAATGATTCAAATTCTTACTTATTCGTATGGTGACTCCCGCATGACTATGTGGGAGTTAACTTATATATATAAAACAAGGCTTTATACATACATTAATACATAAAGTAACGAATTCTCCGCGTCTACCGTGAAATAAATGTCTGGAGCCGTTCATGCCCTTGTTTAATTCGACGTAAGGCTTGATTTCGAACAAGGAGATAAGGAAAGTTAATTTCAAACCGGAGATCAAGTTCCAGGTAAACTGCGAACAATTAAAGAGCCCAAATCCAGAAATTCTCTTTGGTAAGTGTGCTGACCATCTTGAGCACAGGCTTTCAATTTCTAGCACAGAATATACATGCATACATAAGTGAGCTTTACAATAACAAATGCATGCACATATTTATACATAAATAATTACTAACAAATGAACCGCTTTACCTAATTTGCGGTGTACTTCACCTTTGCATTGCAATGCATTGTTAAGAAGCGAATTTTCGAGTCGTTAGATTCCAATTTTTATTTTGGTTAAGATATTACCATAAAACTTATTCGTCGGTGTTTGCAGCAAAAAAAAATTATTTTTTTTAAATTTCTTTCTTTTTTTCAAGCACAGAAAATTCGCTTTTGTCGCCCCGCCCTCCCCTCGCTAACAATCTGGTACATGCTTACCGTTTAGAAACCAACAAACTAATAAGGTATACTTTTTTTATTACGTTTGTTCAAATACCGTATATTTCTGCCAATTAGGTAAGGTATACAGATTTTTCGCTGCGTTTGAATAAAATACCATAGATTTCGTCCAAATTGGTAGGGCATATTGATTTTTGGTTTCATTTATCATAAATACCCTAAATATCTTCTCGGTTAACATCATAGTCGCGATGGTCAATAAAAATTCGTTCGCTGCAAAATTTATTAAAAAATTTTTTTTTTTAACATATTTGTGTGTTATTATTTTTAATTTATTTAAATAAAAATAGAAAAAATACTACAAGGCAACATTAATTGAAGCACTTAATAAAACAAATAATTGCTGTTAAGAAAAAAAAACAACAGAATACCTGTTCTGTGTCAGTAAATAAATTTAAAATCGGCTCGAGTTCGTCCTATTAAATTATTTATCTTGCAAAAATGGCTCCTCCATCTGGGACAGTTCCCTAAGGTTTCGAAGATACAAAGAAGCGACGAGCTCAATGCGTAAAAAGTATAAAACGCGTTAGTGACCAATTAAAAGATAGAAGTATTTCGTTTTATGTAATAGACTTGCAATGTAGATTGAAAATGTTGAATACCAAAATCGATACCAAGATATCAAACTCGAGTGGATACATTTGACTCCGATGATGAGTATACGTCAGAGCTAGAAGAGTTGTGTATTTGGGCGAAATCACAACATAAAGAACAGAAGAAAGAGGCATAAAGAACGTACGCCCTAACCGCCGGCTCGATCTCGTCTTCTGAATTTACAACTGCCAAAGATAAGTGGAAAGTACTCAGAGTTTAAAAATTTGATCTCTTTCGAAACCCTTGTTCATAATGACAGGTCAATTCTCAAGATAGAGAAATTGAATTATTTGATCTCGTGTCTCTCCGGTGAAGCTCTAGGAACTGTAAAAGCGTTCCAAGTCACCGAGAACAATTACCATAAGACGATCTTAACCCTTAAAAAAGTTTATGACAACGACTGTCTCATATTCATGGAAAATATTTCCACACTCTTCTGATACATCCACCCGCTGCAGCGTTGAGGAGTCTAGCTGTAACTGTTTCTGCCTTTAAAATGCAATTCTAATCCACTTAGTTATGAACAATGTTTATTTCCAAACAAAGCGCAAGTGGGAAGAGCAGCTCGATTTTGCGACAATCCCGTCGTGGAAAGAAAGCGAGTCCACACTAAATCGGCGTCATCAACACATGCCGGTTGAGAAATCAGCAAAGCAGTCGGTAGACGTTGTTAAGTCTGATCAAAGATCAGTTTCCAGGAAGATTTTTCGTAGCACCTTTTCGTGTTTTGTGGCAAGTAAGGAAGATGACGATAAGTCCCCAAAATGTTCGTATTACAAATCCGAAGACCATAGTATTACTAGTTGTCCGTCGTATTCAACGTTGTCGGTGAAACAACGCTTTGATTTTGCAAAATCCGCCCCGCTTTTTATTAACTGCACTGTCGCTAAGTGCAATGCAAAAAAGTGTCGTGTATGCAACGATTCGCATCATACGTTGCTGCACATATACACAATCAACAGTAGTCGAGCGATACCATCACCTTCACAAAACGAACAACCTTCCACCTTACATGTTATGCATATGACGGCTCCGAAGAACGTGATTCTTGCTACTGCGCTCGATGGCGTTAGAACAAAAGCTGGTGATTTCGTGCTGGCCAGAGCTTTGCTCCATAGTTGTTTTATGACCAACTTGATAACCGAAAAAATGGCCCAACCTAGAGAAGAGTGTCCAATCGACTTGCTTTGGATTTCTGAGTCCAAGTCAAGAAATTGGTACACTCTGTGGTGAAGTCAGAAGGGAACCGCAGTGAGGAATCCATGGATTTCGGAATTCTGAAATCCATTTCGTCATATTAGCCACCTCGATCCGTTAATATCACTGGGTGGAAAATACCTAATAATCTGCAGTTTTATAAGCCGCAAAAAATAGACATGCTCATTGGAGCAGATTCCTTTTACGACCTTTTATTAATAGGTCAAGTAAAAAAGGGTCTAGGACTTACAACCCTTCAGAAGACTATCTTCGGATGGGTTGTTTCCGGTCGGTACTCTTCTGCGATTAGTTCAGAAGAGGACAGTCAATTTCACCTATCAAAACGAAGTCTTATGCCCAATTGACAAGACCTTGCAGAAATTTTGGTCAATCGAAAATTTGCCTTCCCCATATAAATTCTATCTCCAGCGCATCAGCTGTGTGAAAAACATTTCGCTGATAATTTGGAAACATTACCGTCGGGTCGTTTTCAGGTGAAGCTGCCGTTTAAGTCGAGCCAAAATGCACATGGGTTTTCATTTGCAGTTGCTAAACGGCGGTTTTTGTCGCTCGAATGAAGATTGTCGAAAGATGTGGAATTAAGAAACATGTACCTTGAATTTATGAAAGAATATCTTTCTTTGGGACACATGTCAGCAACCGATAATAAAATGCCCACTAATCCACACTATTTTATTCCACATGAGGTAGTTTTAAGACTTCAAAGCATGACTTTCAAATTGATGACTCGTTTATAAGGTTTTGAGCGACAAAACGGAATATCCTTTCGGTGACATCTCGTTTATTTGATCCGTTAGGTCTTTTGAGTCCCCTAATTATTAGAGGAAAAATCTTAATGCAAGATCTGTGGCTCAAGGGACTTGAATGGGACGAATCAATTCCAATGAATTTGGAGACTGAACAAAACGAATTAAAATCATCTATAGTAAATATAAAGAAAATTAAAATTCCACGGTTCGTCCATACAGATCCTCAATCACCGATAGAGATTTATGGATTTGCTGATGCCTCAATGGATGTTGTATCTACGTTCGCGTCAAAACTGCGGAATGTTCCAGCTTTTCATTGCTAACGTCGAAATCTAACGTAGCGCCCGTAAAGTCAAAAACATTGCCTAGACTTGAGCTGTGTGCCGCTCACCTTATCGCAGATCTCTGTCACCGAATCAGTAGTATCATAAAGGCACCAATTAAGCGTATTCTTTCTATTACAGTCACACCCATCGACATTGGCTACGTTAGTTCCGAACTGGGTGGCTGAAATTCAAGAATGGTCAGAGAACGTAGTTTGGCGTCATGTGCCAAGACAACAGAACCCAGCTGACATAGTATTACGAGGTTGTGATGTCAATGAATTAGTTGACTCGATTTGGTTAAAAGTTCCAGAGTTTGTTAGTAAATCTCAATGTGAGTCGCCTACTAACCAGCATGAACAACTCTTGGACAAAGAGCGCAGTTTGGAGGTAAAAAAATCAGCTGCCATGCTGACTCTTAGGGTTGACGAGAACCCTCTAGTTGAGATCATCGAGTCCTATTCATCAATTGTTAAATTGAAAAGGATGTTTTGTTATGTGTTCCGTTACATCCGTAGATGTAAAAACAAATCGACCGCGTTTGATAATGTGATTCCATCACCATCAGAGCGAAAAGAGGCTTTTCATAAAATTATTGAAATATTCCAAAATAAAGAATATTGAAAGGGTTCGTAAGAGCGCCAAAGTGGGTCAGAAACTTCAAGGTTTCACTCTTCACTTTCACTTTGTACACGAGTACACTGGTTCGTGGTGCTCATTTTCGTTGTTGAGAGTTGGGGGGCAACTGGAAAACGCTCCTATTGCATATGATGCGAAATTTTCGCTCGTTTTATCAAAACACTCGCAATTTGTTCGGAGCTATATCCGTCACCTCCATTTATCGAATTGTCATGTTCGCCCAAGAGCTTTAGTGAGCAACCGTCGTGAACAGCTATGAGTTGTGAACGATTTAGAAGTCTGCCGTCAGACAATGAGGTCTTGTGTATTCTTATTAAATACAACCCACCTCTTATGACGCAAATAATAGGAAATTTGCCTGCATACACAGTTAGAGAGGTCGGCCCGTTCAGCATTTGCCGTGTAGATTTTTGTGGTCCAGTACACATAACATTGAGAATTCGAGGAAGGCCTTCATACAAAGCTTATATTGCACTTTTCGTTTGCTTTGCTTCTAAAGCGGTTCATTTGGAATTAGTGTCTGAATTAAGTACTAATACATTTCATATGGCTTTCCAAAGGTTTATCGGCAAGAGAGGAGTACGCCGAGTGGTCCACTGCGACAACGCGACGAGTTTTGCCGGAGCGAGCAGGGAGCTGCTGGATCTTCGTCGCAAGATCGAAGGTGAGGTGGACGCAGTTCGAGAATTCGCATGAAGAAGCGGATGCGAATTTGCGTTCATACCGTCAAGAGCGCCACACTTCGGGGGTCTATGGGAAGCTGGAGTGGTGGCCACAAGCGTCGCGCCGGATGGCGCAATCAGGGTCGTGGACGTTAAAATGTCGGAAGGGTCGACCTACAAAAGAGCAATTCACAAATTGGCACCCTTGCCGATTCTTTGAAGGCCTGATAGCCCTCCAAGGCGGCCGAGGTTAGCGCAGATGAGCGCTAGCGTATTGTTCGTGTCGTTGCTTAATGTTTGATGTTGGAGTTGAGGGCGAGCCGAGAGCGTGAGAGTCGCATGGAGCGAATTCGCCGCTCCGCCTCGTAAGTGAAAAGAAATATGAAGAATAAATAGTTGAAAATTACGTAGGAAAGCAAGCACATTCTTTGTCGTATTTTTTTCGAACTTCACGTCAGTTAACGGTCCAGTTATACATACATAAATAAATTAATAATCATAAAAACTTTTATAATTTTTCACCGTTCAGCAGAAAATCTAAGACAGACAAACAGGACGTGTTTTGCGTCTTCTATGTTCCACGCACAGTGTGTGCAAAAGGGATCTGTTTAAACCTATGCAAATAGAATTTAAAGCATCCTCGTCAGTAACTATATCAAGTAGAAGTCAGGCCGGCCATGTTTGCGATTAAGCCATGGCCGAATATCGGGGAGAAGGCGACTTGTCCAGCTCCCATTTTTTCAGTCACGCCACCTGCGTTGCCAGTTAGCAAGAGTCGTCTTTCTTTTAACTGGCAGCAGACCTCTATTTCTAACCTCGTTAGCCAAGAGGTCTAGTGGGTCCATATCAGACAGCACCAGGGCGGCATCTTCAGAGACTGTTCTATGGTCCTGAGTGCGCATATTCGGTACGACGATCTGCAGTCCCGGCTGTAGGTGGGGGAAGACATCGCAAGTGCCCATATGGCGGCGGCATATAGAATGATGGACCTTACCACCGTCGAGCAGATGGCTGCTCCGTTGCTTGGGGCCGCCGATGTTAGCTATAAGCCGAGTTATAGCTGACGTGGCCTTCGCAGCTGTATCTGCGGTATACTGCAGGTGGGCTATGAATGTTAACCTATGGTCCATCATGACTCCAAGGTATTTAATTGCAGGCTACGATACTATAGATGATCCGGCGACTTCGATCCTGGCTGCTTCCACTTTTTTCCTGCTGCTGATCAGCATGGCTTCGGTTTTGTGTGCTGTAATAGTTAGTGAGTTTACCTTCACCCAATCCAAAATCCTGTGCACTGTTTTCTTGTTTTCTGTGTTTTCTTCCGCTTGTTGGATATCCTTGGCCACAGTGACTATGGCAATGGCATCCGCAAAGTCCACATATCCAGACGCAGGACAGTGTCATAGATGACATTCCACAATGTCGGCCCGATCACTGATCCTTGAGGTACTCCGCCCGTGATGGTGTGTTTCGGTAGACCAGCTGCTGTGTCGTGGAGTAGCAGCCGATCCCAAAAATAGCTGCATATCAGGTTTATGATGTATTCAGATATGTTTAATCGCTCCAGGAACGCGATAATGGAGTCCCAGCTGAACGAATTAAAAGCATTCCGAACATCCAACGTTGATATAAGGCAGTACTTTTGCTGCTACCTTTCCAGCTTTGCCCTTCGATGGCTTTAGCGGCTATCTCTACCACTGAACTGTCCATGACGTTGCTCCAGTTCCTCCTAAAGTCTGTTGCATATGATGCGCTCAAAGATTTTTCCAATCACATCTAGCATACACAGGGGTCTGTATCTATTTTATCACCTTTGGGAAGCAGGACCAACCTTTGGAGCTTCCACCTCGTCTGGAACTCCCGTTGCAGCATGCATGTGTTGAAAAGTTCCACAAACGTCGACAAGTAATTGCAAACTAGCAGTTTGATCACAAGAGCCGGCACCCCGTCCGGGCCCGGTGCTTTATTTACGTTTATCCTCTTCCCTGCTTCCATGACTGCACAAACATTTGTGAATTTCGGTGCATATGGCATTCCCCTCGCTGCTAAGTTCCTAGTAGGCCATAAAGAGAATAGCGTAGCTACTATGTGACCCAGCTTGGTTGGATCCGTTGGCATTATACGCCTGGCGAGTTTGCCCATAACCAATTTGTAGGCAGTCCCATGTGGCTGCGCATCTGCATCTGCGCAAAGTTTCTTCCAGCAGTCCGCTTTGCTTCGCTTGATCTCCATATTTAGGTTGTTCTTTTCCGCTTGTAGTCTGCAAGCAGCTCCAGAAACATGGGTATTCTGCGGGTACGTTCCTGTCGTCGTCCTGGTGACACTGCCTCCTGGCAGCCGCAATCCTGGTACTCCGCCAATGTACTAGCTTACATTGTTGTTTCCATGCCTTTTGCGTATGATGGCTGCATCACAAGCCCTGCGAAGAATGTCGCCCATGTGGTTGGCACGGGTGTCCGCGTCCGTGCTGCTGTTCCTTATCGCTTGGGTCATCATGATGAATAATGCTTCTTTGCTCAGCGTGCTTGGGGCACAGCTGTAGAACGTCGTTGGTGCGTGTGCAAAAGGACCGCTCCTGATAGAGCACACAATGGCGAAGTGGTCGCTGTGTGTGTAGAGATCCGAAACTGCCCATTGCGCGCTGCGGACTAGTCATGACTAGCAAACGACAGATCGATAACGGAGCCTCTGCCAGACTTGTAGATTTTGGTGTTGCCTACGTTGAGCAGATTGATGTTGAGCATGGCAAATGAGTCCACTCCTATATGGACTCCAATTTATGTATATATATACATAAATATACGTATATTTTAACTTTTTCCTCACAATACTTATCAAGGTCCCTGCTCAGGCGCCATCTGTAAGGAAGCTCTGTCTGGGGTATAACTCTCAGTCTCCAGAGAAAATTTGTTTGATCTGAAGACCTTGAGAGTATTATGAATGAAGCAGAGGCCAAGGGAAAGGTAAAAGGAGAGTCCAAGAGAAGCTGCAACGACTGATCCTGGCCATCCAGCGAAGTCCCGCTCGGCCAAGGTCCGTTGCCTCTTGGACTGCAAAAGTAATAGGAGAGGGAGGTGAAGAGAACCTGCAACGACTGATCTTGACTGCCAAGCGAAATCCCGCTGTCTAAGATTCGTTGCCTCTTCACCTGGAGCGACTGAGTCTTGAGATCAATGACAAAGTTAAAGGAACGGGGGTAGGGTAGACGTAGTTTTATAAAAATACAAAGCGTACCGATTAACAGTAACATATCAGATTTATTTGTAGTCAACTAATCTAGACAATCATTGTTCATGGGGCAAAAGGGGTCCCTACCGCATTCAAAACTAAGAAAGGACTTGAAAATAGGCTCACCTGATCAATCCTGTCTAAGAAAATATCCTTGTACTTTGGCTACTGCACAAACTCGCCCTTGCTTTGCCTACTTATATCCCAACGGTGAAAACATACGCTATCCTCTACTGAAAGCCAACGAGGCTCCTCGTCAAATTGTTCTAGCTCCCAAAACTTGCACAACAATTTTTCAAGTATCTCATTAGCTTGCTTCTTACGTTGTTCTATGGTGTTATGGTGTAGAACGATTTCCTTCCAGCTTCTTGATTCGTTTTCCCTGATACTATGTATCTAAACTGTGTATTTTGCACTAGAGGCATACCTGCCATTCTTCGATGCACTTCTCCTAACATAAGCTCATCGTAGAAGACGTTTCCCAGCAAAACTCCCATCAACTCCATGTGGCAGCCGTTTTATTGGCATGCGCTTACACACCAGTCGTCTCCAATGAATTTACAAATGATCCGAAAAGTTTGCACAAATCTTTTAAAACCTTCCGCATCTCCATATTTAGTTGGTAATTGCTGATTAATTTTAAGTCCAAATTCTGCTGCTCCGGTGCCACATCAGCTCGTAAAGCCTTAAGGCGAGCATTCGCCTTTTCATGTTTATCCTCGTATACCTCGTGATCTTCAGTAGGATCCACATAACCCTCCAGATTCTCGTATTCGGCGCATTCGTCACCAGACTTGACGAACTTCTCCCACGCATTGGACAAAGTTTCCAATTTGGTGTCAATTGTAGAGATGTCTTCATCCTGTGTTGGATCCTCTGCATAGGTATATATGTATAATTGTTGACTTCAATCTCTGGCCGTGATCAACGTTTTCATTTCCTCCATGATAAAATATCAAGAAATTCCACTGCTTGTGTGGACCAAGATTTCAAGACGCTTGTTTCTCCTAGAGATCTCACGATTTCGTCGTTTATATCGATAGGCGTGTGGCGCCACCGTGTGAATCCGCGCTTTTTCCAAAAGGCACGCGATTGCCTTTTCGACAGTATCGACTACTAACTTTGAGGTTAATATTTAATTGCTACCGAATTGTAACAAATTATTAACCAATGAGTAACAAACAAACAATGCCTAACGGTCCGGCTCGAAGGGCCAAATTATGATGATGAATTAACCACTGTGTTTAATATCTCATAAGAACTTAACTTTATTTTTACTATAACTGTACTGAACTGTGTCTGCCACTGCTAGAACACGTCTTGATCGTTCGTTTGCTTGCTTATTACTAAATTTTCAATTCTTACTCAAAACTTATAAAATACAAAAACAAAAGCATTGTAAGATGTGCAAGATTATTCATGAGACTTAGAGTATGAAAATATTTGGAAATGTAAATGAAATGACAACTGGTTCCTCAACAATTAAGAATTAATGCGGAGAAATGCCAATTATTCAAGAAAGAACTGAAGTTTCTAGGTCAGTTGCTGACAGAAGACGGTATTGCCACGGACCCAAACAAGGTGGCCGCAATAGTTCATCTGAAACCACCACACTGCACAATGGAATTACGCCAGTTTCTAGACTACTCGGCAACAGAAAAAGAATACCTGGCGATAGTATGAGCGGTGCGTAAATTGAGACCATATCTGGAAGGATGCCTTTTTAAAGTGAGTACCGATCACATGACGTTGAAGTGGCTAAACAGCATAGAAAGGCCCACGGGGCGTATAGCTCGATGAGCACTGGAACTACAGAAATACGATTTCGAAGTAGCATATTGAAAGGGCAAAAAACATCGTGGCCATGCCTTGTCAAGACAACCAATGGAAGGGTGCAAAAGAATTATAGACAATGGTGGCAGATTGCGACAAGCGAACAAAGAGTGTGGGTGCAGCCAGGATACAATGAAAAAAATTAAACAGCAACCACAGAAATATCCCGATTAAATAGTGGAAAATAGCCAGGTACACAGCAACATTCCACACAGAGCGTGCCAAGAAGAGATGGTATCATGGAAATTATGTGCACTTCAAAATCAAGTAATGGACGAAAACCATACTGCCACAACGGCAGGCAATACGGGCAAAAGGAGAACTATTGCCAGAACTGCAGCGAGATATCACTGGCCGGGAACGCTACGAGACATCAGAACGTTTGCGGGAAAGTGCACAATATGCCAACAATTCAAACCAAGTCAACAGCAGGAAAAAGGCTTGCACAAATACCAGAAGAACCGAAGAAGAACAATATGTGCCGACTTCGTTGGGCCATTACCAAGATCGAAACACGAACATTTTATGCTATTAGTAATCGTTGACAGATTTTCAAAATGGACAGAACTGATACCAATGCGCCGGGCAACTGCCGAGAGTTTAGATAAGGCTTTTCAGGAAAGGATTGTAGCTAGATGTTGAGATCCAAATCACTAGCAGAATATTCAAGAAAATGCTAGATGAATGGGGATGACAACACCAGCTAACACCACCGTACAGTGTGTGCAAAAGGGATCTGTTTAAACCTATGCAAATAGAATTTAAAGCATCCTCGTCAGTAACTATATCAAGTAGAAGTCAGGCTGGCCATGTTTGCGATTAAGCCATGGCCGAATGTCGGGGAGAAGGCGACTTGTCCAGCTCCCATTTTTTCTGTCACGCCACCTGCGTTGCCAGTTAGCAAGAGTCGTCTTTCTTTTAACTGGCAGCAGACCTCTATTTCTAACCTCGTTAGCCAAGAGGTCTAGTGGGTCCATATCAGACAGCACCAGGGCGGCATCTTCAGAGACTGTTCTATGGTCCTGAGTGCGCATATTCGGTACGACGATCTGCAGTCCCGGCTGTAGGTGGGGGAAGACATCGCAAGTGCCCATATGGCGGCGGCATATAGAATGATGGACCTTACCACCGTCGAGCAGATGGCTGCTCCGTTGCTTGGGACCGCCGACGTTAGCTATAAGCCGAGTTATAGCTGACGTGGCCTTCGCAGCTGTATCTGCGGTATACTGCAGGTGGGCTATGAATGTTAACCTATGGTCCATCATGACTCCAAGGTATTTAATTGCAGGCTACGATACTATAGATGATCCGGCGACTTCGATCCTGGCTGCTTCCACTTTTTTCCTGCTGCTGATCAGCATGGCTTCGGTTTTGTGTGCTGTAATAGTTAGTGAGTTTACCTTCACCCAATCCAAAATCCTGTGCACTGTTTTCTTGTTTTCTGTGTTTTCTTCCGCTTGTTGGATATCCTTGGCCACAGTGACTATGGCAATGGCATCCGCAAAGTCCACATATCCAGACGCAGGACAGTGTCATAGATGACATTCCACAATGTCGGCCCGATCACTGATCCTTGAGGTACTCCGCCCGTGATGGTGTGTTTCGGTAGACCAGCTGCTGTGTCGTGGAGTAGCAGCCGATCCCAAAAATAGCTGCATATCAGGTTTATGATGTATTCAGATATGTTTAATCGCTCCAGGAACGCGATAATGGAGTCCCAGCTGAACGAATTAAAAGCATTCCGAACATCCAACGTTGATATAAGGCAGTACTTTTGCTGCTACCTTTCCAGCTTTGCCCTTCGATGGCTTTAGCGGCTATCTCTACCACTGAACTGTCCATGACGTTGCTCCAGTTCCTCCTAAAGTCTGTTGCATATGATGCGCTCAAAGATTTTTCCAATCACATCTAGCATACACAGGGGTCTGTATCTATTTTATCACCTTTGGGAAGCAGGACCAACCTTTGGAGCTTCCACCTCGTCTGGAACTCCCGTTGCAGCATGCATGTGTTGAAAAGTTCCACAAACGTCGACAAGTAATTGCAAACTAGCAGTTTGATCACAAGAGCCGGCACCCCGTCCGGGCCCGGTGCTTTATTTACGTTTATCCTCTTCCCTGCTTCCATGACTGCACAAACATTTGTGAATTTCGGTGCATATGGCATTCCCCTCGCTGCTAAGTTCCTAGTAGGCCATAAAGAGAATAGCGTAGCTACTATGTGACCCAGCTTGGTTGGATCCGTTGGCATTATACGCCTGGCGAGTTTGCCCATAACCAATTTGTAGGCAGTCCCATGTGGCTGCGCATCTGCATCTGCGCAAAGTTTCTTCCAGCAGTCCGCTTTGCTTCGCTTGATCTCCATATTTAGGTTGTTCTTTTCCGCTTGTAGTCTGCAAGCAGCTCCAGAAACATGGGTATTCTGCGGGTACGTTCCTGTCGTCGTCCTGGTGACACTGCCTCCTGGCAGCCGCAATCCTGGTACTCCGCCAATGTACTAGCTTACATTGTTGTTTCCATGCCTTTTGCGTATGATGGCTGCATCACAAGCCCTGCGAAGAATGTCGCCCATGTGGTTGGCACGGGTGTCCGCGTCCGTGCTGCTGTTCCTTATCGCTTGGGTCATCATGATGAATAATGCTTCTTTGCTCAGCGTGCTTGGGGCACAGCTGTAGAACGTCGTTGGTGCGTGTGCAAAAGGACCGCTCCTGATAGAGCACACAATGGCGAAGTGGTCGCTGTGTGTGTAGAGATCCGAAACTGCCCATTGCGCGCTGCGGACTAGTCATGACTAGCAAACGACAGATCGATAACGGAGCCTCTGCCAGACTTGTAGATTTTGGTGTTGCCTACGTTGAGCAGATTGATGTTGAGCATGGCAAATGAGTCCACTCCTATATGGACTCCAATTTATGTATATATATACATAAATATACGTATATTTTAACTTTTTCCTCACAATACTTATCAAGTTCCCTGCTCAGGCGCCATCTGTAAGGAAGCTCTGTCTGGGGTATAACTCTCAGTCTCCAGAGAAAATTTGTTTGATCTGAAGACCTTGAGAGTATTATGAATGAAGCAGAGGCCAAGGGAAAGGGAAAAGGAGAGTCCAAGAGAAGCTGCAACGACTGATCCTGGCCATCCAGCGAAGTCCCGCTCGGCCAAGGTCCGTTGCCTCTTGGACTGCAAAAGTAATAGGAGAGGGAGGTGAAGAGAACCTGCAACGACTGATCTTGACTGCCAAGCGAAATCCCGCTGTCTAAGATTCGTTGCCTCTTCACCTGGAGCGACTGAGTCTTGAGATCAATGACAAAGTTAAAGGAACGGGGGTAGGGTAGACGTAGTTTTATAAAAATACAAAGCGTACCGATTAACAGTAACATATCAGATTTATTTGTAGTCAACTAATCTAGACAATCATTGTTCATGGGGCAAAAGGGGTCCCTACCGCATTCAAAACTAAGAAAGGACTTGAAAATAGGCTCACCTGATCAATCCTGTCTAAGAAAATATCCTTGTACTTTGGCTACTGCACAAACTCGCCCTTGCTTTGCCTACTTATATCCCAACGGTGAAAACATACGCTATCCTCTACTGAAAGCCAACGAGGCTCCTCGTCAAATTGTTCTAGCTCCCAAAACTTGCACAACAATTTTTCAAGTATCTCATTAGCTTGCTTCTTACGTTGTTCTATGGTGTTATGGTGTAGAACGATTTCCTTCCAGCTTCTTGATTCGTTTTCCCTGATACTATGTATCTAAACTGTGTATTTTGCACTAGAGGCATACCTGCCATTCTTCGATGCACTTCTCCTAACATAAGCTCATCGTAGAAGACGTTTCCCAGCAAAACTCCCATCAACTCCTTGTGGCAGCCGTTTTATTGGCATGCGCTTACACACCAGTCGTCTCCAATGAATTTACAAATGATCCGAAAAGTTTGCACAAATCTTTTAAAACCTTCCGCATCTCCATATTTAGTTGGTAATTGCTGATTAATTTTAAGTCCAAATTCTGCTGCTCCGGTGCCACATCAGCTCGTAAAGCCTTAAGGCGAACATACGCCTTTTCATGTTTATCCTCGTATACCTCGTGATCTTCAGTAGGATCCACATAACCCTCCAGATTCTCGTATTCGGCGCATTCGTCACCAGACTTGACGAACTTCTCCCACGCATTGGACAAAGTTTCCAATTTGGTGTCAATTGTAGAGATGTCTTCATCCTGTGTTGGATCCTCTGCATAGGTATATATGTATAATTGTTGACTTCAATCTCTGGCCGTGATCAACGTTTTCATTTCCTCCATGATAAAATATCAAGAAATTCCACTGCTTGTGTGGACCAAGATTTCAAGACGCTTGTTTCTCCTAGAGATCTCACGATTTCGTCGTTTATATCGATAGGCGTGTGGCGCCACCGTGTGAATCCGCGCTTTTTCCAAAAGGCACGCGATTGCCTTTTCGACAGTATCGACTACTAACTTTGAGGTTAATATTTAATTGCTACCGAATTGTAACAAATTATTAACCAATGAGTAACAAACAAACAATGCCTAACGGTCCGGCTCGAAGGGCCAAATTATGATGATGAATTAACCACTGTGTTTAATATCTCATAAGAACTTAACTTTATTTTTACTATAACTGTACTGAACTGTGTCTGCCACTGCTAGAACACGTCTTGATCGTTCGTTTGCTTGCTTATTACTAAATTTTCAATTCTTACTCAAAACTTATAAAATACAAAAACAAAAGCATTGTAAGATGTGCAAGATTATTCATGAGACTTAGAGTATGAAAATATTTGGAAATGTAAATGAAATGACAACTGGTTCCTCAACAATTAAGAATTAATGCGGAGAAATGCCAATTATTCAAGAAAGAACTGAAGTTTCTAGGTCAGTTGCTGACAGAAGACGGTATTGCCACGGACCCAAACAAGGTGGCCGCAATAGTTCATCTGAAACCACCACACTGCACAATGGAATTACGCCAGTTTCTAGACTACTCGGCAACAGAAAAAGAATACCTGGCGATAGTATGAGCGGTGCGTAAATTGAGACCATATCTGGAAGGATGCCTTTTTAAAGTGAGTACCGATCACATGACGTTGAAGTGGCTAAACAGCATAGAAAGGCCCACGGGACGTATAGCTCGATGAGCACTGGAACTACAGAAATACGATTTCGAAGTAGCATATTGAAAGGGCAAAAAAACATCGTGGCCATGCCTTGTCAAGACAACCAATGGAAGGGTGAAAAAGAATTATAGACAATGGTGGCATATTGCGACAAGCGAACAAAGAGTGTGGGTGCAGCCAGGATACAATGAAAAAAATTAAACAGCAACCACAGAAATATCCCGATTAAATAGTGGAAAATAGCCAGGTACACAGCAACATTCCACACAGAGCGTGCCAAGAAGAGATGGTATCATGGAAATTATGTGCACTTCAAAATCAAGTAATGGACGAAAACCATACTGCCACAACGGCAGGCGATACGGGCAAAAGGAGAACTATTGCCAGAACTGCAGCGAGATATCACTGGCCGGGAACGCTACGAGACATCAGAACGTTTGTGGGAAAGTGCACAATATGCCAACAATTCAAACCAAGTCAACAGCAGGAAAAAGGCTTGCACAAATACCAGAAGAACCGAAGAAGAACAATATGTGCCGACTTCGTTGGGCCATTACCAAGATCGAAACACGAACATTTTATGCTATTAGTAATCGTTGACAGATTTTCAAAATGGACAGAACTGATACCAATGCGCCGGGCAACTGCCGAGAGTTTAGATAAGGCTTTTCAGGAAAGGATTGTAGCTAGATGTTGAGATCCAAATCACTAGCAGAATATTCAAGAAAATGCTAGATGAATGGGGATGACAACACCAGCTAACACCACCGTACACACCACAAGAAAATCCGACCGAACGGGCAAACAGAACAGTAAAAACGATGATTGCTCAGTTTACAGGGGGAAATTAACATAATTGGGACGAGAGTTGGCCGGAAATAACACTGGCATTCAATACAATACAGATATGTGACAAGATGAAAATTGAGCACAGGCGACTCTTTTGGTGTGTTGGACGGCTGGATGGAGAATTTAAAAACACGACAGAAAGTCAAAAGTCTCATACCTTAATAATAAGCATGCTATAATATTGAATATCGTTAACACCACCCAAGTTGCAAACTCAAGTAAAGAGAGGCGGAATATTCGAGAAAAGAAACATGGATGAAAAATAACGAGGCAGAGGAGGGGCCCGCTTTCTTCGTTTTAGCTTGTGTATTAGGCTGATGTCAGAGTGGCCGCGATAAGCGATGCGATGCTACAAGCGATAATTATCGCAGCGATCTGCAAAGCGATGACATGGCAGAGTAAAAGCTTTCCGCAAAGCGAGAAACCTGGCGAGTGTTTTAATTTTAGTCTCAGTTGCAATCATCGTCATCATGGATTCAGACGAAAAATTTTTTGCGTCAGCAGCAATTATAAATGTTGTAATGAAAAAAACCACCGAGATCAATCCACTGAATAGAAACCGTTTAAAAGGAGAGTTTAATAGTTTGTATAAGGCAGTTTAATAGTTTTAAGGCAGTATCCTGACAAATTATTCAATTATACTCGAATGTCGATCAATACATTCGATTAAATTTAGCATTTTAGCATTTGCTTCGTTGGACTGTTTAATTGCAATTGAAAGCAAATACACAAAAAAATAAAGTGTTTGCATCAAACTGTTATTAAAGCTTGAGTTGCGCGAAAACATTTTTTAACCAAAAACGAACTATTTTTTAAGCTCAGAACGCAACTAAAACACACGTATAACAACAGCTGGATAAAGCGACTCAGAATCGCTTTCTCGCAACTCGCTTCAGATGCAGAGCTTTCTCGCTCATTGTCGCTCAATATTATCGCGGCCACTCTGACATCAGCCTTAGTGTAACTTTCCCCACAAGAATCCTCCCGCGCATGCTCTTTGCATTGCATGTGTATTAGTATCTCATTAGAGTACTCAACTATAATTATAACTAATGTAATTGAAGTGAGAACAATTAAAGAAAGAATCCAAGGCCTAGATTACGGTAACATCCTTCAATATCTTTTTGGCGAGGTTTCCTGCGAGAAAATCATTAATCACAGCGAGTACGCACGAAAAAAAAAAAAACAAACAACAACCATCATGAACAACTACTTGTTTAATGAACAAATCAGCCAGGATGAAGGCGTAGTTCGAGATGCGGCACCACGGGTCCGAGTGTCCGAGGAGGAATCCGATGACTAGGCGCCGGTCATCGATAACACGCAAAATAACGGCTGTAGAATGGTTCCAGCAGCTTGTAGAGCTGTTATAAAAGAGCTGGCGGCTATAACCCTCAAAATAACGGCTGTAGAATGGTTCCAGCAGCTTGTAGAGCTGTTATATAAGAGCTGGCGGCCAAAACACTCAAAATAATGTAATTGAAGTGAGAACAATTAAAGAAAGAATCCAAGGCCTAGATTACGGTAACATCCTTCAATATCTTTTTGGCGAGGTTTCCTGCGAGAAAATCATTAATCACAGCGAGTACGCACGAAAAAAAAAAAACAAACAACAACCATCATGAACAACTACTTGTTTAATGAACAAATCAGCCAGGATGAAGGCGTAGTTCGAGATGCGGCACCACGGGTCCGAGGAGGAATCCGATGACTAGGCGCCGGTCATCGATAACACGCAAAATAACGGCTGTAGAATGGTTCCAGCAGCTTGTAGAGCTGTTATAAAAGAGCTGGCGGCTATAACCCTCAAAATAACGGCTGTAGAATGGTTCCAGCAGCTTGTAGAGCTGTTATATAAGAGCTGGCGGCCAAAACACTCAAAATAACGGCTGTAGAATGGTTCCAGCAGCTTGTAGAGCTGTTACATAAGAGCTGGCGGCCAAAACACTCAAAATAACGGCTGTAGAATGGTTCCAGCAGCTTGTAGAGCTGTTATATAAGAGCTGGCGGCTATAACACTTAAAATAACGGCTGTAGAATGGTTCCAGCAGCTTGTAGAGCTGTTATATAAAAGCTGGCGGCTATACCACTCAAAATAACGGCTGTAGAATGGTTCCAGCAGCTTGTAGAGCTGTTATATAAGAGCTGGCGTCCAAAACACTCAAAATAACGGCTGTAGAATGGTTCCAGCAGCTTGTAGAGCTGTTATATAAGAGCTGGCGTCCAAAGCACTCAAAATAACGTCTGTAGAATGGTTCCAGCAGCTTGTAGAGCTGTTATATAAAAGCTGGCGGCTATAACACTCAAAATAACGGCTGTAGAATGGTTCCAGCAGCTTGTAGAGCTATTATATAAAAGCTGGCGGCTATACCACTCAAAATAACGGCTGTAGAATGGTTCCAGCAGCTTGTAGAGCTGTTATATAAAAGCTGGCGGCTATAACACTCAAAATAACGACTGTAGAATGGTTCCAGCAGCTTGTAGAGCTGTTATATAAAAGCTGGCTGCTATAACACTCAACATAACGGCTGTGAATGGTTCCGAGTTATTTCGAGATTTATAGCTGCCAGCTCTTATATAACAGCTCTACAAGCTGCTGGAACCATTCTACAGCCGTTACAGCCAAAACACTCAAAATAACGGCTGTAGAATGGTTCCAGCAGCTTGTAGAGCTGTTATATAAGAGCTGGCAGCTATAACACTCGAAATAACGGCTGTAGAATGGTTCCAGAAGCTTGTAGAGCTGTTATATAAGAGCTGGCGGCTATAACACTCAAAATAAAGGCTGTAGAATGGTTCCAGCAGCTTGTAGAGCTGTTATATAAAAGCTGGCGGCTATAACACTCAAAATAACGGCTGTAGAATGGTTCCAGCAGCTTGTAGAGCTGTTATATAAAAGCTGGCGGCTATAACACTCAAAATAAGGGCTGTAGAATGGTTCCAGCAGCTTGTAGAGCTGTTATATAAAAGCTGGCTGCTATAACACTCAACATAACGGCTGTGAATGGTTCCAGCAGCTTGTAGATCTGTTATATAAAAGCTGGCGGCTATAACACTCAAAATAACGGCTGTAGAATGGTTCCAGCAGCTTGTAGAGCTGTTATATAAGAGCTGGCGTCCAAAACACTCAAAATAACGTCTGTAGAATGGTTCCAGCAGCTTGTAGAGCTGTTATATAAAAGCTGGCGGCTATAACACTCAAAATAAAGGCTGTAGAATGGTTCCAGCAGCTTGTAGAGCTATTATATAAAAGCTGGCGGCTATACCACTCAAAATAAAGGCTGTAGAATGGTTCCAGCAGATTGTAGAGCTGTTATATAAAAGCTGGCGGCTATAACACTCAAAATAACGACTGTAGAATGGTTCCAGCAGCTTGTAGAGCTGTTATATAAAAGCTGGCTGCTATAACACTCAACATAACGGCTGTGAATGGTTCCAGCAGCTTGTAGATCTATTATATAAAAGCTGGCGGCTTTAACACTCAAAATAACGGCTGTAGAATGGTTCCAGCAGCTTGTAGAGCTGTTATATAAGAGCTGGCGGCCAAAACACTCAAAATAACGGCTGTAGAATGGTTCCAGCAGCTTGTAGAGCTGTTATATAAGAGCTGGCAGCTATAACACTCGAAATAACGGCTGTAGAATGGTTCCAGCAGCTTGTAGAGCTGTTATATAAGAGCTGGCGGCTATAACACTCAAAATAACGACTGTAGAATGGTTCCAGCAGCTTGTAGAGCTGTTATATAAGAGCTGGCGGCTATAACACTCAAAATAAGGGCTGTAGAATGGTTCCAGCAGCTTGTAGAGCTGTTATATAAAAGCTGGCGGCTATAACACTCAAAATAACGGCTGTAGAATGGTTCCAGCAGCTTATAGAGCTGGTTTATAAGAGCTGGCGGCCAAAACACTCAAAATAACGGCTGTAGAATGGTTCCAGCAGCTTGTAGAGCTGTTATATAAGAGCTTGCGGCTATAACACTCAAAATAACGGCTGTAGAATGGTTCCAGCAGATTGTAGAGCTGTTATATAAGAGCTGGCGTCCAAAACACTCAAAATAACGGCTGTAGAATGGTTCCAGCAGCTTGTAGATGAAAAAAATTAAACAGCAACCACAGAAATATCCCGATTAAATAGTGGAAAATAGCCAGGTACACAGCAACATTCCACACAGAGCGTGCCAAGAAGAGATGGTATCATGGAAATTATGTGCACTTCAAAATCAAGTAATGGACGAAAACCATACTGCCACAACGGCAGGCAATACGGGCAAAAGGAGAACTATTGCCAGAACTGCAGCGAGATATCACTGGCCGGGAACGCTACGAGACATCAGAACGTTTGTGGGAAAGTGCACAATATGCCAACAATTCAAACCAAGTCAACAGCAGGAAAAAGGCTTGCACAAATACCAGAAGAACCGAAGAAGAACAATATGTGCCGACTTCGTTGGGCCATTACCAAGATCGAAACACGAACATTTTATGCTATTAGTAATCGTTGACAGATTTTCAAAATGGACAGAACTGATACCAATGCGCCGGGCAACTGCCGAGAGTTTAGATAAGGCTTTTCAGGAAAGGATTGTAGCTAGATGTTGAGATCCAAATCACTAGCAGAATATTCAAGAAAATGCTAGATGAATGGGGATGACAACACCAGCTAACACCACCGTACACACCACAAGAAAATCCGACCGAACGGGCAAACAGAACAGTAAAAACGATGATTGCTCAGTTTACAGGGGGAAATTAACATAATTGGGACGAGAGTTGGCCGGAAATAACACTGGCATTCAATACAATACAGATATGTGACAAGATGAAAATTGAGCACAGGCGACTCTTTTGGTGTGTTGGACGGCTGGATGGAGAATTTAAAAACACGACAGAAAGTCAAAAGTCTCATACCTTAATAATAAGCATGCTATAATATTGAATATCGTTAACACCACCCAAGTTGCAAACTCAAGTAAAGAGAGGCGGAATATTCGAGAAAAGAAACATGGATGAAAAATAACGAGGCAGAGGAGGGGCCCGCTTTCTTCGTTTTAGCTTGTGTATTAGGCTGATGTCAGAGTGGCCGCGATAAGCGATGCGATGCTACAAGCGATAATTATCGCAGCGATCTGCAAAGCGATGACATGGCAGAGTAAAAGCTTTCCGCAAAGCGAGAAACCTGGCGAGTGTTTTAATTTTAGTCTCAGTTGCAATCATCGTCATCATGGATTCAGACGAAAATTTTTTTGCGTCAGCAGCAATTATAAATGTTGTAATGAAAAAAACCACCGAGATCAATCCACTGAATAGAAACCGTTTAAAAGGAGAGTTTAATAGTTTGTATAAGGCAGTTTAATAGTTTTAAGGCAGTATCCTGACAAATTATTCAATTATACTCGAATGTCGATCAATACATTCGATTAAATTTAGCATTTTAGCATTTGCTTCGTTGGACTGTTTAATTGCAATTGAAAGCAAATACACAAAAAAATAAAGTGTTTGCATCAAACTGTTATTAAAGCTTGAGTTGCGCGAAAACATTTTTTAACCAAAAACGAACTATTTTTTAAGCTCAGAACGCAACTAAAACACACGTATAACAACAGCTGGATAAAGCGACTCAGAATCGCTTTCTCGCAACTCGCTTCAGATGCAGAGCTTTCTCGCTCATTGTCGCTCAATATTATCGCGGCCACTCTGACATCAGCCTTAGTGTAACTTTCCCCACAAGAATCCTCCCGCGCATGCTCTTTGCATTGCATGTGTATTAGTATCTCATTAGAGTACTCAACTATAATTATAACTAATGTAATTGAAGTGAGAACAATTAAAGAAAGAATCCAAGGCCTAGATTACGGTAACATCCTTCAATATCTTTTTGGCGAGGTTTCCTGCGAGAAAATCATTAATCACAGCGAGTACGCACGAAAAAAAAAAAAACAAACAACAACCATCATGAACAACTACTTGTTTAATGAACAAATCAGCCAG
This sequence comes from Drosophila paulistorum, assembly GCA_018152135.1. Classification (NCBI taxonomy): domain Eukaryota; kingdom Metazoa; phylum Arthropoda; class Insecta; order Diptera; family Drosophilidae; genus Drosophila; species Drosophila paulistorum. The sequence goes on along the minus strand of JAECXG010000822.1, from coordinate 14,932,335 downwards.
GATGAAGGCGTAGTTCGAGATGCGGCACCACGGGTCCGAGTGTCCGAGGAGGAATCCGATGACTAGGCGCCGGTCATCGATAACACGCAAAATAACGGCTGTAGAATGGTTCCAGCAGCTTGTAGAGCTGTTATAAAAGAGCTGGCGGCTATAACCCTCAAAATAACGGCTGTAGAATGGTTCCAGCAGCTTGTAGAGCTGTTATATAAAAGCTGGCTGCTATAACACTCAACATAACGGCTGTGAATGGTTCCAGCAGCTTGTAGATCTGTTATATAAAAGCTGGCGGCTATAACACTCAAAATAACGGCTGTAGAATGGTTCCAGCAGCTTGTAGAGCTGTTATATAAGAGCTGGCGTCCAAAACACTCAAAATAACGTCTGTAGAATGGTTCCAGCAGCTTGTAGAGCTGTTATATAAAAGCTGGCGGCTATAACACTCAAAATAAGGGCTGTAGAATGGTTCCAGCAGCTTGTAGAGCTGTTATATAAAAGCTGGCTGCTATAACACTCAACATAACGGCTGTGAATGGTTCCAGCAGCTTGTAGATCTGTTATATAAAAGCTGGCGGCTATAACACTCAAAATAACGGCTGTAGAATGGTTCCAGCAGCTTGTAGAGCTGTTATATAAGAGCTGGCGTCCAAAACACTCAAAATAACGTCTGTAGAATGGTTCCAGCAGCTTGTAGAGCTGTTATATAAAAGCTGGCGGCTATAACACTCAAAATAAAGGCTGTAGAATGGTTCCAGCAGCTTGTAGAGCTATTATATAAAAGCTGGCGGCTATACCACTCAAAATAAAGGCTGTAGAATGGTTCCAGCAGATTGTAGAGCTGTTATATAAAAGCTGGCGGCTATAACACTCAAAATAACGACTGTAGAATGGTTCCAGCAGCTTGTAGAGCTGTTATATAAAAGCTGGCTGCTATAACACTCAACATAACGGCTGTGAATGGTTCCAGCAGCTTGTAGATCTATTATATAAAAGCTGGCGGCTTTAACACTCAAAATAACGGCTGTAGAATGGTTCCAGCAGCTTGTAGAGCTGTTATATAAGAGCTGGCGGCCAAAACACTCAAAATAACGGCTGTAGAATGGTTCCAGCAGCTTGTAGAGCTGTTATATAAGAGCTGGCAGCTATAACACTCGAAATAACGGCTGTAGAATGGTTCCAGCAGCTTGTAGAGCTGTTATATAAGAGCTGGCGGCTATAACACTCAAAATAACGACTGTAGAATGGTTCCAGCAGCTTGTAGAGCTGTTATATAAGAGCTGGCGGCTATAACACTCAAAATAAGGGCTGTAGAATGGTTCCAGCAGCTTGTAGAGCTGTTATATAAAAGCTGGCGGCTATAACACTCAAAATAACGGCTGTAGAATGGTTCCAGCAGCTTATAGAGCTGGTTTATAAGAGCTGGCGGCCAAAACACTCAAAATAACGGCTGTAGAATGGTTCCAGCAGCTTGTAGAGCTGTTATATAAGAGCTTGCGGCTATAACACTCAAAATAACGGCTGTAGAATGGTTCCAGCAGATTGTAGAGCTGTTATATAAGAGCTGGCGTCCAAAACACTCAAAATAACGGCTGTAGAATGGTTCCAGCAGCTTGTAGATGAAAAAAATTAAACAGCAACCACAGAAATATCCCGATTAAATAGTGGAAAATAGCCAGGTACACAGCAACATTCCACACAGAGCGTGCCAAGAAGAGATGGTATCATGGAAATTATGTGCACTTCAAAATCAAGTAATGGACGAAAACCATACTGCCACAACGGCAGGCAATACGGGCAAAAGGAGAACTATTGCCAGAACTGCAGCGAGATATCACTGGCCGGGAACGCTACGAGACATCAGAACGTTTGTGGGAAAGTGCACAATATGCCAACAATTCAAACCAAGTCAACAGCAGGAAAAAGGCTTGCACAAATACCAGAAGAACCGAAGAAGAACAATATGTGCCGACTTCGTTGGGCCATTACCAAGATCGAAACACGAACATTTTATGCTATTAGTAATCGTTGACAGATTTTCAAAATGGACAGAACTGATACCAATGCGCCGGGCAACTGCCGAGAGTTTAGATAAGGCTTTTCAGGAAAGGATTGTAGCTAGATGTTGAGATCCAAATCACTAGCAGAATATTCAAGAAAATGCTAGATGAATGGGGATGACAACACCAGCTAACACCACCGTACACACCACAAGAAAATCCGACCGAACGGGCAAACAGAACAGTAAAAACGATGATTGCTCAGTTTACAGGGGGAAATTAACATAATTGGGACGAGAGTTGGCCGGAAATAACACTGGCATTCAATACAATACAGATATGTGACAAGATGAAAATTGAGCACAGGCGACTCTTTTGGTGTGTTGGACGGCTGGATGGAGAATTTAAAAACACGACAGAAAGTCAAAAGTCTCATACCTTAATAATAAGCATGCTATAATATTGAATATCGTTAACACCACCCAAGTTGCAAACTCAAGTAAAGAGAGGCGGAATATTCGAGAAAAGAAACATGGATGAAAAATAACGAGGCAGAGGAGGGGCCCGCTTTCTTCGTTTTAGCTTGTGTATTAGGCTGATGTCAGAGTGGCCGCGATAAGCGATGCGATGCTACAAGCGATAATTATCGCAGCGATCTGCAAAGCGATGACATGGCAGAGTAAAAGCTTTCCGCAAAGCGAGAAACCTGGCGAGTGTTTTAATTTTAGTCTCAGTTGCAATCATCGTCATCATGGATTCAGACGAAAAATTTTTTGCGTCAGCAGCAATTATAAATGTTGTAATGAAAAAAACCACCGAGATCAATCCACTGAATAGAAACCGTTTAAAAGGAGAGTTTAATAGTTTGTATAAGGCAGTTTAATAGTTTTAAGGCAGTATCCTGACAAATTATTCAATTATACTCGAATGTCGATCAATACATTCGATTATATTTAGCATTTTAGCATTTGCTTCGTTGGACTGTTTAATTGCAATTGAAAGCAAATACACAAAAAAATAAAGTGTTTGCATCAAACTGTTATTAAAGCTTGAGTTGCGCGAAAACATTTTTTAACCAAAAACGAACTATTTTTTAAGCTCAGAACGCAACTAAAACACACGTATAACAACAGCTGGATAAAGCGATTCAGAATCGCTTTCTCGCAACTCGCTTCAGATGCAGAGCTTTCTCGCTCATTGTCGCTCAATATTATCGTGGCCACTCTGACATCAGCCTTAGTGTAACTTTCCCCACAAGAATCCTCCCGCGCATGCTCTTTGCATTGCATGTGTATTAGTATCTCATTAGAGTACTCAACTATAATTATAACTAATGTAATTGAAGTGAGAACAATTAAAGAAAGAATCCAAGGCCTAGATTACGGTAACATCCTTCAATATCTTTTTGGCGAGGTTTCCTGCGAGAAAATCATTAATCACAGCGAGTACGCACAAAAAAAAAAAAAAAAAAACAACAACCATCATGAACAACTACTTGTTTAATGAACAAATCAGCCAGGATAAAGGCGTAGTTCGAGATGCGGCACCACGGGTCCGAGTGTCCGAGGAGGAATCCGATGACTAGGCGCCGGTCATCGATAACACGCAAAATAACGGCTGTAGAATGGTTCCAGCAGCTTGTAGAGCTGTTATAAAAGAGCTGGCGGCTATAACCCTCAAAATAACGGCTGTAGAATGGTTCCAGCAGCTTGTAGAGCTGTTATATAAGAGCTGGCGGCCAAAACACTCAAAATAACGGCTGTAGAATGGTTCCAGCAGCTTGTAGAGCTGTTATATAAGAGCTGGCGGACAAAACACTCAAAATAACGGCTGTAGAATGGTTCCAGCAGCTTGTAGAGCTGTTATATAAGAGCTGGCGGCTATAACACTTTAAATAACGGCTGTAGAATGGTTCCAGCAGCTTGTAGAGCTGTTATATAAAAGCTGGCGGCTATACCACTCAAAATAACGGCTGTAGAATGATTCCAGAAGCTTGTAGAGCTGTTATATAAGAGCTGGCGGCCAAAACACTCAAAATAACGGCTGTAGAATGGTTCCAGCAGCTTGTAGAGCTGTTATATAAGAGCTGGCGGCCAAAACACTCAAAATAACGGCTGTAGAATGGTTCCAGCAGCTTGTAGAGCTGTTATATAAGAGCTGGCGGCCAAAACATTCAAAATAACGGCTGTAGAATGGTTCCAGCAGCTTGTAGAGCTGTTATATAAAAGCTGGCGTCCAAAACACTCAAAATAACGGCTGTAGAATGGTTCCAGCAGCTTGTAGAGCTGTTATATAAAAGCTGGCGGCTATAACACTCAAAATAAGGGCTGTAGAATGGTTCCAGCAGCTTGTAGAGCTCAAAATAACGGCTGTAGAATGGTTCCAGCAGCTTGTAGAGCTGTTATATAAAAGCTGGCGGCTATAACACTCAAAATAACGACTGTAGAATGGTTCCAGCAGCTTGTAGAGCTGTTATATAAGAGCTGGCGTCCAAAACACTCAAAATAACGTCTGTAGAATGGTTCCAGCAGCTTGTAGAGCTGTTATATAAAAGCTGGCGGCTATAACACTCAAAATAACGGCTGTAGAATGGTTCCAGCAGCTTGTAGAGCTATTATATAAAAGCTGGCGGCCAAAACACTCAAAATAACGGCTGTAGAATGGTTCCAGCAGCTTGTAGAGCTGTTATATAAAAGCTGGCGGCTATAACACTCAAAATAACGACTGTAGAATGGTTCCAGCAGCTTGTAGAGCTGTTATATAAAGGCTGGCTGCTATAACACTCAACATAACGGCTGTGAATGGTTCCAGCAGCTTGTAGATCTGTTATATAAAAGCTGGCGGCTATAACACTCAAAATAACGCCTGTAGAATGGTTCCAGCAGCTTGTAGATCTGTTATATAAGAGCTGGCGGCCAAAACACTCAAAATAACGGCTGTAGAATGGTTCCAGCAGCTTGTAGAGCTGTTATATAAGAGCTGGCAGCTATAACACTCGAAATAACGGCTGTAGAATGGTTCCAGCAGCTTGTAGAGCTGTTATATAGGAGCTGGCAGCTATAACACTCGAAATAACGGCTGTAGAATGGTTCCAGCAGCTTGTAGAGCTGTTATATAAGAGCTGGCGGCTATAACACTCATAATAACGGCTGTAGAATGGTTCCAGCAGCTTGTAGAGCTGTTATATAAAAGCTGGCGGCTATAACACTCAAAATAACGGCTGTAGAATGGTTCCAGCAGCTTGTAGAGCTGTTATATAAAAGGTGGCGGCTATAACACTCAAAATAACGGCTGTAGAATGGTTCCAGCAGCGATGGCAAGGCGTTTGATGAAATCCAGATGTGGCAAGATTTGGAGGAGGCGTTCCAACTAATGGAGCATGAAGCAGCTGCAGGGAGGGGTGCAGTGGCCGAAGCAGCCCTGCAGAATACGCACCGTGCGAGCAAGGAGAGGAGTTGATGTGCCCTCCGTCACAAGCATGGGAGCCAGCACGGCCGCCTACTCCGTTTCGTATGGTGGACAATGTGTCAGAAGCCAGCGAATCGGAGGAAGAGGCCATGGCAGAGGAAGATGAGGCTGAAGGAGAAGGCAGCCCACCTCCAGTCGAGCCGGAGCAACAGTTAGAATGGCAACATAAAACGGACCGACAAGAACCAGAGCACAAACTGATAAACGAAGTGCTAAACGATCCTTGGTGGGAACAGCAATGGAAAATCATTTGACGGCAGCAGAATGGACCACCAACAGGAAGCGAAGCGCTAGCGGCTGCAGCGGTAACGCCAGGAACAGAAACAACTATAGCGGGCACGCCAACGACAAAAGCAACAAGAAAAAGAACGAAACAGCAATAACAAATACGAAAAATACAATCTCACGAATGCCCATGGGTGTGGCCACGGGCTGCGTTGAGGTGACAAGTCTCGGCACCCGTGGGGCATTTCGGGGGTAGAAGATCGGTGTGCACGGCAAAGATCATGGGTATTGCCACGGGCTACGTTGAGGTGACAAGTCTCGGCCCTCGTGAGGCATTTCGGGGGTAGAAGGCCGGTGTTGGCACGGCAAAGATCATTGGCGGTGCTGTACGGGCATGACCAGTACGAGCTAGTGTAGCCGGAGGAGTGGCCGGTAAATGTGGTCGAAGCAGTGGAGGAGTTGCTACAACAAAGGGGGCCGAGAAATAAGGAAAAATGCAGAAAGCGCAGAAAAAAAAGGGGGAAAAAGAAATATGGAAAAAATGCCCTAATCCACCACCATTATTGAAAAGATACTCAGTAATCGCCAACAAGAAACGATGCCAAACAATAAAATATGCGAGCTGAGACCATTCAATAAAAAAACACGACATAAAAACAAGCAAGAGCCAAGAAACAAAAACGGACAAACGAAGGCCAAAACACCATACCAATTGATTTTCGACACAATAAACCAAAAACAATATATAATATAAAAGTACAAAATATACACAATGTGGCATGAAATATAGCAATCACACGCAATCGCCATCGATTTCGTCTTAGCGGGAAAATACGTGGGAGGCAAAGAGCGAGAAATCGGCTGCTGACGAGTGAGCGCGTGAGAGAATTTTGAGTGCATATTTCCAGCCAAAAGGGCATTGACCTACGCATAGAGAGCAAGAGCATAATTGAATTGTGCGTAGAGTGCAAGAGCATGAATGGGAGAAATGATGAGATAAGCTCGTGCACTTGTCTAGTGTACGTGTGACCCACAGAGCAATGGGCCCAAGGCAATACACCCGCACCAAATGTACATTGTGCGTGTAAGTAAGCGCAAGTACAGTTGACCAATGCAGGCGCTCTCGGCTGGCGAGACGTATGCAGGTCGAGAGAATATCAAGACCCAAAATGCAATAGAGAGTGAAAGTGAGGGCCAAGCAAGCCCGTAAGATGGGTGCGGGGGTGAAGTGTGCCTTGTACGAAATAAAGTGCGGGCTATGCTTTTCGAACGAGGAGTAGTGGGGGACTAATTTCGATAATAGATTAGTTAAGTATGGAATAATTAAAATAACTATGTGTGCTGATTAAGTCCAAGTATGCGTGAAAAGGTAAAAAGTAATGATGGTGTAACGAGTGGATCAGGGGGAGCGACGGGCGATGGCAGCGTCGAGAGAGGAAAAGAAAGCGTCATACAACAACGGGAGAAACTAATCGACGAATGGGAAAGCAACGGAGACGAAAAGAAAGTGATGGATGCCCGTATAGCAACAAAGGCTCTAGTAAAAGAGAATGTTAATGTATAGGCGCGCTGCCGTAAAGATGGATCTATCCTTGTGACCAGTGGGCACGCAAAGCAATCTCAAAGAAGTAATAAAGGTGCTGAGGTGAAAGTGAAATCTCGAGAGACTCAGAAACGCAAATAAAAGGTCACAGGATTTATCCAAGGGCCAATCGACGTTCAGGAGTTTTCCTTGTAACAACTAAAGAGGGAATTGCAAGTTTGAGCCTCGCAATCAAAAGCCTGTTGCAACAACGAAGAAGAGAACAGGCAGCAAGGGAAAACCACGACACGAGCAACGAGGGACCCACAATATACACATAGCGCTGCCAAAGGTCAAGACAACCACAGACAGCTAGTCATACCAAAAGAAATTACAACAAACGCGAGTATAAATTCAATTTACAATTAACAGTCCTAATTTCAATTTTGCACAAAATAAATTTTGTTGGTTCAATCCAGGCCTAAGAGATATTGGTAATATCGCGAACAACAAGAAAGGATCGTTACAACAATTATTTAAGTTGGTATATTTTTAATATCAATTTTAATAACAATATTTTACATATATTAATTCAAATACAGGGTTCGACTCCCTGCAATATTTCTTTTGTACATGTTGCACACTTTTTACATCTTTTAAGAAAGTAGCGTTTTTATTTCATCTTTTTCTGCTGCATTTATATAACTCTGTCCGTCGGGAGTATAGCCGTGTTTGTTTGCACCCTAGAATACGTATTAAAAAATAATAAAATGTTGAGTACATAAAATTTCATACTTATCATTATACATCGAACCTTTTCCAGAAGCAATTTCACACAACTAGTATGTCCTTCCCAAACTGCTGCTAATAATGGTGTAATCCCATGTTTATCTCGCTTCTTTAAAAATAAATATGATTAACAATTGTTAATAATAATAAAAAAAAGTCTCACATTTAAAGTACAAAATTTAAGAGAGTGAAATAAACAAGCGAATTCTTTTTATATTCATTATAACAATTCGTGTCCCCAACGTAAGTCAATTCAGGACAAAAAAAATGTAAGATGGGTCGAAGTTTTGCTGTGCGCATTGTTGTGCCCCGCCTGATGATGTGGATAAAATCTTATAGTTACGAAAAACATAAATTTGTTAAAACATGATTCTTTTTAAAACCTCCGCCACCACAAATGCAAATAGGTTTGCAAATATCAAAGAAGCTAACTTCGGCAATGCCGCAGTTTTTTTACCCTTGCAGTCCTTGGCAATAATTTTTCATGTTCAAAATTCTTTTCCTTTAACTCAATTCATAAATACAAGAACAAAACCTTCAAATTATTACTCGTTTTACTACATTTTTTTCTTCTTCTTCCCTCATTGCCTAAGCAAACCAAGGCACTCATACACATAGAGTTTATGTAGCGTTGCACCTGTGTTTTTTTTAATTCTATTTATATAATAATTTATTTAACAACTAACAGTGAGGCAACATACATACAGTATACGTACAATACAATAAGATACAATACGTAATATACAATACTATATATATACTACAGTAATATACAATGAAAATGACAAGAACTGCTGCGGGACGGCCGAAAGGTAATGCTTCACAGCAGCGGTGTTTTTTATTGTTGTGCCTCCGCTTCCGCCCCCGCCGTCCGACGTTCAGTTAATCGCAGATCGCGCACCACCCTGGCCGTAAAGGAATTCACCGCATGCCGCTTAAGTGGACTCAATATCATCTCCTCTATCAGGTTACCAACTGTAAGAGTGGTACCCATCTCTTGGAATAGCATCTGCCTTTTGCCAGAGAAGCGATTGCTATCTGCATCCTCAATGACGCCATCCTCACAAGAAGGGCAGAATGGGGATGCGTTGTGTCGCGATGTAGGTAATACCTAAAACAGCCGTGCCCACTAATGATCTGCGTAAGGTGATAATTTACGGCACCGTGTTGCCTACCAAGCCACGCACATACATCGGGGATCAATCTATGGGTCCACCACCGCTTGGAAGATTGATTGCACCTTTGCTGCTATGTGGCCAGACTTCACCTTCTAGCCTCAGCCCTCTTCTCCCTCCTAGATTGCCGATCTTCGGGCGATGATGCTACTATTCGAGCCCCCGTTTGCAGCTCGACGATATGCTGCCCGGATACGTCTGGTATAACTCTCTGTCTTGCGCCTGTATATGTGTGTTTTTTTTTTTAATTCGTTTATTTAGAATGTGAAATACAGTGTCGTTAGTTATTTAAATTTTTTAACAATAAATAGGACAGGTGATAACATAGGTAAAATAAGTAAAAAAAAATAAAATGGCAGAAATAAGGGGAGAGGAAGTATGTTTGCTGCCATGCGAATCCTGCAGAACTGGGGTATTACGTCGCAAGGATAATGGCGGGCATCAGTGATGCCCATCCAGCGTGACATTCTCGCTCAAGGAGCCTCAGATTGCTCATAGTCTCGAGTGCATAGTTGCACACTGCTGACCATGACCGTTTTGTTGTCATCATGCATTTCGTCCAATTGGCGACTGTGGGTGTCTCTCCCATTTCCACCGCCAGATTCCGTCGCTCTTCCTGGAACCTTGGGTATTCCAATATGATGTGTTCCGGTGATTCCGCCACGTCTTCTTGGCACCATGTGCATTCATCACTGGTATCATGCTCAAAACGGTGCAGGTATGTCCAGCCATGACTAAGGAACTGCGTAAGCTCATAGGTGACTTCGCCATGACACCTATTTATCCAAACATTGATATTAGGTATCAGCTCGTGGGTCCACCGAAATTTTGTTGAGACTGCCCATCGATGCTGCCATTCTGTCAGGCTGGCTTCTTTCGCCATTTTGGTAATTGCTCTCCTGGTCGAGGGGGTCCATACTTGTCCCTGCCGTTGCTGGAAGATCCTTTGCGCTTCTTTTGCCAGTATGCCAAGCGGTGTCATCCCTGCAATGACTAGTGCAGCGTCATCGGAAATGGTTCGGAAACCACGGCAAAGCGCAGAGCGCCAAGAAGGTATGTAGAGTCAAGTCCTCTTCTGTATGTTTTTCGCTGCATCGCTTCTGCCCATACCGGTGCACCATAAAGTATGGTCGATTTGACGACATTCATAAGCAACATTCTCTGTGCGTGCCGTGGGCCCCTTGCATTCATCATTATGCGGTTCAAGGCTCTACATGTTTCTGCTGCCATGTTGCAGGTGCTCCTTAAATAAGAGTTTTGTGTCAAGTAAGACACCACGGTACCTTACCGGTCTACTAGATTCTATGGTACACGTTTCAGTTCGATTTTGGCAACTTCCACCGTCTTGCGGCTGCTTACAAGGACAGCCTCTGTTTTATGGTCCGCTAGGGTTAGTCCTGCATCAGAAAGCCACTTTTTTGCTGGGCCCATGGACACCACCGTTTTCTCCTCAGTCTCACGTAAATGTTTTGCGATGACCACCAGCGCTACATCGTCAGCAAATCCTACGATGTGGGATTCTGGTGGCAGATGTATGCGCAGTATACCGTCATACATGGCGTTGTACAGAAGCGGGCCAAGTACTGAGCCCTGCGGTACGCCTCCTTTGATTTCATGAGAGCGTACGCCATTTCTTGTGTCGTACTTTAATACGCGGTTCCGGAAGTAATCCTCTATGGTGAGTATGAGATTCTCCGGTACTTGGAATCTGCCGAGTGCATCAATGATCTTTGTCCAGTTAACCGTATTAAAAGCGTTTTTTACGTCGAGTGTGGTTATAAGGCAGTATTTTTTCCCGCCACCTTTCCATCGTTGCCCTTCAATCGCCTTCTCCGCTATGTCGACTACTGTCGACAGTGCATCCAACGTGGATTTGGCCTTTTTGAACCCACTCGCGTTCCTTGGCAATACCGTTGACGTACTTGGGAACAGAATTTTAACGATATGCTCTATATGTTGTTCTAACGGTGCTGCTGGCTTTATCGCCTTAAGGTTCTTCAAGCCATGAAGAACCTTGTATGCCATACCCCAAATGTCAGTTTCAGCCTCGTTGCATCTATTCCTGGCCTCAGCAATTCCAGCATTCCACCAGTACACAGACCTTCTGTGCCTGCTATTGCTCCTGCGTACGGCCATGCTGCTGTCGCATGCTGCAGTGATAGCGGCCGTTAGTTTTCTAGATAGATCATTAGCATCTCCTACCATGGCTGGAAAGCATAATGTCGATGCAAATGTTTCCGGATTAAGTGTATACACTCTGAAAATTTTTGGTTTGTCTGGTGTAACTGCAGCTGCTTCTGGACTGTCGCCAATAGTGGACATGATTGCTGTATAGCCGCTGGCTGTATAATGGCTGCAAAGCTCCCACTTAGCTGTGTTAAAAATTTGCCTGCTGGTGAAGGTCACGTCGATGACAGAGCCGTAGCCCGCTCTGTTAAATGTGAACTCGCTGCCTGTGTTCAACACTACCAGATATGAGGTGGCGAATGCTTCGAGTGCCGTGCGGCCTTTCGCGTTTTTTGAGCTGCTGCCCAATTCCTTAGACCAAGCGTTAAAATTGCCTGCAACAACTACATTCGTCTTTCCACGCACGTCTGCAGAAAGTTGATCGAGCACATCCTCAAATTCACGTATGTTTAGGCTTGGTGCCAAATAACAACAGTAGAGCCATACTTCACCTATTTTTACCCGCAAAAAACAGTTGTTTCGTTGCACAGATTGGATGAGCAGTAGGTTTTTGCCACAGGTCCAAATAGCCGCTTTGCCAGTAGTATCCGCTGCCCACAGGCTGCTAGCCCCTACCCTGTAAGGCTCACTAAGAATAGCGACATCTAGATCCAATTCCCTCACCATTTGCGCGAGCAAGTTTTGCGCAGCTGCAGCTGCACAATGATTAAGATTCAAATGCATGAACTTAACCATTATGGACAGGTTGGTTGCTCTTCTGTTTTGCCCAGAGGGCACTCTTTGCTACCAGCAATATGGTTTCTGGGGTCGCGATCTATTGCTGCGCAGGTAAAACAATTTGGGGCTTCGTTGCATGCCACAGACTTATGGCCTGTCTGTCCACACTTAAAGCACCAGTTTGTCCGATCTATGCTGCTGTTGCATTTAGCGGCAACGTGTCCAAAGTTTAGGCTCTTATTGCAACTATGTGTGGCTGCTCTCTGTTTAACTTTACATTTAAACAGGTCAACGACGAAGTCCTTTATCCTCAGCACTCAGCACTATTCTGTGGCAAGCAAACAATGGCCATCTGGGTTTCGTTGTATGTGGGTCTTAACGCCTTCACCATTATTTGGCTTGAGCCGATGCCAGTTGCCATGGTTATAGCAGCAATAATATCTGCTTATGTTACCAGGCAGTCCAGTTTGCGAAGCTCGAGATGTGTCACATCAGTGTCTGTGCGAATTTTGGCGCTTGTTCGCACCAGACTGCTCAGTTCTTCTCGAAGCTTGTTGCCTTCATCCTTAGTTTTTAGCTCCAACAGCAGCTCGCCATTCCGAGTCTTTCTGGCCCTTGCAACGCTATCTTTAACGCAGCTTAGCCGCCCATCTTAGCGCCTGGTGACCATCCTGAGCATTTCCGCGTAAGAAGTCCCCTCTTCCGCCTTAATTATTATGGCATCAGGACTGCCTCTGCGCATAGTTGACTTGCGCTTTGCACTTACCGCTTGCCATTCTGGGCCAGAGTCATCTTTTCCTGCAGATTCTTGCACTGGTGCTATCGCAGTCTCTGCGGCACGATTTCTCGATGTGTTGTGCCGCATGTTAGTTTGGATGCATACGTCTGCCCGCTGCTACGTTGCTTTTTTGGTGGAGTATTTCTCTGCGCCACTGCATCTTCCCTTTTGCCACTTTGGGCTGTCAGCATGGCAAACTGTGGCTCCAATGTACTGAGCTTTGGCGGTGACCGACAAAGTTTACGTGGCCATCTCAACTTTACATACTGTTTGGCTTTTGTCACCGAGTACTTTGTGGCAGAAGACAATTTGCAACTCTATCATCCGCCGTATGTGCTGCATTCTATTCTGTTTTACATGGCGGACCTGCGGCTTACCATCATCCTTCTTCTTGAAGGTATTCTCCAATTGGCACAGGAGGATCATCCACGATCATCTAGCTCCGGTATGCCCGACATCACAGTGGGACTTGTTGCCAGAGCCGCGCTGTTTTGGCTGTCAGGCACCTGCAACGGACGCCCAGGCGGCGACAACACTGGTAACCGCCTCATCCTGTTGAACTTACCGAAAATTGCCTCCTCGCCTACTGAATCACTAGTTGCACAGTCCCAGCGTGCTCGATTGATAGACGATGTAATTTTGTCCATTTATTCAGGCGTTAATAGTAACCCGGTTCGGATTTAAAATCTAACGGCCAAGCAAGAAAGACACTTGTGTGTGTGTTTTTTTTTTTTTTAAATTCGTTTATTAAGAAAAGAACAACAATTAACGATAGATTTAGGTAACGACGAAGAAAAGAAAGAAAAGAAGGATAATTCTGGAAGATAAGATGCCAACGGGGACCTGCGGGAATGCTGTGGTGTATTGCTTCGCAGGACGATGACGGGCCTATTATGCCCCTCCTGAGTTTCTTAGGCGTTCCAGTCGGTGGAGCGTGCCCATGGTATTTGCTGCATATGGGCAGACCGCAGACCACTTCTCCTGGCTCTCAGTCATTGCTGAAAGAATGGCCTCTAGTTCGAATCTCTCTGAGGAAAATCTTGGACATCTGAATAAAACATGTTCCGGGTCCTCGATCGTGCTATTACGACAAAGCGTGCATTCGGGGCTACTGTATTTGCAAAACGGTAAAGATATGACCTAAAGCAGCCATGACCCCTCAGAATTTGTGTTAACTCAAAAGTTACCTCTCCATTTTGCCTGGAAAGCCGATCCGATAAGTTAGGGATCAGCCTATGGGTCCATCTACCCTTTGTAGAAGTGGATGACCTGGGTTGCCAATCCTCCATGCTCGCCCGCCTGGCCCCTACTTTTGTTTCGTTTTTTTCCGCTTGCGTCCATGCCACGGTTTGTCTCATATTAAACATGAACTTCGCTTCGCGTGCTAGCAGATCAATTGGAGTCATCCCAGCTATGACCAGAGCCGTCTCGTCCGAGACAGTTCGGAAGCCACGACATACCCGAATCGCTGTCAGTCGGTATGTTGACTCCATCCCACGCCGATATGTTGATTGTTCCATCGCGGATAACCATACAGGTACACCATATAGCAAAACCGACCTTAGTACAGACGCTAGCAGTAGCCGTTGCATTTGTCTTGGGCCCCTGTTGTTGAGCAGGATCCATTTTATAGCTCGCCCAATGTCTGCAGCTTTTGTGTGGGCATGATCAAAGTGCTTTCTAAAGCTGAGTCGAGTGTCCAGCATTACTTCCAGGCATTTTATAGCCCTCACCGATTCAATCGTACAGGTCTCGAGTGTGATTTTCGATCGTTCAACAGTTTTCCGGCTGCTTATTAGCAAAGCCTCTGTTTTGTGGTCTGTCAGTTGGAGTCTTGCATTGGCGAGCCACTGCTTCAGCATACTCGAGGCGAGTTTTCTCCTTTGCTTCGTGAATGTGTTTTGCAAACGAGGTGAGCGCCACATCGTCAGCAAAACCATTGATTTGCGTGCTGGGTGGTAGAGACAGCCCAAAACCTCATCATACATTATGTTCCACAATAGGGGGCCCAAAACTGAGCCCTGGGGAACACCTCCTTGCACCAAGTGCATTTTGAAGCCGCCTTGTGTGCTATATTGCAGTATACGATTTCTTAAATAATCCTCCACTAACAAAATTAGATACTCAGGAACTTTAAATGAACACAAAGCATACAGAATCCTGCTCCAATTCGCCGAGTTAAACGCTGCTCCAATTCGAGTGTGGTCACCAGACAATATTTTTTACTGCCACCTTTCCACCGTTGTCCCTCGATGGCTTTGTTAGCAATGTTGACGACTGTTGTTAGGGCGTCTATTGTTGATTTAGCCTTTCTAAAACCAAACTGCATCGGAGACAGATCGCCAATCCGTTGGACGGCTGCTTCTACACGGAGCGCTATTAGCTTCTCGAACATCTTTCCTGTCGAGTCCACGAGGCAGATCGGCCTGTAGGCAGATAGATCTTCTAGTGGCTTTTTCGCCTTTGGGAGTAGCACAAGGTCCTAGAGTTTCCAAATGGTAGGAAACACGCCTTCTGATAAACATTTGTTGAATACCTCTGCGAATTTAGCGAGGTGGAGCCGAGCAGCCAATTTAGTGCCTTATTTGGTATTGAGTCTGGGCCAGGCTCCAGGTCAGCTACTTGGAGTACCTCTTCTGGACTGATGTTGCATGCATCTGTTGTTACACTGTGTAGGGTCGACCTTGGTTCTACTACTGAAGTGGCTGGGACAATTTTTTCCACTATCAGCTGCATTTGAAATTCGTCTGGTGTAGCTGGCTTAGCAGCTCTGAATTTTCTCATTGCCACTTTGTATGCCCGGCCCCAAACGTCATTTTCAGCCGCGTCGCAAAGTTCGACAAAGCATTTGTTTTTGCTTTCCTTAATAGCATGCGTTTTTACTGTTAAGGAACTCTAGTTGTAGGCTGGCAAAATCTCCTCTGCCGCGTGATCTTTGATATTGGCGCATTCCACCAATAGACTGCTGTCTTCTGTTTGGTGTGGCCCCTACGGGTCTCACACTGTTGAAATCGCGTCTACCAGCAGTTTGGCGCAATTGTTTGCGTCACCAGTTAGTTGGGGAAACTGTAAAGAAGCCTAGAACACGTTGGGGTTGAACTTTTCCACCCAATACATTTTACAGTCTTTTCGTGCATTTGCGTTGTTGGCTGGATTTCTGCACATTATGGCCAAGTGATCACTGGCTGTGAAGTGGCTGCAAAGTTTCCATTCGGCTTGCTGGGCCAACTGACTGCTCGCAAATGTCACGTCAATTACGGATCCGTAACCAGCTCTCTGGAAAGTGTGCTCCGAGCCAGAATTCAGCACCACCGCTACTGTTGACCAAGAATTAAAGTCGCCAGCAATTATGACCCTGCTTTTACCTCTGGCATCCATAGAGAGTTGATCTACTGCCGATTCGAACTCCTGTAATAAGAAGCACACGTCTTCGAAGCATTTGGATGCTCTAACGTGCTGCATAGGCGGGCCATTTGATCCGCAATTCCAGATCGCAGCCTTGTGTGTCGTGTCTGCAGCCCAGGAGCCAGATCGATCTCCAGTTCTAGTATTGACTGCGAGGTAAGTCATACGCCGCCGAGCAGTGATTTAAATTTAATTGTGAAAGCTTCATAGATAGATACTTATCCGAAATTTGCTCTCCAGTAGATACCACTTGGCATCGGCGACCACCAGTGTAGTGGCTCGCATCCATGCGTTTTGCGTGCACGCAATTAAAACAAACTGGCTTGATGTTGCATGTGGCTGCCTTGTGATCGGTCTGGCCGCATCTAAGGCACCAGTTCGTGTGATTTTTGTCGCTAGTGCAACTATCTGCTTTGTGGCCGAAGCATAGGCACTTGTAGCATCTCTTTTGAGCCTGCCTCTCTCAGTCGGACACACGTCCCAGCCAACTTCATTGGAGCCTTCTCTCAATAACGTGGCTGCTATAGTCCGCGGCATGTTCAAGATGGCCATCTGTTTGCCTCTGAACGTCTTGCGAAGGCCCCTTACATTAACTTGCCTGCCGTCATCACCAATCTTTTGTTTAATTGCCTTTTTGATTTCCTCTTCGGTCGCTAAGTGGTCGAGGTTGCGGATTTCCAGCCACGCATCGGCTCCAGCTTATCGTACTGAAGTTTGGTGGCCCAGTACTTCAGTCAGTTTCTTGCTATTTGCATTTCCACCCCCTTAAGCTCGAGAAGTGGGCGATCTACTACGTTTTTCTTGTACTCTAGACGTTATTTTTAACGTCGTCGAGCTTGCCGTCTGGCCTTTTGGTAACTAGGCTCAGGATTTAGCTGTCGCTTAGGAGGGGTGTTGCGCTGGGCACCCACGTCTCCCTCTCTGGCGTTTGGGCGTGTTTCCCATCGCATCCAGCTTT
This sequence comes from Drosophila paulistorum, assembly GCA_018152135.1. NCBI lineage: Eukaryota > Metazoa > Arthropoda > Insecta > Diptera > Drosophilidae > Drosophila > Drosophila paulistorum. Next base: position 14,915,117 of record JAECXG010000822.1, on the reverse strand, counting down.
TTTGCACCGTTTCTCGGCCTAATAGCATTAAAAGGCGAGGTTTGAGTGGCTATTTCGTACATTGCCCTTACCACCGTTTTGCTACCGATCATTATGGCATAGCGTTTCGTGTCCATCTCCCGAGCGCAGCTCGTCTTACTCCGCCACATTAGAGACAACTTTTGGCGAGGTGGTTGTCTCCGGGCTGCTGGGTGCAATTGCCGGTGTTCCAGCCGCTCCTGAGCTATTACTGGGTAAAGCCACCGTCTCCGCCTCCATATGGTTGAATTTGCCAGAGGGCGACCGAACGATTCTTGGCTTAGCAAATGCCGCCTCTAAACCTTGTGCATCTTACACCGATCCGTTATCGCAACGAGCTTGATGGTCCATCAACAGGACAAAGCGCTCCATATCTCAATATAATTTAAATTTGAAATTCGTGGGAAACAAAAAAGTGGCGCTTTTTTTTCCCGGTTCAAACTGTAAAGTGGCGCCCCCTGCCAGGGCGGCTCAGGCTGAGCTTTTGGCGCTGATCAACACTGTGACCACAGCTGTTTAGATTTGTTGCTGCATCGCGGTGGATTGAAAGTGGAGAAATTGGCCAATTTTTTCCTCACCCGCACGAATAAAAGTTATGAGAGGCGGGAAAAAAGAGTGGCCAGCCACCCCCCTTTATTCCTAAAGTTGATTTGGCCCGTTGGCCCACCCAAGAGCTGGAATGGGGACCACCAACTGGAGTACAGGGAATCCGTGTAGCGGTAAGCCTCTGATTATACTTTAATTTATTTAGGAGTCGCGGAACCACCGAAAGAGGAAAATCTTTAAAGAGGAGTCACGATACTCTGCCGCACTCGTAAGTTACTTTTTTTTGTCTATGTGTGTGTGTGTGTCGTCTGCTGCTCTGTTCATTTCGACCAATGACGGAGTAGGCAGCAAGCAGCGATGATTTCTATTGAGTGTAACTTATGTTCTATTTATACGATCTGTTTAATTTTGGCATCTGATGTATTTTATAAAAAAAAAAACTATCATATTAGTAAATTACATAGGGAAACTCCAAATTCTTCATCTATGTTTCTTCTATAACTATATGATATAGTGGCCCGATCCTGACAATACCTCTTAAGATGGCTGAGTAAAACGCATACGCACCGACGGACGGACATGGCTACATATATTGACACAGCTTCTCATGCTGATCAAGAATTTATATACTTTATGGGTTCGAAAACGTCTCCTTCTGTGGCTAACTTGGCTATTTTTAGTCCGATTTTGATCAAATTTGGTATTTTGGATATTAGTATCAAATTTAAGTGTGCCAAATTTAATTGCACAACTTAGAATAATACGGGACTTAATCGAAATTTTTCAAATTTTTTGGGCGACTTTAATATACCATTCCACCCTATGGGTGTAGGGTAGAATGAAATAAGGTTCGTCAATTGTTTATCTTGTGCAATACACATGCACACCAAAGTCTAGGTATATGAAATTATTAAATATGATGCATGCAATCTACGCTATGTCTCTCTAATTCACAAAAACACCTACTCCATTGAACAGCTAACTCCACCCTTATGCCCCAGTGAAAACCGTGTTTATCCATGTGTAACCTTTATATTTCTAGTATGAATTTAATACAAATATGAAAAGTCGGTAGATCTAACTAACAAAATTTGATTGCAGTTCAAAAATTTGATTTTTTCGAATTATGGGACTTTCCGGTCGTGTCCGTGCCAAAAATTTGAAATAAATTTGATCTGACTGCACAGTACGCAGTTTGAGTGTCTAGGTTTAAAAGGATCGCAGACCATGATGAATGCATGGTATAATAAGAATGAGCTATAATATTGAAAAAAGTAGTAAATATAAAACGTTCCTTAAGGCATAGAACCGTATTATTTTTAGAAAGTCAAGGATAATGAAGATTAGAAATGCATAGAACTAATAACGAATTAGTCAAAAAAATGGCAAAAACCAAATTAAACACACAATGAAGATATTGAGAAAAGTCACTGTTCATGACTTTGCCATTTGTATGGGAGCTACATACATATATGATAAAGGAGAAGTTTGCGTTGATCCAGGCAGACGAACGGACATAGCTATATGAACTCGTCTTGTAATGCTGATCAGCAATATACATATATGGTCGGAAATGCTTACTTTTATGCGTTGCATACTTCTGACCAAAACTAATAGATATACCCTTTTTGCAAGGATATAAAAAGAGATAAATGAATTGATTTACGTTAGAGATTAAGAATATTGATATAATAATATAAAAATTTAATGTTCATTTTATCAAGAGTCTAAAATATGTCGATTAAAATGAAAGCCTAGCTTATTATATTTATGTATTTTTTTTTTCTAAATATACATTTAATTAATAGTAAAGTGAATAAAATATTACATGTACGCTTACATTAACATCGGCCCCTATATTAATGAGATATTGCAACACTTTGAGCTGACCGAAGTCGGCTGCATAATGTATTGGGCATCGTCCTTCAATTTCCTCATTTACCTTATACAGCTGTAGATTAAAATTATGACACTAGTTAAGCATATGAATCAATTGCAGTCAATCACAAAAGTATGTCGCTCAAAAAAAAAACTTAATTTTAGCGGACGTTGACGATACTATGCGCAGTACGTTCAAGTGGCCCCTACGACACCAGGACAAAGCCTGTTACGCGCGAGCCCAAGCAGATGACTGCCCACCTCCAACCCGACCGACCGAGGGGTGCAGCCGTATAACGTACGGCACGAAGTTTTAATCATGTTAATAGAAAACTCTGAACCGATTACAGGGAATAGAAGGTTGTAATCAGAGCAGAGGACCCTAAAAGGTTCATGTAGGGCATAGTTAGAAGAATAACGACTTAGGGATAAAGGAATCAAAGGATGTCTACTCCGTCTACATGGTACCGACAGATTTACCTGAGCTACTAACTCAGGCGAGTCGATATCACCAATTAGAAGCTTGTGCATAAAAATAACACCAAGCATAATTCTACGGTTAGTTAGGGAAGGAAGGTTAATCAAGAAGAAGTCTACTAGAATACGAAGGCAAATTGACATTGCGATCCCAGCTTAAGCCACGAAGAGCAAATAGCAAGAACTGCTTTTGAACGGATTCAAGTCGAATCTGGTGCGACTCATATTGAGGTGACCAAATGCAAGATCCATACTCTAAAATAGGACGGACAAGCGAAGTAAAAAGAACTTTAGTTGTATAGGGGTCATCAAATTCTTTTGACCATCTTTTAATGAAACCCAGGACACTCATGGCCTTTGCGACCGTGGTGGAAATATGGGTGTTAAAATTTAACTTATGGTCCATAAGTACGCCCAAATCATTCATATTATTTAGACGTTCTAAAGGACTGTTGTTTAGAAAATAAGTGACCAGTTGAGGAGAGTTACGAAAAAAAGTCATTACCTTACATTCGGTAGTGTTAAGATTTAGTAAATTAAACTGGCACCAGGATTGAAAGTTTTTAAGATCAGCTTGTAGCCGACTAAATGAATCTATATCTTTATAAGTAAGACAAAGCTTGACATCGTCAGCATAAGAACTTGCGAATGAACAATGACTGAGGGAAGATCGTTAATGAACAGTGTGAAAAGTAGAGGGCCAAGATGACTACCTTGAGGTACACCATATTCATAAAGAAAAAAGGTCGTCTCGACGACTCAGATATACCATGCGCCAACTATAACAACCGTTTTAAATTTATAAAAACAAAAGTATGTATTGCTTACTCCATGTAAGCTTACTCCATGTAAGCTTACTCCATGTAAGCAATACATACTTTTGTTGCTTAGCAAGCATATCACGCTATATCACTCTTACAAACCCAAGCGGAAGTGGCGTGGCAAAATTATAAATAAACTTTATTACTCTTGACTATAGCTCAAGCTTTTACACACGGGTGTCACAGAAATCGATAATAACCAGAAACCATCCCCAACGCAATTGTAAGTTGTCACGTTTTTCTACATTTTGACATTTCTCGAATCTCCCTACATGTTCTTGTGAAATACAGTAAAACACTCCTGAAACAAAGTTCGATTTTTTTTTTTTTATTTTTGCATTAGATTTATTGTTTTACACAAAGCGCCCCTACCATCTTGCTGGTTGCTACTTTTCTATAAGAAAAAAAAAACTAAGTGGTCAACTCCTCAATATAAGCTTTATCAAATTATTAATTTATTTAATTATTAATTTAAAATTTAAATTAGAATCTGTAAAAAAATAGTTTTTACTTTTTGCCCTTCATCATTTGCGCTGGGCTCCAAATATAAAACTTCATCTTATTCTAGCCGACTTCAGTTAATTGCCTTTGTAACTAATCGTGCTTGGTGTAACTTTGGTATACAAACTTTTGAATGCTGAGATTGACTCTTCCGAGCTGTTCAGATTAATATATCTGTTTCATCTAGAAGGACCCGCAATTACACACCACTTCCTACCTGCTACCTGTAACTAACTTTGCTCTGCATGAACCTTTACCGATACTATGTAACGACTATTACAGGATTGCCACGCTTTGGGTTCGGAAACATCGTTTTTGGTTATGCAAACTGCGCTCTTGTCCTTCCTCGCTCGTAATTAATTGTATATTATTTTAACCAATTTTTATGAATAACCTATTCTCTTATTACTTTTAATATTTTATTATTTCTATAATTATTTTTATTTATGTTTATATATGTAATTCGCCTTTGCCCTTAGGTCGGACTGGGTGGAGGTTGTAAACACTAACTTTACTTAGGGTCATTCGTAACAGGCACCGGGACTGGTGTCATATGGGCCACTTGTTCGTACTGGGCGTTGTACGACTACATCTACCTAGAGAACTTTCTACTGATACGGCTAAGAGAAGAAAAAATCATGGGGATAGTCTCGACCGCGCCGAAGTTTGAATACGAAGTTTTTGGTTACTCTTTTCCCGTATAGCCGTCAACGCGAACAAGGTCTTATCCAAAATGTCTAAGGTTAGCTAAAGAACAGTTTACAATCTTCGGCTGGAGCAACGCTACGCATGTAGTATGACATTTCATCGTAAGTTATGAAGCTACGTACATAATATAGTTATATATAATATAGTTATATGTACATATATAGTTATCCGATTTTGATTAAATTTGGCAGAGCCATTAACAGCTTCATTAAACATTAAATTTTAAATGTGTTTTGTTGAGTTTTGTGTACGTATAATTATTAACGTGCATCGCTTGTTGTAGTGACGCTCTTATCCTAAGAACTTAGTACCTCAAAATTAGGAGAGTTTCCACCTTTGGCACTCTTGATCAAACTTGGTACAGTCATTTACAGGTATAATAAACTTTAAAATATTTCTATAGCAATAATTAGAAAGCAACGAAGTTATTAAGAAAGTCACTGTTCGTGACTGTGCCACTTGTATGCGAGCTGCAGTATTTATAAGCCTAAATGCAAAACTCTTTATCTTTAACGGTCTAGGAGGATTTTGCGATGATTCAGACACATGGACGTACAGACGGATGAGCCTGTGTATATGAACTCGTCATGACGTTCTGATCAAGAATATATATACTTTATATGATCGGAGATGCTTTATCCATGCGTTACAGACTTCTGACCAAAATTATTACACCTTTTGCAACGGTATAAAAATCACAAACAGATCGACGGTTATAATAAATGAAGTAAGTCGTCTCGCTGACATCGGTATACCATGCACCAAGTAAACAAATATTTCAATTTTTGAAAACCAAATGTATGTCTATTAAATTGTTTCTACATGCCTCCTTGCATATACTCCCTCGCTCTTTCTTACACACACACGATCACTCTAGCACCGCCACCTTTAGCCAACTGCCAACTCTGCCCTTATGGACCACCTATTAAAACTAGTTTATACGAATATTTTTCGTGTTTTTAGTCCGATTTAAATATAATTTGGTAGGTTGCTAGAAATAAATAACACTAGCCTGCCAAATAGATTACGATAGTCAAGAAATTTCGAGAAGCAATAGGGGTTTTCTAAATTATGGAAGCGAAAGTGGGTGTGGCAAAAATTTTAAATAATCATAATCTACGCACATACTAAACAAATCTACTTACGAAATTTGTAGACTTTAAGTTTGTTAGTTTTCGAGAAATTCAGTTTTGTTTAATTTGCGGAACAGAAGTGGGCGTGCACAATTTTCAGTATAGCTAGTATAGGCTTTTTTATCTTAGTTGCGGGGGCGGAGTTAAAATAAAAACTCGATCACTGTACAATCTACTCGAGTCTACATACTAAATTCGGTGGCTCTATCTCCCATGGTCTCCTATATCTAGGTGTTCATACGTACGGACGGATGGTCTCGGCTGTTGATGCTGATCAAAAAAATATATACTTTATTATTGGGGCGGAAAAGCTAAAAAATGTTACATCAAATCATATAGTCCCTGTTCACATTTCCCACAGGTTTATCACGGTAATACTGTCAGTCCTAGCCGCAGCAGGGGCAGCATCAACCACTTCTCCAATGCAAAGCACATCCCCATGCTAGACCGCAATATTTTAGTACATAAGCCACTTGACTAGTCTGACCAACTTCACGAATATCATTAACGATACTGTACAACTCGGCGAATTATTATAGTATAGATTTCTTTGACACAGCACTGAAGGTTGTGAAAGGAACGCCAAATGCGGTAGATTTTGGAAAAATCAAAATAACAGAAACACAGCTGATTGAATCTGACAATAGGAAAGTAATATCACAGAAACTCAAAAGCAAATTAATTATGTACGGTTAAGAAAATCCAGGCGTGGCGAGATTAACAAGATCCCACACTTATACGTAGAGATACGAGCGAGAAACAGAATACTTATTACAGAAATACAAGACCTTACTATCCTGATTACTATCACACTTGGCAAATCAAATATTGGGTCTATAACATTTGATTCGGCAAGTGTGATAGTTTCTATCAAGATTTAAAATCTATTTTTACCGATCAGTTCACAATGGGCTCCATAGTCAGTTTAATATCCAACATTAATATATATCAGTCCAATAGCACCATCCACAAACTTATAGATTACCCTAAAATTAAACTTACATGCAGGGATTGAAAATGCTATGCATCTAAGTATTTTTTTTTTCTCCCGATACTGCTCTGATCTTGAAAGGCTATGTAGCATAGCAGAGAGCACAAACGCAAAACGGTTGCTCTTCTGTCCTGCTTCATAGCAGAGATCGTCGGAGCACAAAGCAATAGCAAGAGCAAAAATTGTTAAAAAAATTAAATAAAATTATTTTGTGCATTCCAAATAAACACTATAAATGCACGGCCGATTACTTTCTTTAAAAATAGACAGCGCAACTCGGCTCAACCGTAATATTTTTGGAATAAGTGCGCAATTTATTAATGGAAATTAAATTATATCCCGGATATTAGGCTTGTCTGAAATTAAAGGCGCAAGAGGAAGTACATCTAATAATCTGGACAAAGAAACTATAGCAACTTTGGACAAGTACAATATCCGATTGAATCAAATTGTTTCAATCACATTAGACAATGGAGCTAATACTCAAAAAAATTCAACTTTCACTCGTTACAGAAAACGGACGTGTTTTTTTTGCGCTTATCAAATTTGATTTTTTTCTCTCGATTAAAAAATTATTTATAACTTTTAAACTCATTATCGGTTTAGTTAAAATTTCAGCATCCGAATTTAATTTTCATTTCGCGAATTCTTGCAGTCCCTTTTGATTGAATATACATAAATTAAAGCCTACAACAATACTTTCATCGGCGGTGTTGTTGTTTTGCTTATCTCTTTTGCTTTTGTGTATTGACCGTTGTAGCTAACTCTCGCGCTTTTGCGTACAAATTGTTGTTGCATGTGTTCAATTTGACGCGCTCTCCCCCTCTTTCCTATTCTTGTTTGATTTGCGCTCTCGTCTTTTGCCTACCCGCGACTCTGTGATACGTGTTTTTGTTTTTGTGTATTCTTGCTCATTAATTTCTTTAGTTGTGAAGGCTTACTCTGCACATTAACCCTTGTGTCAGAACTGGTCATTATATTCTTATACACAGATTTTTTACCTTTACAATTTTTTTTTTTTTTATTAATCAAAACTGGGGTTTGACCAGCTTCAGGTCAATAAATCTTACTTACGAATTTATTTGTAAGATTTTAAAATCATAGGCAGCACAAAAGGTGAGCAGGTTGTCTGTATAGCTATTTCAAGAACCACCAAGTTCTATCATCAGCAGACTTTGCGAAAGAATCCACAGTTGTAATGGCCATATCATATCTTCAACGCTAAAAGTATTTGGGAATTCCAATGACATGAAGCGAGAAAAGAACGGCAAAGCTTGCAACTGCCGATTCCACCTTTTTTATGTGCATACCCCTGGGCGCCATCAGAATTAGTGTAAAGGGCTTCGCCTTAACCAACTTTCTCGCTTCATGTCATTGGAATGAAAATTAAAATTTCCTTATTCTCGGGACATTTCGTCCTTTAAAATTAGTGTTTCTGCCAATATCTTCGACATTATATGTCGAGAAGATTTTTGGCCGAAACATATAATAGTTAAGGAATATACTGTAAAAAAGAAAAATCGGCAACCGATTCGCTTGCCAACAACAATAACTAATACTATTCCTGGCACATCAGCATCTGCTGGTGTGTCAAAAATCTAGCTTCGTCCCCTCACATGGGTTACCAGAACGTTAGAGGACTGAAATCTAAACTTCCTAATCTCTATGTAGATAGTCTTTCTTTTGAACATGACATTCTAGCTTACAGAGACGTGGCTAAAACCTGATATTGCTGATGCATCGGTTTTTTCCACAAACTTTTCTATACTCAGACGTGACCGGATTTCTCGCATAGGCGGTGGCGTTCTAATAGCTGTTGATGGTGCTTTATCATCTGAAATGATTCAATTTTCTAGTACCCAGGAGATTGAGTTTGTCGGTGTTAAGGTAAATTTTAAATCTTTTAATGCTTTTATTACTTCTTCCTATATTCCACCATTGTCAGACTTTAAATCATTTAGAGGCAATTCAGTTTGTCTCCTCTTTAGTTTCTAGTCAAGACATGCTCATAGTTTTAGATGATTTTAATTTACCTGCTTTGTCATGGACTCTAACAAATGAATCTACCATGTTGCTGCCCTCTATGTCACATGACCTTATTGATGGCCTTTTAGGCTTATCTTTATCCCAAGTCAATCCTGTCTTAGATTCTAATTTAAAATCGTTAGATCTTATTTTTGTATTCAATTCTTCTTATTGTGAGGTTTCTAGGATCGAACCATTTGTTCTTCCAGAAGACAAATTTCATCCTACATTAAATTTAAAAATTGATCTGCCCTTGCTTTCACCATTACTTGGTTCAAATCAGTTACCTCTAACTAGGTGCTTTCGTAAGACTGACTTTGTCAGCCTTAATGAAAACATTACTACTACCGATTGGTCTTATCTGTACAATTGTAGAGATATGAACTCAGCTATTCGCTTCTTTTATGATACTCTGAATTCACTCTTTGATATTTGTGTGCCTCTTGGTAGGCAGGAGCGGCTTAACAAACCTCCCTGGTTCTCTCGTGAGTTATCCAATTTGAAAAATGTGAAGACACGATATTATAAAAAGTTTCAAAAAACACGTCGTTCATCAGATTATGCTCTTTATACAGTCGCTCGTTCAAAGTTCATGATGCTTAATACACAATGCTATAAGAATTATCTTCAGCGGTGTAAGCTTCAGTTTTCTTCTGACCCTAAACAATTTTATAATTTTGTCAATTCTAAACGTAAGACCTCTGTGCACAATATACTGTAAAAAAGAAAAATCGGCAAACGATTCGCTTGCCAACAACAACAACTAATACTATTCCTGCCACATCAGCATCTGCTGGTGTGTCAAAAAACTAGCTTCGTCCCTTAACCTGGGTTACCAGAACGTTAGAGGACTGAAATCCAAACTTCCTAATCTCTATGTAGATAGTCTTTCTTTTGAGCATAACATTCTAGCTTTTACAGAGACGTGGCTAAAACCTGATATTGCTGATGCATCGGTGTTTTCCACAAACTTTTCCATATTCAGACGTGACCGGATTTCTCGCATAGGTGGTGGCGTTCTGATAGCTGTTGATGCTGCTTTATCATCTGAAATGATTCAATTTTCTAGTACACAGGAGATTGAGTTTGTCGGTGTTAAAGTAAATTTTAAATCTTTTAATGCTTTCATTACTTGTTCCTATATTCCACCATTGTCAGACATGGTGGTATATTTAAATCATTTAGAGGCAATTCAGTTTGTCTCCTCTTTAGTTTCCAGTCAAGACATGCTCATAGTTGTAGGTGATTTTAATTTACCCGCTTTAGCATGGTCACTAACAGATGAATCTACCATGTTGCTGCCCTCTTTGTCACATGACTTTATTGATGGCCTTCTAGGCTTATCTTTATCCCAAGTCAATCCTGTCTTAAATTCTAATGGAAAATCGTTAGATCTTATTTTTGTATTGGATTCTTCTTATTGTGAGGTTTCTAGGATCGAACCATTTGTTCTTCCAGAAGACAAATTTCATCCTACATTAAATTTAAAAATTGATCTGCCCTTGCGTTCACCATTACTTGGTTCAAATCAGTTACCTCTAACTAGGTGCTTTCGTAAGACTGACTTTGCCAGCCTTAATGAAAACATTTTTAATACCGATTCGTCTTATCTGTACAATTGTAGAGTTATGAACTCAGCTGTTCGTTTTTTTTTATGATACTCTGTATTCACTCTTTGATATTTGTGTGCCTCTTGGTAGGCTGGAGCGGCTTTACAAACCTCCCTGGTTCTCTCGAGAGTTATCCAATTTGAAAAATGTGAAGACACGATATTATAAAAAGTTTCAAAAAACACGTCGTTCATTAGATTACGCTCTTTATACAGTCGCTCGTTCAAAGTTCATGATGCTTAATACACAATGCTATAAGAATTATCTTCAGCGGTGTAAGCTTCAGTTTTCTTCTGACCCTGAACAATTTTATAATTTTGTTAATTCTTAACGTAAGACCTCTGTGCACCCATCTTTTTTGTCTTTTCAAAAAAAAAAAGCCAGCACTGATCAGGTAATTGCCGATATATTTGAGAGTTTTTTCAAAACAACTTATTTCCCAACGGAATATCGAGCAAGTCCGTATCCTTATCATTAAAAAAAGGATAATTGCATTTTCAATCTAGTGATTGATGAAAGTTCTCTTCTTAGCGAACTTAAACTAGTTAAACCTGTTTATTCTCCAGATGGTCTACCCAGGTGCGATTCATTTTGAGGTGACCAAACGCAAGAAGTAAAAAGAACTTTAGTTGTATTAGGGGTCGACAAATTCTTTTGACCATCTTTTAATGAAACCTAGAACACTCATGGCCTGTGCGACCATGGTGGAAATATGGGTGTTAAAATTTAACTTATGGTCCATAAGTAAGCCCAAATCATTCATATTATTTAGACGTTCTAAAGGACTATTGTTTAGAAAATAAGTGACCAGTTGAGGAGAGTTACGAAAAAAAGTCATTACCTTACATTTGGTGTTAAGATTTAGTAGATTAAACTGGCACCAGGATTGAAAGTTTTTAAGATCAGCTTGTAGCCGACAATATGAATCTGTATCTTTATAAGTAAGACAAAGCTTGACATCGTCAGCATACAAAGGCACACGCGAATGAACAATGACTGATGGAAGATCGTTAATGAATAATGTGAAAAGCAGAGGGCCAAGATGACTACCTTGAGGTACACCAGAAGTCACAGGAATGGAATCGGAAAAAGAAGACTTAAAAAGTACCTTCTGTTTTCTAATTGCTAAACATTTGCCCTCGTATTCTAGTAGACTTCTGTTGATTAACACTAGATCTACCACACCAGTCAAAATGACTGGTTTTACTTTTTATTTCATAAATATTGACAAAGTGTTTTTATTTTTTTTCCATATTATATTATGACTTTTTAAATAACCACTAAATACATACAATTTGATAAGTTAATTTCATTTTGTGTTCATAGGAAAAGAGTTTTTTTTTTGTTTTTGGCACTTATACCGTAACCAGTCATTTTGACATTTTGACAATATGAATATCAGTTATCAAGCCGAAGAAAGGCAAATGAAAATCACCGTCCAGTAACGCAGAATCCCCGGCCTGTACGTAAATGGTGCCAAATAGGGCATTGTAACAACAACAAGACAACTACAAATTGTGGAGTCTGCAAGAAATATGTTTGCGGAAAATGTGAAGAAAAAAAGTTTCTATTTGTAAAACATGTAACAAACATGGTTTTTTTGATTAAAACTAAAACACAATTGATGCATTTTTATTATTTTATTTATATTTTTTTATTTCTCATTAAATCTTTTAAAGGATTACGAATTTTAATATAAAATAATAGGACTTTTCTTAACCAGTCAAATTGACTGGCTCTGGTATAAATAGGTATACAAATTTCTTGGTAAATCTAGTGTTAAGTTTCCTTCCTTAACTAACCGTAGAATTATGCTTGGTTTTATTTTTATACACAAGCTCCTAATTGGTGATATTGACTCGCCTGAGTTATTAGCTCAGGTAAATCTGTCGGTACCATGTAGACGGAGTAAACATCCTTTGATTCCTTTATCCCTAAGTCGTTGTTCTTCTAACTATGCCCTGCATGAACCTGTTAGGGTCCTCTGCTCTGATTATAACCTTCTATTCCCTGTAATTGGCTCAGAGTTTTCTATTAATATACTTAAAACATCTATCCTATCGCAATTGTCCACGCTAGTCGTGCCGTGCGTTATACGGCTGCACACCTCGGTCGGTCGGGTGGGAGGTCGTTATTCGCTTGGGCTCGCGCGTAACAGGCTGTGCCCTGTCAGCGCTTAGTATCGTCAACGTCCGCTAATATGATCAAAACAACAAAAATATTGTCACATAGGTTTATATTGTATGATGATATTGAAGGCGTAAAGGAAACATAGACATACACTGAAAAAATTTATAATTTTGAGACCCCAGAAGAATTGCATGTAGGTAATGTGGGTAATCTACAAATATGCCGGTGTGCGGCACATACTGCACAACTTTGCGCACTTGATGTTTTAAAAAAGGCAGAATTTAAAAACTATTTACTTCAATGATGCAACATTACGAAGTACATTCGTAAGCCATTAAATGGATATCGAGAGGTATTTGAGTTTCGCAAACTGAAGTTACCTCAATTGGATTGTCCCACAGGTTGGGAATCAACATATGAAATGATTGATGCTACTTTTTTGTTATGGGAGTTTATAGATTGCTACACCTGTATTATGAATTTACTATAGCAATTGCAATTGCACTATGGAAATTTTTACGCTTTGTGGCTCACATGTAAGCTCACTACTAATCAAATATTACTATCACGATCAGATAGCGAAAATTCTGTCAGTTTTAAAATTATTAAAATCCTTATTGAAAGCATAGCTAGATACTCGAACGGAAAAATTTGTATTGAATGTTTGATTTGATGCATGCCTATATTTAGATCCGAGATTTTCACAAATTCTCTCCTGGACTCAGAAAAAATGCTTTACACTTCTTAAAGGCTTTGTGGGAGAAAATTAAAACAAATACCTCAAAACTGAATTCATTAACAACTTTAATAAACACAATGATTCTTAAAGAAGGGCAGGAAAATAATGAGATGTTTATACCCAAATCCCTTAAACATCCTTACATGAAAGCAAATATTAATGTTTTAAACTGGAGAGAAAGAGACTGATTCTGAACTGTATGAACTGAGCAAAGTATGTTTTGCAATTTCGCCAACACAAGTAAAAAGTATTGTTTTTGTTAAAAGAAATACAGTCACATCTTTTTATTTTATGTAGATCACAATATTAAACGAAACTCATCCCATTTGGATGGTGCCATCGGCAATTTTTCTTCATTTGAAGACGAAAGATACAATCAATATTAGAATTAGAAATTACTGCTTGTTTAAAATGTATTTTTTAATATGCTTTATTCGTATATATAGTATAGTATAGACCAGGGGTAATAACTCATACAATCAAAAATGAGGATTTGCATTTGTGTGTGTGGCAACAAATACGAATTACGAAACTTTTTCTTGCTTTACACAAAAAAAACTGTTTAGCTGTGCTCCTACCATCTATGATAATAGATATAATTATTGTCAGTAAGTTTGCGAGCAGATGACGGCCCGACATTACACACCAACGGAACTCATCTTATAACGTTTGAGAAAAGCGCTATGATAAACGGGACCATGTACCTCAACCACAACAAGCTTCCTGGCATTCCGGCTTCCCCTTTGCTGCATATAATGGAACACGATCACGTGTTAAGTCTACCTCTACTACAGCGAATAAATGAACCGAATCTAAATGTCATTCGGGAGCTAAACGACAATGCAAAATCCAACGAATCCCCCAAAGTTTAACTTCATCGTAGCTGGTAATTACCGGAACCAGAGGAAGTGCGCTGCTAAATTGCAGATTCGTCCAGGGGAAGGCAGTAGTTGAAAAACAATCCAACGAACTGCCCCACTTTCATTAACAGTAAAACTCAAGCATTTGAGACACAACAGTGGTGCTCATAAGCTTATCATAAATACATATGTATGTATGTATGCTGACAGCGTGGTGACCAAGAGTCCATGTTTCCAGTCCAGTTAACTTTTCTTTATTGTTTACTTTGACATTTTCAGTTTTGTACAACTGCTTAAATAATTAAGATCCATTGCTCCAGATCTTTCTTGATCTACATATACCTAAACCGTTTTTTATCCTAATCTACTTAATTCATCTATTTGAGTTGGATTCAGTCGACGGCTAAGCCATACGAGGAACCACTGTACGGACCCATATTAATTAGTATACATATGTATGTATGTATGTATGTATTACATACCTACATACATATATAGATATGTATGTAAATGATTCCATTTGACTGACTGGCGAGGACTGATGTGACTGACTTCAAGTATAATTTAAAATACCATACATTATTCAAAAAAGTCGTTTGCACAGCATCGAATTCTCCATTTTTAATAGTCCAGATAACGCTTTCATTGCTTTTGTCACACATTTTTAACAAAACTCGAAACAAACTTCCTAGCAGACCGTCAACGGATGTACAATCATAGTCATCGGAACATCCCAATTGCAAGGCCATATAAATGATTAATTCCCACAAAACACATTTCACCGCACCTTAATCCGCTGTTACACCCGCTTCCCACCGATGGTCATTCAACATATATTTGGTGTATAGTGCATTAGGCATGATTGCCACTCGTCCATATCCTCGGAAGGTTGGAATAACAGTGGATGTGAAATGATAATTCCCACTGCACCATCCGCCATCTCGCAACAACTGATTTTACATTGCCAAAGGCAATCTTTGGCAAGGTGCAGCGAGAAAAAAAATAATTTGTAATTTCTGCAATTGTTTTAACATAAAAAGGTCAATATTTTAGATATTTAGTCATGTCATATAATGTCATATGAAATCGATCTTTGATATATTAAAACTTTACAACGAACTTTATTGGCCCGTTGCACAAATTTGTTTAACTTTTGTTTCTTTGTTTGTTTTTTTGTCGCTTATTGCTTACATTTTCGCTGTGCACATAGTTTTCAATAAATGACAACTGACACCATCCTCCAAAGAGATAGTGGATGGTCGCCAAAGAGAATCGGCATAAGATTTGCTGCGCCAAAATTTTATATCCATGCTGGTGCTGGTGCTAAATTTGAGTGTGGACATGTTTTCGTTCGAGGAAAATGATAATAGAAACGAAGTGATTCGCCTGCTAAAAATACAGAAATCTAAAAGTTAAAATGCCCATTTTGGTGAAACCTTAAGGCACATTTAAATGATTTTTTTAAACGTTCTGATTTCATGCACATTTATAATGATTCTTACTCGATTTCCCTTTATCCCTTTCCCAGCAAAATTCGGGACTTGTCCGTCCCTCTGTCTACAAGGTGCGTGCTCGAGATCGCGACCTTTTTCCCCCTCCCCGAAAAATTCGGGACTTGTCCGTCCCTCTGTCAAGTTCGATCAAAAAATGGCCTTTTTCTCTGCCCGGCCTCTGCCGGTAAAGAGCCACGGCAGCCAAAAGAGCCACAACGTGGCCATCCTTGGCGGAGATGATTGCTATAGATGTCCAACCCTATTGCATTGTTGAGAATGAGGAATTTATACAATACTGAAAAATTTTGGATTGCAGATACAAGCTAGACGTCGCGTGCAAATACAAGTTTCCTAACAGTGAATGATCACTTTGTTCTCGACAATAGTCTGAAAACAGCATTCTTAGCAACGAGATAGTTATAGAATATAACTAACCATGCGGCTTAGAACGTTGCAAATACTTTACACGATGTTTTAAGTTTTTGAAATTTGCTGGAAGAAACAGTATGTGTATTCACGGATAAAGCTAGTTCGATAGGCAAAGCTTGCGAATTATTGAAGATACGAAACCGTTATTGCTTTGCTCATACACTAAATTTAGTAGTCCAGATTGGTCTGAAATTTAAAAATGACTATCGCTTTAATTCAGAAGTGAAAGATCGTAAGTTTTTTTGCAACTTTGCAAATGCATTGCTTCAGGAAACGCCAACCCGATGGAATAGTTTTTATTATGTTGAAACGTAGACGGCCTGGGTGGCAACTCGTGAGTAGGCAATAGTCTTTTTTTTAAGCTAGTACGTCCAGCTTAACAAACAGAAGCAAGGCTTGAAAGTTTCGCCGCCGCCGCGACAAGAGAGAAACGAATTGAATAAATTAAAGAAAATAACCACATCTGTTTTCTTTGCGATTTTGCCGACTTAACTGCGGCCTGACGACCTGACGCCAGATCGTAAACCAACCATAAACGCAAGACATTGGTGTCAGAGGTGGGGTTATCTTCGGTTACAGTCAAGAACCTCACCACGTGTAAAATGCCAAAGAAATCGACGCAGGCTCGAAACAGCAAAATGGCAGAGGACAGCGGCAGTCCCATTATTGCTATAGCACAATCAGTGGAGGCGGTGAATACAAAGATCGTCCGAATGTGCAAGGCCTTACAACGCTTTTTAAAAGTGCACAGCCCACAGCGATGACCAGCCGTCCCGCAATTTAAAAAAGAGTTAGAAATACAGTGTTTTAAGGATAGAGGAATAGGATTTCTAGTAGGTCTACGGGGTACAGATAGGTTTATCTGGTACAATAACTCAGGAGAGTCTATTTAACCTATTAAAAGTTTGTGAATAAAGATAACTCCAAGCATTACTCTACGATTAATTGAAGAAGGAAGATTGATTAAAAGAAGCCTACTGGAGTATGATGGCAAATTGACATTGCTTTTAAACAGATTCAATTCAATAAGTTGCTAAGTAAGGAGTGCATCTATAAAAAGACATAACTTTACATTTAGAGCCGTTAAGGTTTAATAGGTTAGTTTCACACCAACTCTGAATATCATTAAGATCGGATTGAAGTAGGCAAGAAGACAATATGTCTTTAAAACTGAGGTAAAGCGTAACATCATCCGCATACATAAGCACCCGAGAATGTGACACTACCAATGGAGAAAAGAGTGAACCCGAATGACTACCCTGAGGTACTCCATCTAAGTGACATTTAGACGGTCTTAGAAAATGGAGACTTAAAGAGGACATTTTGTGTACGGTAAGAAAGATATTGAAAAACCAATCAAGCAAAAGGCTGAAAGCAGAATATGATTATTAGAGTTCAAAGCTGTAAGCGCAGATGAGAGGCAGTAGTAATGTTCGTGTCGTCGCTTAATGTTTGATGTTGGAGTTAAAAAATTTGAAGAAAATATAGTTGAAAATTACATTTGAAAGCGAGCCCATCCTTTGTCTTTTTTATTCTCAAAATATCAATATTTCTTGTAACACAATTCATCAACACACAAACAAAACATTCAAATTATTTCCCTTTTTCCTACAAATTTTTCTTCCATCATTCCGTAAGCAAAGCACAACACGCATACACATACAGTTCGTGTAGCGTCTGTGCGTCTCTGTGTGTGACAAGTTTCATACTTTATCTCACCCGGGTAATAAAAGCCCCCAAAAAAATTTCAACCCGATAGCTCTTAAGATGGCTGAGTAAAACGCGTACGCACAGACAGACGGACAGACGGACATGGCTATATCGACTCAGCTTCTCATGCTGATCAAGAATATATATACTTTATGGGGTCGGAAACGTCTCCTTCTGTGCGTTACAAACATCTGACCAATTTTATAATACATCTGCAAGGGTATAAAAATCACGTCAATTAAGGGTCCAGTTACATATATATTTTAATTAATAATCATAAAAACTCATATGATTTTTCATGGCGCCAGATCAGTGACAGTGAAAATTTAAACAGTGCAAACAGTGAACCGTTATTCTTTTTTATGTATATTTTTTTGTGGTGTTGATACATACATACATATGTATAAAAAAAAATCGTTATACACTAATACATAAAAATAGCGGTCACTGTTGTTGACAATTTAATTATTTGAGTGCGTCGCGTCACATTGCAATTAAACGCCAAATAAACAAATTCCCCGCGTCTGCCGTGAAATAAATTGTCTTGTCCAGAGATCAAGTCTCAGGTAAAGTGCTAAAACTTGAAAGAGCCCAAATCGAGAAATTATCTTTGGTAATTGGGCTAATCATCTTTCTAGCACAGAAAGTACAAACATAGTTGAGCTTTACAATAACAAATGCATGCACATATTTTATATAAATAATTACTAACAAATAAACCGCTTTACCTCTTGTTGCCAAGCACAAAAAATTCGCTTTCTTCGCCCCACTCTCTCCTCGCTCGCAATCACATAAAAATAAAAAACTGAATTTCGCTAGCTATAAAATTCGATTTGGCTCATAGTTCCTCAGCAAGTTTGTTTTGTTCTGTGTAAGTAAATAAATTTAAAATCGGTTCGAATTCGTCCTATTAAATTATTCATCTTGCAAAAATGCCTCCTCCATCTGGGCCAATCCCTAAGGATAACGATGATGCTGTAATAGAAAACGTCCAATGATTGGTTTCTATTTTAAATAATTAATATGAACCACACATATGTCTGTTGCGTTTGAGTTTGGTTTATTGAATGATTCTTAATTCTAAAACAATTGTCGACTATAGCTAAGACCGCGTAGCTGCGCTGCTAGTCATGCAGGCAGAGGAGCGGTATGCTTATGTTTTTTTTTTTTTTTTGTATAGGGGGGAAAGCATTGAAAGCCGAAAAGTGTGGGACTTGGTATCGACCTTGGTTAGGGGTCACCTCACCGCACTAAAACCTACCCTACTTCCGTATCCCTCTCGCGGAACCAACGCTGAAGTTATTACTTCACGAGGGGGAGATGGCATGAAAGCCTCATCTAGATACTCATCTAGAGTTTGAATTCTGGTTGCGCTGACGTTCAGCGCGACGCAGGGACTGCATGATCACCGCAGCTAGGTGGCTAACTGCGAGCCAATTGTTTTGCGAGCTAAGTAAGATATCCATCAAGTCATGGACTACGAATGGCCTCCCAATGCCTTGGCTTAGCTCTTCCCGTTCAGCGGTGAATCGCGGACAGACAAAAAAGACATGCTCTGCGTCCTCAATCGGCCCCGTACAATATGTGCAGTAGGGGTCAGATTCGTGCTTAAATCTATGCAAATATGATTTAAAACACCCGTGTCCCGTTAGGAGTTGCGTCAAATAAAAATCTGTTTGGCCGTGTGGCCGACTCACCCATTCCCGCACATTAGGTATAAGGTGGTTTGTCCAGCGTCCGTGGGAGGAATGGCGCCAGCGGTCCTGGCATGTGCAAATGGAAACCTCTATTTTTTGAGCTGCTGTACTGTTGCTTCTGGCCTCTAATGCAACAACATCAAGTGGCAACATACCTGATATGACCAAGGCAGCATCTTCGGATACGGTTCGGAACGCACATATGACTCGTAACGCACATATGACTCGTAACGCACTAGCTCTGTATTGCGATCTGCAGGCGCGGCTGTATGACTGGATCGCCATCGCTGGAGCCCATATCTTTGCTGCATATAGGATTACGGATCGTACCACCGTGGTGATGAGCCATCTGCTTTTCTGTCGGGGGCCTCCGTGATTGCACATTATCCTTGCTAAGGCTGATGTTGCCCTTGCTGCTTTGTCGGCTACATGTTGCAGATGGTGCTTGTATGTTAGCCTATGGTCGACCATCACCCCGAGATATCTTATTGCCGGCTTGGAGCGGATGACGCATCCTGCAACATGGATGATTGCAGTCTCCACACGTTTCCTGCTGCTGATTAATACTGCCTCTGTCTTGTGTGCCGCCAGAGACAGAGAATTCCTTTGCATCCAGGATACAATTGATTGCACGGCGTCGTTAGTCCTGGCCTCCGCTTCTCCCAGCTCCTTTGCCACTGTGACCACTGCTATGTCATCTGCAAATCCAATGATCTTCGTCCTTTGTGGCATGTCCAGACGAAGCACTGCGTCATACATGACGTTCCACAGGGTTGGACCAAGCACCGAGCCTTGTGGGACTCCGCCTGTTATTTTGTATTCCTGTTGCCCTCTGTCTGTTTCGTACATCAGAATCCAGTCTTCGAAATAACTGCGAATCATTGCAACCAGGTACTCTGGTGTAGCTAAGCGCTGCAGTGACTCAATTATGCACTTCCAACTCGCTGAGTCGAATGCGTTTCGTACATCCAGAGTGGTGATAAGGCAGTACCTTTTGCCTCCTCCTTTCCATCGCTGGCCCTCTATGGCTTTTTTGGCTATTTCGGTGACGGTATGTATCGCGTCGACCGTACTACGCTTCTTCCGGAAGCCAAACTGGAGCTCCGAAAGTCCATTCCGAGCGTCGATGTGGGCTTCTAATCTGTTGCGAATGATCGATTCGAATACCTTTCCCAGCACATCTATCATGCATAGCGGCCTGTACGCTGAAGGGTCGTCCGATTTCCCTCCTTTTGAGAGTAGCACCAGCCTCTGCCTTTTCCATCTTGCTGGAAAGACTCCTTGGCACAGACAGGAGTTGAATACATCGGCCAGTTTCGAGGGCTGATTCATTGCGATGAGCTTGATGATCCTAGCAGGAAATCCATCAGGGCCAGGCGATTTGTTGCTTTTGATCCGCTTGGCAGCCAGCGCGATTTCTTCGTTGCTAATGTAGCCGGGATTCGTCTCTTGTTGAGGTCCTGCAACTGGAGGCTGCAATATTGGCCGCTCTGGGAATAGCGTTTTACTATGTTTGTGAGTAGCACTCCATCTGTGGGGGATGGGCGTTTGGCAAGTTTGCCCATTACCAACTTGTACGCAGCTCCAAAGGGTTGGTCATCGGCATCCGCGCAGAGCTTCTTCCAACAGTCAGCCTTGCTCTGCTTTATGGCTCTATTTAGCAGTGCTCGCCGCGTCTTATAAGCTTCCAGAAGCCTTTGGAACGAGGGACTCCCTCTGGCCCGTTGCTGTTTGCGTCTGGCTTTGAGGCATTCTTTTCGCGCTTCTGCAATTTCCTGGTTCCACCAATGCACTGGTTTGCGTCTGCTTCCACCTTGGCTCTTGCGGATCATTGACGCATCACAGGCTTCGCTGATGGCAGAACACAGCCTTTTTACGCAGGTTTCTGCATCCATGGCACTCATCTGCTGTGCGTTGTTCATCATGAACAAGAATGCATCCTCGCTTAGGGTTTCTTGTGACCATAACGAGAACTTAGGCCGTGCTAAGCGCGTTGTTTGGCCACCACACTCGAATATTATTGCACTGTGGTCACTGTGCGTTTATACGTCGGAGACTATCCATTTAGTATTCCGGGCCAGGCTCATACTTGCAAAAGTAACGTCGATTATAGAATTGCGTCCTGCTCTGCTGAATGTCTGTGTGTTGCCGATGTTCAGTAAACTCACGTTCAGCGAGGCGAAGGAGTCCAGCAGTATTCTTCCTCTTGCCGTGGTTCTGACGCTTCCCCACTCCATCGCCCATGCGTTGAAGTCGCCGGCGATGATCACTGGCGGTGATCTTCTGGCTTCTGCGGCTATACAGTCAATGATAGCTGCAAAGTCGTCTATATCCACGCTTGGGGCTATGTAGCAGCTAAAAATGGATATGCCGTTGCATTTCGCCCTGGTGTAGCCTCTGTGTCTGCCAATACACTCTAGTTGTAACGGAGGATGTCCGCAACTCCATATTGCTGCGCCCATGGTGTTGTTTTGGACCCAGGCCGCATCCTGTTTTAAGCCATATGGTTCCGACAAAAGCGCTATGTCTATGCCAAGATCAATAACAGTCTGCTCCAGCAAATCCTGTGCAGCCCTGCAATGATTTATATTAAGTTGTAGAAACTTAATTTTTGCACTTGTTTGTTGCCTTGACATACAACGGGCATCCTCTGCTCAGAGTGTTATGTGCCGCGTTCTTTTCGCCGTGCCTAGTACATAAGATGCACTTTGCGTCGTTGTTGCAGTCTTTCGATGCGTGACCGCTCTCTCCGCAGTTGAAACATAGGCTGCCGGCCTCGTGCTCCTTCTTACACCTGCACCTAGCTGATGCATGCCCAAAGTCGAGACATTTGTAGCACTTCCTTGGCTCTATCTTGGCTGTTATTCTACATTCTGCAAGACCGATGCGAACCGTTCTTGCAGCAATCATTTTCGATGCCTGACTGGCATTCAGCAGCATTGTTGCAGTTTGCGTACCCCTATATGCCTTCCGCATCTTGGGAAACGATTCCTCTGGCAGAGTTTCCTCCGTTAATTTGGCGGCTGCATCAAGAACATCCTCGAGTTTGGAATAGAACGGTATATCCCTGATTTCAATTGTGACTCTTTCAGTGATAAGTTTAACCCGTCCTTCGTCACCAAGCGCTTGCTGCAACGCCTTGTGTAGTACTAACGTACCGCCGTCATCATACTTTTTCATCTCCAGGAGAAGTTCTCCTGCTGCTGTTCGACGCACTCCGCAAACTCCTTCCTTGTGTGAGAGCATGGCGGGGTCAGTCTGGACAGTCTCCAATACTTTTGCATAGTTTGCAGGGTCATTGCATTGCACCATCAAAGCATCAGGCCGTCTTCTACTCTTGCGTTTAGGTCTTTTGACCGTTCCCCATTTGTTGGCGACTTTTTTTAAGGGGACGGTACCCCCCTCCGATGGTTCGGCAGTCGTATTTTGGGTAGTTGGCTGTCTTACCGCCGCGCTGGGCCGTGTGACGGCTTTCCGTTCCTTTGCCCTCTGCCTTGTACCTGCTACATTTGGTGTAGCACTTTTGGCCACGATAGCAGCAAACGTCAGAGGCCGCGGCTCCTGTTTTGGCTTATTGGCCCGGGGTCTGCTTTGCAGTTGGGTTTTTACACCAACCAAAACCGTCCTCATTCTTGCCAATTCATCCTTCATGCCACAATTTACGAGTGGATGCTGGCTTGGTGCAGGAATAGCGACCATTGCAGCTATTTGATCGACAAGTGCTCCGAGTTCAGAGATCTGTTCTTTTAGACCTGTCTGGACGCTTCTAGGCCTTTTTGTTGCCGCTTCTGATTCGTCGGCAGGTGGACTTATTTCGTGGCCTCTTTTTGGCGTATCCTCTACTGTACTCTACTGCTGCTGGTGTGAAAGCTGGCAGAGACTTCAAGTTTATGGCCGTCGGAGCCGAATGCGTAGCTGTTGGCGGCGTTCTGGCCATTAAGCTACTTCGCGAAAAGGCAGTTGCTCCGGCTGGCATTTTACAGCCATTACTGCTTGTTGCATTGTCCGCTGCATCGGCCAAGTGTGCCACCGATGCAATAGTTTTCCTGTTATTTATGGATGTAGGGGCCTCCAGAATCCGTGCCCCGGCCGCGGTTTTGTTCGCGGGTGGATTTCCACTTTTGTGGCTGCCACCTGGAGTAGTTTCGTTTTTTCCAGCCATATTTTTTTTTATTAACTATGATGCATTTTATACCTACTGCCAGGTACGAAAGTTCGTTAAAATGCTGCCGGCCGATGCGACGCAGACGCAGACCACAAGCCGCTCAATATGAGGACAGACGCTATGTGGATTTAGGGCTTCCCGAAGGGAAAAAGAAAATAAGAGCAAAGAAGAAGATTGGCAGTTCCGTCGGCGATTTCCAATTTAAATTTTTTTAAATTTTAAATTTTTTAATTTTGACGGCCAAATGCTGCTCCCGAAAGTATGCAATGTTTCCGGGGGCTGGCCAGCGGGGCTTTGGCGCCCTCTGGGGACCAAGATAGGGCGCTGCTTTCCAACACTGATGCACAGCTGCAGTTATCAGCTGTTGTTATCAGCGGTAGTTGGTAAAGAAAGTTTAGCAGCGAAAGGAAATCGGCAAAGCAAAGGAGAAGGAGGAGAAAGTTCCAGGAGTTCCAGCCCTTGGCGAGAGAAGCGCGGGAAAATATGGACCCCTCCCCCCTTTCGGAGCGACCCAGCTGCGAATTTTTGCTTTTTTTTTTAAGGCAAACAGAAAATTTTGTTACCGGTTGCACTCCACCACGTTGGGTGGGCCCAGCTGATTTTGGTGCCAGGTGAGCGACACCTCCTCAATGAGCCTCTACTAGTATTCCCTTTGGTTTGTTGCAGGAAACACACACGAATTCAGGTTCGTTAGACGGAGCGAATACAGAACGCGACCGCACTTCAAATTCAACCATCATCTGTCAGCCATCATCTGTCAGATAATGTCCGGTATGCTTATGTATAAACATACTTATGTAAAAATGTATAAATGTTTACATAAAAGTATGTATGTTTATATGCCGTCGCAGCGGTAGAGTGAGGATGTATCATATTGCATATTGGGCCAAAGCGGCCGCGCGTGTTATATTTGCCGACACAGCAATTGTCCAGCACCATGCACTCATGGGTGGTCATGTTACTTAAGAGGCAAATGCACTTGAATGTTGCGCACATAAATATTGTAACTAATTGCTACAATATGTTTGTAATGTTGTTAATATGTTATTCCAAAACATGCTACATCCCCCCTCTTTAGGAAAATAACGTAATTATATGGAGTTATTTTCTAATTTTTATTATATAGAAATTTATTTACTTATTATTTATTATTTTTTTTTTATTTTGATTTTTTTTTTTTTTTTTTTAATGTTTGACTGTTCGTTTAATGATATATGTGGTAAAATTATATTTGTATATGTATAGTGTCATTAAATGTAGGTAATTTATTTGTTTAAATTTATTTCTTTTGTTTTATTGTTATTATTACTTTTTTATATATATATTAATTGGTTAAAATTTTTAACCTATCCTTATGCACTAATTGTTTCTTATTCTTTGTATCTTTAATTAAAATGTTATCCCTATCTTTTATTTCTTCTATGATGTATGGGCCTAAATATTTAGAATCTAGCTTATGACCCGTATCATTACGTAATAAAACCTTATCTCCTATTTCTAATTCAATATTTTTTACTTTTGTATCATATATTTCCTTATTCTTCGCTTTGTGCTGTTCTAACATAATTCTTGCTCTTTTATAAGCCTGTTCTAATCTAAATTTTGTTTCCTTAGCATAATCTTCTATGTTATATAGTGGATTTATCTTATCAACACTATTAAATTGTTGTGGTAAATTCGAAGTTTTACCGAATACCAACTCATATGGACAATAATCATGTGCCATAGAGGGTGTTGTATTAAAACAATATGCGAAGTATCTTATCCATACATCCCAGTCAGTTTTGTCAACTGAAATGTATGATTGTAAAAATTCATTAAATTCATTCAAATATAGCTTTCGCTACTGTTTTAGCAATTTTGTCTTTAATTGGTATTATTACAAGGTATTTTGTTAGGTCGCAGATTAAAGATACTGCGAGTGGACCGATCGTATCCACAATAACCCTATCGAAAGCCTGTTGTGGCGTTTCAGTTATAATTAAAGGGGTTTTTGTATGCTTTGTTATCTTTGCTTTTTGACACTTATTACATTTTTTTATATATTGAGATATATCTCGTGTCATATTTTTCCAATAGTAATGCCTTTTTATTTTGGCCATAGTTCTTAATATTCCAGTATGACCTCCTTGTATAGGGTCATCGTGGAACGTAAACAGTATTGCTTCTTTTTCTTTATCATTATTTGATAATAGGGTCACCGGCTTGAGTAGCGCTACTCTTAAAAATTCAATATTTTATTGCCCATATTTTTGAAAGATTCTATTGAAATAGTTTCAAAGATCTTTTCGCTCGGTGCCACTTTGACTTGACTGATGTTGAGTATACCGGCTTCTTTTCGAGCCTTTGAAAAAATTGACCTAAGTCAAGAATTCCATTGGTGTACATATCGCAAATGTCAATTCTTGCTATAACTTTCTTGCCATGTTTGAATGTGCTTAAAGAATCAGTTATTCGCAAGGTCACTACTTTTCGTACTTCGTCATTTACAATGACGTCATATACGTTTGGCTTAGAAGCATTAAGACATTGCTTTTGCAATTTTCTTATTTTCTTTTTCTTTTCCTGCGCAGGAATTTGACTGTTTACTTTGATTTGTGGTAGTGACTCTCAGAACTTTGTTACTAGTTTGTATATTTTGTAAGTCCTGTATTGTTATTCTTGATAGCGCGAAGGCTACGAAATTATCTCTCCCCTTTAGATACTCTACTGTAAAATTATATTCCTCGAGTTCAAGTCGCATTCTAGTCAGCTTGGAACTTGGATTTGTCATTGAAAACAAATAAGTTAATTCTCTGTGATCTGTTTTGACAGAAAAATGTCTACCATAAATGTATGGTCTGAAGTGCGTGATTGCCCAGTGAATCGCTGCTAACTCTTGTTCAGTTGTACTCTTATTACTCTCACCTTTTGTGAAAGATCTAGACGCGTATGCTACTGGAAGCTGTAGTCCATTTTTATTTTGCGTAAGGACTGCTCCACATGCATATTTACTTGCGTCGGTGATTATGCAAAATTCTTTGCTAAAATCTGGGTACTGTAATAGAGTTGGGTTCATTAATGCTGATTTTAAATGCTCGAACGCATTTTGACAATCGCTTGTCCATTCGAATTTAACATTTTTCTTACATAAATTTGTTATGTGACGAGAATATTCAGCGAAGTTTTGTATAAATCTTCGATAATAGTTGCAAAATGCAATGAATTTTCTAGCGCTGTCCGCATCATGTGGGACTGGATAATTTTGAATGACATCATACTTTGTGTCATCAGGCAAGATTCCTTTATCTGTGCACTTATGTCCCAAAAGGGTGACTTCATGCATAAAAAATGAACATTTTTCAGGATGTAACTTTAGGTTATGTTGCCTACACTTCTCAAAAACATCTGTTAGATTATTGATCATGTGTTTTTCGGAACAACCTATGACTATTAAGTCATCCATGTAAAGAAATGCCTGCGAAGGTTCAAGGCCAGAGAATGCTATAGTCATCATTCTCTGGAACGAATTTGGCGCTATTTTTAAACCGAATGGTAGTCGCGTGAAGCGGTATGAGCCATTACATGTGGAAAAGGATGTTATGTCTCGTGACTCTTCTTCGAGTTCAATTTGATGAAAACCTGACATTAGGTCAAGGCATGAAAAATATTTTGCTTTATCTAGTTGGTCTAAAATGTCATCAATTCTAGGTAGTGGAAATTTATCGGACAACAATTTTTTTTATTAATTTGACGATAGTCAATTACTAATCGCCATTTTTTATTTTCAGCGCTTGGTAACGATTTTTTCGGTACCAATAAAAGTGGGCTATTGTATGGATATACAGAAGGCTCAACTATTTCGTCATTTATAAGCTTTTGGACTTGTCTTTGTATTTCGTCTTTCTGACTATGAGGATTTCTATAATTTTTAATGTAAATAGGTTCATCGTCCACCAGTCTTAATTTTTGTTTGTAGAAATTATTTGTTGTTATTGATTCGGTTTCTAGTCCGAATACATCACTATATTTCTTGCAGAACTTCGTAAGTTGGCTGTGAAACTGCGGGGGAAAATTTTTTGATAATGTAGTTAGTACTGCGTTTTCACGCTGTTCATTATTTGCTTCGATTATGTCGTAGGAGGAAAGCGGTTCATACTTCAAACTTGATATGTTTACTATTTGATCTTTATTTGTAGTATTTAGCAGTCGTATGACTGCGTTTTTGGTTTTAGTTATGGTATTTGCTAAATTAATACCATGTTGAATTTCTTGGTTTGGAATTAATACACTGTCTTCTTGTGAACGTATTTCAATTTTTCGGACAACTTGGGATCTTGCTGGTAAAACTATTGAATTATTACCAGCACTGTACGATATTGGTACGTATGTCGGATATTTTAGGTTATTTGACTACTCTTGACTAATTCCTTGTATATTTATTATTTTATCGGATTGGACACCTTGAAAACTGTCTGAATTTTCTTTTACGATCGATATTTCCGATCCTGTGTCTATTAAAAATACTAACTTTTTCCCTGTTGCTACATTCGTGAAGGTAACGAACGTATTTTGATTAAGACTGATGGCGTGAATCTTATTATTCGTTACTGCTGGGTATCTAAAGGTGCTTGGGAGTTTCCCGAAGCATTCTGTGCTACCCTAACATTATTGTTATTATAACCGTTTTGTCGGTTATTTCCTCGGTTACCTCTATTATTCCTGTTGTAACCTCTGTTATTTCCTCTGTAACTATTGTTTCTGTTTTGTTGGAAATTTTGGCCGTTATTGTTATTGTTATAGTTGTTGTAATAACCACGACCATTGCCTCTACCACGATAATTATATTTGTTATTATAATTACCACGGTTTCTTTGAGCAAACAGAACCATATTTGGATTACCTGATATCTCAGTACTTTGTAAGTACTTTGCTATAGCTTCGTCTATGGTTTTGAAGTTACCAGAGTCAAGTATAGTTTTAATTCTATTTTGTTCGCAATTTCCAATCATTGCTTCTATAGCATCGTCTGTGATATTTATTGAAAAGTACTTTCTATCTGGCAACTCTTACACTTTATATTTGTACCATTACTCATTACTCATTACTCATTAAATAGTCTTCTATCATCTTGCAAACTGCACACACGTCTTTTAATAGGTTATGGGCCCAGGCCACGCATACAAGAAAAGACAAAAGAGGAATGACCAATATATATCCGTGTGAAAAGTTAAGGGGCCGCGAAAACTACGATGTTTGGAAGCGGCAGGCCCAATCTTACCTAGTGATCAAAGGTTGTTGGAGTGTGGTGCGTAATGGACCAGCAGAGAAGGAAGAGTCACTAGACGAGAAAGCGCTCGCGGAGATTACGCTGATGATTGAGTCGACCAACTACGCACACATCGCCAAATCCAAATCAGCGAAAGAGGCTTGGGATGCTTTGGCGCAGGCGTTTGAGGACAGCGGATTGACTCGGAAAGTAGAGCTGCTTAAAAAGTTGGTACAGTTAAATCTGGAGCAGTTTGATTCGACACAGGAGTATGTCAACGAAATGATTATGACTGCCATTAAGGTGAACAATGCTGGGCTTTGCATAAGTGACGAGGTAACGGCATCACTGATGCTTGCTGGATTACCCAATGAGTATCAGGCATTGGTCATGGCAGTAGAGAACTCCAAGTCTACATTAACTGTCGACAATGTAAAAGGTATGTTGCTACAAGACGTGAAGTTTGACAACAACGCTGGAATCAATTCGAATGCCATGTACTCAAGAGCATCAAAGCAAGCTAAGAGGGACAAAGCAAAGTTAAATAACCGTTTTGGGAAAACAGTTATTTGCTACGCATGCGGTGGTAAAGGGCATATGCGAAAAGTATGCCCAAGCGTAGTGGAAGAAGAGAGAAGCGATGAAGAGAAAGCAGCTCTTGCATCGAATACTTCGCTCTTAGTAAATGCAAATCCACATGTAGGCAAGAGCGAAACAGTGTGGTACATTGATTCTGGTGCTTCAACTCACATGACAAATGATCGGAGATTGCTAAGCAACGAATCTGAGGTTAGCAACAAGAGCTTAATAATAGCGAACAAAGAGAAACTGCATGTAAAAAGCAGTGGCGATGTAGGAATCTTGTTCCATGTAAAAGGCAAATCAGTTAAAGGTAATATTCATGATGTAGAGTATGTTCCAAATTTGTGTGGAAATCTGTTATCTGTAAGCCAAATGGCAAAAAAGGGAAAAAGGATTGTTTTCGAAAAGAACCATTGCTACATCTTTGAGAAAAATATTTTGAAAGCCACTGGCTATCTGCAAAATGGTCTGTATCGACTGAATTGTGAACTGCCAAAGGTAGAGAAAGCCTTGGTCGCAATAAATGGATTCGAACTATGGCATCGTAGGATGGGCCACATTTGTGACACAAAATTACAGCTGGTAAAAGAAGCCACCGATGGTGTTGAATACTCTGTTAATGAATCGTGCCGGGATAAATGCATTGTGTGCCTTAAAGGAAAACAAACTCGTATGATAAGCAAGCAGCCTGGAATCCGTGCCGAAGCTCTTTTAGATCTTGTCCACTCAGATGTGCTTGGACCATTGAGAGTCAAGTCCTTTTCTGGTGCAAGATTTATGCTTGTCTTCGTTGATGATTACTCTCGGAAGGTGTTTGTGTACCCAATTAAGGAGAAGTCAGATGTAGTCAGGAAGTTCGAGATTTTCAAAAATCTGGCAGAGAACCAAACAGGACGAAAAATTCGAATTTTGCGTTCTGACAATGGGAAGGAATATTGCAACCAAGAGCTTGAACATTTTTTGCAGAGTGCAGGTATTCTGCATCAGACTACAGCGCCGTATAACCCTGAGCAGAATGGAGTCGCAGAGCGGATGAATCGCACACTCCTGGAGAGAGTGCGCTGCATGTTGCTGGACTCAGCATTGCCCAACATTTATTGGGCGGAAGCCGCTAACACTGCAGCTCATATAACTAACCGAATGCCTTGTCGTGGAAATAGCTCATCTCCTGAAGAACTTTGGACTGGATCTAAGCCAAACTTAAGGTATATGCGTATATTTGGTTGTACAGCATTGGCTCATATCCCAAAGCAAAAGCGTGGGAAGCTAGATGCTAAATCTGAAGAATGCATTTTTGTAGGATACAGCGACACTTCGAAAGCATATCGGCTTTACAGGAAATCTGATCGTAAGTTTTTAATAAGTAAGGACGTCGTTTTCATCGAAAATAATTGCAGAGACTCAACACAGCATTTTGGCGAAATATGCACCGTAGAGGATAATTGCAGAGACGGTAAACAGTCCCTGGAAGCGGAACCTCTGTATCAAGAAGACCTGTTAAAGCAGTCTACGTCAGAGCTTGAGTCGTGGAATACGGATACAGAAGAAACGGTCGATGCTGAGGAACTAAAGACTACCGCTGGGCATGTTCCAGATGCATTTGGTGTTCGAAGATCAAAAAGGATTGCGAATAAGCTGGAGGAGCATCACCTATGTTGTGTAGTCTCGCAAGGTGACGACCCACTCACAGTAACAGAGGCATTAAAGTCGAAACTAGCAGATTCATGGGAAGACGCAATGAAGTCGGAAATGCTATCCCTCGAGTTAAATAACACTTGGACGCTAACGGAATTACCAAAGGACAAAGTGGCGATACAGTCAAAATGGGTTTTTAAAACAAAACGAGAATCTGGGGACTTGGTGCCTCGCTATAAGGCAAGACTTGTTGTTAAAGGATTTTCTCAGAAAGAAGGTATTGACTACACGGAGACGTTTGCACCAGTCGTGCGATACACTTCCATGCGCGTGCTGTTTGCTGCAGCTGCTAAGTATGGGTTGACAATTTATCAACTGGATGCTGTGACAGCTTTTCTTAATGGCGATTTACAAGAAGAAATCTACATGCGTCAGCCTGAAGGCTTCGATGATCAATCAGGAAAGGTCTGTCGCCTCAATAAATCTCTCTACGGGCTTAAGCAGGCAAGCAGAATCTGGAATGAAATGCTGAACAAGGTTCTACTAGGCTTTGGTCTTCAACGTGGCGAAGTGGATCAGTGTGTATACCATTACGTAACTGGATCCACCATGGTATATGTGGCAGTATATGTTGACGATATATTAATTTTAAGCAACAACAAACAAATGGTAGCTAAAATCAAGGGCGAGCTATCGCAGAAATTTAACATGAAAGATATGGGCGAAGTTTCGTCGATTTTGGGCATGCGTGTTCGACACAATAAGACCGAAGGCACAATTAAAATTGATCAGTCTAATTATATTGCAGGAATTCTAAAAAGATTCGGAATGGATGATTGCAAAAGCAGTGTCAACGCCGGTGGATGTCGGACACAGTCTTTCAGCTGACATTGCACCCAAATCTGAAGCCGACATTGAAGATATGAAGAAGGTTCCGTACTTAGAGGCTATTGGTTGTCTACTATATGCTGCCCAGAACACTCGTCCTGACATAAGTTTTGCTGTCAACATGTTGAGTCGCTTCTCTTCCAATCCAGGAATGGTTCACTGGACCGCCGTTAAACGTGTGATGAGATATCTGAAAGGAACTCTCAACAAATGCATCACATATCATGCTACTGGAGATGACTTAAAGGGTTTTTGTGATGCTGATTGGGGCGGAGACCTCGATGGAAGGAGATCAACATCAGGATACATTTATGTACAACAAGGTGGAGCAATATCGTGGTGTTCCCAACGGCAGAGGACCGTTGCACTGTCCTCTACAGAAGCAGAATATATGGCAGCAGTATCTGCCATCCAAGAAGCCATATGGTTATTGCGCCTGCAGAGGGAACTTCATCTCATTGATACCAATAAGATCGTGCTAGGTTGTGACAACAAGAGTGCGTTGCACATCATAAGGAATAATTCATTTTCTCCAAGAACGAAACATATAGATATAAAAGTCAAGTTTATTAGAGAATGGTTGACCAATGGCTCTATCCGAATAGAGTACATTCCTACCGAGGACATGCCGGCAGATGCACTAACAAAATCAGTCCCAGCTTCTAAAATAGCGTTGTTGGGATCCAGAGTGGGGTTAGCCTAATTTCTTAATTAAACAAAGGAATTGTCATTATCAAAATTGTCATAATATTATATCAGCCAGATATTCAATTAAGGGGGTATATTGAAAAGTACTTTCTATCTGGCAACTCTTACACTTTATATTTGTACCATTACTCATTACTCATTACTCATTACATAGTCTTCTATCATCTTGCAAACTGCACACACGTCTTTTAATAATATTCTTAAAAGCAAGTGCTGCTGGCATACCTTCATCGATATATGCAGATTGAAGTGTTTTGCGTAAGTTATCTATCTCCGAAGTAAATTTGTCAGCGGTTTTACCTTTCTGAGTTGTAGTCTTCAACTTGGCTTTTATGACTTTGGATGTTTCACCAATTACAACGCCTTGCAATTTTTGTATTATTGCTTCAATTGAAGTTTCTTGTTGGACTTCTTATAGTGTTGGGCCAATAATTTTTGATTTTATTACCTCAACTGCTATACTTTCGTAGTCGCCTTTCATCATATCTACCAACTTCAGAGCTGTTACAAATCTTTGGAGTTGCATTTTCGTTCCGTTAAATTCAGGTATGGCTATGTTTATATCTTTCATATATGCCCTTCGGGCATTTCATTTTGCCATCCTGTCAGTTGTGTTTATTACACTTGTATTGATGTCTAAATCTGATTCGTTGGCTTGTTCAGACAACGCTTCTATATCAGTTAATGTTAATAGCGCAGGAATTGTTAGATCGTTTAGATCTTTCTCTACTATTTCTTCCTCGCTTGTTTCAGATTCTTCACCTTCTTGCTCTGTTTCCTTTTTACATGTGTCTATGCTCAGAGGTGAATTAAGTACGGTTGGTACGAATATATCAAGATTGTATTTTGTCTTTATAGAGATTAGTTTTGCTCGTAACTTGATCAATAGATTGGAAATCATTGACCAATTTGCTTTACCTATGCTCTCTCTATTAACATGCACTAAATTTCTTGCTTCGTTGAAAGAATCAACTATAATTTTTGCGTGCTTGTTTATTGTTTCCTTTTGGATGTTTCTATTCTGTGTAACGCATTTATAGAATTTTTTGAAATTTTCTTTTATATTTTGGATATGGAGAAGTAATTCTTCCCATTCCATGCTTAAAAGTTTATTTTTATTTTTCTCTTTTTTTTTATACCCTTGCAGAGGGTATTATAAAATTGGTCAGATGTTTGTAACGCACAGAAGGAGACGTTTCCGACCCCATAAAGTATATATATTCTTGATCAGCTTGAGAAGCTGAGTCGATATAGCCATGTCCGTCTGTCCGTCTGTCCGTCCGTCTGTGCGTACGCGTTTGACTCAGCCATCTTAAGAGATATCGGGTTGAAATTTTTTTTGGAGACTCTTTATTACCTGTGTGAGATAAAGTATGAAAATCATCGGGATCGGACTACTATATCATATAGCACTACTATATCATATAGAATTAAATATAATAAAGAACTGCAAGGGTATATAAACTTCGGCAAGGCCGAAGTTAACTTCCATAGCTCGTTTTTTGTTAATTATCTATTACTTGGACATCCTCATCTGATTCTCCTACATTAATAGTTTCTATGTCTGCTTTAAAAATATTATGTACCCATGCAGGCACATCCTTATTCTTAGGTTTTTTTAGTAATAGTTGCTATATGCTATTTTTATGGATTTTTCCGCAAGTTCTACAATATTTCTTTTAAATTTGTAGTTTTTTTGTATCCAAAATTTTATTTCCTTGTACTTTTTATTTACTGGTCCTGAATGTATCAGGAAAATCAAGAAAAGGAATATATTTTTGAAGATGTTTAGTTTCAACTTTATTCATACTTATTTAATTTGTATATAAAATCGGTAATTTTATGACAACTTATTGTTGTTGGACTTCATCCATCAGGTAGAAGCGAAATGTACCTGTTGAATTTGAGAAACAACATATATTTGGCACTGTAATAACAAAACACATCTGTACCATTGCACTTCCTTGAACTGGGAATTCTTCTCCAGTCAAATCAAGGTATGCTGATCTGATCTGTACTAAATTTATTGAATTTTGTGCCGAATTAACATTACCTATTCTAAAAACCTCAAGTAAATCTGCTGCAATGCTAGGATTCCTATCCACTATCTTCCTAAAATAATCGTCTAATGTACTCATCTTAATCAATTGATATATATATAGTAATATATCCGCCTCTCCATCCACCCACATAACTTCGCCCCTTTCTTAGTCTACAAAACGGATGTTTACTGCAACCGAGACTAAACAAAACTTTATAAACAAATCTGTCCCCAAAAACTCTTCCAGCGTGAGAATTCAACATTATAAACAAATCTGTCCCCAAAAAATCTTCCAAGCGTGAGAACGCTTAGTAGGCGAAATCAATAAGCCAATCAAATTCCAGATCAAGATATCATCCGATCAAAAGCTCCCACTACTAACATAAAAAGCTTTCTAACCGAACTTTCAACATAATTGTAAACATCAAAAGCTTTCTAACCGAACTGTA
This sequence comes from Drosophila paulistorum, assembly GCA_018152135.1. Lineage (NCBI taxonomy): Eukaryota > Metazoa > Arthropoda > Insecta > Diptera > Drosophilidae > Drosophila > Drosophila paulistorum. The sequence continues at coordinate 14,879,635 of JAECXG010000822.1, read as the reverse complement.
AACATAATTGTATGAATAATGATACGTTAGTTCTTAAGACGCATTCTTTAAATAAAGACCGTTTCTTTCGAGTTCGATAGATCCAATATTTTCTTTTTTTTCACTTATAAAGGAAATGCATTTATAATTGGCGCAGTCGATAGGATAAAACGAAATATATTTAGTGCGTGCAAAACGTGCAAAACGTAAGCGACCGTTACGGATGTCTAATCTAAGGTTGCCTAATAAACCAGACCTTTTGTGTACCATTAAATAAGTAAATGTGCGAAACTTGTGTCAAGCCACCGTTATAGATATCAAATCTGAGGTTGGCCCGTGATCGAGACTTTTTGTGCTAAAAATTAAAATAATAAGGAGCCGTAAGCAATTAATGCCCAAAGCCCCCGAAATTTTTTTTTTCGTTTTATCCGCAAAAGAACCTTTCGTGCAGTCAAAAGCGCGACATCGAATCCTGGAGTTTGAGTACAGTGCTGGAGGAAATAATAAAAACAACAACCTTCTTTGATTTTGAACTCTTTGTTTTCCAACGTTGGACAAATTATCCGAGATGTCCCTAGAAGAAACACACCTGAACCAGGCACTCACTATGCTTAGACAGTTGCCCAATTTCGATGGTGACGCTTCGACCTTGAGCACGTTTATACGGAGAGTTGATTATATTTTACAACTGTACCCGACGAGGGACGTCCGCCAACACAGTTTGATGTATGGCACTATAGAGATGCAGCTCACTGGAGAAGCACAACGGACATCACAACTATCGCAAGCCAACAATTGGACCGAGTTGCGGGCCGCCCTCATCAGCTAATATAAGGTGCAAACGCCTTATGAAGAACTACTACAACGGCTATACCACACTTTTTTTTGGAGGAAACCTTCGAAAGTTTATTGAAGATTTAGAACATAAGTCATTCATTATAGTAAATAAGTTAGCATTAGAAGGCAACGCAGCTAACACCGTATTATACACAAATGCCATGAATAACACAATCAAAGATGTTATTATCAAAAGATTACCAGACAAGCTTTACATGACATTAGCAAAATTTGATATTTCTACAGTGTCTAATTTGAAGCAAGTAGCTCAGAGAGAAGGCCAATATGAAAATAGTTCCACCGAGAAACCCAAAACTAATAATCAGAGTACTTCAGGAAACTCAAACTACAGATCAAACCAAAATAATTCAGGGCAAACCTATTATAGGCAAAGCAACCAATACAATAATTCAAATCCTACTCCCCAAAATAATCAACAGCTTCGAGAAGAATTTCAACAAAATCTTAATCAGGGCAGACAGGGAAATCCACTTAATTATCAGATTCAGAATCAACCCCAGAATCAAAATCCCGTGGTAAATCAACCTACTAAAAGGCAAAGAGAAAGTACCAGTGGTCAGAATAGAATGGACTGGTCCGAAAATTTTCATCAATCAGCCTCGGATCAGACAGTTCAAACAGAACCAATGAACCAAACAGATCAACCGAGTACGTCCAATTAAACCCCTATATCCAACTAAAAATCAATAACATCCCCTTAAAGTGCGTCATAGATACAGGCTCTTCAATAAATATTATCAACAAAAATTATTTCAATTTTCCAGAAACCTCAGAAAATTTGAATGTCCAAACAATAAAAGGAATAATAGAGCTTAATAAAAGCGTATCTTTTGCAACAAGCAAACTTTGCCCCAACCATCAAAAATTTTATTGCCATACATTTTCATCAACATACGACATACTATTAGGTAGAAAATATCTCAAAGCATGTCAAGCCGTTATAAACTATGAAGAAAATAGTGTGACACTATCAAATCATAAATTTTATTTCAAATTCACTAATAAAAAAGAAGAAAAAGAAAAATCAATACCTTATCCTCCCCCAGAGTTCAAATATGAAGCGTTCACAGAAGAAATAAATAACAGTATCGAGGAAAAAAACGAATTTAGACTCGATCACTTAAATTCAGAAGAAGTAGAAAAGTTAAAGAAAATATTGCATGAATTTAGCGATATCCAGTATAGGAAAGGTGAAAATTTGACCTTTACTAGTACCATAAAGCATAACATCAGAACCAAGCACGAGGACCCAATATACAAACACCCATACAAATACCCACAAATCTTTGACGAAGAAGTCAATAAACAAATTAATGAAATGATAGAACAAGGAATCATACGAAAATCGAAATCGCCTTATTGTTCTCCAATCTGGATTGTACCCAAAAAAGAGGACGCATCCAAGGAACAAAAGTTCCATTTAGTAATCGGCTATCGTAGTCTAAATGAGATCACTATCGATGACAAGTTCCCAATACCGGTAATGGATGAAATATTAGACAAACTTGGAAAATGTCAATATTTCACAACCATTGACCTCGCCAAAGGATTCCATCAAATCCAAATGGATCCCAAATCAATCGAAAAAACCGCATTTTCCACTAAACATGGTCATTACGAGTACACACGAATGCCAATTGGGCTAAAAAATGCACCAGCCACGTTCCAAAGGTGTATGAATAATTTACTAGAAGATCTAATCTATAAAGATTGTTTAGTCTACTTAGACGATATAATTGTTTATTCCACCTCATTAGAAGAACATTTGGCATCACTAAAAAGAGTCTTTGCAAAATTGCGCAACGCTAATCTAAAACTACAATTAGATAAATGCGAATTCTTGAAAAAGGAAACAGAATTTTTAGGTCACGTCATAACTACAGAAGGCATCAAACCAAACCCAGATAAAGTCAAAGCAATTCAAAAATTTCCGATTCCTAAAACCCCAAAAGAAATAAAATCATTCTTAGGATTATGCGGATTCTTCCGCAAATTCATACCAAACTTTGCACATATTGCAAAACCTTTAACTCTTGGGTTAAAGAAAGCAGCTAAAAAAAACATAGACGACCCAGATTATATTTCATCGTTTGAAAAATTAAAATGTCTCCTTATGAACGATCCCATACTTGCATATCCCGATTTCAAAAAACCATTCTTTCTAACCACAGACGCTAGCAATATAGCTTTAGGTGCGTTCATCTCACAGGACCATAGACCTATTTCTTATGCTAGTAGAACACTCAATGAACATGAACTTAATTATTCAGCCATAGAAAAGGAACTACTATCTATGGTATGGGCAACCAAATATTTTAGACCATACCTCTTCGGCAGACCTTTTGAGATGATGATGATGACCAATCAGTTTGCTAAAGAAATTATCAAAAAATATTTATGCTCAAAAAATAATGCACTTTACATCGAAAACGACTTAGATTTTCAAACACTCCAAGAAGCTTATCTTGAAATAATTAGTCCGGACAGCCAAACAAAAACTTTAAGAACCACTTACAAATTAAAAGACATTCCTACTTATGCAGAATTCAAAGAAATTATACTAAAGAACCATAAATCACTACTTCATCCAGGTATCACTAAAACTCAAAACTGGTTTAAAGAGAAATACTATTATCCAGACTATCAAAAACTAATTCAAAACTTCATTAATGAATGCCGTATATGCAATTTATCGAAATCAGAAAATCGAAGTACTAAATTAACCTTTGAAACCACCCCAGAGATATTTAACACTAGAGAAAAATACGTGATGGATTTCTATTTAATCGACAACCAACAATTTTTATCTTGCATAGATATTTACTCAAAGTACGCGACTTTAGTCGAAGTTAAAAGTCGAGATTGGCTTGAAACAAAAAGGGCAATCATAAAAATCTTTAACGATATGGGTAAACCCTTAGAAATCAAAGCAGATAAGGACTCAGCCTTTATTTGTATAGCACTTCAAAATTGGCTACAATCAGAAAACGTTAATATAAGTATAACATCGAGCAAAAATGGCGTTTCAGATGTGGAAAGATTTCACAGAACCGTAAACGAAAAACTAAGAATTATTAATGCAGAATCTAGCATAGAAGACAAACAAACTAAATTTGAAACTATCCTTTACACATATAACCATAAAACTAAACATCTAACGACAAACAGAACACCAGCGGATATCTTTATTTACGCAGGCACACCTCTTTATAATACGCAAGCTAATAAAGTAAAACAAATTGGTAAACTAAATGAAATTAGGCATGATTTTGAAATAAATACAAAATATAAACAAGCCCCCTTAGTTAGATCAAAAACGACAACACCCTTTAAGAAAACAGGAGAAGTTACCCAAGTTGACGACAAACATTATATTGAAACAAACCGAGGTAGACAAACAACACACTACAAATCAAAATTTAAAAAGAAAAAGAAAACTCATCAAAGTAAATATACTAATTAATTTCAGAAATCCCAACATTACTATTTCTACTCTTATCAATGGTACACTCAACGCATAATCAATGTATTGAAATTAATCCCATAAAGGCACCTAATGGATATCTTGTATTCAAAACAGGAACCATGGATTTACCCTCAGATTTCGAATATCATTACCTAACTGTAAATTTAACCAACTTACAAAACACCTACAACAACCTAATAGAGCAGTCAGAACCATTTAAGAACAAGGTCCACATTCACTATTTAACGGCATAAAAATAATAAAGAGAAATAAGCGAGGACTTATTAACATAATAGGTACAGCACATAAATATCTTTTCGGCACTTTAGATCAAAACGATAAAGAAGAGCTTGAACAAAAAATTGATAATCTATCAGCAAATAGCGCCCAAAATAATGAACTTAATCATATTATCGAAGCAGTCAACAAAAATATAGAACCTTACTCTTAAACAAGATGCAGACAAAAAATTAAATCTACTAATGTTCAATTTAGAGCATTTTACAGAATACATAGAAGACATAGAACTAGGAATGCAGTTGACAAGATTAGGTATATTCAATCCAAAACTTTTAAATCATCAAGAAATATTTAACATAAATACAGAAAAACTTTTAAACATAAAAACATCTACTTGGTTAAAATCAGACACGAATGAAATATTCATAATTTCACATATACCCAGGAAAATATCTAAAACATCACTATTTAAAATTATAGCCTATCCAGACGAAAATAATAACACCTTGACAGAAAATATTCAAGAAACTTACTATATTCAAGACAATAAAATTTATGCAAAATCAACCAAAAAACAAGAAATAAATGAATGTATAATTGGCATTATTACACAAAAACCAGCAGAATGCAAATACACAAAAATATTTAAGACAAACCTAATTAGTTATGTAGAACCCAATATTATCGTAACTTGGAACTTGCCCAAAACAAATTTAAAACAAAATTGTAACCAGAACAAAATATTCATAGAAGGAAATAATATAATAAAAATATACGACTGTATTATGCAGCTAAATGAAATATCAATAGTAAACACATTACAAGATTATACCCAAAACATTTACGTAACCAACAATGTAACGAAACTAGAAGCAATCTCTTACATCCACACTAAACAAATCATTTCTGAAAAAACTGCTTATAACAAAATATTCAACATAATAACTACAACAACATTTATAATTACACTAATAAGTTTAACCTTATATCTTATCTATAAATTTAAGTGAATATAAAAAAAAAAATCATTATTACACAAATTAAGAATGAAACTTTTGTACAACCAAGTGACTCAGCTTTTAACAATCCCGTTTTGCATGAACTTTCACCATCCCAAGAAATCTCACTTGCAACACCGCAAGCATTGCCAAGTCTATACCCTGTATTTCCCGCCTGAGCACAGGCTATTTTCTACGTGTTGGGGGAGTAATATATCCGCCTCTCCATCCACCCACATAACTTCGCCCCTTTCTTAGTCTACAAAACGGATGTTTACTGCAACCGAAACTTTATAAACAAAACTGTCCCCAAAAACTCTTCCAGCGTGAGAATTCAACATTATAAACAAATCTGTCCCCAAAAAATCTTCCAAGCGTGAGAACGCTTAGTAGGCGAAATCAAGAGGCCAATCAAATTCCAGATCAAGATATCATCCGATCAAAAGCTCCCACTACTAACATAAAAAGCTTTCAAACCGAACTTTCAACATAATTGTAAACATCAAAAGCTTTCTAACCGAACTGTAAACATAATTGTATGAATAATGATAAGTTAGTTCTTAAGACGCATTCTTTAAATAAAGACCGTTTCTTTCGAGTTCGATAGATCCAATATTTTCTTTTTTTTCACTTATAAAGGAAATGGATTTATAATTATATATATATTTTTGTTTTTTTTTATTTTTTTTTATTTGGTAAATTTGGAAAGTGATTTCTTTTTCTTTCAATTTTTTGTTTCAAATGCACTGTTACAATAATTGATGCATATGTTATTTAGATCTTATCAAGATCATTAGCATGGCTTAGGGCTCTTTTTTTTTTACATATTATCCTGCCTACTTTTTCGTATGGTTTTAAGGCCACACTCTAATTGGACAGCTTTTAATGCTGCACAATTGTACATTAATTGTTTTAATTCTATTAAAAAAAATGTGTATCGCAGTACACTCAAAAAAAATGTGCGACGCAGCGCATAATTTGTTCATTTAAAAATTTCTGTTGTTTTCAGCTAGCCTCTAGCATCAGCTGGTCGTCGCCGGTTGGCACGCTGATGCTCCATCGATGGCGGTCTGCTTTTCACGCTTGTAGTCTCAGCTGCTGATGTCCGGGGCCTCTGAGCTCAGGCGGTTCCGGTGCCGGTCATCGCACCAGATTTGTTGATACCCTGTTTTTTACTTCCTTTCCTTGGGGACTGTCTTCTCCTTTGGAGTCCCGTAACAATGTCTGCATGTATACTCGCAGTATGCTGAGTATAATGGGCCCTCGCAGTCGTTTGGGCAGACCTTCTTTATTTTCGGTAGTTCCTTCACAGTTTGTGGACTTATTTTTATTTTTGGTTTTGCCACGTTTTGAATCGTAGATTATGGGATTCTGGTTGTTGTGGTTTTATTTTTTCTTTCTTCTAATTGGTTTTTTATAAACTCTACCTCGGCGTGTAATTTCACCGAGGTATTCCAATTAGTTGTCTCTGGGCTATTTAGTAGCCTCAATATCTGAGCCTTTCTGGCTTTTAGTTTTTTCACCACACCAGACTTTATTCCCATCACTCTACTTACTGTGATTGTATTTTCTTTTCATATACAAATATTGTAACTAATTGCTACAACATGTTTGTAATGTTGTTAATATGTTATTCCAAAACATGCTACAATGCAAAGAAGTGACGAACCAAATGCGTAAAAAGTATAAAACGCGTTAGTGACCAATTAAAAGATAGAAGTATTTCGTTTTAAGTAATAGACTTGAAATGTAGATTGAAAATGTTGAATACCAATATCGAGTCTACGCTGAGATATCAAACTCGAGTGGATACATTTGACTCCGATGATGAGTATAGGTCAGAGCTAGAAGAGTTGTGTATTTGGGCGAAATCACAACTTAGGTCCGCATTAGACAATTTGTCCGATACCAATCGGCATGAAGAACGTACGCCCGAACCTCCGGCTCGATCTCGTCTTCTGAATTTACAACTGCCAAAGTTTAGTGGGAAGTACTCAGAGTTTAAAAATTTTATCTCGTTCGAAACCCTTGTTCATAATGACAGGTCAATTCTCAAGATAGAGAAATTGAATTATTTGATCTCGTGTCTCTCCGGTGAAGCTCTAGGAACTGTTAAAGCATTCCAGGTCACCAAGAACAATTACGATAAGGCGATCTTAATCCTTAAAAAAGTTTATGACAACGACTGTCTCATGTTCATGGAAAATATTTCCACACTCTTCTGATACATCCATCCGCTGCAGCGTTGAGGAGTCTAGCTGACACTGTTTCTGACATTAAAATGCAATTCTAATTCACTTAGTTATGAACAAAGTTGATTCATAAACAAAGCGATTATGCGACAATCCTGTCGTGGAAAGAAAGCGAGACAACACTAAATCGGTGTCATCAACACATGTCGGTTGAGAAATCAGCAAAGCAGTCGGTAGACGTTCTTAAATCTGATCAAAGATCAGTTTCCAGGAGGATTTATTGCAGCACCTTTTCGTGGTTTGTGGCAAGTATGGAAGTTGACGATAAGTCCCCAAAATGTTCGTATTGCAATTCCGAAGACCATAGTATTACTAGTTGTCAGTTGTATTCAGCGTCGTCGGTGAAACAACGCTTTGATTTTGCAAAATCCGACCCGCTTTGTATTAACTGCACTGTCGCTAAGTGCAATGCAAAAAAGTGTCGTGTATGCAACGATTCGCATCATACGTTGCTGCACATATACACAATCAACAGTAGTCGAGCGATACCATCACCTTCACAAAACGAACAACCACCTTACATGTTATGCATGTGACGGCTCCGAAGAACGTGATTCTTGCTACTGCACTCGATGGCGTTAGAACAAAAGCTGGTGATTTCGTGCTGGCCAGAGCTTTGCTCCATAGTTGTTTTATGACCAACTTGATAACCGAAAAAATGGCCCAATCTAGAGAAGAGTGTCCAATCGACTTGCTTGGGATTTCAGAATCCAATGTACAAGTCAAGGATTGGTACATACGGTGGTGAAGTCGTTTCGTGATATCAGCCACCTCAAACAGTTAATATCACTGGGTGGAAAATAATAAATTCTAAGCCGCAAAAAATAGACATGCTCATTGGAGCATTCCCTTTACGACCTTTTATCAATAGGTCAAGTTTAAGATTAAACATCGGCGCTGAGCATGAAATATAAACAATTTTCAGCCCCCGAAAACGTGGGGCATTAGAATAAGTATTTTTAAGAACAATTGTCGCTTCTTAGAGTTTAAGAGTTTTTAAATAAAATCAGTTCATATTTTGAAATCAACGAATGAAGACTGGGTTATTTTCCTTCTCTCCGGGAATCCCTATTCATTTTGGTGCTTCGAGCCGGATTCATTTTGGTTTTTCGAGCCGGATTCATTTTGGTTTGTCGAGCCGGATTCATTTTGGTCCTTCGATAAAAGGAACTCTGTAGTTTTCCCCCACCAGTGGTAAGAGACTCAGAGTGTGAATCAGCGTCTTTAAGTCTGAATTCTTATGCAAGTGTAAATGCTAAGATTAGCTAAAGGTAGCAAAAATAAAATAGCTCTTGTTCTCCCCCACCAGTGGTAAGAGACAAAGTACGAAACAAAAAAGCAAAACATTGCTTAATAAATACAAAAAATAAAAAGTGCGTGCGTCCGATTATAAAGGCAGTCTGGCTAGGGGAGCAACTGCGGTATTTTTGGCGACGGCAGTGGTTGTGTGTGGCGTAAAAAAAAATTTAACTAGTGTATATGTAGTTGCAAGGCGGCAATTACAAACAGCAGCAGACCAACAAAATAGTTGCAAAGAAGAGGCTGCTGCAGGTACACTGTCGATACGAGAAAATCCTGTACGAAGACCAGTACCGGCACCGTCTAGCGCGACAAGCTAGACCCGGAGCCAAGAAATCTGAGAAACCAGCATCGGCGCCCCAACAGAATGTGCGAAGACCAGCACCGGCACCGTCTAGCGCGACAAGCTAGACCCCGGAGCCTGTGCGAAGACCAGCACCGGCAACGTCTAGCGCGACAAGCTAGACCCGGAATGCAGTAGGACCGGTAGCGCTACAAAGAGCGCCCAAAAATTCAATTACATAAAAATGTGAGGAACATTATAATTAACTATAATATCCCACACAACAAGCCAGCAGCAACACAACCAAACGGTGCAAAGGATGCACCAGATACAAGATACAGCCGAGACACAAACCAAACGTACGATATACGACCGAACTTGCTGCTGATGGATCGAACCGATTCAATATAAGTGGTCTACGATCAAACTTGGCCAGTCGAACCACACGCAACCGCGGGCGATTTCGTACAAGCGGGAAGATGCGTGGGAAGTATAATGCAAAAACCGATATGCACACACATGCGATGGGCAACCAAGTCCAACATGGCTCGATCCCATGATTTACGATCAAACATGACCGATCGAGCCACAGGCGACCGCTGGCAATTTCGTACAAGCGGGAAGATGCGTGGGAGGCAGAATGCATAATATCGGCTGTATAAGAGTATATGAAACCAAGCTTGATGGCATAATTGCATGCAAAAAGGGGGCATTGGCCTCATAATATAAATCAAGAGCACAGAGAGGCAAATATAGAGATGCATGCATTAGCATACGGGGCTTATGAGTATACGCTGAATAAGCATACACGCACGTCACACGTACACTATGCGTGAGTGACAGCGAGGGAGAGTACCGGTGGCCAATAGCGCACTCTCTGCCTACGTCACGCTCATGAGAACGAAAGCAGTTAGATTGCGAGCAGCCAAAAATCTTGTGAGCGAAAGAGAACAAAAGTGAGGGCCAAGCAAGCCCGTGGGACGGGTGCGGGGCATGCATGCATTATATGAAACGATAATGGTTTGTGGATTGGATAGGGGAATATGCGAACCGAAGGGGGAGGGATGAACAATGGGAAGCCCTCTATCTAATAGATACGATATGCGTATGAAAGTGCATTGCATGGGAAATTAAACGATGTTGTATATTAAATTAATCAGGCTAATTATTATTAAACAATAGTTTAAGTTAATACGATTAGTATATATGTATATAAATATAATATGGAAAGAATATGGGCGAAATTCGGTATGACGAGTGGATCAAAGGGAGCGACGGGCAACGGCAGCGCTGACAGTGAAAGAAAGCAGAGAAGGTCAACGGGATACGATGGGCGGCCAATAGAAAGGCGACGCCAATGGGTGAAAGTGATGGAAGCACATAGATACAAGGGAGCTAGACAAGGACAAGGAAATGAATGGGCGCGCAGCCACAAAGAAAGTGGACACATATGCGTCAGGAATACGGGACTTTCACCACGCATGGCAACAAGTGAATGCGTGGGTGAAAGTGGACGGCCGATGGAAATTTACCAGCTGTATAGCGGTATTACACCATCCAGTGCCTGAGGCCAGAGGAGCTGCCTATATAAAGGCGGCACAAATCAGAGTAATCATCAAGTCATCAAGTCGTGATCAAGTAACAAGTAATTAAGGCCTTACGAGTAACCTTAAGAACTTATCAAGAAAACACAAGGAGCAAAAGAAAAACTAGGAACTATACAGGCCTTACGAGTAACCTGTACAGTTCATCCGATAGCAACAAGTCCTTAAATTAGGATAACCAACACCGTAACCAAGCTAGAGTAAATTGGAGAGAAGCCAAGCATTTCCAGGAGTATCCAAAGTCAGTGGTAGGAACGAGGATATATCCTACTGCCGAAATTCCAGGATCTATATATCCTGACGAGTACCAATTGCTGAGGAACATCCTGCTTCGTGATAATAGCTACGGGATTCGTCCCAAAGCCATAAAGCAAAAGCCATCTCAACAAGCATAGCGAAAGGGGTGCAGAGGTGTGGAGCGCAAACCAAGCACACGATACAGGCCGAGACAACAACCAGCAACGGCTACAGGAGCAAAAGGAAGGCAAGAAGGGACGACGAGGGATTCGAAGTGACTCACCAACGCTGTCCAAGTCCAGAACTACCGTAGAGAAACTTGTCATACCCAACCAAGCCCATAAACAATCGCAAATAAACATACCACCAAAACAAATCAATAAACAAACCTGTTCTAATATCACCGGGACACAAAATAAATTTTGTTGTGCCGAACCTAGCCCAAGAGATAGCACAGATATCCCAAGGGACGAGAAAGGATCGTTACAATAAATTAAAATCGTTTGCAAAAAAGAAAATTGTTACTATGTTAAACTGAGCAATAATTGCGTTGCTTGGTCTAGAGTGTGGCCCGTAAAGCCACACGCCAAATATACAGGAGATCACTGCTATGATCGAGTAGGAAAGTAACAAAAAAAAAATATAAAATTGATTAAAAAAAAAAATATTCATTATATTTACAAGCAAGTCTATAATAATACAAAAATATATAAAAAAAAAAATTCATGTAAGTAAATACATATTAAAAAAAAAATCTATTTATTGTCAAACATACTTACATACACCGTACAAAATGTTTCTTATCAAGACCGAAAAGTTGTTAGGGAAGCAGTTAGAGTTGCATACCAGGATAAGGCAGTTAGAAGCACTAGATCCCAGAAATATAACTAGCAAGGTGATCGAGGAAGAAAAAGAGATTAGGAATCGATGGTTCCCTAATCATAACAAATTGCTACAGCAAGGGAATTTCGATCATCAGTATTTCACAGATAAAATACATGAAGGAATGTTAAAGATAGTTGCCAAAATAATAGCTACAGGAGAGTCAGAAAAACAAGGCACTAGTAAGTCAGTAAGTCGCGCGGGAATGCGACCTCCAGTCATGAAAACGGTAATGGTAACCAGGAGATATTTATGAGAGAAGGTACGGGCCTGCCAAGTTATAACAAGTGATGCAAAATTTAAGATTACTATGGAGGATTTAGAATTCGACATCCAAAATTCATTATCAATTCTAGAAACGAAAATGAACAATTAGAAAAATTGTAAAGATGAGAATGTAACCGTGAGAAGGGAACTACCGGTGTTGCCGAAAATACAGGGAAAATAATGGGACCTGTTTGTAGAATTCTTTGGGAACTGATTGAAAAAAGACAGGATTTAAATCTTGCTCTTAAGTTATATTATTTAAAATCTCCGTTAAAGGGGGAAACGAGGAGCATGGTAGCTCATCTATTGTCAGGTTTTGATACCTATATATTGATACCTATAGTGCTGCTTGGGAATTGTTAACCAAGCGGTATGAAAATAATCGAAGTTTATTTTCCGAACAATTAAGTCGGATCGTTGATTTACCGATGATCAACAATGAATCCGCAAAAAAATGTAAAGGGAGTGATTGACATGGTTAATGAGTCAGTGCACTTAATGAAAATTAAAACAAATTTGTCCGATGAAGTTGACATAATATTTGCACAACTCATACTTCGGAAATTTGACAGAGAGGCTCTACAATTGTATGAGAGTCAGATTAGAAAAACCAGGCAAGTTCAAATGCTATCTGATGTCATGGAATAATTGGAGCAAAGATATTGCTCACTAGGTGCCATAAAAAAAGAAGCGAAAAAACCGTTACAAAAAACGTCGGTGGCGGTGTTTAAAGATAGTTGTTCGATCTGCAAAGGTCCTTGGCATAGCGCACCTCTGTGCTATAAGTTTAAAGCGCTAACACCTAAAGAAAGGGTGGAAATAGCCAAAAAAGTGCAATTGTGTACACGATGCTTGAAGCATTCAAGCAACAAGAGATGCACTAATGAAATGGTCTGCTCATTCTGCAGCAAGGGGCACCATACCCTTCTTCATTTTGGAGAAAAACAGGCGAAGGTAAATACTTTTGTTACGGAACAACAAAAACTGTTGGCCACAGCCAAAGGTTGAGGCAATTGTGTTGCCAAAGTTAATGAAAGCTCTTCCATTAAAAATAGCAAACGTGGATATGTCAAAATGGCAAACTTACGTGCTAGCTGATCCTATCTTTAATAAACCTGGTAGGGTTGATATAATATCGGGAGCAAACGTATATACCCAAATATTAAAAAGAGGAATTACAAAGATTGATGGCCTGCTAGGCCAAAACACTCAATTTGGTTGGATCGTCTCGGGATGCACCAAATCAAATCAGAATAAATCTGTAGTGGCAACAACAATAGATGTCACAGGTTTTGAACAACGTTGGGAGAGGAAAGGTAAATTTCAAAATAAATACAACACAATCCCAAACAAACTTACCAACAAAACTCAAGAAATAAATTTATGGCCCTCGGCAGGACCTCACACTGGAGGTAAGGTTAAAAATGGGGAAGAAAAAGAATATATCCCAGAGCCAGTACAAAATGAGAATATTCAGAAGGCAATGGGTCAATTAGATAATGATTATCTAAAAAATAATATCAAAATAGATTCGGGTAACAAATTGTCCGAAACTATAGTACCAAAAAGGCAAAATAATTATGGAGCAAAGATCACATTGGGACAAGTCAAAAAGTAAAGGTAGTTATTTTTTAAATTCTCCACCTTATAAAAAGGATAGAAGTCAGCACAGTAATGCACATCAGAAATGGGTAGATATCCCGAAACAGAAATCGTTAGGAAATATGCGAAATATTATAAAAACAGTAGAAGCCAACTCAGTAATACATACGGCAGAATTGGTAAAAATAGGAAGTCAGTTACAATCGTAAAGGAACATCAGATTGACTAGGTTGAACGTCCATCGCGTAACTGGTCATGCTTATTTAACAATAGTTATCTTACTAATAATAATATTAATAATAATTTGCATAAGATAAATAACTAACTATAAAAATAAAATCCAAAACGTCGCATTTGGTGGCCCTTTGCAGAATGTTTAAGATTAAACATTGTGGTCATTTCCATTTCGGCTTCACCAAATCAGATTGACCAAAGAAATATTCAAAACGAAACAAACAAAAGTAAATCATAAAATTCATATGACAATTATTGCTTAACACCAAACAAAACATGCATCCACACTCTGTGGAAATCACTTAAGATTATAACAGCGGCGCAGTATCAAGTAATCAGCGCTGAGCATGAAATATAAACAATTTTCAGCCCCCGAAAACGTGGGGCATTAGAATAAGTATTTTTAAGAACAATTTTCGCTTCTTAGAGTTTAAGAGTTTTCAAATAAAATCAGTTCATATTTTGAATTCAACGAATGAAGACTGGGTTATTTTCCTTCTCTCCGGGAATCCCTATTCAGGTCAAATAAAACAAGGTCCAGGACTTTCAACCCTTCAGAAGACTATCTTCGGATGGGTTGTATCCGGGCGGTACTCTTCTGCGATTAGTTCAGAAGAGGACAGTCAATTTCAGCTATCAAAACGAAGTCTTATGCTCAATTGACAAGACCTTGCAGAATTTTTGGACAAGCGAAAATTGGCCTTCCCCCATCAAAATTCTATCTCCAGCGCATCAGCTGTGCAAAAAACATTTCGCTGATAATTTAAAAATTTTATCATCGTATCGTTTTCAGGTTTAAGTCTTATCCCAATGCACTTGGGCTTTCATTCTTCGCTCGAATGAAGATTGTTGAAAGATGTGAAATGAGGAAACATGTACCTAGCATTTATAGAAGAATACAAAAAATGTACAATAAAATTCCCACTGTAGTATATCCATACAAATAATCATTCAACACAATGAGCTCAACTTGTAACACTTTGTTGCAAGTATATACAATTAAACATATACGCATTAAAATATAATTGTGCACTTGAATATGTTCATATGTATACATTGAAGTATTCACATAAACATACAATTAAGCATGAACATATATGTATGTGCATTTGTATATGCACATACATATATTCACATAAGCACTGTATGCACAAGCGTAACATGAGCTAGAGCCAGGCCAGCGTGTGACCGCTGACCAAGCACTTTGATGCATGCGCTCCAACAGTGTGTATGTATGTACTGACACTCTCACTCTCTTTTGTAGCTGTCGCATAAGTCGCAGCATAAGAATATATATGTAAAATTAGCCTAAGCAAAAGAATAATTTGGAATAAAGAATTAATTCTAAAACTTCAATCAAACGACACAGACGTGTCTGCTCTTATTATATATATATATTTATAACGCAATGGAACCCGGTCGAAGGAGGTTTTTACATGGCGACCGTGACAGGACCTGAGCTGCACACAAAATATATAAATAATAATAACATAATTTTATATGGAAAAGCGACGACAACTAAATGATGCTGCGACAACTAATATATGGAAAAGCGACGACAACTAAATGATGCTGCAACTTACTGGCAAGAAGAGAAACAACTGGCAGAGATTGTAGCAACAACAACAACACAGAACAGAACAGCATAAACAACAGAGAGTAAATAATTTAATAATAATTACTGGAAAAAAATAATATGAAAAATTATGTAAGCATTATATATTTAAAGCTAAAGAACAGCTATCAACATAATCCTGAAGATATCTAGTGAATATATTTGAGTCTCGTTCGTTATCCCAACGATGAACATCAGCATCAACACATAGGTTTGAATACAAAGACAAACGAAAACAACGAAAAAAAAATCAACAACAAAAAACAAAACCACGAATGAACAACGGTGAAGATATTCCCTTTGCGGAATCTGCTCCTGTCGAGCAAAGGGATGCACTGACGCTAGAAGAAGCGTTAGAGCTGTATCCCAACGATGGACCACGCCCACTCACAATAGATGAGTACCGGGCCCGCAACACCAAAACTACAAAGGCAAAGAAGACCAAAAGAGGAGGCCAAGTTCGTGAGCTACTCCAGCAGAAGAGGCTGGAAGTAGACCTACTGGCCACTTTAAAGACGGACGAAGACCGACATCGCTGCATAGAGCGTATCGACAACTTGAAAGCAGAAATGCGCAAGCCTTAACTTGCCTTTAATTTAATAATTATAATTATAGGCCTAATAGCAAGTTGAAGCACGAAAGTGTAACTTGCGAACTACTAACTTTCTGCTAGGCTATTACTAACTATGTGGTTGGAGAATTTTTTTTTTTTTAAATAATTTCTTAATAACAAATGAAATGTATATCTGAATTGTGAGCCAACCACATGCTCTTTAATTTTTCCACGTCTCTGGCTCGCTGTGTAAGACACAGTTGAGATAAAATTTTTTTTCTTTTGTTTTAAAAAAAAAAAATTAATAATTTTTTTAAATAAAATTTCTTAGAATACATGAATCCATAACAATGTTTTTTATAATTCAAATTCAAATTTTTATAATTATAATTCGTATTCAAGCAAATAAGAACGAAGCTTGAAATACTTATAAAAACAAAAATTTCTAAAGTAATTTCTAAACAAAAGGTTTTGAGCTGTTTTTATGGGCTTTTGTTCCCTATTTTTTCTCGTATTTGTCATATTCATTTTGCTAAATTAAAATAGTCTCACATAGGATCGTTAGTCAGTGAGATTAATATTAGAATTATACAAAAAAAAAAAAAAAAAATTTATAAACCATATGTTCGATAATTCCATAAGTAAATTTGATGATATTGCTCTTATACCCACAATGGGATTAATAGAAACAAAATCAGTGGACTGCACTGCTATTGTAACAAATAAAATCGAATCATCAAATACTGACTTGAGATTAACGAACATAATGTTATTGATAATCATCGTAATAATGTGCGCATATATTTTATATAAAGCTTATCTATTACACAATAAATGCGTGACCAAAAGAGCCATAAGCCAAGCTAATGACCTACATAAGGTCTAAGAATACATATGCACACACGCGAATAAAAAAAATTTAAAAAAAATTTTGTGGAAAATAATGGCCACTCTTGATAATTATTTTGAAAGAATAAACGCTAGGCATCCCAGTATAGTCCATGATTTATTTGAGGTCTTTAGAAATGAGCAAATCAATTCACCACAGAACTCAATAAACTTGGTACAAATTAAGTCAACTTACCTAAATATAACGGGAGAAGATTTCCCAGTTCAAGGAAGCTCTAGGGTACAGATGAGTTTCATCCTCACAGTACCATATGTATGTTGCTTTTCCAATGCAGCAGGCACATATCGTTTCTACCGAATGGAGGAACCGAGGCAGTAAGCCTAAACGACCTTTTTTTATACCCTTGCAAAAAGGGTATATTAATTTTGGTCAGAAGTGTGCAACGCATAGAAGGAAGCATCTCCGACCATATAAAGTATATATATTCTTGATCAGCACGACGAGACGATTTCAAATAACCATGTCCGTCCGTCCGTCCGTCCGTCCGTCTGGATCGATGCGAACTCCTCCTAGACCGTAAGAGCTACAGAGCTGAAATTTTGCACGTAGGCTTGTATATACTGCAGGGTTTGTATATCTCGGATTCAGTCGGATCGGACCACTATATCATATAGCTCCCATACAAACGGCAAAGTCACGAACAGTGACTTTTCTCAATAACTTCGTTATTTTATCAGCAATTACCATAAAAGTTGGTATTGATCAGTTTTGTGTTCTTCTTAATAATTGTGCCAAATTTGATCAAGATCGGGTGACTATATCATATAGCTCCCATACAAACGGCAAAGTCACGAACAGTGACTTTTCTCAATAAGTTCGTTACTTTTTAAGCTATTGTCGTGAAATTTAATATATATACAAAAGACTTATTGTAACTATAAACCACTGTGTCAAATTTGATCAAGATCGGGTGACTATATCATATAGCTCCCATAAGAACGATCGGTCAAAAACAGTGACTTTTGTAAATAACTTCGTTACTTTTGATGCGATTGCTTTCAAATTTAACATTTGTCAGTTTAACATATCTGTTAATGACTGTGCCGAATTTGGTAAAGATAGGGTAACTATATCATATAGCTCCCATAGGAAGGATCGGTGGAAAACAGTGACTTTCATCAGAAAGTTCGTTATATCCTATGCTAAGATTGAAGGCCGTTCTTTCGCAAACATTACCCTTTTTAGATAAAACAGTTAGTTTAGATAAAAGAGTTACTAACAAACTTGCAAGGGTATACAAACTTTGACGCGGTCGAAGTTAGCCCCGGCCCTCTGGTTTATACGTACATCCATATTAATAGGCCTAAAAAGTTAGTGTAGAATATGGATAAGATAGAAACAAAAAGGCTACGAAAATATTTACCTTTCCTCGATTTCCTGATACCATCAGGTGAAACAAATCACAAATACAAGGAAATAAGTTATTGGATAGACCACAACTACAAATTTACAAAAAATATTGTAGATCTTATGGAAAAATCCATAAAAGGAGCTTATAGTAGATTGCTAGCTAAGACTCCTTTACATAAAGACGTGCCCGGATGGGTCCACGAACTTTTCAAGGACTCAATCGCGCTGATAGGCATATCAGAACCGAGTACAGAACCAATAGACTTAACAGATTCAGATGTAGAAATAATAGATACAGAATAAAAAAAAAACCATAAACATTTTCGAAAATTTGTTATTTTTAACAAATTATGGTTACTTGGGATGATATAATAGGAAAAGCTAGAATACACGCACAAGAATTAACTAAATCTTGTAAGTGCCTCTCGCAAAACAGAGAAACATCCCAAGACGCAGTAACCAAACACGCGAAAATAATTACTGAGAAGCTCCAAGATATTAGAGCAGTATTTACTGAGCACTATAGCAACTAAAGACAGGGCAAAAAACAGCCGCAAATGCGTTCTACAGTGATTGCAAACAAAAAGCAATAGCTGTGCTAAACAGACACAATATTAAATTTAAACAAACATCTGATTTGGAAACTTCAATAGTGCTGGAAAAAAAAACGCAACTAATGGCTGATGAAGAAATAGGTCAAGAAGAACAGTCAATCATAAGTCATAATAAACCAGCAATTCCAAAAGGAAGCAACAAAATGACTCAAACAGTGGTAGAATTCATAAACACAGCCACCAGGCTGCTACCATTTTTCGATGGTGACATTAAAAACCTACAAGGTTTCATTGGGGCGCTTCGCGTACTTGATACCATAAAAGAAACGCATGAAGCAGTAGCCATCGAAATCATAAAATCAAAATTGAAAGGTCAAGCGGGTAATACGCTAAGCTCTGAAACAACGATTGATGAAGTAATACGAAAGCTGTCAACAATCTTCAAGGGTGAATCAGTGGATCTTTTAACAGTGAAAATTAAAAATCTGCAGAGAAACCCTAATAACTGTGTTTCATACACAAAGGCGATTACTGAGTTGACCGACGCCCTAAAAGGCGCATATATTTCGGATGGTCTTCCAAATGAACAGGCAATAAAATACACTACCAAAGTGGCAGTAAATGCTATGGTAAGTCATACCAAAAGTCAAAGTTACTAATGGAATCAGGAAACTTTGATTCAGCTAAAGAAGCCATCACTAGATTTACCACTCTTTCGGTAGTGTCGGGCTCCACAGGAAGTTCCCAAAATAATACAATTTTTTATGCCCAGCATAATGACCGCGGTAGACGCCGCTACAACAATAATGGTAACTGGAGAAACAACTCGAATTGGAACAATAACAATTCGAGTTGGAGCAATAACGATGCCCACAGAGCCCAACGAGGCCGAAATAATTCACGCTACCGAAGAGGCGGCCGTGGAGGTGGACAACAAAATAATAATAGACAAAACACAAATAACCAACAGAATGGTTATAACAATACAAATGTCCGAGTTACCCAAAGCGACCAGGGAAATGGACAAGCTCCCCCAAATGCTCAGAATTAAAAAATAAAGTATACTCTATTAACCCAAGTCTTAATAATTTCGTATCATTTAAGAATGAGTTGGATGTTTTGCCGCCTCGAGTTCAATTGTTGGGCGAATAAAAACAGAAATAAAAAACAGTTTGTTCTTATTTTCGATCCGATATATTTCGACCACTCATCGGTGGTCGTCTACAGGGCAACTATAAATAACATTGAATTGACATAATATTAATTTAACAACAAGAAACACCTACTTAGTTTTACACGTCCGCACACTGTGACGTGGAGCTACACACTGACTTGTCCCTAATAAATGCCTGTATAAATGCGCGCAGTTGTCTGTATCTACCTTATAATTAAGTCTTATATTTGTCGGGGTATTTATTATGTGCAGCATCTCCAAAGTGTAACGTTTGTTGTAATGTTGTTCTTGGTCTATTATGTTTACTTCGTCAAAATTTGGGGAATGTCCACTGGCGGCACAGTGGGCCATAAGTGCCGTTTTTTGTCCATTGGAGTGTTGACGAAGTTTATAGTCAGATCTATGTTGCGATAGTTTTGTTTTTATCCTCGATTTTGTTGTCCCTATATATATTTTATCACAGTTTTGTTCATTAGTCCCGTTGCACAGTATATTATATACTACGTTGCTCTTGTCCATTGTATCAATCCTGCTTTTTGTCCTGTTGAAGATACTCCGTAGTGTGTTATTGGGTTTATGTGCTATCTGTATTTGTTCGATGTCATAGCAATCTGAGTTTGCTAATCTTTCGGATAGTTGTGGGACATATGTGACGGACATAAAGCGTTTTGTCGGAACATCTTTGCTGGTTTTCTTATTGCGAGATTTTAGTAAAGTCCTTATGGTGTGGTTTGGAAAGTCATTATCCTTTAAAATTCGTCGTATTTCTTCCTTCG
The DNA here is from genome assembly GCA_018152135.1 of Drosophila paulistorum. Taxonomy (NCBI): domain Eukaryota; kingdom Metazoa; phylum Arthropoda; class Insecta; order Diptera; family Drosophilidae; genus Drosophila; species Drosophila paulistorum. The sequence continues at coordinate 14,858,502 of JAECXG010000822.1, read as the reverse complement.
TTTCTTCATGAAAAATTGGGTCCGATATATTGAGCATCCGTTGTATACAACCTCTTGCTGTATTCATTATCATCGACTTCGGATGTTTGGAGTTGAAGTTAATTATTAGTCCTGATGCTGTTGGTTTTTTGTACCATTTTAATTTTAGTTCATGCGTCTATATATGTTAATTTGTTGTCATTTTCTAATTCTATTGTAAACTTTATGTTCCTGTCAAATGAATTTAGGTTGTCAAGTGTGTTTTGGATCTCGTCTTCTTTAATTATGGCAAAAAGGTCATCTACATATTTCGTCATAACTCTAGGTGGTCGCTGTAGTGTTTTCATCATTTTGTCTAAGAGTTCTTCCATAATTCCATAATTCCATAATTAATATGTTGACTATATATTTGCATAGTCCGTATGATGGAGAACCAATTGATGAACAGATTGGTCTCAATGGCGTACCTTCTTTGTGAATTTTAGGTAATCCGTATATTCTTGGTGGAATTGATGTGGTTGTTATAAGCTTATTTCGTTCGGTCCGTGAAATAAGTTCATGTTTGTATAGTTTTTCCACCAATTCGTTGTTTTTGGTCTGTAGTCTAGTGGTTGGGTCCTTCCTTAAGGTTCTATATGTATTTAAATCGTTAAGTATACTATCCATTTTTTTGTCATACTCAGTCTTATCCATTGCAACTGTCTTATTCCCATTGTGTGTTTTGGAAGTTAAAATTAATATGTCATCATTCTGTTTAAGAAGTTTCCTTGTTTGTTCCACTGTGTCAAGTATTGCACGATCAGCTGCGTCTTCTTTGTTAAATGTTTTGTGGTCTTTTATTAATAAAGAGAATTTTGTGCGTGCTTCCTCTTGTTTTTCTTTGTCTTTAAGAGTCTGTACTAGCTCCTCTCCGTCTGCTATATATTTAAAGAGAGGGAATTTTCTCTTCTCTACTGGAATTGCGAACTTAGGGCCTTTCGCCAGTAACGCTTTTACGTCGTTCGGGAATTTTATATTCGTCTTATTAACAAACCAATCGTTTGTGTTGTTGTTGTTGTTGTTCAAGAGAACGCTGTTCCGTTGTTTTCGTAGTCTCTCATGTTTGGATTCATGATGTCTCTTCAAAGTTGTTGCTAATTTTTCGGCTATTGTGTTCTCACTCTTCATAAGTGTTTTAAAATCATTTTCGTCCAGCTGTTCTTGTAACTTTCTTGTTGATTTTTCCTTCTCTTTGTTTTGTCTGGCTAGTATGTTATGTTTATGTTTTATTAATAAGCTAAATATCTTTGTGTGAAAATTATGCGTATATCTTTCTAATATTTTGATAATGTCCGAATGTGTGTCAGTATCTTTTGTGAAAATCATATTGTATTTTGAGTTATTGCTGATAAATTTTGGGACTAATTTTGATTTCCTACATTTTAAGAGAAATTTTATACTAGACTTAAGTTTTACTAATTTTTTTGTTGTTGATTGATACTTGTTAATCACCGTCTTATATTTGTTATAGTTGGACTTAATTTCTGCATAAGCCATGGTGTTGGAATATGTTTTCGGCGTGCCTTCCGTTCAAGTTATGTGTTGATTTTTGCGACCTTTTTGATGTTTAGAGTTTTATGTTTTGCCGGCTCGAGGTCAATTGTTGGGCGAATAAAAACAGAAATAAAAAACAGTTTGTTCTTATTTTCGTTCCGATATATTTCGACCACTCATCGGTGGTCGTCTTCAGGGCAACTATAAATAACATTGAATTGTGATTGACATAATATTAATTTAACAACAAGAAACACCTACTTAGTTTTACACGTCCGCACACTGTGACTTGGAGCTACACACTGATTTGTCCCTAATAAATGCCTGTATAAATGCGCGCAGTTGTCTGTATCTACCTTATAATTAAGTCTTATATTTGTCGGGGTATTTATTATGTGCAGCATCTCCAAAGTCTAACGTTTGTTGTAATGTTGTTCTTGGTCTATTATGTTTACTTCGTCAAAATTTGGGGAATGTCCACTGGCGGCACAGTGGGCCATAAGTGCCGTTAAGTACTGGAATTACAAACTTAGGACCTTTCGCCAGTAACGCTTTTACGTCGTTCGGGAATTCTATATTCGTCTTATTTACAAACCAATCGTTTGTGTTGTTGTTGTTGTTGTTCAAGAGAACGCTGTTCCGTTGTTTTCGTAGTCTCTCATGTTTGGATTCATGATGTCTCTTCAAAGTTGTTGCTAATTTTTCGGCTATTGTGTTCTCACTCTTCATAAGTGTTTTAAAATCATTTTCGTTAAGCTGTTCTTGTAACTTTCTTGTTGATTTTTCCTTCTCTTTGTTTTGTCTGGCTAGTATGTTATGTTTATGTTTTATTAATAAGCTTAATATCTTTGTGTGAAAATTATGCGTATGTCTTTCTATTATTATTTTGATAATGTCCGAATGTGTGTCAGTATCTTTTGTGAAAATCATATTGTATTTTGAGTTATTGCTGATAAATTTTGGGACTAATTTTGATTTCCTACATTTTAAGAGAAATTTTATACTAGACTTAAGTTTTACTAATTTTTTTGTTGTTGATTGATACTTGTTAATCACCGTCTTATATTTGTTATAGTTGGACTTAATTTCTGCATAAGCCATGGTGTTGGAATATGTTTTCGGCGTGCCTTCCGTTCAAGTTATGTGTTGATTTTGCGATCTTTTTGATGTTTAGAGTTTTATGTTTTGCCGGCTCGAGGTCAATTGTTGGGCGAATAAAAACAGAAATAAAAAACAGTTTGTTCTTATTTTCGTTCCGATATATTTCGACCACTCATCGGTGGTCGTCTTCAGGGCAACTATAAATAACATTGAATTGTGATTGACATAATATTAATTTAACAACAAGAAACACCTACTTAGTTTTACACGTCCGCACACTGTGACGTGGAGCTACACACTGATTTGTCCCTAATAAATGCCTGTATAAATGCGCGCAGTTGTCTGTATCTACCTTATAATTAAGTCTTATATTTGTCGGGGTATTTATTATGTGCAGCATCTCCAAAGTGTAACGTTTGTTGTAATGTTGTTCTTGGTCTATTATGTTTACTTCGTCAAAATTTGGGGAATGTCCACTGGCGGCACAGTGGGCCATAAGTGCCGTTTTTGGTGCATTGGAGTGTTGACGAAGTTTATAGTCAGATCTATGTTGCGATAGTCTTGTTTTTACCCTCGATTTTGTTGTCCCTATATATATTTTATCACCGTTTTCTTCATTAGTCCCATTGCACAGTATTTTATATACTACGTTGCTCTTGTCCATTGTATCAATCCTGCTTTTTGTCCTGTTGAAGATACTCCGTAGCGTGTTATTGGGTTTATGTGCTATCTGTATTTGTTCGATGTCATAGCAATCTGAGTTTGCTAATCTTTCGGATAGTTGTGGGACATATGTGACGGACATAAAGCGTTTTGTCGGAACATCTTTGCTGGTTTTCTTATTGCGAGATTTTAGTAAAGTCCTTATGGTGTGGTTTGGAAAGTCATTATCCTTTAAAATTCGTCGTATTTCTTCCTTCGTTTCTTCATGAAAAATTGGGTCCGATATATTGAGCATCCGTTGTATACAACCTCTTGCTGTATTCATTATCATCGACTTCGGATGTTTGGAGTTGAAGTTAATTATTAGTCCTGATGCTGTTGGTTTTTTGTACCATTTTAATTTTAGTTCATGCGTCTATATATGTTAATTTGTTGTCATTTTCTAATTCTATTGTAAACTTTATGTTCCTGTCAAATGAATTTAAGTTGTCAAGTGTGTTTTGGATCTCGTCTTCTTTAATTATGGCAAAAAGGTCATCTACATATTTCGTCATAACTCTAGGTGGTCGCTGTAGTGTTTTCATCATTTTGTCTAAGAGTTCTTCCATAATTCCATAATTCCATAATTAATATGTTGACTATATATTTGCATAGTCCGTATGATGGAGAACCAATTGATGAACAGATTGGTCTCAATGGCGTACCTTCTTTGTGAATTTTAGGTAATCCATATATTCTTGGTGGAATTGATGTGGTTGTTATAAGCTTATTTCGTTCGGTCCGTGAAATAAGTTCATGTTTGTATAGTTTTTCCACCAATTCGTTGTTTTTGGTCTGTAGTCTAGTGGTTGGGTCCTTCCTTAAGGTTCTATATGTATTTAAATCGTTAAGTATACTATCCATTTTTTTGTCATACTCAGTCTTATCCATTGCAACTGTCTTATTCCCGTTGTGTGTTTTGGAAGTTAAAATTAATATGTCATCATTCTGTTTAAGAAATTTCCTTGTTTGTTCTACTGTGTCAAGTATTGCACGATCAGCTGCGTCTTCTTTGTTAGATGTTTTGTGGTCTTTTATTAATAAAGAGAATTTTGTGCGTGCTTCCTCTTGTTTTTCTTTATCTTTAAGAGTCTGTACTAGCTCCTCTCCGTCTGCTATATATTTAAAGAGAGGGAATTTTCTCTTCTCTTCTGGAATTGCGAACTTAGGGCCTTTCGCCAGTAACGCTTTTACGTCGTTCGGGAATTCTATATTCGTCTTATTTACAAACCAATCGTTTGTGTTGTTGTTGTTGTTGTTCAAGAGAACGCTGTTCCGTTGTTTTCGTAGTCTCTCATGTTTGGATTCATGATGTCTCTTCAAAGTTGTTGCTAATTTTTCGGCTATTGTGTTCTCACTCTTCATAAGTGTTTTAAAATCATTTTCGTTCAGCTGTTCTTGTAACTTTCTTGTTGCTTTTTCCTTCTCTTTGTTTTGTCTGGCTAGTATGTTATGTTTATGTTTTATTAATAAGCTTAATATCTTTGTGTGAAAATTATGCGTATGTCTTTCTAATATTTTGTTAATGTCCGAATGTGTGTCAGTATCTTTTGTGAAAATCATATTGTATTTTGAGTTATTGCTGATAAATTTTGGGACTAATTTTGATTTCCTACATTTTAAGGAAATTTTATGCTAGACTTAAGTTTTACTAATTTTTTTGTTGTTGATTGATACTTGTTAATCACCGTCTTATATTTGTTATAGTTGGACTTAATTTCTGCATAAGCCATGGTGTTGGAATATGTTTTCGGCGTGCCTTCCGTTCAAGTTATGTGTTGATTTTTGCGACCTTTTTGATGTTTAGAGTTTTATGTTTTGCCGGCTCGAGGTCAATTGTTGGGCGAATAAAAACAGAAATAAAAAACAGTTTGTTCTTATTTTCGTTCCGATATATTTCGACCACTCATCGGTGGTCGTCTTCAGGGCAACTATAAATAACATTGAATTGTGATTGACATAATATTAATTTAACAACAAGAAACACCTACTTAGTTTTACACGTCCGCACACTGTGACGTGGAGCTACACACTGATTTGTCCCTAATAAATGCCTGTATAAATGCGCGCAGTTGTCTGTATCTACCTTATAATTAAGTCTTATATTTGTCGGGGTATTTATTATGTGCAGCATCTCCAAAGTGTAACGTTTGTTGTAATGTTGTTCTTGGTCTATTATGTTTACTTCGTCAAAATTTGGGGAATGTCCACTGGCGGCACAGTGGGCCATAAGTGCCGTTTTTGGTGCATTGGAGTGTTGACGAAGTTTATAGTCAGATCTATGTTGCGATAGTCTTGTTTTTACCCTCGATTTTGTTGTCCCTATATATATTTTATCACAGTTTTCTTCATTAGTCCCATTGCACAGTATTTTATATACTACGTTGCTCTTGTCCATTGTATCAATCCTGCTTTTTGTCCTGTTGAAGATACTCCGTAGCGTGTTATTGGGTTTATGTGCTATCTGTATTTGTTCGATGTCATAGCAATCTGAGTTTGCTAATCTTTCGGATAGTTGTGGGACATATGTGACGGACATAAAGCGTTTTGTCGGAACATCTTTATTGGTTTTCTTATTGCGAGATTTTAGTAAAGTCCTTATGGTGTGGTTTGGAAAGTCATTATCCTTTAAAATTCGTCGTATTTCTACCTTCGTTTCTTCATGAAAAATTGGGTCCGATACATTTAGCATACGTTGTATACAACCTCTTGATGTATTCATTATCATCGACTTCGGATGTTTGGAGTTGAAGTTAATTATTCGTCCTGATGCCGTTGGTTTTTTGTACCATTTTTATTTTAGTTATGGTGTGGTTTGGAAAGTCATTATCCTTTAAAATTCGTCGTATTTCTTCCTTCGTTTCTTCATGAAAAATTGGGTCCGATATATTGAGCATCCGTTGTATACAACCTCTTGCTGTATTCATTATCATCGACTTCGGATGTTTGGAGTTGAAGTTAATTATTCGTCCTGATGCTGTTGGTTTTTTGTACCATTTTAATTTTAGTTCATTTCCTCGTCTGTGTATTGATGCGTCTAGATATGTTAATTTTTTGTCATTTTCTAATTCTATTGTAAACTTTATGTTCCTGTCAAATGAATTTAGGTTGTCAAGTGTGTTTTGGATCTCGTCTTCTTTAATTATGGCAAAAAGGTCATCTACATATTTCGTCATAACTCTAGGTGGTCGCTGTAGTGTTTTCATCATTTTGTCTAAGAGTTCTTCCATAATTCCATAATTCCATAATTAATATGTTGACTATATATTTGCATAGTCCGTATGATGGAGAACCAATTGATGAACAGATTGGTCTCAATGGCGTACCTTCTTTGTGAATTTTAGGTAATCCGTATATTCTTGGTAGAATTGATGTGGTTGTTATAAGCTTATTTCGTTCGGTCCGTGAAATAAGTTCATGTTTGTATAGTTTTTCCACCAATTCGTTGTTTTTGGTCTGTAGTCTAGTGGTTGGGTCCTTCCTTAAGGTTCTATATGTTGTAGTATGTTCATACAACTAATAACTCAACACAATGAGCTCAACTTGTAACACTTTGTTGCAAGTATAAACAATTAAACATATACGCATTAAAATATAATTGTGCACTTGAATATGTTCATATGTATACATTGAAGTATTCACATAAACATATTCAAGTAAACATACAATTAAGCATGAACATATATGTATGTACATTTGTATATGCACATACATATATTCACATAAGCACTGTATGCACAAGCGTAACATGAGCTAGAGCCAGGCCAGCGTGTGACCGCTGACCAAGCACTTTGATGCATGCGCTCCAACAGTATGTATGTATGTATGTACTGACACTCTCCCTCTCTTTTGTAGCTGTCGCATAAGTCGCAGCATAAGAATATATATGTAAAATTAGCCTAAGCAAAAGAATAATTTGGAATAAAGAATTGAATACAAAAACTCCAGTCAACCGACACAGACGTGTCTCTTATTATTATATTTTTCAACCCAACGGAACCCGGTCAAAGGAGTTTTTACATGGCGACCGTGACAGGACCCACTAAGCACAAAAGTAGTTATCCGGACATTGTTCTGGACTAGATGGCAATGTAATAAGAAAAAAAAACAACCAAAAGTACAGCTGCGTTGGAGGGAAAAGGAACTTGGAAAATCGGATGAAAACCATACAAAAGAATATTCTGAGTGAGTAGAGTTGAGAAATGGCAAAGAAAGGAGAAGTGCAAAATCAAATAAAGAAAAGAATAGCACATTAAGTGGCTATTATATTCAAGCCAAGTAGCACAAAAACTGCAAAAAGAACTTGACTTCTTAAAGTCACACAAAGAAAAAAAAAAGCCACAATCTCAAGCTCACCCAGAAACAAATATTCAAAAAAAAAAAAAATATTACAAGCAATAACCGATGCCCATATTCAGCTGAGACTACAAGCGTGAAAAGCAGGCCGCTTTTTACGCCATCGATGGAGCATCAGCGTGCCAACCGGCGACGACCAGCTGATGCTAGAAGCTAGCCGGAGACGAAAAGAAAAATAAATGAACAACAGTGAAGATATTCCCTTTGCGGAATCTGCTCCCGTCGAGCAAAGGGATGCACTGACGCTAGAAGAAGCGCTAGAGTTGTATCCCAACGATGGACCACGGCCACTAACAATAGAGGAGTACAGAGCCCGGCAGCAGACGAGAATCCCCAAAAAGACGAAACGAGGCGGTGAGGTGAGACGCCTGCTCACCCAGAAAAGACTGCAGCAGGATTTACTAAAGGCCAGCACCAACGAAGAAGACCGACAACGCTGCATAGAGCGTATCGAGACCCTGAAAACTGAACTTCGCCAAAGAGCGAAGAAACGCAAGGGGGCCGCAGAAATGCGCAAGCCTTAACTTGCCTTTAATTTAATAATAATTATAAGCCTAATAGCAAGTTGAAGCACGAAAGTGCAACTTGCGAACTTACTAACTTTCTGCTAGGCTATTACTAACAATGTGGTTGGAGAATTTTTTTATATAAAATTTTTTTTATTTCTAAATAACAATAACAAATGAAATGTAAATCTGAATTGTGAGCCAACCACATGCTCTATAATTTTTCCACGTCTCTGGCTCGCTGTGCAAGACACAGTTGAGATAAAATTTTTTTTCTTTTGTCGTATTAAAAAAAAAATTTAATAATTTTTTTTTTTAAATAAAATTTCATAAAAATTCATGAATCCATAACAATTTTTTTTTTAATTCAAATATAAATTTTTATAATTATAATTCGTATTCAAGCAAATAAGAACGAAGCTTGAAATACTTAAAAAAAAATTTTTTAGTAACTTTTAAACAAAAGGTTTTGAGATGTTTTTATGGGCTTTTGTTCCCTATTTTTTTTTTCCCGTATTTGTCATATTCATTTTCATCCTGCTAAATTAGAATAGTCTCATATAGGATCGTTAGTCAGTGAGATTATTATTAGAATTATACACAAAAAAAAAATTTTTTTTATATAAACTCCATATGTTCGATAATTCCATAAGTAAATTTGATGATATATCTCTTATACCCACAATGGGGTTAATAGAAACAAAATCAGTGGACTCCACTGCTAATGTAATAAATAAAATCGAATCATCAAATACTGACTTGAGATTAACGAACATATTGTTATTAATAATCGTCGTAATAATGTGCGCATATATTTTATATAAAGCTTATCTATTACACAATAAATGTGTAACCAAAAGAGCCATAAGCCAAGCTAATGACCTAGATAAGGTCTAAGAATACATATGCACACACGCGAATAACAATAAAAAAAAAAAAAAAAAAAAAAAAAAAAAAAATTTTTTTTTATGTGGAAAACAATGGCCACTCTTGATAATTATTTTGGAAAAATAAACGCTAGGCATCCCAGTATTGTCCAAGATTTAATTGAGGTTTTTAGAAATGAGCATATCAATTCACCACAGAACTCAATAAACTTGGTACAAATTAAGTCAGCTTACCTAAATATAACGGGAGAAGAATTCCCAGTTCAAGGAAGCACTAGGGTACAGATGAGTTTCATCCTCACAGTACCATATGTATGTTGCTTTTCCAACGCAGCAGGCACATATCGTTTCTACCGAATGGAGGAACCGAGGCAGTAAGCCTCCATGATTTTTTTATATACGTACATTCATATTAATAGGCCTAACAAGTTAGTGTAGAATATGGATAAGATAGAAACAAAAAGGCTACAAAAATACTTACCTTTCCTCGATTTCCTGATACAATCAGGCGAAACAAATCACAAATACAAGGAAATAAGGTATTGGATAGCCCACAACTACAAATTTACAAAAATATTGTAGATCTTATGGAAAAATCCATAAAAGTAGCTTATAGTAGATTGTTAGCTAAGACTCCTTTACATAAAGACGTGCCCGGATGGGTCCACGAACTCTTTAAGGACTCGATCGCGCTGATAGACATATCAGAATCGAGTACAGACTCAGATGTAGAAATAATAGATACAGAATAATAATAAAAAAAAAAATAAATAAACATAAACATTTTCGAAAATTTTGTTATTTTTAACAAACTATGGTTACTTGGGATGATATAATTGGAAAAGCTAGAATACACGCACAAGAATTAACTAAATCTTGTAAGTGCCTCTCGCAAAACAGAGAAACATCCCAAGACACAGTAACCAAACACACGAAAATAATAACCGAGAAGCTCCAAGCTATTAGGGCAGTATTAACTGAGCACTATAGCAAACTAAAGGAAGGGCAAAAAACAGCCGCAAATGCGTTCTACAGTGATTGCAAACAAAAAGCAATAGCTGTGCTAAACAGACACAATATTGAATTTAAACAAACAACTGATTTGGAAACTTCAATAGTGCTGGAAGAAGAAACGCAACTAATGGCCGATGATGAAAGAGGTCAAGAAAAACCACCAGTGAGCTCTGATCAGTCAATTATAAGTCATAATAAACCAGCAATTCCAACAGGAAGCAACAAAATGACTCAAACAGTGGTAGAATTCATAAACACAGCCACAAGGCTGCTACCATTCTTCGATGGTGACATTAAAAACCTACAAGGTTTCATTGGGGCACTTCGCGTACTTGATACCATAAAAGAAACGCATGAAGCAGTAGCCATCGAAATAATAAAATCAAAATTGAAAGGTCAAGCGGGTAATACGCTAAGCTCGGAAACAACGATTGACGAAGTTATACAAAAACTGTCAACAATCTTTAAGGGTGAATCAGTGGATCTTTTAACAGCAAAGATTAAAAATCTGCAGAGAAACCCTAATAACTGTGTTTCATACACAAAAGAGATTACTGAGTTGACCGACGCCCTAAAAGGCGCGTATATTTCGGATGGTCTTCCAAATGAACAGGCTATAAAATACACTACCAAAGTGGCAGTAAATGCTATGGTAAGTCATACCAAAAGTCAAAGAGTCCAGCTACTAATGGAATCGGGAAACTTTGATTCAGCCAAAGAAGCCATCACTAGATTTACCACTCTTTCAGTAGAGTCGGGCTCCACGGGAAGTTCCCAAAATAATACCATTTTTTATGCCCAGCATAATGACCGCGGTAGACGCCGCTACAATAATAATGGTAACTGGAGAAACAACTCGAATTGGAACAACAACAATTCGAGCTGGAGCAATAACGATGCCCACAGAGCCCAACGAGGCCGAAATAATTCACGCTACCGAAGAGGCGGCCGTGGAGGTGGACAACAAAATAATAATAGACAAAACACAAATAACCAACAAAATGGTTATAACAATACAAATGTCCGAATTACCCAAAGCGACCAGGGAAACGGACAAGCTCCTCCAAATGCTCAGAGTTAAAAAATAAAGTATACTCTATCAACCTAAGTCTTAATAATTTCGTATCATTTAAGAATGTTGAAACCAATAAGAAAATAACATTCTTAATTGACACCGGTGCAGATATTTCAATAATAAAAGAAAATTCTGATGTATTTCATGACATCAAAGTAAACAAAACTGTAGACATTCGAGGCATAGGAGAAGGAGTAATAAATTCCAAAGGCCTGGTCTCAATAGAATTGCAGACAAGTAAATATATTATTCCATACGAATTTCATCTGCTTCATGCAGATTTCGCAATCCCATGCGATGGAATAATAGGATTAGATTTCATAAAAACTTTTAATTGCAAAATAGATTACAGCAATTCAGAAGATTGGTTTATACTTAGACCACAAACATTAAAGTACCCAATTTACGTTCCAATAACATTCAATTCTGGTAATAACTCAGCACTTCTACCAGCAAGATCCCAAGTGGTACGCAAAATAGAACTATCTTCAGCAGAAGGTAACATTTTAATTCCGAATCAGGAAATTAAACCGGGCGTTTATGTTGCAAACACTATTGCAACAGCCCAAAGTACTTATGTCCGATTCTTAAATACCACAGATAACTGCCAACTAGTAGGCTTTAACAATTTAAAATTTGAATCACTTTCGAACTACGATATAGTTCAAAATACCAAAGATTTAAGAAAAGAATCTGTAATTCATAAATTGAAGAAAAATTTCCCAACACTATTCAAAGACAAACTCGAAAAATTATGCACTGAGTATAGTGATGTGTTCGGACTTGACACCGAACCGATCACAACAAATAATTTTTATAAACAAAATTTAAGACTTAAGGATGATGAACCGGTATATGTGAAAAATTACCGGAGCCCGCATAGCCAAATAGACGAGATCCAGCGACAAGTTGGAAAGTTAATTGAACAGGGTATTGTTGAACCGTCTGTTTCGCCTTATAATAGCCCACTCTTACTAGTCCCAAAGAAAACACTTTCGGGATCTAAAGAAAAAAACTGGCGATTAGTAATTGACTATCGTCAAATAAACAAAAAATTGCTGTCAGACAAGTTTCCGCTCCCCAGAATTGATGATATTCTTGATCAATTGGGAAGAGCAAAATATTTTTCTTGCCTTGATTTAATGTCAGGTTTTCATCAAATAGAACTAGAAGAAAAATCAAGAGATATAACGTCTTTTTCAACGAGCAATGGCTCATATCGCTTCACGCGATTACCTTTCGGTCTAAAAATAGCACCTAATTCATTTCAAAGAATGATGACAATAGCATTCTCAGGGCTTGAGCCCAGCCAAGCTTTTCTCTATATGGATGATTTAATCGTTATTGGTTGTTCTGAACAACATATGATTAAAAATTTAGTAGATGTTTTTAAACTTTGCAGAAAAAACAATCTAAAACTGCATCCAGAAAAATGCTCATTTTTTATGCATGAGGTGACATTCCTAGGTCACAAATGCACAGACAAAGGAATCTTGCCAGACGACACAAAATTTGACGTCATCAAGAATTATCCAGTCCCACATGATGCAGATAGTGCTAGACGTTTCGTTGCATTTTGCAATTATTATAGACGTTTCATAAAAAATTTCGCCGAATACTCCCGGCACATAACAAGATTATGTAAAAAGAATGTTCCCTTCGAATGGACAGCAGAATGCGAAAATGCATTCCAATACTTAAAAGAAAAGCTCGTTCAACCTAATCTATTGCAGTACCCAGATTTCAGCAAAGAATTTTGCATAATCACGGATGCAAGCAAACAAGCATGTGGAGCAGTTTTAACACAAAACTATAATGGACTCCAGCTTCCAGTTTCATATGCATCAAGAGCGTTCACTAAAGGTGAAAGCAACAAGAGTACTACAGAACAAGAGCTAGCAGCAATACATTGGGCAATAACACATTTTCGACCATATATATATGGAAAACACTTCACAGTGCGAACAGACCATAGACCATTAACATATTTATTCTCCATGGTCAACCCGAGTTCAAAACTAACACGCATGCGGCTAGAATTGGAAGAGTACGACTTTACAGTAGAGTATTTGCGAGGTAAAGACAATTTTGTGGCAGACGCCTTATCGCGGATAACTATATCCGAATTAAAAGATATGAGTATAAAAGTCCTGAAAGTCACTACCAGGCAACAAAGTAGACAGAAAAACTGCGCAGTTAATAAAGAAGACCTTTTGCCAAGGCAAAAACTTCAAAATGCTTCTAGGCCCAACGTATACGAAGTCATCAATAATGACGAGGTACGAAAAGTAGTGACCTTGCGAATAACAGAATCTAAATGTTCACTGAAACATGGAAAGAAAGTTATGGCAAGAATTGAAGTTAGCGATTTGTATACCAATGGAATTCTCGACTTAGGTCAGTTCTTCCAAAGGCTTGAAATGCAAGCCGGTATACTTGAAATCAGCCAACTAAAACTGGCACCGAGCGAAAAGATCTTTGAAATTATTTCAATAGATTCTTTTAAAAATATGGGCAATACTATATTGAAAACATTAAGAGTAGCGCTACTCCAGCCGGTGACCCTAATAGAAAATGAAAAAGAAAAAGAAGCAATACTGTCTACATATCATGATGATCCAATTCAAGGAGGTCATACTGGCATTACCAGAACGCTGGCAAAAATCAAAAGACACTACTATTGGAAAAATATGGGACGCCATATCAAAGAGTACATAAGGAGATGTCATAAATGCCAGGTGTCAAAAACGACGACACATACGAAGACTCCCATGATAATAACAGAAACACCAGCGAAGGCTTTTGATAAGGTTATAGTGGACACAATAGGTCCACTACCAAAATCAGATAATGAAAATGAGTATATTGTCACATTGATATGCGATCTGACAAAATACCTAATAGCCATTCCAGTTGCATCTAAGAGTGCAAGTAATGTAGCTAAAGCTATATTCGAAAATTGTATACTACAGTACGGTCCAATGAAAACACTCATTACGGACATGGGAACTGAGTATAAAAACCAAATTATAACAGATATATGCAAGTACATGAAGATTAAAAATCTGACATCTACAGCATACCACCACCAGACCTTAGGGACAATAGAACGAAGTCATAGAACATTCAATGAATATATTCGTTCATACATATCAGCAGATAAGTCCGATTGGGATGCTTGGATACAATATTTCACTTATTGTTACAACACAACACCCTCGGCAGTGCATGAATATTGTCCATACGAACTAGTATTTGGAAGACTACCAAATCAGTTCATAGATTTTAACAAAATCGATAGAATAGATCCAATATACAATTTAGACGACTACTCTAAGGAAATAAAGTTTAGAATAGAAATAGCATATAAAAGAGCTAGGATAATGTTAGAAAACCATAAGTTAAGTAATAAAAAATACTACGACAAACATATTGCCGATTTCAATTTAAACATAGGAGATAAAGTTTTATTAAGAAAAGAAATAGGTCATAAACTAGATGCTAAATATATAGGGCCTTATAAGGTAGTGAGTATAGAAGAAAATGACAATATATTAATAGCAGATAATAAGAATAAATACCAAAAGGTTCATAAAAACAGACTAAAACCATTTTCGGAATGATCAACCGAAAAAAAAAAAAAATAATAATTATCATGATACTTAAGTAATTTTTACAAAAAAAAAAAAAAAAAAAAAATCTTTATGGATTCATCTATTATTGAAAACAAATTCACGCAATTTCGAAAAACAAGAGAAAGAAAATTTGCCTAAAGAGACACAAACAAAAAAAAAAAAAAAAAACTTTCCTAAGATACACCTTTACTTTACCTTTTATTTTACCTTTCTATATAAATAATCATTACAATAACTACATAATATTACGTTATTCTCTAAAAGGGGAGGTGTAGTATGTTCATACAACTAATAACTCAACACAATGAGCTCAACTTGTAACACTTTGTTGCAAGTATAAACAATTAAACATATACGCATTAAAATATAATTGTGCACTTGAATATGTTCATATGTATACATTGAAGTATTCACATAAACATATTCAAGTAAACATACAATTAAGCATGAACATATATGTATGTACATTTGTATATGCACATACATATATTCACATAAGCACTGTATGCACAAGCGTAACATGAGCTAGAGCCAGGCCAGCGTGTGACCGCTGACCAAGCACTTTGATGCATGCGCTCCAACAGTATGTATGTATGTATGTACTGACACTCTCCCTCTCTTTTGTAGCTGTCGCATAAGTCGCAGCATAAGAATATATATGTAAAATTAGCCTAAGCAAAAGAATAATTTGGAATAAAGAATTGAATACAAAAACTCCAGTCAACCGACACAGACGTGTCTCTTATTATTATATTTTTCAACCCAACGGAACCCGGTCAAAGGAGTTTTTACAATGTATTTAAATCGTTAAGTATACTATCCATTTTTTTGTCATACTCAGTCTTATCCATTGCAACTGTCTTATTCCCGTTGTGTGTTTTGGAAGTTAAAATTAATATGTCATCATTCTGTTTAAGAAATTTTCTTGTTTGTTCTACTGTGTCAAGTATTGCACGATCAGCTGCGTCTTCTTTGTTAGATGTTTTGTGGTCTTTTATTAATAAAGAGAATTTTGTGCGTGCTTCTTCTTGTTTTTCTTTGTGTTTAAGAGTCTGTACTAGCTCCTCTCCGTCTGCTATATATTTAAAGAGAGGGAATTTTCTCTTCTCTTCTGGAATTGCGAACTTAGGGCCTTTCGCCAGTAACGCTTTTACGTCGTTCGGGAATTCTATATTCGTCTTATTTACAAACCAATCGTTTGTGTTGTTGTTGTTGTTGTTCAAGAGAACGCTGTTCCGTTGTTTTCGTAGTCTCTCATGTTTGGATTCATGATGTCTCTTCAAAGTTGTTGCTAATTTTTCGGCTATTGTGTTCTCACTCTTCATAAGTGTTTTAAAATCATTTTCGTCCAGCTGTTCTTGTAACTTTCTTGTTGCTTTTTCCTTCTCTTTGTTTTGTCTGGCTAGTATGTTATGTTTATGTTTTATTAATAAGCTAAATATCTTTGTGTGAAAATTATGCGTATATCTTTCTAATATTTTGATAATGTCCGAATGTGTGTCAGTATCTTTTGTGAAAATCATATTGTATTTTGAGTTATTGCTGATAAATTTTGGGACTAATTTTGATTTCCTACATTTTAAGAGAAATTTTATACAAGACTTAAGCTTTACTAATTTTTTTTGTTGTTGATTGATACTTGTTAATCACCATCTTATATTTGTTATAGTTGGACTTAAGTTCTGCATAAGCCATGGTGTTGGAATATGTTTTCGGCGTGCCTTCCGTTCAAGTTATGTGTTGATTTTTGCGACTTTTTTGATGATTAGAGTTTTATGTTTTGCCGGCTCGAGGTCAATTGTTGGGCGAATAAAAACAGAAATAAAAAACAGTAAAACAACATATTCCAACACCATGGCTTATGCAGAAATTAAGTCCAACTATAACAAATATAAGACGGTGATTAACAAGTATCAATCAACAACAAAAAAATTATTAAAACTTAAGTCTAGTATAAAATTTCTCTTAAAATGTAGGAAATCAAAATTAGTCCCAAAATTTATCAGCAATAACTCAAAATACAATATGATTTTCACAAAAGATACTGACACACATTCGGACATATCAAAATATTAGAAAGACATACGCATAATTTTCACACAAAGATATTAATAAAACATAAACATAACATACTAGCCAGACAAAACAAAGAGAAGGAAAAAGCAACAAGAAAGTTACAAGAACAGCTGGACGAAAATGATTTTAAAACACTTATGAAGAGTGAGAACACAATAGCCGAAAAATTAGCAACAACTTTGAAGAGACATCATGAATCCAAACATGAGAGACTACGAAAACAACGGAACAGCGTTCTCTTGAACAACAACAACAACAACACAAACGATTGGTTTGTAAATAAGACGAATATAGAATTCCCGAACGACGTAAAAGCGTTACTGGCGAAAGGCCCTAAGTTCGCAATTCCAGAAGAGAAGAGAAAATTCCCTCTCTTTAAATATATAGCAGACGGAGAGGAGCTAGTACAGACTCTTAAACACAAAGAAAAACAAGAAGAAGCACGCACAAAATTCTCTTTATTAATAAAAGACCACAAAACATCTAACAAAGAAGACGCAGCTGATCGTGCAATACTTGACACAGTAGAACAAACAAGAAAATTTCTTAAACAGAATGATGACATATTAATTTTAACTTCCAAAACACACAACGGGAATAAGACAGTTGCAATGGATAAGACTGAGTATGACAAAAAAATGGATAGTATACTTAACGATTTAAATACATATAGAACCTTAAGGAAGGACCCAACCACTAGACTACAGACCAAAAACAACGAATTGGTGGAAAAACTATACAAACATGAACTTATTTCACGGACCGAACGAAATAAGCTTATAACAACCACATCAATTCCACCAAGAATATACGGATTACCTAAAATTCACAAAGAAGGTACGCCATTGAGACCAATCTGTTCATCAATTGGTTCTCCATCATACGGACTATGCAAATATATAGTCAACATATTAATTATGGAATTATGGAATTATGGAAGAACTCTTAGACAAAATGATGAAAACACTACAGCGACCACCTAGAGTTATGACGAAATATGTAGATGACCTTTTTGCCATAATTAAAGAAGACGAGATCCAAAACACACTTGACAACCTAAATTCATTTGACAGGAACATAAAGTTTACAATAGAATTAGAAAATGACAACAAATTAACATATATAGACGCATGAACTAAAATTAAAATGGTACAAAAAACCAACAGCATCAGGACTAATAATTAACTTCAACTCCAAACATCCGAAGTCGATGATAATGAATACAGCAAGAGGTTGTATACAACGGATGCTCAATATATCGGACCCAATTTTTCATGAAGAAACGAAGGAAGAAATACGACGAATTTTAAAGGATAATGACTTTCCAAACCACACCATAAGGACTTTACTAAAATCTCGCAATAAGAAAACCAGCAAAGATGTTCCGACAAAACGCTTTATGTCCGTCACATATGTCCCACAACTATCCGAAAGATTAGCAAACTCAGATTGCTATGACATCGAACAAATACAGATAGCACATAAACCCAATAACACGCTACGGAGTATCTTCAACAGGACAAAAAGCAGGATTGATACAATGGACAAGAGCAACGTAGTATATAAAATACTGTGCAATGGGACTAATGAAGAAAACTGTGATAAAATATATATAGGGACAACAAAATCGAGGGTAAAAACAAGACTATCGCAACATAGATCTGACTATAAACTTCGTCAACACTCCAATGCACCAAAAACGGCACTTATGGCCCACTGTGCCGCCAGTGGACATTCCCCAAATTTTGACGAAGTAAACATAATAGACCAAGAACAACATTACAACAAACGTTACACTTTGGAGATGCTGCACATAATAAATACCCCGACAAATATAAGACTTAATTATAAGGTAGATACAGACAACTGCGCGCATTTATACAGGCATTTATTAGGGACAAATCAGTGTGTAGCTCCACGTCACAGTGTGCGGACGTGTAAAACTAAGTAGGTGTTTCTTGTTGTTAAATTAATATTATGTCAATCACAATTCAATGTTATTTATAGTTGCCCTGAAGACGACCACCGATGAGTGGTCGAAATATATCGGAACGAAAATAAGAACAAACTGTTTTTTATTTCTGTTTTTATTCGCCCAACAATTGACCTCGAGCCGGCAAAACATAAAACTCTAAACATCAAAAAGATCGCAAAATCAACACATAACTTGAACGGAAGGCACGCCGAAAACATATTCCAACACCATGGCTTATGCAGAAATTAAGTCCAACTATAACAAATATAAGACGGTGATTAACAAGTATCAATCAACAACAAAAAAATTAGTAAAACTTAAGTCTAGTATAAAATTTCTCTTAAAATGTAGGAAATCAAAATTAGTCCCAAAATTTATCAGCAATAACTCAAAATACAATATGATTTTCACAAAAGATACTGACACACATTCGGACATTATCAAAATAATAATAGAAAGACATACGCATAATTTTCACACAAAGATATTAAGCTTATTAATAAAACATAAACATAACATACTAGCCAGACAAAACAAAGAGAAGGAAAAATCAACAAGAAAGTTACAAGAACAGCTTAACGAAAATAATTTTAAAACACTTATGAAGAGTGAGAACACAATAGCCGAAAAATTAGCAACAACTTTGAAGAGACATCATGAATCCAAACATGAGAGACTACGAAAACAACGGAACAGCGTTCTCTTGAACAACAACAACAACAACACAAACGATTGGTTTGTAAATAAGACGAATATAGAATTCCCGAACGACGTAAAAGCGTTACTGGCGAAAGGTCCTAAGTTTGTAATTCCAGTACTTAACGGCACTTATGGCCCACTGTGCCGCCAGTGGACATTCCCCAAATTTTGACGAAGTAAACATAATAGACCAAGAACAACATTACAACAAACGTTAGACTTTGGAGATGCTGCACATAATAAATACCCCGACAAATATAAGACTTAATTATAAGGTAGATACAGACAACTGCGCGCATTTATACAGGCATTTATTAGGGACAAATCAGTGTGTAGCTCCAAGTCACAGTGTGCGGACGTGTAAAACTAAGTAGGTGTTTCTTGTTGTTAAATTAATATTATGTCAATCACAATTCAATGTTATTTATAGTTGCCCTGAAGACGACCACCGATGAGTGGTCGAAATATATCGGAACGAAAATAAGAACAAACTGTTTTTTATTTCTGTTTTTATTCGCCCAACAATTGACCTCGAGCCGGCAAAACATAAAACTCTAAACATCAAAAAGGTCGCAAAAATCAACACATAACTTGAACGGAAGGCACGCCGAAAACATATTCCAACACCATGGCTTATGCAGAAATTAAGTCCAACTATAACAAATATAAGACGGTGATTAACAAGTATCAATCAACAACAAAAAAATTAGTAAAACTTAAGTCTAGCATAAAATTTCCTTAAAATGTAGGAAATCAAAATTAGTCCCAAAATTTATCAGCAATAACTCAAAATACAATATGATTTTCACAAAAGATACTGACACACATTCGGACATATCAAAATATTAGAAAGACATACGCATAATTTTCACACAAAGATATTAACATACTAGCCAGACAAAACAAAGAGAAGGAAAAAGCAACAAGAAAGTTACAAGAACAGCTGGACGAAAATGATTTTAAAACACTTATGAAGAGTGAGAACACAATAGCCGAAAAATTAGCAACAACTTTGAAGAGACATCATGAATCCAAACATGAGAGACTACGAAAACAACGGAACAGAGTTCTCTTGAACAACAACAACAACAACACAAACGATTGGTTTGTAAATAAGACGAATATAAAATTCCCGAACGACGTAAAAGCGTTACTGGCGAAAGGCCCTAAGTTCGCAATTCCAGAAGAGAAGAGAAAATTCCCTCTCTTTAAATATATAGCAGACGGAGAGGAGCTAGTACAGACTCTTAAAGACAAAGAAAAACAAGAGGAAGCACGCACAAAATTCTCTTTATTAATAAAAGACCACAAAACATCTAACAAAGAAGACGCAGCTGATCATGCAGAATGATGACATATTAATTTTAACTTCAGATAAAGGGAATAAGACAGTTGCAATGGATAAGACTGAGTATGACAAAAAAATGGATAGTATACTTAACGATTTAAATACATATAGAACCTTAAGGAAGGACCCAACCACTAGACTACAGACCAAAAACAACGAATTAGTGGAAAAACTATACAAACATGAACTTATTTCACGGACCGAACGAAATAAGCTTATAACAACCACATCAATTCCACCAAGAATATATGGATTACCTAAAATTCACAAAGAAGGTACGCCATTGAGACCAATCTGTTCATCAATTGGTTCTCCATCCTACGGACTATGCAAATATATAGTCAACATATTAAAAAATATAACGGCAGACGCAACATATAACGTAAAGAATGCCTCAGAATCTAAGACAAGGATTAATGACACATTAATGAGAAAGTGGCCGCGAGTTCAAGCAAGCCTCTACCTTAGCCAGCAGCGTAGAGAACTCTTCAAAAGTTTACTTTTGGTTGGAGGTGGCCTTGTAGAACAGAGTTGTAAAACTCTTAACTCCAGCCTCCCACAACCCTCCCATGTGTGGTGCCCCGGGAGGGATGAAATGCCAGAATAGATTCTGATGGCTGTAGTGGGATAAGATTTTCTGCTGGGTAGACCTTAGGAAATCTTTTTCAAGCACTCTGGATGCATCTACGAAGTTTTTTCCGTTGTCGGACTGCACTTGCTGGGGACACCCTCGCCTCGATGCAAAGCGAGCGAATGCGGCCAGAAATGCTTCGGTACTTAAATTCGAAGTTGCCTCAAGGTGAATGGCTTTGGTGGAAAAGCAAACAAAGACACACACATATCCTTTTGATATGCGGCAAGCGCGGCCGGTGAAACTCTTGACGTCGAAAGGACCTGCGAAATCTATCCCGGTGGTCGTGAAAGGACGTGCGAAAGTAGTTCGCTGGGCCGGAAGGGTGCCCATTAGCTGTGATTGCAGCCTTCTTTTGTAAATCACACAGACCTTGCATGAATTGACCACCGATTTGACTAGATTCCGCAGTCTTGGAATCCAGTATCTCTGTCGGATGAGACGGACTACCAGTTGACTGCCCCCATGGAGAGAGATCTGATGCATGAAAAGCACCAACAGCCGGGACAATGGACTTACTACTGGCAACAGAATGGGGTTACGCTCATCGTAACTAAGGGCCGCTGCTTGTTGCACGTGCCCACATGCTCGGATCACACCTGATACGTCAATGAAAGGATTCAAATTGAGAATGGTGCTAGACGTGGGCAGAGATTTCTTCTGCTGTACACACCGATGTTCCGTCGGAAAGTAATCACGCTGAGTGACTCGGATCAACGCCTGGAGTGCTTGATTGATCTCGCTAGAGGTCACCTCCCCGGAGTAATCGTTTGGAAGTTTACGAAACTTTCTGCCGAAACGGACCACATATGCTACCACTCGTAAGGCACGTGCCAGATTGGAAAAACGAGACAGTATCTCGTTGGCTGGCTTAACGATCGCGACGTGGACCTTCACTACCCGCTTCTCCAAGGTAGTGTCTAGTGGGAGTGGTGTCGCTCGCTGCCAGGACTCTTGTGGTTCCTTTAGACATGGTGGGCCGTGCCACCACAAATCCTTGTGTACCAGTTCCTGCGCACTCAGGCCGCGGCTAGGGAGATCTGCTGGATTGTCCTCTGAACGAACGTGATTCTATGGGTCGCTATTTGTTGCCGTCACAATTTTGGCTACCCGATTTTCGACAAACGTGGAATCTGACCAATAAAAAGCCTCCGCATTATCAACTGGAAGTTGTGGAACAACTGCAGCTGCCAGTTCAGCTAAAAGCGTGGCTCCGCATAATTCAAGGCGGGGCAATGAAACCGTTTTAACCAGGGCTACTCTAGATTTCGCTGCAAGAAGGCAGCACGATATGCCTTGGTTATTGCTAACGCGCACGTAAATTGCGGCACCATAAGCCCGCTGTGACGCGTCGCAAAAACAATGGAATTGGATGTCGGAATTTGGATCATGGAGAACCCACCGTGGAATTCGGATCTGGTCAAGGAAGGAGTAGCTCTTTGTAAAATCCTGCCACCTGTGATGGAGTTCACTGGGAATTGATCATCCCACCCTAGCTCTTGTAGCCAAAGCTCTTGCATAAACACCTTGGCTTGAATCACAAAGGGAGCCAGCCAGCCAGCGAGATCGAATAACTTGGCGATCTGCCCGAGGACTTCTCGCTTAGTATAAGCTGTCTTGACATCTTGGGCTGAGATGACAAAATAAAACTCATCCGTAGTCGCTTTCCATCGGATTCCCAGTGTTTTTGCTGTGCTAGCCTCTTCGATATCGAAGAAATCAGCATTCAGTAAATGACTCTTTGGAATGCAACTGAGCACGCTCTTCACATTCGATGTCCACTTGCGCAAAGGAAAGCCAGCTGAACCAAGAGCGTCTTGAAGTTCATTGACCATTGCGATTGCCGTTGCTTCATTGTGAGCCCCTGCCAGGACATCATCGACATACATATAGGACTTGATAATATCGCTAGCCAAAGGAAATTTGGATTGTACATCATTTGTTAGTTGCTGAAGTACTCGGATGGCTAAGAACAGAGCACAGTTAATGCCAAACGTGACGGTATTCAGCTCGTAATCACCAAGTTGCCCCTCTTTATTTCGGAACAGGATCCTCTGAAATGGCGTATGGATTGGATCGACCATAATTTGGCGGTACATTTTTGTGATGTCGGCATTGAAAACTACTCGGAAATAACGCCACTTGAGAACCTGAGTAGTGAGTTCGGACTAAAGTATGTCGTTGAGACTTACTCCGTTTGTGGACTTGCTAGAGGCGTTAAAGACTACCCGTACCTTTGTTGTGGTGCTGTCGGGCTTGAAAACCGAATGGTGTGGCAAATAAAAATTGTTATTAGTGCCGTCAAATGGCACCTGACGCATGTGGCCCAAGTCCAAATATTCTTGGATGACGGCGTCATACTCAGTTTTTTCCGGAATATTTTTTAGGAGCCGGCTTTCATTTTATAGGAACTGAGCCAATGCCCCTGGTCTGGAAAGACCAAGGTTGATGTTGGTTGGATCTCGAAACGGAAGTGAGACCGTATATCTCCCCGAAACATCTCTTCTTGTGGTCTTCTGGAAATTAACCTCGCAAACAGAATCAGAATCTTCTACCGGTTTGCCCGGTAGATCCTCCACCTCCCAAAACCTTGTGAGAAGAGTTTCAAGTGCTTCCTCTCTGCTAACAACGACCCTCGTGGTGAACGCGGCACACGAACTAACGGGGACCCCTTGCAACGGGCCTGAAATGACCCAACCGAATCTCGTCTCTGTATCCGCACACTTCGGTCTGGATGCCGGAAGCGATCACCGCTGGTATGACATCAATGCCAAGAAGTAGGTCGATCTTTGCCTTTAATCTGAAGGAGGGGTCGGCTAGAGCAATATTGGGCATTCCTTCCAGTGTGGCTTGGGCTATCGTACATGACGGCAAATCATCAGCAACTTGGGACAAGACAAAAGCTTCTATCTCTATCTGGACTGGAGGTTCATGCGATGACCGAATGCTTATGTGACAGACCTTCAAGGTTCTATTGACCTTTCCGTTAATGCCTGTCACTTCGGCCCTGGAATGGTAACTTCATGAGACGGAACATTCTTTCGGATATGAAATTGGCTTCCGAAGCCGGGTCTAATAGCGCCCGTGAAGCATAAGTAGTGCCCTTGTGCCAAAAGTCCACGATGGCTGTACCTAGCAACTTATCTCGTGAGGACCTTGCCTCAGAGGTAAAGTAAGTCCGGGCAATATTGTTAGAACTGGGCTGAGCTGGGACCGGCGTTGGACTGTTCTCTGGTCGGGCATCCTTGTGCAAGAGCGTATTGTGACGCCCCTTGCACGTGAAGCAATCGTGCTGACTCGGACAATCTTTTACTTGATGCCCTCTTGCGAAACAGTTCAGACAAAGGGACTTTTTCTTTATGTATGCCACCCTCTCTGGCACCGTCATCTGTAGGAAGCGGGGACATCGACGCACCGGGTGATTCTCCTTCATACAGAGATCACAGGATTTTGGTTTAGTGGTCACCTTGGCTTCAAATGTATTAGCCTTTCGGGTGGCTGGAAGCGGATTTCGCAGAGGTTTCGGTGTGGGAACCGAAATAGCCATTGCAGTTGTATTTTCCACTGCTTCAAGCTTACGGAACCGCTCAGTGAGGAAATCGTCCATCATTTGCCACTCTGGAATGGCAGTCTTGTCTCCCAGAGATTGTTCCCATAATGAAAGGGTATTCTTTGGCAATTTGATGGAACAGAAAAATACGAACATGCCTCCCCAAGTGGTTACTGGCAGGCCACAGTACTCAAAAGCGCTCTGGATGCCTGCAGAGCATTCTGATGATCCTGTAATGCTTTTCCGGACTCATGGGAAATTTGAGGCAGGCCAAGAAGTGCTCGGAATTGGCTGTTCACGATAAGTGGCTTATTTTCGAAACGCTGTTTGAGTGCATTCCATGCCGTTTCAAAACCATCATTTGTAAGCGGGAATTTTGCTACAATGAGATTGGCTTCACCCCTCGTTTTCGCTAGGAGATGGTACAGCTTTTTAACGGGGGAAATTCGCGAATCGCTTATGTAGATGGCTGTAAACAAGTCACGGAACGTAGGCCATTTTAAGTAATCTCCCGTAAAGACTTCTGTTTCAATGGGTGGCAATCGACAGCCTCGTTCTGCTGGTGCAGAGGTAGGCGCATGACGGTTCGGAGGAGTAGGAGCAGACGCTTCATGGATAAGCTCGTTTAATCGAGCCGTGCATCGCTCGCATTTGTCATATTCCTGCTCGACCCTCTCCCACAACGCTCGAACTCGATCACGATGGACTTGGAGCGTAAATACGCTGACCTCGGACAGTGAAGTGACGTGGGTATCGACTTCAAACTGAATTAGTTTATCGCTAATGGAGACAAACTTCTTCAAAGCCATGGTGGAAACAGCTAAAAGCCTTTTGGTTTCGGACCGAGTGACTCTTCGGGCGGTTACCAAAATCTGTGGAAGTGGTACCAATGATTTGACCTCTTTTTGGCTTGCTCGTCGTGGCTCTGGCGTGGCTTGCTGAAAGGTCGTGCTTGATGGTGCGGACGTGAGAGCTAATGGACTAGAGAGGGTCTGAAATGCTCGGGAAGGAGGAGTAGTAGGGCTGACACTCCTCTCGCGCTGACCTGGAGCACCAATTGAGGATTTGCTCGGGGCCGCAGTGTTCTCAGCTGCTTTCTCGTCTTTTGACGGGCTCGTGTTCATAACCCCAGAGAATGGCGGTTATAAAGTGGTGAGCTGTTTTGGCACGGCTTGAAAATTAGCCAAAAAGACAAACTGGAACGTTTGGGAAAAAACTGGAACACTACCAAACCACTCAAAGAACGGCTTTGAAACGCCTTGAAGTAGATTAAAAATCCAGAAAACGAGCTGGTACGTTTGGGATGACTTGGAACACTGCCAAAAAACCCTAGGGCTTGGGACACTTGGAATACCTTGGAATTCAAATATATGACCAAAGATATGACTTGAAACGAGTGGAAACACTTTGGAATTCAAAAATAACCAAAGATGACTTGGAACGCGTGGAAACACTTTGGAATTGGAATCTAACTACAAAGACACGACTTGGAACGCGTGGAAATACTTTGAAATTAAAATAGAACCAAAGATACGACTTGAAACGCGTGGAAACACTTTGGAATTGAAATATAGCCCCAAAGATACGACTTGGAAACGATTGGAAAAATTTCGGAATTCAATATTAAAAAACCCAAGATACGTCTTGGAAATGATTGGAAAAATTTGGGAATTCAATATTAAAAAAACCCAAGATACGACTTGGAAACGATTTGGAGTCAGAATAAACAAAAGCGCGGAACACAACTTTTTAATAATTAAATATTATTCGATTTTTCCTCAACGTGACCCTTCAACATATATACCCCATAAAGTGCCTGCCAACCTAGGGTATACAGCACAGCTACTTTTGGTCGTTTGCTTTGTGCCGGTCTTTGGCACATGAGCTTGCAGCTGTGCTGGTATACTGCAGTTAAGCGGGACTTATGTATGCACGTATGTATGTATGTATATAGGCTGCAAGGGGTAGCGGGATATTGTTCGCGGTGATGGAAAAATATATTTGTGTGCGAAAAAATTAGAAATTTTTGTGGAATATATGTATGGATATGTATATGAGTATCAATATGTAAAATTTTATGTATGGAAAATATATGTATATGTATATGGATATGAATATATATATGTAAAATTTTATGTATGGAATGTGAAGTTTTGGCAACTTTAATATACCATTTCACCCTATGGGTGTATGGTATAAAAAAATTGATCGCGGGAAACACACAGTATCTGCAAAAAACAAAGGCAAAAGCGTTATTTGATTAATAATGCTCTTTTTTTAAAGAGGACCAAACTGTCTTAATAACCTAGTCATTAGGACTTGGTAATACATAGAGAAATAGTGGATCTAGATAGGTGTTAAACGGAAAACGTAAAAATTTTTTAAAATAGCTTAGGTATTGTGGAAAGTTTGGCGATGCCACGGTAAATAGTAATATCCGATTTGTTGCTCTTATGAAGCGGAATAGTAAAAGACTCCATCAAAACAAGAGAAAAACTACGGAGTTGTTGCCATAACTGTATGTTATTAGGATATTATTTATATGTTTATTTATTTATTTATTTTATTACTTATTTATTTATTTACGTCAACAAGCAACAGCTGTCGACGAAAAAGCTTAAACCAAAGAACAGATAACAATTAATTGAAGAAAAGTAAGCTTAGCCTTACACGAAACTAAACATCTCCGACACGGTGGAGGTGGTCAGGGATGTTGCAAGCAATGCGAAGTCCAAAATATATTCAGCGGTTTCGTTGTAGGTTATTAAAAAGTATAGAGCGAAGAGAAGTGACAGAAAAATGAGCAGAAAATGAGCAAAGGTTCGTGAAGAGAGTAGTTAGTCAGACATATACTAAGGTGTATAGAAAAAAAGTTTCTGGTCCGACGTGAGGGAACACAAAAATATAGAGTATCTAGTAAATTAGTAGAAATGACTTCACCGTTGACTAGTTTATGGAGAAAGACAATGCCAAATACCATAGCCTAAGGTTGAAAAGTGAAGGACGGTTAATAAGGAGAAGTCTGTCAGAATAAGAAGGTAGGTGAAGAATCGGGTCCCAATTAAGACCGCGTAACGCGAACATAAGGAATTGCTTCTTAACCGATTCAATACTATGCTGGTGAACATCATATTGAGGGTTCCAGACTGCCGAGCAATATTCAAAAGTAGGGCGAACTAACGAAGTGTATTAAACCTTAGATACGCAGGGGTAATCAAATTCTTTGACCCAACGTTTTATGAAGCCAAGAAGACTGCATGCTCTATTGACAATTGAAGATATATGAAAATTAAATGAAAATTTTGAGTCAAAAATAACGCCTGAGTCTTTGAATAATGGTACACAATCTAACCGAACAGACTTAATAGAGTAATGAGCGAGGAACGGAGACAAACGACTGAATGTCATAAAAGAGCACTTTGAGTCATTAAGGTATAATTTATTAACGTGGCACCAATTACAGAATGCACAGGTAGATAACAGTGGGCTTAGACATCTGAGGTAACTCGAACAGTTATAGATATTGAGGAACGAAAAGACACCTCTTGGGTTCTACCAATAAGCTTCGTAGGAAGCATAGAATGATCAACCGTATCGAAAGCCTTACTAAAGTCGGTATAAATAAAATCAGTTTGGCACTTTTTACGGAAGCCATGGTGTAAAAGGGAAGTCAATTCTAAAAGGTTGGTAAGCGACGAACGACCTTCCATAAAGCCATGCTGACAAGGAGAAATAGTGAATCTGGATAGGTGTTGAAGGCAAGACGTAATAATTTTCCAAACAGCTTAGGTATTGCGGAGAGGTTGGCAATGCCACGGTAGTTAGAAATATCCGATTTGTTGCCTTTTTTATAAAGCGGAATAATAATAGACTCCTTCCAAAAATCAGGAAAACTACAAGTCTTACTCGATATAAAGAATAACCGAGATAAAATAAAAAACATTATAAGGGTGCAACCTGGAATACTATCAGGCCCGGGTACGAAGGAAGACCCCATAGATGATAAGATACAAGAACATACAATTTTAATGTGGGATTAAGAAGGGACAGGATGTGGGATGCGAAGCAGTAGTAGAATAAGTCGACTAAAAAAGAATTTAGCAAACAGATCTACTATATCTGAATCATTATTAGTTGTCTGGTTATTAAGTCTGAATGTGGTAGGTAGTAAATTAGAATCTTTAGGGGTTCTGATAGAATTCAAGTCTACAGCACACGAAATAATTTTTGTGGTATTGAGTATTAAAGATATCAAATTGAGATTTCGCTACCCAATAATTTACATAGTCAAGACGCGAACCAGTTTTTTAAACCTTTTGAATTATCTCTATTTAATGTTACGGAGATTAGATTGCCTTCGTGTAAACCAGACCGGCGTAGTGGAGGCGGTAGAGACATTCACATAAGAAACGCATTTATGAATTAGAGAATTAAGAGCAGAGTAAGACAAATTCACTGCACAATCTATGTCACAGCACTCAAATAGAATTGACCAATTAAAAGAGGAAATAAGGTTGCTAAGAAGACTAAATTACGTTTTATGAAAACATCTACGACGAGAAGCTGAGATGTTATTAAATGAATTAGTAAAGGAATTGTAAGAAATAATAACTTCAATGGTAGGGTGATAAGGATCTTCAGGCTTCACAAGGGGATGTGTTTGAGATACAGAACTAACAGTGGGATCCGAGACAATGTAAAACAAGATCAAGGATTCTTTTAGAAGAGTTAAGTAGAGAATTCAACTTATATAGCGTACATTCAAGTAGCCTATTAAGAAAAACATGTTGAGACGAAGGAATTAAGAAAGAGTGATTATAAATTAGGAAGGTCAGGCAATGGTCGGGAGCGCCCAAAATAAAAGTTTCCTTTGTTTTAGCCGTTTCTTAACTCCGCTACGTTTCCCTTTAGGCATTGCTCATCACCTCTACTCATTCGGTACGTTTTCCCAATCCATTCCAGACAATTGTGCTGTTTGGGTTGGTTTTTATTAATTCAGTGTTTAAATTACTACTTCTCTCCGTTCTTCAGCTCTCTCTTTAGTTTTGTAGTACCATTTGATGTCTCTGCTTTAGTTTACTTCTTTTTCTGTAACAATTGTCTTACTAGTCACACCGGCCGATTAGCGGTCTGCTTATGTATTTTTACATACATATGTATACATATGTTTTACATGTATATGTATAAGGCTAGCGAAGAGTCGCCAGGGAGAGATTGTATCATATTTTACATATGCGGACTCAGCACTCATGGGTGGTCTTTTTACCAAAAATTCATGGTACTTAAATTTGTATATATAAATATTGTAACCAAGTGCTGCAATATATTTGTAATATTATTTATGTATTTCACTGAATACAGTGAGTAATCGATATGTGAACATGCTAAAATACTGCAAAACAACTACGAAGCCATCATTTTTGCAGTAGAAGAGTCTAGCGTTAAAATTCAGTTGCTCTTTCATTTTGACATTATACAATATAAAAATAAAGTAAGTAAGTCGTCTCGCCGACTTAGTGATACCATACACCAGTAAAACTAAAATTTCAAATTTGTAATAACAAATGCATTTGCCTATTTTAAACAAATTCCGTTCATATGCTTTTTACAAGCATATCTTAGTATCTCGCTCACTCATGCATATGAGCACCCTAGCGCCACCACCCGACAACGGCCAACTCCGGCCTTATGGAAAAACGTTTATATGCATAACTTGGCTATTTTTTGTCCGATTTTGATCAAATTTTGTATTTTGCTGGGTATTAGTATCAAATTTAAGTGTGCCACAAGGTAAAAATTCCACAAGGTAAAAAATTAAGGGAGATAATCAAGTTTTTCAAATTTCGGGGGCGGAAAAGGGGCGGAAAAGGGGCGGAAAAGGGGCGGAAAAGGGGCGGAAAAGGGGCGAAAAGGGGCGTGGCAAAATTTTTATACATACAAAATGTGCGCATTTACTAAGTAAATATACATACCAAATACGGTGTCTCTAGCTGCATAAGTTTTTGAGTTAAACGTTTTTTTTTTTAATTGCGATGCGGAAAGGGGCGTGGCAAAAATTTGAAATAAACTTGATCACTCTACATAAGCCTACATACCAAATTTGGTGGCTGTATCTCTTATAGTCTCCGAGATCTACGCGTTCATACGGACGGACAGACGGACATGACTAGATCGACCCGGGTGTCAATACTGATCAAGAATATATATACTTTATGGGGTCATAAAAGCTTCCTTCTGCCTGTTACATACATTTTGGCGACTTTTTTATACCATTTCACCCTATGGGTGTATAGTATAAAAATGAGTAAATAGCAATAGTCCCATACCCTGGTCATAAAGAGGACATTTCTCTGTTTATCTGTTTTTTTTTATCCTTGTAAAAAGGTTATTTTAATTTTGGTGAGAAGTGTATAACGCATAGGCAGCACCTCCGACCATATAACGAATAGACATGAATATTCTTGATCAGCACGACGAGACGAGTTTACGAGCTCGTTGGTCTGGATCGACGCGAACTACTCCTAGACCGTTACAGCTGCAGAGTTAAAATTTTGCATGTAAGCTTGTACGTGCTGCACGTACTGTTCGTATCATATGGCTCCCAGACAAATGTCAAGTCACGAACAGTGAGTTTTCTCAATAACTTCGTTGTCGTTATACTCTGCAGAGGGTATTATAAAATTGTTCAGATGTTTGTATCGCACAGAAGGAGACGTTTCTGACCCCATAAAGTATTTATATTTTTGATCAGCATGAGAAGCTGAGTCGATATAGCCATGTCCGTCTGTTCGTCCGTCCGTCGGTGCGTATGCGTTTTACTCAGCCATCTTAAGAGCTATCGGGATGAACATTTTTTTGGGGGCTTTTCATTACCCGGGTAAGATAAAGTATGAAAATCATGTGGATCTATATTATATAGTTCTAGAACAAACATTTTTGCAAAAATTGGAGTATTCCTTTCAAAATTACCAATATGATAGTATTGGATTTAAAATCTCAGGTCCCAAAATCTGATCGGATAAATAGAACACAAGTTACAGTCAATATAAATCGGCTCAAGCGCTGCCGGCAGCGCTGCCTTCTGCATACTAAGTCATCATTAAATAAACAGAGCACATGCATACACTCACAGACACAACGCTACCTGAACTGTCTGTGTATGCGTGCCGTGCTGTGCTTAGGGAACGTTGTAAGAAATAGAAAAATTGTAGTAAAAAGAGTAATAATGTTTTGTTTGTGTATTGATAAATTTGATTTGCAGGGAAAAAAATTTCAAAATGTATAAATATTATTTGCCAAGGACTGCAAAAGTTTATAAAGGGTTATACCTTGATGGTCCTAGCTAGGCTGAATCAAGCTTACGACCAGTTTCGTTTTTTTAAGAAAATGTGGTCCTATATCTAAATTAAAGTCTACGGATTTATTTTTATGCAAATTTTGCTGTTTTTCCTCATTTTCTTGTAACATTATTCTAGCTCTTTTATATGCTAGTTCTAATCTAAACTTAACTTTATTCTATTAAGGTTCTATTCTGTTTATGCTATTAAAATGGATTGTTAAATTATTTTGTTTACCAAATACAAGTTCATAGGGACAGTATTTATGTGTTACTGATGGGGTTGTGTTAAAACAGTACACAAAATATTGTAACCATACGTATATCCCAATCAGATTTATCTACTGATATATATGAACGAATGTAGTCATTGAATGTCCTATGACTTCTTTCAACGGTACCTAATGTCTGGTGGTGGTGTGCAGTAGACGTATTGTTGTCTATTTATGTATATACATATTTGCACAAGTCATTTATTATTGAATTTTTGTATTCTATTCCCATGTCCGTAATGAACGTCTTCATTGGACCGTACTTTAAAATAAAGAATTCAAATATAGCTTTTGAGATTGTTATAGCGCTTTTATTGGGAACTGGTATTGCTACTAAGTATTTCGTCAAGTCACATATTAGAGTGACTGCATATTCATTACCATTTTCAGATTTCGATAGTGAACCAATGGTGTCCACTATTACCCTATCAAAAGCATGTATGGGGGTTTCTGTAATAACTAAAGGTGGTTTTATGTGCTTCGTCGTTTTTGACTTTGGGCAGTTTTCATATTTATTAATGTAGTCTTTTACATGACGTGTCATGTTTTTCCAATAATAATGTATTTTTACTTTGGCCAAAGTTTTTGTAATGCCTTTATAGGATCATCATGATATGTGGACAATATTGCTTCTTTACCTTTTTCTTTATCTATAATGGTCACCGGTTGGAGTAGCGCTGCTCTTAATGATTTCAATATGTTATAGCCCATTTGTTTAAAAGATTCTATTGAATTGTCGAGATTTCCATTGGTGTACAGATCTCCAATTTCAATTCTTGCTATAACCTTTTTCCCATGTTTAAGGAAACATGAATTGCGTGTTATATGCAAGGTCACTACTTTTCGTACTTCATTATTACATAGTACTTTATATTTTTTGGGCTTTGAAGCATCATTAGGTACGTGCCTAATTGTATTTTCATTTTTATTCTCTGGCCAGAGATTATTTTGTCTACTTTGCTACTTGGTAGTGACTTTCAGGACATTTGTGTTTGTGTTTGTTTGTGTTTTTTTACATCCTGTATCGTAATGCGGGAAAATGCATCCGCAACAAAATTATCTTTTCCCTTCAGATATTCTACTGTGAACTCATATTCTTCTAGAGCAAGTCTCATTCTTGTTAACTTTGAACTTGGACTTAGCATAGAGAATAAAT
Organism: Drosophila paulistorum; assembly: GCA_018152135.1. Classification (NCBI taxonomy): domain Eukaryota; kingdom Metazoa; phylum Arthropoda; class Insecta; order Diptera; family Drosophilidae; genus Drosophila; species Drosophila paulistorum. The sequence goes on along the minus strand of JAECXG010000822.1, from coordinate 14,824,671 downwards.
ATGTTAGTGGTCTATGGTCCGTTTTGACTCTGAAGTGTTTGCCATATATCTATGGGCATAATTGGGTAATAGCCCAGTGTATCGCAGATAGTTCTTGTTCAGTAGTGCTTTTATTACTTTCATCTATGGTGAATGAACGAGAAGGGTATGCTACTGGTAACTGCTTATCACCGATTATTACCGTAAGTTTGAGTCAAAGCTGCTCCGCATGCATTGCATGCATTGCTAACATCTGTCATTATACAAAATTTCTTGCTAAAAACTGGATACTGTGGTTTTTATTAAAGCTTTTTTCAGATACTCAAATCCTTTTTTGCATTCTTCAGACCAGACAAAATCTGCGTTCTTCTTACATAGTTGTGTTATCGGACGTGAATATTCTACGAAGTTTTTAATGAAGCGTCTGTAGTAGTTGCACAAATAAAAAAAAAAACAAATATATCTATAAACTTGGTGCAGAGCTCTTCTAGTACGTTTTTGAACATAGGTGGGAAGTTTGGCTTCAGTTTTTGCATTACTGATTGACTTTTTGGTCAGAAGTGTGCAACGCATAGAAAGAAACATCTCCGACCATATAAAGTATATATAAGTTAGGAGTTCTCATGTCCTTTATTGGTGGATTCTTACCATATCTTTCCTTGGGAATAAGGATTGGACTTGGGAACTCTGGGTTTCCGTGGTGAAACACAACACTTGATTAGAACGTTATAAGATTTGTTTTATTCAATAGTACTTGATGTAACTAGTTCTAGGTCTAAACTAAGACTGCCCGCTCTGTTAAGCGTGGTCCTTTAAATATACCCCGAGATGCCCCATGGGCGCTGGCCGCGGCGGTATGCCGTCGGCAGCGGCGTTGGGATCGTGTCTAAAGTGGGTCACCTCTTCCGGCGATTTCTGCATATCGGCAATATTCAAAGAATGAATTGGCTAGTAATACAAAAGTGCTTATGCTAGAAAAGGGAAGTGAAGTGTCTTGTGTGACCCAACGTGGGTCGTCTTGGGTCTCATATCTGCTTGGGTCGCATAAATACTAGGAAATATAAGTTGCTTATTTGGCTAAGTGTGTTAAGTGTTCACAGGAAATGAAAAATGTTGCTTAGGTTGCTTAGTTGACTAAAAGTGACAAGTGAAATAGGTCGCGATGCACTTAGATCATATGCGTGTGTGTGGTCAAGGGTTAATATTACTTAGATCGAGGGAGGGTATTTTACCCGATACTCGTTCAGACGTTGCTGGTAAAGTGTGCTGATCGAGTCCATTTGTAATGTGAGAGGCCGGGGTGCGGGGCATGGTCTGGTTTGTAAGAGAAAAGGCGCCCCAGGGGTGCTTGTTGTGTGAGAGGAGAATGAGTGTGCTAACTCCTCCCCCCTCAAAAATCGACGTCCCGGAGATCCTTTGTTCTTATCGGTGGTGATCTTGGGAGAGGGTGGTGTTTTTGTTTTTGGGAGCACCTTCCTCAGAATCCAACCTATGGAGATGGCAAGGAGTACAAAGATTAATGTCGCGCAACTAGCCGTGATGGTGGTCCCTTTTGTTAGAGTATCCAGGCGGCGTAAATTGTTTATATGTAAATTGTGAACGTATTCCACGTTTAACCTGTGCCCTTCGTTTATGACTTCTGTCAAAGTGAAAGGTATTGCCACCATTCTTGTGATCGACTGGCTTTTGAAAGTTTTATTACCAATTGTCACTGATTCGTTTGAAAATTGAATGACGAAGGTACCGTTTAGGTCTGATTCTGCAACGCCGTTCGTCATCTTTCCTTTATAGTGCCATCTTCCAGCAACTCGATGGGGCTCGCCGTGTTGGTTATTGAGTGGCATTTTGCGGTGCCTCCCTTTATTAGTCTTCGCAGGCAAGAGTCCTCATCCAGGTGGGTGAGGTCCGATTCCTTACATATGGTGATGTTGCCCATGGTTTGGCAGTTTCTTGATATAATGAAGGTGTCTCGTGGTCATACCAGAATTTTTCCCGAGGGGATGTCAAGTTGTTGGTTGCTCGTTATAGTTGGCCTGATAATCTGAACCGAATATTCCTGTTGTAGTACCCGTGGCATTGCTATGTTGTATAGGAGCCAAGTACCGTTCACGAAGATGGTTGGTTGAGCGAATTCAATGGCCTCTATGATGTTGTTGTAAGGCAGACTTGGTGTCGTTTTGATGATATCCTGCAGCTCGTCTATGTCCAGCAGGTTTGAGTTTATTACACCGACCTTAGCGAGTTGGCATGCTCGCACAATCTCGTCCAGCTTACGTTCGAGCAATAGGATCTTATTTAGTAGAATGGATAATTCGGAATCGTTGTCCTTGTTGATCGTGTTCAGGGCTCCTGCCAATTCATTTATTTTGTCGAAAGCTTCTTGGATACTGGACAAGAATTGTTTGTTTATGGTAAACTGCTGGTTATTCTCCCTAATAAGGGAATCATGGGATTGTAAAATCTGGTTCCAGTCAGCTGCATCTGGTGATCCTGCTACCCATTTCCAAGCCGAACCTAACCATTTGAGTGATCGCCTAGACCTCCTGTTGGAGGCCGTGAGTTCCTCAATTTTTGTGTTTAAGTCTTTAATTTTGAGAGAGGCTAGTGTTTTCAGGTCGCATGATATGTATTGATCCAGAGCCAGTGATAGATTCTCCGCAAGGCCGGCAAAAGAGTCAAGAGGAATTACGTGTACCAAGTTTGTGTATCCTTCTATTCTCCATCCTTTCTCTTGCTGTAACGTTACGATTGGGGATTCGTATTTAAAAACTTGGTAGCTCTCCACCGATGAGAGACACAAAATGAGGGGGCTTGTATTGGAAGTAGAAGGGTGTTTTTAGTGTGATATTAAATTTAACTTAACTTCTAGTTGTTTAGGTGCTATGTGTACAGGTGTGTTCCTACTTAATGTGTGACTTGTGTAGCTTCCTCCCTGTTTGTGTGATTACCGTTACCCCTGTTGTCTTGAGCAACTTTTTCCTGAAAAAATCTTTTTGCGTGTTTTCCCTTAATTTGTTTGTTGGCTACGAGAATCTCTTGGTCAGCCTCATATGACAAAGGGTTGTCCCTTTTATAGATTCTTGGCCCTATTTGTAATTGCTTTCTGATGCTCGAGCAATCCTCTAACGTTTTCCAGGAGTGTTTCCTTAAGATTAGTGGTTTCGTCCATGCCTTGTGCCGCGGTTCGATTAAAAAAAAGGTCGACGGGTTTCCTTTTAGTTACGGAGTGTATGGATTGATTATATCTTGTGACCGTCAACTTTGCCAACTGCGCAGCGCTCAACTTCGGGTGCTCCATACGTAAACATCGGTATATTTCTAAGAACGTTGAGTGGAATCGCTCTACCTGTCCATTTACCTCACTTTTTTGCGAAGGGGTCCGGTAAATCTCGATTTGTAATTCGTGCAGATGATTGACGATGATGGGACATAACAATCCTCGCTCGTTGTCCATTACAATTAGTTTAGGCTCTGAGAAATATGCTAGAACGTCCATAAGTTTTTCTTTGAGGTGTATAGATGATCTGTTCTCGATAGGGAACAACATTGCGTATTTCGAGAATTTGTCAATGCAGGACAAAAACCATAATTTTTCAATTACGAAGAGGTCGATGTGTAGAATTTCGCATGGCATGCAAGGTATTGGTGTCGGGTGAGGTTTCTTTGGTCGACGGTTGTATTTTTGTGTTCCACATATGGTGCATTTTGACACATAACTCCTGGTTTTGCTGTTTGTTCTCTAGGTAATTCCTATGGGCTCTTCGGTGTTTCTCTTCGGTGTTTCTGTCCTGGATTTGATCCTCTGAAGTTATATCCTCTACGATTTCCTGTAATATGATGTCATTCCCAAGAAGCTCTTGAGCTCCTTTAGGTTGGTTGGAGGCTTCATTGCGGTGACGGATGCTACTTTCTTCTCGTCGGTGCGTATTTCAACCCTTACTTCAGTTGCCACGGTTCCTGACTCAACTAAGGGCTCAAAAATGTGGTTGAAGGAATGGATTATTTTTTCAAGCTGGGATGTATATAATTTCGGGTCGGTCATCATTTTCATGGCGGTTGAGCTCATCAACGTGAGTGGGAGTTTTACGCCGTGTCCGGTGGTTGGTGGAGCGGTCCAATACGGCTCGAACCTCACGCAGGGTATCGTCGCCAATGATTCCGTCAAAATCGATCAGGCTGGGCAGGACATAGAAGGTGACAGCTGCATCATTCCCGAAAGGTTTAAAAAATTTCCCTTTCACATAATGCGTTATTTTCATGCTTCTTCCGACGGAAGCAGTATACAAGGGTCGTGGCAACAGTAGGCCGTGGGGGGCGTGCCGCTCCTGGATGTAATTGGCGGCGGCCCCAGTATCGATGAGGAAAGTGAGACATTCCCCATCTTTGGTAGCGCACTTTAAGTACGGTACTCCGGTTCGGCTGGGCTCATAAAATTTTCAGCCTTTTTGGGGCTTTGTCGGTCATCCAGTCTTGATTCGCCCTTGGTATCTTCTGAGGCATCCGATCCTCCCATGGTCAAATGGTTCAGGGCCTGCCTTTGGTTATGCCCACAATCTTCTGGTTTTTTTTTGATCGGTTTTATTCCCTCCGTGGTGATGACCGTTGTTCCGGTCCCAATTGCTTTTCTTATAGGAATTCTTTCCTTTGTAGTTGTTACTTTTGTAATGTTTACCAGACTTGTAATTTTCCTTCAAAGGGTTATCGTTGTTTCTATAATTTTTATCTGAGAGTGGGGCCCGATGATCATTCCCCTGGCTGCTGCTTGACCTTGGCGTATCGAGCCGGAGCTCATGGATCTGTCTGACAACGCCTAAAGCTGCACGGTATGCGGCGTTTAATGTCGATGGGACGAAGTGCATGAGATGTTTCCTTAGCTTAGCGGTTTAGGTTGCGAACAAATTCGCACGAGCTGTTTATTACTTGTTGTTGGAGTGTGGATTCCTTTACTTCCGGTGAGAGAGGACCTTCCTTAATTTTCTCTACGTATAACCTGTGCAGTGCTCGAAATTTTACGTAGCAGGCTTCTACTGTGTCGCGTTCTTGTTGCAGGTTCCGCATGGCAGACAGGATAGCCTCCGGGGGGCGTTGATCGGAGAAATGATTTCTCAGCACACGTTTCATAGCTTCCCATGACGTGGTGTCCCCCTCTTCTTCGTAGTATATATCAGCGGCTTCGCCTTTCAAATTCAGCCGCACACGCCTCACCATCATTTTATACGCGGTTTGGTTTCCATTTGTCGCGATTTCAGACAAAACCTCCTCAATCGAGATAATCCATCGGCCGATTTCGGCATGACCTCCGGAATAGGACGCCAGTCCATTGCACAAGTTGTCTACGTAGCCATTCAAATTGGGAGCGCAGCTGTTTAAATTGAGTATTCCGGTTTGTTCGGTTGACTCGGCTCGGGATCTAGGTTCGTTATGGGTCACAGGGGTGACTACTGGAGGCGTATTCACAATGGTATTACTGTCCGTTGTGACGTACACGGCATCTCCTGCGGCTGCCAATTGCTCGAGTTGAGCATCCCGTTCGGCCAATTCATTGATGACCTCCCGAAGTCTACCAATTTCAGCGTCCCTTTCGGCTATGGCACTGACGGCCTCCTGCTGTGTAATGCCCAAGTTTTCGTTGTCACTCATTTCAGTTTTGTTTACAGCAACTGTTTTCAATTTTTAAATAGTTCTATATTCCTTTTTGTAGGACGCGATAATTGTTTTTATGAGTGTTAGATTGCTACCAATTTAGTAGCTCATTTATGCTGTCATTGTGCCCTAACTCTCATAAGAAGGGTAACAATTTTTGGTTTTCGCGTTAGTTTCTGTTGAGTGTGTATAATTGGAAATGCATTTGTGTGCATGTTTTTCACATTTCTCCTTTCGCCCCTTTTATGCGTTGATTCTATCCTAAATTGCTGTTTTCAAGGTTTTCTTTTCTTTACCTCAATTGTCTGACTAAGCATATTCGCATTTTGTGTTTCTCAGTAACCCGTAGTGGTCAAAGTCGGTGTGGGGTTTTGTTTAGTATCAGCTAAGAACATTTCTTTCTTTTTTTTATTTTATTGAGCGCTCCGGTGTCAAACACGGAAGCGCGACGCTTCCCTTCCGGGTTCTTCAATTCTTATATGTTAACGCCCAAAAATGCAAGAGGCGCAAAATTTCCCTTTGCTTGCTGATTCCACCTTTGCCTGCTTCTGCTGGCTTGAGAGTGCAGTAGTTAGCAAAACGCGTTCGGGATTGTTTTTTGAAGAGTCAGCAGTTTCATGCAAGCCGAGGTACGAATTGGTTTCAAGTTTCACCATAATCAGGTGAAGCATTTCCTGTTGGCTATTTTCTCAGCTATTGTCGTGAAATTTCATATTGGTTAGTTTTTTACACATAGTACACATACAGATCGGGTGACTATATCATATAGCTGCCATAGGAACGATCGGTCGAATACATTGACTTTTGCCAGTAACTTCGTTACTTTCGATGCGACTGCTTTCCAATTAAACATTTGTTACTTTAATAAATCTGTTAATAACTTTGCCGAATTTGATAAAGATCGGGTGACTATATCATATAGCTCCCATAGGAACGATCGTTGGAAAACAGTGACTTTGATCAATAACTTCGTTATTTCCAATGCTAAGATTGTAGGCGGTTCTTTCGCAGACATTACACTTTTTGTATAAAACGTTTTTACACTTTGATGGCTATGGGTAAGGAAAGAGTTACCAAAATAGTTGCAAGGGTATACAAAGTTCGACGCGGTCAAAGTAACCCCGACCCTCTGGTTTGGTCATCAGTTTTCCAGATCTTGCTGGAAATATTGTGGTTTTGCTGTCAAAGGTGTCAAATATTGGTATGTTTATTGAAAAATCTAAATTATTCGGTCTTAACATTGGTGAATCGTTTGTTTCACTGAAGTCTAAATGACAATTAAAAGTTTTAAAAAAATTTAGTCCTAAAATTCCATCGAATGGTATTGGAAAAATTTAATTTACTATGTGGTAGTTATGTGGAATTATGAATTTATTTTGTGGTAGTTCTATAAGGGTTTGTAACCTTTCTATCACAACGACGATAAATCGACCGATAACCGAAAGAAGGCGGTAGTTGAATTGCAGCAGATCGAGATCCTTTGTTTCCGTAACTCATGCGGGGTGGGGGGGTTGTTTGCTGAAATCTTTACCTTTAATTATAAAATTTAATTTTTATTATGATCTCTACTGAAACTAACTTTAAGTAACAATTGATTGACTTGCAAGAGAAATACTTATGAACACAGTAAGGAATTCATATCAATAAAAAAAAACCATGAACGAAAGGAAGGAGTATTCTTTGGTTCACAAGCTAGTGGTTACTGAGTTGAAAGATATAGATGGACCTGTCAGTTTTATACGCTCCCAACCATGAATCTTTGTTGTTCTTGGTAAAGATTCCCATTAAAACTGAACAATATCAACTCATGTACCCATGTCACTAGGAAAATAAATTATAAAGCTCATGCAATCATTTTCGAATTCATTTTAATTTCAGATAGAAGCATTTCTTTTCTTATATATTAAATTTTAACAAAATATATACAGACGGATTTTAATCGCGTGTCCGGTATAACTCAACATTTCGAAATTCAAAACTTTTCAGACTTGAGAAACCACAGAACTCAAAGTAAATTTAATTATTGGATAAGAGGGACTAAAACTAGTAGGTTAAAAGAGAGCTTACTAGTTACAGATTATAAATTATTATAGAAATAATAGAATAAAAAAAATTATCGAAGGAATATTAATAAATCAAGTTAAAATTTTTTGTGGAACATTCACATTCTTTTTTTTCAAATTCGTTAGGGCTTTTTTTAAATTTTCAAGCTGCACAAATTTACTCATCACTTTTTATTTCGGTTCAATTCAAACATTATTTACAGAAATCTTTTTTTTTTTTTTTTTTTTTTTTGTTATTTGGTTGATCATAAAACTCTGAAACAATTTCTCAAAACAACAAATCAGAGTATCAATCGACTACCATCACCCCATAGTTCGCAAAAACTTGGTTGAGAGTCGCCGAATCGATACCGCTTAATACACTAGACACTTACCCCAAAGTTTAGTGACTGAAAGGCATTCCATCGATGCACTGTGGGAAGGTGTTTTAGATGATGATTTCTCCTTTGCGCTTTATGACCACCATTAAACTCCGTTTCTCTCACTTTGTTTTTGCATTTACTCTATTTACCGTTACTCTTGACTTGAATTATTTAAAATTACCTTCACGTGACTTTAAACTGATTTTACATTTGACTTAATTACATTATTTTTCTTTTTTGTAAACTTGATTGAAACAATATTAGATCAAAAGGAAAATTATTTTCCCTTAACAATTTAGCAAAACGATGCTTCTTTTTTTTTTTTTAAGAAATTGTAGAAGTTTTCGAGGTATTGTATTGCGATACAAACAGTATCCAGAAATTGGCTAAAAGCCAAGCTTTGTCTGGGTCCGCAGCGGCAGAAGGTTAGATAAGGCCACTCGCCTTTAAAGCATTGCCGTACGAAAAATCCAGTTCACCGAGGGTTAGGACGATTCTCGAGAAATGAGACACTTTTGGCCGCACCGTAAGCCTCAACACAAAAACGTTGTGGCGCTGCCGGTGTTTAGTTGGCATTGTCTTCTCAATGTCCGAATGTCAATTCCGGAATGCAACGACAACCCAAAGTTCGGCAGCACTGGCACGAGAAATCGGTATTCGAAAACTCGCCGGTTTTCCAGAAAAATAATCCTCACAAACGAAAGCTACCAGAAATATTGGCCAGAAAATGGGAGGTTTCCAATCTATGATATAGAGTAAGATGCAGATGGCGGCGGGGTAAAAATTTTCAATAACCTACATAGCTGCTAGAATCTATACTCAAGTGTTTGGGACACAGCTTTTATTCTCTAACTTTTCTCCTCCGTGGTAAAATGAAATGACGCCTAGCAAAAAAACGAAGCGCAATGCCGCGTCAAAAAATATATCGCTTAACGCTATCCCAATGTTATTATTTTATCTATTGCTTAATACCAATATATTTTTTATTTATCGATTGATCGCTATTAGAAAAGAGGCGTGTAAAGTCGTTAAGTTTAAAAATTTGAAAGTTTAAACTAGCGCACGCTACAGGTTAAACCTTTGGAAATAATTGAGCCTTCATTAATTCCTGATATTTCAATTGTGGTTGAAGTATCTATATGTTCAAAGGTATCTGTTTTTTCTTTTATTATTGATATGTCTGCACCAGTATTTTCATTTTTAATTTTTCACGTGAATATCTGTAGGGACTTATTGGCTTTCCGAGTTACTTTGGGCAATTCGTACATTACCATTTCCATTGTTTGGGATTTTCTTATGGAACTGCTAATTCCTCACTGATTGTGTTATCTTGATCGGTTTTCACTGATGGTTTTTTTTATTTATTTCTTGAATTGCTTCGTCACCCATTAACTGGGTGGAGTCTTCTAGTAATATTTAAATTTCCAAATCAGTTATTTGTTTATATTCAATATTATGTCTTTTTAGCACAGTTATTGCTTTGTGTTTGCAGTCGCCATAGAATGCACTTGAGGCTGTTTTATGTCACGTTTTTAACTTACTATAGTGTTCGGTTAACACTGCTCTTATAGTTTGGAGACTCTCAATTATTATTTTTGACTGTTTGGCCGCTGTATCTTTGGATATTTCTCTATTTTGCGAGAGGCACTTACAAGAATTATTTAATTCTTGTGCGTATATTCTAGCTTTTGCTATTATTTCATCTCAAGTAACCATAGTTTGCTAAAAATATTTATCTTTTTTTTTTCTGTCTGCCGTCTACTCCGATATATTTTCTTGATTACCTTATTATGCATTGCATATAACTTCATACCCAGATTTATGGCTACTAAAATAAAATAGCTAGAAATGATATCTATATATCTTCTAAATTTTCCCTATGATCTATTATTATTACGCTGTTAGCGGCATTAGCCGTTGTGTGATCTATTTTGGATTCTTGAGAACCCATCTTACTAAAAAATTAGTTTTTTGCTTTTTGGTCGTTTAGACCTGTTTTTAATTATTGAGAAAATTTTTTAAAAATGTTTATGCATTATTTGTATACCCTTGAAAAAAGGTATATTAATTTTGGTCAGAAGTGTGCAACGCATAGAAGGAAGCATCTCCGACCATATAAAGTATATACTTCAAGATCCGTCCCATATTGGAGTATGGATCTTGTGTTTGGTCTCCTCAATATGAGTTTTATCAAAACAAATTAAAATCTGTACAAAAACAGTTTTTACTCTTTGCCTATCGTGATTTGCGCTGGGATCCAACTGTACAACTTCCATCTTATTCTAGTCGACTTCAGTTAATTAACCTTCCTTCTTTAGCTAATCGTAGAACTATGCTTGGTGTAACTTTTCTTTACAAACTTTTGAATGGTGAGATTGACTCTTCCGAGCTGTTGAGCCAAATTAACATTTCTGTTCCATCTAGAAGGACCCGCAATTTCCCACTTGCACAACTAACTTTTCTCTGCATGAACCTTTCCGTATACTATGTAGTGACTACAACAGACTTTGGCACGTTATCGGTTCCGAAACATCGCTTCCCGGTATAAAAACTGCGATCTTGTCCTTCCTCGCTCGTAACTAGTTGTAATCATCTTTATTTTAACCTATCCTGTTTTCTTTTTATATTACATTTAATATTTTCTATTTCTTTAGTTTAATTTTATGTTTATATATGTATTACGCCTATGCCCTTAGGTCGGAGTGGGTAGAGGTTGTAACATTAATTTTACTTAGGGTCATTCGTAATAGGCCCGGGCCTGGTGTCATATGGGCCACTTGTTTGTACTGAGCGTTGTACGACTACGTCTAATATATTCTTGATCAGCACGACGAGACGAGTTCAAATAGCCATGTCCGTCCGTTCGTCCGTCTGGATCGATGCGAACTCCTCCTAGACCGTTAGTGCTACAGAGCTGAAATTTTGCATGTAGGCTTGCCTATATATTCTGAATAACTTCGCTATTTTCTGAGCTATCGTAATGAAATGACTTTATGACTTTATTGCACCTATAAATAATTGTGCCAAATTTGATCAAGATCGGGTGACTATATCATATACCTCCCATAGGAACGATCGGTCGAAAACAGTGACTTTTGTCAATAACTTCGTTACTTTTAATGCGATCAAATTAAACATAGTTAAATATACCTGTTAATGACTGTGTCGAGTTTGGTAAAGATCGGGTAACTATATCATATAGCTCCCATAGTAACGATCGGTAGAAAACAGTGACTTTGATCAATAACTTCGTTATTTCCAATGCTAAGATTGTAGGCGGTTCTTTCGCAGACATTACACTTTTTGTATAAAACGTTTTTACACTTTGATGGCTATGTGTAAGGAAAGAGTTACCAAAATAGTTGCAAGGGTATACAAAGTTCGACGCGGTCAAAGTAACCCCGACCCTCTGGTTTGGTCATCAGTTTTCCAGATCTTGCTGGAAATATTGTGGTTTTGCTGTCACAGGTGTCAAATATTGGTATGTTTATTGGAAAATCTAAATTATTCGGTCTTAACATTGGTGAATCGTTTGGTTCACTGAAGTCTAAATGACAATTAAAAGTTTTGAAAAAATATAGTCCTAAAATTCCATCGAATGGTATTGGAAGTGGAAGTTATGTGGAATTATGAATTTATTTTGTGGTAGTTCTATAAGGGTTTGTAACCTTTCTATCACAGCGACGATAAATCGACCGATAACCGAAAGAAGGCGGTAGTTGAATTGCAGCAGATCGAGATCCTTTGTTTCCGTAACTCATGCGGGGTGGGGGGGTTGTTTGCTGAAATCTTTACCTTTAATTATAAAATTTAATTTTTATTATGATCTCTACTGAAACTAACTTTAAGTAACAATTGATTGACTTGCAAGAAAAATACTTATGAACACAGTAAGGAATTCATATCAATAAAAAAAAACCATGAACGAAAGGAAGGAGTATTCTTTGGTTCACAAGCTAGTGGTTAAATAATGTCAGTTCTATACCCTCCCAACCATGAATCTTTGTTGTTCTTGATAAAGATTCCCATTAAAACTGAACAATATCAACTCATGTACCCATGTCACTAGGAAAATAAATTATAAAGCTCAAGCAATCATTTTCGAATTCATTTTAATTTCAGATAGAAGCATTTCTTTTCTTATATATTAAATTTTAACAAAATATATACAGACGGATTTTAATCGCGTGTCCGGTATAACTCAACATTTCGAAATTCAAAACTTTTCAGACTTGAGAAACCACAGAACTCAAAGTAAATTAAATTATTGGATAAGAGGGACTAAAACTAGTAGTTTAAAAGAGAGCTTACTAGTTACAGATTATAAATTATTATAGAAATAATAGAATAAAAAAAATTATCGAAGGAATATTAATAAATCAAGTTAAAATTTTTTGTGGAACATTCACATTCTTTTTTTTCAAATTCGTTAGGGCTTTTTTTAAATTTTCAAGCTGCACAAATTTACTCATCACTTTTTATTTCGGTTCAATTCAAACATTATTTACAGAAATCATTTTTTTTTTTTTTTTTTTTTTTTGTTATTTGGTTGATCATAAAACGCTGAAACAATTTCTCAAAACAACAAATCAGAGTATCAATCGACTACCATCACCCCATAGTTCGCAAAAACTTGGTTGAGAGTCGCCGAATCGATACCGCTTAATACACTAGACACTTACCCCAAAGTTTAGTGACTGAAAGGCATTCCATCGATGCACTGTGGGAAGGTGTTTTAGATGATGATTTCTCCTTTGCGCTTTATGACCACCATTAAACTCCGTTTCTCTCACTTTGTTTTTGCATTTACTCTATTTACCGTTACTCTTGACTTGAATTATTTAAAATTACCTTCACGTGACTTTAAACTGATTTTACATTTGACTTAATTACATTATTTTTCTTTTTTGTAAACTTGATTGAAACAATATTAGATCAAAAGGAAAATTATTTTCCCTTAACAATTTAGCAAAACGATGCTTCTTTTTTTTTTTTAAGAAATTGTAGAAGTTTTCGAGGTATTGTATTGCGATACAAACAGTATCCAGAAATTGGCTAAAAGCCAAGCTTTGTCTGGGTCCGCAGCGGCAGAAGGTTAGATAAGGCCACTCGCCTTTAAAGCATTGCCGTACGAAAAATCCAGTTCACCGAGGGTTAGGACGATTCTCGAGAAATGAGACACTTTTGGCCGCACCGTAAGCCTTAACACAAAAACGTTGTGGCGCTGCCGGTGTTTAGTTGGCATTGTCTTCTCAATGTCCGAATGTCAATTCCGGAATGCAACGACAACCCAAAGTTCGGCAGCACTGGCACGAGAAATCGGTATTCGAAAACTCGCCGGTTTTCCAGAAAAATAATCCTCACAAACGAAAGCTACCAGAAATATTGGCCAGAAAATGGGAGGTTTCCAATCTATGATATAGAGTAAGATGCAGATGGCGGCGGGGTAAAAATTTTCAATAACCTACATACCTGCTAGAATCTATACTCAAGTGTTTGGGACACAGCTTTTATTCTCTAACTTTTCTCCTCCGTGGTAAAATGAAATGACGCCTAGCAAAAAAACGAAGCGCAATGCCGCGTCAAAAAATATATCGCTTAACGCTATCCCAATTTTATTATTTTATCTATTGCTTAATACCAATATATTTTTTATTTATCGATTGATCGCTATTAGAAAAGAGGCGTGTAAAGTCGTTAAGTTTAAAAATTTGAAAGTTTAAACTAGCGCACGCTATAGGTTAAACATTTGGAAATAATTGAGCCTTCATTAATTCCTGATATTTCAATTGTGGTTGAAGTATCTATATGTTCAAAGGTATCTGTTTTTTCTTTTATTATTGATATGTCTGCACCAGTATTTTCATTTTTAATTTTTCACGTGAATAGGGACTTATTGGCTTTCCGAGTTACTTTGGGCAATTCGTACATTACCATTTCCATTGTTTGGGATTTTCTTATGGAACTGCTAATTCCTCACTGATTGTGTTATCTTGATCGGTTTTCACTGATGGTTTTTTTGATTTATTTCTTGTATTGCTTCGTCAGCCATTAACTGGGTGGAGTCTTCTAGTAATATTTAAATTTCCAAATCAGTTATTTGTTTATATTCAATATTATGTCTTTTTAGCACAGTTATTGCTTTGTGTTTGCAGTCGCTATAGAATGCACTTGAGGCTGTTTTATGTCACGTTTTTAACTTACTATAGTGTTCGGTTAACACTGCTCTTATAGTTTGGAGACTCTCAATTATTATTTTTGACTGTTTGGCCGCTGTATCTTGGGATATTTCTCTATTTTGCGAGAGGCACTTACAAGAATTATTTAATTCTTGTGCGTATATTCTAGCTTTTGCTATTATTTCATCTCAAGTAACCATAGTTTGCTAAAAATATTTATCTTTTTTTTTTAATTCCCAGAGAGATCAATTGCCTCGATGGATTGGTCGAAAAATGTTGTATACCCAGCCGGGTAGAATTCTGTTTTTCCGTCTTTATTTATTTATTTATTTATTTATTTACGTCAACTAAGTCAGCAGTCGACGAAAAAGCTTAAGCTAAAATACAAATAGTAATTAATTCATTAAGGTAGCTTAGCTATATGCACAACATCCCCGACCCGATGGAGGTGTTTTATTTGCAACAAGGTGCCAGCTATGCCCCGATTCACAGCCAATGTGGTCAGGGATGAGTTGCAGCCAATCAAATATCCAGTCCAGAATACTTTCAGTGGTTACGCTGTAGATAATTAAAAAGTATAGCGCGAAGAGAAGTGACAGATAGATGAGGAGAAATAAGGTGAGAAAGGTTGTTAAAAGATTGGCAAAGAACACGAAGAGGTTCGTGAAGAGAGTAGTTAGTCAAACATCTACTAAGGTGAAGAGGAAAAAAGTTTCTGGTCCGACGTGAGGGAACACAAAAATATAGCGTATCTAGTAAATTGGTAGAACTGACTTCGCCGTTGACTACTTTATGTAGAAAGAGAATCCCAAATACGAGCCTACGGTTGTAAAGTGAAGGAAGATTAATAAGAAGAAGTCTGTCAGAATAAGAAGGTAGGCGAAGATTCGGGTCCCAATTAAGACCGCGTAACGCAAACTTAAGGAATTGCTTCTGTACCGATTCAATACTACGCTGGTGAACATCATATTGAGGGCTCCACACTGGTGAGCAATATTCTAGAGTAGGGCGAACTAACGAAGTGTATAAAACCTTTGTCACATATGGATCATCAAATTCTTTGGCCCAACGTTTAATGAAGCCAAGAAGACTGCATGCTCTATTAACAATTGAAGATATATGAATATTAAAAGAAAGTTTTGGGTCAAACATAACGCCTAAGTCTTTAAATGATGGTACACAATCTAACAGAACAGACTTAATAGAGTATTGAGCTAGGAACGGCGACAAACGACTGAAAGTCATAAAAGAGCATTTAGAGGCATTAAGGTGTAATTTATTAACGTGACACCAAACACAGAACGCATCGAGATCTGATTGCAAGTACTGTTGGAAAGAAGGATCATTATATGAATAGCAAATCTTCACGTCATCCGCAAACATGAGCACGCGTGAATGAGCCAAGGCCAAAGGCAAATCGTTTATAAACAAGGTAAATAACAGTGGGCCCAGATGACTGCCTTGGGGGACACCTGACGTAACTCGAACAGTTTTAGATATCGAGGAACGAAAAGACACCTTTTGGGTTCTGCCAATAAGATACGACTTTAACCAAGCCAATAGTTTCGGGGAAAAACCCATGATGTTAAGTTTCATGAGAAGCAAGGAATGATCAACCGTATCGAAAGCCTTACTAAAGTCAGTATAAATAACATCAGTTTGACACTTTTTACGGAAGCCATGGTGTACAAGGGTAGTCAATTCTAAAAGGTTGGTAAGCGACGAACGACCTTTCATGAAGCCATGCTGACAAGCAGAAATAGCGGATCTGGATAGGTGTTGAAGGGAAGACGTAATAATTTTCTCAAACAGCTTAGGTATTGCCGAAAGTTTGGCAATGCCACGGTAGTTAGAAATATCCGATTTGTTACCCTTTTTAAAAAGCGGAATAATAAAAGACTTCTTCCAAATATCAGGGAAGCGACAAGTCTCACTCGATATAAAGAATAACCGAGATAAAGGCTTAGATAGGGAAATCGAACACATTTTAAGGATGCAACTAGGTATATTATCAGGCCCGGGTACGAAGGAAGACGTCATAGATGACAAGCTAGAGATAATACAGTCTTCAGTAATATTAGGAAAAAACATACAATTTAAATGTGGAATTGTGAAGGGATAAGGTGTGGGATCCGAAGCAGTAGAAGAATAAGTCGACTGAAAGAATTTAGCAAACAGATCTGCAATATCTGAATCACAATTAGCAGTCTGGTCATTAAGTCTGAAGGTGGAAGGTAGTAAATTAGAGCGTCTTTTGGAATTAACAAAGTTAGAAAATCTTTTGGGGTTCTTATAAAATTCAACCTTACAGCGAACGATATAATTATTGTAGCATTGAGTATTTAAAAGGCAAAATTGAGATTTGGCTACACAATAATTTGCATAGTCAAGTCGCGAACCAGTTTTTTTAAATCTTTTAAAATATCTCGATTTAATGTTACGGAGATTAGAGAGCCTACGTGTGAACCAGACTGGCGCACTGGAGACGGTAGAGACATTCACATAAGGAACGCATTTATCAATTAGAGAATTAAGAGCAGAGTAGAAAAAATTTACTGCACAATCTATATCACAGCACTCAAATAGAAATGACCAATCAAAAGAGAAAATAAGGCTGTTAAGAAGATTGAAATTTGTTTTACGAAAACATCTGCGACGAGAATTTGAGATGTTATTGAATGAATTATTAACGGAATTGTAAGAAATAGTAATTTCAATGGTAGGGTGATAAGTATCTTCAGGCTTCACTAGGGGCTGTGTTTGTGATACAGCACTAACAGTGGGATCAGAGACAAAAACAAGATCGAGGATTCTTTTAGAAGAGTTAAGAAAAGAATTCAACTGATATAGCGGACATTCAAGTAGGCTATCAAGAAAAACATGTTGAGATGAAGGAATTAAGAAAGATAGATTATCATCAGCAAGCCAAGAAACATTAGGCAAGTTAAAATCACCTAAAGCTATAAAAAAATCACGATCTTTAAGACGACTAAAAATAGTTCGCAAAGCATCAGCATGGTGCATGTAGATCATCATATCAGAAGCTGGAGGAATGTATGAACAAGAGATATATAAGCTAAAGTTAGAACATGTAACTTCGACGCAAATAAACTCAACACCTAAGGGGAGATCAATCGGCACAACACTTGAGCACAGATTCGAGTTGACTGCAATGAGTACTCCGCCGCCACGACGACCAACACGATCAAGCCTATAAGAAATAAAGTTATTAGAAAGAATTTCATTATCCAAAACAGAGGAGTTAAGCCAAGTTTCAGAGAAAGCTAATATGTCAGCCGAAAAGGTTTGGCTATCGCAGAATAGTTTCGAGAGCTTGGTAAGAAGTCCTCTTACATTTTGATAGTGAATGCAAAGACTAGACGTTATTAGTTTTTTGAAGCAGAAGATACATTAGGAAGGTGGACAGGCAAAGGGCGGGAGCGCTTATTGGGCGCAAATTCGTGTACAACTAGGCCCTCTGGCCAAAAGTTAGGGTCAACCATAGCTGAGAAATACTCATTTGGTACAGTAATTTTAAAAGAGGAGATTTCGCGAGGCCTAGAAAACTTAAACTTTTGAATTAAAACCTTAGCAGGGCATATATTACCAATGTAAGCTGCCACAGACGATTCAGAAGTATCTGGAGCAAGCCTAGAGATAAATAATTGTTTACGATGAGGCACTACAGTTAGTGGAGGCGGAGGAGCATTGGGATCCGCAAGTGATTGAAAGCCAGCATGATCCAGTAATTGATCAGAGTTCCCGTGAGGGATAGATTGAGGTACACCAGGGCTTGTAATGGGTACATCAATCTGAAAAGAAGAGCATAAAGAGGGACAAGAAGATGGTGTAGGCGAAAGTAAAATGGGAGAAGATGTAATAGAAAGTGCGGGCGACTGCTTATGAGGCAACTCAAGGGTACATTTCTTGGGCAATTCCTTAGAAGGTGGATCAAACTTGAATTGCGACAATAAATTTATGCTAGAGTCACACTCATTAGACAGCTGTTTGGCCATTTTATTTAGAGAAAGAAACTTTAAACGAAGATCCCTGTACATTCGGCTAAAATCAAGCTGCTGGCTGGCACAAGATGGGCAAGTCCAGCGCATTAAGCCAAGCTCAGGCTTAGACACAGACAAACCAGAAAATTTGTCGTAATCACGGCCGTTGAGGCCAGCACATTTTAAGTGAATAAGATTGTCGCAAAGCCAACACGATATTGCTCTATACTGATCGTCAAAACGATCAGAATGCTTGCAATTGGGTAGACAACAAGCCATTGAAAAGCCAAAATAAACACAAGGCAAAAAAAAAAAAAAAAAAAAAATATATATAAAAATTTAAATAAACAGCACAAAGATAATTATCGATAAAAAAATCAATAATTACAAACAAAACAAAGAGACAGCTAGAGTACACAGCACAAGAGAGAGTGCAAGAACAGTTATCAGACGAGCTTTGAGAGGCGGCCTTAGAAAAGTAATTACGCGGGAGGGAAGCTGAGCACAAGCACAAAGCAGAGAGAACAACAAAACCACTAGCACTGATGGTATGATGGGGGCGATGAGGGGAGCAACTGCAGAAGCAATGACGGGAGAGAACAATAAGAAAAAAAATAAAAACAATTTAGATGCACCAAACACTAATCACAAAAAAGAAAAAAAGAAAACTGTTTAATTTGGCGAATTATGCAAATAAAACACAAGGGTTTCAAGCAAATGACACAAGCGAAAACGAAAACAAACTAGGCACAATTAAAAATTGGGAAAAAACAATATATATTAATAAAACTCAGGAGCTAAGCAAAAACACGACCGTCACGTCAGAGAGCAGAAGCTTAGCCGGTTGTATACTTCTACTATTGACCTTTCTATCAAGTTGGCTTTCCTTGATTCAAAGTTCCTATTATGCGCAATCCAGTATTTGATTTCTTTATACTTTGGATTGGTTTCACCTCTGATAATGAGAAAGTTTAGAAATGGAACATATTTGTTCAAATATTTTACTTGTACTTGACCCATTTTAAACTGAGTTTAGGCCGCCTGCTCTACTCCGATATCTTTTCTTGATTACCTTATTATGCATTGCATATAACTTCATACCCAGATTTATGGCTACTAAAATAAAATAGCTAGCAATGATATCTATATATCTTCTAAATTTTCCCTATGATCTATTATTATTACGCTGTTAGCGGCATTAGCCGTTGTGTGATCTATTTTGGATTCTTGAGAACCCATCTTACTAAAAAATTCGTTTTTTGCTTTTTGGTCGTTTAGACCTGTTTTTAATTATTGAGAAAATTTTTTAAAAATAATTATGCATTATTTGTATACCCTTGAAAAAAGCTATATTAATTTTGGTCAGAAGTGTGCAACGCATAGAAGGAAGCATCTCCGACCATTAAAGTATATATATTCTTGATCAGCACGACGAGACGAGTTCAAATAGCCATATCCGTCCGTCCGTCCGTCTGTCCGTCCGTCTGGATCGATGCGAACTCCTCCTAGACCGTTAGTGCTACAGAGCTGAAATTTTGCATGTAGGCTTGCATATATATTCTGAATAACTTCGCTATTTTCTGAGCTATCGTAATGAAATGACTTTATGACTTTATTGCACCTATAAACAATTGTGCCAAATTTGATCAAGATCGGGTGACTATATCATATACCTCCCATAGGAACGATCGGTCGAAAACAGTGACTTTTGTCAATAACTTCGTTACTTTTAATGCGATCAAATTAAACATAGTTAAATATACCTGTTAATGACTGTGTCGAGTTTGGTAAAGATCGGGTAACTATATCATATATCATATATCATAGAAAACAGTGACTTTGATCAATAACTTCGTTATTTCCAATGCTAAGATTGTAGGCGGTTCTTTCGCAGACATTACACTTTTTGTATAAAACCTTTTTACACTTTGATGGCTATGTGTAAGGAAAGAGTTGCCAAAATAGTTGCAAGGGTATACAAAGTTCGACGCGGTCAAAGTAACCCCGACCCTCTGGTTTGGTCATCAGTTTTCCAGATCTTGCTGGAAATATTGTGGTTTTGCTGTCACAGGTGTCAAATATTGGTATGTTTATTGGAAAATCTAAATTATTCGGTCTTAACATTGGTGAATCGTTTGGTTCACTGAAGTCTAAATGGCAATTAAAAGTTTTGAAAAAATTTAGTCCTAAAATTCCATCGAATGGTATCGGAAAAATTTAATTTACTATGTGGAAGTTATGTGGAATTATGAATTTATTTTGTGGTAGTTCTATAAGGGTTTGTAACCTTTCTATCACAGCGACGATAAATCGACCAATAACCGAAAGAAGGCGGTAGGTGAATTGCAGCAGATCGAGATCCTTTGTTTCCGTAACTCATGCGGGGTGGGGGGGTTGTTTGCTGAAATCTTTACCTTTAATTATAAAATTTAATTTTTATTATGATCTCTACTGAAACTAACTTTAAGTAACAATTGATTGACTTGCAAGAAAAATACTTATGAACACAGTAAGGAATTCATATCAATAAAAAACCAGAGGGCCGGCGCTAACTTCGACCGCGTCAAAGTTTGTATACCCTTGCAAGTTTGTTAGTAACTCTTATATCTAAACTAACTGTTTTATCTAAAAAGGGTAATGTTTGCGAAAGAACGGCCTTCAATCTTAGCATAGGATATAACGAACTTTCTGATGAAAGTCACTGTTTTCCACCGATCCTTCCTATGGGAGCTATATGATATAGTTACCCTATCTTTACCAAATTCGGCACAGTCATTAACAGATATGTTAAACTGACAAATGTTAAATTTGAAAGCAATCGCATCAAAAGTAACGAAGTTATTTACAAAAGTCACTGTTTTTGACCGATCGTTCTTATGGGAGCTATATGATATAGTCACCCGATCTTGATCAAATTTGACACAGTGGTTTATAGTTACAATAAGTTTATTGTATATATATTAAATTTCACGACAATAGCTTAAAAAGTAACGAACTTATTGAGAAAAGTCACTGTTCGTGACTTTGCCGTTTGTATGGGAGCTATATGATATAGTCACCCGATCTTGATCAAATTTGGCACAATTATTAAGAAGAACACAAAACTGATCAATACCAACTTTTATGGTAATTGCTGATAAAATAACGAAGTTATTGAGAAAAGTCACTGTTCGTGACTTTGCCGTTTGTATGGGAGCTATATGATATAGTGGTCGATCCGACTGAATCCGAGATATACAAACCCTGCAGTATATACAAGCCTACGTGCAAAATTTCATATATATACTTTATATGGTCGGAGATGCTTCCTTCTATGCGTAGCACACTTCTGACCAAAATTAATATACCCTTTTTGCAAGGGTATAAAAATTATCGAAGGAATATCAATAAATCAAGTTAAAATTTTTTTTTTTTCAAATTCGTTAGGGCTTTTTTTAAATTTTCAAGCTGCATAAATTTACTCATCACTTTTTATTTCGGTTCAATTCAAACATTATTTACAGAAATCATTTTTTTTTCTTTTTTTTTTTGTTATTTGGTTGATCATAAAACGCTGAAACAATTTCTCAAAACAACAAATCAGAGTATCAATCGACTACCATCACCCCATAGCTCGCAAAAACTTGGTTGAGAGTCGCCGAATCGATACCGCTTAATACACTAGACACTTACCCCAAAGTTTAGTCACTGAAAGGCCTTCCATCGATGCACTGTGGGAAGGTGTTTTAGATGATGATTTCTGCTTTGCGCTTTATGACCACCATTAAACTCCGTTTCTCTCACTTTGTTTTTGCATTTACTCTATTTACCGTTACTCTTGACTTGAATTATTTAAAATTACCCTCACGACTTTAAATTGATTTTACATTTGACTTAATTACATTATTTTTTCTTTTTTGTAAACTTGATTAGGGCTTTGAAACAATATTAGATCAAAAGGAAAATTATTTTCCCTTAACAATTTAGCAAAACGATGCTTCTTTTTTTTTTTTAAGAAGTTGTAGAAGTTTTCGAGGTATTGTATTGCGATACAAACAGTATCCAGAAATTGGCTAAAAGCCAAGCTTTGTCTGGGTCCGCAGCGGCAGAAGGTTAGATAAGGCCACTCGCCTTTAAAGTATTGCCGTACGAAAAATCCAGTTCACCGAGGGTTAGGACGATTCTCGAGAAATGAGACACTTTTGGCCGCACCGTAAGCCTCAACACAAAAACGTTGTGGCGCTGCCGGTGTTTAGTTGGCATTGTCTTCTCAATGTCCGAATGTCAATTCCGGAATGCAACGACAACCCAAAGTTCGGCAGCACGGGCACGAGAAATCGGTATTCGAAAACTCGCCGGTTTTCCAGAAAAATAATCCTCACAAACGAAAGCTACCAGAAATATTGGCCAGAAAATGGGAGGTTTCCAATCTATGATATAGAGTAAGATGCAGATGGCGGCGGGGTAAAAATTTTCAATAACCTACATAGCTGCTAGAATCTATACTCAAGTGTTTGGGACACAGCTTTTATTCTCTAACTTTTCTCCTCCGTGGTAAAATGAAATGACGCCTAGCAAAAAAACGAAGCGCAATGCCGCGTCAAAAAATATATCGCTTAACGCTATCCCAATGTTATTATTTTATCTATTGCTTAATACCAATATATTTTTTATTTATCGATTGATCCCTATTAGAAAAGAGGCGTGTAAAGTCGTTAAGTTTAAAAATTTGAAAGTTTAAACTAGCGCACGCTACAGGTTAAACATTTGGAAATAATTGAGCCTTCATTAATTCCTGATATTTCAATTGTGGTTGAAGTATCTATATGTTCAAAGGTTTTTTTTTCTTTTATTATTGATATGTCTGCACCAGTATTTTCATTTTTAATTTTTCACGTGAATATTTGTAGGGACTTATTGGCTTTCCGAGTTACTTTGGGCAATTCGTACATTACCATTTCCATTGTTTGGGATTTTCTTATGGAACTGCTAATTCCTCACTGATTGTGTTATCTTGATCGGTTTTCACTGATGGTTTTTTTGATTTATTTCTTGTATTGCTTCGTCAGCCATTAACTGGGTGGAGTCTTCTAGTAATATTTAAATTTCCAAATCAGTTATTTGTTTATATTCAATATTATGTCTTTTTAGCACAGTTATTGCTTTGTGTTTGCAGTCGCTATAGAATGCACTTGAGGCTGTTTTATGTCACGTTTTTAACTTACTATAGTGTTCGGTTAACACTGCTCTTATAGTTTGGAGACTCTCAATTATTATTTTTGACTGTTTGGCCGCTGTATCTTGGGATATTTCTCTATTTTGCGAGAGGCACTTACAAGAATTATTTAATTCTTGTGCGTATATTCTAGCTTTTGCTATTATTTCATCTCAAGTAACCATAGTATGCTAAAAATATTTATCTTTTTTTTTTTCTGTCTGCCGTCTACTCCGATATATTTTCTTGATTACCTTATTATGCATTGCATATAACTTCATACCCAGATTTATGGCTACTAAAATAAAATAGCTAGCAATGATATCTATATATCTTCTAAATTTTCCCTATGATCTATTATTATTACGCTGTTAGCGGCATTAGCCGTTGTGTGATCTATTTTGAATTCTTGAGAACCCATCTTACTAAAAAATTCGTTTTTTGCTTTTTGGTCGTTTAGACCTGTTTTTAATTATTGAGAAAATTTTTTAAAAATAATTATGCATTATTTGTATACCCTTGAAAAAAGCTATATTAATTTTGGTCAGAAGTGTGCAACGCATAGAAGGAAGCATCTCCGACCATTAAAGTATATATATTCTTGATCAGCACGACGAGACGAGTTCAAATAGCCATGTCCGTCCGTCCGTCCGTCTGGATCGATGCGAACTCCTCCTAGACCGTTAGTGCTACAGAGCTGAAATTTTGCATGTAGGCTTGCCTATATATTCTGAATAACTTCGCTATTTTCTGAGCTATCGTAATGAAATGACTTTATGACTTTATTGCACCTATAAACAATTGTGCCAAATTTGATCAAGATCGGGTGACTATATCATATACCTCCCATAGGAACGATCGGTCGAAAACAGTGACTTTTGTCAATAACTTCGTTACTTTTAATGCGATCAAATTAAACATAGTTAAATATACCTGTTAATGACTGTGTCGAGTTTGGTAAAGATCGGGTAACTATATCATATAGCTCCCATAGTAACGATCGGTAGAAAACAGTGACTTTCATCAAAAAGTTCGTTATATCCTATGCTAAGATTGTCGGCCGTTCTTTCGCAAACATTACCTTTCTTAAATTAAACAGTTAGTTTAGATAAAAGAGTTACTAAAAAACTTGCAAGGGTATACAAATTTTGACGTGGTCAAAGTTAGCCCCGGCCCTCTGGTTTCTTATTTAAAATGTATACAATCAAAAAATAAATTAGATTTTGAGTTTTGGAAACATACAAAAAATGACTTTATGCCAAATTATCCGACATTGTGACCATAGTGCAATTGGCTCATTCTTGGAACTTTTTTTATATCACTTTAAAGCTTGGCAGCGCTGTAATATGGGCACTGAAGAGCGACTGTGAGACAATGGACTGGAGTTTTGTGAGAAGACCCGTATGCCACACGCGGTTGAAAAAAGACAGCTAGGCAGTATTATTTTTTTTTCATAAGTTTCCGCAATATTGTGCATGACTCGGATGATCTGGTTAGGAGTAACGTCCTGACCTTTAAAACCAAATTGACGGTTGGGTAAAGTGTCTTGAATATCAAGCTCCGCCAATATTCTCGTTAAAAGTAATCTTTCGAATATTTTAGAGAGGACTGGCAGAAGACTGATGGGCGATATGATACCATAGCTTCGACAGGTTTACCTGGTTTTGGGATCATTATGATTTCTGAACTCTTCCAGGATTTTGGCAAATACGAGAGATTTAGCATGGCATTGAAGAGTTTAATTAGAAAGTCTATGCAGTTTTCTGGAAGTGCCCTTATAGTCCTGCTGTCGATTTTGTCCATTCCCGGAGTTTTTTAAGCTTTAAGGCTTTGATAGTTGCTGTGACTTCTTCACTCTAGTGGCCCTAGTTGATGTAGCTGCATTTTTAGATCCAGATCTGTTTTTAAGCAGTTTTTCAAAGTGTTCAGGTCTATCTTTAGGTAAAATTTTTTTCAGAAGCCTGGAAGCTTCTTTCAGTAGTATTAGGTCTTCTGGTCTTCGGTATTGTCTGGAGTGTTGAGTTTTCTCTGGAGAAATTACAAAATGAGTCCCTCACCTGGCATTATTGGTGATCATTTCAACCAGTCTTCAAAGCGTAAATTCGATATCCTCTCTGCTGGTAATTTCCATTTCAAAATGAACTGTGTCTCTTAGCACCCCTTTAAATGCGCCAATATTTGTTCCTCTGGGCAATAGCTGAAATCTTGGTGCTTCTATAACTGGTTCCTCGTGAAGTTCAACCATAAGTGCTATATAATCACTAACTTCAGTGATTTTTAGTCTTTTTGTAGCGAGATGCCTTTGCAAATGCAGAAATCATTGGTTTTATTTTGCGGTAATCGTAGCCTTTGTTGCCCCAATGTTAGTGTTGGGCTGCCCCAGTCTCCTGCGAGAATGACATTGCAGCTAATTTTGTCTAAAAGATTTGTAAATTCAGCCTCGTTAATCGAAGTGTGAGGTGGATAGTATATTGCACCAAGCTCCAAATTGCCATTTGATGTATCTACACGAATAAGGAATAGCTGCATTTCGGAAATAATTATTGGAAGTAACTGTATGTGTTTGATTGAATTTTTGGTTGGATTGATTGTTATGAAAAATTTAGTGTGTGTACCCCGGGTATTTTACGTTTGGGCATGTGACATATGTCAATTTCTCTTCGTTGAAAGACCTCCACCAGCTCTTGATGTTTGATGAGCAGACCATTGACGTTCCAAAAATGCAGCTGTAGCATCATATCATTTATTTGCTGCTGCTGTATAAAGTTCAAGAAGTTGTTTAATAAATTCGCTTTGTGCGTTAGTTGGATCATATGGTTGTTATGAATGATGAGACGAATGCTTTCCCCGCATTTTACACATTTGAACTTGCGATGGACTATGCTTGAAGTGCACACATCGGTGGCAATTCAACCATAGCAGTTCAACCGTTACGCGTTGTTTACAGAGTACTTTTATTTCCACTGCCTGCTTATAGTTTGCTTTGGACTAGAGGTCTACAAAGAATAGGTTCAACAAAGTTTTATCCACTTTACTTTAAGGATTATAAATTTTTTTGGCTTAATGACGAAGTTCGTGAAGTTCAAGGCCACTGAATACAAGTCTGAATGGTCTTATTCAAGTTGGTAAGTGTGAAATTCGCAAATGACAGATTTTAACTTGTTAATTATTTTCCGGTAGGAAAAAGGCAGATTTGAAGAGCGGCAGATTTGAAGAAAATAGCGGGATAAATTAAATTAAATAAAATAAATAAATAAATAAAAATTAAAATACTGTCCGTAAGGTACACGTAATTGTATTTGTATATATAAAAATTGGAAAAAGGGTCAAACAAATCAGGCCACGCCCACTCATACAGCCCATATAAGTCGTATAAAATGAAGTCAGTAAGTCGTCTCGCTTGTAATAACAAATGCATTAGTTGCCTATTTTAAACAAATTCGGTTCACGTAGTGGCGTGGCAAAATCTTTATACATACAAAATGAGCGCATTTACGGAGCAAATATACATAATAAATATGGTGTCCCTAGATACATAAGGGACGGAAATCACTCTACATACTACATGAGCCTACATACCAAATTTGGTGGCTCTATCTCTTATAGTCTACGAGATCTATTCGTTCATACGGAGGGACGGACGGACAGACGGACGGACATACGGACTTGGCTAGATCGACTCGGCTGTTGATACTGATCAAGAATATATACACTTTATGTGGTCGGAAAAGCTTCCTTCTGCCTGTTACATACATTTTGGCAACCTTAATATACCATTTCACCCAATCGGCGTATGGTATAAAAAAATAGATTGCGGGAAACACACAGTATCTGCGAAAAACAAAGGCAAAAGCGTTATTTGATTAATAGTGTATGGTTTTATTTTTTTAAAGAGGACCAGACTACATCAGGACTTGGTAATACATAGAGAAATAGTGGATCTAGATAGGTATTAAACGGAAAACGTAAAAATTTTCTCAAATAGCTTAGGTATTGTGGAAAGTTTGGCGATGCCACGGTAGTTAGTAATATCCGATTTGTTGCTCTTATGAAGCGGAATAGTAAAAGACTCCATCAAAACAAGAGGAAAACTATTGAGTTGTTGCCATAACTGTATGTAACTGTATTAGGATATTATTTATATGTTTATTTATTTATTTATTTTATTACTTATTTATTTATTTACGTCAACGAGCTACATCTGTCGACGAAAAAGCTTAAACCAAAGAACAGATAACAATTAATTGAAGAAAAGTAAGCTTAGCCTTACACGAAACTAAACATCCCCGACCCGGTGGAGGTGGTCAGGGATGTTGCAAGCAATGCGAAGTCCAAAATATATTCAGCGGTTTCGTTGTAGGTTATTAAAAAGTATAGAGCGAAGAGAAGTGACAGAAAAATGAGCAGAGATTTGGTCAGAAAACGATGGGCAAAGAACACGAGAAGGTTCGTGAAGAGAGTAGTTAGTCAGACATATACTAAGGTGAATAGAAAAAAAGTTTCTGGTCCGACGTGAGGGAACACAAAAATATAGAGTATCTAGTAAATTAGTAGAAATGACTCCAACGTTGACTAGTTTATGGAGAAAGACAATGCCAAATACCATAGCCTACGGTTGAAAAGTGAAGGTGGTTAATAAGGAGAAGTCTGTCAGAATAAGAAGGTAGGCGAAGACTCAGATCCCAATTAAGACCGCGTAACGCGAACATAAGGATTTGCTTCTTAACCGATTCAATACTATGCTGGTGAAAATCATATTGAGGGTTCCAGACTGCCGAGCAATATTCAAAAGTAGGGCGAACTAACGAAGTGTATAAAACGCAGGGGTCATTAAATTCTTTGACCCAACGTTTTGTGAAGCCAAGAAGACTGGATGCTCTATTGACAATTGAAGATATATGAAAATTAAATGAAAGTTTTGAGTCAAAAATAACGCCTAAGTCTTTGAATAATGGTACACAATCTAACCGAACAGACTTAATAGAGTAATGAGCGAGGAACGGAAACAAACGACTGAATGTCATAAAAGAGCACTTTGAGGCATTAAGGTGTAATTTATTAACGTGGCACCAATCACATCTGAGGTAACTCGAACAGTTTTAGATATTGAGGAACGAAAAGACACAATTTGGGTTGTACCAATAAAATAGGATTTTAACCAAGCCAATAGTTTCGGGGAAAAGCCATAATAATAAGCTTCGTAAGAAGAATAGAATGATCAACCGTATCGAAAGCCTTACTTAAGTCGGTATAAATAACATCAGTTTGGCACTTTTTACGGAAGCCATGGTGACAAGGGAAGTCAATTCCAAAAGGTTGGTAAGCGACGAACGACCTATCATGAAGCCATGCTGACAAGAATAAATAGTGGATCTGGATAGGTGTTGTAGGGAAGACGTAATAATTTTCTTAAACAGCTTAGGTGTTGCGGAGAGGTTGGATATGCCACGGTAGTTAGAAATATCCGATTTGCTACCCTTTTTAAAAAGCGGAATACTAAAAGACTCCTTCCAAATATCAGGAAGAATACAAGTCTCACTCGATATAATAAATAGCCGAGATAGGGAAATCGCACATTTTTTAAGGATGCATCTTAGGTATATTATCAGGCCCGGGTACAGTCTTCAGTAATACTAGGAAAAAACATACAATTTAAATGTGGAATTAAGAAGGGATAGGGTGTGGGATCCGAAACAGTAGTAGAATAAGTCGACTGAAAGAATTTAGCAAACAGTTCTGCAATATCTGAATCATTATTATCAGTCTGGTCATTAAGTCTGAAGGTGGAAGGTAGTAAAAAAGAGCGTCTTTTAGAAATAACAAAGTTGTAAAATCTTTTGGGGTTCTTATCAAACTAAACCTTACAGCCCACGATATAATTATTGTAACATTGATTATTTAAGAGACAAAATTTAGATTTCGAACACAATAATTTGCATAGTCAAGTCGCGATCCAGTTTTTTTTCAAACTTTTGAAATATCTCGATTTAATGTTACGGAGATTAGAGACGGTAGAGACATTCATATAAGGAACGCATTTATCAATTAGAGAATTAAGAGCAGAGTACAAAAAATTCATAGAAATGACCAAACAAAAGAGGAAATAAGGTTGTTAAGAAGATTCAAATTTGTTTTACGAAATCATTTATGACGAGAAACTTGGATGTTATTAAATGAATTAGTAACGGAATTGTAAGAAATAATAACTTCAATGGTAGGGTGAGGATCTTCAGGCTTCACAAGGGGATGTGTTTGAGATACAGAACTAACAGTGGGATCCGAGACAATGTAAAAAAACATCGACCAGCCAAGAAATAGTACGCAAGTTAATATCACCTAAAACTATAAGAAAATCATGGGTCATGATATTAGAAGCTAAAGAAACTAACTTCGACGCTAATAAACTCAACACCTAAGGGCAGGTCAATCGGCACAACACTTGAACACAGATTCGAGTTGACAGCAATGAGTACTCCACCACCATGACGACCAACACGATCAAGCCTATAAGAAATAAAGTTATTAGAAAGAATTTTGTTATACAAAACAGAGGAGTTGAGCCAAGTTTCAGAAAAGCTAATATGTCAGCCGAAAAAGTTTGGCTATCACAGAACAGTTTCGAGAGCTTGGTATGAGTTCCTCTTACATTCCTAATGAATGCAGAGACTAGAAGTCATAAGTTTTTCGAAGCAGACAATGAAAAAGATAAATTAGGAAGGTCAGGCAACGGGCGGGAGCGCCCAAAATAAAAGTTTCCTTTGTTTAAGCCGTTTCTTAACTCCACTACGTTTCCCTTTAGGCATTGCTTATCACCTCTACTCATTCGGTACGTTTTTCCCAATCCGTTCCAGTCAATTGTGTGGATATTCGGGTGCTGTTTGGATTGGTTTTTATTAATTCAGTGTTTAAATTTCTACTTCTCTCCGTCCTTCAGCTCTCCCTTCAGTTTTGTAGTCCCATTTGATGTCTCTGCTTTAGTTTACTTCTTTTTCTGTAACAATTGTCTTACTAGTGACACCGGCAGAGGAGCGGTCTGCTTATGTATTTTTACATATATGTATAAAATACAGGAAGAAAGAGATTGTATCATATTTGCTTGGTGACAGAACAGTCGCGCGTGTTAGATATGCGGACTCAGCACTCATGGGTGGTCTTTTTACCGAAAATTCATGGTACTTAAATTTGTATATATAAATATTGTAACCAAGTGCTGCAATATATTTGTAATATTATTTATGTATTTCACTGAATACAGTAAGTAGTCGATATGTGAACATGCTGAAATACTGCAAGTGACCACGACGCCATCATTTTTGCAGTAGAAGAGTCTAGCTTTCAAATTCAGTTGCTTTTTCATTTTCACATTAGACAATATAAAAACCAGAGGGCCGGGGTTAACTTCGACCACGTCGAAGTTTGTGTACCCTTGCAACTGTTTTGGTAATTCTTTCCTTACCCATAGCCATCAAGGTGTAAAAACGTTTTATCCAAAAAGTCTAATGTCTGCGAAAGAACGACCATCAATCTTAGCATAGGATATAGCGAACTTTTTGATGAAAGTCACTGTTTTCCACCGATCGTTTCTATGGAAACTATATGATATAGTCACCCGATATTGATCAAATTTGGCACAATTATTAATAAGAACACAAAACTGATCAATATCAACTTTTATGACAATTGCTGATAAAATAACGAAGTTATTGAGAAAAGTCACTGTTCGTGACTTTGACGTTTGTATGGGAGCTATATTATATAGTGGTCTGATCCGGCTGAATCCGAGATATACAGCGCCTGCAGTATACACAAGCCTACGTTCTGTAGCTCTTACGGTCTCGTAGGAGTTCGCGTTGATCCAGACAGACGGACGGACGGACGGACGGACATGGCTTTTAGAACTCGTCTCGTCGTGCTGATCAAGAATATATATACTTTATATGGTCTGAGATGCTTCGTTCTATGCGTTGCACACTTCTGACTAAAATTAATGTACCCTTTTTGCAAGGGTATAATGAAGTAAGTCGTCTCGCCAACTTAGGTATACCATACACCAGTAAAACAAATATTTCAAATTTGTAATAACAAATGCATTTGCCTATTTTAAACAAATTCCGTTCACATGCTTTTTACAAGCATATCTTAGTATCTCGCTCACTCATGCATATGAGCACCCTAGCGCCACCACCCGACAACGGCCAACCCCAGCCTTATGGGAAAACGTTTATATGCATAAGTTGGCTATTTTTTGTCCGATTTTGATAAAATTTTGTATTTTGCTGGGTATTAGTATCAAATTTAAGTGTGCCACAAAGTAAAAATTCTACAAGGTAAAAAATTACGGGAGATAATCAAGTTTTTCAAATTCCGGGGGCGGAAAGGGGCGTGGTACAAAATGTGCGCATTTACTAAGCAAATATACATACCAAATACGGTGTCTATAGCTGCCATAGTTTTTGAGATAAACTTTTTTTTTTAAATTGCGGGGGCGGAAAGGTGCGTGGCAAAATCTTTACAAATACAAAATGAGCGCATTTACTAAGCAAACATAGTCTCCGAGATCTATTCGTTCATACGGACGGACGGACGGATGGACAGACGGACGGACAGACGGACATGGCTAGATCGACACGGCTGTTGATACTGATCAAGAATATATACTTTATGTGGTCGGAAAAGCTTCCTTTTGCCTGTTACATACATTTTGGCAACTTTAATATACCATTTCACCCTATGGGTGTATGGTATAAAAAAATAGATCGCGGGAAACACACAGTATCTGCGAAAAACAAAGGCAAAAGCGTTATTTGATTAATATTGTGTTTTTATTTTTTTTAAAGAGGACCAAACTACATCAGGACTTGGTAATACATAGAGAAATAGTGGATCTAGATAGGTATTAAACGGAAAACGTAAAAATTTTCTCAAATAGCTTAGGTATTGTGGAAAGTTTGGCGATGCCACGGTAGTTAGTAATATCCGATTTGTTGCTCTTATGAAGCGGAATAGTAAAAGACTCCATCAAAACAAGAGGAAAACTGTTGAGTTGTTGCCATAACTGTATGTAACTGTATTAGGATATTATTTATATGTTTATTTATTTATTTATTTTATTACTTATTTATTTATTTACGTCAACGAGCTACATCTGTCGACGAAAAAGCTTAAACCAAAGAACAGATAACAATTAATTGAAGAAAAGTAAGCTTAGCCTTACACGAAACTAAACATCCCCGACCCGGTGGAGGTGGTCAGGGATGTTGCAAGCAATGCGAAGTCCAAAATATATTCAGCGGTTTCGTTGTAGGTTATTAAAAAGTATAGAGCGAAGAGAAGTGACAGAAAAATGAGCAGAGATTTGGTCAGAAAACGATGGGCAAAGAACACGAGAAGGTTCGTGAAGAGAGTAGTTAGTCAGACATATACTAAGGTGAATAGAAAAAAAGTTTCTGGTCCGACGTGAGGGAACACAAAAATATAGAGTATCTAGTAAATTAGTAGAAATGACTCCAACGTTGACTAGTTTATGGAGAAAGACAATGCCAAATACCATAGCCTAAGGTTGAAAAGTGAAGGACGGTTAATAAGGAGAAGTCTGTCAGAATAAGAAGGTAGGCGAAGAATCGGGTCCCAATTAAGACCGCGTAACGCGAACATAAGGAATTGCTTCTTAACCGATTCAATGCTATGCTGGTGAACATCATATTGAGGGTTCCAGACTGCCGAGCAATATTCAAAAGTAGGGCGAACTAACGAAGTGTATAAAACCTTAGATACGCAGGGGTAATCAAATTCTTTGACCCAACGTTTTATGAAGCCAAGAAGACTGCATGCTCTATTGACAATTGAAGATATATGAAAATTAAATGAAAATTTTGAGTCAAAAATAACGCCTAAGTCTTTGAATAATGGTACACAATCTAACCGAACAGACTTAATAGAGTAATGAGCGAGGAACGGAGACAAACGACTGAATGTCATAAAAGAGCACTTTGAGCCATTAAGGTATAATTTATGAACGTGGCACCAATTACAGAATGCACAGGTAGATAACAGTGGGCTTAGACATCTGAGGTAACTCGAACAGTTTTAGATATTGAGGAACTAAAAGACACCTTTTGGTTTCTACCAATAAAATACGATTTTAACCAAGCCAATAGTTTCGGGGAAAAGCCCATAATAATAAGCTTCGTAAGAAGCATAGAATGATCAACCGTATCGAAAGCCTTACTAAAGTCGGTATAAATAAAATCAGTTTGGCACTTTTTAGGGAAGCCATGGTGTACAAGGGAAGTCAATTCTAAAAGGTTGGTAAGCGACGAACGACCTTCCATGAAGCCATGCTGACAAGGAGAAATAGAGAATCTGGATAGGTGTTGAAGGCAAGACGTAATAATTTTCCAAACAACTTAGGTATTGCGGAGAGGTTGGCAATGCCACGGTAGTTAGAAATATCCGATTTGTTGCCCTTTTTATAAAGCGGAATAATAAAAGACTCCTTCCAAAAATCAGGAAAACTACAAGTCTTACTCGATATAAAGAATAACCGAGATAAAATAAAAAACATTATAAGGGTGCAACCTGGAATACTATCAGGCCCGGGTACGAAGGAAGACGCCATAGATGATAGGATACAAGAACATGCAATTTAAATGTGGGATTAAGAAGGGACAGGATGTGGGATACGAAGCAGTAGTAGAATAAGTCGACTAAAAAAGAATTTAGCAAACAGATCTACAATATCTGAATCATTATTAGCTGTCTGGTTATTAAGTCTGAATGTGGTAGGTAGTAAATTAGAATCTTTAGGGGTTCTGATAGAATTCAAGTCTACAGCACACGATATAATTTTTGTGGTATTGAGTATTAAAGATATCAAATTGAGATTTCGCTACCCAATAATTTGCATAGTCAAGACGCGAACCTGTTTTTAAAACCTTTTGAATTATCTCTTTTTAATGTTACGGAGATTAGATTGCCTTTGTGTGAACCAGACCGGCGTAGTGGAGGCGGTAGAGACATTCACATAAGGAACGCATTTATGAATTAGAGAATTAAGAGCAGAGTAGAACAAATTCACTGCACAATCTATGTCACAGCACTCAAATATAAATGACCAATTAAAAGAGGAAATAAGGTTGCTAAGAAGTTTTACGAAAACATTTACGACGAGAAACCGAGATGTTATTAAATGAATTAGTAACGGAATTGTAAGAAATAATAACTTCAATGGTAGGGTGATAAGGATCTTCAGGCTTCACAAGGGGATGTGTTTGAGATATAGAACTAACAGTGGGATCCGAGACAATGTAAAACAAGATCAAGGATTCTTTTGGAAGAGTTAAGTAGAGAATTCAACTTATATATCGTGCATTCAAGTAGCCAGACAATTGTGCTGTTTGGGTTGGTTTTTATTAATTCAGTGTTTAAATTTCTACTTCTCTCCGTTCTTCAGCTCTCTCTTTAGTTTTGTAGTACCATTTGATGTCTCTGCTTTAGTTTACTTCTTTTTCTGTAACAATTGTCTTACTAGTCACACCGGCAGATTAGCAGTCTGCTTATGTATTTTTACATATATGTATAAGGCTAGCGAAGAGTCGCCAGGGAGAGATTGTATCATATTTGCTTGGTGACAGAGCAGTCGCGCGTTTTACATATGCGGACTCAGCACTCATGGGTGGTCTTTTTACCAAAAATTCATGGTACTTGAATTTGTATATATAAATATTGTAACCAAGTGCTGCAATATATTTGTAATATTATTTATGTATTTCACTTAATACAGTGAGTAATCGATATGTCAACATGCTAAAATACTGCAAAACAACTACGACGCCATCATTTTTGCAGTAGAAGAGTCTAGCGTTAAAATTCAGTTACTTTTTCATTTTCACATTAGACAATATAAAAACCAGAGGGCCGGGGTTAACTTCGACCACGTCGAAGTTTGTGTACCCTTGCAACTGTTTTGGTAATTCTTTCCTTACCCATAGCCATCAAGGTGTAAAAACGTTTTATCCAAAAAGTCTAATGTCTGCGAAAGAACGACCATCAATCTTAGCATAGGATATAGCGAACTTTTTGATGAAAGTCACTGTTTTCCACCGATCGTTTCTATGGAAGCTATATGATATAGTCACCCGATATTGATCAAATTTGGCACAATTATTAATAAGAACACAAAACTGACCAATATCAACTTTTACTGTTCGTGACTTTGACGTTTGTATGGGAGCTATATTATATAGTGGTCTGATCCGGCTGAATCCGAGATATACAACGCCTGCAGTATACACAAGCCTACGTTCTGTAGCTCTTACGGTGCTGATCAAGAATATATATACTTTATATGGTCTGAGATGCTTCGTTCTATGCGTTGCACACTTCTGACTAAAATTAATGTACCCTTTTTGCAAGGGTATAATGTATACCAACTTAGGTATACCATACACCAGTAAAACAAATATTTCAAATTTGTAATAACAAATGCATTTGCCTATTTTAAACAAATTCTGTTCACATGCTTTTTACAAGCATATCTTAGTATCTCGCTCACTCATGCATATGAGCACCCTAGCGCCACCACCCGACAACGGCCAACTCCGGCCTTATGGGAAAACGTTTATATGCATAAGTTGGCTATTTTTTGTCCGATTTTGATCAAATTTTGTATTTTGCTGGGTATTAGTATCAAATTTAAGTGTGCCACAAAGTAAAAATTCTACAAGGTAAAAAATTACGGGAGATAATCAAGTTTTTCAAATTCCGGGGGCGGAAAGGGGCGTGGTACAAAATGTGCGCATTTACTAAGCAAATATACATACCAAATACGGTGTCTATAGCTGCCATAGTTTTTGAGATAAACTTTTTTTTTTAAATTGCGGGGGCGGAAAGGTGCGTGGCAAAATCTTTACACATACAAAATGAGCGCATTTACTAAGCAAACATAGTCTCCGAGATCTATTCGTTCATACGGACGGACGGACGGATGGACAGACGGACGGACAGACGGACATGGCTAGATCGACACGGCTGTTGATACTGATCAAGAATATATACTTTATGTGGTCGGAAAAGCTTCCTTCTGCCTGTTACATACATTTTGGCAACTTTAATATACCATTTCACCCTATGGGTGTATGGTATAAAAAAATAGATCGCGGGAAACACACAGTATCTGCGAAAAACAAAGGCAAAAGCGTTATTTGATTAATATTGTGTTTTTATTTTTTTTAAAGAGGACCAAACTACATCAGGACTTGGTAATACATAGAGAAATAGTGGATCTAGATAGGTATTAAACGGAAAACGTAAAAATTTTCTCAAATAGCTTAGGTATTGTGGAAAGTTTGGCGATGCCACGGTAGTTAGTAATATCCGATTTGTTGCTCTTATGAAGCGGAATAGTAAAAGACTCCATCAAAACAAGAGGAAAACTGTTGAGTTGTTGCCATAACTGTATGTAACTGTATTAGGATATTATTTATATGTTTATTTATTTATTTATTTTATTACTTATTTATTTATTTACGTCAACGAGCTACATCTGTCGACGAAAAAGCTTAAACCAAAGAACAGATAACAATTAATTGAAGAAAAGTAAGCTTAGCCTTACACGAAACTAAACATCCCCGACCCGGTGGAGGTGGTCAGGGATGTTGCAAGCAATGCGAAGTCCAAAATATATTCAGCGGTTTCGTTGTAGGTTATTAAAAAGTATAGAGCGAAGAGAAGTGACAGAAAAATGAGCCGAGATTTGGTCAGAAAACGATGGGCAAAGAACACGAGAAGGTTCGTGAAGAGAGTAGTTAGTCAGACATATACTAAGGTGAATAGAAAAAAAGTTTCTGGTCCGACGTGAGGGAACACAAAAATATAGAGTATCTAGTAAATTAGTAGAAATGACTCCAACGTTGACTAGTTTATGGAGAAAGACAATGCCAAATACCATAGCCTAAGGTTGAAAAGTGAAGGACGGTTAATAAGGAGAAGTCTGTCAGAATAAAAAGGTAGGCGAAGAATCGGGTCCCAATTAAGACCGCGTAACGCGAACATAAGGAATTGCTTCTTAACCGATTCAATGCTATGCTGGTGAACATCATATTGAGGGTTCCAGACTGCCGAGCAATATTCAAAAGTAGGGCGAACTAACGAAGTGTATAAAACCTTAGATACGCAGGGGTAATCAAATTCTTTGACCCAACGTTTTATGAAGCCAAGAAGACTGCATGCTCTATTGACAATTGAAGATATATGAAAATTAAATGAAAATTTTGAGTCAAAAATAACGCCTAAGTCTTTGAATAATGGTACACAATCTAACCGAACAGACTTAATAGAGTAATGAGCGAGGAACGGAGACAAACGACTGAATGTCATAAAAGAGCACTTTGAGCCATTAAGGTATAATTTATGAACGTGGCACCAATTACAGAATGCACAGGTAGATAACAGTGGGCTTAGACATCTGAGGTAACTCGAACAGTTTTAGATATTGAGGAACTAAAAGACACCTTTTGGTTTCTACCAATAAAATACGATTTTAACCAAGCCAATAGTTTCGGGGAAAAGCCCATAATAATAAGCTTCGTAAGAAGCATAGAATGATCAACCGTATCGAAAGCCTTACTAAAGTCGGTATAAATAAAATCAGTTTGGCACTTTTAGGGAAGCCATGGTGTACAAGGGAAGTCAATTCTAAAAGGTTGGTAAGCGACGAACGACCTTCCATGAAGCCATGCTGACAAGGAGAAATAGAGAATCTGGATAGGTGTTGAAGGCAAGACGTAATAATTTTCCAAACAACTTAGGTATTGCGGAGAGGTTGGCAATGCCACGGTAGTTAGAAATATCCGATTTGTTGCCCTTTTTATAAAGCGGAATAATAAAAGACTCCTTCCAAAAATCAGGAAAACTACAAGTCTTACTCGATATAAAGAATAACCGAGATAAAATAAAAAACATTATAAGGGTGCAACCTGGAATACTATCAGGCCCGGGTACGAAGGAAGACGCCATAGATGATAGGATACAAGAACATGCAATTTAAATGTGGGATTAAGAAGGGACAGGATGTGGGATACGAAGCAGTAGTAGAATAAGTCGACTAAAAAAGAATTTAGCAAACAGATCTACAATATCTGAATCATTATTAGCTGTCTGGTTATTAAGTCTGAATGTGGTAGGTAGTAAATTAGAATCTTTAGGGGTTCTGATAGAATTCAAGTCTACAGCACACGATATAATTTTTGTGGTATTGAGTATTAAAGATATCAAATTGAGATTTCGCTACCCAATAATTTGCATAGTCAAGACGCGAACCTGTTTTTAAAACCTTTTGAATTATCTCTTTTTAATGTTACGGAG
This sequence comes from Drosophila paulistorum, assembly GCA_018152135.1. Classification (NCBI taxonomy): domain Eukaryota; kingdom Metazoa; phylum Arthropoda; class Insecta; order Diptera; family Drosophilidae; genus Drosophila; species Drosophila paulistorum. The sequence continues at coordinate 14,785,887 of JAECXG010000822.1, read as the reverse complement.
ATTAGATTGCCTTTGTGTGAACCAGACCGGCGTAGTGGAGGCGGTAGAGACATTCACATAAGGAACGCATTTATGAATTAGAGAATTAAGAGCAGAGTAGAACAAATTCACTGCACAATCTATGTCACAGCACTCAAATATAAATGACCAATTAAAAGAGGAAATAAGGTTGCTAAGAAGTTTTACGAAAACATTTACGACGAGAAACCGAGATGTTATTAAATGAATTAGTAACGGAATTGTAAGAAATAATAACTTCAATGGTAGGGTGATAAGGATCTTCAGGCTTCACAAGGGGAAGTGTTTGAGATATAGAACTAACAGTGGGATCCGAGACAATGTAAAACAAGATCAAGGATTCTTTTGGAAGAGTTAAGTAGAGAATTCAACTTATATATCGTGCATTCAAGTAGCCTATTAAGAAAAACGTGTTGAGACGAAGGAATTAAGAAAGAGTGATTATAAATTAGGAAGGTCAGGCAATGGTCGGGAGCGTCAAAATAAAAGTTTCGTTTTAGCCGTTTCTCAACTCCGCTACGTTTCCCTTTAGGCATTGCTCATCACCTCTACTCATTCGGTACGTTTTTCCCAACCCATTCCAGACAATTGTGCTGTTTGGGTTGGTTTTTATTAATTCAGTGTTTAAATTTCTACTTCTCTCCGTTCTTCAGCTCTCTCTTTAGTTTTGTAGTACCATTTGATGTCTCTGCTTTAGTTTACTTCTTTTTCTGTAACAATTGTCTTACTAGTCACACCGGCAGATTAGCAGTCTGCTTATGTATTTTTACATATATGTATAAGGCTAGCGAAGAGTCGCCAGGGAGAGATTGTATCATATTTGCTTGGTGACAGAGCAGTCGCGCGTTTTACATATGCGGACTCAGCACTCATGGGTGGTCTTTTTACCAAAAATTCATGGTACTTGAATTTGTATATATAAATATTGTAACCAAGTGCTGCAATATATTTGTAATATTATTTATGTATTTCACTTAATACAGTGAGTAATCGATATGTCAACATGCTAAAATACTGCAAAACAACTACGACGCCATCATTTTTGCAGTAGAAGAGTCTAGCGTTAAAATTCAGTTACTTTTTCATTTTCACATTAGACAATATAAAAACCAGAGGGCCGGGGTTAACTTCGACCACGTCGAAGTTTGTGTACCCTTGCAACTGTTTTGGTAATTCTTTCCTTACCCATAGCCATCAAGGTGTAAAAACGTTTTATCCAAAAAGTCTAATGTCTGCGAAAGAACGACCATCAATCTTAGCATAGGATATAGCGAACTTTTTGATGAAAGTCACTGTTTTCCACCGATCGTTTCTATGGAAGCTATATGATATAGTCACCCGATATTGATCAAATTTGGCACAATTATTAATAAGAACACAAAACTGACCAATATCAACTTTTACTGTTCGTGACTTTGACGTTTGTATGGGAGCTATATTATATAGTGGTCTCATCCGGCTGAATCCGAGATATACAACGCCTGCAGTATACACAAGCCTACGTTCTGTAGCTCTTACGGTGCTGATCAAGAATATATATACTTTATATGGTCTGAGATGCTTCGTTCTATGCGTTGCACACTTCTGACTAAAATTAATGTACCCTTTTTGCAAGGGTATAATGTATACCAACTTAGGTATACCATACACCAGTAAAACAAATATTTCAAATTTGTAATAACAAATGCATTTGCCTATTTTAAACAAATTCTGTTCACATGCTTTTTACAAGCATATCTTAGTATCTCGCTCACTCATGCATATGAGCACCCTAGCGCCACCACCCGACAACGGCCAACTCCGGCCTTATGGGAAAACGTTTATATGCATAAGTTGGCTATTTTTTGTCCGATTTTGATCAAATTTTGTATTTTGCTGGGTATTAGTATCAAATTTAAGTGTGCCACAAAGTAAAAATTCTACAAGGTAAAAAATTACGGGAGATAATCAAGTTTTTCAAATTCCGGGGGCGGAAAGGGGCGTGGTACAAAATGTGCGCATTTACTAAGCAAATAAACATACCAAATACGGTGTCTATAGCTGCCATAGTTTTTGAGATAAACTTTTTTTTTTAAATTGCGAGGGCGGAAAGGTGCGTGGCAAAATCTTTACACATACAAAATGAGCGCATTTACTAAGCAAACATAGTCTCCGAGATCTATTCGTTCATACGGACGGACGGACGGATGGACAGACGGACGGACAGACGGACATGGCTAGATCGACACGGCTGTTGATACTGATCAAGAATATATACTTTATGTGGTCGGAAAAGCTTCCTTCTGCCTGTTACATACATTTTGGCAACTTTAATATGCCATTTCACCCTATGGGTGTATGGTATAAAAAAATAGATCGCGGGAAACACACAGTATCTGCGAAAAACAAAGGCAAAAGCGTTATTTGATTAATATTGTGTTTTTATTTTTTTTAAAGAGGACCAAACTACATCAGGACTTGGTAATACATAGAGAAATAGTGGATCTAGATAGGTATTAAACGGAAAACGTAAAAATTTTCTCAAATAGCTTAGGTATTGTGGAAAGTTTGGCGATGCCACGGTAGTTAGTAATATCCGATTTGTTGCTCTTATGAAGCGGAATAGTAAAAGACTCCATCAAAACAAGAGGAAAACTATTGAGTTGTTGCCATAACTGTATGTAACTGTATTAGGATATTATTTATATGTTTATTTATTTATTTATTTTATTACTTATTTATTTATTTACGTCAACGAGCTACATCTGTCGACGAAAAAGCTTAAACCAAAGAACAGATAACAATTAATTGAAGAAAAGTAAGCTTAGCCTTACACGAAACTAAACATCCCCGACCCGGTGGAGGTGGTCAGGGATGTTGCAAGCAATGCGAAGTCCAAAATATATTCAGCGGTTTCGTTGTAGGTTATTAAAAAGTATAGAGCGAAGAGAAGTGACAGAAAAATGAGCAGAGATTTGGTCAGAAAACGATGGGCAAAGAACACGAGAAGGTTCGTGAAGAGAGTAGTTAGTCAGACATATACTAAGGTGAATAGAAAAAAAGTTTCTGGTCCGACGTGAGGGAACACAAAAATATAGAGTATCTAGTAAATTAGTAGAAATGACTCCAACGTTGACTAGTTTATGGAGAAAGACAATGCCAAATACCATAGCCTAAGGTTGAAAAGTGAAGGACGGTTAATAAGGAGAAGTCTGTCAGAATAAAAAGGTAGGCGAAGAATCGGGTCCCAATTAAGACCGCGTAACGCGAACATAAGGAATTGCTTCTTAACCGATTCAATGCTATGCTGGTGAACATCATATTGAGGGTTCCAGACTGCCGAGCAATATTCAAAAGTAGGGCGAACTAACGAAGTGTATAAAACCTTAGATACGCAGGGGTAATCAAATTCTTTGACCCAACGTTTTATGAAGCCAAGAAGACTGCATGCTCTATTGACAATTGAAGATATATGAAAATTAAATGAAAATTTTGAGTCAAAAATAACGCCTAAGTCTTTGAATAATGGTACACAATCTAACCGAACAGACTTAATAGAGTAATGAGCGAGGAACGGAGACAAACGACTGAATGTCATAAAAGAGCACTTTGAGCCATTAAGGTATAATTTATGAACGTGGCACCAATTACAGAATGCACAGGTAGATAACAGTGGGCTTAGACATCTGAGGTAACTCGAACAGTTTTAGATATTGAGGAACTAAAAGACACCTTTTGGTTTCTACCAATAAAATACGATTTTAACCAAGCCAATAGTTTCGGGGAAAAGCCCATAATAATAAGCTTCGTAAGAAGCATAGAATGATCAACCGTATCGAAAGCCTTACTAAAGTCGGTATAAATAAAATCAGTTTGGCACTTTTAGGGAAGCCATGGTGTACAAGGGAAGTCAATTCTAAAAGGTTGGTAAGCGACGAACGACCTTCCATGAAGCCATGCTGACAAGGAGAAATAGAGAATCTGGATAGGTGTTGAAGGCAAGACGTAATAATTTTCCAAACAACTTAGGTATTGCGGAGAGGTTGGCAATGCCACGGTAGTTAGAAATATCCGATTTGTTGCCCTTTTTATAAAGCGGAATAATAAAAGACTCCTTCCAAAAATCAGAAAAACTACAAGTCTTACTCGATATAAAGAATAACCGAGATAAAATAAAAAACATTATAAGGGTGCAACCTGGAATACTATCAGGCCCGGGTACGAAGGAAGACGCCATAGATGATAGGATACAAGAACATGCAATTTAAATGTGGGATTAAGAAGGGACAGGATGTGGGATACGAAGCAGTAGTAGAATAAGTCGACTAAAAAAGAATTTAGCAAACAGATCTACAATATCTGAATCATTATTAGCTGTCTGGTTATTAAGTCTGAATGTGGTAGGTAGTAAATTAGAATCTTTAGGGGTTCTGATAGAATTCAAGTCTACAGCACACGATATAATTTTTGTGGTATTGAGTATTAAAGATATCAAATTGAGATTTCGCTACCCAATAATTTGCATAGTCAAGACGCGAACCTGTTTTTAAAACCTTTTGAATTATCTCTTTTTAATGTTACGGAGATTAGATTGCCTTTGTGTGAACCAGACCGGCGTAGTGGAGGCGGTAGAGACATTCACATAAGGAACGCATTTATGAATTAGAGAATTAAGAGCAGAGTAGAACAAATTCACTGCACAATCTATGTCACAGCACTCAAATATAAATGACCAATTAAAAGAGGAAATAAGGTTGCTAAGAAGTTTTACGAAAACATTTACGACGAGAAACCGAGATGTTATTAAATGAATTAGTAACGGAATTGTAAGAAATAATAACTTCAATGGTAGGGTGATAAGGATCTTCAGGCTTCACAAGGGGATGTGTTTGAGATATAGAACTAACAGTGGGATCCGAGACAATGTAAAACAAGATCAAGGATTCTTTTGGAAGAGTTAAGTAGAGAATTCAACTTATATATCGTGCATTCAAGTAGCCTATTAAGAAAAACGTGTTGAGGCGAAGGAATTAAGAAAGAGTGATTATAAATTAGGAAGGTCAGGCAATGGTCGGGAGCGTCAAAATAAAAGTTTCGTTTTAGCCGTTTCTCAACTCCGCTACGTTTCCCTTTAGGCATTGCTCATCACCTCTACTCATTCGGTACGTTTTTCCCAACCCATTCCAGACAATTGTGCTGTTTGGGTTGGTTTTTATTAATTCAGTGTTTAAATTTCTACTTCTCTCCGTTCTTCAGCTCTCTCTTTAGTTTTGTAGTACCATTTGATGTCTCTGCTTTAGTTTACTTCTTTTTCTGTAACAATTGTCTTACTAGTCACACCGGCAGATTAGCAGTCTGCTTATGTATTTTTACATATATGTATAAGGCTAGCGAAGAGTCGCCAGGGAGAGATTGTATCATATTTGCTTGGTGACAGAGCAGTCGCGCGTTTTACATATGCGGACTCAGCACTCATGGGTGGTCTTTTTACCAAAAATTCATGGTACTTGAATTTGTATATATAAATATTGTAACCAAGTGCTGCAATATATTTGTAATATTATTTATGTATTTCACTTAATACAGTGAGTAATCGATATGTCAACATGCTAAAATACTGCAAAACAACTACGACGCCATCATTTTTGCAGTAGAAGAGTCTAGCGTTAAAATTCAGTTACTTTTTCATTTTCACATTAGACAATATAAAAACCAGAGGGCCGGGGTTAACTTCGACCACGTCGAAGTTTGTGTACCCTTGCAACTGTTTTGGTAATTCTTTCCTTACCCATAGCCATCAAGGTGTAAAAACGTTTTATCCAAAAAGTCTAATGTCTGCGAAAGAACGACCATCAATCTTAGCATAGGATATAGCGAACTTTTTGATGAAAGTCACTGTTTTCCACCGATCGTTTCTATGGAAGCTATATGATATAGTCACCCGATATTGATCAAATTTGGCACAATTATTAATAAGAACATAAAACTGACCAATATCAACTTTTACTGTTCGTGACTTTGACGTTTGTATGGGAGCATAGAGAATATATATACTTTATATGGTCTGAGATGTTTCGTTCTATGCGTTGCACACTTCTGACTAAAATTAATGTACCCTTTTTGCAAGGGTATAATGTATACCAACTTAGGTATACCATACACCAGTAAAACAAATATTTCAAATTTGTAATAACAAATGCATTTGCCTATTTTAAACAAATTCTGTTCACATGCTTTTTACAAGCATATCTTAGTATCTCGCTCACTCATGCATATGAGCACCCTAGCGCCACCACCCGACAACGGCCAACTCCGGCCTTATGGGAAAACGTTTACAGTGAAACCTCGATATAACGAACTTCGTTATAACGAAAAACCCAATATAACGAATTTTTTGTTAAGTCCCTTGAAAAAACTAAGGTTTTACATTTCAGTACCTATAGCGAATCAATAGATATAACGAATAATTTTGCGATCCCCCTCAGATTCGTTATATCGAGGTTTCACTGTATATGCATAAGTTGGCTATTTTTTGTCCGATTTTGATCAAATTTTGTATTTTGCTGGGTATTAGTATCAAATTTAAGTGTGCCACAAAGTAAAAATTCTACAAGGTAAAAAATTACGGGAGATAATCAAGTTTTTCAAATTCCGGGGGCGGAAAGGGGCGTGGTACAAAATGTGCGCATTTACTAAGCAAATATACATACCAAATACGGTGTCTATAGCTGCCATAGTTTTTGAGATAAACTTTTTTTTTTAAATTGCGAGGGCGGAAAGGTGCGTGGCAAAATCTTTACACATACAAAATGAGCGCATTTACTAAGCAAACATAGTCTCCGAGATCTATTCGTTCATACGGACGGACGGACGGATGGACAGACGGACGGACAGACGGACATGGCTAGATCGACACGGCTGTTGATACTGATCAAGAATATATACTTTATGTGGTCGGAAAAGCTTCCTTCTGCCTGTTACATACATTTTGGCAACTTTAATATACCATTTCACCCTATGGGTGTATGGTATAAAATAGATCGCGGGAAACACACAGTATCTGCGAAAAACAAAGGCAAAAGCGTTATTTGATTAATATTGTATGTTTTTATTTCTTTTAAAGAGGACCAAACTACATCAGGACTTGGTAATACATAGAGAAATAGTGGATCTAGATAGGTATTAAACAGAAAACGTAAAAATTTTCTCAAATAGCTTAGGTATTGTGGAAAGTTTGGCGATGCCACGGTAGTTAGTAATATCCGATTTGTTGCTCTTATGAAGCGGAATAGTAAAAGACTCCATCAAAACAAGAGGAAAACTATTGAGTTGTTGCCATAACTGTATGTAACTGTATTAGGATATTATTTATATGTTTATTTATTTATTTATTTTATTACTTATTTATTTATTTACGTCAACGAGCTACATCTGTCGACGAAAAAGCTTAAACCAAAGAACAGATAACAATTAATTGAAGAAAAGTAAGCTTAGCCTTACACGAAACTAAACATCCCCGACCCGGTGGAGGTGGTCAGGGATGTTGCAAGCAATGCGAAGTCCAAAATATATTCAGCGGTTTCGTTGTAGGTTATTAAAAAGTATAGAGCGAAGAGAAGTGACAGAAAAATGAGCAGAGATTTGGTCAGAAAACGATGGGCAAAGAACACGAGAAGGTTCGTGAAGAGAGTAGTTAGTCAGACATATACTAAGGTGAATAGAAAAAAAGTTTCTGGTCCGACGTGAGGGAACACAAAAATATAGAGTATCTAGTAAATTAGTAGAAATGACTCCAACGTTGACTAGTTTATGGAGAAAGACAATGCCAAATACCATAGCCTAAGGTTGAAAAGTGAAGGACGGTTAATAAGGAGAAGTCTGTCAGAATAAGAAGGTAGGCGAAGAATCGGGTCCCAATTAAGACCGCGTAACGCGAACATAAGGAATTGCTTCTTAACCGATTCAATGCTATGCTGGTGAACATCATATTGAGGGTTCCAGACTGCCGAGCAATATTCAAAAGTAGGGCGAACTAACGAAGTGTATAAAACCTTAGATACGCAGGGGTAATCAAATTCTTTGACCCAACGTTTTATGAAGCCAAGAAGACTGCATGCTCTATTGACAATTGAAGATATATGAAAATTAAATGAAAATTTTGAGTCAAAAATAACGCCTAAGTCTTTGAATAATGGTACGCAATCTAACCGAACAGACTTAATAGAGTAATGAGCGAGGAACGGAGACAAACGACTGAATGTCATAAAAGAGCACTTTGAGCCATTAAGGTATAATTTATGAACGTGGCACCAATTACAGAATGCACAGGTAGATAACAGTGGGCTTAGACATCTGAGGTAACTCGAACAGTTTTAGATATTGAGGAACTAAAAGACACCTTTTGGTTTCTACCAATAAAATACGATTTTAACCAAGCCAATAGTTTCGGGGAAAAGCCCATAATAAAAAGCTTCGTAAGAAGCATAGAATGATCAACCGTATCGAAAGCCTTACTAAAGTCGGTATAAATAAAATCGGTTTGGCACTTTTTACGGAAGCCATGGTGTACAAGGGAAATCAATTCTAAAAGGTTGGTAAGCGACGAACGACCTTCCATGAAGCCATGCTGACAAGGAGAAATAGTGAATCTGGATAGGTGTTGAAGGCAAGACGTAATAATTTTCCAAACAGCTTAGGTATTGCGGAGAGGTTGGCAATGCCACGGTAGTTAGAAATATCCGATTTGTTGCCCTTTTTATAAAGCGGAATACTAAAAGACTCCTTCCAAAAATCAGGAAAACTACAAGTCTTAATAGATATAAAGAATAACCGAGATAAAATAAAAAACATTATAAGGGTGCAACCTGGAATACTATCAGGCCCGGGTACGAAGGAAGACGCCATAGATGATAGGATACAAGAACATGCAATTTAAATGTGGGATTAAGAAGGGACAGGATGTGGGATACGAAGCATTAGTAGAATAAGTCGACTAAAAAAGAATTTAGCAAACAGATCTACAATATCTGAATCATTATTAGCTGTCTGGTTATTAAGTCTGAATGTGGTAGGTAGTAAATTAGAATCTTTAGGGGTTCTGATAGAATTCAAGTCTACAGCACACGATATAATTTTTGTGGTATTGAGTATTAAAGATATCAAATTGAGATTTCGCTACCCAATAATTTGCATAGTCAAGACGCGAACCTGTTTTTAAAACCTTTTGAATTATCTCTTTTTAATGTTACGGAGATTAGATTGCCTTTGTGTGAACCAGACCGGCGTAGTGGAGGCGGTAGAGACATTCACATAAGGAACGCATTTATGAATTAGAGAATTAAGAGCAGAGTAGAACAAATTCACTGCACAATCTATGTCACAGCACTCAAATATAAATGACCAATTAAAAGAGGAAATAAGGTTGCTAAGAAGTTTTACGAAAACATTTACGACGAGAAACCGAGATGTTATTAAATGAATTAGTAACGGAATAGTAAGAAATAATAACTTCAATGGTAGGGTGATAAGGATCTTCAGGCTTCACAAGGGGATGTGTTTGAGATATAGAACTAACAGTGGGATCCGAGACAATGTAAAACAAGATCAAGGATTCTTTTGGAAGAGTTAAGTAGAGAATTCAACTTATATATCGTGCATTCAAGTAGCCTATTAAAAAAAACGTGTTGAGACGAAGGAATTAAGAAAGAGTGATTATAAATTAGGAAGGTCAGGCAATGGTCGGGAGCGTCAAAATAAAAGTTTCGTTTTAGCCGTTTCTTAACTCCGCTACGTTTCCCTTTAGGCATTGCTCATCACCTCTACTCATTCGGTACGTTTTTCCCAACCCATTCCAGACAATTGTGCTGTTTGGGTTGGTTTTTATTAATTCAGTGTTTAAATTTCTACTTCTCTCCGTTCTTCAGCTCTCTCTTTAGTTTTGTAGTGCCATTTGATGTCTCTGCTTTAGTTTACTTCTTTTTCTGTAACAATTGTCTTACTAGTCACACCGGCAGATTAGCAGTCTGCTTATGTATTTTTACATATATGTATAAGGCTAGCGAAGAGTCGCCAGGGAGAGATTGTATCATATTTGCTTGGTGACAGAGCAGTCGCGCGTTTTACATATGCGGACTCAGCACTCATGGGTGGTCTTTTTACCAAAAATTCATGGTACTTGAATTTGTATATATAAATATTGTAACCAAGTGCTGCAATATATTTGTAATATTATTTATGTATTTCACTTAATACAGTGAGTAATCGATATGTCAACATGCTAAAATACTGCAAAACAACTACGACGCCATCATTTTTGCAGTAGAAGAGTCTAGCGTTAAAATTCAGTTACTTTTTCATTTTCACATTAGACAATATAAAACCAGAGGGCCGGGGTTAACTTCGACCACGTCGAAGTTTGTGTACCCTTGCAACTGTTTTGGTAATTCTTTCCTTACCCATAGCCATCAAGGTGTAAAAACGTTTTATCCAAAAAGTCTAATGTCTGCGAAAGAACGACCATCAATCTTAGCATAGGATATAGCGAACTTTTTGATGAAAGTCACTGTTTTCCACCGATCGTTTCTATGGAAGCTATATGATATAGTCACCCGATATTGATCAAATTTGGCACAATTATTAATAAGAACACAAAACTGACCAATATCAACTTTTACTGTTCGTGACTTTGACGTTTGTATGGGAGCTATATTATATAGTGGTCTGATCCGGCTGAATCCGAGATATACAACGCCTGCAGTATACACAAGCCTACGTTCTGTAGCTCTTACGGTGCTGATCAAGAATATATATACTTTATATGGTCTGAGATGCTTCGTTCTATGCGTTGCACACTTCTGACTAAAATTAATGTACCCTTTTTGCAAGGGTATAATGTATACCAACTTAGGTATACCATACACCAGTAAAACAAATATTTCAAATTTGTAATAACAAATGCATTTGCCTATTTTAAACAAATTCTGTTCACATGCTTTTTACAAGCATATCTTAGTATCTCGCTCACTCATGCATATGAGCACCCTAGCGCCACCACCCGACAACGGCCAACTCCGGCCTTATGGGAAAACGTTTATATGCATAAGTTGGCTATTTTTTGTCCGATTTTGATCAAATTTTGTATTTTGCTGGGTATTAGTATCAAATTTAAGTGTGCCACAAAGTAAAAATTCCACAAGGTAAAAAATTACGGGAGATAATCAAGTTTTTCAAATTCCGGGGGCGGAAAGGGGCGTGGTACAAAATGTGCGCATTTACTAAGCAAATATACATACCAAATACGGTGTCTATAGCTGCCATAGTTTTTGAGATACATTTTTTTTTTTTAAATTGCGAGGGCGGAAAGGTGCGTGGCAAAATCTTTACACATACAAAATGAGCGCATTTACTAAGCAAATATAGTCTCCGAGATCTATTCGTTCATACGGACGGACGGACAGACGGACATGGCTAGATCGACACGGCTGTTGATACTGATCAAGAATATATACTTTATGTGGTCGGAAAAGCTTCCTTCTGCCTGTTACATACATTTTGGCAACTTTAATATACCATTTCACCCTATGGGTGTATGGTATAAAAAAATAGATCGCGGGAAACACACAGTATCTGCGAAAAACAAAGGCAAAAGCGTTATTTGATTAATATTGTATGTTTTTATTTTTTTTAAAGAGGACAAAACTACATCAGGACTTGGTAATACATAGAGAAATAGTGGATCTAGATAGGTATTAAACAGAAAACGTAAAAATTTTCTCAAATAGCTTAGGTATTGTGGAAAGTTTGGCGATGCCACGGTAGTTAGTAATATCCGATTTGTTGCTCTTATGAAGCGGAATAGTAAAAGACTCCATCAAAACAAGAGGAAAACTATTGAGTTGTTGCCATAACTGTATGTAACTGTATTAGGATATTATTTATATGTTTATTTATTTTATTACTTATTTATTTATTTACGTCAACGAGCTACATCTGTCGACGAAAAGGCTTAAACCAAAGAACAGATAACAATTAATTGAAGAAAAGTAAGCTTAGCCTTACACGAAACTAAACATCCCCGACCCGGTGGAGGTGGTCAGGGATGTTGCAAGCAATGCGAAGTCCAAAATATATTCAGCAATTTCGTTGTACGTTACTAAAAAGTATAGAGCGAAGAGAAGTGACAGAAAAACCAGAGGGCCGGGGCTAACTTCAACCGCGTCAAAAATTGTATACCCTTGCAAGTTTGTTGGTAACTCTTTTATCTAAACTAACTGTTTTATCTAGAAAGGGTAATGTTTGCGAAAGAACGGCCTTCAATCTTAGCATAGGATATAACGAACTTTCTGATGAAAGTCACTGTTTTCCACCGATCCTTCCTATGGGAGCTATATGATATAGTTACCCGATCTTTACCAAATTCGGCACAGTCATTAACAGATATGTTAAACTGGCAAATGTTAAATTTGAAAGCAATCGCATCAAAAGTAACGAAGTTATTTACAAAAGTCACTGTTTTTGACCGATCGTTCTTATGGGAGCTATATGATATAGTCACCCGATCTTGATCAAATTTGACACAGTGGTTTATAGTTACAATAAGTTTATTGTATATATATTAAATTTCACGACAATAGCTTAAAAAGTAACGAACTTATTGAGAAAAGTCACTGTTCGTGACTTTGCCGTTTGTATGGGAGCTATATGATATAGTCACCCGATCTTGATCAAATTTGGCACAATTATTAAGAAGAACACAAAACTGATCAATACCAACTTTTATGGTAATTGCTGATAAAATAACGAAGTTATTGAGAAAAGTCACTGTTCGTGACTTTGCCGTTTGTATGGGAGCTATATGATATAGTGGTCCGATCCGACTGAATCCGAGATATACAAACCCTGCAGTATATACAAGCCTACGTGCAAAATTTCTGCTCTGTAGCTCTTACGGTCTAGGAGGAGTTCGCATCGATCCAAACGGACGGACAGACGGACGGACGGACGGACGGACGGACGGACAAGGTTATTTGAACTCGCCTCGTCGTGCTGATCAAGAATATATATACATTATAGGGTCGGAGATGCTTCCTTCTATGCGTTGCACACTTCTGACCAAAATTAATATACCCTTTTTGCAAGGGTATAATGAGCAGAGATTTGGTCAGAAAAAGATGGGCAAAGAACACGAGAAGGTTCGTGAAGAGAGTAGTTAGTCAGACATATACTAAGGTGAATAGAAAAAAAGTTTCTGGTCCGGCGTGAGGGAACACAAAAATATAGAGTATCTAGTAAATTAGTAGAAATGACTCCAACGTAGGCGAAGAATCGAGTCCCAATTAATACCGCGTAACGCGAACATAAGGAATTGCTTCTTAACCGATTCAATACTATGCTGGTGAACATCATATTGAGGGTTCCAGACTGCCGAGCAATATTCAAAAGTAGGGCGAACTAACGAAGTGTATAAAACATTAGATACGCAGGGGTAATCAAATTCTTTGACCCAACGTTTTATGAAGCCAAGAAGACTGCATGCTCTATTGACAATTGAAGATATATGAAAATTAAATGAAAATTTTGAGTCAAAAATAACGCCTAAGTCTTTGAATAATGGTACACAATCTAACCGAACAGACTTAATAGAGTAATGAGCGAGGAACGGAGACAAACGACTGAATGTCAAAAAAGAGCACTTTGAGTCATTGAGGTATAATTTATTAACGTGGCACCAATTACAGAATGCACAGGTAGATAACAGTGGGCTTAGACATCTGAGGTAACTCGAACAGTTTTAGATATTGAGGAACTAAAAGACACCTTTTGGTTTCTACCAATAAAATACGATTTTAACCAACCCAATAGTTTCGGGGAAAAGCCCATAATAATAAGCTTCGTAAGAAGCATAGAATGATCAACCGTATCGAAAGCCTTACTAAAGTCGGTATAAATAAAATCAGTTTGGCACTTTTTAGGGAAGCCATGGTGTACAAGGGAAGTCAATTCTAAAAGGTTGGTAAGCGACTAACGACCTTCCATGAAGCCATGCTGACAAGGAGAAATAGTGAATCTGGATAGGTGTTGAAGGCAAGACGTAATAATTTTCCAAACAGCTTAGGTATTGCAGAGAGGTTGGCAATGCCACGGTAGTTAGAAATATCCGATTTGTTGCCCTTTTTATAAAGCGGAATAATAATAGACTCCTTCCAAAAATCAGGAAAACTACAAGTCTCACTCGATATACAGAATAACCGAGATAAAATAAAAAACATTATAAGGGTGCAACCTGAAATACTATCAGGCCCGGGTACGAAGGAAGACGCCATAGATGATAGGATACAAGAACATGCAATTTAAATGTGGGATTAAGAAGGGACAGGATGTGGGATACGAAGCAGTAGTAGAATAAGTCGACTATTAGCTGTCTGGTTATTAAGTCTGAATGTGGTAGGTAGTAAATTAGAATCTTTAGGGGTTCTGATAGAATTCAAGTCTACAGCACACGATATAATTTTTGTGGTATTGAGTATTAAAGATATCAAATTGAGATTTCGCTACCCAATAATTTGCATAGTCAAGACGCGAACCTGTTTTTAAAACCTTTTGAATTATCTCTTTTTAATGTTACGGAGATTAGATTGCCTTTGTGTGAACCAGACCGGCGTAGTGGAGGCGGTAGAGACATTCACATAAGGAACGCATTTATGAATTAGAGAATTAAGAGCAGAGTAGAACAAATTCACTGCACAATCTATGTCACAGCACTCAAATATAAATGACCAATTAAAAGAGGAAATAAGGTTGCTAAGAAGTTTTACGAAAACATTTACGACGAGAAACCGAGATGTTATTAAATGAATTAGTAACGGAATTGTAAGAAATAATAACTTCAATGGTAGGGTGATAAGGATCTTCAGGCTTCACAAGGGGATGTGTTTGAGATATAGAACTAACAGTGGGATTCGAGACAATGTAAAACAAGATCAAGGATTCTTTTAGAAGAGTTAAGTAGAGAATTCAACTTATATATCGTACATTCAAGTAGCCTATTAAGAAAAACATGTTGAGACGAAGGAATTAAGAAAGAGTGATTATAAATTAGGAAGGTCAGGCAATGGTCGGGAGCGTCAAAATAAAAGTTTCGTTTTAGCCGTTTCTTAACTCCGCTACGTTTCCCTTTAGGCATTGCTCATCACCTCTACTCATTCGGTACGTTTTTCCCAACCCATTCCAGACAATTGTGCTGTTTGGGTTGGTTTTTATTAATTCAGTGTTTAAATTACTACTTCTCTCCGTTCTTCAGCTCTCTCTTTAGTTTTGTAGTACCATTTGATGTCTCTGCTTTAGTTTACTTCTTTTTCTGTAACAATTTTCTTACTAGTCACACCGGCCGATTAGCGGTCTGCTTATGTATTTTTACATATATGTATAAGGCTAGCGAAGAGTCGCCAGGGAGAGATTGTATCATATTTGCTTGGTGACAGAGCAGTCGCGCGTTTTACATATGCGGACTCAGCACTCATGGGTCGTCTTTTTACCAAAAATTCATGATACTTGAATTTGTATATATAAATATTGTAACCAAGTGCTGCAATATATTTGTAATATTATTTATGTATTTCACTTAATACAGTAAGTAATCGATATGTGAACATGCTGAAATACTGCACGACGCCATCATTTTTGCAGTAGAAGAGTCTAGCTTTCAAATTCAGTTGCTTTTTCATTTTGACATTAGACAATATAAAAACCAGAGGGCCGGGGTTAACTTCGACACGTCGAAGTTTGTGTACCCTTGCAACTGTTTTGGTAATTCTTTCCTTACCCATAGCCATCAAGGTGTAAAAACGTTTTATCCAAAAAGTCTAATGTCTGCGAAAGAACGACCTTCAATCTTAGCATAGGATATAGCGAACTTTTTGATGAAAGTCACTGTTTTCCACCGATCGTTTCTATGGAAGCTATATGATATAGTCACCCGATATTGATCAAATTTGGCACAATTATTAATAAGAACACAAAACTGACCAATATCAACTTTTATGACAATTGCTGATAAAATAACGAAGTTATTGAGAAAAGTCACTGTTCGTGACTTTGACGTTTGTATGGGAGCTATATTATATAGTGGTCTGATCCGGCTGAATCCGAGATATACAACGCCTGCAGTATACACAAGCCTACGTTCTGTAGCTCTTACGGTCTCGGAGGAGTTCGCGTTGATCCAGACAGACGGACGGACGGACGGACGGACATGGCTTTTAGAACTCGTCTCGTCGTGCTGATCAAGAATATATATACTTTATATGGTCTGAGATGCTTCGTTCTATGCGTTGCACACTTCTGACTAAAATTAATGTACCCTTTTTGCAAGGGTATAATGAAGTAAGTCGTCTCCCCAACTTAGGTATACCATACACCAGTAAAACAAATATTTCCAATTTGTAATAACAAATGCATTTGCCTATTTTAAACAAATTCCGTTCACATGCTTTTTACTAGCATATGTTAGTATCTCGCTCACTCATGCATATGAGCACCCTAGCGCCACCACTCGACAACGGCCAACTCCGGCCTTATGGGAAAACGTTTATATGCATAAGTTGGCTATTTTTTGTCCGATTTTGATCAAATTTTGTATTTTGCTGGGTATTAGTATCAAATTTAACTGTGCCACAAAGTAAACATTCCACAAGGTAAACAATTACGGGAGATAATCAAGTTTTTCAAATTCCGGGGGCGGAAAGGGGCGTGGTACAAAATGTGCGACTTTACTAAGCAAATATACATACCAAATACGGTGTCTATAGCTGCCATAGTTTTTGAGATAAACTTTTTTTTTTAAATTGCGGGGGCGGAAAGGTGCGTGGCAAAATCTTTACACATACAAAATGAGCGCATTTACTAAGCAAATATAGTCTCCGAGATCTATTCGTTCATACGGACGGACGGATACTGATCAAGAATATATACTTTATGTGGTCGGAAAAGCTTCCTTCTGCCTGTTACATACATTTTGGCAACTTTAATATACCATTTCACCCTATGGGTGTATGGTATAAAAAAATAGATCGCGGGAAACACACAGTATCTGCGAAAAACAAAGGCAAAAGCGTTATTTGATTAATATTGTGTTTTTATTTTTTTTAAAGAGGACCAAACTACATCAGGACTTGGTAATACATAGAGAAATAGTGGATCTAGATAGGTATTAAACGGAAAACGTAAAAATTTTCTCAAATAGCTTAGGTATTGTGGAAAGTTTGGCGATGCCACGGTAGTTAGTAATATCCGATTTGTTGCTCTTATGAAGCGGAATAGTAAAAGACTCCATCAAAACAAGAGGAAAACTATTGAGTTGTTGCCATAACTGTATGTAACTGTATTAGGATATTATTTATATGTTTATTTATTTATTTATTTTATTACTTATTTATTTATTTACGTCAACGAGCTACAGCTGTCGACGAAAAAGCTTAAACAATTAATTAAAAAAGAACAGATAACAATTAATTGAAGAAAAGTAAGCTTAGCCTTACACGAAACTAAACATCGAAGCAATGCGAAGTCCAAAATATATTCAGCGGTTTCGATGTAGGTTATTAAAAAGTATAGAGCGAAGAGAAGTGACAGAAAAATGAGCAGAGATTTGGTCAGAAAAAGATTGGCAAAGAACACGAGAAGGTTCGTGAAGAGAGTAGTTAGTCAGACATATACTAAGGTGAATAGAAAAAAAGTTTCTGGTCCGACGTGAGGGAACATAAAAATATATAATATCTAGTAAATTAGTAGAAATGACTCCAACGTTGACTAGTTTATGGAGAAAGACAATGCCAAATACCATAGCCTACGGTTGAAAAGTGAAGGTGGTTAATAAGGAGAAGTCTGTCAGAATAAGAAAGTAGGCGAAGACTCGGGTCCCAATTAAGACCGCGTAACGCGAACATAAGGAATTGCTTCTTAACCGATTCAATACTATGCTGGTGAACATCATATTGAGGGTTCCAGACTGCTGGGCAATATTCAAAAGTAGGGCGAACTAACGAAGTGTATAAAACCTTAGATACGCAGGGGTAATCAAATTCTTTGACCCAACGTTTTATGAAGCCAAGAAGACTGCATGCTCTATTGACAATTGAAGATATATGAAAATTAAATGAAAATTTTGAGTCAAAAATAACGCCTAAGTCTTTGAATAATGGTACACAATCTAACCGAACAGACTTAATATAGTAATGAGCGAGGAACGGAGACAAACGACTGAATGTCATAAAAGAGCACTTTGAGTCATTAAGGTATAATTTATTAACGTGGCACCAATCACAGAATGCACAGGTAGATAACAGTGGGCTTAGACATCTGAGGTAACTCGAACAGTTTTAGATATTGAGGAACGAAAAGACACCTTTTGGGTTCTACCAATAAAATACGATTTTAACCAAGCCAATAGTTTCGGGGAAAAGCCCATAATAATAAGCTTCGTAAGAAGCATAGAATGATCAACCGTATCGAAAGCCTTACTAAAGTCGGTATAAATAAAATCAGTTTGGCACTTTTTACGGAAGCCATGGGGTACAAGGGAAGTCAATTCTAAAAGGTTGGTAAGCGACGAACGACCTTCCATGAAGCCATGCTGACAAGGAGAAATAGTGAATCTGGATAGGTGTTGAAGGCAAGACGTAATAATTTTCCAAACAGCTTAGGTATTGCGGAGAGGTTGGCAATGCCACGGTAGTTAGAAATATCCGATTGGTTGCCCTTTTTATAAAGCGGAATAATAAAAGACTCCTTCCAAAAATCAGGAAAACTACAAGTCTTACTCGATATAAAGAATAACCGAGATAAAATAAAAAACATTATAAGGGTGCAACCTAGAATACTATAAGGACCGGGTACGAAGGATGACGCCATTAGTTTTTAAAACCTTTTGAATTATCTCTATTTAATGTTACGGAGATTAGATTGCCTTCGTGTGAACCAGACCGGCGTAGTG
Source organism: Drosophila paulistorum (assembly GCA_018152135.1). NCBI lineage: Eukaryota > Metazoa > Arthropoda > Insecta > Diptera > Drosophilidae > Drosophila > Drosophila paulistorum. Next base: position 14,766,902 of record JAECXG010000822.1, on the reverse strand, counting down.
GAGGCGGTAGAGACATTCACATAAGGAACGCATTTATGAATTAGAGAATTAAGAGCAGAGTAGATCAAATTCACTGCACAATCTATGTCACAGCACTCAAATATAAATGACCAATTAAAAGAGGAAATAAGGTTGCTAAGAAGTTTTACGAAAACATTTACGACGAGAAACCGAGATGTTATTAAATGAATTAGTAACGGAATTGTAAGAAATAATAACTTCAATGGTAGGGTGATAAGGATCTTCAGGCTTCACAAGGGGATGTGTTTGAGATATAGAACTAACAGTGGGATCCGAGACAATGTAAAACAAGATCAAGGATTCTTTTGGAAGAGTTAAGTAGAGAATTCAACTTATATATCGTGCATTCAAGTAGCCTATTAAGAAAAACGTGTTGAGACGAAGAAATTAAGAAAGAGTGATTATAAATTAGGAAGGTCAGGCAATGGTCGGGAGCGTCAAAATAAAAGTTTCGTTTTAGCCGTTTCTCAACTCCGCTACGTTTCCCTTTAGGCATTGCTCATCACCTCTACTCATTCGGTACGTTTTTCCCAACCCATTCCAGACAATTGTGCTGTTTGGGTTGGTTTTTATTAATTCAGTGTTTAAATTTCTACTTCTCTCCGTTCTTCAGCTCTCTCTTTAATTTTGTAGTACCATTTGATGTCTCTGCTTTAGTTAACTTCTTTTTCTGTAACAATTGTCTTACTAGTCACACCGGCAGATTAGCGGTCTGCTTATGTATTTTTACATATATGTATAAGGCTAACGAAGAGTCGCCAGGGAGATATTGTATCATATTTGCTTGGTGACAGAGCAGTCGCGCGTTTTACATATGCGGACTCAGCACTCATGGGTGGTCTTTTTACCAAAAATTCATGGTACTTGAATTTGTATATATAAATATTGTAACCAAGTGCTGCAATATACTTGTAATATTATTTATGTATTTCACTTAGTACAGTGAGTAATCGATATGTCAATATGCTAAAATACTGCAAAACAACTACCCATCATTTTTGCAGTAGAAGAGTCAAGCGTTAAAATTCAGTTGCTCTTTCATTTTGACATTAGACAATATAAAAATAAAGTAAGTAAGTCGTCTCGTCGACTTAGTGATACCATACACCAGTAAAACTCAAATTTCAAATTTGTAATAACAAATGCATTTGCCTATTTTAAACAAATTCCGTTCACATGCTTTTTACAAGCATATCTTAGTATCTCGCTCACTCATGCATATGAGCACCCTAGCGCCACCACCCGACAACGGCCCACTCCGGCTTTATGGAAAAACGTTTATATGCATAACTGGGCTATTTTTTGTCCGATTTTGATCAAATTTTGTATTTTGCTGGGTATTAGTATCAAATTTAAGTGTGCCGCAAGGTAAAAATTCCACAAGGTAAAAAATTATGGGAGATAATTAAGTTTTGTACAAAATGTGCGCATTTACTAAGTAAATATACATACCAAATACGGTGTCTCTAGCTGCATAAGTTTTTGAGTTAAACGTTTTTTTTTTTTAATTGCGGGGCGGAAAGGGGCGTGGCAAAAATTGAAATAAACTTGATCACTTTACATACTACATAAGCCTACATACCAAATTTGGTGGCTCTATCTCTTATAGTCTCCGAGACTATAAGAAAAATGAATTTTTCCTTTTTTTTTTTTTCCAAATAAATGTTGACGCGCAGAGAGATTTTCTATTCACTTGTATGTATATTCAACTAAAACTAGCTTAAAAGAGAGCAGGGCACCAAGCCCCGCTTGGAGCGTGGTGTGGGGAGAGCGATGGGCATCATCGGGAGAGCGGCGCGAGTTGAATGCTTCCGCCTCCTTTAACCCTTGTGTTGCCCGTTTGGGCATAAACATGCTCCCTCCCTTGCAGGAGTGCAAGACCCAGGCAGTCTAACGGCACGCTCCGGACAGGGTCCAGCCAAAGACTGTGCGCATCGCAATTGGCCGCCTGCCAACCCCGGGTAGACTCCCCTCTACAATGACCTCCGTCATCACATCCGCGCCCAGGACCAAAGACACTGATGACGGTCGGTAGAAAGTATCATCCGCCAGGACGATGCCCTCGAACTTTTTGGAGATCTGCGGGTCCACCGGATTGTTTGGAGTGCGGCAGCACAAGCCATCGACCACCTATAGTATCGTCTCCAATCGCCATCCTTCACTGATTGGGGACCGGATCACTGCTGCCACCGCTTTCTCTGCCCCTATATTGACGGCTGTCAATTTAAAGGCCGTGGCCAGTGACGTCGCCATCGACGATACCGCCGAACAAGGATCCACGAGGGCCTTCACGTCGAAGGTTTTTCCCCCCGTCTCAAGACGCACCATCGCCGTGGGCATCAGATGCGGATTGCGGTGCTGCAGCAGTGTGGTCAGTGTCAGGTTCGGATCGGAGGCTGGCGTTGGTGCGACCCTTCGTCTGGAGGACTCGGGGGTGACTCGGCGTACGACGGAGCTTGGAGTGCGTCAACGTGGCTGTTCGTGGAAGTGTAGCGGCGTGTGGTGATCCTCCTCACATATTCGGCACTTATCACCGCTCAAGCAGCTTCCTCCGGAATGTTGGTGGGCCAGGCAATTGGCGCAGTACTTATTCGCAAGTATTGCCATCATCCTCTTCTCCACGTTCAGCCGCAGGAAGCGACGGCATGATGGATTCCGCGACAGACTCGGCAATGGAAGGACTCAGTTCCTCGCAAACATCTGCGCTCCTCTTTCGATGCCTGTACTGAACGCGGTCTCTGAGCCATGGAAACGGGATCTAGGTTGATGGATATCAGGAAGCTGCCGGGACAAATAATGAAGAAAGCGGATTAATGTAGGACGATATAATACACATATTACTACTGGCAGCTCGGCCCTTATTAATTGGGAGGAAGGACCAAGTGCTGGACGCTACTGTAGTTTTACGTAATGGGTTTGAATTCTTTCTTCTGGAGGAAGAAAGATCAGCTTTGCGACGGGACACTTCACAATACCGCGAGCGGTAAGCAGTTCGACGACGCGGACATTGCCGTCACTGCAAGGGTGTGTTTGGTGGATTCGCCCGAGACGCCATTCATTAAATGGAAGATTGTCGTCTTTAAGTACCACCATTTTTAGAAGGGAATCGCCACTTATTGCTCCTTCAGATACTCGTCTTTCCATCGGGTGCAGAAATGCTGACTCACAGCCTTCAGACGCTGCCACCGGTTAATGATAGACGGTACCTGATCCTTGATTTCAGGTTCCGTCACGGATAGCAATGGACCGCCCACTAGGAAATGGCCTGGGGTCAAAGCTAAAGAATCGGTGGGGTCTTCAGACATCGGAGAAATCGGCCGCGAGTTCAAGCAAGCCTCTACCTTAGCCAGCATCGTAGAGAACTCTTCAAAAGTTTACTTTTGGTTGGAGGTGGCCTTGTAGAACAGAGTTGTAAAACTCTTAACTCCAGCCTCCCACAACCCTCCCATGTGTGGTGCCCCGGGAGGGATGAAATGCCAGAATAGATTCTGATGGCTGTAGTGGGATAAGATTTTCTGCTGGGTAGACCTTAGGAAATCTTTTTCAAGCACTCTGGATGCATCTACGAAGTTTTTTCCGTTGTCGGACTGCACTTGCTGGGGACACCCTCGCCTCGATACAAAGCGAGCGAATGCGGCCAGAAATGCTTCGGTACTTAAATTCGAAGTTGCCTCAAGGTGAGTGGCTTTGGTGGAAAAGCAAACAAAGACACACACATATCCCTTTGATATGCGGCAAGCGCGGCCGGTGAAACTCTTGACGTCGAAAGGACCTGCGAAATCTATCCCGGTGGTCATGAAAGGACGTGCGAAAGTAGTTCGCTGGGCCGGAAGGGTGCCCATTAGCTGTGATTGCAGCCTTCTTTTGTAAATCACACAGACCTTGCATGAATTGACCACCGATTTGACTAGATTCCGCAGTCTTGGAATCCAGTATCTCTGTCGGATGAGACGGACTACCAGTTGACTGCCCCATGGAGAGAGAACTGATGCGTGAAAAGCACCAACAGCCGGGACAATGGACTTACTACTGGCAACAGAATGGGGTTACGCTCATCGTAACTAAGGGCCGCTGCTTGTTGCACGTGCCCACATGCTCGGATCACACCTGATACGTCAATGAAAGGATTCAAATTGAGAATGGTGCTAGACGTGGGCAGAGATTTCTTCTGCTGTACACACCGATGTTCCGTCGGAAAGTAATCACGCTGAGTGACTCGGATCAACGCCTGGAGTGCTTGATTGATCTCGCTAGAGGTCACCTCCCCGGAGTAATCGTTTAGAAGTTTACGACACTTTCTGTCGAAACGGACCACATATGCTACCACTCGTAAGGCACGTGCCAGATTGGAAAAACGAGATAGTATTTCGTTGGCTGGTTTAGCGATCGCGGCGTGGACCTTCACTAACCGCTTCTCCAAGGTAGTGTCTAGTGGGAGTGGTGTCGCTCGCTGCCAGGACTCTTGTGGTTCCTTTAGCCATGGCGGGCCGTGCCACCACAAATCCTTGTGTACCAGTTCCTGCGCACTCAGGCCGCGGCTAGGGAGATCTGCTGAATTGTCCTCTGAACGAACGTGATTCCATGGGGCGCTATTTGTTGCCGTCACAATTTTGGCTACCCGATTTGGGACAAACGTTGTCCATGTGCAGGGTGGCTTATTTAACCACGACAGTACGACGGTGGAATCTGACCAATAAAAAGCCTCCGCATTATCAACTGGAAGTTGCGGAAGAACTGCAGCTGCCAGTTCAGCTAAAAGTGTGGCTTCGCATAATTCAAGGTGGGGCAATAAAACCGTTTTAACCGGGGCTACTCTAGATTTCGCTGCAAGAAGGCAGCACGATATGCCTTGGTCATTGCTAACGCGCACGTAAATTGCGGCACCATAAGCCCGCTGTGACGCATCGAAAAAACAATGGAATTGGATGTCGGAATTTGGATCATCGAGAAACCACCGTGGAATTCGGATCTGGTCAAGGAGGGAATAGCTCTTTGTAAAATCCTGCCACCTGTGATGGAGTTCACTGGGCAATTGATCATCCCACCCTAGCTCTTGTAGCCAAAGCTCTTGCATAAACACCTTGGCTTGAATCACAAAGGGAGCCAGCCAGCCAGCGGGATCGAATACCATGGCGATCTGCCCGAGGACTTCTCGCTTAGTATAAGCTGACTTGACATCTTGGGGTGAGATGACAAAATAAAATTCATCCGTAGTAGCTTTCCATCAGATTCCCAGTGTTTTTGCTGTGCTAGCCTCTTCGATATCGAGGAAATCAGCATTCAGTAAATGACTCTTTGGAATGCAACTGAGCACGCTCTTCACATTCGATGTCCACTTGCGCAAAGGAAAGCCAGCTGAACCAAGAGCGTCTTGAAGTTCATTGACCATTGCGATTGCCGTTGCTTCATTGTGAGCCCCTGGCAGGACATCATCAACATACATATAGGACTTGATAATATCGCTAGCCAAAAGAAATTTGGATTGTACATCACTTGCGAGTTGCTGAAGTACTCGGATGGCTAAGAACGGAGCACATTTAATGCCAAATGTGACGGTATTCAGCTCGTAATCACCAAGTTGCCCCTCTTTATTTCGGAACAGGATCCTCTGAAACGGCGTATGGATTGGATCGACCATAATTTGGCGGTACATTTTTGTGCGGCATTGAAAACTACTCGGAAAAAACGCCACTTGAGAATCTGAGTAGTGAGATCGGACTGAAGTACCGGACCAGGGTAAAGTATGTCGTTGAGACTTACTCCGTTTGTGGACTTGCTAGAAGCGTTAAAGACTACCCGTACCTTTGTTGTGGTGTTGTCGGGCTTGAAAACCGCATGGTGTGGCAAATAAAAATTGTTATTAGTGCCGTCAAATGGCACCTGACGCATGTGGCCCAAGTCCAAATATTCTTGGATGACGGCGTCATACTCAGTTTTTTCCGGAATATTTTTTAGGAGCCGGCTTTCATTTTATAGGAACTGAGCCAATGCCCCTGGTCTGGAAAGACCAAGGTTGATGTTGGTTGGATCTCGAAACGGAAGTGAGACCGTATATCTCCCCGAAACATCTCTTCTTGTGGTCTTCTGGAAATTAACCTCGCAAACAGAATCAGAATCTTCTACCGGTTTGCCCGGTAGATCCTTCACCTCCCAAAACCTTGTGAGAAGAGTTTCAAGTCCCTCCTCTCTGCTAACAGCGACCCTCGTGGTGAACGCGGCACACGAACTAACGGGGACCCCTTGCAACGGGCCTGAAGTGACCCAACCGAATCTCGTCTCTTGAAACATTAAAGATCCGCACACTTCGGTCTGGATGCCGCATAGAGTCACCGCTGGTATGACATCAATGCCAAGAAGTAGGTCGATCTTTGCCTTTAATCTGAAGGAGGGGTCGGCTAGAGGAATATTGGGCATTCCTTCCAGTGTGGCTTGGGCTATCGTACATAACGGCAAATCATCAGCAACTTGGGACAAGACAAAAGCTTCTATCTCTATCTGGACTGGAGGTCCATGCGATGACCGAATGCTTATGTGACAGACCTTCAAGGTTCTATTGACCTTTCCGTTAATGCCTGTCACTTCGGCCCTGACAGTTTGGAATGAGCCGGAACATTCTTTCGGATATGAAATTGGCTTCCGAAGCCGGGTCTAATAGCGCCCGTGAAGCATAAGTAGTGCCCTTGTGCCAAAAGTCCACGATGGCTGTACCTAGCAACTTATCTCGTGAGGACCTTGCCTCAGAGGTAAAGTAAGTCCGGGCAATATTGTTAGAACTGGGCTGAGCTGGGACCGGCGTTGGACTGTTCTCCGGTCGGGTATCCTTGTGCAAGAGCGTATTGTGACGCCCCTTGCACGTGAAGCAATTGTGCTGACTCGGACAATCTTTTACTTGATGCCCTCTTGCGAAACAGTTCAGACAAAGGGACTTTTTCTTTATGTATGCCACCCTCTCTGGCACCGTCATCTGTAGGAAGCGGGGACATCGACGCACCGGGTGATTCTCCTTCATACAGAGATCACAGGATTTTGGTTTAGTGGTCACCTTGGCTTCAAATGTATTAGTCTTTCGGGTGGCTGGAAGCGGATTTCGCAGAGGTTTCGGTGTGGGAACCGAAATAGCCATTGCAGTTGTATTTTCCACTGCTTCGAGCGTACGGAACCGCTCAGTGAGAAATTCGTCCATCATTTGCCACTCTGGAATGGCAGTCTTGTCTCCCAGAGATTGTTCCCATAATGAAAGGGTATTCTTTGGCAATTTGATGGAACAGAAAAATACGAACCTGCCTCCCCAAGTGGTTACTGGCAGGCCACAGTGCTCAAAAGCGCGAATGGGAGCCTGCAGAGCATTCTGATGATCCTGTAATGCTTTTCCGGACTCATGGGAAATTTGAGGCAGGTCAAGAAGTGCTCGGAATTGGCTATTCACGATGTCGCTTATTTTCGAAACGCTGTTTGAGTGCATTCCATGCCGTTTCAAAACCATCATTTGTAAGCGGGAACTTTGCTACAATGAGGTTGGCTTCACCCCTCGTTTTCGCTAGGAGATGGTACAGCTTTTGAACGGGGGAAATTCGCGAATCGCTTATTTAGATGGCTGTAAACAAGTCACGGAACCTAGGCCATTTTAAGTAATCTCCTTGAAAATTAGCCAAAGAGACAAACTGGAACGTTTGGTAAAAAACTGGAACACTACCAAACCGCTCAAAGAACGGCTTTGAAACGCCTTGAAGTAGATTAAAAATCCAGAAAACGAGCTGGTACGTTTGGGATGACTTGGAACACTGCCAAAAAAAACCGTAGGAACGGCTTGGAAGGCCTTGGAATTGAGATATAAAACCCGATGATACGACTTGGGACTCTTGGAACACCTTGGAATTCAAATATATGACCAAAGATATGACTTTAAACGAGTGGAAACACTTTGGAACTGACATATAACCAAAGATACGACTTGGAACGCGTGGAAACACTTTGGAATTAGAATCTAACTCCAAAGACACGACTTGGAACGCGTGGAAATATTTTGGAATTGAAATATAACTCCAAAGATGCGACTTGGAACGGGTGGAAACACTTTGGAATTGAAATATATCCAAAGATACGACTTGGAACGCGTGGAAACACTTTGGAATTGAAATAGAACCAAAGATACTAGTTGAAACGCGTGGAAACACTTTGGAATTGGAATCTAACTCCAAAGATACGACTTGGAACGCGTGGAAACACTTTGGAATTGAAATAGAACCAAAGATACGACTTGAAACGCGTGGAACCACTTTGGAATTGGAATCTAACTCCAAAGATACGACTTGGAACTCGTGGAAACACTTTGGAATTGAAATATAACCCCAAAGATACGACTTGGACCGCGTGGAAACACTTTGGAATTGAAATATAACCAAAGATACGACTTGGAACGCGTTGAAACACTTTGGCATTGAAATATAACCCCAAAGATACGACTTGGAAACGATTGGAAAAATTTCGGAATTCAATATTAAAAAACCCAAGATACGACTTGGAAATGATTGGAATAATTTGGGAATTCAATATTAAAAAAAACTCAAGATACGACTTGGAAACGATTTGGAATCAGAATAAACAAAAGCGCGGAACACAAATTTTTAATAATTAAATATTATTCGATTTTTCCTCAACGTGACCCTTCAACATATATACCCCACAAAGTGCCTGCCAACCTAGGGTATACAGCAAGACTACTTTTGGTCGTTTGCTTTGTGCCGGTCTTTGGCACATGAGCTTGCAGCTGTGCTGGTATACTGCAGTTAAGCGGGACTTATGTATGCACGTATGTATGTATGTATATAGGCTGCAAGGGGTAGCGGGATTTTGTTCGCGGTGATGGAAAAATATATTTGTGTGCGAAAAAATTAGAAATTTTTGTGGAATATATGTATGGATATGGATATGAGTATCAATATGTAAAATTTTATGTATGGAAAAAATATGTATATGTATATGGATATGAATATATATAAGTAAAATTTTATGTATGGAAAAATATGTATATATATGTATGTGTATGGATATGTAAAATGGTGGAGTATATATATATGTATTCAAATTTTTTTTTTTTTTAAATATGAAAATATGGAATGGCGAAATGCAGAGGTGTGAGTGGATCGGATTTCTTTATATAAATTAATATTTTTTTTTGTTGTTTTTTTAATATATTCTTTTGCTGTGTCTAACCGATATGCCCCAACTTTATAGGGAGTCGCGGGGCACCAAAAATGTCTAAGTGTCTAAGTGCTTTTATATGTGAGAGGGTGGTTCATTTTTTTTTTTTTTTTTTAAAAAATCTTTATTAATTGTATTGAAATTTTTCTTCTCTTCGTTGGAACCACCTTTCACTTTGCTCACACTTTTCCCAGGAGTGGACTGTATTTGCACAAAACCTTTATTTTTGGATTTAATGTAGCACTGGATAAATTTATTAATTTTTTGTCACATTCACACACTCTGCTTGCATGTATATATTTTGTATGTAGGAGATCACTTTGAATTTCGTAGGTTTGTTTCACTGCATATGTGTTAATATGTTTTTGGAAATTGCGAAAAAATATATATTGGAAATAGGCAAATAAATATGGCGCCTTATATACTTGGCAAATATATGCCAAAGTGCGCGAAAAAAAATCTTGAAGTGGGCGAACAAATATGTACTGGACACATATATATGTATAAAAATTTGGGGACCAAAATTTTCTCTCCGTTGAGGAGGAAAAATTTGCGTGAAAGTAATTTTACTTTGATTAGGAAAATCAAGGGCAACAATTATATGTATGTGAGTATGGGTACGGATGCTGGAGGCATGTACATGTACTCATATATACCCTCATATATACCCTATAATTTGGAAAAAATTACTTAGCTTGAAATATGTATGAAATTCCACCGATGCTAATGGTTCGAGAGAATCTTGGTATCCGGCTCGAAGGACCAATGTTTGTGTAGGGGAGTCGAACTTCCTTCTGGTTTGGGGCAGCTAAATGAATTTTTCCTTTTTTTCTTTTTTCCAAAAAAATGTTGACGCGCAGAGAGATTTTCTATTCACTTGTATGTATATTCAGTCACAGGTATATAGTTAAACTAAAACTAGCTTAAAAGAGAGCAGGGCACCAAGCCCCGCTTGGAGCGAGGTGTGGGGAGTTCTTTTGTGGGGAGAGCGATGGGCATCATCGGAAGAGCGCCTCCTTTAACCCTTTTGTTGCCCGTTTGGGCATAAACACTGATCAAGAATATATATACTTTATGTGGTCGGAAAAGCTTCCTTCTGCCTGTTACATACATTTTGGCAACTTTAATATACCATTTTACCCTATGGGTGTATGGTATAAAAAAATTGATCGAGGGAAACACACAGTATCTGCAAAAAACAAAGGCAAAAGCGTTATTTGATTAATAATGCTCTTTTTTTAAAGAGGACCAAACTGTCTTAATAACCTAGTCATTAGGACTTGGTAATACATAGAGAAATAGTGGATCTAGATAGGTGTTAAACGGAAAACGTAAAAATTTTTTAAAATAGCTTAGGTATTGTGGAAAGTTTGGCGATGCCACGGTAGTTAGTAATATCCGATTTGTTGCTCTTATGAAGCGGAATAATAAAAGACTCCATCAAAACAAGAGAAAAACTATTGAGTTGTTGCCATAACTGTATGTTATTAGGATATTATTTATATGTTTATTTATTTATTTATTTTATTACTTATTTATTTATTTACGTCAACAAGCAACAGCTGTCTACGAAAAAGCTTAAACCAAAGAACAGATAACAATTAATTGAAGAAAAGTAAGCTTAGCCTTACACGAAACTAAACATCTCCGACACGGTGGAGGTGGTCAGGGATGTTGCAAGCAATGCGAAGTCCAAAATATATTCAGCGGTTTCGTTGTAGGTTATTAAAAAGTATAGAGCGAAGAGAAGTGACAGAAAAATGAGCAGAAAATGAGCAAAGGTTCGTGAAGAGAGTAGTTAGTCAGACATATACTAAGGTGTATAGAAAAAAAGTTTCTGGTCCGACGTGAGGGAACACAAAAATATAGAGTATCTAGTAAATTAGTAGAAATGACTTCACCGTTGACTAGTTTATGGAGAAAGACAATGCCAAATACCATAGCCTAAGGTTGAAAAGTGAAGGACGGTTAATAAGGAGAAGTCTGTCAGAATAAGAAGGTAGGTGAAGAATCGGGTCCCAATTAAGACCGCGTAACGCGAACATAAGGAATTGCTTCTTAACCGATTCAATACTACGCTGGTGAACATCATATTGAGGGTTCCAGACTGCCGAGCAATATTCCAAAGTAGGGCGAACTTACGAAGTGTATAAAACCTTAGATACGCAGGGGTAATCAAATTCTTTGACCCAACGTTTTATGAAGCCAAGAAGACTGCATGCTCTATTGACAATTGAAGATATATGAAAATTAAATGAAAATTTTGAGTCAAAAATAACGCCTAAGTCTTTGAATAATGGTACACAATCTAACCGAACAGACTTAATAGAGTAATGAGCGAGGAACGGAGACAAACGACTGAATGTCATAAAAGAGCACTTTGAGTCATTAAGGTATAATTTATTAACGTGGCACCAATCACAGAATGCACAGGTAAATAACAGTGGGCTTAGACATCTGAGGTAACTCGAACAGTTATAGATATTGAGGAACGAAAAGACACCTCTTGGGTTCTACCAATAAGCTTCGTAAGAAGCATAGAATGATCAACCGTATCGAAAGCCTTACTGAAGTCGGTAGAAATAAAATCAGTTTGGCACTTTTTAGGGAAGCCATGGTGTAAAAGGGAAGTCAATTCTAAAAGGTTGGTAAACGACGAACGACCTTCCATGAAGCCATGCTGACAAGGAGAAATAGTGAATCTGGATATGTGTTGAAGGCAAGACGTAATAATTTTCCAAACAGCTTAGGTATTAGGCCGATTTGTTGCCCTTTTTATAAAGCGGAATACTAAAAGACTCCTTCCAAAAATCAGGAAAACTACAAGTCTTACTCGATATAAAGAATAACCGAGATAAAATAAAAAACATTATAAGGGTGCAACCTGGAATACTATCAGGCCCGGGTACGAAGGAAGACGCCATAGATGATAGGATACAAGAACATGCAATTTAAATGTGGGATTAAGAAGGGACAGGATGTGGGATACGAAGCAGTAGTAGAATAAGTCGACTTAAAAAGAATTTAGCAAACAGATCTACAATATCTGAATCATTATTAGCTGTCTGGGTATTAAGTTTGAAGGTGGTAGGTAGTAAATTAGAATCTTTAGGGGTTCTGATAGAATTCAAGTCTACAGGACACGATATAATTTTTGTGGTATTGAGTAATAAAGATATCAAATTGAGATTTCGCTACCCAATAATTTGCATAGTCAAGAATTGAATTATTTCTATTTAATATTACGGAGATTAGATTGCCTTTGTGTGAACTAGAGCGGCGTAGTGAGGCGATAGAGACATTCACATAAGGAACGGAATTATGAAATAAGGTTGTAACGATCCTTTTTCGTCCTTCGGGATATTTACGTTATCTCTTGGGCTAGGTTCGGCACAACAAATTTATTTTGTGCCCCGGTGAAATTAAAAACACGTTTGATTTCAGTTGTTGATGCTTCTATGTATGTTTATTCAAAATCACTGGTGGGCTCGTTTGGATATGACAGTTTCTCTACGGTAGTTCTGGACTTGGACAGCGTTGGTGAGTTACTTCGAATCCCTCGTCGTCCCTTCTCGCCTTCCTCTTGGTCCTGTAGCCATTGCTGGTTATCGTTTCGGCCTGTATCGTGTGCTCGACTTGTGTTTCACACCTCTGCACCCCTTTCGCTAGGCTCGTTGAGATGGCTTTTGCTTTATGGCTTTGGGACAAATCCCGTAGCTATTTTCACGAAGCAGGATGTTCCTCAGCAATTGGTACTCATCAGAATAAAGAGATCCTGGAATTTCGGCAGTAGGATATATCCTCGTGCCTACCACTGACTTTGGATACTCCTGGAAATGCTTGGCTTCTCTCAAATTTACTCTAGCCTGGGTACGGTGTTTGTTGTCCTAATTTAAGGACTTGTTGCTATCTGGTGAACTTGACAGGTTACTCGTAAGACCTGTATAGTTCCTAGCTTTCCTTTGCTCCTTGTGTTTCCTTGATAAGTTCTTAAGGTTACTCGTAAGGCCTTAATTACTTGTTACTTGATCACGACTTAATGACTTGATGATTACTCTGATTTGTGCCGCCTTTATATAGGCAGCTTCTTTGGCTTCAGGCACTGGCTGGTGTAGTACCGCTATACAGCTGGTATTTTTCCATCGGCCTTCTACTTTCACCCACTTGTTGCTAGAGGGCTTCCCCAATGTTCATCCCTCCCCCTTCGGCTTGCATATTCCCCTATCCAATCCACAAACCATTATCGTTTCACATATTCATGCATGCCCCGCACCCGTTTCACGGCCCTGCTTGGCCCTCACTTTTGTTCTCTTTCGCTTACAAGATTTTTGGCTGCTCGCAATCTAACTGCTTTCGTTCTCATGTGCGTGACGTAGGCAGAGAGCACCCTATTGGCCACCGGTACTCTCCCTCGCTGTCGCTCACGCATAGTGTACGTGTAATGTGCGTGTATGCTTATTCAGCGTATACTCATAAGCACAGTATGCTAATGCATGCATCTCTATTATTGCCTCTCTGTGCTCTTGATTTATCTTACGAGGCTAATGCCCTCTTTTTGCATGCAATTATGCCCTCAAGCCTGGTTCCATTTTCTCTTATACAGCCGATATCATGCATTATGCCTCCCATGCATCTTCCCGCTTGTACGAAATTGCCAGCGGTCGCATGCGGTTCGATCGGTCATGTTTGATCGTAAATCCTGAGTTCGAGTTGGTTCGATCGAGCCGTGTTGGACTTGGTTGCCTATCGTATGTGTGCATGTCGTCTTTTCGCATTATGCTTCCCACGCATCTTCCCGCTTGTACGAAATCGCCAGCGGTTGCGTGTGGTTCGACCGGCCACGTTTGATCGTAAACCACTTGTATTGAATCGGTTCGATCTATCGGCAGCAGGTTTGGTCGTATATCGTATGTTTGGTTTGTGTCTCGGCTGTATCTTGTATCTGGTGCATCCTTTGCACCGTTGGATTGCGTTGCTGCTGGCTTGTTGTGTGGGATATTATAATTAATTATAATGTTCCTCACAAGGTTGCTAAGAAGACTAAAATTTGTTTTACGAAAACATCTACGACGAGAAACTGAGATGTTATTAAATGAATTAGTAACGGAATTGTAAAAAATAATATCTTCAATGGTAGGGTGATAAGGATCTTCAGGCTTCACAAGGGGATCTGTTTGAGATACAGAGCTCACAGTGGGATCCAAGACAATGTAAAACAAGATCAAGGATTCATTTTAAGTAGAGAATTCAACTGATATAACGGACATTCAAGTAGGCTATTAAGAAAAACATGTTGAGACGAAGAAATTAAGAAAGAGTGATTATCATCGACCAGCCAAGAAATAATAGGCAAGTTAAAATTACCTAAAATTATAAGGAAATCATGGGTCATGATATCAGAAGCTGAAAGAATATATGAACAGAAATATAAAAGATAAAGTTGGAACATTTAACTTCGACGCAAATAAACTCAACGTGGGTTACCAGAACATTAGAGGACTGAAATCCAAACTTCCTAATCTCTATGTAGATAGCGTTTCTTTTGAGCATAACATTCTAGCTTTTACAGAGACGTGGCTAAAACCTGATATTGCTGATGCATTGGTTTTTTCCACAAACTTTTCTATATTCAGACGTGACCGGATTTCTCGCATAGGTGGTGGCGTTCTAATAGCTGTTGGTGGTGCTTTATCATCTGAAATGATTCAATTTTCTAGTACCCAGGAGATTGAGTTTGTCGGTGTTATAGTAAATTTTAAATCTTTTAATGCTTTTATTACTTCTTCCTATATTCCACCATTGTCAGACTTTAAACCATTTAGAGGCAATTCAGTTTGTCTCCTCTTTAGTTTCTAGTCAAGACATGCTCATAGTTGTAGGTGATTTTAATTTGCCCGCTTTAGCATGGCCACTAACAGATGAATCTACCATGTTGCTGCCCTCTTTGTCACATGACTTTATTGATGGCCTTCTAGGCTTATCTATATCCCAAGTCAATCCTGTCTTAAATTCTAATGGAAAATCGTTAGATCTTATTTTTGTATTGGATTCTTCTTATTGTGAGGATTCTAGGATCGAACTTTTTCTTCTTGCAGAAGACAAATTTCATCCTACATTAAATTTAAAAATTGATCTGCCCTTGCTTTCACCATTACTTGGTTCAAATGAGTTACCTCTAACTAGGTGCATTCGTAAGACTGATTTTGTCACCCTTAATGAAGACATTACTACTACCGATTGGTCTTATCTGTACACATGTAGAGATATGAACTGGAGCGGCTTAACAAACCTCCCTGGTTCTCTCGAGAGTTATCCAATCTGAAAAATGAGAAGACACGATATTATAAGAAGTTTCGAAAAACACATCGTTCATCAGATTATGCTCTGTATACAGTCGCTCGTTAAAAATTCATAATGCTTAATACACAATCCTATAAGAATTATCTTCAGCGGTGTAATCTTCAGTTTTCTTCTGACCGTAAACAATTTTATAATTTTGTTAATTCTAAACGTAAGACCTCTGTGCACCCATCTTTTTTGTCTTTTCAAAATAAAAAAGCGAGCACTTATCATGCAATTGCCGATATGTTTGCGAGTTTTTGTTAAAAAAACTTATTCCTCAACGGAATATCGAGCAAGTCCGTATCCTTATCATTTAGAAAAGGCTAATTGCATTTTCAATCCAGTGTTTGATGAAAGTTCTATTCTAAGCGAACTTAAAGCGAACGATGTCAAGCTTTGTCTTACTTATAAAGATACAGATTCATATTGTCGGCTACAAGCTGATCTTAAAAACTTTCAATCCTGGTGCCAGTTTAAACGTCTAAATCTTAACACTACCAAATGTAAGGTAATGCATTTTTTTCGTAACTCTCCTCAACTGGTCACTTATTTTCTAAACAATAGTCCTTTAGAACGTCTAAATAATATGAATGATTTGGGCGTACTTATGGACCATAAGTTAAATTTTAACACCCATATTTCCACCACGGTCGCAAAGGCCATGAGTGTCCTGGGTTTCATAAAAAGATGGTCAAAATAATTTGATTATCCCTATAAAAGTAAAGTTCTTTTTACTTCCCTTGTCCGTCCTATTTTAGAGTATGGATCTTGCATTTGGTCTCCTCAATGTGAGTCGCACCAGATTAGACTTGAATCCGTTCAAAAGCAGCTCTTGCTGTTTGCTCTTCGTGGCTTAAGCTGGGATCGCAATGTGAATTTGCCTTCGTATTCTAGTAGACTTCTCTTGATTAACCTTCCTTCCCTAATTAACCGTAGAATTATGCTTGGTGTTATTTTTATGCACAAGCTCCTAATTGGTGATATCGACTCGCCTAAGTTATTAGCTCAGGTAAATCTGTCGGTACCGTGTAGACGGTGTAGATATCCTTTGATACCTTTATCCCTTAGTCGTTGTTCTTCTGCCCTGCATGAACCTGTTAGGGTCCTCTGCTCTGATTATAACCTTCTATTCCCTGTAATTGGCTCAGAGCTTTCTATTAATATAATTAAAACTTCTATCCTATCCCATTTAGTTAATAGATAGCTATAGTATTATTTATTTATTTGTTTGTCTGTTTTTTCTATTGTGTATTTGTCCGCGATTCGTGCCGTGCGTTATACGGTTGCACCCCTCGGTCGGTCGGGTGGGAGGTGGGCAGTTATCTGCTTAAGCTCGCGCGTAATAGGCTTTGTCCTGGTGTCGTAGGGGCCACTTGAACGTACTGCGCATAGTATCGTCAACGTCCGCTAACACCTAAGGGCAGATCAATAGGCACAACACTTGAACACAGATTCGAGTTGACAGCAATGAGTACTCCACCACCATGACGACCAACACAATCAAGCCTATAAGAAATAAAGTTATTAGAAAGAATTTAGTTATTTACAAAATCTAATATGTCAGCCGAAAAGGTTTGGCTATCACAGAAGAAGAGTTCCTCTTACATTCTTAATGAATGCAGAGACTAGAAGTTATAAGTTTTTCGAAGCAGACAATGAAAAAGATAAATTAGGAAGGCAACGGGCGGGAGCGCCCAAAATAAAAGTTTCCCTTGTTTTAGCCGTTTCTTAACTCCGCTACGTTTCCCTTTAGGCATTGCTTATCACCTCTACTCATTCGGTACGTTTTTCCCAATCCGTTCCAGTCAATTGTGTGGATATTCGGGTGCTGTTTGGATTGGTTTTTATTAATTCAGTGTTTAAATTTCTACTTCTCTCCGTCCTTCAGCTCTCCCTTCAGTTTTGTAGTCCCGTTTGATGTCTCTGCTTTAGTTTACTTCTTTTTCTGTAACAATTGTCTTACTAGTGACACCGGCAGAGGAGCGGTCTGCTTATGTATTTTTACATATATGTATAAGGCTAGCGAAGAGTCGCCAGGGAGAGATTGTATCATATTTGCTTGGTGACAGAGCAGTCGCGCGTGTTAGATATGCGGACTCAGCACTCATGGGTGGTCTTTTTACCAAAAATTCATGGTACTTGAATTTGTATATATAAATATAGTAACCAAGTACTGGAATATATTTGTAATATTATTTATGTATTTCACTGAATACAGTGAGTAATCGATATGTCAACATGCTGAAATACTGCAAGTGACCACGACGCCATTATTTTTGCAGTAGAAGAGTCTAGCTTTCAAATTCAGTTGCTTTTTCATTTTGACATTAGACAATATAAAAACCAGAGGGCCGGGGTTAAATTCGACCACGTCGAAGTTTGTGTACCCTTGCAACTGTTTTGGTAATTCTTTCCTTACCCATAGCCATCAAGGTGTAAAAACGTTTTATCCAAAAAGTCTAATGTCTGCGAAAGAACGGCCTTCAATCTTAGCATAGGATATAGCGAACTTTTTGATGAAAGTCACTGTTTTATCACAGTTTCTTCGATCAATGGCTTCAGTGGGTGTGGTGGTGTAAGTAATGGATCCAGTTTGACTTTTCCACTTGCGCAGCATAAACCAGCCTTTTCTCTTTTCAACTTTAAAGCATGGCAATATCGGCATACAGTTGTCATTGGTCCAATTTCTAAATTGTCATCATCACCACGCGTTGTCTCAATCGGCCATTTTCTCTTAGTATATTTAGTCTTTCTAACTCCGGTCGATACACGGAAAGCTGTCATAAAACCCATTTTATTCGCGCAGGCGAATATAGATTCGAAGTTTTCTTTGCTATAAACCTTACAGAGCTCGAGACCTTTCCAACAAATGCAAAACCGTGGAAATCGGTTCATGCGTTCTGGAAGTATAGCGTCAGGCAGGAAAACCCGACTTATGTTTATATATAAGATATAAGGCGTCATATTTGTTCGCCTACTTAAAGATTTTTTTCTCGCAATTTGCAAAATTTTTCACTATGCACATTAAAACAAGGGTATAAAAAACAAGTGAACCACCCTTTCACATATACAGCCCACACTAAGATGTTTCTTTTGTCCCGCGCCACATTATAAAACTGGGCCATATCCAGCGAACACTTCGATAAAGAAAAATATATTACATATATAACAAAATATATTAATTTTTTTATATTCATCCAATCCCTCTTCTTATTTCCACAAGAACGTTGAAACACATATATGTACGTATTTAAACATTATTAGTTTTCGACTAAGCGAAGACACATAATATCTTTACATACACATGCATATATATGTACATATATTCCATATTTCAAATTCCATATATATTCATATTTCCATATATATGTCGGGTCACTTTTATTTTCGGCCATTTTAGCGCAGCGAGTTTCGATCGCACTCGAGTTCAGAATTGTACTGCCTTGAATCTGAACTCTCTTCTTTGTGCCTACCATCGAACCACACTCGGCGACAGCGTCAGAACGCTAACGCCCCGCTAAAACGGTACTTCTTAAAGCGACAAAGTACAAGCAACCAATCACAACACAATTAGAGGCTGACGCAATATTACAATAATGATGAAATTGTCTTTAATAAGAAATATCCAAAACTACAACCACACGCACACAAACTCGACATGCGGCGACACACGCAAAACCACAACCTCACACATACAAACTCGGTATGCGCCGACATATATATATATTTTACATATCCAAATACATGTATACATATTCTATAAAATTTGAACGCTTCGCAATTCGAATGAAATCAACAATCACGATGTTAAATATTCGCACACAAATCTATGTAGCTATGTAGCGAAAAATCACGTGAACCACCCTTTCACATATACAGCCCAAACTTACAAGGGGAACTTCAGGTATGCGAATCACCGATTTGGATGAATTTTGGATATGTTGTAGAATACCCCGTCATTTGAAGCTGTGAGAAATATTTCGGCACACTATTTTATATGATATGATATGATATAGTCACCCGATATTGATCAAATTTGGCACAATTATTAATAAGAACACAAAACTGACCAATACCAACTTTTATGACAATTGCTGATAAAATAACGAAGTTATTGAGAAAAGTCACTGTTCGTGACTTTGACGTTTGTATGGGAGCTATATGATATAGTGGTCCGATCCGGCTGAATCCGAGATATACAACGCCTGCAGTATACACAAGCCTACGTTCTGTAGCTCTTACGGTCTCGGAGGAATTCGCGTTGATCCAGACAGACGGACGGACGGACATGACTTATTGAACTCGTCTCGTCGTGCTGATCAAGAATATATATACTTTATATGGTCTGAGATGCTTCGTTCTATGCGTTGCACACTTCTGACTAAAATTAATGTACCCTTTTTGCAAGGGTATAATGAAGTAAGTCGTCTCGCCAACTTAGGTATATCATACACCAGTAAAACAAATATTTCAAATTTGTAATAACAAATGCATTTGCCTATTTTAAACAAATTCTGTTCACATGCTTTTTACAAGCATATCTTAGTATCTCGCTCACTCATGCATATGAGCACCCTAGCGCCACCACCCGACAACGGCCAACTCCGGCCTTATGGAAAAACGTTTATATGCATAACTTGGCTATTTTTAGTCCGATTTTGATCAAATTTGGTATTTTGCTGGGTATTAGTATCAAATTTAAGTGTGCCAAATCCAAAAGTTAAAAAATTACGGGAGATAATCGATTTTTTCAAATTTCGGGGTCGGAAAGGGGCGGGGCAAAAATTTGAAATAAACTTGATCACCCTACATACTACATGAGCCTACATACCAAATTTGGTGGCTCTATCTCTTATAGTCTTTGAAATCTAGGCGTTCATACGGACGGACGGACGGACAGACGGACAGACGAACATGGGTAGATCGACTCGGCTGCTGATACTGATCAAGAATATATATACTTTATGGGGTCGGAAAAGCTTCCTTCTGCCTGTTACATACATTTTGGCGACTTTAATATACCATTCCACCCTATGAGTGTATGGTATAATGAAACATAAAAGGATAAATAAACAACTACAATGAATTTCTAATTATAATCAACAAACACTCACCACAAGTTATTTGCCTCCAGGAAGAAACTCACATTTACAATATACCATTTCCCATATCTGTCCCAATAAATTACCAAATGTATACCAACAAAGCCGATTTGGTGGAGTAGCAGTATTAGTCCATAAGTCTATACAACACAGTCTAACAAATCTAACACATATCTTCGAAACCATCGCAGTAGAATTTATATCACAAACAAAAATTAACATTCTGTCAACATACATACCTTCAAATAAAACCTTCTCACTAAACTCCCTAAACAGTAACTTTGGAACCCTCACCAACAATCAACTTGTCGTAGGCGATTTCAACAGTTGGCACAACAGCTGGGGATCACCAAGAGACAACAAAAAAGGACGAACTCTAGACAAATTTCTCCAGAACACAAATCTCACGATACTCAACAACGGCTCCCCAACCCACCTCTCCACCCACAACACATTTACCCACACTGACTTATCTCTATGTTCCCCCCAACTTATCCCCTACACCACCTGGAAAACCATCGAAGATCTCCACGAAAGTGACCACTTTCCAATCTTAATCTCAATGTAGCTTCAACAACCATCAACGCACAACCAACTAACCAGCCGCTTTAAAATCAAAGAAGCCAACTGGTCATTATTTACAAAAAAAAAACTGAAGAGGCAAACGATCATATACCTACCAGCACAATTATCAATAAAGAAGCCGCATCGATCAATAAAATAAAACTGCAAGCTGCCTACAACAGTATCCCACTAACATCCCCCCACCAGGGCAAGAAAAACACTCCTTGGTGGAGTAGAGTCCTGACTGAACTAAGAGCAAACAAATTCAAAACCTTGAGTAACTTCAAATAAAATAATAACACAGACAATCTTCCCAAATACAAAAGAGCTAATGCACTTTTCAGGAGAGAATTAAAAGTGTCAAAAACCAAAGCCATGACAGACTTTACTACCACAATTAACCCTAACAATCCCACCGACAAAATTTGGGAAAATATTCGACGACTTCGCGGAATCAATCCACCTAAAACCATACACTGCATCACAGACACATCTAACAACTCTTTTACAACGGATACAAAGGCTATATCACATTTATTTGCACTATTCTGGTCCGATCAATCTTATGATAAAAACTTTAGCCAAGAATTCATTGCGAACAAGTACACGAACAAACTAACCAACTATCAGATATCACTCAGATAGAACTACTCTCAGCATTACACTTTACATTACAGAACATCTTTAATAACAATATCATTCCACAAACAAACCAAACCAGGTCTAGATATCCCCACATTAAAGCCCAAATCTGACAAAACACTAATTTTCAGCTTCCGACCAATCTCACTTAACTGTTGTCCAGCCGAAACACTTGAAAAAACACAACCTAATACATCCTAACCGATCAAGCTTCAAATACGGCAAATCAGTTTCCGACGGTCTGCTCCTTGCAGACCACCTGATAACCAAGTCGTTAAGAAGCAAAAAGCACACCTCTATCATTGCCCTTGACTTCTCTAAGGCCTTCGACATATATAGTAGCAGACTATAGTAGACTAATTAATCAACTGGAAAGTAGGCCCAAAAATTGTAACCTTTGTCCAAAACAAACAGGAAAATCAAAATTAAAATTAAAAACACAATAAGCTCCCCATATTCTTAATGCAAAGGCATTCCCCAGGGATCCCCAATATCAGTAATTCTCTTCCTCATCGCCAATAACAAACTTTTAAATATCATCCACCTACAGAAAGATATTCAATTTAGCGCATACACCGATGACTTCTTCCTGATAATCTCCCACGATAAAAAAAAAAAAATCCTTATCACAACATTGACACACTCTTCTCCAACATCCACGAGTCGTGCCTATACTCAGGAGCCCTACTATCCCCATAAAAGTTCCAACACCTCCACATATGGCGAAAGCAGAACTGCACCATATCAAAAATTTGCATATCATGCAACAACACCCAAATTCCCACAGTTCCAAGTCTAAAACACCTAAGATTAAAAATAAACAGCAAAAAGAGATGGGACTCACATATCAAAAATATCCCACCAGCACTAAACAACAAACTGAATAACTTTCAGTGCCTAGCAAGCCCGAAATTTAACTGCAACACAAACACACTAATATTACCAAATCAACCCTAATAACAAAAGTGGACTACGCTCTTTTCATCTACGGCCACTGCCCCAAATCAACACTCAATAAAGTAAAAACAATATTTAATGCTGGCATACGCATACCATTAGGAGCAAACATACCCACAATAGAACAAAAAAGACACTTTCTCACAATCAAAACCTACAAAACCCTACTACACAGTTCAAACAAACCACTACACAAATACTTAAAAATATAAAAGATAGCAACCAAAAAAGAAACAAACTAACAACTACCTTAGAAAAAATCGCAGACCCATGTAAAGAGCACCCTCTCCATCATCAACACCACATTACACAAATTTAACAAACCCAACATAAGTCCAAACACATATAGACAACTTTTCATGGACTATAAAAACAAACACAATAGCGACACTTTCCTATACACAGACGGATCACTTCAAAGAAACACAGCTTGCTTTGCAATCACCATTGAAAATGAAATTCTAAAAAGAGGCACGTTGCCTCCATTCTCATCAATCTGTTCAGCCGAAACCATAGCTATTTTAAAAGCAATTATCCTAATCGCAAAAAAAAAAGAAAACTTTAGTATCTGCTCTGACTCTCTATCATCTATTAAATCCATTTGCAACATCAGCAACAATAACACTATGCAACAAATTAAAGGTTATTAAAATCAAACCGAACCGGACCTTATTTTTCTGAAAGTACATGTATTCAATAGCAAAACCCTATTTGGGTTTTTCAAAGTTAGCTCGTTTTTTTTTTTTAAGCGAGTTGAAATTTTTCATTTTGGGGGTATTTTTTAGCTTGTCATATGAGCTAAATATGACTTATATATCGATTTCTTCTTCATTTATACGACCTAATTCATCCTTGTTAATGGCTAAATAAATTGATTTTATGAATGTTATATAACCCAAAATGACTTTTACAGCTACAGTTCTAGAAAAAATTACAAGTAAGGCCTTTCTTAGAGTAGTTTTGGAAGTATTTTTAATTTAGAACTATTTTTTGTGAGAATAATATCAATTTAAAACAAACGAAGTAAGTAAGTCGTCTCGCCGACTTAGGTATACCATACACCTGTAAAGCAAATATTTCAAATTTATTAAACAAATGCATTTTCACATGCTTTTTATTACAAGCACCAGACAACGGCCAACTCCGGCCTTATGGAAAAACGTTTATATGCATAAATTGGCCATTTTTAGTCCGATTTTGATAAAATTTGGTATTTGGCTGGGTATTAGTATCAAATCAAGTGTGCCAAATTTGATTCCACAAGGTAAAAAATTACGGGCGATAATCGAGTTTTTCAAATTTCGGGGGCAAATATGGGCGTGGCGAAATCTTTATACATACAAAATGAGCACATTTACTAAACAAGTATACATACTAAATATGGTGTCTCTAGCTGCAAAAGATTTTGAGATAAACGTTTTTTTTTAATTGCGGGGGCAGAAAGGGGCTTGTCAAAAATTTGAAATAAACTTGATCACTCTACATACTACATGAGCCTACATACCAAATTTGATGGCTCTATCTCTTATAGCCTCCGAGATCTATTCGTTCATACGGACGGACGGACGGACAGACGGACGACCATACGGACATGGCTAGATCGACTCGGCTGTTGATACTGATCAAGAATATATATACTTTATGTGGTCGGAAAAGCCTCCTTCTGCCTGTTACATACATTTTGTACTTTCAGAAAAAAAGGTCCGGTTCGGTTTGATTTTTGATGTTGCACAGTGTAATATATACCCCACAACCATCCGGACCATACTTAGCAAAACTGCCCCAGAATTAAACTTCTCTGAATTCCCAGCCACAGCGGCATTAAAATGAACGAATTAGCCGACACTGCTAAAAGACAAATTAAACCAACAACTCAAACGCAGCATAGAGCACTGCCTAAAAATACTACCTAAAAAATATCAAACAAAATAGCATCACACGCAACGACCAAACTAAAATTTTAAGACTGCGACTAGGACACACAAAGCTTACACTACGACACCACATCATCTCCGACAACATCCCACCATGCCCAAACTGGCAAATAACAGCTGATCATAACATAAAACACATATTAATAAACTGTCCCGCAACATTACACCAAAGAACACAAATCTTTGCAAACACATGTCCCCTACTTATGATCTCAAATCCAACCAACGAAAACATTTCTAAAATTATAAAATACCTCAAACTTTCCAAAAACTATAATTTATCATATTTATAACCCATATTTATCATATTTATAACCCACCCAGCAGCTTAAACTTTAAAACAATTTTAACAACTTGGTAGTTTTTGCGACCTTTGTGTTGTTATCTTAAGATTTTATCAGGCTAATTTGCCCTGAAGACGGTTACCGCTGCGCAACCGAGATATATCGGAGAAAAAATAAATTAACCAGAGGGCCGGGATTAACTTCGACCTTTTCGACTTTTATGACAATAGCTATAAAATTAATGAAGTTATTGAGAAAGTCACTGTTCGTGACTTTGCCCTTTTGTATGGGAGCTATATGATATGGTCACCCGATCATGATCAAATTTGGCACAATTATTAATAAGAACACAAAACTGACCAATACCAACTTTTATGACAATTGCTGATAAAATAACGAAGTTATTGAGAAAAGTCACTGTTCGTGACTTTGACGTTTGTATGGGAGCTATATGATATAGTGGTCCGATCCGGCTGAACAATTTCAAAAAATTTCAGCTCTTTAGCTCTTACGGTCTCGGAGGAGTTCGCGTTGATCCAGACGGACGGACGGACGGACGGACATGGCTTATTGAACTCGTCTCGTCGTGCTTATCAAGAATATATACATATACTTTATGTGGTCTGAGATGCTTAGTTCTATGCGTTGCACACTTCTGACCAAAATTAATATACCCTTTTTGCAAGGGTATAAAAACTACTTGTTATTTTTATTTGGAACAAATGACCTGAAGCCTGATAAAATCTTAACACAATTTTAACAACATTTCTTAGGTTTTTCAAAAATAAATTTTACTGTACCTGCTTTATTGTCAGAAGCATGTTCAGTAGAATTTACCGCAATTTGTTTTTTACTTTTAGAAAACTAAGAAAGAACCGTTAACTTTTTCTGTGTGCTCGCATCTTTGTTTGAATTTTTGTGTATCAAAATTATAGCACACAGTAGCAAATTTGACTTTATTAAGTGCAGAGCAGATATTTGGATTTACAGACATTGTAATTAAGTGAATTTAAATAATTTTTTAAGAAATGCCGCTCGGAAAACAATTATCGGATTATGAAAAGGGCCTTATTCGAGTATTGCACTAAATTTGAAAAGAAGTCGAAGTGTAATTAAAAATTATTTGGAAAATCCCCAAGAATATGGATCAAGGAAACGAACTGGGCGAAAACCGCAGCTAAGTGAGCGCGATAAACGCAAAATTATTAACAAAGCCAGCAACAGCTCAACCTCTTCTAGAGCTTTGGCCTCACATGTGGGTGGATCCGCATCAGCGATGACTTTTTGGCGAGTACTTAAGAAGGCAGGAATCATAAAGAGGTCTAAACTGACCAAAGCCCCCATGTTGCTAAGTCGAAACAAGGTTGCACGACTTGACTTTGCCGAAAGACATACTGCGACCGATTGGACAAACGTGCTTTTGAATCATCCTCTTATGGCTTACAGTATATTTTTAAATTTTTACCCTAACAGGTCATATTTTCTGACAAGAAGATGTTCAACCTAGAAGGTTCCGATGGGCTTAATTCTTATTGGTATGATTTGAGAAAGGATCTCATGTTTTTTCAAGGAGAAACTTTGGACGTGGTTCCGTATGGATTTGGGGAGCATTTTGTTCCTTTGTTCCTTCCTTGGTACCTTGCAATTGAAGTTTGTAACAAGCCGAATAAACAGTATCAGGTATATATTCAAAAATGGATCTCATTCCATTTTTAAGAGAATTTCTTAAGAAACCAATGGTTTTTCAACAGGATAATGACAGAATCCATGTGAGCAGACGTACAAAGGAGTATTTGGAGGAATGTCATGTTGATGTCCTTAATTGGCCAGCGTGTTCACCAGATCTCAACCCAATAGAAAATGTCTGGGGTATTCTTGCAAGACTGGTGTATGCAAATAATCGCCAATTTGAGACAGTTGGAGATCTTAAAAGGCAAATTTTAAATGAATAGCAAAGTCTCGAAAAAGACCTTTTATTAAATTTAGTGGCTTCAATGAGGAAGAGAATTTTTGAGTTAACTAAAGCAAATGGAGGCCTTACTAAATATTAATAATATTTGTTTTTCCATCTTTTTCCACCATCTCCATCATTTTCCATCGCAGCGGTTTCCGATTTTTTTTTTTTTGACAACTACATGAAATTGGGCTATAATTTTGATACAGCAAATGGGGCTTTTTTTTCTTTGTTGTTCCTTCTTTTCAAGATTTTGAGGGTCATTTGGGAAAAATATTCAGCCAATGTGTTTTTTTCTCTTAAAAGTGGGTTATAAATATGATAAGCACTGTAAATTAAGCAAAATGTAAATAGTTGTATTTATGTAAAACATTACTAGCAAACTCTACATAAAAAACCAGCCAAAGGCCCTCGAAGCCAGCGCTTTAATCTTAAGTTAGACTTAATTTCGATTATATCTAACTTCTTAAAGAAATAAATAAATAAACAATTAAATTGTGATAGTTTTTTGCGACCTTTGTGTTGGTATATATTGATTAAAATAAAAATAAAAAACTCGCAGTTTTTAATATATTTTTATACCGATATATTTCGGTTGCGCAGTGGCAACCGTCTTCAGGGCAACTACAATAAAGTACAAGAAACATTTAATAATTATGTGACAATTAACTATGTTTTACATACATTATTTGACACGACAGCACCGTCTGACGTGGAGTTACGAACTAATTTTTGTCAACTAAATGTCTGTATATGTGGGCGCAAATGTCAGTATCAGTCTTAAAATTGAGTCGTGTGGCGCTCGGAGTATTAATGATGTGTAGCATCTCCATGGTAAACCTTTTGTTGTAGTGTCGCTCTTCATCCAATATATATATTCAAAATTCGGTGCATGGCCACTCGTTGCACAGTGTGTCATTAGTGCTGTTTTTGGTGTGACAGAATAATTTCTCATTTTATAGTCAGATTTATGTTGTGAAATCCTAGTTTTTAATTTCGATTTGGTCGTCCCTATGTATATCTTATTACATGGTATGTTTCCTTGTCCATTGTATGGAATTTTGTATATTATACTACTTCTATTTGTCGACTTTATCTTGGATTTCGCATTATTGAATATGTCTTGAGTGTATTGTCAGGTCTATGTGCTATTTTTATTTCATCTTTGTCATAACATTTTGAATGTGATAGTCTTTCTGATAATTTTGGTACATAAGTGACAGATAAATAGGTCTTTTTAGATTTGTCAGTAGGAGATTTATGTTTCTTAAATAATGTCTTGATTACATTGTCCGGAAAATCGTTGTCCTTTTTAAAATATTTATTATTTCCTTTTTCGTTTCTTCATGGTATATTTTATCGGAAATGTTAAGCATCCGTTGTATACAACTCCTTGCTGTATTTATTATCATCGTCATAGGGTGTTTTGAGTTAAAATTGATGATTCGTCCTGATGCTGTTGGCTTCATATACCATTTTAATTTTAATGCGTTTCCTCGTCTGATGATCATAGAGTCCAAATACGCCAATTTTCCATTGTCTTCTAGCTCAAAAGTGATTTTGATATTCCTGTCAAAAGAATTTAGGGTGTCCAGTGTTTTATCGATGTCATCTTGGTGTATTATTGAATAAATGTCATCCACATATTTTGTCAATAATCTTGTTGGTCTGGTTAGTTTATCCATAGTGGTGTCCAAAAAATTTTCCATAACGATGTCCGCAATGACTGGTGAGGCCGGGGATCCCATCGGCATTCCTTTTATTTTATAGTTGGATTTTTTATGTTATAGTTAGAGTCCAATGTTATATTCTTTAAAATTTGTATAATGTATGAAACTCCATAAGATGGCGAGCCGATTGACGAACAAATTGGTCCCTTTTTTGTGTATTTTTGGTAGTCCATATATTCTTGGTGAGATCGCCGTAGTTGTCGTCATTCTGTTCTTTTCAATCTTTGAAATAAAACCCATCTTATGCAGTTTGTCCACCAGATTGTTGTTCTTGGTCTGCAAACGTGTTGTTGGGTCTTTCCTGAGGATTCTATAGGTGTTTAGTTCCGATAGAATGTTCATCATTCGATGGTCATAATCAGTCTTTTTCATTGCTACCGTCTTATTTCCTTTGTCAGATGTTAATATTAAAATATCGTCATGTTGTTTAAGGAATTTGTATGTCCGTTGAGTTATATCTAATATTGCACGATCTGTTGCATTTATGTATTTACTCGCTCTATGCTCTTTAACCATTAAAGAGAACGCAGTACGCGCTGCTTCTTGATTCTCTTTTTCCCTAATCGTCTGAACTATTTCCTCTCCATCGGCAATGTATTTTATTTTATTTATCAAACTTTGGACTCCACTTCTGTCTCATTTACAAACCAATCGTCAGTTCTGTTGTTGTTCAAGAGAGCAAAGTTCCGTTTATTGTTTAGTCTCTCATGTTTCATCCCATGATGTTCCCGCAATGCTTTTGTTAGTCTATCTACTCCGTTTCGATCTTTCTCCAAAACTGCGCTCATGCTCTGGTCGTCCAGCTGTATACCAAGAGTTTTTGTTGTCTAATCTAATTTGTTGATGAGTCTTTTGAGAGTGTTATGTTATTATGTTGTATAAGAAGGTTTAACATTTTTGTGTGATAGAAAAATGTGTATCTGTCCAATGTTTTGTTAATGTCTGGAACTGTGGTATTGTCCAACTTATTGTATTTTTGATGAAATTTGGAATTAGTTTAGATTTCCTACATTTTAAGAGAAATTTTAAACTACTTTTTAGTCTTACTATTTTTTTGAAGGTAGTCTGATGTCTATTAATTGTTGTTTTTGTCTTGTTGTATTTTAATTTTATTTTCGCAAATCCCATGGTTTGAGTTGCGATCGGCGGGCCATCCGTTGTTGTCATTGTGATAGTTTTTCGCGACCTTTGTGTTGGTATATATTGATTTCATCAGGCTTCAGGTCAAATGATTAAAATAAAAATATTTTGTTTTTTATTTTTTTTTTTTTTATATTTTGATGTTAAATGTGTTTCCGATATCAGCAAAACGTCGATTTCACTTGAGTCTAGGAATAGTTGCCGGGGTCTCTTTCGCGGTGTAGTTTTGAAGGCGTTGAAAGGTGATTTTTGGTCCAGCTGGGGGTTTACGCCCGTTTAGGTGTGATTTAAGATCCTTGAAGACAGGAAATCCTCTGTAGTTGGCTGTGTGGTTCCCTCCACAGTTACTGCATAGTCTTA
Source organism: Drosophila paulistorum (assembly GCA_018152135.1). NCBI lineage: Eukaryota > Metazoa > Arthropoda > Insecta > Diptera > Drosophilidae > Drosophila > Drosophila paulistorum. The sequence continues at coordinate 14,736,671 of JAECXG010000822.1, read as the reverse complement.
GTGCGACGTTGTTTCTGTCCTTGATGCAAATGCCATCTTTATGGTGTTCGCCGCAGCCAACACACACTGACGTAAGATTGCAATTGTTAGAGGTGTGGTTGTATTCCTGGCAGTTTTTACAATGCGGTGGTTGGTATCTCTTATGGGGCTCCTCTACGGTGATTCTTCTGTGCAAAAGGAGCTGAAGGTTGTAGATTGGGTGCACTTCATTTGGATTCGACCGCTTTGCATCTGGTTGGAGCTCGATTTTAAAGAGCGTCTGTGCGACTTTATTCCTGTTGATGATGTTGACAACGGACTTAACCGCAAACCCTTTTTCGGTCAATGCGTCTGCTATTTCTTAAGTTGGGACCGATGGCTCGATACCCTTTAACACAACCTGGAGCCCTTTACTGCTTTTTAGTTGGTAGGTATAGAAGTTGATGTTAGCATTACGGAGGTACTTTTCGATGATGCGGAAATTGTCCTCAGTTTGGGTTTGACATTTAATTTCTTTTATGTTACCCCTGTTGAGAGGGGTTACAACAAAGTTATTTGCTGTTGCTGGTGGGGATCGAGAGAGCTTCTGCCCGAATTGGTGGACATGGCTTTCCCAAAAATTACACACTTTGTTGTTGCAACTTAGTATTTATTGCTATTAGAACAGACTAATAGCAATATGATTCTAAATAGGCGTCTCTGAGGCGACTGAGAGACCTACACAATTTTTGCAAACGCGGTCTTTTTTATTTTTACACCAAATTTTGCGGAGTGCATTAAAAACACGTCTGCACACGGCGGCGGTCAGAATCGAAAGTCAGATTTTGACTTAGATCTTCTTTCACCCATTTTGCAGCATTTTGTTCTGTCTTTACACATGTATTGTTTACATATTTCCACATATTAGTTTTGATCATTAGTGCTTCCATTTGAATTTTCCAAGTATCAAAATTTTCTTGGCCTAACGGCTCTATATGTATACTGGCGACTCATTTTTCTGTTTTGTTTCTTTTTATTCAACTGTTTTTTTTTTGTGTTCTCTTTTGCGCGTTTTTCTTGTCTTTGCTACATAAGCAAAGCCTACCGAGAAGCTAAACAAGCAACGTACAAAAAACGCAACTTTGACGCCACACAAGCGAGACACAAAAATCTTTCTAACCGTACCCGACAACCAAAGGAGGCTACGGTCTGTTGATTGTACTAGACCACTTTATCAAATATCATTGACTATGTTCACCAAAGAAACTAAATTCCTTGTTCATTCAAAGTTTTTTGTTAGTGAATATTTTTCATTTGGAGTTTCGGAGACAATTATCAGTGAAAATAGAGTTTAATTTAAAGCCGAGCTTAACGAATTTCTAACCCAATTGCTGTTGGGGTAAACGCCAAACCTATTAAGATTTACACTTGACTAGTACATTTAACATGTTCGTTACGTTCGGGCTTACATCAGTCTATTTGTTGTTCGCCCTATAAAGTTTTTTTTTGGTCTTGATATGACTACGTAAAGAGCTTCTCAAAAACTTGTAATTGTTAGAAGAGCCTGTTATACCTATATTCAGATCATGGAGTTTAGACTTGGTACGTAAAGAGATTCAACCTAACATTCGCGAAGCCTATAACAAGAATGCTGTTCAGTATAACCTCCGATCCCAGCCTGTATCATTTAATAATGGAAAAAAGGTGTGTAGAAGTAATTTTGCACTAACAATAAGTAAATTTGTAAAAAAATTTAAAACGCTGAACTTGGTAGACAATGTGTGAAATGTTGAATTCGAAAAAACTGGGAAATTGTTACTTTGAAGTAGAAGATTTCCAAGGAAGAGGATGTGGCTCATATCATGCAAAGGACATCAGAAGTTGATTTCCTCTAATATGCCGACCAAGGTTGTTATATTATCGGATGGTGTAATGGTCACCTTTGAAAAAATTAGATGTATTTATTGTGGGCGGTAGATAAATTAACCAATGCCAGAATATTTAGGAGATTCGGGTTTTAGTTTCTTTAGATTAATAATAGTTTATTTATTTCTTAATTGTTTTTATTATTTATTATGGTTATTATTTATTAGATATAATCAATGTTTCCTCGATATTTGTCTTACACTCCTCAACGCTCAGCAACGACTGACTCACACGTCAGACCCGCTAAACTTTCCTCTCTCTCAGAGAGTCAATTAAAATACCGGGATCGAAGAGTAGCAAGAGAGCAAGTGTGACCATCTCTCCTGCTACAACTCGGCCGTCCTGACCGTAAGATCTCCTGATCCTTACATAATTAACGTTACAATAAGTTGAAATCTTATAACTACAAATTAGTTAAGGTACATTACATAAAAGTTTATTACAGTTTTCATTATTTTCATTTGTTTAATTCATAACTTTTAGTCACTTTTTCTTTTACCTATCCAATGTTTTATATTGTGGCTACTCCAAACACCTTGATAAGGGTTACGACTGAGCTGAAAACCTTCCACATCCTTAATTAAAAATCGGTCATTTTTGAGAACCTTGTCTATCACATAAGGCCCTTTGTGTTTTGGAATGAGCTTTTTCGACGCTCCTATAGTTGAATCGAAATTCTTCACCATAATATAATCCCCTGCCTTGTATCCTGTGGGTGCTACCCTTTTGCTATTATACTGCTGTTCATTGTACTTCTGGCTTTGCTTCTGATGTATTTCCCCATCCTTTCTGATTGTATCCAAATTTTTTTGATCATTCACTATTCCTAACTGCTCTAGTCCTTCTCTTAACTCATCTGCGACTTTGCCTTTTTGCTCTACTCCAAAGAGCATTTTGCTCGGCAACTGCTTAATGCTCCTATGAAGTGTGTTATTTAAACAATGTTCAACATTCTCAACTATCAAATCCCAATATATACCCTTCTCTGGTTCCGATAATTTAGCAAGCATAGGTCCCAGTGTACGATTTACCCTCTCAATTTGGCCATTAGCTTGAGGGGAACCTGTGGCAATCTTAATGTGCTTAACGTTATTCTGAGTTACAAACATCTCGAACTCTGATGAGGTGAAACTGCTTCCTCTATCCGATACTATGGCAAAGGGTCGACTGTAGGCCCTAAAATAGTCTTTAAGAGCTAGCACCGCTTCTTTAGTATTCGTCGTCTTTGTTGGATATAGTCTGACGAATTTCGTAAAACCATCAATAATAACAAACAAGTGCTTTTTGCTTCTGCCTGATGCTATAGGACCACAATGATCAATGTGAATTAGCTCAAAGGGCCGATTCCCTTTAGGAATACTGTGCAACATTCCTTCCTCCTTTCCAGACTTTGGAGAATACGCAACACACTTTAAGCAATTGCTAATGTGTTTCACAACTTTCTCCTTAATGTTAGGAAACCAATACGCTTTCGAAATGGCATCCATTACTTTATCTCTGCCGATATGACCTAGTTCGTTATGATACTTGAAAAGGATTGACTCTTCCATTTCACTCGGTACACAAAACAACAACCTCCCGTCATTGGTTTTCCTGTAAATTATTCCGTTTCTCATTTCAAATAATTTATCCTCAGAAAATTCCAACTTTCTTTTTATTGTCTGCAACTTCTCGTCCCTGTTCTGGCATATAACAAGATTGTCTTCAAAACTATTTGTATCTACAACAAGTATGTTCGTACATCTACTAAGCGCATCTACATGTTGCATCTGTTTACCTGCCCTGTGCACTACTTCATAATCATAATTCTGTAGCTCAAGAGCCCATCTCGCAATTCTTGGGCTTAATTCAATTCGATTGAGAGTGAGAGTCAGTGAATTACAATCTGTAAGTACTTTAAAATATCTTCCCTGTAAATACACTCTGAACCTGCGGACTGCATATACTATTGCCAATGTCTCTAATTCGAAACTGTGGTACTTTGATTCTACATCAGACGTCCGTTTTGAGTAATAAAAAACAGGGTGCAGTTTTTTGTCTTCTTTCCTTTGCATTAACATTGCCCCAAAGCCTAACGCGCTCGCATCACAATGCAGCTCTACTTCGTCCTTATGGTTATATATTGCCAACACCGGCGATTCTACTAATTTATCTTTGAGCAACGAAAAACAATCTAGCTCTTCCTTTCCAAATTTAAACATCCTATCTTTCTTCAATAGGTCATAGAGTGGTTTTGCAATTAACGAAAAATTTCTAATAAAACGACGAAAATAAGAAGCCAATCCCAAGAAACTTCTTACTGTGTGAACATTTGTTGGTATGGGAAAGTTCTTAACCGCCTCTAGGCCCTTGTCATCGGCTCTAATTCCCTCCTCTGATATGATAAATCCCAAGTATCTAATGCTGGACTGAAAAAACTCACACTTATCTATACGCAATTCCAGCTTGTTTCTGATTATCCTTCTAAAAACTTCTTTCAGTGTATCCAGGTGCTCTTCGACAGTTCTACTGGCCACCATGATGTCGTCTTGATACACTATTACTTTATTATCTCTAATCATATCTGTAAAAATTTTGTTAACAAATCTTTGAAACCCTGATGAGGAGTTTTTCAGACCCATTGGCATCCTGAGGAACTCAAACTGGCCTAACGGAGTGACGAAAGATGTATATTTAACTGAGTTTTCCTCCATGAACACGTGAAAATAGCCATCTTTTAGATCCAATTTAGAAAAAACTCGTTTGTCGCCAAGCTTGTCTAATAAATCGTCTATCAGAGGTATAGGGTAGTTATCTTTAACCAAAACTTTGTTCAATCTTCTAAAGTCAATGCACAACCTTAGTTCGCCAGCTTTTTTAGGCACTAACACAATGGGTGATGCATACTCCGACTCACTAGGGCGAATGATCTTCTTCTCCAAGTACCCGTCTAACATCGCCTGCAATTTCCCTTTCTCAGAATATGACAATCTTCTAGGCGCACAACTGAATGCCTTCGACCCTTCCACGTTGAGCTTCATTTCACATTTTACATCAGGCACTTCAGGTCTTTGTGCTACCAAATATGATCTCTCAAACAATTGCTCAAACCTTTCCCGGATTTTGAAATCTAATCTTTCACCTATTTTGCAATCAACTCCAGTGTTGAAACACTCGATATTTAATAATTCAAATTCTACTTCGCTTAGAGACTGGACATCAGCAGTTTCTTTTCTCTCTTCACATTTTCTATCAGATCTAAATTTTTCACTGACCAACTCAATAACAGCTTCATTCCTACTTTTCGTAACCATTTTGCTTCTATCTCCATTCTCTGTTTCACTAACAATCTTGCTATCAATTTCATTCACCATTTCGCTAACAATCTCGCTATCATCCCTCTTAACTATTTCACTAACAATTTCCTCGTCTTCCCCTTTGGGGTTACATTCTTTCGTGACTATTCTATTCTTACAATTTTTTGTTTTAACTATTTCATCAACTGTTCTCACAACATTTACATTTCTAGCTATTTGCAAATCTGTATGGCATGTCTGCAATGACAAGGACTCAAACTCCGACCGCTCTCCAAGTTCATTTTCGCCTTCTTTCCTTTCAATCGTAACCATTCTCAAGGCATTTAAGTCTAACTTAATATTACAAGCTTTCATAAAATCTCTTCCCAAAATTACTTCATGGCTCATAGACTCATTATCGACTACTATTAAATGAAAGAATACTTTTATTGAATTTTTGAAAACAAAACATTTGACTTTTCCATATGACAAAAGTGGACTCTTATTTAATCCATAATACTTATGATTAAGTGAAATTAAATGTATCTTTTCTGGTAAACATGAGATTTTAATAAGTGAAACATCACTGCCTGAGTCTATGAAGCATGCTGTAATCAAGTAAGGATTAGTTGGTGTTTTAAAATATATCTTAACAAATCTTACGTCGTCGCATCCTTTAGCCAGCTTCTCCTTATTAAGTGGACACTTAGCCACCCAATGATCCAAGGCACCGCATCCGAAACAGGACCCTGGCACTCTGTCGGGTTTCTGACAGTCCTTGCTCATGTGGCCCTTCGAGTTGCAGTTGTAGCAACGGAAACCTTCTTTGGAACTTCTGCCCGTAGCGGCCACCTTTGTAGTTTCTCTTGCTGCTCGCTGTAGCGGTAGCTGAATGCCTGAAAATGCACGGCGTAATTCTGCAATGCATTTGAATCCTTGAATCTGCGCTTGAATGCGGAGTCCCTCCACAGGAATCCCTTCAATGGCTTTGTCTACTCGCTCCTCTTCGCTGATGCAGATAGCATCTGACAGCCTGGCCTTCTCATCGATGTAACTGACGAAACTCTCATTGGCGCTCCAAATTCGAGACTCGAATAAGCGCCTGGCATCTGCTTGAGACACAGTTTTCCCGAACGACTCGACGAGCTGCTCACAGATGTTGCCCACGGGTTCCAAAATGCGCGTACTATTGGCATGTAACCACTCATGAGCCCGTCCTTTAAGCTTGGAGACTAGAAGCATGTGCATTTGTACACCTTTGATTCCATATACACCGCTTATGTTTGTCAGCTGCGTGACCCATTTCTTTCCACACGAGTTCCCATTAAATTCCAACAACGCTTCTTTTGCTAATTGGAATTTTGCAGCCGACGAAAAACCGCTTTCCAACACCTCCTCCGAGCGTTGATTTACCAACACTGGTTCATGACGCTGGTTTTGCGCGCCAATCGGTTCTGCTGCCATCTCGTTTTCGCTGCCGCTGTCGTTGCTCGCCGGCACTGAATCGTGCGTTTCGTTTTCTGTCTGGCGTTGAGGCGCCACTATGTCGAACAATTGTGGACGCAGTAAATCGCACAATTTTTTTAGCAAGACATCAGTGTTGTTGTCTCCCTCTTTCTCATTTGTGGTCTCTGACAGTTGACGGTTACTTTCGTCTTCTGTACTTTCCTCGACAGTCTCAGTTCCAATAGATATGGAACAAGCTCCTCGTCGATCCACTGGAACATCGTTTAAGCGCGCCACAAGCTCGGCCTTTGACCCTGTTGTAGGCAAGTCCAATAGCTCCAACCCCTTCTTTAAAGTTGGCAAATTGTGAGCCTCAATGTTGATGTCCATTGCGTTAAAGTTCACCACTTCTGATATTGTGGGCGGTAGATAAATTAACCAATGCCAGAATATTTAGGAGCCATCTTAAGAGATATCTTAAGAGATATCGGGTTGAAATTTTTTTTGGAGACTCTTTATTACCTGTGTGAGATAAAGTATGAAAATCATCGGGATCGGACTACTATATCATATATTGTTAAATAATCATTAAATGTGTTTTGAATTCAGTAGTTTGAAAAATATTTGAGCATATTCATAATACGACAACTAATGCTGTTGATGTATGAAATTTCACTTTTCTTATCGAATTAAATATAATAAAGAACTGCAAGGGTATATAAACTTCGGCAAGACCGAAGTTAACTTCCATAGCTCGTTATTATTTATTATGGTTATTATTTATTAGATATAATCAATGTTTCCTCGATATTTGTCTTACACTCCTCAACGCTCAGCAACGACTGACTCACACGTCAGACCCGCTAAACTTTCCTCTCTCTCAGAGAGTCAATTAAAATACCGGGATCGAAGAGTAGCAAGAGAGCAAGTGTGACCATCTCTCCTGCTACATTATGTATATATGTATTTGCATCTGTATTATGTATGAATATGCGGTGTATATATAGTCAAATATCCAACGTCAATACCCAATAACTTATTAACTTTTCGACCCATAAAATTTATAACTTTAAAGTAAACATCCGTTTTCTGGACACTTGCAATAACAATTGTCCCCCTCAAAATCAATGCGCGTGAACGCTAACTTATCATTAAAACACAGGCCAATAAAATCCGTTCTATTCATAAACAAATGAACACTTGCATTAATAATTGTCCCCCTAAAAGTCAAAAGCGTGAGAACGCGAATTCAGCATTAAAATTTGAGCCAATCAAATCGCATCAATATCGATAACTCCACTGGAGGGCTCACAAATTTAGCCTATAAATATTACTATAAGACATTTTTGTACTTTAGTTTTAAGTTTTCATTAAACGAATGAATTCCCCGCCTTTAACTCAAACAAACAATAACTTTTTATCCCTTTGGAAAGACGAGATATTAAATTGGCGCAGACGGTAGGATCGGTAAAAGTGAACTTGTTATTCTATCCGTGTGACACATAGAATTATTATTCGTGTGTTACATAGAATTAGTGAATAATCACTATAAAATTCCGATCCGACATCAAGAACTTACGGGGAGTGCTCAAAAGCCTACAACAGTGAAAAATATTTACGCCAACTGTGCACGAAAATATCATCAACTGTGTGTTCCAACTCCAAAAACGCCAACTTGTGTGCGAACAAAAAAGCAAAAACCAAAACAAAACACCACTAAAAAAAAAATGACCGTAGGACTCGCCGAAGCCCACCTCAATCAAGCACTGCCTTCGTTAAGACAGGTGGCAATCAAGATGCAGCTCACTGGAGAGGCACAAACCAAATTTGACAAGCCAACACCTGGTCGGAACTAAGATCATTCGTCATCAATGAATTGAAGACGCAGACCCCCTGTGAGGAACTACTTCGACGGCTCTACAACACCAACTATAAAGAAAACCTTCGTAAATTTGTAACAGAATTAAAAGACAAATCTTATATTATCACAAACAAAATAAGTCTGGAAAACGATGCAAATAACACTATTCTTTAATTTATGGAAAAAGAAACAGCATTGCTTGGTCATATAATAACAACAGAAGGTAGTAAACATAATCCAAATAAAATAGAAGCAATTATAAATTTTCCAATTTCCAGACTCAGAAAGAAATAAAATCATTTTTAGGTTTATACGGATTCTTCCGGAAATTCATACCAAACTTAAAAGAAAAGAAAGAAAGATAGAAGCTAAAATTAACATAAACGACCCACATTATATTTTATCGTTTGAAAAATTAAAATATATTTTTATGAGGGACCCCATACTTGCATATCCCGATTTCATAAAACCATTTTTTCTAACCACAGATGCTAGCAATTTAGGTGCGTTCATCTCCCAGGACCATAGACCTATTTCTTATGCTAGTAGAACTCTTAAAGAACATGAACTTAATTATTCAGCCATAGAAAATGAACTACTATCTATCGTATGGGCAACGAAATATTTTAGGCCATACCTCCTCGGTAGATATTTTGAAATCCTATGTGATCATAAACCCCTTGTCTGATTGGACAATGTCAACAATCAAACAATCAAAGAACCTAACATGGAATTACAGAGAAGGAGGACAAAATTGAACGAATTCGATTACAAAATAAAATACTTACCAGGAAAAGAGAGGATTATCATGAGGAAAATGAAAATTACATTCCAATAGTAGAAAAACAAATTAAATATTTCAACAGGCAAATAGAATTCATTAGAGGTTCAGAAGACAAAGCAGAAACAACAACTTATTTTCATAAATCAAACATAACATAACATACAAAGAAAAAGATATATTTGCAGTAAGAAAACTGTACTATATTTTCATAATGAACGATATTTTCCCATATTCCAACAAGGCTTTATTGAAATAATACGATCGAACGCAAATACAAAAACCTCGAAATCTATCATTAAGTTAGAGGACCTTCAAACAACATAAAGAATTATTACATCCCGGAATCGAAAAAACGATTAATTTGTTTAAATAAAAATATTATTTCCCCGATTTTCAAAACCTAATTCAAAACATTATTAATGAAAGCTCAGTATGCAATATCGCAAAGACAGAAAATAGCAAAACAAAACTGACTTTTGAAATAACATGGACTTTTACATGATCGATAATTTACAATTCCTTTCATGCATTGACATTTAGTCCAAATTTGCAACACTTGTAGAAGTAAAGTCTAGAGATTGGTTAGAAGCCAATAGAGAAATTATGAAAGTATTCACTGAAATGGGCAAACCAATAGAAATAAAATCAGACAAAGATTCAGCATTTTTGTGTTTAGCACTAAAAAATTGGCTACAAGAAGAAAATATAAAGTTCGAAATCACAACAAGTAAAAACCTCATTTCAGACGTAGAAAGATTCCATAAAACAGTAAATGAAAAACTCAGAATTATAAATAGTGAAAAGGACATCGAAGATAAATTAATCAAATTTGAAAAAATTCTCTACAAATACAACCATAAGACGAGACATAAAACAACTAACCGAACACCTGCGGACATTTTTAACTATGCAGGGTCACCCGACTATAAATAAAACACATCATATAAACTGTTGTGGAATTGGCCGTGGTCTTATTATTTATTTTTATAGAGCTTTATATTTAAGGCACATTTTTCTTCGCCTTAGTTTTTATAAAGACTGTGACCATCTCTTTCTTTGAACAAAAAGATAAATTGACTTATATACTAAATTCAAGAACAGAAATGGTATTTTTCGGTAACTAGCTTAAATACAAATAATATGATATTTTCTGCGACATACTTCCGCCCCCTAGTGTTAAACCAAGTCTTCAGAACGATCCTTTATGTCGCGGGATTCCAGTCCGAATCTGCATAGGTTTCCAACAGGCCGACGATAAGTGTTTTTTGTTGTTTTTATGTATGCTACTCTCACTATTTCATCTTCTCCTGGGTGTGTTTTGAGTACTATTCCAATTGGCCATTCACCTCTTGGTGTCATGCATTTAACTACGACGAGTTCACTCTCTTTCAGGTTGTCGCAATTCTTTTCCCATTTCGATCTGTTAACTAAACTTGGGATATATTCCTTAATGAATCGTCTCCAAAAGGCTTCCACCAACATTTGCGTCATCTTCCATGTCCTCTTCTCACTGGATCCGTTAATGTTGCATGGTGCTTCAATGGATCCACATTGTTGTTTAATTATATCATTGGAGCTTAATCGTAAGTCGCCATCTGGATCATCCGATTCGAGAATATACGGTCAACTATTTACCAAATGCTTCACAAAAAAGAGTTTGCAGCACTTCGTCAGTGGGATTACTTTCGACGGATAGTACGGTCTCTAGTGTTCTTTCAAAGCATCCAATTAGCCAGCAGCCTCCAAAATTTGGTGAGATCGCTGGTATAAATTTACATTCGATTTCTTTTTGTGTTAATTCTCCGCTCGCTGCTTGCATATCTATTTCCTATAGAGCTTCTGTTAGTTCTCTTGAGGCGCCTCTAAGATTAGTACCATTATCGGACCATAGTGTTTTAATTTCGCCTCGGCTTGCCATCATTCGACGGATTGCCAACATGCACGAGTCTGTAGTTAGAGAGTTTGCGATTTCCACATGTATTGATCTAGATGTTAAGCATGTAAAGAGAACGCCATATCGCTTTCGCAGGCATTTAGTGTATCTGCCGCTGGAGCCCCGTCCATCTTTCGAATAGAAAGTCAGTTTTAACATTGATTATGTCGTTGTGAAAACATTCCGCCTGGACATGGACCATTTTGACAGAGACCAATTTTACTCCTCCACGACGATATCGCCCCGTCGGAGTTCCATCTTATATCGTTTCGCTTTTTCGTTTTCTGTAAATCTTTTGACCCATGCTGGGGCTCTTACCAGTTTTGTGAACTTCGAATTTCTATTTTCCAGTATTTTTAATGGGTGGTCATATTGGTGAACCATCCTCATAAGCCTTGGTTCGGTTGGTGCTTTTAATTTTGGCTGTGGCCACATCTTTTTATCCAAACTAAGAAAGGCTGGACCTTGTTGCCATCTGTCTGTGGAAACTTTTATGGGAGAATCTCTTGTTATGCTATCAGCCATGTTTTTCATGAATGGAACCCGATTCCATTCTGCCCTCTTGGACTTTTCACATATTTCGCTTATTCTGTTGGTTACGAAAACTTGCAGCCTTTCGTTACTGTTTATCCAAGAAATCACCGTTTGGGAGTCAGTCCAGAAAAATCTTTCATAAAATTTTAGATGTATTTCGTTTTCAATAGTTTCCGACAGTCCACATCCCATCACACCTGCCAACGTTTCATGTTTTGGAATCGTAACATGTCATATTTTGTTGCAGCTTTTGCACGCTTGTAACCTATTCGCATATATGCTGCTCCAGCGTATGCTTTGCTGCTAGCGTCGCAAAAAATGTGTAGTTCGATTTCTTAGCAATGGATAAATGTTGGGAGTAACATCTTGGTATACTAACATCATGTAGTCTTTTTGAAATCGTTTAACCACTCTTGCCATTTTTTGACAGGATCGCCTTTAATGACATCATTCCATCCAATGCCAAGTTCCCAAATATTACGCATCAAGATCCGACCTTTTATTGTTACTGGGGTCACCATCCACAAGGGATCATATATTGAGTTGACTGCTGCAAGTACCTTTCTTTTTGTGGGCATCCTTGTTCGATTCAATATGTCCTCGCTTATACTGTGCATTGAAGTTGTTCAGAATATAAATTATAAATATTAAATCATGCCGAGAACCTTTTGAGATATGTCTCCTTTTTCTCCCAATCGAATCCGTGTTAACGGACCACGTAGATCTTCGGGTATTTCCTGTAAGACATCATTATTATTATTACAAATAAAATTTCGAATTTGAAAATGTCCCGCTGCATGTATTTGAATTACTACATGAATTAAATCAAAAGCTTCGCGAACTGTTGCCTTTGAATCCAGATAGTCGTCGACGTAATGGTTTTCAAAGATGGCTTGAGCTGCTTCTGGGGCCTAACTTTTGTGTATCGCCGCATTGTGGTTTTTTACAAATTATGCTATAAATGCTGAGGAGGTTGCTCCGAATATCATCGACGTCATATGGTAGACTGTTGGTGTTATTCGGGTATTCATATTTCTCCATAAAAAGCATTTTGAGACTGCATCTTCTTCGGCAATTTTTACCTGGTCGAACATTTATTTAATATCTGTAGCAAAGGCTATTGTGTTTAATCTAAATCTTATAAGCCCGCCTACGATTGATGAGAGCCAATCCGGCCCAGGTAGTAGATTTTCGTTCAAGAAAGTACCATTACAAACGGCTGCTGCGTCGAATACTACTCGAACTTTTCCCGGTTCCTTGGGATTAATTACTGCGAAGTGTGGCAGGAACCATAGTTTTGGGGATGATTTAATCAAGTTGACATTAGTGACTATTTTGGCATAACCATTTTTCAGTAGCTTCTCCACTTCCCTTTGGTATGCTCGCGCTAGTTCACGGTTTCTGCTCACCTTTCTTTCTAAACATTTTAGTCTTTTCTCTGCTGTGGCAGCATACGAAATCTGCTTACTTTTGCTTTTATAAGACCGTGTATGACCCATCCGAGTTTGGTTTTTGCTATAATCGGACCCTTTGGATCTACCTTTAGTATGGTTTGAGTTGTAAGGAGTGTTGAATGTCGTTGTCCAATGAGGAGATGAGGCTGAAGATTCCGAATCGAGTTCAATTTGGACATTTTTGTATATGGAAATTCTTTCTGTATAGCTTCGTAATCAATTCGTTGAGTTGGTAAATTCAAATCCTCGACAAGACGTACATTTTGAAGCTTCTGAATTTTGCTCGTCAGTAATAGCAATATCTGCGACTTCTGAAGTTTTATCATATCTAGAGATTCCTTCAGTCCATCCAAAGCAATATGGTTCAGGTTTCCCAATTATACCGACTTCACGTGCTACATTCATATCCAACATTGTGGTTGTGCTCCCATCGTCGAGAAAAGCCAGAATTTCTTTTTCACCAGTTGGACTGGTATAACTGGTAACATTGTAAGAATTGCTGCTTCTTGGACTTCTTGAATGCATCCGCTAATAGCTTGCGGCAAGGATTGTAGAAGAGACTGTTTTGCCTTATGTAGTAAGCGATGATGATATCGTTCACAGTTATCGATCTTGCATTTCTCACGATTATTGCATTGTCCCTTATGAAATTTTAGGCATGTGAAGCAGGCGTTACTTGTGCTTGCGTAATCCCATCGTTTTTTCACCTCTGCCTTTTAAAATTTACTACATTTATCTAGGGAATGCTTGTCTTCATCATTTGCTGGTTGCGCGAGTTTGTGTAACCTTTTGTGATTGAATTTGTGATCCGAATTTCTTTTGTGCTTCATTATCTACGTTATTGATTGTAATTATCTTTTGGTAGAAACATATATCGTGATAGCAAATATTTCAAAATTACATTCTGCAGCTCTTAATTTTCGAGCAGTTAAAAATGATCTCCATTCTCGGAGAAAACTTTTATCTAGCCGCTCAATTAGGGTTGCAAGCAACTTTTGTGTATCGATGAACTTGCATTGCATCCAGTGCTGAATTGATATTTTGAACAGAGCAGTTGAAGTCGTGAAAATCTCCGATTTCCTTTACATATATTATTTCCTGTGCTTTTGCCATCAGTTTGAACACCACATTTTCTGGAGCTCCGTATATGTTAGAATTTTCGATGGCTCCTTGGCCGACATCAACAAAATGTCAACCTTCTTACGCGCTGCCCCTTTCAGTGACTTGTCCGGACGATATAGATCCTCTTCTCCAGAAAACTGACACTCGCTTCCTGATTTAATGAACTGCGTTTTAAAAAGTCGCCAAGCCAAATGAGAGAAACCGTCAAATTCCAGATGTTTATTGACTAAGCTTTGTCTGGCTAACATGGTGATGACGGTGCTTTGCATGTTGTTGTCCCCGTTGGAGATCGAAAGAGATTCATTTATCGGGTGGTCTCCACCAGATATTACAGATTTTTGTGAGGAGGTAGACGAACGAATTAGTGCTACAGTAGTGTTCAAAGTATGTTTTTTGCTCACCAAAGCTTCCGCGCGTGCCTACAGAACTTTCACCTATAATGACAGCTGTTGTATTTCATATTCATGCGCTTTGATGACGTCAGCAGAAGCGCCTCCAGTTTGGGCTTTGCTTAGCTGTCTTATTACACCACGCATCAATATTTCCTATTTTGAGATTTCGTCTTGAAGTTCCACGTTTTCTACATCGATGGCTTCTATTCCCCTTAGTATTTCCAACTGGTTCATATTTTCGAACTGGTTCTCGGACTGGTTCGCATTTGAATCTTGTATGGCGTTCCCGCTTGATTTGCCAGAAGTTTTGTACGAAATGGCGTCATAAATTTTTAATGCCATCTCGGTACAGTCTATCCCTTCCTGCGGCGAAATTACAAGGAATTGGCATACTCGTTGCAAAGCAGTCGATGTGTTCCAGCTTCTTTTTGGAGTCGTATGGTAAACCCTTGAATATTCGTAGTTCGCGCTTCACGAAATTATCTCTAACAAATTTTGTATATATGGCGAAATGAATATCGCACAATTCTTGCGACTTCAACGCATCCAATTTCTTTTCTACCACTTTTGGCCAACTCCACATTTTTGTTAACTATTGTGGACTGTATTATGCGCGTTGATGATCCGGCTCGAAAGACCAATTTTATGTTGTGGAATTGGCCATGGTTTTATTATTTATTTTCTATTTTTATAGAGCTATATAGTGATCATCTCTTTCTTTGAACAAAAAGATAAATTGACTTATATACTAAATTCAAGAACAGAAGTGGTATTTTTCGGTAACTAGCTTTAATACAAATAATATGATAGTTTCTGTGACATAAACAATTTAAATAAAGACAGACACGACTTTGAAATCGATATTAGATTTAAACAAGCACCACTACTAAAGTCAAAAACGACAAATCCATTCAAAAAGACAGGAGAAATAAATCAGTTAGATGAGAAACATTTTGAAGAAAGAAATAGAGGACAAAAAGTCACACACTACAAATCAAAATTCAAGAAGAAAAAATAAGTTAATAAAAGCAAATACGCCAATTGATTAATAACAGGTGAACAACTCAAGATGACTTTTTTATGCATAATGCTATTCTTAACATTAAAATCAAAATGCAGCCAATCCATTGACATAAACCCATAAAAGCACCGAACGGTTACTTAATATTTAAAACAGGAACCATGGACTTACCGACAAACTTTGAATATCATTATTAAAAAGTAAATTTAACGCTAATAGACATTACATATAACAATCAAATGCAACAAGCACAGTAATTTAAAGACATAATCCCTATTCAATACTTAAGGGAAAAACTAAGTAGGGAAATTAATGAAATACAAATTGTAAAACGTAACAAACGAGGACTAATTAACGGAATTGGTTCAATATAGGGGAGAGGGCCCAGTTGTGACTCAGGCCCAGTTATGACATTCACAAATATTTTTGAAATGCGGTATTGAATGACAGTTTGAGCCCTGTAAATCATGTTTGTAAGACGTTCTGCAGTTTTTGGACAGACCCCAACGTTAATAATCGTATTGTATATACGCGTACCAAACATCGTGTTGAAAATCTTGCGAAAAAGTTTTTTTCCATTTTTTTCAAAGTACCAAAAATATGTGAAATTAATAGTGAAAAGATGAGTGTAATGCATAAAAATATTGTATTTGCCGTATATTTCGTGATTTTATAAAAATTTATGTGATTATGCAGTGTCTATAAAAAATATACATATAAACTTTAAACTATAAAAAGGCCGGGTTATGACTCAGCTGGGGGGCCCAGTTATGTCCCATTTTTTTTTTGCACTAGGATTATGTAAAATTTTCAAATTCCAACATTTTTGTTGTTGTTTAAGAACAAGGAAAGGAAATTTACATATTGAGACCAGTTTGTCCGAAAAAGCCTTCGAATCAATTGCGATGTATGCAAGCGTCCAGTTCTTTCGAAGTGCGCTAATATGCAAGCAAGTTATTTTACATGCAAAAACTGCGAAAGTGACATGGACGACGAGGAATAAAAATCGTTGTCATTTATGGCCATAGGAGTCCATTTTCTTTTGCGTTTTTCATTGTTTTTGCCATTGAAGGCCCACATAATAAATAAACCATTAAATTACAACAATACATTCCTTTCATATTTTCTAATATTCAGTGAATTTCTTAAGGTGAGTCATAGCTGGGCCACTTTTTTTTTGGCCCCAAAAAAGGTATCCAAATTAAATCTGTTCCAAAATTTTTTGAGTAACTCAAGTAAACATACTTTCTTTGGAAAAAAGTTGCGTTTGGCTAATATTAAAATGTTAGTCTTCTTAATTTTTCAATTTCCGGAACTGAAGAAAAAAGTTCGAGGTTTTTCAAAACGCGGGTCATACCAGTTATGCCCTCTCCCCTACAAATATCTTTTTGGTACTCTTGATCAAGACGATAAAGACGAATTAGAAGAAAAAATAAATAATCTTGAAAGCAATAGCGTACAAGCAAACGAACTAAATAACTTAATAGACACTATAAATAAAGGTTTAGAAGTAATAAGCAACCTCAAGGAAGAAAAGGAAAAATCAGTAAAATTAGAAGTTCTAATCTTTAATTTTGAGCATTTCACAGAATACATTGATGACATAGAAATGGGCATGCAGCTCACTAGACTAGAAATTTTCAATCCAAAACTTTTAAAGTTTAAGTCATGATAATTCGGAAACACTATTGAATACAAAAACATCCACCTGGCTTAAACCAAATTCAAACGAAATATTTATCATTTCAAACATTCCTCAAGAAATAATAAAAACCCCTATCTTTGAGATACTTCCTTATATTTAAAATATTTTGACAGAAAATTTATACGATAAATACTATTTTAACAATAACACTTTGTTTAATAAAAATACAAAACAAATAGAAACTAATGAATGTATAATAGGCATTTTAAATCAAATCCCAAATGTAAAAACACTAAAACATATAAGAATTTTCAAACTGTAAAATGTCAGTTGTTTATGATTTCCGTTAAATGTTTACACATATATCGATGTCAGTATTATTAAGTATCGATTGTTAGTAATAAGTCAGTATTTTAAGTATCGATTGTTAGTATTAAGCCCGTGTATGGAAAATATCGGTATGCGGCCTAAGGCCACACTTGAAGTTGTCTCTTCCCTTTTACGGTGACGCTAACCCAAGACAGATGTACTAGCTGTGATAAAATAATAAATCGTTGGCCATCCCCGCATTTACTATCGTTTGGGTTTAATAATTAGCGTTTTAAATCTCAGAAGTGGGATAGCTACCCGGAAATCTACATATTTCAATACAAGCCAAATCTTTTCACAGCTCCAGCTCCACAATGGGAGCCACCAAGGAGGCGATGATGAGAGCTCTGCACGCAAGCGGTGTCGAGGTACCGCCATACATGTCCGATATGCATGCTGCTGCCTCGCTGGCTTTGACTTTGACACCAGTCACTGACTTTGACGTTCCCTTGGCCGCGGATCCATGGGAAGACACGCCTGCCTTAGCGCCCTCCGTGCCGCCTTCTGCTGCAGTCAGCACATCAGCTGCTTCCGCCTCTTCCAGCCTGGACGAGGACAGGCGAAGGATGCTTGAGATTTGCAATCGAGATGCAGGAGATTGCAGTGAATGCCCCGATTCTGGAGAACGAGCTTCTCGACCTGATCATCGACGGACTGCGGGACAGCTCTACTAGAGTCGGTATGTTGTACTCAGCTCGTACTGTGTCTGAGCGCTCCCGTGTACAGGCGGCCGCCTCCAAGCAAAGCGTCAGTGTGAAAGTGCAGCCAACACCAACTGCCTTGTTGTCTGGGAACAAATCTTCAGGCCGTGCCACGAGTGAGTCCAGATGTTTTAACTGCTCGAGATGGGGCATTTTAAACACCAATGCCCGAAACCGATCAGACCGCTGAACTCTCGTTTTAAGTGTGACATAGTGGGCCACATCTATAAAAACTGCCCGTCTCGGACGGGAACTGCCGCCGCCATCACTGCCGCCACCACTGCCGCCGCCGCTGCTGATGAAGTGGGAGATAGACTAAACCATTTACAACTGGTGAGTGTTGCTTTTGTTTGTGATGAAGTGCAAGATAGGAAATTTATAAATATGTTCTCCCCATCAGCCCGAAGAGTTTTCTCCGTCAATCTGAAGTCCCCCCCAACTGCCTTAGCCCCAGTATGTCCTTTTGAATTGCCGTGGTTTAGGAAATAGTCAACTTCTGTCACTGGGTCAAGTCCAGTGTTCACCTCCTCAGGACTGAGACAATAAATACATTTTAAGTTTTGCCGAACAAAGCAACCGAACTGCCGATGAATATAGGCAGACATCTCCTGTACAAAATTAATATTAGACTTTGTAAAATAAAAAAAAAAAAAAATATGGAAAAGAAGTTATAGTACTTATGAATAAACCTACTGAATGTATAGATACGAAACTCACTGCTGTTCTGAAGTCATTTGATATATTGAGGAAAGATATAGCGGTACTACCGCACGATAAGAATGAGATTGAATCTGCCGAATTGTTGTCTGATTCTCCCCTTCTAAAAACTTCTGCTGTACTTCCGAAAACACTGAATGATGCACTTATGGCTATAAATGCCATGTTGTCAGTGAGTCAGAGTTTGATATAGAGCCCACTTTACGGAAAGAGCAAGCCGCAGACTTAAAGTCTATTATTTCCACTGCATATGTACAGGTTGCCCCAGATTTAGTCAAGTACGTGAATTATGAGATGAAAATAGAAATGACTATCCAAACTCCCATTTTCTGCCGTCCCGCCGTCTGTCGCACCACGAACGCATCGAGGTGCGTGAAATCTGTGATGATCTCTTAAAAACTGGCATTATTCGCCACAGTAGTTCCCCTTACGCTGCCGCGATTGTCCCTGTACGTAAAAAGGACAACACGCTAAGAAAGTGTATAGATTACCCCTGATGGCCAGTTTGAATATGTACGCATGCCCTTCGGACTCTGTAATGGCCCTTCCGTGTTCGCTAGATTCGTTTATTTTGTCCTTAAGAAATTTATAAGCCGAGGTCAACTGGTGATATACATGGATGATATTTTAGTCGCATCGCGGAAACCTATCTTGACGTACTGAAGGAAATACTGTGTGCGTTAAGAGTGAACGGGCTATGCCTCAAGCTGGCCAAATGCCGTTTTGCGTACAGGGAACTAGAGTACCAATTCTGCCGGTATCACGCCTAAACCAGCTCATCTTCAGGCGATACGTGATTTGCCCATCCCAAGGAATAGCAAGGAACTAGAGCACTGCTTAGGCTTATTTTCGCCAAGATTGCGTATCCGATGTCCCAACTGTTGAAAAAAATACCCCTTACGACTTCTCCGAGGAATGCCTTGAATCCTTCCGAACCCTGAAGTCGAAACTGATAGAATCCCCTGTGTTATCCATATACAACCAGAAGTCTGAAACAGAGTTACACTGCGATGCTAGTTCAACTGGTTTCGGAGCTGTGCTCCTCCAACAACAAACCGACGGTAAATTGCACCCAGTGTTCTACTTCTCTAAGATAGAATCCGCTGCCGAATCGAAGCTACATATGTAGTCATGAACTAGAGACATTAGCGATCGTATATGCCTTGAAACGCTTTGAGACGTACCTTAAATTCATCCCGTTCAAAATCGTTACGGATTGTAATTCCCTGGCGTTGACACTGAGAAACGGTGGACATTCAGACGTTAAAATCTTTGTACTTTACAAATTACAGTAGACACCGCCGCGTTATCAGCGACCGGGGTACCTGCTTTACGTCTTCCGAATTCGCAGAATTTCTGAGGTCCAATAATATAATTCATGTACAGAATGCCACTGCCTCACTCCGGGCCAACGGTCAAGTCGATCAGGTTAACCGTGTCTTGGGCGCTATGTTAGGTAAACTGACGGAACCCGTGGACCACGCGGATTGGGTTCAACAACCGAACATAGAGTTTGCATTGAATCACTCCGTCCACTCTACAACAAAATTTGCCGTTTCCGTACTCTTATTCGGGATTGAACAACGAGGCGTTATAGTGGATGAACTAACCGAACGGTTGGGTGAGAGGAAGGCGGAGGTCGATGCCTCAGAGGTGGACGTCTGGAGAATAGTCTTCCGTAACATTGTTAAGTCTCAAGAATATAATGCTGAGGGGATTTCGTAGTTATTAAGAATGTGGATACTTCGGCAGGTACAAATAAAAGACTTATCAGACGGTATCGGCGCTTACGTTGTTCATAAGAAACTTCCGAATGATCGATATGTTATCCAGGATGTGGATGGGGTACTAGAAGCCTCCAAACTTAAGTTATGGGCAGCCCCTGATAAAGATTCCACTTCCCATATCCAAGCAAAGGCGACACTAGCCACTTAATGTTATTATTTACCCCTTTTGTAAGCAACTAGAATCAAGGTCGATTCCTTATCAGGACTGCCGAGTGGTAAGATGTCAGTTATTTATGAATTCCGTTAATTGTTTACACAAATGTCGATGTCAGCATTATTAAGTATCGACTGTTAGTAATATGTCAGAATTTTAAGTATCGATTGTTAGTATTTAGCCCGTCTATGGAAAATATCGGTATGCGGCCTAAGGCCACACTGGAAGTTGTCTCTTCCCTTTTCCGGTGACGCTAAACCAAGTCAGACGTACTAGCTGCGATAAAATAATAAATCGTTGGCCATCCCCGCATTAACTATCGTTTCGGTTTAATAATTAGCGTTTTACAAAACTAATTACATTGAACAAAACATAATTGTTACATGGAATTTACCAAAAACTAAACTTAATCAAAATTGCGTAAACGATTGTGCCTTACAATTAAACGAAATATCAATAACAAATTCATTGATTGACTAGAGCCACAGCATTTATGTAACAAAAAATATCACCAGGCTAGAACATATTTACTTTATCCAAACAAAAGAGATAATTAACGAACACACAAAATATTTCAAACTATTACTGAATAGGGATTCCCGGAGAGAAGGAAAATAACCCAGTCTTCATTCGTTGAATTCAAAATATGAACTGATTTTATTGAAAAATCTTAAACTCTAAGAAGCGACAATTGTTCTTAAAAAATACTTATTCTAATGCCCCACGTCTTCGGGGTTTGGAATTTGTTTATATTTCATGCTCAGCGCTTGGCGACTTAAGTGTTAAGTGTCGACAGAGTGCGGATGCATGTTTGTTTGGTTTTAAGCAATACTTGCCATATGAATCTTTATGACATATTTTTGTTTATGTTTCGTTTGTGTATATTTCTTTGGTCAATCTGATTTGGTGAAGCCATTTCAGCTGACCACGATGTTTAATCTTAAACATTCTGCGAGGCGCCGCCAAGTGCGACTGTTTGGAATGTGTGTTTAACCTTAGGTTGTCTTATACAAATTATTATTAATATTAGAATTAGTAAGACAACTAATATTAAGGAAGCATGACCGGTTGCATGATGAACGTTTAAACCTAGTAAATAATCCTTTAGTGATTGTAACTGACCTCCTATTTTCTCTAACTCTGCCGTGTGGTTTACCAAGTTGGCTTCAACTGGACCCCATTCTATATTTGGTATATTACTAATATCGCCTATATGCGACGTAGCAATAGCTATGTGCGACTCTGACTGTACGCTATGATGAGCCACTAAAATCTTATCTTCTGCCCTAGCTGTGCAGCCTGATCTGAGGCTCAAAATTCCTTGTTCCGGTAAATCCACCAACTCCTGCTGTTCGTTACCACATTGGACTCTGGCCTTAGTTTTAGGTGGAACCTTGAATAACCAACTATTGCTACTATCTAGCTCTACCCAGTAAGATCTTGTCTCAATAATCGTTGTATATAAACAGGTAGACTTCCTATTCTGTTTAAAAGGTGTCAGCTCACAGGCATTATCATTGGCGTTACTCCATGGCCAATTTCCTTCACATATTCTCCTGTTCGATTGCCAGGTCTGACATTTCTGCATTGCTGAATCTGACATTAAGTGATACGAGTCTATTTCAAAATTATATATTAAATACTGATTCTTTATATAAACTGTCACCAATTGATTACTGACCAATCGAACGGGAATTGGAATAACTCTGTAGAGGAAGGATGGATGTCTACTGAAAAGTGGTATTTTAGCACTTATAATTAATTTTCTGTCAAAAAAGATCCTTTTGGCCGTCAACAGAGCATATATGTCTTTTAACTCCGTTCCGCTCCTTTTACCTGGCAGAACTAAAGTTTCAGATAATTTTTCTTTTATTTTAGTTATTTCTAATTTCATTTGGTTTGGCTTTAACATATTAGTATTTAATCTACCATGGTTAATGTCTATCAATAAACTTATAATTCCTGTCTGAATTTTTTCGCATTCATCAACCACGGAGCTTAATTCATTTACAATCATGAAAAACCGAATGGATTCTCTATACACGTAATAACTTTCTTTGAACAATTCTGTCATATTTTCAATCCGTTTGTTCATGTTGCCAAAGTTTTCATTTATCTCATTTATGGTAGCCTTAAGAATGTTTGCCGTGGAGTCTACCACCGATGTCTGCTTTTCTTGTAGATGCTTTAAATTCTGCTGATTTGTGAGCAAGTTTCTCATGTTTTCTTCTATTTGTATCCTATCGTCCGCATCCATGACACCGAATAATATATGGTACAGTGACCCCATGAATTCAAACGGTGCTCGCTTGCGTCTTGCCTTTTCTTGCATCATGAATAGCACATTATTTTCCTCGATATCTTTAATTCGCTTAACCGTGTTGTTCAATACAAACTGACACTGGTCTTCGAAATTATACAGTTTTTGGCATAAGCCCCTCAATTTGGGAATCATTCTGTCACCTTGACTGAGCATTTCAAAATATGCCGACATGTCGTAGTATACTACCAGATCCCATGAGGAAGCTACTACTTCCACTTCACCCACTGGATCTAAGTACAATGCGGCTGTTGCGTTTAGTTCCTCTACCGTTATTTTTGGTCTATTATCTTTAATGCTCGCTGCATTCGAAAGTTGACAAAGCATCATAAAAATTGCTAACATCAATACGGTTCCTATTTTGGACAGATGACCGAACCTGGCACCTTTCCGATATCGATTCTCCTCAACGTCTTCTGATGACTTGACCCCAACAAGTGGACAGATTTTATTTATAGGTCTTGTAATTGACCCTTCCTGCAACTTGACTTTTACCACTCTTACTTTATCGTCCCTGCCTTTGTGAATTTCTTCAATCTTGCCCAGAGGCCACCTGGCTGGGTGACAATTTTCATCTTTGATCAGTACGACCTGACCATTCTCTAAATTTTCTGTGGTTCGTCGCCACTTATTCCTTTGCTGGAGAGTATATAGATACTCGTCTTTCCATTTCAACCAAAAATCTTTTTTCATTTTTTGAATTAGTTTCCATCTGTCTAAATTTCCAATTTTTTCGTCTGATATGGACTCGGCTGCTTCCAATGTTGGTCTTCCAATTAGGAAATGACCGGGAGTTAACACTTCGTTGTTGTCCATATCTTCACCCGTCGTATACAATGGACGTGAATTTAGCACGGCTTCTATTTGGCACAACAATGTTGCAAGTTCCTCATATGTGAGGTTACTGTCTCCTATGACTCTTTTTAGATGATACTTAACCGACTTTACCCCAGCTTCCCATATACCTCCAAAGTGAGGTCCTGCCGGGGGGCTAAAATGCCAGCTTATCTGTTCTCGCTCTAGAACAGGGGCAACTTTAACGTTATCTTCAACTGCTTTTTTGAATTCTTCATCAAGCCTCCTAGCCGCTCCCACAAAATTTGTACCATTATCAGAATATATGTTAGCGCATTTACCCCGTCTTGCAACAAATCTTCGAAATGCTGCTAGGAAAGCTTCAGTTGTCAAGTCACTAACAACTTCTAAATAAATTGCTTTAGTTGACAAACATACGAATACTGCTATGTACCCTTTGAACGTTTTTTGTCCCCGATTTTTTGAGCATCTTATATGGTATGGACCGGCAAAATCAATCCCCGTGTTATGAAATGGAGATGACACCGTTACCCTATTTTTGGGCAGGTTACCCATAATTTGCTCCGCAGTTACTTGGCGGTATCTGGCACAAGTGACGCATTCCCTTAGGTATTTTTTAAGGGCGTTTCTCAATCCGAAAATCCAAAATTTCCGTTGAATTTGGCTTCTCATAAGATTAATTCCTCCATGTAGAGTTTCCTTATGAGCATCCTTAATCAACAGCATTGTTAGATGTGATTTATCCAAAATCACAGGATGTTTGGTGTCAAAGCATATGTTGGCATTTTGCAATCTTCCCCCCACGCGCAATATTCCATCGTCATCCAAAAATGGATTTAAGCTTAAAATTTTGCTTTTCATATCAATTTGCTTATTCTGCGTAAGACATGATATTTCTTTGTTAAATTGATATGCCTGTTGGTGTTTAATTATAAAATTTTTAGCATTCTTAAGCTCACTGACGGTGAGATATGATGGGTACACTCCATCTCTTTTTTTAATGCCAATAAATCTTAATACATATGCCGTAATTCTGGCCAGCTTATTCATACAGGAATACTTTCCAACTAGCTCCTGCATAATACTGCTTTCTGTATTTACTAGTACGGAATTTACCATACTCTTGTCATCATCTGTTTTTTGTTTAGGCCATTTATCATTTGCCTCACCGAGCCACTTTGGCCCATTCCACCACAATTCGCAATCTTTTAACTTGTTTGGACAAATACCCCTTGAAGCTACATCTGCAGGGTTATCTTCAGATTTTACATGGTTCCATGTTATTTCTTTGATTTTTAGGATATCTTCTATGCGACGCCTTACGAATTTTTCCTTACTAGCCCCGTTTTTTATCCAGCACAGTGTGATAGTAGAGTCACTCCAAGCAAATATTTCAGCTGGAACAGCAATAGATTGCTGGACTCTTTTTAGCAATTGCGATAGCAAGTGTGCTGCACATAATTCCAATTTAGGAATAGTCTTCCTATTTTTGATTGGATTAACTTTGTTCTTGCTGGCTATTAAGGTAACTGCTTCACCTATTTTAGCATATACTACCGCTGCATATGCTTTTTCTGAAGCGTCAGCAAACCCATGAATCTGTAACAACATATTAGGCTGTGTCTTGATCCATCGGGGTAATCGGACTTCTTCCAGATACACCAAATTGTCCCTGAAGGACTTCCATTCTGAAGTTTCGTTATCGGACAACTCTTGATCCCAATTTTGCTCCGCTAGCCACAACTTCTGCATGAACAACTTGCCTATTACTGTTACTGGTGCTAGCCAACCTAGTGGATCATAAATTTTGGCTAGTGTGGATAGCACCCCTCTTTTATTCACCTTCTTGTTTTCGTCACAGTTTACCTTAAATTTAAATTCGTCTTTAAATGGCTCCCACTGTAACCCCAAGGTTTTAATTGCTTCGTTCTCATCAATTTTTAATACTTTATTATCGCCTGTATTAATAACCTCTTCAACAATTTCGGATCTATTCGAAATCCATTTTCTTAAATTCATTCCTGCCTTTTCCAGCTCTCTGGAAACCTGCTGAACTTTGTGTTTTGATTCTTGTACGGTATCACCACCTGTCATTAAATCATCCATGTAGAATTCATCTCGGATAATTT
Organism: Drosophila paulistorum; assembly: GCA_018152135.1. Classification (NCBI taxonomy): domain Eukaryota; kingdom Metazoa; phylum Arthropoda; class Insecta; order Diptera; family Drosophilidae; genus Drosophila; species Drosophila paulistorum. Next base: position 14,710,327 of record JAECXG010000822.1, on the reverse strand, counting down.
CACTAATCACTTTATCCTGACACCTGTTTGCGATTTCTGCAAGCACCCTTGTAGCTAAGTACGGTGCCGATGCAGTACCGTACGTTACTGTTGTCAATTTATATTTTCTTAACTTTTTCTGCGGGTAATTTCTCCACAAAATATGCAAATATTTTTGATCGTCTTGATCAATGTTTATCTGCCGATACATTTTTTCAATATCTGCAGATGCTACGTACTGCCATTTTCGCCATTTTAATATTATGTCGAATATGTCTTTTTGGAGTCGCGGCCCTATCCACATCACATCATTGAGACTTCTGTTATTCGTGGTTTTTGCAGAAGCGTCAAATACAACTCTTAATTTAGTTGTCAAACTTTCTTCTTTTACTACTGCTTGATGTGGAAGGTAATAAGCACCGTCATCCTTAGTTTCTACCATGTGGCCTAACTCCAAATATTCTTAAATGAACTTTTCGTACTCCTCCTTAAGTTTTGGATTTTTCTCAAATTTTTTGTCCAAGTTGAGGAATCGCGCAGTTGCTTGTGCCTTCGAGTCACCTAATTCCCTTTCTTGCTTAAATGGGATCGTTACCACATATCTTCCAGAGTTATCAATCTTTGTTGTTTTGTTAAAATTTTCTTCACATTGATTAGCTTCTATATCATCTTTTTCGTCTGCCTCCAACTCCCAAAAACGCTCCATATCTGTAACGTCTATTGTTGTAGCTACTATAGACCCATCTCCTTTTGACTTAGTACATCCCGACACGATCCAGCCAAATTGAGTGTTTTGTCCCAGCAAGCCGTTAATCTTGGCAACTCCACTTTTTAAGATGTGGGTATATACGTCTACCCCTATTATCATATCAACCCTACCAGGTTTATCAAAGGTGGGGTCAGCTAGAACGTAAGTTTGCCATTTTGACATATCCACGTTTGCTATTTTTGATGGAAGAGCTTTCATTAATTGCGGCAATACAATTGCTTCAACCTTAAGCAGTTTCTTTTCCGAATCACGTGTCTTCATTTCAATATTTACCTTATACTTCGACGTTCTACTTTTTGTTGCAGATACGCCACTTATTTCTGTTTGTTTCTTGATCTTAGGTAATTTTAACATTTGAGCGGCTTCTTCAGACAAAATAGTGCTCTGAGAGCCATTATCAATTAAGGCTCTTAATGTTTCATACTCTCCATTTATTTTTTAACTTGTATTAGGGCTGTGGCCAACAGTTTTTGTTGTTCGGTAACACAAGTATTTACCTTCGCCTGTTTTTCCCCAAAATGAAGCATGGTATGGTGCCCCTTGCTGCAAAATGAGCATACCATTTCATTAGTGCATTTCTTGTTGCTTGAATGCTTCAAGCATCGTGTACACAATTGCACTTTTTGGCTATTTCCACCCTTTCTTTAGGTGTTAGCGCTTTAAACTTATAGCACATCGGTGCGCTATGCCAGGGACCTTTGCAGATCAGACAACTATCTTTAAACACCGCCACCGACGTTTTTTGTAACGGTTTTTTCTCTTCCTTTCTCATGGCACTTAGCGAGCAATATCTTTGCTCTAAGTATTCGATGACATCAGATAGCATCTGAACTTGCCTGGTTTTTCTAATCTGACTCTCATACAGTTGCAGAGCCTCTCTGTCAAATTTCCGAAGTATGAGTCGTGCAAATATTATGTCCACTTCATCGGACAAATTTGTTTTAATTTTCATTAAGTGTATTGATTCATTAATTATGTCAATCACTCCTTTTACACTTTTTGCGGATTCATTGTTGATCATCGGTAAATCAACGATCCGACTTAATTGCTCGGAGAATACCCTCCGATTATTTTCATATCGCTTGTTTAATAATTCCCAAGCGACAGAGTCAGCTGAACCTGACAATAGATGGGCTACCATGCTCTTGGCTTCGCCCTTAAACGCGGATTTTAAATAATTGAATTTAAGAGCAGGACTTAGATCCTCTCTTTTTACAATCAGTTCCGCAAATAATTCCACAAACAGGTCCCATTCTCTAGGTTCCCCAGAAAACGTGGGTACCTGTATTTTCGGCAATACCGATAGTTCGCCTCTCACGGTTACATTCTCAATCTTACTTTCCTTCTTGTTTATTTTCATTTCTAACACTGATACAGAATTCCGAACATCGAATTCTAAATCCTCCATAGTATTTTTAAATTTTGCATCTTTCAACGCAGCCTGGCACGCCTGTACTTTCTCCCATAAATAATTGATCTTATTAATATATATTATGCATGCCTCATTGCCTGTTGAATTATCTATAGTGCGTAAATCTTTGGTTACCCTATCCAAATATTCCTGGAGCTGTCGAACTTTATCCATAAATATCTCCTGATTACCACTAGCGTTTTCATTACTGGAGGTCGCATTCCCTCGCGACTCTCCTTTGCTATCCTCAAACATTTCTGACATATTCGCTTCTGCTTCAACTAACGCTGACTTACTAGTGCCTGGTCTTTCCGACTCTCCTATAGCTATTATTTTGGCAACTATCTTTAACATTCCTTCATGTATTTTCTCTGTGAAATACTGATGATCAAAATTCCCTTGCTGTAGCAATTTGTTATGATTAGGTAACCATCGATTCCTAATCTCTTTTACTTCCTCGATCACCTTGCTAGTTATGCTTCTTGGATCTAGTGCTTCGAATTGCCTTATCCTGGTATGCAACTCTAACTGCTTCCCTAACAACTTTTCTGTTTTGTTAAGAAACATTTTGTATGATGTATGTAAATATATTTGACAGTAAATTGATTTTTTTTTTTTTTTTAATTTTCTTTTTATGTATTTACTTATATGAATGTATTTTTTTTTTTTTATATATATCTTTATAATATTATTGACCCTTCAACGGGCATCTTGCTTATAAATAAATTGAATTTTTTTTTAATGAATTTTATATTTTTACTTTCCCTACTCGATCATCGCAGTGATCTCCTGTCTATTTGGCGTATGGCTTTACGGGCCACACTCTAGACCGAGCAACGCAATTATTGCCCAGTTTAACAGAGTAACATATTTCTTTTTTGCAAACAATTTTAATTTATGATGTATTTTATTGTTGGGCGCTCTTTGTAGCGCTACCGGTCCTACTGCATCCCTGGTCTAGCTTGTCGCGCTAGACGGTGCCGGTGCTGGTCTTCTCAGATCTCTTGGCTCCGGGTCTAGCTTGTCGCGCTAGACGGTGCCGGTGCTGGTCTTCGCACAGGCTGTTGGGGCGCCGATGCAGGCTTCTCAGATCTCTTGGCTCCGGGTCTAGCGTGTCGCGCTAGACGGTGCCGGTGCTGGTCTTCGCACAGGCTGTTGGGGCGCCGATGCAGGTCTTCTTGACACAAGTGTACTCGCAATATGGCGAATATAATGGTCCAGGGCAGTCTGCCGGGCACTTCTTCTCTGGTGTGGTCTGGATTATCTTCTTGGGTTCTGCTTTTTAGGATTCGTATGTATTAATTACTTTTATATTTTTAGGCGTAATTTCTGTAGAGGTTGAGCCTTTTTGCTTTAATTTTTGCTGAATCAGCTCGATGTTGTCTAATTCAGCTTGCAATTTATTTGCCTTTGCCCAACTAATTGTTGTGTTGGTGGCAAACAGTAGCTTAAGGAGTTCGGCTTTCCTTTGTTTTAGCCGATTCTTAACTCCGCTACGTCTTGGCATTGCTCATCACCTCTACTCACTCAGATTTCCTCTTTTTTTTTCAGACCATGTGTGTCCATTCCGCCATGTGATGATTCTACTTCTTTTTTTTTATCGTTGCTCAGCTGTTGTTGTCCAGGGCCTATGGGCTCAGGCGGTACCGGTGCCGGTCCTCGCACCAGATTTTCTCGTCAACTATCTTGTTGCTCTGCTGCTGTTTGTAGTTGCCGACTTGCAACTACATACATATACACTTTTAACTTTAACTTTTTTTTTTTTCGATATTAGGGCTTCGAATACGCCACACACCACGCCGCCGAAATTATTGCAGTTGCTCGACTAGCCAAACTGCCTTTATTTAACTCGGTCGCACGCACTTTTTATTTTTTTTATTAAGCAATATTTTGCTTTTTGTTTTATACTCTGTCTCTTACCACTGGTGGGGGAGAACAGAGTTATTTTATTTTTTGTAACCTTTAGCTGATCTTAGCATTTACACTTGCATAAGAATTCAGACTTACAGGTACTGATTCATCCTCTGAGTCTCTTACCACTGGTGGGGGAAAACTACAGAGTTCCTTTTTTTCGAAGGACCAAAATGAATAGGGATTCCCGGAGAGAAGGAAAATAACCCAGTCTTCATTCGTTGAATTCAAAATATGAACTGATTTTATTGAAAAATCTTGAACTCTAAGAAGCGACAATTGTTCTTAAAAAATACTTATTCTAATGCCCCACGTCTTCGGGGTTTGGAATTTGTTTATATTTCATGCTCAGCGCTTGGCGACTTAAGTGTTAAGTGTCGACAGAGTGCGGATGCATGTTTGATTGGTTTTAAGCAATACTTGCCATATGAATCTTTATGACATATTTTTGTTTATGTTTCGTTTGTGTATATTTCTTTGGTCAATCTGATTTGGTGAAGCCATTTCAGCTGACCACGATGTTTAATCTTAAACAATTACATTAACCACTTATACACTTACCATAATAAGTTTGATTACATACTTAATCTATAAGTTTAGGGCAATGCCACATGATTAAAGTATGAAGCATTTTCGATCAAATAACAATCGTGCTCCCACAGAACAAATCGAAACCCCAATTGTTAGAAAATTGAGTCCCAAATTGATGCTCCAATCTTTACAGCTGAGAAAACTCCCTCGCTTTAGCATGGGGTAGTCATATATTCAACGTCAATACCCAATAACTTATAAATTTTTGGCCCCCTTAAATTTATAACTTTAAAGTAAACATCCGTTTTCTGGACACTTGCAATAACAATTGTCCCCCTCAAAATCAATGCGCGTGAACGCTAACTTATTATTAAAACACAGGCCAATAAAATCCGTTCTATTCATAAACAAATGAACACTTGCATTAATAATTGTCCCCCTAAAAGTCAAAAGCGTGAGAACGCGAATTCAGCATTAAAATTTGAGCCAATCAAATCGCATCAATATCGATAACTCCACTGGAGGGCTCACATATTTAGCCTATAAATATTACTATAAGACATTTTTGTACTTTAGTTTTAAGTTTTCATTCAACGAATAAAGTCCCCGCTTTTAACTCAAACAAACAATGTCTTTTTTTCCTTTAAAAAGACAAGATATTTATATATTTATATATTATATATTGATAGGAGTGTCGTATGTATAAATATTCAGATTTGACGAGAAATTGAAAATTCTCGCATGCGATAAAAGACCTAGTACTGCTTGAACAACTGAGAAGGCGTTTCGCAGCTTAGAACCAACAATATACGCCGTTTGACACTGATCGCACTCATCTTCAGGGATGCGAGGAAGAGCTTTGGGGATCACATGGAAATAAGAGAACGGACTCAACCTCATTCTACCTCTTTTTATTTACCATCTTAATCGCTGGCAACTGTATAAAGATTGGTGAAAAAAAATAAAAACCCAACAAAATGATAGCCATGTGTATTTCAAAAATTAAGTAAATAAGTCGTATAGCCGGTATACAATACACCAGTAAAACAAATATTTCAACTTTAAAATAACAAATGCATTTACGTTTTTTTTATCAATCATCTTTTTACAAGCATATCTTAGAATCTCGCTACCTGAAGCATGCGAACACCCTAGCGTGTCAAAAATTTGAAATAAACTTGATCACTTAACATACATGTACTACATGAGCCTACATACCAAATTTGGTGGCTCTATCTCTTATAGCCTCTTTGATCTAGGCATTTATACGGACGGACGCATGGTTAGACGGACATGGCTAGATCGACTCGGTTGTTGATGTTGATCAAGAATATATATTTTTTATGGGGTCGGAAAAGCTTCCTTCTGCCTGTTACATACATTTTGGCAACTTTAATATACCATTTCACCCTATGGGTGTGTGGTATAAAAACCAAAGTTTTCTTAACGAGTTCAAAGATGTTAAGATGTTTAAGAAAATGTAACCAGTTCAAAAATGTTAAATTTTCTTAAACTGAAATAAGTTTAATTTAACTCTATTTATAATTTGTTAGTTAAAATGCTTACAAGAAAGGAAAACTTTATTGCAGGCGTCAATCCAAAATTTAAATTAATTATAAGTTTTGTCTTGTTTTTTGTTTGTTTAAGAAAATTTAACTAGTTCAAATATGTTTAATTTTCTTAAACTGAAATAAATTTAATTTTACTTTATTTATAATTTGTGTAGTTTAAATGCTTACAAGAAATGAAAACTTTATTGCAGGCGTCAATCCAAAATTTAAATTAATTGTAAGTTTTGTCGAGACTCGTAAGTAACTATTCTACATTCTACATTAAAATTAATATTATTTTTAATACTTTTGATTAAAGCCAAAGTTTGGAAAGAAGTCTAAATCTAGTGAGGAACGAGAGAAAAACTACCGTCCCAGAGGTCAGCCAATTTGCATTGACCTCCAACACAGGACCATTACGTTTTCAAATGAGAATTCATAAAGCCTAAACAAATAATATTTCCAATTGCAGTGACAAATCAAACGCATGTATTTGTGACACAGAGGCTGTTTTTTTAAGAAAATTTAAAATGAAACACCTTTTTGGCAAAAATCTCGATACACCCATGTATCTATGTAGAGAGAGGCTTATGCATACATATAAGCAAACTAACTGTGATATGTCTTACCGGTGCTTGGAAGATTGAAAAAAATGTCTCTTTAACAGTGTTTTCTAATAAAATTATTTCTATTTTATTTCTAATTAAACTCAATTGCAAATTCAAAACTTTGAGCATGCTGAAAATCGCTGAAACTAAACTGTGAGTGAAAATTAAAACAATTTAATTATCCATATTTAAAACAAAAAAAATTTTGAAACCTAATTAGTGGTTTCATCATATGCTACAGCTTTGGAAGACCGTTGGATATAACCAGAGTAAGTTAAAATATGACAATTTATTTACCGGTGTAGTCGAGGTAATACCATGGAGCAAGTGTGGGCACGAAAATTTAATTTGGGAGCCAGAGCATCAGCAGCAGAGGCTGGGCAGAGAAAAAGGCCACTTTCGCGACGCACACAAAAATTTGTGTGTCGATTTTTATAACGGGTCATTAACGACCTTTTTTGGGTCGTACGAGCGATCCTCGAGCTGGCAACTTTTTGGCAGAGGGACCGTCACAGGGGAGGGAGAAATAGGAAATTTTTGTCACACCCCTTTCCGTCCACGCAATTTAAAAAAGCGTTTATCTCAAAAACTATTCTCGCTAGAGACACAATATAGGATATGAATATTTTCTTAGTATAAATTAGGTTTGTAGGTTTTTAACGATAGCGTCGTTACTCATTCGTCTTTACACGTCTTACGTCTTTAAAATTTAACTATAAAAATGACTGGATTGAATGGTAAATGATTCGATTTTAGGTTTTTAACGAGAGCGTCGTTTCTCATTAGTTTAAACGCCTTATGCCTTTAAAACTTCTTTACTCTTTTTTTTTCACGTAACCTCGTCGTTGGCTCGTCTTAAAAAAGTGTTCTTCGGCCTCGTTTCGTAGCAGGATTGCCACGTCGTCGTTTTGTGTATCCCGTGCCACCACGTCTCTTTTGGATTGCTTGCCACGTTGTCGTTTAACAGCTGTTCTGAGGTGGTGTGGCCATTCGGCGTTAGTAATTAGATTCTTATTGTTAAGAATATACATATATATATATATGTAGCGTTGATTTAGTGATCGTTACTATATTTATTTTTTTATTAATATTTATATGACAATCGAGTTCAATATATTGTTAAGATTTTAATAACATACTTATAAAAATGACAATGGACTACTTATGGACTTATTAACGTCCGCTGATGATTTGCTGAACTTTCCCTACGTTTTTATACCATAAAGCTGGATTATCTAAACTCATTTTACCTAACATTGGAATAACAGTCTTGTGAATCCTTTCAACCTGCCCATTTCCTCGCACGATGTCGTGATCCTCACAATAATTTTTGAAGATGTGCGATGTAAAAGCCGCGCCTCTGTGAGATATCAATCGAATTGGGTTCCCAAAATTTGTTGCTTGAACTTCTAAACACCGTATCACTTCATCTATGCCTGTGCTCCTGATGGGATACAACCAAACGTACTTAGTAAGTTTATTGGTAAGTTCCCTCGGTCCGTCGTGATCAATATGGTAAAAACAAAGTGGTTTGTCACTCTTTTCTATTGAAGTTAGATATCCATCTCTGTTGTCAGCCTTTGCGTTAACAACAATACATTCCACGCAACTATGTACTAGACGTTTTTTGCGTTTTTTTTACGAAAAAATAATCTTAGGTATGCGCAAGTCTAATAATCTCATATTCCATTGCCGAAGGCACTACCATCAACTCACAATTAGAATCTCTAAAGAGAATCTTGTTCTCTTTATAAAAGTCTTTATAACTTTCTTTTCCGACTACCGTCCTTACTGCGTTTGTCCACTCATTTTGCAGCTGAGCTTCTCTTAATCGATGTTTAATAGTGTCTTCACTAAGCATAACACATGCAAAACGACTCAACGCATCGACGTGCCTCATTTGAGTACCTGATCGATGTACAATAACAAATTCAAAATCTTGAAGATACATAGCCTAACGAGCAACTCTCAAAGGAACAACTTTCTTTTTCATGGTCATAGCGAATGCGTTACAATCAGTAACTGTGGTGAATCGAGATCCTAGGACATAAATACTCCATTTGGTTAGTGCTCCAATTATAGCAAGCACTTCGAGTTCGTAAGAATGATACCTTTCTTCGCACAATTTTGTCTTACGACTCATATATCCAACGGGATGAAACGAATTATCCTCTAGATGTTTTTGTAACAAAGCTGCCCCAAGTCCTTATTTTGAAGCGTCCGCATGTATTTCAGTTTGCGATTTGGTTAAACAATTTAAGGACGGGTTCTTTAGTCAACGCAGCTCTTAGTTCTTCGAAGGCGAGTTTGTGTATATCTATGAATTCAAACTTCGAATCCTTACGCATTAAATCGGACAACGGTTTTGCGATTACTACATACCTTTCAATAAACTTTCTAAAATAGGAAGTTAGACCCAAAAATCTTTGTAACCCCTTTTTGCTTTTTGGGATGGGAAAATTCGAAACAGCTCGGGTTTTTTTTTTGCTTGGCGTTATGGTACCATTTTTACATTAAGTCTAAAAATAGGACTTTTCGTTGCAACATCTGACATTTACTACAATTATTTCGTAAACCTTTTTTGGCTAACACGTCTAGTACGCGTTTTAGCTTGGCCAAACCATCATCTATACCTGCACTTGGAATGATGAGGTCCTCCATGTAGACTACAATCATTTGCTTCAATTAAATCTCGTAACACAACCATTATGAATCTTACGGCCTCTTTAACATGTTCTCTCTCAACTTATATAATGATCCTATGATTACGGCCTCTTTAACATGCTCTCTCTCAACTTATATAATGATCCTATGCCTGCTCTCTCTACTACTACTAGAATGTTCGGCCACTACGTATTTGTTTCTTCTCTTCTATTACTTTAGATTCTGCTCTCTCAATGCCATTTCCCACATATATATTACATTATTTTGGCCTTAGTTACAAACTTGTGTGCGCGATGTGATCAAGGCGAGGTGTTCTGGAATCGACGCTTCTCTATATTCCCAAATAAGTGAGGCAACCGTCGATCTGTCGCGCTAACTACCACACGATTACAATCAGCTGTCCTGGCAAGTCATTACGAGGTCCTTCACCATCGCCGAATTTTTCAACGTCATATCGACCGTTCCTATTCGCCTTCGTGACTTTATAGTGTCCCAGGTATTTACCCCTCAACTTTAGTTCTGTCCCACAATGCGTAGGTATAAATCGCCCCTAACTCATTTAAAAACATTTTATTTCCCATTTTCTCTATTTGTCAATCGGCCTTTTCTTGCTGGCCTTCTCTTCGAAATTTGTTGGAGCCACAGTCTAGTTCTTTTACTAACGAATTGGGTTTCGGTTTTCTTACTTCAGGATCATCTGGACAGTATATGATTGTAAAGCATTGTTTTGACCTCCGTCGGACCAACATGATCAATGTGATATGTCATCAGTGGCTGATCTCCTTTTCTTATTGGCAACAAATATTCTTATTTTTTACTCAAAAAGACGGGCAACATATTCATTCACTTTTGGAATAAAATACGATTTTTCTACAATATCCTGGATCTTTCTAGCTCCAAAATGTCCTTGTTTGTGTGCAATCTGTATTCTATTCTTTTCCATCTGCGAGGGAATAACAACAAGCTCTTGATTTGGGTCTTTAAACATTATTTCGTTCTCAATATAAAAATCTTCAAACCCTTTCTCCTGAACTAAACTTCTGATCAATTTAGTCAAATCATCTAAAAACTGTGCTTTTCTCAGTCTATGGGTTTGATATCGCTTAAGAAAAAACATGATAAACGGATCAGGGCATCAACATGCCGCATCTTTGAACCTGAACGATGTGCAATCTAATAAACAAAATCCAATGTACCTGCCCAACGTGTTACATGTAACGAAACATTTTTCTTCTCTTCCAACCAGTACTGCACTATCAATTATTTTCTAATCAGACTCTGCCAGATGCCTTGGATGCTGATAAACTGGCAACACATCCGTTAGTACATTCTTCATTTCTATAGGACTGCTTGTATTTTTAATAGGCTTGTAACATCTAATCAACTGCTTGACTTCAACAGCGAATTCTGCACTGATATGTGATAAGTCACTCTTGATTTCCACTTTGTTCAGTTCGACACTATGCATACACATGCTTTCGAATTCCTCCAACAACTCAGCACAAGATCCATTCGACTTAAACTTGACTCTTATCTTGACACTTATGCAAAAACTACGATTTGTCATCACATGATTAGCACCTATGCTTGCAAGGGTCTTCGAATTGTGACGAATCACATTACTTCTATAACCTAACTACGCCCATGGAGGGCCCCCTTTATAAAATAAATGTTCTGTAGACGGGACTCTGGAGACTTAGAACTGTACCCCAGCCAGAGCTTCCTTACAGATGGCGCCCGAGCAGGGACCTTGATGAGTATTACGATGGAAATGGTAAAATATACATATATACATATATGTATGTACAATTACTGACATATACATATATATATTGGAGTACACACAGGAGTGAAAATTTTTATATGTAGGCATATTCATTGATATATACATATATCGGAGTCAACACACTAGAAAACTTTTTTTTTATATATATATATGTATATATTTGTGGTTAGGGTATTTAGAGGTCGCATATATGTTGTCGATGTGCCACGTGCCGTTTTAGTTTTCTTTGCAAGCGACAGTTACATGCGACAAAGAGACAGGGACACACGAACCGTCGGTAAGAATGAGAATAGACAGTTCACCGCTTGATTCGGGGCGGGTATTTTTCGGTAACTAGCTTTAATACAAATAATATGATAGTTTCTGTGACATAAACAATTTAAATAAAGACAGACACGACTTTGAAATCGATATTAGATTTAAACAAGCACCACTACTAAAGTCAAAAACGACAAATCCATTCAAAAAGAGAGGAGAAATAAATCAGTTAGATGAGAAACATTTTGAAGAAAGAAATAGAGGACAAAAAGTCACACACTACAAATCAAAATTCAAGAAGAAAAAATAAGTTAATAAAAGCAAATACGCCAATTGATTAATAACAGGTGAACAACTCAAGATGACTTTTTTATGCATAATGCTATTCTTAACATTAAAATCAAAATGCAGCCAATCCATTGACATAAACCCATAAAAGCACCGAACGGTTACTTAATATTTAAAACAGGAACCATGGACTTACCGACAAACTTTGAATATCATTATTAAAAAGTAAATTTAACGCTAATAGACATTACATATAACAATCAAATGCAACAAGCACAGTAATTTAAAGACATAATCCCTATTCAATACTTAAGGGAAAAACTAAGTAGGGAAATTAATGAAATACAAATTGTAAAACGTAACAAACGAGGACTAATTAACGGAATTGGTTCAATATAGGGGAGAGGGCCCAGTTGTGACTCAGGCCCTCAAATATTTTTGAAATGCGGTATTGAATGACAGTTTGAGCCCTGTAAATCATGTTTGTAAGACGTTCTGCAGTTTTTGGACAGACCCCAACGTTAATAATCGTATTGTATATACGCGTACCAAACATCGTGTTGAAAATCTTGCGAAAAAGTTTTTTTCCATTTTTTTCAAAGTACCAAAAATATGTGAAATTAATAGTGAAAAGATGAGTGTAATGCATAAAAATATTGTATTTGCCGTATATTTCGTGATTTTATAAAAATTTATGTGATTATGCAGTGTCTATAAAAAATATACATATAAACTTTAAACTATAAAAAGGCCGGGTTATGACTCAGCTGGGGGGCCCAGTTATGTCCCATTTTTTTTTGCACTAGGATTATGTAAAATTTTCAAATTCCAACATTTTTGTTGTTGTTTAAAAACAAGGAAAGGAAATTTACATATTGAGACCAGTTTGTCCGAAAAAGCCTTCGAATCAATTGCAATGTATGCAAGCGTCCAGTTCTTTCGAAGTGCGCTAATATGCAAGCAAGTTATTTTACATGCAAAAACTGCGAAAGTGACATGGACGACGAGGAATAAAAATCGTTGTCATTTATGGCCATAGGAGTCCATTTTCTTTTGCGTTTTTCATTGTTTTTGCCATTGAAGGCCCACATAATAAATAAACCATTAAATTACAACAATACATTCCTTTCATATTTTCTAATATTCAGTGAATTTCTTAAGGTGAGTCATAGCTGGGCCACTTTTTTTTTGGCCCCAAAAAAGGTATCCAAATTAAATCTGTTCCAAAATTTTTTGAGTAACTCAAATAAACATACTTTCTTTGGAAAAAAGTTGCGTTTGGCTAATATTAAAATGTTAGTCTTCTTAATTTTTCAATTTCCGGAACTGAAGAAAAAAGTTCGAGGTTTTTCAAAACGCGGGTCATACCAGTTATGCCCTCTCCCCTACAAATATCTTTTTGGTACTCTTGATCAAGACGATAAAGACGAATTAGAAGAAAAAATAAATAATCTTGAAAGCAATAGCGTACAAGCAAACGAACTAAATAACTTAATAGACACTATAAATAAAGGTTTAGAAGTAATAAGCAACCTCAAGGAAGAAAAGGAAAAATCAGTAAAATTAGAAGTTCTAATCTTTAATTTTGAGCATTTCACAGAATACATTGATGACATAGAAATGGGCATGCAGCTCACTAGACTAGAAATTTTCAATCCAAAACTTTTAAAGTTTAAGTCATGATAATTCGGAAACACTATTGAATACAAAAACATCCACCTGGCTTAAACCAAATTCAAACGAAATATTTATCATTTCAAACATTCCTCAAGAAATAATAAAAACCCCTATCTTTGAGATACTTCCTTATATTTAAAATATTTTGACAGAAAATTTATACGATAAATACTATTTTAACAATAACACTTTGTTTAATAAAAATACAAAACAAATAGAAACTAATGAATGTATAATAGGCATTTTAAATCAAATCCTAAATGTAAAAACACTAAAACATATAAGAATTTTCAAACTGTAAAATGTCAGTTGTTTATGATTTCCGTTAAATGTTTACACATATATCGATGTCAGTATTATTAAGTATCGATTGTTAGTAATAAGTCAGTATTTTAAGTATCGATTGTTAGTATTAAGCCCGTGTATGGAAAATATCGGTATGCGGCCTAAGGCCACACTTGAAGTTGTCTCTTCCCTTTTACGGTGACGCTAACCCAAGACAGATGTACTAGCTGTGATAAAATAATAAATCGTTGGCCATCCCCGCATTTACTATCGTTTGGGTTTAATAATTAGCGTTTTAAATCTCAGAAGTGGGATAGCTACCCGGAAATCTACATATTTCAATACAAGCCAAATCTTTTCACAGCTCCAGCTCCACAATGGGAGCCACCAAGGAGGCGATGATGAGAGCTCTGCACGCAAGCGGTGTCGAGGTACCGCCATACATGTCCGATATGCATGCTGCTGCCTCGCTGACTTTGACTTTGACACCAGTCACTGACTTTGACGTTCCCTTGGCCGCGGATCCATGGGAAGACACGCCTGCCTTAGCGCCCTCCGTGCCGCCTTCTGCTGCAGTCAGCACATCAGCTGCTTCCGCCTCTTCCAGCCTGGACGAGGACAGGCGAAGGATGCTTGAGATTTGCAATCGAGATGCAGGAGATTGCAGTGAATGCCCCGATTCTGGAGAACGAGCTTCTCGACCTGATCATCGACGGACTGCGGGACAGCTCTACTAGAGTCGGTATGTTGTACTCAGCTCGTACTGTGTCTGAGCCGAAGCCACTCCTAGAACGCTACGAGCGTTCCCGTGTACAGGCGGCCGCCTCCAAGCAAAGCGTCAGTGTGAAAGTGCAGCCAACACCAACTGCCTTGTTGTCTGGGAACAAATCTTCAGGCCGTGCCACGAGTGAGTCCAGATGTTTTAACTGCTCGAGATGGGGCATTTTAAACACCAATGCCCGAAACCGATCAGACCGCTGAACTCTCGTTTTAAGTGTGACATAGTGGGCCACATCTATAAAAACTGCCCGTCTCGGACGGGAACTGCCGCCGCCATCACTGCCGCCACCACTGCCGCCGCCGCTGCTGATGAAGTGGGAGATAGACTAAACCATTTACAACTGGTGAGTGTTGCTTTTGTTTGTGATGAAGTGCAAGATAGGAAATTTATAAATATGTTCTCCCCATCAGCCCGAAGAGTTTTCTCCGTCAATCTGAAGTCCCCCCCAACTGCCTTAGCCCCAGTATGTCCTTTTGAATTGCCGTGGTTTAGGAAATAGTCAACTTCTGTCACTGGGTCAAGTCCAGTGTTCACCTCCTCAGGACTGAGACAATAAATACATTTTAAGTTTTGCCGAACAAAGCAACCGAACTGCCGATGAATATAGGCAGACATCTCCTGTACAAAATTAATATTAGACTTTGTAAAATTAAAAAAAAAAAAATATGGAAAAGAAGTTATAGTACTTATGAATAAACCTACTGAATGTATAGATACGAAACTCACTGCTGTTCTGAAGTCATTTGATATATTGAGGAAAGATATAGCGGTACTACCGCACGATAAGAATGAGATTGAATCTGCCGAATTGTTGTCTGATTCTCCCCTTCTAAAAACTTCTGCTCTACTTCCGAAAACACTGAATGATGCACTTATGGCTATAAATGCCATGTTGTCAGTGAGTCAGAGTTTGACATAGAGCCCCCTTTACGGAAAGAGCAAGCCGCAGACTTAAAGTCTATTATTTCCACTGCATATGTACAGGTTGCCCCAGATTTAGTCAAGTACGTGAATTATGAGATGAAAATAGAAATGACTATCCAAACTCCCATTTTCTGCCGTCCCGCCGTCTGTCGCACCACGAACGCATCGAGGTGCGTTAAATCTGTGATGATCTCTTAAAAACTGGCATTATTCGCCACAGTAGTTCCCCTTACGCTGCCGCGATTGTCCCTGTACGTAAAAAGGACAACACGCTAAAAAGTGTATAGATTACCCCTGATGGCCAGTTTGAATATGTACGCATGCCCTTCGGACTCTGTAATGGCCCTTCCGTGTTCGCTAGATTCGTTTATTTTGTCCTTAAGAAATTTATAAGCCGAGGTCAACTGGTGATATACATGGATGATATTTTAGTCGCATCGCGGAAACCCATCTTGAGGTACTGAAGGAAATACTGTGTGCGTTAAGAGTGAACGGGCTATGCCTCAAGCTGGCCAAATGCCGTTTTGCGTACAGGGAACTAGAGTACCAATTCTGCCGGTATCACGCCTAAACCAGCTCATCTTCAGGCGATACGTGATTTGCCCATCCCAAGGAATAGCAAGGAACTAGAGCACTGCTTAGGCTTATTTTCGTATTTCTGCCGATTTGTACCTGGCTTCGCCAAGATTGCGTATCCGATGTCCCAACTGTTGAAAAAAATACCCCTTACGACTTCTCCGAGGAATGCCTTGAATCCTTCCGAACCCTGAAGTCGAAACTGATAGAATCCCCTGTGTTATCCATATACAACCAGAAGTCTGAAACAGAGTTACACTGCGATGCTAGTTCAACTGGTTTCGGAGCTGTGCTCCTCCAACAACAAACCGACGGTAAATTGCACCCAGTGTTCTACTTCTCTAAGATAGAATCCGCTGCCGAATCGAAGCTACATATGTAGTCATGAACTAGAGACATTAGCGATCGTATATGCCTTGAAACGCTTTGAGACGTACCTTAAATTCATCCCGTTCAAAATCGTTACGGATTGTAATTCCCTGGCGTTGACACTGAGAAACGGTGGACATTCAGACGTTAAAATCTTTGTACTTTACAAATTACAGTAGACACCGCCGCGTTATCAGCGACCGGGGTACCTGCTTTACGTCTTCCGAATTCGCAGAATTTCTGAGGTCCAATAATATAATTCATGTACAGAATGCCACTGCCTCACTCCGGGCCAACGGTCAAGTCGATCAGGTTAACCGTGTCTTGGGCGCTATGTTAGGTAAACTGACGGAACCCGTGGACCACGCGGATTGGGTTCAACAACCGAACATAGAGTTTGCATTGAATCACTCCGTCCACTCTACAACAAAATTTGCCGTTTCCGTACTCTTATTCGGGATTGAACAACGAGGCGTTATAGTGGATGAACTAACCGAACGGTTGGGTGAGAGGAAGGCGGAGGTCGATGCCCCAGAGGTGGACGTCTGGAGAATAGTCTTCCGTAACATTGTTAAGTCTCAAGAATATAATGCTGAGGGGATTTCGTAGTTATTAAGAATGTGGATACTTCGGCAGGTACAAATAAAAGACTTATCAGACGGTATCGGCGCTTACGTTGTTCATAAGAAACTTCCGAATGATCGATATGTTATCCAGGATGTGGATGGGGTACTAGAAGCCTCCAAACTTAAGTTATGGGCAGCCCCTGATAAAGATTCCACTTCCCATATCCAAGCAAAGGCGACACTAGCCACTTAATGTTATTATTTACCCCTTTTGTAAGCAACTAGAATCAAGGTCGATTCCTTATCAGGACTGCCGAGTGGTAAGATGTCAGTTATTTATGAATTCCGTTAATTGTTTACACAAATGTCGATGTCAGCATTATTAAGTATCGACTGTTAGTAATATGTCACAATTTTAAGTATCGATTGTTAGTATTTAGCCCGTCTATAAAAAATATCGGTATGCGGCCTAAGGCCACACTGGAAGTTGTCTCTTCCCTTTTCCGGTGACGCTAAACCAAGTCAGACGTACTAGCTGCGATAAAATAATAAATCGTTGGCCATCCCCGCATTAACTATCGTTTCGGTTTAATAATTAGCGTTTTACAAAACTAATTACATTGAACAAAACATAATTGTTACATGGAATTTACCAAAAACTAAACTTAATCAAAATTGCGTAAACGATTGTGCCTTACAATTAAACGAAATATCAATAACAAATTCATTGATTGACTAGAGCCACAGCATTTATGTAACAAAAAATATCACCAGGCTAGAACATATTTACTTTATCCAAACAAAAGAGATAATTAACGAACACACAAAATATTTCAAACTATTACATTAACCACTTATATACTTACCATAATAAGTTTGATTACATACTTAATCTATAAGTTTAGGGCAATGCCACATGATTAAAGTATGAAGCATTTTCGATCAAATAACAATCGTGCTCCCACAGAAAAAATCGAAACCCCAATTGTTAGAAAATTGAGTCCCAAATTGATGCTCCAATCTTTACAGCTGAGAAAACTCCCTCGCTTTAGGATGGGGTAGTCATATATTCAACGTCAATACCCAATAACTTATAAATTTTTCGCCCCCTTAAATTTATAACTTTAAAGTAAACATCCGTTTTCTGGACACTTGCAATAACAATTGTCCCCCTCAAAATCAATGCGCGTGAACGCTAACTTATTATTAAAACACAGGCCAATAAAATCCGTTCTATTCATAAACAAATGAACACTTGCATTAATAATTGTCCCCCTAAAAGTCAAAAGCGTGAGAACGCGAATTCAGCATTAAAATTTGAGCCAATCAAATCGCATCAATATCGATAACTCCACTGGAGGGCTCACATATTTAGCCTATAAATATTACTATAAGACATTTTTGTACTTTAGTTTTAAGTTTTCATTCAACGAATAAAGTCCCCGCTTTTAACTCAAACAAACAATGTCTTTTTTTCCTTTAAAAAGACAAGATATTTATATATTTATATATTATATATTGATAGGAGTGTCGTATGTATAAATATTCAGATTTGACGAGAAATTGAAAATTCTCGCATGCGATAAAAGACCTAGTACTGCTTGAACAACTGAGAAGGCGTTTCGCAGCTTAGAACCAACAATATACGCCGTTTGACACTGATCGCACTCATCTTCAGGGATGCGAGGAAGAGCTTTGGGGATCACATGGAAATAAGAGAACGGACTCAACCTCATTCTACCTCTTTTTATTTACCATCTTAATCGCTGGCAACTGTATAAAGATTGGTGAAAAAAAATAAAAACCCAACAAAATGATAGCCATGTGTATTTCAAAAATTAAGTAAATAAGTCGTATAGCCGGTATACAATACACCAGTAAAACAAATATTTCAACTTTAAAATAACAAATGCATTTACGTTTTTTTTATCAATCATCTTTTTACAAGCATATCTTAGAATCTCGCTACCTGAAGCATGCGAACACCCTAGCGTGTCAAAAATTTGAAATAAACTTGATCACTTAACATACATGTACTACATGAGCCTACATACCAAATTTGGTGGCTCTATCTCTTATAGCCTCTTTGATCTAGGCATTTATACGGACGGACGCATGGTTAGACGGACATGGCTAGATCGACTCGGTTGTTGATGTTGATCAAGAATATATATTTTTTATGGGGTCGGAAAAGCTTCCTTCTGCCTGTTACATACATTTTGGCAACTTTAATATACCATTTTTTTTTAACGAGTTCAAAGATGTTAAGATGTTTAAGAAAACCAGTTCAAAAATGTTAAATTTTCTTAAACTGAAATAAGTTTAAGTTTGCTTACAAGAAAGGAAAACTTTATTGCAGGCGTCAATCCAAAATTTAAATTAATTATAAGTTTTGTCTTGTTTTTTGTTTGTTTAAGAAAATTTAACTAGTTCAAATATGTTTAATTTTCTTAAACTGAAATAAATTTAATTTTACTTTATTTATAATTTGTGTAGTTTAAATGCTTACAAGAAATGAAAACTTTATTGCAGGCGTCAATCCAAAATTTAAATTAATTGTAAGTTTTGTCGAGACTCGTAAGTAACTATTCTACATTCTACATTAAAATTAATATTATTTTTAATACTTTTGATTAAAGCCAAAGTTTGGAAAGAAGTCTAAATCTAGTGAGGAACGAGAGAAAAACTACCGTCCCAGAGGTCAGCCAATTTGCATTGACCTCCAACACAGGACCATTACGTTTTCAAATGAGAATTCATAAAGCCTAAACAAATAATATTTCCAATTGCAGTGACAAATCAAACGCGTGTATTTGTGACACAGAGGCTGTTTTTTTAAGAAAATTTAAAATGAAACACCTTTTTGGCAAAAATCTCGATACACCCATGTATCTATGTAGAGAGAGGCTTATGCATACATATAAGCAAACTAACTGTGATATGTCTTACCGGTGCTTGGAAGATTGAAAAAAATGTCTCTTTAACAGTGTTTTCTAATAAAATTATTTCTAATTTATTTCTAATTAAACTCAATTGCAAATTCAAAACTTTGAGCATGCTGAAAATCGCTGAAACTAAACTGTGAGTGAAAATTAAAACAATTTAATTATCCATATTTAAAACAAAAAAAATTTTGAAACCTAATTAGTGGTTTCATCATATGCTACAGCTTTGGAAGACCGTTGGATATAACCAGAGTAAGTTAAAATATGACAATTTATTTACCGGTGTAGTCGAGGTAATACCATGGAGCAAGTGTGGGCACGAAAATTTAATTTGGGAGCCAGAGCATCAGCAGCAGAGGCTGGGCAGAGAAAAAGGCCACTTTCGCGACGCACACAAAAATTTGTGTGTCGATTTTTATAACGGGTCATTAACGACCTTTTTTGGGTCGTACGAGCGATCCTCGAGCTGGCAACTTTTTGGCAGAGGGACCGTCACAGGGGAGGGAGAAATAGGAAATTTTTGTCACACCCCTTTCCGTCCACGCAATTTAAAAAAGCGTTTATCTCAAAAACTATTCTCGCTAGAGACACAATATAGGATATGAATATTTTCTTAGTATAAATTAGGTTTGTAGGTTTTTAACGATAGCGTCGTTACTCATTCGTCTTTACACGTCTTACGTCTTTAAAATTTAACTATAAAAATGACTGGATTGAATGGTAAATGATTCGATTTTAGGTTTTTAACGAGAGCGTCGTTTCTCATTAGTTTAAACGCCTTATGCCTTTAAAACTTCTTTACTCTTTTTTTTCACGTAACCTCGTCGTTGGCTCGTCTTAAAAAAGTGTTCTTCGGCCTCGTTTCGTAGCAGGATTGCCACGTCGTCGTTTTTTGTATCCCGTGCCACCACGTCTCTTTTGGATTGCTTGCCACGTTGTCGTTTAACAGCTGTTCTGAGGTGGTGTGGCCATTCGGCGTTAGTAATTAGATTCTTATTGTTAAGAATATACATATATATATATATGTAGCGTTGATTTAGTGATCGTTACTATATTTATTTTTTTATTAATATTTATATGACAATCGAGTTCAATATATTGTTAAGATTTTAATAACATACTTATAAAAATGACAATGGACTACTTATGGACTTATTGACGTCCGCTGATGATTTGCTGAACTTTCCCTACGTTTTTATACCATAAAGCTGGATTATCTAAACTCATTTTACCTAACATTGGAATAACAGTCTTGTGAATCCTTTCAACCTGCCCATTTCCTCGCACGATGTCGTGATCCTCACAATAATTTTTGAAGATGTGCGATGTAAAAGCCGCGCCTCTGTGAGATATCAATCGAATTGGGTTCCCAAAATTTGTTGCTTGAACTTCTAAACACCGTATCACTTCATCTATGCCTGTGCTCCTGATGGGATACAACCAAACGTACTTAGTAAGTTTATTGGTAAGTTCCCTCGGTCCGTCGTGATCAATATGGTAAAAACAAAGTGGTTTGTCACTCTTTTCTATTGAAGTTAGATATCCATCTCTGTTGTCAGCCTTTGCGTTAACAACAATACATTCCACGCAACTATGTACTAGACGTTTTTTGCGTTTTTTTTTACGAAAAAATAATCTTAGGTATGCGCAAGTCTAATAATCTCATATTCCATTGCCGAAGGCACTACCATCAACTCACAATTAGAATCTCTAAAGAGAATCTTGTTCTCTTTATAAAAGTCTTTATAACTTTCTTTTCCGACTACCGTCCTTACTGCGTTTGTCCACTCATTTTGCAGCTGAGCTTCTCTTAATCGATGTTTAATAGTGTCTTCACTAAGCATAACACATGCAAAACGACTCAACGCATCGACGTGCCTCATTTGAGTACCTGATCGATGTACAATAACAAATTCAAAATCTTGAAGATACATAGCCTAACGAGCAACTCTCAAAGGAACAACTTTCTTTTTCATGGTCATAGCGAATGCGTTACAATCAGTAACTGTGGTGAATCGAGATCCTAGGACATAAATACTCCATTTGGTTAGTGCTCCAATTATAGCAAGCACTTCGAGTTCGTAAGAATGATACCTTTCTTCGCACAATTTTGTCTTACGACTCATATATCCAACGGGATGAAACGAATTATCCTCTAGATGTTTTTGTAACAAAGCTGTCCCAAGTCCTTATTTTGAAGCGTCCGCATGTATTTCAGTTTGCGATTTGGTTAAACAATTTAAGGACGGGTTCTTTAGTCAACGCAGCTCTTAGTTCTTCGAAGGCGAGTTTGTGTATATCTATGAATTCAAACTTCGAATCCTTACGCATTAAATCGGACAACGGTTTTGCGATTACTACATACCTTTCAATAAACTTTCTAAAATAGGAAGTTAGACCCAAAAATCTTTGTAACCCCTTTTTGCTTTTTGGGATGGGAAAATTCGAAACAGCTCAGGTTTTTTTTTTGCTTGGCGTTATGGTACCATTTTTACATTAAGCCTAAAAATAGGACTTTTCGTTGCAACATCTGACATTTACTACAATTATTTCGTAAACCTTTTTTGGCTAACACGTCTAGTACGCGTTTTAGCTTGGCCAAACCATCATCTATACCTGCACTTGAAATGATGAGGTCCTCCATGTAGACTACAATCATTTGCTTCAATCAAATCTCGTAACACAACCATTATGAATCTTACGGCCTCTTTAACATGTTCTCTCTCAACTTATATAATGATCCTATGATTACGGCCTCTTTAACATGCTCTCTCTCAACTTATATAATGATCCTATGCCTGCTCTCTCTACTACTACTAGAATGTTCGGCCACTACGTATTTGTTTCTTCTCTTCTATTACTTTAGATTCTGCTCTCTCAATGCCATTTCCCACATATATATTACATTATTTTGGCCTTAGCTACAAACTTGTGTGCGCGATGTGATCAAGGCGAGGTGTTCTGGAATCGACGCTTCTCTATATTCCCAAATAAGTGAGGCAACCGTCGATCTGTCGCGCTAACTACCACACGATTACAATCAGCTGTCCTGGCAAGTCATTACGAGGTCCTTCACCATCGCCGAATTTTTCAACGTCATATCGACCGTTCCTATTCGCCTTCGTGACTTTATAGTGTCCCAGGTATTTACCCCTCAACTTTAGTTCTGTCCCACAATGCGTAGGTGAAAATCGCCCCTAACTCATTTAAAAACATTTTATTTCCCATTTTCTCTATTTGTCAATCGGCCTTTTCTTGCTGGCCTTCTCTTCGAAATTTGTTGGAGCCACAGTCTAGTTCTTTTACTAACGAATTGGGTTTCGGTTTTCTTACTTCAGGATCATCTGGACAGTATATGATTGTAAAGCATTGTTTTGACCTCCGTCGGACCAACGTGATCAATGTGATATGTCATCAGTGGCTGATCTCCTTTCCTTATTGGCAACAAATATTCTTATTTTTTACTCAAAAAGACGGGCAACATATTCATTCACTTTTGGAATAAAATACGATTTTTCTACAATATCCTGAATCTTTCTAGCTCCAAAATGTCCTTGTTTGTGTGCAATCTGTATTCTATTCTTTTCCATCTGCGAGGGAATAACAACAAGCTCTTGATTTGGGTCTTTAAACATTATTTCGTTCTCAATATAAAAATCTTCAAACCCTTTCTCCTGAACTAAACTTCTGATCAATTTAGTCAAATCATCTAAAAACTGTGCTTTTCTCAGTCTATGGGTTTGATATCGCTTAAGAAAAAACATGATAAACGGATCAGGGCATCAACATGCCGCATCTTTGAACCTGAACGATGTGCAATCTAATAAACAAAATCCAATGTACCTGCCCAACCAGTACTGCACTATCAATTATTTTCTAATCAGACTCTGCCAGATGCCTTGGATGCTGATAAACTGGCAACACATCCGTTAGTACATTCTTCATTTCTATAGGACTGCTTGTATTTTTAATAGGCTTGTAACATCTAATCAACTGCTTGACTTCAACAGCGAATTCTGCACTGATATGTGATAAGTCACTCTTGATTTCCACTTTGTTCAGTTCGACACTATGCATACACATGCTTTCGAATTCCTCCAACAACTCAGCACAAGATCCATTCGACTTAAACTTGACACTTATCTTGACACTTAAGCAAAAACTACGATTTGTCATCACATGATTAGCACCTATGCTTGCAAGGGTCTTCGAATTGTGACGAATCACATTACTTCTATAACCTAACTACGCCCATGGAGGGCCCCCTTTATCAAATAAATGTTCTGTAGACGGGACTCTGGAGACTGAGAACTGTACCCCAGCCAGAGCTTCCTTACAGATGGCGCCCGAGCAGGGACCTTGATGAGTATTACGATGGAAATGGTAAAATATACATATATACATATATGTATGTACAATTACTGACATATACATATATATATTGGAGTACACACAGGAGTGAAAATTTTTATATGTAGGCATATTCATTGATATATACATATATCGGAGTCAACACACTAGAAAACATTTTTTTTATATATATATATATGTATATATTTGTGGTTAGGGTATTTAGAGGTCGCATATATGTTGTCGATGTGCCACGTGCCGTTTTAGTTTTCTTTGCAAGCGACAGTTACATGCGACAAAGAGACAGGGACACACGAACCGTCGGTAAGAATGAGAATAGACAGTTCACCGCTTGATTCGGGGCGTGTGTGTGTGCGCGAGCTACGAGCATTCTCTTGCCATCTCCCTTCCGCTCTTAGTGCATTTACACACAGCTTTGGTTCAACCGTTTTTTTTTTGTCGTTCCCTCATTCACACCGATTTGCAAGTACAGTCGCGCAAAATTTCTGGTTTATTTGTGACGTGCATATGTGCGAAGAGGCGATTCATGGACATTGGACACATTCGTATGGGTATCCGTATGGAAGGGTAAGCATGGGTATATCGCCCAGGTTAAACACACACATGAGCGAAAGGAAACCATTGGGTTTTTTTTTTGCGGACTCGTATGATTACCTTTTTATGATGGGTGCAGTGAAATGAGAGCAACAAGTTAAAAAAAAATATATATATATATAAAGATATATAGATATTACGTACAAAGTCATGCCATTCTGGGCAAGAAAATCGGCAGAGTCTCCGGCAGGGTTTCGACAGAATCATCAGCAGAGTCATCAAGAGAGTTTTCGACAGGATTAATAATATCATCAACAGCAAAGTTCGGAGAGAATTATTAATGAAGTCAGCTACAAAGTTACCGACAGAGCTAACGATAGAGTCATCAACGGAGCCATCGACAGAGCCGCACAGGGAAATTAGCTTTATTGAAAAAAAAAAATTTTACAAGAGAGAAGAAAAAGAGTGAAAGTTACCAGAAGCAGATATAGCGAATCAAGATGCCTCTCTCAGAGAGTCATTAGTGAGGCTATAACCTACCGCACTTCGAGTTGAACGGGACCTGGGTATGGGTAACCTAGAAATCCACCACTCTCACCCAAAGCAGCAGGGTGAAAGAGACAGAAGAATAAAGCACAAGGGGCTATTTAAGTCCAAGCATATGCACTGGGAAGGGCAGTCAGTGTTTGGAACTCAGCAAGATAACATCCAGGAATAAAAGTGCTTCAATCCGGAAGGAAAACAACTTGACAAGGATTATCAACAGGACTACTCATCAATACAAGGATTCACAACGGAAAGATCAACAAGGACATAGGACAAGGACATCCACCGCTAGAGTGAACTAAGCTTCAGGGATACCTCAGCACCCAAGGAGATTAATGCAAAGTATATCAGGAAATTCGGCAGCAAGAACCATTACTTTTCCAAGGATATCCTAAACTTTAATCGGAGTAAACTATTATTTTCTTTGGGCAACATCGAGGGAGATTTAATCACTTCTCCAATAACTACATTCTACATTCAAGGATTATCCGAATTCAAATAAACAAACGGGATCTAATTTTATCACCAGAATTTATTAAAAAAAAAATTTCAAAGAATAACAATAACATATATATATATACGCATTGGTCAACTTGCATATCCAAATACCATTGTCAATCGGTTTACCGTAGCCATCTTTACATAGTATCGCGTAGCCTACTTGGTGAACTTCGATATCGATTGGTTGCTTATCGCTTATATTACGACCCTTATTATTAACATACTAGCAATGGGCGTTCATTGGATAAACCATCGTCGCAAGGCCGAGTTGGAAGTCATTTGTGACGAATTCGGATTAGATGGAACAGTGGATGACCTAAGGAATCGTTTCCGCGAGTTTGCCTCAAGTGAGGATCATCATCCTAAGGTATTGAGTCGACTTGCCGAAATCGAAGCCCAATTTAGTGTCGGGGACAAGAAATTAGATGTAAAACCACCGTCTAGAGCACCCTCGCCCACTCCTGATTGAATTGTTTCCCAACTACCGGTACCACAAGACACCAACTATCGCTCGGAATCGTATTCTGGTTCTCGCTCCGGGTCTCCCACCCGTCTCGGTATTCCTGGCCCAAAGATCAACACCGAACCCAGTGAGCGGAATCGAGTCCATGAATCTCTGGCAGGCCGTACTGGGAGCTATACCTCGATCGCGGAACGTATAACCAAATGGGGAATTGCCTATAGCGGATCTACCGATCCTATCTATTTCATAGAGCAAATAGAGACTCGAGCCGCGATGTACCGTTTGAGTTTGGAGAAAAAGGGTTTGAGCTGGTTTGGGAACCTGGAACAACAACAGGCGTTCGATGCACTCAAGACCCGTCTCACCACTGCCCCTGTCTTAGATTGTCCGGATTTTGCTCTAAAGTTCTGCTTACAGACTGATGCCATCGACATTGGCCTCGGCGCAATGCTCACTCAGAGTATCGACGGCGCGGAAAGATTCATTGCTTACGCTAGTCGACGTCTCTTGAAGACGGAGAAAAATTATTCGACTACTGAGAAAGAATGCCTAGCAATAGTCTGGGCAATCAGGAAAAATCGTTGCTATTTGGAAGGCTGTCGCTTTGATGTAATCACTGACCATTTGGCTCTGAAGTGGCTAAACTCAATAGAAAATCCCACGAGTTGCAACAATACGAGTTCGAGGTACATTATAGACGAGGTAAGCTGAACGTGATTGCCGATGCCTTATCGCGACAACCTTTGAAGGTGCTGCACTTGGCGCGACAAGAGGATCCGGAATGTAAATGGTGGCTAAAGCTCCGACAGCAGGTCATGGAATGCTCGGTGGACTTTTCAGGAAATGTTTATTTATTATCGGCGACGAGACCCACACCCGGATGATTACGATTCTACGCCTTGGAAATTATGCGTCCCCCTGGAACATCGAGAGCAAGTACTCAAGGAATATCACAATGCAGTCACTGCCGTCCACTTGGGAATCAGGAAAACTACCTTGCGATTGACACAGAGGTACCATTGGCCTGGCCTCTTCCGCGACGTAGCCCGTTACATTAGATGCTGCCTCACCTGCTTGCAGTTTTAACCGGCGCAAATGAAACCAGCGGGCAAAATGCTCACCCGCCAAGTCACGAAGTCTTTCGATACCGTGTTTACTGATTTTATCGGGCCTTTGCCACGTTCTAAGCAAGGTAATACGATGCTGCTAGTTTTCCTGGATTTATATAGTAAATGGGTTGAGATGGAACCACTTCGTAAGGCCACTTCGGCCGCTCTGGAGAAGGCATTTCGTGAAAGGATTTGGGCCCGATTCGGCAACCCTCGCACCCTCGTGAGCGATAATGGTACCCAGTTCACTAGCAAGGTTTTCCAAAACTTTTGCAAAACGTCCGGAAATACACTCCAGCATACCGCCTCATATTCTCCACAGCAGAATCCTACCGAGCGCAATACTTGGAGAATGGGCAGAACTTTTGGGACCAATGGCTTTCAGAACTAACACTAGCAATCAACGACACCACCGAATTCAGCATAGCTTACATCATATTAGGTCGGGAACCCCGTATGCCCGGCGCCCTTTATGACCAAGTAACAGATGTCTCCGGTAACGAACCCCCTAGTCCTGACGAGCGCGTCCTAAGAATGGAAGATATTTTCAAGCTTTACATAAGAATCAACTCAACGCTACCCAGAATCAAAAGAAATACTACGATCTGAGGCGACGCGACTGGCATCCGAGCATCGGGAGCATGGTCATGCTTAAGCAACATGCTTTAATCAAAGCGGCGCCGCTACACCGCCAACCCACACCAGTCCTGGACCAATGTTGCGAGGCCCTGTGCGCAGATCCTCAATTGGGTCCTCACACCACCGGAATGGCTGGTCGACACCCCCGATAGACGGGTACCCGCCGAAATCCGTGATCGGGTGGCGGTACTCCGTCATGATGGACCCCGCAGGAATCACCGTTTCCTCCTGTGGGCGGACGATCGACTGTTCCGCACCGAGGTTAAGGTGCTCGGGCGAATCACGGTCCATTTCGTCCGTTCAAAATAAGGACACCGAGTGACGAATCGTATTACTTCTATAACCTAACTACGCCCATGGAGGGCCCCCTTTATTTGTTTATCTTTATTTAATACGCCCATGGAGGGCACATTAAAATATAATCTCAAAGCTAACTGTAGTTCTTTTGTTTCTGACAGCCATGGTCACGATCAGCGTCTCTCTCTTTCTAATCACCGTCTTGGTGTGCCCGTAGCGTCGACGCGTCGCTGAGAGAGCAACCACTCGAAAGCGGACGCCACGCTGTATGCCGACACCAAGGAGAGAATAAGAAAACCGAAAGTGAAAGAGCGGGACGGGGATCGCGACGTGTGCCAAAGCACAATAAGCATCGTATGTTTTCACCGTTAGGATATAAGTAGGCAGAGCCAGTGTGGGTTTGAACAGAGAGCTAGAATTAGAGAAAAATCACTAAGTCAGTGACCATCGCAGTGATAAGAACGAACAAACAGCAGCAGCAGAGTTCAAGGACAGGTTTTTTTCTCTATCGCGAAGCAAGGATTACATCAGGTGAGCTCAATACTCAGATATCCTTTTAGCTCGAGTGCGGAAGGGACCCTTTAGCCCAATGAATAAGCAATGTTTAGAAGTTAGTTAAATATTAATAAAATCTGTACTATTACCACATAACCCGCACAGCATTATTTCTTTTGTTATAAAGTATGTCTACCCTTTCCCCTCCCTTTTCCTTAGTCACTTAACCTTTTGAGTGGAGCTGAAGGATCAGCGGACTTCGGCAGGATGAGTTATTTTGCTGCAGACGAAGTCAGTCGCTGATCTCAAGGCTCTGTCACTCATGGTGAAGAGACAACGCATCTTGGCCAAGCGGGCTTCGCTTGGCGGACAAGATCAGTCGTTGCAGCTTCACTTGGACTGTCCTCCTACCCCTTTCCCTTCCCTTTTCTCCCTTTATGTGGTCACCATTTCATCTCATAATACTCTTCAAGGTCTTCAGATCAAATAAATCTGTAGACGGGACTTTGGAGACTGAGAACTGTACCCCAGCCAGAGCTTCCTTACAGAATATCCTGTTATTGAGTTAATTTCAAGTTTTACAAAACACCTTTACGTATGAGACTTAAACTTGTATAAATTGGACCGTTGAACTAAATTGTCTCATGAGTTACTTCTTTCAATTCTTAACTGGAAAGAATAGTTTTGCCTGATGGTTTTACTAGTTTGTACTCTATAACATTGGTTCTTACTTCCCTAGTGGCCTCTTTTTCCTTACATTGAAATGAAGGATGGCCTATTTCACCAAACTTAAAACAAGTGAAAGTTTTCATGTTAGAGTCGCTCCTCAAATGTAATGGATCACTGCACTTAAAACATTTGCGCTCACCCTTTGTTATCGAACTTTTCTCTCTATTATCTCTACCTTGCTTGTAAAAAGATGACTCATATGTTGCTTTCTTTGATGACTTCTTAGGAACATTGGATTTTAAGTAGGTCTGTACTTGAACTTTCAGTGCACCCACTGCTCTGGCCTGATAGAATAGTGCCTAATTTGGTCCCATGTCTGGTATAGGTTAAACTATTAAACTATCGTCATGCAAATCGATCGGCTTTGCAATTTCCATTAGCGAATACAAGAATTCATACAAATTCTCACCTTTCTTCAACTGTTGATTACATAGTTTTCTATGAACTTCTGCTGATGAAACCGTTACTTTGAATTCGTTTTTTAAAGCTTCAGGGACTCCCAACTACAAATTTTTCTCTCCCTGTCGCGACAATGTAGCTTCTTTTAAAAGTGGTTTTGCATGCACAAAAAGTTGTAACTGTCTCCACTGTTTGGCTAGCTCCCTAGTCCACTGTACAACATCAATCCAACGTAAACCGTAAAATTCGGAAAACGCTTCCCTTCACATCTTTTAGTGTAAACCATGATCTTTGCCCGTCTGTGCCCGGAACGCGAGTAGATGCTTTTGCAGCTCAGCTATAAGTCCTGTAGTCTCTAGCTCTAACTCCCTCAAGTTACTGCGCAACCTCGATCCATTTCACACAATTACATATTGCTTAGCAAGATTGGTATATTAATGTATAGTTAGTATTAATCAATCAAATTTGTTATGACTAAGCAAGATTTACACACTATGTTACTGTAGGTCAAATAGAGGTAGGTTATGGTTTATTTCAGACGATTCTTAAAATTGTGCTTTCTGCAGCTCGCATTAATTTTGTCAATATTTCTGCCAAAGGTCTGGTTTCATCTTGTAAGCAAAGCAGCTCACTCTTAAGGCAATAATTAAGCAGCTCCTGCTCTATGTAGCAGTTCACTCTCTTTGTACCAACTCACTCGGTCATCTTGCAAATGCTCGGTTTGCTCTCTGTAGCCACTCACTCGTTTGACGCTCACTCGTTTGACGCATCTCACTCGGCTGTTTTCCACTCGTTCTCTTGGTATGTCTTCATCTGCCGTTGTCTGTTCTCTTGGTTGCTCCGATTCTTCAGTGAACACTAATTATCATCAACTTCGTGACCGCTGCCTTCTTCTCTTTTGGTCTTGTCACCGTCGTCTGCATATTTAGACTTGTCTATTACTTGCATGCTACATTTTCTTAAATTATTATTGATGAACTGCAATAAGTTTAATTTTCTATGATTTATTTCACAAAAAAGTTTGATTCTGCTTCCAAAGGTCGTGTGAGTGATTTCGAAAATTCCCATATAATCGAAATAATTTGAATTTCGGCCTCTGTAGTCCATATTCGGAATTGGAATACTTATTAAAACTTATTTATCTATCGAATGCATGGTACTCTATACTCTTACTTATGTTGAACTCCCAGACTCTATATAATAATTTATTTCTCTTTTATTTAAACCATATTTCACAAGCTACTCAGGCGTGAAATGAAACTTTTCGGGTTAACTGGAGGTAATATTTACCCCTCTTTCTATTCATATTTTTTGTGCCGCACTATATGTAGATGGCTTTCCTATTGTCGTTAATGAACGTTTATTTAAATGTTTATTTATGTATATGGGTATTTCCAGGATCGCGAACGCGACATTTGTACGCCCTTACATGTTAAAAAAAAAGCCAAAAGTTGTCATTTTTAAAAAACTTTTTTCACGTGTTTATAACATTTTATTAACACAATTTCTATTATAAAAGATAACCCTTAAAGCCTTGCCGTTTTCGAGTTATAAATAGAAAACAATGCATCGCGAACGTGACAAAAAATGGAAGTCTTGTTTGACTTTGTCTTGATAAATGCGAAAGTCTGCGAATTTTGGCAAGTTATTTGATTGAAAATTATTTTAAACGGTAACCAAATATTGCAGTTTGCCATTTTAGAAATATGTAATTTTAATACGTTACTTACATTTATGTGTTTTTACAACTTTTTTTGAAAAATTTGTAACGTGACATGGCGAACGTGACAAAATTCCATTGAAGTGGTGAAAGAAATTTTTCATAAAATTTTATTTAGAAAAACCAAAAATATAACTTCAAAACTTAAAATATAACAATAATAATAATAAGGAAACTGGTTTTAAATGAGAATAATAGGAAATATATATTTTTTTGGAATATGCTGTTTGAGCTAATTGTAATACAAAACTATCATTGCAAAAAACATGATGAATTTTTCTGATCCCTGGAATATTTGCCGATTGTTTCCATTTTTCTTTTATGTTTGATGTTATTATAATTTCACCTGCTTCAACATACAAAATGCGAATCCTTATACCTAATACCTTATAATTAAGTCTTATATTTGTCGGGGTATTTATTATGTGCAGCATCTCCAAAGTGTAACGTTTGTTGTAATGTTGTTCTTGGTCTATTATGTTTACTTCGTCAAAATTTGGGGAATGTCCACTGGCGGCACAGTGGGCCATAAGTGCCGTTTTTGGTGCATTGGAGTGTTGACGAAGTTTATAGTCAGATCTATGTTGCGATAGTCTTGTTTTTAGCCTCGATTTTGTTGTCCCTATATATATTTTATCACAGTTTTCTTCATTAGTCCCATTGTACGGTATTTTATACACTACGTTGCTCTTGTCCATTATATCAATCTTACTTTTTGTTCTTTATAAGGTAGATACGGACAACTGCTCGCATTTATACAGGCATTTATTAGGGACAAATCAGTGTGTAGCTCCACGTCACAGTGTGCGGACGTGTAAAACTAAGTAGGTGTTTTCTTGTTGTTAAATTAATATTATGTCAATCACAATTCAATGTTATTTATAGTTGCCCTGAAGACGACCACCGATGAGTGGTCGAAATATATCGGAACGAAAATAAGAACAAACTGTGTTTTTTATTTTTGTTTTTATTCGCCCAACATTTGACCTCGAGCCGGCAAAACATTCAACTCTAAACTACAAAAAGGTCGCAAAAATCAACAGTTAACAATTTTTGTTAAAAATAAGAAAACTTCTTCCTTGTTATGACTCAAGCTGTCACTAATTACAGCCAGAGATTCTGTTTTGTTTGAAGTCCACGCAACGCAAGTAAAAATTGATACTTGTTTGTAATTTAAATGCGCGCTTTGAATCTCATTTTGGAAGACTAAGCAAAGTCTATTTGCAAAACGAGTTCTCCTGGCTTCACATTTTTCTTCACCTCGTCGAAATAATTTTGTTGAGCTCGTTTGACAAAAAAGTGGCTTTTAAACTGAGGTAGTAGAACGTTTATCTCATGAATTAGCTCTAACAATGGAGCAATCATATTTGTTAGGGAGATTTTATTGTCTACCTTTCTCCAAAATGGCCATTTAACATTTTTGTTCATAAGATTTCAATAGGCTAGTGGCACCAATGCATCGCATACGTCATCACTACAATTCTTACAATTACTTGTCATGCAAGTTTCATTTTCGATATTGCAGCAAACTGATTGCAAAAAGGACACATGACTGCTTAAGATTGTTGGAATTATTTTAGCACAAGCCTCTAATAAGAAACAAAAATTTGCATGATACATGCATACGCACATGTTATGTGGCGTTTTACTTGACAACTTTACGTGACTAGGCCGACATTGATAAAAAGTTGTTTTGCTGATACCATTGCCAACATTTTGTAAGTTATAGAGTTCGAAAGCTTCCCTTACAGTCATTATCATGAAACGCTTTGAAATTATTTCTCCATTAATAATGAAAGTGTCTTTTCTGCCTGCAGACTATACGCTTACGTCGTCGCTCAAATAAAATTCACTTATTTGCGCAAGATTATCATCATTTGAAGGTTCCTTAATCTGATCTTTCGTCGGAACGTATTTCTTATAAAGCTCTTTTATGACTATAATTTTTTTATCTAGCGCCTGAGGTAAGCCCATCTCAGCTTTTTTCACAGCTTTTCCAAGCGTTTGCTTACAACCATAGGGTTCAACGATGTTTTCGTTTTGATTTGATGCGTTCTTCATTTTTTTCCTGTGGTTTTGCTGACGCACTCTATCCTTTTCACGCTTACTTTCCAAAAACCTCATATTTTCGCTTGATAGTTGTTTCGATTTGGCTCGCCGTATTCTCATTCTCATTGCAGCATTGTCCAGGTATTTTCGGCGCTTGATAGCATCAGCGTTAATTTTTTCAAGATACCGTCGTGATGCTTCTTTATTGCTATTTTTACTCATCTGCATAAGGTTAAGCTTATATGAACGAAAAACAATAATATTTTTCTAATAAGTCAAACTTACATTGGCGAACGTGACAAACTTTTAAATTAAATAAAAAAAATTTCACAAGCGAAAGCACTTTTTTTTTTGTTCTTTGACTTAAGTACGAATAACTTTTTTTGCACATTAATTTTCATCAACTTCCTTCGATTAGAAATGCAGTACTGACGAAAAATTCATTTTTTTGCTCGCGAACGTGACAAAGGAATAGCAGGTGAAAGAAAGTCAAAAATTTACCGTTCATCGATGCTTGCCTCATCTATATTTCTATTTTTGCAATAGTTTGTTGTTGTTTTTAAAATCTCGTAAGAAGATTGCAACCATAAAACGAATGTATAATAAACAAAAACAAAAAGCAAAACCTGCACCAAAAGTAGCCCAAAATGGAAAAAATCATGTTTGTAACTTTCTGTGCCAATATTTTACAACAACATCAAAAATATGCTGAAAACTTATTAAATTCTTTCAATTCAAATATTTCTTAAGCATTTTAAAAGAAAAAATCATTTGTTTAACAACTTTTAATTTTTTCATCGTGGTGGACCTTTTTCTGGGAATGCCCATATGTATTTTTTTTTTTTTCATTTTTTTGGAAAGGACTGTTTTGTTTATTTTATATTACATTTATCAAACTCTATTATTATTAGATAATAAGGTTTTTTTGATGGTTTTCTTTAAAACTTTTTATAGCTCAATCGCAGCACCTAACAATTGTTTACTGGTGGCAAAAAGAAATTGCAATTAAATTCAAAACACGGGATAATGATTTTAAATATAGCAAAATATTGTATAAGTCGATGCTAAATCTTTCGGCCGTAATATACAAAAAAAAAATATGCATATATTTTAAAGGACTGTAAGAGTTCTATATATATATATGGGACACAAGTATGTCTTTTGCTTTTGAGCTCAGTTATTCAATGAATCTTAATTCTATAACAATTGTTAACTATAGCTAAGACCGCGTAGCTGCGCTGCCAGTGACGCCGGCAGAGGAGCGGTATGCTTTTGTATAACCATATGAAGTATAAATGTTTACACAAAAGTAGGTATGTATGTATGTGTTTATGCCGCCGCAGCGGGAGAGTGAGGATGTATCATATTGCATATTGGGCCAGAGCGGCCGCGCGTTTTATATTTGCCTACTTAGCAATGTCTAGCACTTGAATGTTGCGCACATAAATATTGTAACAAAGTGCCACAATATGTTTGTAATATTATTAATGTGATATTTCAGAACAACGATTTTCCTGATAATTAATAATTAGATATATGTAGACAATAGACAAGAAATTAATAAAGAACATAATAAATTCATGTCCGACACTTACATACAATGTACCTCAATTTTCCGAAAGACTCTCACAATGTACGATTTTAATAAATAAAACTAATAAGTGTGTCGATTTTGATTTGAAATATTTAATAATCATAACATCTGCGCATTCTAAACCAACAAGATTTTTTCTCTGTTTTGTTGTTATTTTTGTAGTTTTAGAAAATCTGTTTTTTTTTTTTAATTTACGCTTGCTAAAGTGGGCATTGCATGGATCACTGTAGCTTTTATAGTCTTAATCTTAGTTGACTATCACAACCAAAATCGGACTATAAATTAGTGATGTAAATAAAAATAAAAAATAAAAACATCGATGTGTATGTTCATCGATGGTTTCAATGTTAATAATCGATTGTGTTTCAAAACATCGGGCTAAAACCTCGATCGAAGTATGTCTGATGTTTTTCTGTATTAATAAAGTTCACTGATTTCTAGTAATAAAAAGTTCTCATAATAAAATACTTAAAATTAATCTCTAGTAAACAAAGTATTAAAAAAATATTGAAACCCGCTGGTATCTTTTCGTAATGTAAGCCTTATTTTTAAAAACTATTTAACAAAAATAATATTTCCATTTGAGCTTATTCAATTTATTTTATCTGTTAACATTTTGCGAGTGGCTGAAAAACCAAATGAAACCGATGTTTTGGAGAAACACCGCCAAAAGAACATCGATGTTCGATGCACCGACGTTTTTACATCACTACCATAAATCATGTCATCACACAAATAACCCAAAAAACTGCACTCATGACACACTGTTACAGTAGTAGGCACTATCCTAACTTTGAGGACACGAAGATGATAGCAGAAGAATGGAGGTACAAAAAAGGATTCACCATAGAAATTTTGCGCATAAGAACTATAAAACTGACATTGAAAAAATAATTAGTTCCTAGGTCCACGTCATGCGGTGCAGACGTCTTAATTTATGTAGATTTCTTTTCGTGCTATGTGTTGTAAGTTTCATTGTTTTTTAAGCTATTCGTTGTATGGTTTATTGTAAACGAAATTGTTTTATTATAATTGACATAAAGACGGCTATCGGATGCGAGTTGAAATGTATTGGAAAAATAAAGAAAGAAAGAGTTTATCCTTAAAAATTATCTAGAGCCTGTATTAAACCCTAAAAATCACTCAATAAAATTCACTTATATTTTTAGTTACGAGAGCATTCAAAACATTTTTTTTTTTGTATATGATGGCTCAGGTAAGGATAGTAGCGGAGTGTTACTCAATGATCGTCTTCACATTGGGACACCCTTTCAACGGGAGCTATTTGGTGTCTGCCTTCGATTTAGAAAACATTGTTATATTTTTCGAGGTTGCTCCTCATCACACTATCTATCAACTATCATCGGATCATGTGACGCACAATGGACCCTATATAGCGTTATCGATTGCGTAATGTCACTTACAGATTGGCGTCTTCACCTTTCTTGGCTGTACAGGGTTTGAAACTATTGGCCATAGACTATGAAGCGAAATATCCAATTGATTTTTTTTATGAGATGAAGAAAATTTCAAGATGAGGAAATGGAGTTCGAATAGCTGGAGTTTCTTGAAGTCGATACCATAAGAAGATTGTTTACATGGACATGCGTCGATCGAGGACAACATTAAAATACTAAGCATTCCTTGGAATCCTGGTCGAGATGAGTTATTGATTAATACACCTATGATTGCAACCAACCATGCGCCTAGCAAACGGACGCTATTATCGGATCTGTTAAAAATCTTTGCGCCTACCACTTTGTTATTAAAGCTATTACTTCAAGAATGCTGGTTCAGCGCTCTTAGCTGGGATGATCCAAAAACGGTAATTCTTCGTTAGCGTTGGTAAGCAATCATAAATGAATTACACATTATCTCACTAGTAAATCTCACGGTACATAGCCGCTTCATCGCCACACATTGAACTTTGCGGTTTCGCGGATACATCCCCTCAAGCCTTTAGCGCTGTCATTTATAGTTGCGTTCTTACATCTTAAGCCTATCTCTATTCCCCGTCTTGTACTCATCGCCACTTTTTACTTAGCCGATTACTTAAACTTGTAACAGAGCCTAACTATACCAATTTCCAGCTCCCATTGCTGGACTGACTCGGTTATCATCGCCACCCCGTCGTTGGAATACCTATGTTTGTCATATAGTTGCTGAAATTCTTGAGGACTACCCACGTAGTTGCTGGAACGATGTTGTGTCTCAAAAGAATCCTGCTGACTGCTCCTCACGAGGGCTAAGTCCATCTCAGCTGTTGAATCATTAATTATGGTGGAAAGGACACTCATGGATTACCAAAACCACAATCGGAATGGCTATTATCTAAACCACAAGGCTAAAGCTTTACTGACATGACGACTGAGGAATGACGCCAGCCAATGTATGTGATTCATGAATGCTTGAGGAGAGCATTCACGAGTTATCGTAAAGGTGCACTTTGCGATAAAACATTCCTTACATCTGTTGAGCGACAATCCGCACGATGCCTACTTCTGCAACATGTACAAGAAAGAACTTTTCCACTTACTGTGAGAAGCTTAATAAACTAGAGCTGTTATCATTTGCTTTTTTTAAGTCTCGATTGATTCGGTACATCCCATTCTTCGACGAGAAGGTAATTATACTAGTCGGAGGCCAAGTCGAAAGGTCATCCCTAAATAACAAAGTGAAACATCCCATTCTACTGCCCAAGGACTCACCGACCAGCTTATTATTAGTTCGACACATTCAGAAAACAAATCTTCATACTGGAGTAGATGCCACATTTACTATTCTTCGGCAGCAATATTGGATTTTGGCTGCATGTAATCTGTTTCGCCGAGTGGTTTGTCAATGCAAGCCCTGCTTCTTGGAGCGACGAGCCACCCGTACTCAGCTAATGGGTGATTTGCTCATACCTAAATATCAAGCAATAAAAATCAAACCAACATATAAATAAAAAATTTAAATAATCTTACATTTTACCGTTGTAGCTAACTCTAGCGCTCTTGCGTACAAATTGTTCTTGCATGTGTTTTTGTTTTTGTGTTTTGTCATTAGTGTGTTCTTGTGCATTCTTTTTACTCTTCAGATGTGAAGGCTTAATCTGTACATTAACCCTTGTGTCAGAACTGGTCAGTATATTATTATTATTTGTTTCCTTTAAAATTTTATTTATTCCTTCTTTAAATTAAATTAAATTTTTAAATATTTTATAAAATGGTTGTCTGCTCTAGAAATAATTGTATAATTGACACTAATGCGGTTGACTCCCATGATTATACTCTTTGTTGGCTGTGTGACAATGCGGTTCACGTTAAGTGTGCAGATTACAAAGGTAGAATCAAGGAGTCTAATGCTTGTTATGATCCGATTATTTTATTGTCTGCAATCCATCATCGATTACCGGCTAGCTTGGATGACTCAGGAATGGACCCGACCTCGATGGATGGATTAATCGGGTAACAAAAAAATCAAACGAAAAATACGTTACACTCGGACTGGGAGACGGATTTTGGAACTAATGATCAGCTGGAATGTTTGCTAGGATCTACCCACCCTACCTTGGGCCCCGTACTCCTGGGTAGCCCCCATGTTTTCTGGACTAAACTGTCGTCATCTCACCCCCATATATATAGGACTCTACTCAGACATTTTCTTTTTTTCTTTAGTTATATTTTAAATTAAACAATTTCACTTTCCTTCACAGTATCACTTGCCAAACCAGGGTACCACTGGGACGAATACAAATATAAATTAAATTAATAAATTATATATAATAATAAACAAAAATACAATAACTTATT
Organism: Drosophila paulistorum; assembly: GCA_018152135.1. Classification (NCBI taxonomy): domain Eukaryota; kingdom Metazoa; phylum Arthropoda; class Insecta; order Diptera; family Drosophilidae; genus Drosophila; species Drosophila paulistorum. The sequence goes on along the minus strand of JAECXG010000822.1, from coordinate 14,671,209 downwards.
CTAAGTGCCTAATGTTGCGGTTAAATAGAGGGAATAAAAAAAACCTGGAGCACCCGGATCTGGCTGTCCGCTGGCTCCGTGGGGTGTGGTGTGGGTGTCCGTTGTGGGTCTCGCTGGTAATTCTTGTAGATGCTCTTCTTGTTTTTTTCTTTTCTTTTCCTGGTCCTCTTCCTTTTTTTTCCAAAAAAAGACTCATCTCCTCTGCTCTCTTAGATTGCCTCAAAAAAATTTAAATTTGTTTCCGGAACCGAAACCACTCCCAAAACTAGCTCGGTTCTGTTTTTTTTTCCCGCCAAATTACCAGGTAATTCTCTAGCTAACGAGCCAGCACCATCGATAACCGCTTTGATAATTTGTTTATTTGGCCCATAACATGCTAAAAGTGATGGCTTAAAATATGGATGTGAAGCTTGCCGGGTGGTCGAGAATGAGATGCGTTAATGAGGCGGACTAAAGATAGTTTCGACACTTTGAGGGCTGGTTTTAACAAACTCCCAGCAGAGTTTACTACGGTGGGGACTCAATTCAGAAGATTAACGCTTTTAATGAGTCTCCAAAACGTAAAAAGACCAGTCTTTGGGGTGTGTCTCTATCTGTAGATCCGCCAGCGTCTCTTATCGTCCCAGAGCGGTCTCAAGCACCGTCTACTCCCAATTTTCAGCAATTGATTTCGCTTAAGAGATGAATCTACCACATTGCTGTCCTCTATGTCACATGACTTTATTGATGGCCTTCTAGGCTTATCTTTATCCCAAGTCAATTCTGTCTTAAATTCTAATGGAAATTCGTTAGATCTTATTTTTGTATTGGATTATTCTTATTGTGATATTTCTAGGATCGAAACAGTTGCTTTCACCATTACTTGGTTCAAATGAGTTACCTCTAACTAGGTGCTGTTGTAAGACTGACTTTTCCAGCCTTAATAATTGGTCCTTTCTGTACAATTGTAGAGATATGAACTCAGCTGTTCATTTTTTTATGATACTCTGAATTCACTCTTTGATATTTGTGTGCCTCTTGGTAGGCTGGAGCGGCTTAACAAACATCCCTGGTTCTCTCGACAGTTATCCAATTTGAAAAATGTGAAGACTCGATATTATAAGAAGTTTCAAAAAACACGTCGTTCATCAGATTACGCACTGTATACTGTCACTCGTTCAAAATTCATGATGCTTAATACATAATGCTATAAGAATTATCTTCAGCGGTGTAAGCTTCAGTTTTCTTCTGACCCTAAACAATTTTATAATTTTGTTAATTCTAAACGTAAAACCTCTGTGCACCCATATTTTTTGTCTTTTCAAAATAAAAAAGCGAGCACTGATCAGGCAATTGCCGATATGTTTGCAAGTTTTTTCAAAACAACTTATTCCCCAAGCACTCATCCGCTTGGTGCTTTTCAAGCTGAGTTCAAGGTGGACGACGTCTAGACAGTCCAAAAAATTGTTGTTGTCGCAAACGAAGATTTGCCGTATGATGTTGTACTCTGCTATGACTTTATGGAAAATTTCTTCTTTATATCATATTATATATGATATATTGTATCACTGCTAGGGATAGAACTTCAGAGGATAATCAGTTAAGTATTTTTAATGTAACAGAAATCGATTCTGATATAGATGTACACTCAGATTTCAAAAATGATGTGCGAGAAATTATTAAAAACTACAAGTCTGTTGAATACCCAGCCGTTGAAGAGAGAACCCAGAGTGCTGCAGGGCTAGTAGCAGAATCAACTGATGCAGCAGTTAGTATACAGATTGTCTCAGATGGTATTATCTTGCCGTTTCGCCAAGCATCAAGTCGTTAACCGGCTATTGAAGCTGCAGCAGTAGAGCAACAAATCGATGAATGGCTCAATTCTGGAATCGTTCGGCGATCGTCATCCAATTTTGCAGTCAAGTCGTTGTGGTGAAAAATAAATTGACGATGTCCTAGAGAAGCTGCAGGCCGCAAAGTTTTTTACAGTCATGGACTTAAGGAGAAAGCATTTTTTTAATCAAATTCAACAAGGCTCCTTTTGGATTCTGTATTCACATGCAGTATTTATCCGATATGTGACAAATGTTTTTCAACCGTTGTTACATGCTGACGTGTATTTCCCAAGCGTTCCATTTTGTGCTTTCACTAATTTCCAAGCCGTGCCAAAACAAGTTCACGACTATTATAACCGCCATGCTGTGTCGTTATGGTCACGAGCCCCCAAAAGACGATAAAGGGGCTAAGATCACTGCTGCTATTCGCAAATCTTCGATTTTTCCTACTGCTCCTCCATCCAGAGCGCTCCAACCCCTTTCTAGTCCTTAAGCTCTCATTTCCGCGCAATCAGGCACGACCTCTTAGCAAGCCACGTCAGAGCCACGTCCAGCAAGCCAAAAAACAGTCAAGCCACTGGTACCACCCCCACAGATTGTGGTAACCGCTCGGTCCGAATCCATAATGACTCCAGTTGATTCCACCATTGCGTTACAGAAGTTTATCTCGATCGGTCATAAACTAATTCAGTTGGAATACCCAAGTCACTTCATTGTCCAAGGTTAGCGTATTTACGCTCCAAGTCCATCGTGATCGAGTTCGAGCGTTGTGGTAGATGGTCGAGCAGGAATATGAGAAATGCGAGGCACCCCCAGATAAAAAACGGCAGCTCTTTTTAAAAATTTAGCCATTCGAGCTAAATATGGCAAGTGCTACCAAATTTATGAGAGATGCACGGCTCGATTAAGCGAGCTTATCCATGAAGCGTCTCTACTCCTCGGAACCGTCATGGCTCCACCAGCAGAACGAGGCTGGCGACAGCCACCCATTGATACAGAGGTCTTTACGGGAGAATACCTTAAATGGCCTACTTTCCGTGACTTGTTACCGGACGTCTACATAAGGCCCGTAGAAAATCTGTATAGTTTTCTAGCGAAAACGAAGTGTGAAGCCAACCCCATTGGCATGTTAGTATTTTCGTTCTTATTAAATTGCCGAAAATCACCCTTTCACTGTGGGAACATTCCAGAATCGAAAACAGTGGACGATTTCCTCACCAAGCGGTTTCGAACGCTCGAAGTGGTTGAAAATACAACAGCAGTGGCTATTCCAGTTCCCACTTCGAAACCTCCGCGAAACCCACTCACCCGAAGAGCAAATACATTTGAAGCCAAGGTGATCACCAAACCCAAGTCCTGTGATCTCTGTTTGAAGGATGCCGGTGTCAGAGAGGGTGGCATATATAAAGAAAAAGTGAACTGTTTCGCAAGAGGGCATTAAGTAAAAGATTGTCCGAGTCAACACAACTGCTTCACATGCAAGGGTCGCACAGTTGGGCCTCTGCTCGGATAGCGTTGCAAAAATCAGTGTTTTCTTGATCGCGTTTGGCAAAAATGATATATGCAATCGATAGGGAATACTTCAGAGATTATAAATCCAACAAATTTTTCAAATCGGTTGAGATTAATGGGTGCTAAAGGCGCCCAAAGTTGAGACTTTTTAGTAAATGGGAAAAAATGATCATTTAAAAAAATCGCAAACTGAATATTGGGCGATTTCAACAATCGATCTTGGATTTTTTGGTTTTATCATTTTATTTTATGAAAAGTATGTTCTTTATTAATAGCATAATGCATAAATTTTAACAATTACTTAAATCGTTATTGAACTAGAAGCGTTAAAAAATACTCGAAATTTTTAACTTTGGTGGAATACAAGTAACAAGGATCAACGAGTATCAACGAGTATCAATACGAGTATCAGTACGGACTACATACACTAGGTAGGTGAAATATTTACCTATCAGATGTATATGGTACCAATATGCGGAGACCTGCGATACCGATGTGTGAAGCCATAAAACTAAGGCAACCGCGCCTAAAAAACGAGCTGCATGTGTAAGGAAGAAGAAGAGCGCATGCGTATTGGCCTGTAGCTTCTTTGAATTTAAATGATAACATTGCGTAATACTGTTTTGAAAATACTACCTGTTTATATATATGCCTTTCTACAATGTTAGATTGCTAATTACCTGCTTTGGAAAAACGGACAAGGCAGGTAAATGTTATTCAAGTTGATGAAAAATATGACCTAGTTGTAGGTTCCCGCTTACCTAATTGGATGTAAATATTCAGTTTTACCTAATTAATACAAAAAGTGTAATACCGAATTTTCGTTCTACCTAGTTAATCTCGTTTGCGACAGTTTATTTTTAACTTCAGAAGTGGAAACACCTTAAATCAGGACTGTAGTATTTGTCAATATAATTCAAGACAGTTTTATTTATTTGTGCAAAAAAGTTGTTAAAGAATGAAAGGATTTTGAAAGTTTTCCACGAGTGTGAAAACTTAAATGATTTTGAAATGGAATTACTGAAGGAGATGAGAGTTTTATTCGAAAATGCTAGTACGGAGCTTAAGGTAAAAATCAAATATAGACAATATAACTTAAGGCGAAAATGGATCGCAAGCGGCAGAAATCTGGCAAATTTCGTGAAAAACGTTAAGGTGTCCAATTTGCAAATAAACTCAAAAAGAATTTCAGTACTTAGACGACTTAGATTACAAAAGGTTCAGATATACTAATACATTGAAAACTTCTCGTATTTGACAAAATCAAGACCTTTTTAACATACTAGCAGCCTCTTCGGACCCACTTATTGCACCACTGAGACACGTGCAATCACGAAAGGATTTGGAATATAGCAACTCTAGTCCCAAAATGTTGAGTTTATTAGATATTGATTTAAATATTGAAAACTATTTTGAAGAAATTCAGCTATCAATAGCAAATTTTCAAAAATAACCTAAAAAAATTAAAAAAAATTTGTTTTTTCTTTTTATAATTATGTCAAAAAATCAAATTAAAACATTAAAAAATGTTACATAGTCGTTTAAAACAATGAAAAATTCCGTTTGTGATTGAAAAAACCGGGTTTCGCTCCATTTTTAAAGGAAAAACATACTCACAAATATTTTCTGACTTTGACCGTAAATATTACAGCACTACGATCACAGCACTTTTGATAAACATTCATTTTGAAGCTTAATGTATTATTTATCATATGCTCTTTAAATTTTTAAAATCGCTTTATTGGTTTAGCAGCTATGATTTTTGAAATGTAAAATGCCAAATGGCACCACTGTGCGTCGTCACAATACGCTCTTCTAAGGACGCCCGACCAGAGAATAGTTCAACGCCGGTCAAAGCGTAGTCCAATTCTCACAGTATTGTCCGGACATACTTTACCTCTGAGGCGAGGGCCTCATGAGATAAGTTGCTAGGCACAGCCAACGTGGACTTTTGGCACAAGGGAAAGAATGTTCCGTCTCATAAATTTATAATTCACGGAAAGGTCAATAGAACCTTGAAGGTCTTTCACGTAAGCATTCGCCAAATTATGGTCGATCCAATCCATAGTCCAATTCAGAGAATCAATCAATTTGATGATTACGAGCCTAATACCGTCACATTTGGCATTAACTGTGCTCTGTTCTTAGCCATCCGAGTACTTCAACAACTAACAAATGATGTACAATCCAAATTTCCTTTGGCTAGCGATATTATCAAGTCCTATATGGATGTCGATGATGTCATGGCAGGGGCTCACACTGAAGAAACTGCAATCACAATGATCAAGGAACGTCAAGACGCTCTTGGTTCAGCTGGCTTTCCTTCGCGTAAGTGGACGTCTAATGTGAAGAGCGTGCTCAGTTGCATTGATTTCCTTGATATCGAAAAGGCTAGCACAGCAAAAACACTTGGAATCCGATGGAAAGCGACCACGGATGAGTTTTATTTTATCATCTCACCCCAAGATATCAAGTCAGCTTATACTAAGCGAGAAGTCCTCGGGCAGATCGCCATGGTATTCGATCCCGCTGGCTGGCTGGCTCCCTTTGTATATCAAGCTTAACTATTTATGCAAGAGCTTTGGCTACAAGAGCTACGGTGGGATGATCAATTGCCCAGTGAACTCCATCACAGGTGGCAAGATTTTACAAAGAGTTACTCCTTTCTTTACTAGATTCGAACTCCGAGGTGGGTTCTTCATGATCCGAATTCCGACATCCAATTCCATTGTTTTTGAGATGCGTCACAGCGGGCTTATGGTGCCGCGACTTACGTGCGTGTTAGCAATGACCAAGGCATATCGTGCTGTCTTCTTGCAGCTAAATCCAGGGTAGCCCCATTCAAAACGGATTCATTGCCCCGCCTTGACTTGTGTCTGAAGACACCACCGATTCTTTGGCTTTGACCCCGCAACATTTCCTAGTAAGCGGTCTATTGCTATCCGTCACAGAACCTGAGACCAAGGACCAGGTTCCATCTATTATTATCCGGTGGCAGCGTCTGAAAGCCGTGAGTCACCATTTCTGCACCCGGTAGAAAGACGAGTATCTGAAGGATACTACTTAAGCAGAATAAATGGCTACTTTCTTTGTTTTAAGAAAGGGTCTTACACACACAAAGAGCATACACATGCTTTCGAATTCTTCCAACAACTCAGCACAAGATCTATTCGACTTAAACTTGACACTTATCTTGACACTTATGCAAAAACTACGATTTGTCTTCACATGATTGGCATGATTAGTTAAATATTAATAAAATCTGTACTATTACCACATAACCCGCACAGCATTATTTCTTTTGTTATAAAGTATGTCTACCCTTTCCCCTTCCTTTTCCTTAGTCGCTTAACCAAGCGGGCTTCGCTTGGCAGACAAGATCAGTCGTTGCAGTTCCTCTTCACCGTCCCTTTCCAATAACCCCACTAACGTTTCCCTTCACGCCGCCCTTTCCCAGTCCAAGAGGCAACGGATCTTGGCCAAGCGGGCTTCGCTTGGCAGACAAGATCAGTCGTTGCAGCTTCACTTGGACTGTCCTCCTACCCCTTTCCCTTCCCTTTTCTCCCTTTATGTGGTCTCCATTTCATCTCATAATACTCTTCAAGGTCTTCAGATCAAATAAATGCTCTGTAGACGGGACTTTGGAGACTGAGAACTGTACCCCAGCCAGAGCTTCCTTACAGAATATCCTGTTATTGAGCTAATTTCAAGTTTTACAAAACACCTTTACGTATGAGACTCAAACTTGTATAAATTAGACCGTTGAACTAAATTGTCTCATGAGTTACTTCTTTCAATTTTAAACTGGAAAGAATAATGGTTTTATTTGTTTGTACTCTACAACATTGGTTCTTACTTCCCTAGTGGCCTCTTTTTCCTTACATTGAAATGAAGGATGGCCTATTTCACCAAACTTAAAACAAGTGAAAGTTTTCATGTTAGAGTCGCTCCTCAAATGTAATGGATCACTGCACTTAAAACATTTGCGCTCACCCTTTGTTATCGAACTTTTCTCTCTATTATCTCTACCTTGCTTGTAAAAAGATGACTCATATGTTGCTTTCTTTGATGACTTCTTTGAAATATCTTAGAATGTTTATTGATTAAGTGATATTGATATTACATAGATATATATCGCAAGTTTATAACGCGTGTGCTTGCTGCGAACGACCGGCTGGACTGCCATTCGGGCGTCAAGAATAGAGTTGCCAAATGGCTTACGTATGATAGGGCTGCATACACAACACCCCTTAACACCCAGATGACTCATAGAATTGAGTGGGTCGTCTCATGCGAGCAGAACGTCGTAGCATCGGTGAGGCATGCAATGACTGTGGATCATCTTGAATAGGACTCTCTGGCCTAGAGTGGTTACTGGAAACAGGATCTTCCGTGTTGTCATCAGTTGCTGATGGTACCTGATGTGATATGTTTACATCTATTTGTTCAACTCGGCTTCGAATTTGGTTATAATGACGCTTCACGATGCGATTGTCTGTCAAACGAACTTTGTAAGACACTGGTCCTGATTGCTCGTATATGTAGGCTTCTATCCATTTTGGGCCCGGTGCATAGTTTCGTACCCAAACGGATTTGCCTGTATCAAAACATTTCGATTGATTAATAAATGGCTCTGCTCCATTAGAACTTTCTTGTGGCTGAAGTTTATCAAAGTAGGACTAGTTGATTAAACAAAAATCGAGCAAGGCTTAGATCCATATTATTGTTCGGAGGTAGTTTTTTAAGGTAGTTTTTGGTGGTCTGCACCATTCGCTCTGCTTGGCCGTTTGTTGCTGGGTGAAACGGTGCTGATCTAATGTGTTGAATTAGATTGTTGTGGAGGAATGCCTTGAACTCCTCGGAGGTAAATGCTGTGCCATTGTCTGACACTAACTGATCTGGTAACCCATGCGTAGCGAACAGTTGCCTGAGAACTTTGATTGTAGCCGCTGTAGAAGTGGAGCTAACAACTGCAACCTCTAGCCATTTTGAGTAAGAATCCACGACCAGAAGAAAGGTTTTTCCTTGAAAAGGTCCTGCAAAGTCGATGTGTAGACGGGACCACGGCCGCTTGGCTGACTCCCAATGATGCACCGGTGCCTCTGAATGATCGTTACGATTCTGCTGGCATGGAATACATTTCTTAACAATGAGGTCAATCTCTGCGTCAATGTTTGGCCACCAAACATAGCAACGCGCTAACGCCTTCATTTTTACAATGCCTGGATGAGCGGCATGTAGAGCAGCTAAAATTGTTGCTCTGGATTTCGGTGGAACTACGGCGCGATTTCCCCAAATCAAAACTCCTTTATTTGTAGATAGCTGTTCCCGACGGCAATAGTATGGATATGCAATATCTGATTGCTCCAATTTCATGTCAGGCCATCCCCTTAACACCCAGTTTGATACTTTCGCCAATAAGGGGTCCTTCGATGTTTGAGCGGCAATCGCCTCAGCACTTATGATTGGCGTTGCTGCTAATTCGATCATAAGCACATCGTCTGTGCTCACAGCGTCCGATGCTGCTGACAGTGGACAACGACTTGGAAAATCCACATTGCCCATTTTTACTCCGGAGCGGTGTACTAGCTCGAAAGTGTATGCTGACAGGAAGAAAGATCGACGTAGCATCTGATTTGAAATAATGTTTGGGATTGCTTTCGATGTGGTGAAAATACCCAGCAGAGGTCGATGATCGGTGATTAGTGTGAAAGTACGACCGTAGACATAGTTGTGGATCTTACTTACTCCTGCTACCAAGGCAATAGCTTCTCGATCAATGAGCATAATTTCGCTCAGCTTTGGATAAGGTACGGGAGTAAAAAGCGATGGGTTTCTCCGCTCCATTCGGCATTTTGATTTAAAACTGCACCGAACCCATATGGTCACAAGCTAGAACTAGTGGCAATGAACCATCATTATGCACTAGTCGTCTGACCCAATAAGTTCCTTAAGTGTAGAAAAAGCCTTCTTACACTGTTTGTCCCACCTCCAAGTTGCATTTTTATCCAAAAGACGATGTAAGGGTTCTGCCACTGTTGCTTTATGTGGCAAAAATGAGTGATAAAAATTTAGTAGTCCTAAGAAAGCCTGCAACTGCTTTTTATCCTTAGGTGCTGGTGCGTCTTTGATTGCCGAGACTTTATCGGCACATGGTCTTATACCAGTTGAGTCAATTTTGAAGCCTAAAAACTCAACGAATGGTACTCCGAATTGGCATTTGTCCTTGCGTAGTCGCAGTCCGGCTTTATCAAAACGTATAAACAGTTCCTGTAATCTAGTTGCCAATTCCGTTTCCGTTTTTCCCATTATTACAATGTCATCAAAATATGGTAAGACTCCGGAAATATTCTGTACCACATTCTCAATACAGCTTTGAAAAATGCCTGGTGCTGATGAAATGCCGAATTGCAATCGAGTAACTTTGAATGCACCCTTATGTGTACTGATTGTTTGCAGCAAAGACGAGTTTTCGTCGACTACTAACTGCTGATAAGCTTGAGCCAGATTAATTTTGGCAAAAATCGATCCACCTTCGATAGATGCCAGCAAAGTGTTGATCGCCGGTATTTGATGGCAGTGCGGCTTAACCGCTTTGGTTAAAGTTGATTTATAGTCGCCGCAAATACGAATTGAACCGTCCTTCTTGATAACTGGTACAATAGGAGTGGCCCAATCTGAATACTCCACAGGTTTAAGAATCCCTTGCTTGCATAGGCGATCCAGCTCCTCTTCGACTAGTCCCTTTAGAGCATATGGAATTCGGCGTGGAGGTAGTCGCACTGGTGGCACTGTTGCATCAATGTTTAATATGACTGGCGGACCAGTGTAACAACCAACTTCTGTTGAGAATAAGTGTTCGAACTTATTCAGAATGCATGCGATCTGTACGTTACTGCCCACTGAATGTATGCCCTTGATACTGATGCCTAGTGGGTCAAACCAGTTGCAACCCAGAAGGTCGCTACAACCGCTTTTAGTGACGATGACTGGTAGATTATCAATATTACGACCGTTGTAATGAATTGATACATCAAAAACTCCTAGTATCTGGATTGGGTTGTGTTGGTAGTTACTAAACCCCGGATCGTAGTTGTAAACCTTAGGCTTGTTTGTTGGCCAGATAGGATCATAAGTCCGCAACGGCATCATAGTTACGCCAGATCCAGAATCCACTTCAAAAGTACACGATTTTCCATTAATCTGTACCGTGATACGTTTCTTCAGGCTCACCAGATTAGATATGAGGTTTACCGATTTTCCGCGTGAATTTTTGCCCTTTACTGGATGAACATCGTTCGACGATTCATTATTCCGGCAGACACGCTTAAGATGGCCCTTCCGGCCACAGCCGTGACATATTGCTTCACTATAAGGGCATTGCTGCCGGCCGTGTGGACCGGCACCACCCGCACATTGTTGTCCTTTTCCTTTATGTGGTTGTTGAGGGCGCTTTGATTTGATGCTGTGGATAGTCTCATTAGGCTGTCTGATAGCCTTTGCACTCGCTGCTGCAGCTTCACTAGTAGTTGCTTTCTCCAAAACTTTCTGCACTGTCAATTCAGTGTCTGCAAGAAAACTTCTCTGTAAGCTTTCATCCCTCATGCCGCATACAAAACGATCACGCAGCATTCTGTCCAACGCTGCTCCAAAATTGCAACCCGCTGCCAATGCCCGCAGCGCTGCGAGATAGTTTGCGACGGTCTCGTCCGGATGTTGATCACGTTTGTGAAAATGATAAAATGCAGCGATTTCCGATGGACGTGGACAAAGATGATCAGTTAGAATCTTCTCAATTTGGTCTAACGGTAATGTACTGACCTGGTTTGGAAACGCCAATGATGTCAAAAGATCGTAGACTGGTGCTCCGACCAATGTGAGGAAAGATGCTTTTTTGCGACCCTCGTCTTTGACATCATTGGCAAGCAGGAACAATTTAAATCGCTCCAAATATGAGCCCCATTTATTTGGCTGCCCCAAATCAAACGGTTCCAAACTTCCAACTGTCGTCATAATTGGGTTCCGTTGAGTATATTTAGCACTCGTAGAATCAATTACTTCCTTCTTTTCCTCAAAAACGCCGGCCAATCTAATCTCTCCATTCACCAGCAAGCGACTCTGCCATGCAAATGTGTGTGTAAACGTTTGCAAAATTTCATCACAGCATGTATATGTAAACGTATTTGTATGCTTTTGTGCGTGACAATTTTTTGATATTTTGCGTCAATAATTCCAAGTTTATTTCGGATGATAATTAGCATCCCATCCTCGTCGCCAGTTTGAAATATCTTAGAATGTTTATTGATTAAGTGATATTGATATTACATAGATATATATCGCAAGTTTATAACGCGTGTGCTTGCTGCGAACGACCGGCTGGACTGCCATTCGGGCGTCAAGAATAGAGTTGCCAGATGGCTTACGTATGATAGGGCTGCATACACAACAACTTCTAAGGAACATTGGATTTTAAGTAGGTCTGTATTTGAACTTTCAGTGGTCTGATAGAATAGTGCCTAATTTGGTCCGTTGTCTGGTATAGGTTCGATTAAACTATCGTCATGCAAATCGATCGGCTTTGCAATTTCCATTAGCGAATACAAGAATTCATACAAATTCTCACCTTTCTTCAACTGTTGATTACATAGTTTTCTATGAACTTCTGCTGATGAAACCGTTACTTTGAATTCGTTTTTTAAAGCTTCAGGGACTCCCAACTACAAATCTCTCTCTCCCTGTCGCGACAATGTAGCTTCTTTTAAAAGTGGTTTTGCATGCACAAAAAGTTGTAACTGTCTCCACTGTTTGGCTAGCTTCCTAGTCCACTGTACAACATCAATCCAACGTAAACCGTAAAATTCGGAAAACGCTTCCCTTCACATCTTTTAGTGTAAACCATGATCTTTGCCCGTCTGTGCCCGGAACGCGAGTAGATGCTTTTGCAGCTCAGCTATAAGACCTGTAGTCTCTAGCTCTAACTCCCTCAAGTTACTGCGCAACCTCGATCCATTTCACACAATTACATATTGCTTAGCAAGATTGGTATATTAATGTATAGTTAGTATTAATCAATCAAATTTGTTATGACTAAGCAAGATTTACACACTATGTTACTGTAGGTCAAATAGAGGTAGGTTATGGTTTATTTCAGACGATTCTTAAAATTGTGCTTTCTGCAGCTCGCATTAATTTTGTCAATATTTCTGCCAAAGGTCTGGTTTCATCGTGTAAGCAAAGCAGCTCACTCTTAAGGCAATAATTAAGCAGCTCCTGCTCTATGTAGCAGTTCACTCTCTTTGTACCAACTCACTCGGTCATCTTGCAAATGCTCGGTTTGCTCTCTGTAGCCACTCACTCGTTTGACGCTCACTCGTTTGACGCATCTCACTCGGCTGTTTTCCACTCGTTCTCTTGGTCTGTCTTCATCTGCCGTTGTCTGTTCTCTTGGTTGCTCCGATTCTTCAGTGAACACTAATTATCATCAACTTCGTGACCGCTGCCTTCTTCTCTTTTGGTCTTGTCACCGTCGTCTGCATATTTAGACTTGTCTATTACTTGCATGCTACATTTTCTTAAAAAATTATTATTGATGAACTGCAATAAGTTTGATTTTCTATGATTTATTTCCCGAAAAAGTTTGATTCTGCTTCCAAAGGTCGTGTGAGTGATTTCGAAAATTCCCATATAATCGAAATAATTTGACTTTTCGGCCTCTGTAGTCCATATTCGGAATTGGAATACTTATTAAAACTTATTTATCTATCGAATGCATGGTACTCTATACTCTTACTTATGTTGAACTCCCAGACTCTATATAATAATTTATTTCTCTTTTATTTAAACCATATTTCACAAGCTACGCAGGCGTGAAATTAAACTTTTCGGGTTAACTGGAGGTAATATTTACCCCTCTTTCTATTCATATTTTTTGTGCCGCACTATATGTAGATGGCTTTCCTATTGTCGTTAATGAACGTTTATTTAAATGTTTATTTATGTATATGTATTTTTTTTGTTTTTCTTTTTTTGGAAAGGACTGATTTGTTTATTTTATATTACATTTTAAGTATCAAGATGGCTGGAATTATAGAATAAGATCCGTCGCGAGACCTAAAGACTGAATGTTTCTTAGCTTTCATTCGTAAGTCCGCAATACTGGAATGTTTATTATGCATTGCAGAAAAAGCTGCTAGATTAAGTGGGTAATGCTGAAGTGAAAAAAATCCAGAGGGTCTTCCGCTTCCACTTGTAATTGCCGCTGCATACTAAAAATAGAATGACTGGATAATGGTGAAATAAATACAAATTTATTACTTTTACCTAAAGAGCGGCCACAGAAATAATAGCAGGATCAAAAGCTGAGAAGGCAGCTGCTGCAGCCACTGTATTCGAAAAATGTTGTACAGCTGAATGTGAGATAGTAGTTTTCGATAAATCGGCAACAATGTTGCTTGAACTTATTGTTATACTTGGAAGAGTTGTAATTGTTGAAGTTGCATCCAAGATTGGCAAAGATGTGGTGCGCATGCCGGATACATTGATGTAAGGGGCAACACGACAAGGCTCAAGTGGGGTCACAACCGGTGGACTACGATTGCCCAACAATATACCTATAACAAAATTTTGTATAAACTTATTTAATGTATTTGTTAAATAATATTAAGTGGGTATATGCTGGCCTCATATTTTTGAAAAGCTACAAAAATTGTTGTTTTGTTTTCTCAAAAAGTTAAAAATAAGTTAAGTTCAACTTTTATATTTGGATTCTTGAAAAGATGTAATTCATTCCAATGGCTGAGGAAAATTGCATAAATCGATGGTAAATATTTCGGACGTAATATACCAAAAGATTAGAAAGCCTTTGTCTGCCTGTGTGCATGGTATAAAAAATGACATGGACAAACCCAATGGTTATTCACAAATTTCGAGTCCTACAAATCAAACTCTATTATTATTAGATAATAAGGTTTTTTTGATGGTTTTCTTTAAAACTTTTTATAGCTCAATCGCAGCACCTAACAATTGTTTACTGGTGGCAAAAAGAAATTGCAATTAAATTCAAAACATGGGATAATGATTTTAAATATAGCAAAATATTGTATAAGTCGATGCTAAATCGTTCGGCCGTAATATACAAAAAAATGCAAATATTTTAAAGGACTGTAAGATTTTTATATATTTATATGGGACACAAGTATGTCTTTTGCTTTTGAGCTCAGTTATTCAATGAATCTTAATTCTATAACAATTGTTAACTATAGCTAAGACCGCGTAGCTGCGCTGCCAGTGACGCCGGCAGAGGAGCGGTATGCTTTTGTATAACCATATGAAGTATAAATGTTTACACAAAAGTAGGTATGTATGTATGTGTTTATGCCGCCGCAGCGGGAGAGTGAGGATGTATCATATTCCATATTGGGCCAGAACGGCCGCGCGTGTTATATTTGCCTACTCAGCAATGTCTAGCACTTGAATGTTGCGCACATAAATATTGTAACAAAGTGCCACAATATGTTTGTAATATTATTAATGTGATATTTCAGAACATGCTACAGGACAACGATTTTCCTGATAATTAATAATTAGATATATGTAGACAATAGACAAGAAATTAATGAAGAAATTCATGTCCGACACTTCATTACAATGTACCTCAATTTTCCGAAAGACTCTCACAATCTACATATTGGAATAAATATGAATTAAAGTGAAGTTAGTCGTCTCGCCGTCTTCGGTTTAACCTGCACCAAGTGAAAGAAATATTTTTATACAAATGTATTATTAAATTCATTCGTTTCAACTCTGTCCTCATGGACTAGCTAGTAAAACACGTGCATACGAATAATTTAAATATTATATAAAACGCTATTTATTTTCGGAAACGATAAGTAAAATTAGCGATGGCAAACGATTTATTTTCCTCCTCGCAGCTAGTGCGTCCGTCTTGGTTTAGCGTCACCGGAAGAAAAGAAAGCAAACTCTTAGTGCGGTGCTAGGCCGCATACCGATATTTTCCATAGGCGACTTAATACTAACAATCGATACTTAGAATACTAACATTCGATACATGAAATACTAACAATCGATACTTAGAAATACTGACCGCGATATATGTGCAGATAGCTAAAATTAATCGTACAGAACGTAAAAAAATGACATCTTACAACTCGGCCGTCATAACAGAGGTACCAGTGGCGCGAATCGCGGCCGACTGTACAGCGGGCCGGGCAGCGGTAGGCTCGCTAGCGGCAGCCGAGACAGCAGCGGGTACTGCAGAGGCCGGCATGGAAGCAGCGGGCAAAGCAGCAGCAGGTACTGGAGCAGCGGGCACAGCGGCAACAGGTACTGCAGCAGCTGCCACAGCAGTAGCAGACATTGCAGGGGAGGGCACAGCGGCAAGAGGTACTGTATCAGCGGGCACAGCAGCGGGCACGTCAGCGGCGGCGGGCACAGTGGCAGCCGGTACTGCAGCGGCAGGCACAGCAGTGGGCACGTCAGCAGCGGGTAAAGCAGCGGCGGGTACTGTGGCAACCGGTACTGCAGCGGCAGGCACGTAAGCAGCGGCGGGCACAGCAGCAACAGGTACTGCGTCGGCAGTCACAGCGGCACCAGGTACTGCATTAGATACGGCAATGGAGTCAATGGCAGCGGCGAGCGTGGAGGCGGCCACCTTAGACGCGGAGCGTGTGGCCTGCCCTGTACCAAAATATGTATCCTTTAGGGTAGTCATCCCACTTCTGAGCACATTCGAGCTAAATATGGCAAGTGCTACCAAATTTATGAGAGATGCACGGCTCGATTAAGCGAGCTTATCCATGAAGCGTCTCTACTCCTCGGAACCGTCATGGCTCCACCAGCAGAACGAGGCTGGCGACAGCCACCCATTGATACAGAGGTCTTTACGGGAGAATACCTTAAATGGCCTACTTTCCGTGACTTGTTACCGGACGTCTACATAAGGCCCGTAGAAAATCTGTATAGTTTTCTAGCGAAAACGAAGTGTGAAGCCAACCCCATTGGCATGTTAGTATTTTCGTTCTTATTAAATTGCCGAAAATCACCCTTTCACTGTGGGAACATTCCAGAATCGAAAACAGTGGACGATTTCCTCACCAAGCGGTTTCGAACGCTCGAAGTGGTTGAAAATACAACAGCAGTGGCTGATTTTAGTATTTAGTATTTATTTGTATTGTATATTTTTTTAACTATGTGTGATTACTAAACGGCAAAACTAGTGTGGTCCGTGGTTCAGTGGGAACCTACCCAAACTTTAATACTGTTGTTATCGGGTTCAAACCCTCTACAGAGATAGAGATGCATTTTTGTTCCAACTAGTGAAGTAATATTAAAAGTTATATTAAAAGGTATCGCGTATCAGTTCTCACTTCGAAACCTCCGCGAAACCCACTCACCCGAAGAGCAAATACATTTGAAGCCAAGGTGATCACCAAACCCAAGTCCTGTGATCTCTGTTTGAAGGATGCCGGTGTCAGAGAGGGTGGCATATATAAAGAAAAAGTGAACTGTTTCGCAAGAGGGCATTAAGTAAAAGATTGTCCGAGTCAACATAACTGCTTCACATGCAAGGGTCGCACAGTTGGGCCTCTGCTCGGATAGCGTTGCAAAAATCAGTGTTTTCTTGATCGCGTTTGGCAAAAATGATATATGCAATCGATAGGGAATACTTCAGAGATTATAAATCCAACAAATTTTTCAAATCGGTTGAGATTAATGGGTGCTAAAGGCGCCCAAAGTTGAGACTTTTTAGTAAATGGGAAAAAATGATCATTTAAAAAAATCGCAAACTGAATATTGGGCGATTTCAACAATCGATCTTGGATTTTTTGGTTTTATCATTTTATTTTATGAAAAGTATGTTCTTTATTAATAGCATAATGCATAAATTTTAACAATTACTTAAATCGTTATTGAACTAGAAGCGTTAAAAAATACTCGAAATTTTTAACTTTGGTGGAATACAAGTAACAAGGATCAACGAGTATCAACGAGTATCAATACGAGTATCAGTACGGACTACATACACTAGGTAAGTGAAATATTTACCTATCAGATGTATATGGTACCAATATGCGGAGACCTGCGATACCGATGTGTGAAGCCATAAAACTAAGGCAACCGCGCCTAAAAAACGAGCTGCATGTGTAAGGAAGAAGAAGAGCGCATGCGTATTGGCCTGTAGCTTCTTTGAATTTAAATGATAACATTGCGTAATACTGTTTTGAAAATACTACCTGTTTATATATATGCCTTTCTACAATGTTAGATTGCTAATTACCTGCTTTGGAAAAACGGACAAGGCAGGTAAATGTTATTCAAGTTGATGAAAAATATGACCTAGTTGTAGGTTCCCGCTTACCTAATTGGATGTAAATATTCAGTTTTACCTAATTAATACAAAAAGTGTAATACCGATTTTTCGTTCTACCTAGTTAATCTCGTTTGCGACAGTTTATTTTTAACTTCAGAAGTGGAAACACCTTAAATCAGGACTGTAGTATTTGTCAATATAATTCAAGACAGTTTTATTTATTTGTGCAAAAAAGTTGTTAAAGAATGAAAGGATTTTGAAAGTTTTCCACGAGTGTGAAAACTTAAATGATTTTGAAATGGAATTACTGAAGGAGATGAGAGTTTTATTCGAAAATGCTAGTACGGAGCTTAAGGTAAAAATCAAATATAGACAATATAACTTAAGGCGAAAATGGATCGCAAGCGGCAGAAATCTGGCAAATTTCGTGAAAAACGTTAAGGTGTCCAATTTGCAAATAAACTCAAAAAGAATTTCAGTACTTAGACGACTTAGATTACAAAAGGTTCAGATATACTAATACATTGAAAACTTCTCGTATTTGACAAAATCAAGACCTTTTTAACATACTAGCAGCCTCTTCGGACCCACTTATTGCACCACTGAGACACGTGCAATCACGAAAGGATTTGGAATATAGCAACTCTAGTCCCAAAATGTTGAGTTTATTAGATATTGATTTAAATATTGAAAACTATTTTGAAGAAATTCAGCTATCAATAGCAAATTTTCAAAAATAACCTAAAAAAATTTAAAAAAATTTGTTTTTTCTTTTTATAATTATGTCAAAAAATCAAATTAAAACATTAAAAAATGTTACATAGTCGTTTAAAACAATGAAAAATTCCGTTTGTGATTGAAAAAACCGGGTTTCGCTCCATTTTTAAAGGAAAAACATGCTCACAAATATTTTCTGACTTTGACCGTAAATATTACAGCACTACGATCACAGCACTTTTGATAAACATTCATTTTGAAGCTTAATGTATTATTTATCATATGCTCTTTAAATTTTTAAAATCGCTTTATTGGTTTAGCAGCTATGATTTTTGCAATGTAAAATGCCAAAAGGCACCACTGTGTGTCGTCACAATACGCTCTTCCAAGGACGCCCGACCGGAGAATAGTTCAACGCCGGTCAAAGCGTAGTCCAATTCTCACAGTATTGTCCGGACATACTTTACCTCTGAGGCGAGGGCCTCATGAGATAAGTTGCTAGGCACAGCCAACGTGGACTTTTGGCACAAGGGAAAGAATGTTCCGTCTCATAAATTTATAATTCACGGAAAGGTCAATAGAACCTTGAAGGTCTTTCACGTAAGCATTCGCCAAATTATGGTCGATCCAATCCATAGGCCAATTCAGAGAATCAATCAATTTGATGATTACGAGCCTAATACCGTCACATTTGGCATTAACTGTGCTCTGTTCTTAGCCATCCGAGTACTTCAACAACTAACAAATGATGTACAATCCAAATTTCCTTTGGCTAGCGATATTATCAAGTCCTATATGGATGTCGATGATGTCATGGCAGGGGCTCACACTGAAGAAACTGCAATCACAATGATCAAGGAACGTCAAGACGCTCTTGGTTCAGCTGGCTTTCCTTCGCGTAAGTGGACGTCTAATGTGAAGAGCGTGCTCAGTTGCATTGATTTCCTTGATATCGAAAAGGCTAGCACAGCAAAAACACTTGGAATCCGATGGAAAGCGACCACGGATGAGTTTTATTTTATCATCTCACCCCAAGATATCAAGTCAGCTTATACTAAGCGAGAAGTCCTCGGGCAGATCGCCATGGTATTCGATCCCGCTGGCTGGCTGGCTCCCTTTGTATATCAAGCTTAACTATTTATGCAAGAGCTTTGGCTACAAGAGCTACGGTGGGATGATCAATTGCCCACTGTACTCCATCACAGGTGGCAAGATTTTACAAAGAGTTACTCCTTTCTTTACTAGATTCGAACTCCGAGGTGGGTTCTTCATGATCCGAATTCCGACATCCAATTCCATTGTTTTTGAGATGCGTCACAGCGGGCTTATGGTGCCGCGACTTACGTGCGTGTTAGCAATGACCAAGGCATATCGTGCTGTCTTCTTGCAGCTAAATCCAGGGTAGCCCCATTCAAAACGGATTCATTGCCCCGCCTTGACTTGTGTCTGAAGACACCACCGATTCTTTGGCTTTGACCCCGCAACATTTCCTAGTAAGCGGTCTATAGCTATCCGTCACAGAACCTGAGACCAAGGACCAGGTTCCATCTATTATTATCCGGTGGCAGCGTCTGAAAGCCGTGAGTCACCATTTCTGCACCCGGTAGAAAGACGAGTATCTGAAGGATACTACTTAAGCAGAATAAATGGCTACTTTCTTTGTTTTAAGAAAGGGTCTTACACACACAAAGAGCATACACATGCTTTCGAATTCTTCCAACAACTCAGCACAAGATCTATTCGACTTAAACTTGACACTTATCTTGACACTTATGCAAAAACTACGATTTGTCTTCACATGATTAGCATGATTAGTTAAATATTAATAAAATCTGTACTATTACCACATAACCCGCACAGCATTATTTCTTTTGTTATAAAGTATGTCTACCCTTTCCCCTTCCTTTTCCTTAGTCGCTTAACCAAGCGGGCTTCGCTTGGCAGACAAGATCAGTCGTTGCAGTTCCTCTTCACCGTCCCTTTCCAATAACCCCACTAACGTTTCCCTTCACGCCGCCCTTTCCCAGTCCAAGAGGCAACGGATCTTGGCCAAGCGGGCTTCGCTTGGCAGACAAGATCAGTCGTTGCAGCTTCACTTGGACTGTCCTCCTACCCCTTTCCCTTCCCTTTTCTCCCTTTATGTGGTCTCCATTTCATCTCATAATACTCTTCAAGGTCTTCAGATCAAATAAATGCTCTGTAGACGGGACTTTGGAGACTGAGAACTGTACCCCAGCCAGAGCTTCCTTACAGAATATCCTGTTATTGAGCTAATTTCAAGTTTTACAAAACACCTTTACGTATGAGACTCAAACTTGTATAAATTAGACCGTTGAACTAAATTGTCTCATGAGTTACTTCTTTCAATTTTAAACTGGAAAGAATAATGGTTTTATTTGTTTGTACTCTACAACATTGGTTCTTACTTCCCTAGTGGCCTCTTTTTCCTTACATTGAAATGAAGGATGGCCTATTTCACCAAACTTAAAACAAGTGAAAGTTTTCATGTTAGAGTCGCTCCTCAAATGTAATGGATCACTGCACTTAAAACATTTGCGCTCACCCTTTGTTATCGAACTTTTCTCTCTATTATCTCTACCTTGCTTGTAAAAAGATGACTCATATGTTGCTTTCTTTGATGACTTCTTTGAAATATCTTAGAATGTTTATTGATTAAGTGATATTGATATTACATAGATATATATCGCAAGTTTATAACGCGTGTGCTTGCTGCGAACGACCGGCTGGACTGCCATTCGGGCGTCAAGAATAGAGTTGCCAAATGGCTTACGTATGATAGGGCTGCATACACAACACCCCTTAACACCCAGATGACTCATAGAATTGAGTGGGTCGTCTCATGCGAGCAGAACGTCGTAGCATCGGTGAGGCATGCAATGACTGTGGATCATCTTGAATAGGACTCTCTGGCCTAGAGTGGTTACTGGAAACAGGATCTTCCGTGTTGTCATCAGTTGCTGATTGTACCTGATGTGATATGTTTACATCTATTTGTTCAACTCGGCTTCGAATTTGGTTATAATGACGCTTCACGATGCGATTGTCTGTCAAACGAACTTTGTAAGACACTGGTCCTGATTGCTCGTATATGTAGGCTTCTATCCATTTTGGGCCCGGTGCATAGTTTCGTACCCAAACGGATTTGCCTGTATCAAAACATTTCGATTGATTAATAAATGGCTCTGCTCCATTAGAACTTTCTTGTGGCTGTAGTTTATCAAAGTAGGACTAGTTGATTAAACAAAAATCGAGCAAGGCTTAGATCCATATTATTGTTCGGAGGTAGTTTTTTAAGGTAGTTTTTGGTGGTCTGCACCATTCGCTCTGCTTGGCCGTTTGTTGCTGGGTGAAACGGTGCTGATCTAATGTGTTGAATTAGATTGTTGTGGAGGAATGCCTTGAACTCCTCGGAGGTAAATGCTGTGCCATTGTCTGACACTAACTGATCTGGTAACCCATGCGTAGCGAACAGTTGCCTGAGAACTTTGATTGTAGCCGCTGTAGAAGTGGAGCTAACAACTGCAACCTCTAGCCATTTTGAGTAAGAATCCACGACCAGAAGAAAGGTTTTTCCTTGAAAAGGTCCTGCAAAGTCGATGTGTAGACGGGACCACGGCCGCTTGGCTGACTCCCAATGATGCACCGGTGCCTCTGAATGATCGTTACGATTCTGCTGGCATGGAATACATTTCTTAACAATGAGGTCAATCTCTGCGTCAATGTTTGGCCACCAAACATAGCAACGCGCTAACGCCTTCATTTTTACAATGCCTGGATGAGCGGCATGTAGAGCAGCTAAAATTGTTGCTCTGGATTTCGGTGGAACTACGGCGCGATTTCCCCAAATCAAAACTCCTTTATTTGTAGATAGCTGTTCCCGACGGCAATAGTATGGATATGCAATATCTGATTGCTCCAATTTCATGTCAGGCCATCCCCTTAACACCCAGTTTGATACTTTCGCCAATAAGGGGTCCTTCGATGTTTGAGCGGCAATCGCCTCAGCACTTATGATTGGCGTTGCTGCTAATTCGATCATAAGCACATCGTCTGTGCTCACAGCGTCCGATGCTGCTGACAGTGGACAACGACTTGGAAAATCCACATTGCCCATTTTTACTCCGGAGCGGTGTACTAGCTCGAAAGTGTATGCTGACAGGAAGAAAGATCGACGTAGCATCTGATTTGAAATAATGTTTGGGATTGCTTTCGATGTGGTGAAAATACCCAGCAGAGGTCGATGATCGGTGATTAGTGTGAAAGTACGACCGTAGACATAGTTGTGGATCTTACTTACTCCTGCTACCAAGGCAATAGCTTCTCGATCAATGAGCATAATTTCGCTCAGCTTTGGATAAGGTACGGGAGTAAAAAGCGATGGGTTTCTCCGCTCCATTCGGCATTTTGATTTAAAACTGCACCGAACCCATATGGTCACAAGCTAGAACTAGTGGCAATGAACCATCATTATGCACTAGTCGTCTGACCCAATAAGTTCCTTAAGTGTAGAAAAAGCCTTCTTACACTGTTTGTCCCACCTCCAAGTTGCATTTTTATCCAAAAGACGATGTAAGGGTTCTGCCACTGTTGCTTTATGTGGCAAAAATGAGTGATAAAAATTTAGTAGTCCTAAGAAAGCCTGCAACTGCTTTTTATCCTTAGGTGCTGGTGCGTCTTTGATTGCCGAGACTTTATCGGCACATGGTCTTATACCAGTTGAGTCAATTTTGAAGCCTAAAAACTCAACGAATGGTACTCCGAATTGGCATTTGTCCTTGCGTAGTCGCAGTCCGGCTTTATCAAAACGTATAAACAGTTCCTGTAATCTAGTTGCCAATTCCGTTTCCGTTTTTCCCATTATTACAATGTCATCAAAATATGGTAAGACTCCGGAAATATTCTGTACCACATTCTCAATACAGCTTTGAAAAATGCCTGGTGCTGATGAAGTGCCGAATTGCAATCGAGTAACTTTGAATGCACCCTTATGTGTACTGATTGTTTGCAGCAAAGACGAGTTTTCGTCGACTACTAACTGCTGATAAGCTTGAGCCAGATTAATTTTGGCAAAAATCGATCCACCTTCGATAGATGCCAGCAAAGTGTTGATCGCCGGTATTTGATGGCAGTGCGGCTTAACCGCTTTGGTTAAAGTTGATTTATAGTCGCCGCAAATACGAATTGAACCGTCCTTCTTGATAACTGGTACAATAGGAGTGGCCCAATCTGAATACTCCACAGGTTTAAGAATCCCTTGCTTGCATAGGCGATCCAGCTCCTCTTCGACTAGTCCCTTTAGAGCATATGGAATTCGGCGTGGAGGTAGTCGCACTGGTGGCACTGTTGCATCAATGTTTAATATGACTGGCGGACCAGTGTAACAACCAACTTCTGTTGAGAATAAGTGTTCGAACTTATTCAGAATGCATGCGATCTGTACGTTACTGCCCACTGAATGTATGCCCTTGATACTGATGCCTAGTGGGTCAAACCAGTTGCAACCCAGAAGGTCGCTACAACCGCTTTTAGTGACGATGACTGGTAGATTATCAATATTACGACCGTTGTAATGAATTGATACATCAAAAACTCCTAGTATCTGGATTGGGTTGTGTTGGTAGTTACTAAACCCCGGATCGTAGTTGTAAACCTTAGGCTTGTTTGTTGGCCAGATACGATCATAAGTCCGCAACGGCATCATAGTTACGCCAGATCCAGAATCCACTTCAAAAGTACACGATTTTCCATTAATCTGTACCGTGATACGTTTCTTCAGGCTCACCAGATTAGATATGAGGTTTACCGATTTTCCGCGTGAATTTTTGCCCTTTACTGGATGAACATCGTTCGACGATTCATTATTCCGGCAGACACGCTTAAGATGGCCCTTCCGGCCACAGCCGTGACATATTGCTTCATTATAAGGGCATTGCTGCCGGCCGTGTGGACCGGCACCACCCGCACATTGTTGTCCTTTTCCTTTATGTGGTTGTCGAGGGCGCTTTGATTTGATGCTGTGGATAGTCTCATTAGGCTGTCTGATAGCCTTTGCACTCGCTGCTGCAGCTTCACTAGTAGTTGCTCTTGCAACCACTGCCAATGCCCGCAGCGCTGCGAGATAGTTTCCGACGGTCTCGTCCGGATGTTGATCACGTTTGTGAAAATGATAAAATGCAGCGATTTCCGATGGACGTGGACAAAGATGATCAGTTAGAATCTTCTCAATTTGGTCTAACGGTAATGTACTGACCTGGTTTGGAAACGCCAATGATGTCAAAAGATCGTAGACTGGTGCTCCGACCAATGTGAGGAAAGATGCTTTTTTGCGACCCTCGTCTTTGACATCATTGGCAAGCAGGAACAATTTAAATCGCTCCAAATATGAGCCCCATTTATTTGGCTGCCCCAAATCAAACGGTTCCAAACTTCCAACTGTCGTCATAATTGGGTTCCGTTGAGTATATTTAGCACTCGTAGAATCAATTACTTCCTTCTTTTCCTCAAAAACGCCGGCCAATCTAATCTCTCCATTCACCAGCAAGCGACTCTGCCATGCAAATGTGTGTGTAAACGTTTGCAAAATTTCATCACAGCATGTATATGTAAACGTATTTGTATGCTTTTGTGCGTGACAATTTTTTGATATTTTGCGTCAATAATTCCAAGTTTATTTCGGATGATAATTAGCATCCCATCCTCGTCGCCAGTTTGAAATATCTTAGAATGTTTATTGATTAAGTGATATTGATATTACATAGATATATATCGCAAGTTTATAACGCGTGTGCTTGCTGCGAACGACCGGCTGGACTGCCATTCGGGCGTCAAGAATAGAGTTGCCAGATGGCTTACGTATGATAGGGCTGCATACACAACAACTTCTAAGGAACATTGGATTTTAAGTAGGTCTGTATTTGAACTTTCAGTGGTCTGATAGAATAGTGCCTAATTTGGTCCCATGTCTGGTATAGGTTCGATTAAACTATCGTCATGCAAATCGATCGGCTTTGCAATTTCCATTAGCGAATACAAGAATTCATACAAATTCTCACCTTTCTTCAACTGTTGATTACATAGTTTTCTATGAACTTCTGCTGATGAAACCGTTACTTTGAATTCGTTTTTTAAAGCTTCAGGGACTCCCAACTACAAATCTCTCTCTCCCTGTCGCGACAATGTAGCTTCTTTTAAAAGTGGTTTTGCATGCACAAAAAGTTGTAACTGTCTCCACTGTTTGGCTAGCTTCCTAGTCCACTGTACAACATCAATCCAACGTAAACCGTAAAATTCGGAAAACGCTTCCCTTCACATCTTTTAGTGTAAACCATGATCTTTGCCCGTCTGTGCCCGGAACGCGAGTAGATGTTTTTGCAGCTCAGCTATAAGACCTGTAGTCTCTAGCTCTAACTCCCTCAAGTTACTGCGCAACCTCGATCCATTTCACACAATTACATATTGCTTAGCAAGATTGGTATATTAATGTATAGTTAGTATTAATCAATCAAATTTGTTATGACTAAGCAAGATTTACACACTATGTTACTGTAGGTCAAATAGAGGTAGGTTATGGTTTATTTCAGACGATTCTTAAAATTGTGCTTTCTGTAGCTCGCATTAATTTTGTCAATATTTCTGCCAAAGGTCTGGTTTCATCGTGTAAGCAAAGCAGCTCACTCTTAAGGCAATAATTAAGCAGCTCCTGCTCTATGTAGCAGTTCACTCTCTTTGTACCAACTCACTCGGTCATCTTGCAAATGCTCGGTTTGCTCTCTGTAGCCACTCACTCGTTAGACGCTCACTCGTTTGACGCATCTCACTCGGCTGTTTTCCACTCGTTCTCTTGGTCTGTCTTTATCTGCCGTTGTCTGTTCTCTTGGTTGCTCCGATTCTTCAGTGAACACTAATTATCATCAACTTCGTGACCGCTGCCTTCTTCTCTTTTGGTCTTGTCACCGTCGTCTGCATATTTAGACTTGTCTATTACTTGCATGCTACATTTTCTTAAAAAATTATTATTGATGAACTGCAATAAGTTTGATTTTCTATGATTTATTTCACGAAAAAGTTTGATTCTGCTTCCAAAGGTCGTGTGAGTGATTTCGAAAATTCCCATATAATCGAAATAATTTGACTTTTCGGCCTCTGTAGTCCATATTCGGAATTGGAATACTTATTAAAACTTATTTATCTATCGAATGCATGGTACTCTATACTCTTACTTATGTTGAACTCCCAGACTCTATATAATAATTTATTTCTCTTTTATTTAAACCATATTTCACAAGCTACGCAGGCGTGAAATTAAACTTTTCGGGTTAACTGGAGGTAATATTTACCCCTCTTTCTATTCATATTTTTTGTGCCGCACTATATGTAGATGGCTTTCCTATTGTCGTTAATGAACGTTTATTTAAATGTTTATTTATGTATATGTATTTTTTTGTTTTTCTTTTTTTGGAAAGGACTGATTTGTTTATTTTATATTACATTTTAAGTATCAAGATGGCTGGAATTATAGAATAAGATCCGTCGCGAGACCTAAAGACTGAATGTTTCTTAGCTTTCATTCGTAAGTCCGCAATACTGGAATGTTTATTATGCATTGCAGAAAAAGCTGCTAGATTAAGTGGGTAATGCTGAAGTGAAAAAAATCCAGAGGGTCTTCCGCTTCCACTTGTAATTGCCGCTGCATACTAAAAATAGAATGACTGGATAATGGTGAAATAAATACAAATTTATTACTTTTACCTAAAGAGCGGCCACAGAAATAATAGCAGGATCAAAAGCTGAGAAGGCAGCTGCTGCAGCCACTGTATTCGAAAAATGTTGTACAGCTGAATGTGAGATAGTAGTTTTCGATAAATCGGCAACAATGTTGCTTGAACTTATTGTTATACTTGGAAGAGTTGTAATTGTTGAAGTTGCATCCAAGATTGGCAAAGATGTGGTGCGCATGCCGGATACATTGATGTAAGGGGCAACACGACAAGGCTCAAGTGGGGTCACAACCGGTGGACTACGATTGCCCAACAATATACCTATAACAAAATTTTGTATAAACTTATTTAATGTATTTGTTAAATAATATTAAGTGGGTATATGCTGGCCTCATATTTTTGAAAAGCTACAAAAATTGTTGTTTTGTTTTCTCAAAAAGTTAAAAATAAGTTAACTTTTATATTTGGATTCTTGAAAAGATGTAATTCATTGCAATGGCTGAGGAAAGTTGCATAAATCGATGGTAAATATTTCGGACGTAATATACCAAAAGATTAGAAAGCCTTTGTCTGCCTGTGTGCATGGTATAAAAAATGACATGGACAAACACAATGGTTATTCACAAATTTCGAGTCCTACAAATCAAACTCTATTATTATTAGATAATAAGGTTTTTTTGATGGTTTTCTTTAAAACTTTTTATAGCTCAATCGCAGCACCTAACAATTGTTTACTGGTGGCAAAAAGAAATTGCAATTAAATTCAAAACATGGGATAATGATTTTAAATATAGCAAAATATTGTATAAGTCGATGCTAAATCTTTCGGCCGTAATATACAAAAAAATGCAAATATTTTAAAGGACTGTAAGATTTTTATATATTTATATGGGACACAAGTATGTCTTTTGCTTTTGAGCTCAGTTATTCAATGAATCTTAATTCTATAACAATTGTTAACTATAGCTAAGACCGCGTAGCTGCGCTGCCAGTGACGCCGGCAGAGGAGCGGTATGCTTTTGTATAACCATATGAAGTATAAATGTTTACACAAAAGTAGGTATGTATGTATGTGTTTATGCCGCCGCAGCGGGAGAGTGAGGATGTATCATATTCCATATTGGGCCAGAACGGCCGCGCGTGTTATATTTGCCTACTCAGCAATGTCTAGCACTTGAATGTTGCGCACATAAATATTGTAACAAAGTGCCACAATATGTTTGTAATATTATTAATGTGATATTTCAGAACATGCTACAGGACAACGATTTTCCTGATAATTAATAATTAGATATATGTAGACAATAGACAAGAAATTAATGAAGAACATAAGAAATTCATGTCCGACACTTACATACAATGTACCTCAATTTTCCGAAAGACTCTCACAATCTACATATTGGAATAAATATGAATTAAAGTGAAGTTAGTCGTCTCGCCGTCTTCGGTTTAACCTGCACCAAGTGAAAGAAATATTTTTATACAAATGTATTATTAAATTCATTCGTTTCAACTCTGTCCTCATGGACTAGCTAGTAAAACACGTGCATACGAATAATTTAAATATTATATAAAACGCTATTTATTTTCGGAAACGATAAGTAAAATTAGCGATGGCAGCTAGTGCGTCCGTCTTGGTTTAGCGTCACCGGAAGAAAAGAAAGCAAACTCTTAGTGCGGTGCTAGGCCGCATACCGATATTTTCCATAGGCGACTTAATACTAACAATCGATACTTAGAATACTAACATTCGATACATGAAATACTAACAATCGATACTTAGAAATACTGACCGCGATATATGTGCAGATAGCTAAAATTAATCGTACAGAACGTAAAAAAATGACATCTTACAACTCGGCCGTCATAACAGAGGTACCAGTGGCGCGAATCGCGGCCGACTGTACAGCGGGCCGGGCAGCGGTAGGCTCGCTAGCGGCAGCCGAGACAGCAGCGGGTACTGCAGAGGCCGGCATGGAAGCAGCGGGCAAAGCAGCAGCAGGTACTGGAGCAGCGGGCACAGCGGCAACAGGTACTGCAGCAGCTGCCACAGCAGTAGCAGACATTGCAGGGGAGGGCACAGCGGCAAGAGGTACTGTATCAGCGGGCACGTCAGCGGCGGCGGGCACAGTGGCAGCCGGTACTGCAGCGGCAGGCACAGCAGTGGGCACGTCAGCAGCGGGTAAAGCAGCGGCGGGTACTGTGGCAACCGGTACTGCAGCGGCAGGCACGTAAGCAGCGGCGGGCACAGCAGCAACAGGTACTGCGAGCAAATACATTTGAAGCCAAGGTGATCACCAAACCCAAGTCCTGTGATCTCTGTTTGAAGGATGCCGGTGTCAGAGAGGGTGGCATATATAAAGAAAAAGTGAACTGTTTCGCAAGAGGGCATTAAGTAAAAGATTGTCCGAGTCAACATAACTGCTTCACATGCAAGGGTCGCACAGTTGGGCCTCTGCTCGGATAGCGTTGCAAAAATCAGTGTTTTCTTGATCGCGTTTGGCAAAAATGATATATGCAATCGATAAATACTTCAGAGATTATAAATCCAACAAATTTTTCAAATCGGTTGAGATTAATGGGTGCTAAAGGCGCCCAAAGTTGAGATTTTTTAGTAAATGGGAAAAAATGATCATTTAAAAAAATCGCAAACTGAATATTGGGCGATTTCAACAATCGATCTTGGATTTTTTGGTTTTATTATTTTATTTTATGAAAAGTATGTTCTTTATTAATAGCATAATGCATAAATTTTAACAATTACTTAAATCGTTATTGAACTAGAAGCGTTAAAAAATACTCTAAATTTTTAACTTTGGTGGAATACAAGTAACAAGGATCAACGAGTATCAACGAGTATCAATACGAGTATCAGTACGGACTACATACACTAGGTAGGTGAAATATTTACCTATCAGATGTATATGGAACCAATATGCGGAGACCTGCGATACCGATGTGTGAAGCCATAAAACTAAGGCAACCGCGCCTAAAAAACGAGCTGCATGTGTAAGGAAGAAGAAGAGCGCATGCGTATTGGCCTTTAGCTTCTTTGAATTTAAATGATAACATTGCGTAATACTGTTTTGAAAATACTACCTGTTTATATATATGCCTTTCTACAATGTTAGATTGCTAATTACCTGCTTTGGAAAAACGGACAAGGCAGGTAAATGTTATTCAAGTTGATGAAAAATATGACCTAGTTCTAGGTTCCCGCTTACCTAATTGGATGTAAATATTCAGTTTTACCTAATTAATACAAAAAGTGTAATACCGAATTTTCGTTCTACCTAGTTAATCTCGTTTGCGACAGTTTATTTTTAACTTCAGAAGTGGAAACACCTTAAGTCAGGACTGCAGTATTTGTCAATATAATTCAAGACAGTTTTATTTATTTGTGCAAAAATGTTGTTAAAGAATGAAAGGATTTTGAAAGTTTTCCACGAGTGTGAAAACTTAAATGATTTTGAAATGGAATTACTGAAGGAGATGAGAGTTTTATTCGAAAATGCTAGTACGGAGCTTAAGGTAAAAATCAAATATAGACAATATAACTTAAGGCGAAAATGGATCGCAAGCGGCAGAAATCTGGCAAATTTCGTGAAAAACGTTAAGGTGTCCAATTTGCAAATAAACTCAAAAAGAATTTCAGTACTTAGACGACTTAGATTACAAAAGGTTCAGATATACTAATACATTGAAAACTTCTCGTATTTGACAAAATCAAGACCTTTTTAACATACTAGCAGCCTCTTCGGACCCACTTATTGCACCACTGAGACACGTGCAATCACGAAAGGATTTGGAATATAGCAACTCTAGTCCCAAAATGTTGAGTTTATTAGATATTGATTTAAATATTGAAAATTATTTTGAAGAAATTTAGCTATCAATAGCAAATTTTCAAAAATAACCTAAAAAAATTAAAAAAAATTTGTTTTTTCTTTTTATAATTATGTCAAAAAATCAAATTAAAACATTAAAAAATGTTACATAGTCGTTTAAAACAATGAAAAATTCCGTTTGTGATTGAAAAAACCGGGTTTCGCTCCATTTTTAAAGGAAAAACATACTCACAAATATTTTCTGACTTTGACCGTAAATATTACAGCACTACGATCACAGCACTTTTGATAAACATTCATTTTGAAGCTTAATGTATTATTTATCATATGCTCTTTAAATTTTTAAAATCGCTTTATTGGTTTAGCAGCTATGATTTTTGCAATGTAAAATGCCAAAAGGCACCACTGTGTGTCGTCACAATACGCTCTTCCAAGGACGCCCGACCGGAGAATAGTTCAACGCCGGTCAAAGCGTAGTCCAATTCTCACAGTATTGTCCGGACATACTTTACCTCTGAGGCGAGGGCCTCATGAGATAAGTTGCTAGGTACAGCCAACGTGGACTTTTGGCACAAGGGAAAGAATGTTCCGTCTCATAAATTTATAATTCACGGAAAGGTCAATAGAACCTTGAAGGTCTTTCACGTAAGCATTCGCCAAATTATGGTCGATCCAATCCATAGTCCAATTCAGAGAATCAATCAATTTGATGATTACGAGCCTAATACCGTCACATTTGGCATTAACTGTGCTCTGTTCTTAGCCATCCGAGTACTTCAACAACTAACAAATGATGTACAATCCAAATTTCCTTTGGCTAGCGATATTATCAAGTCCTATATGGATGTCGATGATGTCATGGCAGGGGCTCACACTGAAGAAACTGCAATCACAATGATCAAGGAACGTCAAGACGCTCTTGGTTCAGCTGGCTTTCCTTCGCGTAAGTGGACGTCTAATGTGAAGAGCGTGCTCAGTTGCATCCTAAGGTGTCATTTACCGAATGGTGATTTCCTTGATATCGAAAAGGCTAGCACAGCAAAAACACTTGGAATCCGATGGAAAGCGACCACGGATGAGCTTTATTTTATCATCTCACCCCAAGATATCAAGTCAGCTTATACTAAGCGAGAAGTCCTCGGGCAGATCGCCATGGTATTCGATCCCGCTGGCTGGCTGGCTCCCTTTGTATATCAAGCTTAACTATTTATGCAAGAGCTTTGGCTACAAGAGCTACGGTGGGATGATCAATTGCCCAGTGAACTCCATCACAGGTGGCAAGATTTTACAAAGAGTTACTCCTTTCTTTACTAGATTCGAACTCCGAGGTGGGTTCTTCATGATCCGAATTCCGACATCCAATTCCATTGTTTTTGAGATGCGTCACAGCGGGGTAATGGTGCCGCGACTTACGTGCGTGTTAGCAATGACCAAGGCATATCGTGCTGTCTTCTTGCAGCTAAATCCAGGGTAGCCCCATTCAAAACGGATTCATTGCCCCGCCTTGACTTGTGTCTGAAGACACCACCGATTCTTTGGCTTTGACCCCGCAACATTTCCTAGTAAGCGGTCTATTGCTATCCGTCACAGAACCTGAGACCAAGGACCAGGTTCCATCTATTATTATCAGGTGGCAGCGTCTGAAAGCCGTGAGTCATGCTTTCGAATTCTTCCAACAACTCAGCACAAGATCTATTCGACTTAAACTTTACACTTATCTTGACACTTATGCAAAAACTACGATTTGTCTTCACACGATTAGCACCCATGCTTGCAAGGGTCTTCGAATTGTGACGAATCACATTACTTCTATAACCTAACTACGCTCATGGAGGGCCCCCATTATCAAATAAATGTTCTGTAGACGGGACTCTGGAGACTGAGAACTGTATCCCAGCCAGAGCTTCCTTACAGATGGCGCCCGAGCATGGACCTTGATGAGTATTACGAGGGAAATGTTAAAATATACACATATACATATATGTAAGTAAGGAGTTCTCATGTCCTTTATTGGTGGATTCTTACCATATCTTTTCTTGGGAATAATGTTATAAGATTTGTTTTATTTAATAGCACTTGATGTAACTAGTTCTAGGTCTAAACTAAGACTGCCCGCTCTGTGGAGCGTGGTCCTTTAAGTATACCCCGAGATGCCCCATGGGCGCTGGCCGTGGCGGTATGCCGTCGGAAGCGGCGTTGGGATCGTGTCTAAAGTGGGTCGCCTCTTCCGGCGATTTCTGCATATCGGCAATATTCAAAGAATGGATTGGCTAGTAATACAAAAGTGCTTATGCTAGAAAAGGGAAGTGAAGTGTCTAGTGTGACCCAACGTGGGTCGTCTTGGGTCACATATCTGCTTGGGTCGCAGAAATACTAGGAAATATAAGTTGCTTATTTGGCTAAGTGTGTTAGCTGAGCCGATAGAGTCCCTTTGTAATGTGAAAGGCCGGGGTGCGGGGCATGGTCTGGTTTGTAAGGGAAAAGGCGCCCCGGGGGTTCTTGTTGTATGAGAGGAGGAGAAAGAGGCCTCGTGTGAGGATGAGTGTGCTAACTTGTATGTACAATTACTGACATATATATGTAAGTTAGCGCACTCATCCTCACTCGAGGCCTCCTCTCTTACAACCAGCGCCCCTGGGACGCCTTGTCCTTCAGTCACCAGACCATGCCCCGCACCCCGGCTTCTCCTATCACAACGGGACTCGATCAACACACTTTACCAGAAACGCCTGAACGAGCATCGGGCAAAATACCCCCTATCGATCTAAGTATCACCAGCCCTTGACCATACACTCACATTTCACACACTCACATTTCACACACTCACATTTCACACATGTTAGGAACACCAACAGACCACACACAGCACGCGTACATCGCGACCCATACTATCGATCTAAGTAACACCAGCCCACTCACATTTCATACACTCACATTTCACACATGTTAGGAACACCAACAGACCACACACAGCACGCGTGCATCGCGACCCATACCACTTTTAGCCAACTAAGCTACCTACGTCTTTTATTTCCTGTAAACACACTTAGCCAAGTAAGCAACTTATGTTTCCTAGTGTTTATGCGACCCTAGCAAAATATGTGACCCAAGACGACCCTCGTTGGTCACACTAGGTACTTCACTTCCCTTTTCTAGCATAAGCACTTTTTAGCCACTCTTTGAATATTGCCGGTAAGCAGAATTCGCCGGAAGAGGCGACCCACTTCTGACACGATCCCAACGCCGCTGCCAGCGGCACAACGCCGCAGCCAGCGCCCTTTGGGAATCTCGGGGTATATCTAAAGGACCACGCTCGACAGAGCGGGCAGTCTTAGTTTAGACGTAGAACTAACTAAATCTAGTTACAAAGTGAATAAAACTTATAACGTATAAATCAAGTATTGTGTTGTGTCTCACTGTAACAATCCTGAGTTTCCCAAGTCCCATCCTTACAATCCAAGGAAGGAAATGGTAAGAATTCCCCTATAAGGGAAATGGAAACTCGTAACTTGTATATATATTGGAGTCCACACAGGAGTGAAAATTTTGCCGGATCCGATCGTGTGAGTGTGTATGAGCGTCGCTGACTCTCGTGAATGTGTGCGCTCACGATACGAATTGTAGAGATTAGCCTGAAAATGTGAGTGTGTGACGCTTACGTCACACATTTCCTCCAAGGCAGAAAAATTTCCGGTTCATTTGTGACGTGCATATGTGCGAAGAGGCGATTCATGGACATTGGACACATTCGAATGGGTATACGTATGGAAGGGTATGCATGGGTATATCGCCTAGGTTAAACACACACATGAGCGAAAGGAAACCATTGGGTTTTTTTTTGCGGACTCGTATGATTACCTTTTTATGATGGGTGCAGTGAAATAAGAGCAACAAGTTAAAAAAAAAAATATATAAAGATATATACATAACACGTACAAAGTCATGCCATGCTGGGCAAGAAAATCGGCAGAGTCATCAACTGGGTTTTCGACAGGATTAATAATATCATCAACAGCATAGTTCGGAGAGAATTATTAATGAAGTCAGCTATAGAGTTACCGACAGAGCAAACGATAGAGTCATCAACGGAGCCATCGACAGAGCCGCACAGGGAAATTAGCTTTATTGAAAAAAAAATTTTACAAGAGAGAAGAAAAAGAGTGAAAGTTACCAGAAGCAGATAAAGCGAATCAAGGTGCCTCTCTCAGAGAGTCATTAGTGAGGCGGTAGGTTATACCGCACTTCGAGTTGAACGGGACCTGGGTATGGGTAACCTAGAAATCCACCACTCTCACCCAAAGCAGCAGGGTGAAAGAGACAGAAGAATAAAGCACAAGGGGCTATTTAAGTCCAAGCATATGCACTGGGAAGGGCAGTCAGTGTTTGGAACTCAGCAAGATAACATCCAGGAATAAAAGTGCTTCAATCCGGAAGGAAAACAACTTGACAAGGATCATCAACAGGACTACTCATCAATACAAGGATTTACAACGGAAGGATCAGCAAGGACATAGGACAAGGACATTCACCGCTAGAGTCAACTAAGCTTCAGCGATACCTCAGCACCCAAGGAGATTAATACTTTGCGTACATCAGGAAATTCGGCAGCACGAACCATTACTTTTTCAAGGATATCCTAAACTTTAATCGGAGTAAACTATTATTTTCTTTGGGCAACATCGAGGGAGATTTAATCACTTCTCCAATAACTACATTCTACATTCAAGGATTATCCCAATTCATATAAACAAACGGCATCTAATTTTATCACCAGAATTAGCAGAATAGCAAGGTTTATTCAAAAAAAAAAACTTCAAAGAATAACAATAACATATATATATATATACGCATTGGTCAACTCGCATATCCAAATACCATTGTCAATCGGTTTACCGTAGCCATCTTTACATAGTATCGCGTAGCATACTGGGTGAACTTCGATATCCTTTGGTTGCTTATCGCTTATATTACGACCCCGAGTCCTAAGGCCGAGTTGGAAGTCATTTGTGACGAATTCGGATTAGACACCGGTGGAACAGTGGATGACCTAAGGAATCGTTTCCGCGAGTTTGCCTCAAGTGAGGATCATCATCCTAAGGTATTGAGTCGACTTGCCGAAATCGAAGTCCAATTCAGTGTCGGGGACAAGAAATTAGATGTAAAACCACCGTCTAGAGCACCCTCGCCCACTCCTGATTGAATTGTTTCCCAACTACCGGTACCACAAGACACCAACTATCGCTCGGAATCGCATTCTGGCTCTCGCTCCGGGTCTCCCACCCGTCTCGGTATTCCTGGCCCAAAGATCAACACCGAACCCAGTGAGCGGAATCGAGTCCATGAATCTCTGGCAGGCCGTACTGGGAGCTATACCTCGATCGCGGAACGTATAACCAAATGGGGAATCGCCTCTAGCGGATCTACCGATCCTATCTATTTCATAGAGCAAATAGAGACTCGAGCCGCGATGTACCGTTTGAGTTTGGAGAAAAAGGGTTTGAGCTGGTTTGGGAACCTGGAACAACAACAGGCGTTCGATGCACTCAAGACCCGTCTCACCCCTGCCCCTGTCTTAGATTGTCCGGATTTTGCTCTAAAGTTCTGCTTACAGACTGATGCCATCGACATTGGCCTCGGCGCAATGCTCACTCAGAGTATCGACGGCGCGGAAAGATTCATTGCTTACGCTAGTCGACGTCTCTTGAAGACGGAGAAAAATTATTCGACTACTGAGAAAGAATGCCTAGCAATAGTCTGGGCAATCAGGAAAAATCGTTGCTATTTGGAAGGCTGTCGCTTTGATGTAATCACTGACCATTTGGCTCTGAAGTGGCTAAACTCAATAGAAAATCCCACGAGTTGCAACAATACGAGTTCGAGGTACATTATAGACGAGGTAAGCTGAACGTGATTGCCGATGCCTTATCGCGACAACCTTTGAAGGTGCTGCACTTGGCGCGACAAGAGGATCCGGAATGTAAATGGTGGCTAAAGCTCCGACAGCAGGTCATGGAATGCTCGGTGGACTTTTCAGGAAATGTAATCGAGAACGGGCAGATTTATCGGCGACGAAACCCACACCCGGATGACTACGATTCTACGCCTTGGAAATTATGCGTCCCCCTGGAACATCGAGAGCAAGTACTCAAGGAATATCACAATGCAGTCACTGCCGTCCACTTGGGAATCAGGAAAACTACCTTGCGATTGACACAGAGGTACCATTGGCCTGGCCTCTTCCGCGACGTAGCCCGTTACATTAGCTGCTGCCTCACCTGCTTGCAGTTTTAACCGGCGCAAATGAAACCAGCGGGCAAAATGCTCACCCGCCAAGTCACGAAGTCTTTCGATACCGTGTTTACTGATTTTATCGGGCCTTTGCCACGTTCTAAGCAAGGTAATACGATGCTACTAGTTTTCCTGGATTTATATAGTAAATGGGTTGAGATGGAACCACTTCGTAAGGCCACTTCGGCCGCTCTGGAGAAGGCATTTCGTGAAAGGATTTGGGCTCGATTCGGCAACCCTCGCACCCTCGTGAGCGATAATGGTATCCAGTTCACTAGCAAGGTTTTCCAAAACTTTTGCAAAACGTCCGGAATTACACTCCAGCATACCGCCCCCTATTCTCCACAGCAGAATCCTACCGAGCGGGCAAATCGAACCATCAAGACCATTATTGCGCAATACTTGGAGAACTTTTGGGACCAATGGCTTTCAGAACTAACACTAGCGATCACCTGAAGCGTCAACGACACCACCGGATTCAGCATAGCTTACATCATATTAGGTTGGGAACCCCGTATGCCCGGCGCTCTTTATGACCAAGTAACAGATGTCTCCGGTAAAGAACCCCCTAGTCCTGACGAGCGCGTCCGAAGAATGGAAGATATTTTCAAGCTTTACATAAGAATCAGCTCAACGCTACCCAGAATCAAAAGAAATACTACGATCTGAGGCGACGCGACTGGCATCGGAGCATCGGGAGCATGGTCATGCTTCACCAACATGTATCTTAGCTTTAATCATATCACTTTTGTAAACCGCACTCATAGGGCCCCGTTAGTACACTCAGAATTCAGAGTAGTTTTAACACACTTTATATTTCACAGTATGTCACAGCCATGAGAAGACGAAGGCGATCGCGAACCTGACATGGCCCGTATCGTCGAGGAAACGATAGCCGTGTGGGAAAGGGAACATGGCCCTGTCATGCCCAGCCCATTCACTCTTTGATATTTGTGTGCCTCTTGGTAGGCTGGAGCGGCTTAACAAACATCCCTGGTTCTCTCGACAGTTATCCAATTTGAAAAATGTGAAGACTCGATATTATAAGAAGTTTCAAAAAACACGTCGTTCATCAGATTACGCACTGTATACTATCACTCGCTTAAAATTCATGATGCTTAATACATAATGCTATAAGAATTATCTTCAGCGGTGTAAGCTTCAGTTTTCTTCTGACCCTAAACAATTTTATAATTTTGTTAATTCTAAACGTAAGACCTCTGTGCACCCATATTTTTTGCCTTTTCAAAATAAAAAAGCGAGCACTGATCAGGCAATTGCCGATATGTTTGCAAGTTTTTTCAAAACAACTTATTCCCCAAGCACTCATCCGCTTGGTGCTTTTCAAGCTGAGGTCAAGGTGGACGACGTCCAGACAGTCCAAAAACTTGTTGTTGTCGCAAACGAAGATTTGCCGTATGATGTTGTACTCTGCTATGACTTTGTGGAAAATTTCTTCTTTATATATTATATATTATATTATATATTATATTATATATTATATATTATATATTATATATTATATATTATATATTATATATTATATATTATATATTATATATTATATATTATATATTATATATTATATATTATATATTATATATTATATATTATATATTATATATTATATATTATATATTATATATTATATATTATATATTATATATTATATATTATATATTATATATTATATATTATATATTATATATTATATATTATATTATATATTATATTATATATTATATATTATATTATATATTATATATTTTATCACTACTAGGGATAGAACTTCAGAGGATAATCAGTTAAGTATTTTTAATGTAACAGAAATCGATTCTGATATAGATGTACACTCAGATTTCAAAAATAATGTGCGAGAAATTATTAAAAACTACAAGTCTGTTGAATACCCAGCCGTTGAAGAGAGAACCCAGAGTGCTGCAGGGCTAGTAGCAGAATCAACTGATGCAGCAGTTAGTATACAGATTGTCTCAGATGGTATTATCTTGCCGTTTCGCCAAGCATCAAGTCGTTAACCGGCTATTGAAGCTGCAGCAGTAGAGCAACAAGTCGATGAATGGCTCAATTCTGGAATTGTTCGGCGATTGTCATCCAATTTTGCAGTCGAGTCGTTGTGGTGAAAAAGAAATTGACGATGTCCTAGAGAAGCTGCAGGCCGCAAAGTTTTTTACAGTCATGGACTTAAGGAGAATGCATTTTTTAATCAAATTCAACAAGGCTCCTTTTGGATTCTGTATTCACCTGCAGTATTTATCCGATATGTGACAAATGTTTTTCAACCGTTGTTACATGCTGACGTGTATTTCCCAAGCGTTCCATTTTGTGCTTTCACTAATTTCCAAGCCGTGCCAAAACAAGTTCACGACTATTATAACCGCCATGCTGTGTGGTTATGGTCACGAGCCCCCAAAAGACGATAAAGAAGCTAAGATCACTTCTGCTACTCGCAAATCTTCGATTTTTCCTACTGCTCCTCCATCCAGAGCGCTCCAACCCCTTTCTAGTCCTTAAGCTCTCATTTCCGCGCAATTAAGCACGACCTCTTAGCAAGCCACGTCAGAGCCACGTCCAGCAAGCCAAAAAACAGTCAAGCCACTGGTACCACCCCCACAGATTGTGGTAACCGCTCGG
The DNA here is from genome assembly GCA_018152135.1 of Drosophila paulistorum. Lineage (NCBI taxonomy): Eukaryota > Metazoa > Arthropoda > Insecta > Diptera > Drosophilidae > Drosophila > Drosophila paulistorum. The sequence continues at coordinate 14,631,311 of JAECXG010000822.1, read as the reverse complement.
TCCGAATCCAAAATGACTCCAGTTGATTCCACCATTGCGTTACAGAAGTTTATCTCGATCGGCCATAAACTAATTCAGTTGGAATACCCAAGTCACTTCATTGTCCAAGGTCAGCGTATTTACGCTCCAAGTCCATCGTGATCGAGTTCGAGCGTTGTGGTAGAGGGTCGAGCAGGAATATGAGAAATGCGAGGCACCCCCAGATAAAAAACGGCAGCTCTTTTTAAAAATTTAGCCATTCGAGCTAAATATGGCAAGTGCTACCAAATTTATGAGAGATGCACGGCTCGATTAAGCGAGCTTATCCATGAAGCGTCTCTACTCCTCGGAACCGTCATGGCTCCACCAGCAGAACGAGGCTGGCGACAGCCACCCATTGATACAGAGGTCTTTACGGGAGAATACCTTAAATGGCCTACTTTCCGTGACTTGTTACCGGACGTCTACATAAGGCCCGTAGAAAATCTGTATAGTTTTCTAGCGAAAACGAAGTGTGACGCCAACCCCATTGGCATGTTAGTATTTTCGTTCTTATTAAATTGCCGAAAATCACCCTTTCACTGTGGGAACATTCCAGAATGGAAAACAGTGGACGATTTTCTCACCGAGCGTTTTCGAACGCTCGAAGTGGTTTAAAATACAACAGCAGTGGCTATTCCAGTTCCCACTTCGAAACCTCCGCGAAACCCACTCACCCGAAGAGCAAATACATTTGAAGCCAAGGTGATCACCAAACCCAAGTCCTGTGATCTCTGTTTGAAGGATGCCGGTGTCAGAGAGGGTGGCATATATAAAGGAAAAGTGAACTTTTTCGCAAGAGGGCATTAAGTAAAAGATTGTCCGAGTCAACATAACTGCTTCACATGCAAGGGTCGCACAGTTGGGCCTCTGCTCGGATAGCGTTGCAAAAATCAGTGTTTTCTTGATCGCGTTTGGCAAAAATGATATATGCAATCGATAGGGAATACTTCAGAGATTATAAATCCAACAAATTTTTCAAATCGGTTGAGATTAATGGGTGCTAAAGGCGCCCAAAGTTGAGACTTTTTAGTAAATGGGAAAAAAATGATCATTTAAAAAAAATCGCAAACTGAATATTGGGCGATTTCAACAATCGATCTTTGATTTTTTGGTTTTATCATTTTATTTTATGAAAAGTATGTTCTTTATTAATAGCATATTGCATAAATTTTAACAATTACTTAAATCGTTATTGAACTAGAAGCGTTAAAAAATACTCGAAATTTTTAACTTTGGTGGAATACAAGTAACAAGGATCAACGAGTATCAATACCGGACTACATACACTAGGTAGGTGAAATATTTACCTATAGATGTATATGGTACCAATATGCGGAGACCTGCGATACCGATGTGTGAAGCCATAAAACTAAGGCAACCTCGACTAAAAAACGAGCTGCAAGTGTAAGAAGAAGAGCGCATGCGTATTGGCCTGTAGCTTCTTTGAATTTAAATGATAACATTGCGTAATACTGTTTTGAAAATACTACCTGTTTATATATATGCCTTTCTACAATGTTAGATTGCTAATTACCTGCTTTGGAAAAACGGACAAGGCAGGTAAATGTTATTCAAGTTGATGAAAAATATGACCTAGTTGTAGGTTCCCGCTTACCTAATTGGATGTAAATATTCAGTTTTACCTAATTAATACAAAAAGTGTAATACCGAATTTTCGTTCTACCTAGTTAATCTCGTTTGCGACAGTTTATTTTTAACTTCAGAAGTGGAAACACCTTAAGTCAGGACTGTAGTATTTGTCAATATAATTCAAGACAGTTTTATTTATTTGTGCAAAAATGTTGTTAAAGAATGAAAGGATTTTGAAAGTTTTCCACGAGTGTGAAAACTTAAATGATTTTGAAATGGGATTACTGAAGGAGATGAGAGTTTTATTCGAAAATGCGTTAAAAAATACTCGAAATTTTTAACTTTGGTGGAATACAAGTAACAAGGATCAACGAGTATCAATACCGGACTACATACACTAGGTAGGTGAAATATTTACCTATCAGATGTATATGGTACCAATATGCGGAGACCTGCGATACCGATGTGTGAAGCCATAAAACTAAGGCAACCTCGACTAAAAAACGAGCTGCAAGTGTAAGAAGAAGAGCGCATGCGTATTGGCCTGTAGCTTCTTTGAATTTAAATGATAACATTGCGTAATACTGTTTTGAAAATACTACCTGTTTATATATATGCCTTTCTACAATGTTAGATTGCTAATTACCTGCTTTGGAAAAACGGACAAGGCAGGTAAATGTTATTCAAGTTGATGAAAAATATGACCTAGTTGTAGGTTCCCGCTTACCTAATTGGATGTAAATATTCAGTTTTACCTAATTAATACAAAAAGTGTAATACCGAATTTTCGTTCTACCTAGTTAATCTCGTTTGCGACAGTTTATTTTTAACTTCAGAAGTGGAAACACCTTAAGTCAGGACTGTAGTATTTGTCAATATAATTCAAGACAGTTTTATTTATTTGTGCAAAAATGTTGTTAAAGAATGAAAGGATTTTGAAAGTTTTCCACGAGTGTGAAAACTTAAATGATTTTGAAATGGGATTACTGAAGGAGATGAGAGTTTTATTCGAAAATGCTAGTACGGAGCTTAAGGTAAAAATCAAATATAGACAATATAACTTAAGGCGAAAATGGATCGCAAGCGGCAGAAATCTGGCAAATTTCGTGAAAAACGTTAAGGTGTCCAATTTGCAAATAAACTCAAAAAGAATTTCAGTACTTAGACGACTTAGATTACAAAAGGTTCAGATATACTAATACATTGAAAACTTCTCGTATTTGACAAAATCAAGACCTTTTTAACATACTAGCAGCCTCTTCGGACCCACTTATTGCACCACTGAGACACGTGCAATCACGAAAGGATTTGGAATATAGCAACTCTAGTCCCAAAATGTTGAGTTTATTAGATATTGATTTAAATATTGAAAATTATTTTGAAGAAATTTAGCTATCAATAGCAAATTTTCAAAAATAACCTAAAAAATTAAAAAAATTTGTTTTTTCTTTTTATAATTATGTCAAAAAATCAAATTAAAACATTAAAAAATGTTACATAGTCGTTTAAAACAATGAAAAATTCCGTTTGTGATTGAAAAAACCGGGTTTCGCTCCATTTTTAAAGGAAAAACATGCTCACAAATATTTTCTGACTTTGACCGTAAATATTACAGCACTACGATCACAGCACTTTTGATAAACATTCATTTTGAAGCTTAATGTATTATTTATCATATGCTCTTTAAATTTTTAAAATCGCTTTATTGGTTTAGCAGCTATGATTTTTGCAATGTAAAATGCCAAAAGGCACCACTGTGTGTCGTCACAATACGCTCTTCCAAGGACGCCCGACCGGAGAATAGTTCAACGCCGGTCAAAGCGTAGTCCAATTCTCACAGTATTGTCCGGACATACTTTACCTCTGAGGCGAGGGCCTCATGAGATAAGTTGCTAGGCACAGCCAACGTGGACTTTTGGCACAAGGGAAAGAATGTTCCGTCTCATAAATTTATAATTCACGGAAAGGTCAATAGAAAGGTCTTTCACGTAAGCATTCGCCAAATTATGGTCGATCCAATCCATAGGCCAATTCAGAGAATCAATCAATTTGATGATTACGAGCCTAATACCGTCACATTTGGCATTAACTGTGCTCTGTTCTTAGCCATCCGAGTACTTCAACAACTAACAAATGATGTACAATCCAAATTTCCTTTGGCTAGCGATATTATCAAGTCCTCTATGGATGTCGATGATGTCATGGCAGGGGCTCACACTGAAGAAACTGCAATCACAATGATCAAGGAACTTCAAGACGCTCTTGGTTCAGCTGGCTTTCCTTCGCGTAAGTGGACGTCTAATGTGAAGAGCGTGCTCAGTTGCATCCTAAGGTGTCATTTACCCTTCAAAACGGATTCATTGCCCCGCCTTGAGTTGTGTCTGAAGACACCACCGATTCTTTGGCTTTGACCCCGCAACATTTCCTAGTAAGCGGTCTATTGCTATCCGTCACAGAACCTGAGACCAAGGACCAGGTTCCATCTATTATTATCCGGTGGCAGCGTCTGAAAGCCGTGAGTCACCATTTCTGCACCCGGTAGAAAGACGAGTATCTGAAAGAGTTACTTAAGCGGAATAAATGGCTACTTCCTTTCTTTAAGAAAGAGTCTTACACACACAAAGAGCATACACATGCTTTCGAATTCTTCCAACAACTCAGCACAAGATCTATTCGACTTAAACTTTACACTTATCTTGACACTTATGCAAAAACTACGATTTGTCTTCACATGATTAGCACCCATGCTTGCAAGGGTCTTCGAATTGTGACGAATCACATTACTTCTATAACCTAACTACGCCCATGGAGGGCCCCCATTATCAAATAAATGTTCTGTAGACGGGACTCTGGAGACTGAGAACTGTATCCCAGCCAGAGCTTCCTTACAGATGGCGCCCGAGCATGGACCTTGATGAGTATTACGAGGGAAATGTTAAAATATACATATATACATATATGTAAGTAAGGAGTTCTCATGTCCTTTATTGGTGGATTCTTACCATATCTTTCCTTGGGAATAAGGATTGGACTTGGGAACTCTGGGTTTCCGTGGTGAAACACAACACAACACTTGATTAGAATGTTATAAGATTTGTTTTATTTAATAGCACTTGATGTAACTAGTTCTAGGTCTAAACTAAGACTGCCCGCTCTGTGGAGCGTGGTCCTTTAAGTATACCCCGAGATGCCCCATGGGCGCTGGCCGTGGCGGTATGCCGTCGGAAGCGGCGTTGGGATCGTGTCTAAAGTGGATCGCCTCTTCCGGCGATTTCTGCATATCGGCAATATTCAAAGAATGGATTGGCTAGTAATACAAAAGTGCTTATGCTAGAAAAGGGAAGTGAAGTGTCTAGTGTGACCCAACGTGGGTCGTCTTGGGTCACATATCTGCTTGGGTCGCAGAAATACTAGGAAATATAAGTTGCTTATTTGGCTAAGTGTGTTAGCTGTTTACTGGTTTACAGTTGCTAGTCAACTAAAAGTGACAAGTGAAATAGGTCGCGATGCACTTAGATCATACGCGTGTGTGTGAGGTCTGTTAGTGTACCTAGAATGTATGGGAGTGTGTGTGTGGTCAAGGGTTAATATTACTTAGATCGAGGGTGGGTATTTTACCCGATACTCGTTCAGGCGTTGCTGGTAAAGTGTGCCGATAGAGTCCCTTTGTAATGTGAAAGGCCGGGGTGCGGGGCATGGTCTGGTTTGTAAGGGAAAAGGCGCCCCGGGGGTTCTTGTTGTGTGAGAGGAGGAGAAAGAGGCCTCGTGTGAGGATGAGTGTGCTAACTTGTATGTACAATTACTGACATATATATATATATATATATATATTGGAGTCCACACAGGAGTGAAAATTTTTATATGTAGGCATATTTATTGATATATACATATATCGGAGTCAACACACTAGAAAACATTTTTATACATATATATATGTATATATTTGTGGTTAGGGTATTTGAAGATCGCATATATGTTGTCGATGTGCCACGTGCCTTTTTAGTTTTCTTTGCAAGCGACAGTTACATGCGACAAAGAGGCAGGGACACACGAACGGTCGGTAAGAATGAGAATAGACAGTTCACCGCTTGATTCGGGGCGTAAGTGTGTGCGCGAACTACGAGCATTCTCTTGCCATCTCCCTCTCGCTCTTAGTGCATTTACACACAGCTTTGGTTCAACCGTTTTTTTTTGTCGTTCCCTCATTCACACCGATTTGCAAGTACAGTCGCGCATTGGGTTTCGTGTTATTGTATTTTTTTTTTATTGTGTCCAAGAAAAAAAAGTTTCCAAAGTGCGTGTACGTGGAAAAGAAAAGAAATGGTGATGATGAAACATGTGTGATGCCGGATCCGATCGAGTGAGTGTGTATGAGTGTCGCTGACTCTCGTGAATGTGTGCGCTCACGATACGAATTGTAGAGATTAGCCTGAAAATGTGAGTGTGTGACGCCTTCGTCACACATTTCCTCCAAGGCAGAAAAACTTCCGGTTCAATTGTGACGTGCATATGTGCGAAGAGGCGATTCATGGACATTGGACACATTCGTATGGGTATCCGTATGGAAGGGTATGCATGGGTATATCGCCTAGGTTAAACACACACATGAGCGAAAGGAAACCATTGGGTTTTTTTGCGGACTCGTATGATTACCTTTTTATGATGGGTGCAGTGAAATAAGAGCAACAAGTTAAAAAAAAAATATATAAAGATATATACATAACACGTACAAAGTCATGCCATGCTGGGCAAGAAAATCGGCAGAGTCATCAACTGGGTTTTCGACAGGATTAATAATATCATCAACAGCATAGTTCGGAGAGAATTATTAATGAAGTCAGCTATAGAGTTACCGACAGAGCAAACGATAGAGTCATCAACGGAGCCATCGACAGAGCCGCACAGGGAAATTAGCTTTATTGAAAAAAAAAATTTTACAAGAGAGAAGAAAAAGTTACCAGAAGCAGATAGAGCGAATCAAGGTGCCTCTCTCAGAGAGTCATTAGTGAGGCGATAACCTACCGCACTTCGAGTTGAACGGGACCTGGGTATGGGTAACCTAGAAATCCACCACTCTCACCCAAAGCAGCAGGGTGAAAGAGACAGAAGAATAAAGCACAAGGGGCCATTTAAGTCCAAGCATATGCACTGGGAAGGGCAGTCAGTGTTTGGAACTCAGCAAGATAACATCCAGGAATAAAAATGTTCAATCCGGAAGGAAAACAACTTGACAAGGATCATCAACAGGACTACTCATCAATACAAGGATTTACAACGGAAGGATCAGCAAGGACATAGGACAAGGACATTCACCGCTAGAGTCAACTAAGCTTCAGCGATACCTCAGCACCCAAGGAGATTAATGCAAAGTACATCAGGAAATTCGGCAGCAAGAACCATTACTTTTCTAAGGATATCCTAAACTTTAATCGGAGTAAACTATTATTTTCTTTGGGCAACATCGAGGGAGATTTAATCACTTCTCCAATAACTACATTCTACATTCAAGGATTATCCCAATTCAATTAATTTTATCACCAGAATTTATTAAAAAAAAAAAATTTCAAAGAATAACTTCGATATCCTTTGGTTGCTTATCGCTTATATTACGACCCCGAGTGCTTACTAACATACAAGCAATGGGCGTTCATTGGATAAACCATCGTCGCAAGGCCGAGTTGGAAGTCATTTGTGACGAATTCGGATTAGACACCGGTGGAACAGTGCATGACCTAAGGAATCGTTTCCGCGAGTTTGACTCAAGTGAGGATCATCATCCTAAGGTATTGAGTCGACTTGCCGAAATCGAAGCCCAATTTAGTGTCTGGTTCTCGATCCAGGTCTCCCACCCGTCTTGGTATTCCTGGCCCAAAGATCAACACCGAACCCAGTGAGCGGAATCGAGTCCATGAATCTCTGGCAGGCTGTACTGGGAGCTATACCTCGATCGCGGAACGTATAACCAAATGGGGAATTGCCTTTAGCGGATCTACCGATCCTATCTATTTCATAGAGCAAATAGAGACTCGAGCCGCGACGTACCGTTTGAGTTTGGAGAAAAAGGGTTTGAGCTGGTTTGGGAACCTGGAACAACAACAGGCGTTCGATGCACTCAAGACCCGTCTCACCCCTGCCCCTGTCTTAGATTGTCCGGATTTTGCTCTAAAGTTCTGCTTACAGACTGATGCCATCGACATTGGCCTCGGCGCAATGCTCACTCAGAGTATCGACGGTGCGGAAAGATTCATTGCTTACGCTAGTCGACGTCTCTTGAAGACGGAGAAAAATTATTCGACTACTGAGAAAGAATGCCTAGCAATAGTCTGGGCAATCAGGAAAAATCGTTGCTATTTGGAAGGCTGTCGCTTTGATGTAATCACTGACCATTTGGCTCTGAAGTGGCTAAACTCAATAGAAAATCCCACGAGTTGCAACAATACGAGTTCGAGGTACATTATAGACGAGGTAAGCTGAACGTGATTGCCGATGCCTTATCGCGACAACCTTTGAAGGTGCTGCACTTGGCGCGACAAGAGGATCCGGAATGTAAATGGTGGCTAAAGCTCCGACAGCAGGTCATGGAATGCCCGGTGGACTTTTCAGGAAATGTAATCGAGAACGGGCAGATTTATCGGCGACGAGACCCACACCCGGATGACTATGAATCTACGCCTTGGAAATTATGCGTCCCCCTGGAACATCGAGAGCAAGTACTCAAGGAATATCACAATGCAGTCACTGCCGTCCACTTGGGAATCAGGAAAACTACCTTGCGATTGACACAGAGGTACCATTGGCCTGGCCTCTTCCGCGACGTAGCCCGTTACATTAGATGCTGCCTCACCTGCTTGCAGTTTTAACCGGCGCAAATGAAACCAGCGGGCAAAATGCCCACCCGTCAAGTCACGAAATCTTTCGATACCGTGTGTACTGATTTTATTGGGCCTTTGCCACGTTCTAAGCAAGGTAATATGATGCTACTAGTTTTCCTGGATTTATATAGTAAATGGGTTGAGATGGAACCACTTCGTAAGGCCACTTCGGCCGCTCTGGAGAAGGCATTTCATGAAAGGATTTGGGCCCGATTCGGCAACCCTCGCACCCTCGTGAGCGATAATGGTACCCAGTTCACTAGCAAGGTTTTCCAAAACTTTCGCAAAACGTCCGGAATTACACTCCAGCATATCGCCCCATAATCCTACCGAGCGGGCAAATCGAACCATCAAGACCATGATTGTGCAATACTTGGAGAATGGGCAGAACTTTTGGGACCAATGGCTTTCAGAACTAACACTAGCGATCAATTGAAGCGTCAACGACACCACCGGATTCAGCATAGCTTACATCATATTAGGTTGGGAACCAAGTAACAGATGTCTCCGGTAACGAACCCCCTAGTCCTGACGAGCGCGTCCGAAGAATGGAAGATATTTTCAAGCTTTACATAAGAATCAACTGAACGCTACCCAGAATCAAAAGAAATACTACGATCTGAGGCGACGCGACTGGCATCGGAGCATCGGGAGCATGGTCATGCTTAAGCAACATGTATCTTAGCTTTAATCATATCACTTTTGTAAACCGCACTCATAGGGCCCCGTTAGTACTGAATCATTTAAAATCATTTAACACAAAGAGCTCAACTTGTAACACTTTGGTGCAAGTATAAACAATCAAATATGTACGCAATAAAACATAAGACTCCACTTGAGTATGTTTATGTGTATACATTAATATATTCACATTAACATACTCACATCAATATACAGCAATACACACACACTGAACTGTGAAACTTACAAGTGCGTCAGAGTACTGAGACTCCGTAGTTTTTTCCTCTTTCGGTGGTTTCCGCGACTCTGGAAGTATTACAAATATAAACAGAGTGCTCCAAATTGGACTTCGAAGCTTACCACTGCACGGATTCCCTGTACTCCAGCTGGTAGTCCCCATTCCACCACTTTTTGGTTGGCAAACCGGCCAAATCAACCCCAGGAACAAGGGGGAGCAGCGAGGGGGAACTAGCCACTCTTTTTTCCCGCCTCTCGCAACTTTTACTGTGTGGGTGAGAAAAATTTGCCAAATTTCTCCACTTTCCTTCCACCGCGTTGCAGCAACAAATTCAAACAGCTGTGATCGCAGCTCAAACTGAGCCGCCCTGGCAGGTGGCGCCACACTGCAGTTTCGTTTGAACCGGGAAAAAAGCGCCACTTTTTTTCCCGCGAATTTCCAAATTCAAAATCAACCGAGGCGCTGGCGCCAAAAATTTACATCTAGAGAGATGGAGCGTTTTGTCCTATCAATGGATCACCAAGCTCGCTGCGATGAAGCATTGGTGCAAGATACGGATGCGGCATTTGCTAAGCGGCCAAAAATTATGCGTTCGCCGCCTGGCAAGGCAATTCTCGTGGAGACTGAAACGTTGGCGATCCATCCGATCAGGAATGGATGGAACACCGGCAATGGCTCCCAGCAGCCCGGAGACTACCATTTCTCCAAAAGTTGTATCCAATGTGGTAGAGCTAAATGAGCTGGGCTCGCTCATTTGGGAAATGGACACGATGTTCAATAAAGGAGATGATGGCAAAAAACCGGTACGCCACATAAATCTCGGCACTAAAAATGCCATAGTGCGAATGAAGGAGCTACATGAAGCATTATGTCACATAGTGATCGGCAACAAATCGGTAGTAAAGGCGACAAAGAGCGAAATCGCCACTCAAACGTCGCCTCTGAATGCTAGCCAGTCCAGAAGCGATGCAAATAAAATAAATTTGGCAGGAAACACCCCCAAACGACAGAGAGGAAGCAATTGCCCAGCGCAATACCCCTCCAAAGCGACAGCGTGCAATGGCACAGAACACCACACGCGGCGATCCGGAGCCAGGCAATCTGCAGAAAGCCATCACGCCCAAACCACAGGCAGCCCATGGAGCTGAGGAATGGCAGACCGTCTCGCGAAAGAGAGTGAGTAAGCCACCTTTGAGGAAAGCCAGACCGGAGGTTATCCTAATCAAAGCAAATGAGGGCTGCACATATGCCGAAATTTTGAGCTTGGTCACTAGAAGGCCAGATGGCAAGCTCGATGAAGTTAAAAATAACGTCAAGAGGACAAGGAAAACGGCTACGGACGATTTACTTCTCGAACTCAAGGGGGGTGGAAAGGCCAACTGCAAAAAGTTGACTGAGGATTTGTGCCAGGTCCTGGGCCAACAAGCGTCAGTTCGAGCAGCCGGATCAGAGGCATGGCTTGAAATGCGTAACCTCGACCACTTAGTAACAGAAGACGAAATAAGAAAGTCAATGCAATTGAAAATTGGCGATGATGCCGGGCAAGTGACTATAAGGGGCCTGCGTAAGTCCTTCAGAGGCAAACAGATGGCCATTTTAAGTATGCCGCGTACTATAGCAGCTACGCTGCTAAAAGAAGGCTCCATACAAGTTGGCTGGGACATGTGTCCGATTCGCGAGAGGCATGCCCAAAAAAGATGCTACAAGTGCCTATGCTTCGGGCACAAAGCAGAAAATTGCACTAGTGCCATAGACCGCACAAACTGGTGCCTTAGATGCGGGCAGACCGATCACAAAGCAGCCGCATGCAACAACAAGCCAGTTTGCTTTAACTGCGTAGACGCAAAACGCACGGATGCGAGCCACTACACTGGTAGTCACCGTTGCCCACTGGTAACCGCAGGTGAGCAAGTCGCCAGTAAGAAATGATGAAGATTTTATAACTAAATCTAAATCACTGCGGGGCGGCGCAAGATCTCTTGGCGCAAACTATACGCGAACTAAACGTGGATGTGGCAGTAATAAGCGAGCCTTATAAGACTAGAACTGGATGTTTTTGGGCTGCGGATAGTGCATCTAAGGCAGTCATATGGACCTGCAGTAGCAGAGCGCCGGCCGCAGAGTCTGTATATTCCTCTGACGGCTTTGTGTGCGCAAAACTAGGCGGTATTTGGCTATATAGCTGCTACCTACCACCTAGCCTCAGTTTGGAAGAGTTTGAACGTAGACTCGACAACCTCGCTGCGCACGCAAGGGGTAAAAGAAAAGTCGTTATTGCTGGAGACTTTAATGCATGGTCCCACGAATGGGGAAGCAGCTCAACAAATGCACGAGGACGCAGCCTGCTTGAAGCTTTTGCCATACTAGATCTGGCGATTTTAAATACAGGTACAAACTACACTTTTACCAGAGCGGACTACGGGTCAGTGATTGATGTGACTTTTGCCAGCAGCCAGATTGCAAGCGCCATACAGTGGGAGCTAAGCAGCCACTACACTGCCAGCGACCACATGGCCATTATTTGTAATATCGGCAGTCGAGCCCAACAAGCAGCAGTGCAAGAAAAACGAAAAATGTACAGAGTTGATGCGCTAAGCCTTGAAGTATTCGCATCATCGCTAGTGATCCCAGAACTAACTGGAGATGCCAACAAGCATGCAGAAATGATCATGAAATCTGTAGTTGCAGCTTGCGATTGCAGCCCATCCGCAGGGCTCATAGCAGGCACCATCCCCATGTATACTGGTGGACCAACAATATCGCCGAGGCCCGGAAAAAATGCCTTTGAAAAATGAATTGAAGGACAGCGATGGAAAAACGGTGGTAAAAAATACTGCCTAGTAACCACACTTGATGTGAGAAACGCCTTCAACACAGCTAACTGGAGTCGCATTATCGAGGCTCTAAGTATGTTTCACGTGCCTATCCCGCTTATTGCCTTAATTAAGGATTATTTCCCTAATCGCAAGCTACGATATAGCACAAGTAGTGGCGATCGATTTCATGAAGTACGAGATGGAGTTCCTCAGGGCCCGGTGCTTGGCCCGATCTTGTGGAATGCTATGTATGACGGCATCCTAGGAATAAGCCTCCCGACTGACTGCCATATCATCGGTTTTGCAAATGACGTGGCTCTCATAGTGGTGGCAAAGCAGCTCGCAGAAGCAGAAGAAAAGACGGTCACATCGATTGGCCTAGCAAAACAGTGGCTTGCGATCGCGGGACTGGAACTTGCAGACCACAAAACGGAAGCAGTTCTTATCAGCAGCAGAAAAACGGTGGAGCAGGCAAAAATTGTGCTAGACACATGCACAATTCATACAGCTAGAGCAATCCGGTACTTAGGTGTTTTCCTGGATACACGCCTCTGTTTCCGAGAACACATGGGGCACGCGAGTGCAAGAGCGGCTGAACTGGGAAGATCCCTGAGCCGAATCATGCTCAACACACGAGGCCCGGGACAATCTCAACGACTATTACTGATGAACGTCGTCAGGTCGACCATGCTCTACGGCGCGCCAGTATGGGCCGATGCGATGCAAACGAAGTTATACAGACGAGGATTAGAGGCAATATACCGTCTTGGGGCTCTTCGCGTATGCCGTGGCTTCCGCACAATTTCGGATGACGCGGCTCTTGTAATATCAAGTATGGTCCCAATAGACTTACTTGCTAAAGAAGCGCAAAAAATTTTTAGAAGTAGGCAGAGTGCAGAATGGTCACCTTCAGCCAGACGGGTGGCAACTGCAGAAGCCAGGCGATCAAGCCTAGCAGAATGGCAATCACGCTGGGCAGCATCGCAGAAGGGCAGATGGACTTTCAAGCTTACCCCGGACTTACATACATGGGTAAACAGGCGACACGGCGAAGTCACTTTCGAACTGACCCAGCTCCTTAGCGGCCATTGATGTTTCAGGTCATACCTGCTCCGATTTGGACACGAGTCCAGTGCGGAATGCACCATGTGTAGACAAGGCATACAACAAAGCCCTGAACATGTGATTTTCTACTGCATGAGGTTTACCAACGAGAGGCAAAGGCTAACGGCAGTCTTTGGACTGCCCACACCTTCCAACCTGGTGAAATTGGTGGTCACATTCCAATTGGCGTGGTCGGCGGTGTGCACATATGCTGCATCAACGATGAGCAAACTGCGAGAGCTGGAGAGAGAGCGCAATACTGGAGGGGCATAGGCAGCCCACTACAGACCTGCGAAGCAATACCACAAGGCAGTCCCGCAGGATCCCTGTAGTAAAACAAATTCTTCTTTTCATTTCCTCTTCCTGTCTATATCTTTTGTCATTTTGTATATAATTTTGTTTCCTACCTTAAATATAAATAAATGAATTAAAAAAAAAAAAAACATCAATATACAGTTAAACATGTTCATTAGAGTGTCCCAAAAAAATTAAAATGTTTTTTTTTAACGCATACCCTTTTATTTTGTTTGTATGGTCTTAAAACATCTGAAAATAAAGTTTCGACTATTTAGAATAACGGCAACACGTGCCGAGTTGATCGCAAACATGTCGGTATTTGTATAGTATGGCGCAAGCACCCTGTCGCTTTGATTGCGTGTAATTACTTGTTTGTTTTATTAGTCATCGCGTTGTTTTCGTGTGGTGAACATGTAAATGGAGTTACGAAGTTCCAAAACGGAAATATTTTTAGTAGGGGACGTAAAACATCAAATCACCGGTTTTAATCTTCCCTCTAACGGGCAAGTACTGGCAGTTTTGTTCTATAATATTCGTGAAGTGAAGTTAAATGTCAGTGAAAGTGCAAATCTCACAATTCGTGAGTGTATTATTTATTGGGAAAAGGCACGTATACCGACAAGATCAATACCCAAAAAAAAACTAGTTAACTTATACCAAGTTTGGAGAGAATTACAAAAAAATGCGAAAAAAAACTCAAGAAGTGTTTAAACAGCGTCGAAATGAATTTGTTTCAAACTTAAGCAATTTGTTTGACATAGCACATGCCGATGCTCTTCAATCGATTAAAATAAATGAAGATAAGATCTTCTTGCAGCGCCAAAGAGAACCAGGTCGGTCATTTAGCCGGAGTGGACAAAAAAAGACAGAAAAAGAGGAAAGGACGCGGCTTAGAATCATCGAGGAGGAAAAGCGACGTGCTAAATATTTTTCATCCTTAGATCAGTCAACATCATCTTGGGAATTACCTCTAGAACAGTCATCTTCTGATTCTGAAATAATAGAATTAGAAGAAAATAGGCCCAGCGCCTCCTCTCAGCCCGATAAAACTTATATGCGGAAAAATATCTTAACTGCCAAGTTAGTTGCCGCATTAGACAGGTCAGTTAAGTGTGAGGGATTCTGTCTTTATAATTGAAGCAACTATTGAGGCTCTGGGGCACAACACGGATGAATTCCCTATAAGCAAGTCCTCCATTCATAGAGTTCGTACGGAAATGCGAAAAGAACGGGCTGAAACTATAAAAATTGATTTTCAAAACAAGGTCCCGGACGGTAACTGTCCACTGGGACGGAAAACTGTTGCCAGCTCTAGATTCACGTAAAAGTAAAAAGAACGCCTACCGATAGTTATTACATATGATAATAAAGAACAAATTATTGCTGTTACTAAGTTGGATAGTGTAGCGTGCGCTAGTTTAAACTTTCAAATTTTTAAACTTAACGTCTTTACGCGCCACTTTGCCAATAGCGATTAATCAATAAATAAAAATATTGGTATCGATCGAGCGATAACCGCATAATAGGGGGATAGCGATAAATGATCTATCGTTTTTCTTGAGGTGGCAACGCGCTTCATTTTTTTTGCTAGGCTTCATTTTCATTTTAATTCCGAGGAGAAAAGTGTTCAATAAAAAAAGCTGTAGCCCAAATCTTTGGTTATAAATCATAGCAGGTATGTAGGTTAATTCGAATTTTTGCCCCGCCGCCATCTGCATCTTACTCCAAATCTTAGATTGGAAACCTTACTTTTTCCGGCCAATATTCCTGGTAGCTTTCGTTTGGGAGGATTATTTTTTGGGAACCGGCGAGTTTACCAATATCCATTTCTGGTGCCGGAGCACGTGTATTCGAATTTTCGGTTGTCGTTGCCTTCTGGAATTGGCGTTCAGGACATTGAAAAGACACCGCCAACTAAACACCGGCAGTGCCACATCGTTTCTAAGTTAAGGCTTACAGTGCGGCCAAAGTGTCTCATTTCCCGAAAGGTGTCCTAACCTTCGGTGAACTGGATTTTTTCCAAATTCTGGATACTGCTTGCTGTTGCCCGATTTAGCGCATTCCATGTGACCACCTCGAAGCTCCTACAATTGTTTTCTTGATATTGACCTCGTTTTGAACGAAATCTTTAAGTCTCGATATTTTCATTTCTGATCTTATTTTTAAATTTCAAGTCCTAATCAAGTTAAACCAAAAAAAAAAAAAAAATGTAAATAAGTCAAATATTTAATCGATTAAAATCTCGTTAAGGTTATATTAAATAATTCGAGTCGAGAGTAACGTAAAATAGAGTAAATGTAAAAGCAAAGTGAGTGAACGGAGTTAATGGTGGTCATAAAGCGCGAAGGAGAAATCATCATACAAACACCTTCCCACAGTGCATCGATGGAAGGCCTTTCAGCGAGTAAACTATGGGGTAAGTGCCTAGTGTATTAAGCAGTATCAATTCGGCGACTTTTAACCGAGTTTTTGCGAACTATGGAGGACGGTAGTCAATTGATACTCTGATTTTGTTGATGTAATTTCTGTTTCAGCGTTTTGTGATCAACCAAATAATCGAATTGAATATAAAAAAAAAAAAAAAATTTTTGTAAATAATGCTTGACTTGAAGAGCAATCAAAAGCAATGAGTGAATTTGTGCGACTTGAAAATTTAAAATAACTTTAAAGAATTTAAAAAAAAAAAAAAAAAAAAAGATAAAAGAGAACTTGAAAATAAGATGAATAATTACAAGAAAAGGTTAACTTGATTCATTGGATATTCCTTCTACATTTTTTTTTATTCTATAATCTTCTACCATAATTAATAATGCGTAACTTGTAAGCTCTCTCTTATACTACTAGTTTTAGTCCCTATTATTCAATAGTTTTAATTTACTTTGAGTTACATCGTTTTGCAAGACTGAAAGTTCGGAATCTCAAAATGTTGAGTCATACCAGACCAGCGGTTTAAAATTAGTCAGTAAATATTTCTTTAAAATTTATTCTGTACAACTCGAAATGCTCCTATCTGAAATTATAATGAAATTGAATATGATTGCTTAAGCTTTAAAATTAATTTTCCTAGTGACATGGGTACATGAGTTGATATCGATCAGTTTTTTTTTTTGGGAATCTTTACAAATGCCAATAAAGATTCATGGTTGGGAGGGTATAGAACTGATAAGGTCCATCTACATCTTGACCTCAGTAACAGCTAGCTTGTGACCCAAAGGATACACCTTCATTTCTTTCGTTTGTTATTAACATGAATTACTTACTGTTTTCGTAAGTATTTTCGGCCCGACATTTGATTTTCATTTAAAGTTAGTTTCAGTAGAGATCCTAATAAAATTAAATTTTATACTTAAAGGTAGAGATTCAGCAAACAACCCCCCCACCCCGCAAGAGCTACGGAACCAGAGGATCTCGATCTGCTGCAATTCACCTACCGCCTTCGTTTGGTTATCGATAGATTTATCGTCGCTGTGATAGGAGAACCGATAATATAAAAATTAGGGCGCGCAACGAAAAACCGAATACGAAGGTTACATAAAATTTTTGGCGCCCAAACGTGTGGGGCAAGATGAAAGCATACTCAACTCCTTGACAATATTAGATATAGACAAGAAGTTTATTTAAGTTACGGCATGTGGTTATTTTGACAGCAGACCACATTAGAAGTATGTAGTTCTACCCTAAGTGATATAAAGTGTTGAGTTCAAGTATATCAGGAAAGTCTTAAGATCAAAACATGAGGTTTCAAATTTTTCGTCGATTTTGTTAGATTATATTATGGTTTAACTTACGCGGATAAATGAACCTGCACGGTTTAAGTCTGCTTGGCGAAGCCGATGTTTCTGTTAGGAATATTCCGCCGCAAAGTTAAAAGCAAGAATGAATGTAAACAAGAATTTCAATACTCTGTATCACAAATTGCTCGTTTAGTTAAGGTCCTCGATAATTTAGCACTCGTTTAGTAAAGTCGTTCAAATTTTTCTTAACAATTTAGATTATTGTATATTGGATGTTTCGATATCAGTACTGATTGGATTTTAGATCATGTTACGACAGCTGAACGTCTAAATAAGTCGAAGAGAACACGAACATATTGTTTTATAGCAAGACTTGGATGATTTAATGTTCTGGTGTCTGGATCTTGGTAATACAGATAGTATAGCCTTGCCGATCAGAAGATTAAAAAGGCCAAAGCCTGACTAAAAGAAACAATTTTGTAGATGCAATAGCCCAAAACAAAAATAGTAAAGTTACCAATATTCTTTAGGTTCATTTAGCTACTTACGATTTCAAATCATGTACCCAGTCATGTCACTTTTAGGAAAATAATTTAAAAACAAAAAAAAAAAACAAAAAAAAAAAGAATGTCTTTAGTTCAACATAGTCCACCAAATATGGACACTCCAGCAGAAAACATATGCAAAATTTGTTCCTTGGTTTTGGACAACACGCAAACATGTTTCTGTACTCCCTGTAAACACATTTTTCATAAATCCTGTTTGGAAGCTCTACTAGAAAAGGAAAAGCATTGCCCAATTTGTGAGAGTGAGATAAATGTGTCTAGTATAAAGCTCGTAGTAGGCAACTGTTCACCAAAAGCTAAGGAAAAACATTTGTCATTGGCACCCAGCACTTCTCGAGCATGGACTCGTAATTTTACAAAACAGCTAAGTCAAGTCCCAAGAGACAGAGCAGAACAGCTCAACGAACCAGCTGTATCAGTTAGCGAAGCACCAGTATCATGCTTAGATGCCAGTCACAGTAGTAATCAACCAGAACCGCAATTACCTAGAACCATGCCTAATCAGCGAAGAGCAAGACCCAATCGTGGTAATAATACTCGTCCTAATCGAGAGATCGATTATACGGTCATACAAAATATGATAGAACAAACAGTTTCTCGTGTAGTATCGTCGTTACCTATGAATTTAGGCCAGCGAGAAGTCCCATTAGACACGGTCCAAACCCGATCTTTGATAAGTTCGCCCTGCCCTACAACTGTTCAAAATGCAAAAATTGCAAATGTAATGCAGAAATGGAATCTACGTTTTGACGGATCTACAGAAGGTCTAGGAGTAGAAGAATTTATTTATAGAGTAAAAGCCATAACGGAGGAAACTCTTGATAGTGATTTTATTGGGGTGTGTAAACATATTCAAATATTATTTGGAGGAAAAGCCCGCGAGTGGTATTGGAGATATCATAAGCAAGTCCCGCGAATAGTATGGAGCGAGTTTTGTTCAGCTATTCGTCAGCAATATAAAGACTATCGATCAGATATTATGAGCAAAGAAATGATTCGTGCGAGAAAGCAAAAAGCTGGAGAATCTTTTGTTTGTTTTTACGATGAGGTAGCTTCTTTGATTGACAAGTTCGGTATAAAGTTAGAGGAAGAGGAGCTGATGGAAATTTTACAAAATAACCTGCTGCCAGAGATACAACAAAAGTTACTATATCAATCCATCGCATCAATAGGTCACCTTCGTAGATTAGTACAGATGCAAGAAAATCTAACACAAGAGCTCAGCCCTCAAGTAAAAGTAATTTCTAACGTCAAAGCGAACGGACGCAGACAAATTTTTGAAATTCAAGAAGGGGAAACCGAAGATAACAAAATAGTTCCAGACCCAGATGAGGAATATGAAGTTGCCGCTGTGCAAGGGAAATTCGTTTGTTGGAATTGTCGCGAAGCCGGTCACACATGGCAAAACTGTCTAGAGGAACGCACCATTTTTTGTTACGGTTGCGGCACGGCCAATGTTTACAAGCCTCAATGTCAAGATTGTATAAAAAGGTTAGCGGAAAACCGACCGAAGGGTGCATCCAGACAACGTCAGATGCTCCCGCAATAGTTACATCAAACTCGGAAAACGTTCAACAAAGTATCAACATTGTGAATCACAAAGTAAACGTACAAAAGTCTCAAAAACTCCCACTAAGATTTTTGTCATATCCGGAGCGTTTACAACATTACCTTACTGTTAAAGACAAAATTTTCAGATCTGACCAACCCTTGTCTAAACGCACGTTGAGACTAAGGAAATATTATGATCACGCTAGACAAATCAGGAAACTTTTTGTTGCAACAATTTTTAGAAACGACAACGATAATAGGAGCTATGCAGAAGTCTCATTTCTTACGTTCACAGAATTAGGTTTATTGGATACCGGTGCCAGCATTAGTTGTATAGGCTCGGATTTAGCACAAACAGATTTTTCACATTTTCCCCAATTTGTAAAAACTAAAGGTCAAGTGCGCACAGCGGACGGAAACGGCCAAAATGTGATTGGTATGTTAGAAGTAATAGTACGGTACGGTAGATTGGAAAGAATGTTAAAATTATTTGTAATTCCCACGTTGAAGAAAAGATTAATATTAGGTCATGATTTTTGGAGAATTTTCGAACTTGCCCCATCTATTAGTTCAATCGAGATTGGTTCTGAAAAAAAGTTAGAGACCGACCCTAGTTCTTATTCTCTTTCGTATTCTCAAATTAGACAGCTGGAAGCCGTCAAGCAAATGTTTCCCAATGCAAGTCATCATCTCGGACGTACGTTCTTAATAAAACATCATATTGAGATTGGCGAAGCCAAACCGGTAAAACAACGTTTTTACGCTATTAGTCCCGCTGTTGAAAAATTAGTATATACGGAAATTGATCGTATGATTCAACTAGGAGTTATCGAACCAGCTGTTAGCGCCTGGAGCTCTCCTATTCGACCAGTAATAAAGCCCAATAAAAAGCGACTGTGCTTAGACGCTCGCAAGTTAAATGCAGTCACAATTAAGGATGCTTATCCTTTGCCCAGCATTGACAGTATTTTTTCAAGATTACCCAAGGCAAATATTATTTCCAAAATCGATTTAAAGGATGCCTATTGGCAAATAGAATTAACCGAAGCATCTAAACCTCTTACTGCATTTACAGTGCCAGGAAGACCGTTATATCAATTCAAAGTTATGCCTTTCGGCCTTTGTAATGCCACATCTACTATGAGTCGTCTAATGGATGAAGTAGTCCCTGCTGACCTTTGTGTTTTTTGCTACTTAGATGATCTGTGTATTATTTCAGAGGATTTCTCATCCCATCTTTCAGTGTTAGCAAGAATTGCGGAGCAATTTCGGAAAGCTAATCTGTCCATTAACATAGAGAAAAGTCAGTTTTGTGTCGCAAGCATTAGTTATTTAGGATATGTGATAGACAGTAAAGGTATCTGCACCGATCCGTCAAAGATTGAATGTATTAAAAATTGGCCACCACCTAGGAATTTGAAACAAACTAGAGGATTTCTTGGAGTTTGCGGTTGGTATCGTCGTTTTATACCGAATTTTGCCGATCTCACTTATCCTATAACGGAACTGTTGTCAACAAAAAGAAATTTTGTTTGGACTCCGGAAGCTCAAGCTTCTATGAATAAGTTGAAGGATCTATTAACTTCTGCCCCTATTCTACAAAACCCGGACTTTAATAAGAAATTTTTCTTACATTGTGATGCCAGCGATTATGGTATTGGCGCTGTACTCGTCCAATTATCAGACGCAGAGGAAGAGAAGCCTATTGCTTTCATGTCTAAAAAGTTAAGTCGTGCCCAACGCAATTATAGTGTTACTGAACGCGAATGTTTAGCCGTTATACTAGCTATAGAAAAATTTAGGTGTTATTTGGAATTGCAAGAATTTGAAGTAGTTACTGATCACTCTAGTTTATTGTGGCTAATGCGTCAACAAAATGTTTCTGGGAGATTAGCTCGATGGATTTTTCGCTTACAACAATTTAAGTTTAATATGTCGCATAGGAAAGGAAAAGAACACTTGATTCCTGACGCGTTATCAAGATTGCCCAACCTTTCGATAGAGGCGATAGAAATGGGTCCGATTATAGATCTGGACTCTGAAGCATTTTTGGACGATAGCTATATGTATCTGAAGAAGAAAATCACTGAAAATCCAGACAAATTCCCAGTTATCAAAATTGTAAATAAACATTTGTATATTCGAACCGAACATGCCAATGGAGATTCTTATCAAGAGAAGCCTTCTTGGAAACTATGGGTACCGGATAAACTCAGAGTTGATGTTCTAAAACAAGCTCACGATAGCCATACCTCTTCACATTCAGGTATGCAGAAAACTATTGACAAGATACGTAGAACTCTTTTTTGGCCTGGTATGGTAAAGGATGTGCGTGACCATATTCGTCAATGTGACACTTGTAAGGAGTCCAAAGCACCAAATTATACGCTTAGACCACCTATGGGACAGCATATTCCCACTTGTAGACCTTTTCAACGTCTGTATATCGATTTACTTGGTCCTTACCCTCGTAGCAAAAATGGATTTGTCGGTTTATTAATTGTTCTTGACCATTTCAGTAAGTATCATTGGTTACAACCTCTAAAAAAGTTTCGCACGGAGGATATACAAGAATTTTTGTTAAAACAGATATTTCATTGTTTTGGAGTACCGGAAACCATCGTTAGTGACAATGGTGTTCAATTTAAGGCAAATTCGTTCAATTCTTTTCTTACTGAACTAGGCATAAAACATCAGTATACCGCTTTATATTCTCCGCAAAGCAACGCAGCTGAGCGTGTTAATCGTTCTCTGTTAGCTGCGATCCGTTCGTATTTAAAAAATCAGGATCAAACGCTTTGGGATCAACATTTAACGAGTATATCTTGCGCATTGCGATCATCGTTGCATCAATCTTTATGTTGCTCACCCTTTAAAGCTTTGTTCGGACTGGACATGTATACTCATGGTTCAGATTATAAACTTTTAAAGGAATTAAAGTTGTTACAGGAGCCTATAACACCGCTCAATCAGACTGACCAGTTAAACCTTTTGCGACAGGATATAGGAGAAAACATTAAGAAAGCATATGATCGAAATGTAGCACAGTATAATCTTCGCAGTAAGTCTGTCTCTTTTAAAGAAGGCCAAGAAGTTTTTCGCAGAAACTTCGCATTAAGCAAATTCTCTCAGAACTTCAATGCTAAATTAGCCCCTAAGTTCATAAAATGTCGAATCAAAAAGAAGCTCGGAAACTGCTTTTATTTGTTAGAAAATATGCAAGGTAGAGAAGTAGGAACATTTCACGCTAAGGATATACGGAACTAGTTCCCACTAATATGCTGCCTAACGTTGCATATTATCGGGTGGTGTAGCGTGCGCTAGTTTAAACTTTCAAATTTTTAAACTTAACGTCTTTACGCGCCACTTTGCCAATAGCGATTAATCAATAAATAAAAATATTGGTATCGATCGAGCGATAACCGCATAAAAGGGGGATAGCGATAAATGATCTATCGTTTTTCTTGAGGTGGCAACGCGCTTCATTTTTTTTGCTAGGCTTCATTTTCATTTTAATTCCGAGGAGAAAAGTGTTCAATAAAAAAAGCTGTAGCCCAAATCTTTGGTTATAAATCATAGCAGGTATGTAGGTTAATTCGAATTTTTGCCCCGCCGCCATCTGCATCTTACTCCAAATCCTAGATTGGAAACCTCACTTTTTCCGGCCAATATTCCTGGTAGCTTTCGTTTGGGAGGATTATTTTTTGGGAACCGGCGAGTTTACCAATATCCATTTCTGGTGCCGGAGCACGTGTATTCGAATTTTCGGTTGTCGTTGCCTTCTGGAATTGGCGTTCAGGACATTGAAAAGACACCGCCAACTAAACACCGGCAGTGCCACATCGTTTCTAAGTTAAGGCTTACAGTGCGGCCAAAGTGTCTCATTTCCCGAAAGGTGTCCTAACCTTCGGCGAAGTGGATTTTTTCCAAATTCTGGATACTGCTTGCTGTTGCCCGATTTAGCGCATTCCATGTGACCACCTCGAAGCTCCTACAATTGTTTTTTTGAAATTGACCTCGTTTTGAACGAAATCTTTAAGTCTCGATATTTTCATTTCTGATCTTATTTTTAAATTTCAAGTCCTAATCAAGTTAAACCAAAAAAAAAAAAAAAATGTAAATAAGTCAAATATTGAATCGATTAAAATCTCGTTAAGGTTATATTAAATAATTCGAGTCGAGAGTAACGTAAAATAGAGTAAATGTAAAAGCAAAGTGAGTGAACGGAGTTAATGGTGGTCATAAAGCGCGAAGGAGAAATCATCATACAAACACCTTCCCACAGTGCATCGATGGAAGGCCTTTCAGCAAGTCAACTATGGGGTAAGTGCCTAGTGTATTAAGCAGTATCAATTCGGCGACTTTTAACCGAGTTTTTGCGAACTATGGAGGACGGTAGTCAATTGATACTCTGATTTTGTTGATGTAATTTCTGTTTCAGCGTTTTGTGATCAACCAAATAATCGAATTGAATATAAAAAAAAAAAAAAATTTTGTAAATAATGCTTGACTTGAAGAGCAATCAAAAGCAATGAGTGAATTTGTGCGACTTGAAAATTTAAAATAACTTTAAAGAATTTAAAAAAAAAAACAAAAAAAAAGATAAAAGAGAACTTGAAAATAAGATGAATAATTACAAGAAAAGGTTAACTTGATTCATTGGATATTCCTTCTACATTTTTTTTTATTCTATAATCTTCTACCATAATTAATAATGCGTAACTTGTAAGCTCTCTCTTATACTACTAGTTTTAGTCCCTATTATTCAATAGTTTTAATTTACTTTGAGTTACATCGTTTTGCAAGACTGAAAGTTCGGAATCTCAAAATGTTGAGTCATACCAGACCAGCGGTTTAAAATTAGTCAGTAAATATTTCTTTAAAATTTATTCTGTACAACTCGAAATGCTCCTATCTGAAATTATAATGAAATTGAATATGATTGCTTAAGCTTTAAAATTAATTTTCCTAGTGACATGGGTACATGAGTTGATATCGATCAGTTTTTTTTTTGGGAATCTTTACAAATGCCAATAAAGATTCATGGTTGGGAGGGTATAGAACTGATAAGGTCCATCTACATCTTGACCTCAGTAACAGCTAGCTTGTGACCCAAAGGATACACCTTCATTTCTTTCGTTTGTTATTAACATGAATTACTTACTGTTTTCGTAAGTATTTTCGGCCCGACATTTGATTTTCATTTAAAGTTAGTTTCAGTAGAGATCCTAATAAAATTAAATTTTATACTTAAAGGTAGAGATTCAGCAAACAACCCCCCCACCCCGCAAGAGCTACGGAACCAGAGGATCTCGATCTGCTGCAATTCACCTACCGCCTTCGTTTGGTTATCGATAGATTTATCGTCGCTGTGATAGGAGAACCGATAATATAAAAATTAGGGCGAGCAACGAAAAACCGAATACGAAGGTTACAATAGCTCGACAGGAAGGGAACAGGCAGATGCAGTTTGGAATGCTATTACGAACTGGAACCTTGAAGACAAAGTGCAAATTCTCTGTTGTGATACTACTGCTTCTAACACAGGCCGCATAAATGGAGCATGTGTGCTTCTCGAACAAAAACTGGGTAGAGAAGTGCTTGTTTTTGCTTGCCACCATCACGTTTATGAATTAGTACTTAAAGGCGTGTTTGAAGCAAAAATCAGTCAAGTAACTACAAGCCCAGATATCCCATTATTCAAGAAATTCCGAGAAAACTGGAAAAACATCGATCCGGAGAAAATCCAAAGTTGTTCAGAAACGCTATCTTGTTTAAATGTTTCGGAAATTGACAAACTGCTAGCATTATACAGAACTGAATTAACCAAAGATATCGTTAGAGATGACTATCGCGAATTAATTGAGCTTTCAATTATATTTCTTGGCGGAGATTCAGAGAAGAAATTTAAGATTCGGCCTCCAGGTGCTATGCACCAGGCTCGATGGATGGCGAAAGCCACTTATTCATTGAAAATATCGTTACTTAGATCTCAATTCAGAATTTCAAACAAGGATAAGGGAGCTCTGTTGGAAGTATGTCTGTTCATCGTGACATCCTACGTTAAACCCTGGCTCCAATGTATTTTAGCAGTAAAGGCGCCGTATCAGGATTTGTGTTTTTTAAAGGCCATGAAAAATTACGAAACAATAGACAAAAGCATTTCAAAAGCAGCGTTGCAGAAGTTTTGCCAGCATTTGTGGTATTTGACAGGTGAAGTATCTATTCTGGCTTTATTTGATGATGACGTCAATCTAGAAACTAAAGTAAGAATGATTTCTAACTTAACTAGAGAAAACCCAACTGCCCACAATAAACGTTACATTACATCCAACGAAGAACTCTGTAGCCAACTTTTTGGTACGTTAATTAATCTTTGAATTTGTTCTTTTACAAAGTTTGCTAATAGGTATAATAATAAATGATCAATCTTTTGTAATTTTAGAGAAAAACATTGATTACTTCGTCTCTGTCAAAAGCAAGTTCTTGTTTAATCGACTCCATATTGACGACAGTTTTTTGAAAAAGTGTCACTCGTCGTGGTCAAATGATAATTCGTTTCTACAGGCTAAAAAGAAGCTGCTAGAACTGAATCAGTCAATGACACGGCGGAAAGAGCGGTTAAGTTAATGCAAGATTTCCATGGTTTGATCACTGTTCAAGAGGAGCAAAAACAATTTTTATTACGTTGCGTTCAAGAACACAGACAGGTATATCCCGACTGTAAAAAGAAAACTTTGAAAAGAAAATTGGATGATTGAAGTCTCTTTTATAATAAAAAGAAAATAAATGCGAACTATATGTTTTATTTTTAATTATTTAATTAATTTAAAAATTCAATTAAACATTTCTCTATAGTGACCATATAGCTTTCATACTAACTTTTAAACTTAAAGTTTGACGGCAAGTCGGCACGGGTTAATGACATCCGATCTCAAAAATATTTTATATTTAAGTCTATAGAGTCAAATGGAAAAAAAATAAAGGGTATGCATATTGAGATTCCGAAAAAAAAAATTTCCCCTTGTAGCCTGGGACAGCCTAATGTTCAAATATGTATGTACATACATATATGCACATACATATATTCAAATGAGCAACAATGCACAGGCGTAACATGAGCTAGGGCCAAGCCAGCGTGTGAACGCTGACCATGCACTTTGATGCAAGTGCCCCAAATAATATGTATGTATGTACTGACACTTTCTCTCTCTTTTGTAGCTGTCGCTTAAGTGGCAGCATAAGAATATCTATGTAACAATAGGTTAAGTCAAAGAATATTGTTGGAATAAAAATCAATCTGAATATTACCACTAAACGGAACTGACGCGTTTATTTTTCCCAAACTATAAACCAAGTGGAACCCGGTCATTACATGGCGACCGTGACAATAGGTCAAAAATAGACCTAAGGACAAAGGACGAAGGACAAATTTTTTGTGTATGTATGTGTGTGTGTAAAAAAAAAAGAAATATAAAAAAAAGCACGAAAATGAGAAATGGCTACACTGGAAAGTAGTTACATTCAAAGAGTTACCAGACGAAGCCCGAGCATAAGAAACGATATAATTGAGGTGTTTCGTAGTGAGCAAAGCCACTCCCCTCAAAGCTCGCTAACTCTAGTGCAAATAAGAGTCGCATACTCCGATCTAGCTGGAGAAGAATTCCCCGTAAGAGGAGGCTGAAGAGTACAGATGTGCTTCCTGATAGCGGTACCCAATGTATGCTGCTACACAAATGCAGCAGGTATATTCCATTTTTATCTAATGGACTAAAAAAAAAAAAACACACACACACAAAAAAAATAAATAAGTAATAAAACCAAAACCACGGATGAACAACACTGAAGATATTCCCTTTGCGGAATCTGCTCCTGTCGAGCAAAGGGATGCACCGACGCTAGAAGAAGCGTTAGAGCTGTATTCCAACGATGGACCACGCCCACTCACAATAGCTGAGTACCGGGCCCGCAACACAAAGACTACAAAGGCAAAGAAGACCAAAGGAGGAGGACAAGTTTGCAAGCTACTCCAGCAGAAGAGGCAGAACTTCGCCAAGCCTTAACTTGCCTTATTTAATAATTTAAATATAAGCCTCTATAAGCAAGTTGAAACACGAAAGTGCAACTTGCGAATTACTAACTCCTTGATAGGCTTTTACTAACAATATGGTTGGAGAATTTAAAAAAAAAAAATATATATATATATATAATTTCTAAATATCAAATGACATGTATATCTGAATTGTGAGCCAACCACATACCCTATAATTTTTCCACGTCTCTGGCTCACTGTGCGAAACACAGTTGAGATAATTTTTTTCCTTTTAAAGTTTTTAAAATCACATTAAAGAAGAAAATTTTTATGTAACAATTGAATCCAAAAAAGAATTATTTTTTCTCTCACTATCAAAGAAATAGAAAACAGGTCTAAACGACCAAGAAAAGAAAATATTTTTGCTAGAAAGATGGGATCTCAAGAATCCAAAATAGTCCACCCAACGGCTAATGTCGTTAACTGCGTTAAAATAGTAGATCACAAGGAAAATTTAGACGAAATAGGGATATTGTATATAGCTTTGAAACTATACGCAATGCATAATAAAATAATTAAGAAAAAATATCAGAGTAGAGCAGATGGCCTAAATACAGTATAAAAATGGGTCGAGTAGAACTTAGATATTTGAACAAATACGTTCCATTCTTAGACTTCCTCTTTAACAGAGGTGAAACCAATCCAAAATATAAAGAAATCAAATACTGGATTGTGAATAATAGAAAATTTAAACCAGGGATAACTCACTTGATAGAAAGATCCATAGTAGAAGCCTACAACCGCCTAAAGCGAAAAAACCGAATTCTACCCACATGGGTGCATAAACTATTCGAACAACCCATAGAAACAAATGATCTCTCAGGGAAATAAAAAAAAAAAAAGAAAAAGAATGAGTAAATTTTTCAATAAAATATGGTCAATTGGGATGACATAATATGATATGTAAGTGCCTCTCGCAGAACAGGGAAACATCCCAAAGTACAATAGAAAAACACTCGAAAATAATAATAGAGAGCCTAGAAAATATTAGAGCGATATTCATAGCACACTACAGTAAGCTAACTTCGGGACGAAAAACAACCGCAAATGCATTCTATAATGACTGCAAACAAAAGGCAAAACCCGTATTAAAAAGATATAATATTGAATATAAACAAACAGTTGATTTGGATATTTCAATGTCACAGGAAGAAAAAACCAAGTTAACGGCTGAAGAAGAGACGGATCAAGAAGAACCGTCAGCGAGTTTAGAACAAACAAAAATAACTCTTAATAAACCAGCCATTTTGCCAAGAAATACACAAATGACTCAAACAGTCGCTGATTTTTTAAAGATGGCCTCAAGCCTTATCCCACAGTTCCATGGCAGAAGAGAAAATCTTCAGAGCTTCATGGACGCATTGAATTTGATAAATTCACTAAAAGGCGACCATGAGGAAACAGCAGTGTGTCTCATATAACAAAACTAAAAGGTCATACAAGAAATTTGATAACCTCTGAACAGACAATAGAAGAGATTATTAACAGTATTGCATCAAATGTAAAAACAGAATCAGTAGCGTCAATAACGGCAAAAATCAAAAACCTACCCCAGAGAAACAAAACAGCAAGTCAGTATGCCCAAGAAATTGAAAAGCTTATTAAATCTCTGGAAGGTGCCTTTATACACGATGGCACATCTGTCGAAATAGCTGAAAAGTTTACACTTTCAGTCGCTGCATAAACCGAGGTAATTCCAACCGACGTAATTCTAACAACGGAAATGGTAATGTACGACTTACTCAAAGTAATTCGGAAAGCCAATAGATCCCTGCATTTATTTAGAAGAAACTGTAAATGTATACCCATTCAATCTTAGCCTAAGTATTTTCATCAAAATTAAAAACGAAAATACACACAACACCTACCTTCTTGTTAGATACAGGTGCAGACGTATCAATAATAAAAGAAAAAACAGATTTTTTTGAACATACAGATACTTCAAACACAATTGAAATATCAGGAATTGGCGAGGGTTCAATTACTTCCCAAGGTCTAACCCTTATAGAACTAAGACAAAATGAATTCATAATTCCACAAAACTTCCATATAGTGGACGAAAGTTTTCCAATTCCATTTGATGGAATTTTAAGACTAGATTTTGTAAGGAAGCTCTGGCTGGGGTACAATTCTCAGTCCCAGAGTCCAGTCTACAGAACATTTATTTGATCTGGAGACCTTGATGAGTATTAAGATTGGCGACTGAGACCACATGAAGGGGTGGAAAAGGGAAGGGAAAGGAGTAGGAGAGGAGTCCAAGAGGAGTAGCAACGACTGATCTCGTCTGCCAAGCGAAGCCCGCTTAGCCAAGATCCGTTGCCTCTTGGACGGGAAAGGGAATGTTAGTGTGGTAAAGGGACACGGATGGGAAACCGTTGCCTCCTCACCTTGAGTGACTGAGCCTAGAGACCAGCGACTGACTTCGTCTGCAGGAGAATAACTCATCCTGCCGAAGTCCGCTGGTCCTTCGGCTCCACTCAAATGGTTAAGTGGCCAAGGAGAAGGGAAGGGAAAGGGTATACATAGGTTCAGTGCCGAATAAAGAAATAATGCCGGGTGGGTTAAATGATCAGATTGTAACGTTTATTAATAATTAATTAATCCTAAACATATCTTTGAAATCTGGGTCCCTACCGCACTCAAGCAAAAATAAAGGGGAACTTTGGTCATGGGCTCACCTGCTAATCCTGAGGGATCTCTTTAGGGTACTCTGATCCTCTGCTACACTTGCTGGCACTTGTTGATTTGCATTGACTTTTCTTGTTTTCACTGGACTACTGATCGCTCTCGTGGTTACTGGCCAAGTGATTTTCTCCTAATTCTCACTCGCTGTCGAAACCCACCCTTGCTCTGCCTACTTATGTCCTAACGGTGAAACCATTCGATGTGTCTTGTGCTTTGGCACGCGTCACGATCGCCGTCTCTCTCTCTCTCACTTTCAATTTTCTCATGGTCTCTTTAGTGTCGGTATGCAGCGCAGCGTCCGCAGTCGGGAGGTTACTCTCTCTCCGCGACGCGTCGACGCTGCAGCCACATCCAGACGGTAGCTAGAAAGAGAGGGAGGCGTCGATCGTAAGTATTGACTATTAGAAAAAAAAGGAATTACAGTTAGTTTTTATGTTGGGGTATACGCCCTCCATGGGCGTATGAAAAATAGAAGTAATAATACAGAGGGGCCCCGCATGGGCGTAGTTTAAACTGCGATGAAAATGTGACTCGTCACACGGTGTCCTTATTTCGAACGGACGAAACGGATCGTGACTCGCCCATGTAACTTGATCTCGATGCGGAACAGATGATCTTCCGCCCACATGAGGAAGCGGTGGTTTCGGCGGGGTCCATCGTGACGGACTACCTCCACCCGATCCCGGATGTCAGCGGGTCTCGTCTATCCGGGGTGTCGATGGGTCCTCACTCCACCACAATGTGGTGGACCCAGTTAGAAGTTGCGGGGGTGAGCGCCGACACATAGGTTGCCGTAGATCGGCGCAAAGGGCCCCGACGCGTTAGCCCAAGGCTGGCGTGAGTTGATGTATCATCGGTGTCGTCTGTTAGGGCGAGCGCTGGTCGAGGGTGGAGCCCAGAGAGATCTAGAGGCATCTCCTCGTTGTCAGGTGGACACTCACGGACCCTGACGGTAGTCAAGCGAACGCCAGACTTATCGGCTCATACACGGGCCGCGGAAGGGTGTCCGATACACGGTGAGACGGAGATTTGGACTTGGATCCCTGGTCATCGGTGGCGGGGACTCTGTAGTCCTCCATTGGGACGGTGAGTACTTCACCAGGGTCCGGTGTTTTGTGCCGAGGGGGGAGTTCGACCACCGACAATATTACCGCGCGCTCCGGTCGAGTCGAGTCTACAGCTTGCTGAGCCTCGTCTTTTAATTTATCGTAGCTCACCTGATTCTCGCTCCCTGACGGTCTCTCAGTCGGGATGTCGGTCGGGGCTAACTCCACGCGGCAGAGCAAGACTGGATCTTCCGGTGGGCTACCGCCCACGTGACCGGGCCGTGTTCCCTTTCCCACACCGCAATCATTTCTTCGACGATCCGGGCTATGTCGGCCTCGCGATCGCCGTGGTCTTCCCCTTGCTGTGACATACCGCTGTGAAATATAAAACGTGTTAAAACTACCCTGAACTCTGAATGTACTAACGAGGCCCTATGAGTGCGGTTTACAAAGTGCTTTGATTGAAGCTAAGATACAATGGTTTTAGATAATTTTGCCTAGCATCGGTGCGAAGAGCCCCTCTTTAGAAGAAGCAAGTGGTCCCTCCTTGAAAGATCGTTAATCAGTGGCCTTGTGCGGGCCGTGGGTACGAGGTGTCCCGAGGCCGATGTCTTCAGAAAGACCGAGTTCTGGTGGTTCGCTGTAGTCACTATTGAAACCAGACCGGCGGTACGTCGTTCACGCCCCTGGGCTTCTTGTAGTCTAACGACGTTGCTGGAAAGAAACTTGATTATTTTATACAGGCCTTTATACTTAGGCGCCAGTTTGGCATTGAACCCTTCGTTGGCATTAGACAGCACACGTTGCTTGAGCATGACCATGCTCCCGATGTTTGGACGCCAGTCGCGTCATCACAGGTCGTAGTATTTCTTTTGATTCTGGGTCGCGTTCAGTTGATTCTCATGTACGAGCTTGAAAATATCTTCCATTCGTCGGATGCGCTCATCCGGGCTAGGGGGTTCGTTACCGGCGACATCTGTTACTTGGTCATAAAGAGCGCCGGGCATACGGGGTTCCCGACCTAATATGATGTACGCTGGACTGAATCCGGTGGTGTCGTTGACGCTTGAGTTGATCGCTAGTGTTAGTTCTGGAAACCATTGATCCCAAGTGTTTTGCGCATTCTCTAGGTATTGTGCAATCATTGTCTTGATGGTTCGATTTGCGCGCTCGGTAGGATTCTGCTGTGGAGAATAGGGGGCGGTATGCTGGAGTATAATTCCGGACGTTTTGCAGAAGTTTTTGAAAAGCTTGCTAGTGAACTGGGTACCTTTATCGCTCACGAGGGATCGAGGATTGCCGAATCGGGCCCAGATCCTTTCACGAAATGCCTTCTCCAAAGCGGCTGAAGTGGCCTTACGAAGTGGTACCATCTCGACCCATTTACTATATAAATCCAAGAAAACTAGTAACATCGTATTACCTTGCTTAGAACGCGGCAAATGCCCGATAAAGTCAGTACACACGGTATCGAACGACTCCGCGACTTGACGGGTGAGCATTTTGCCCGCTGGTTTCATTTGCGCCGGTTTAAACTGCGAGCAGACGAGGCAGCATCTAACGTAACGCGCGACATCTCGGAAGAGGCCAGGCCAAAAGTATCTTTGGGTCACTCGCAAGGTGGTTTTCCTGATTCCCAAGTGGCCAGCCGTCACCACCTTGTGACATTCCTTTAGTACTTGGTCTCGAAATTATAGGGGAACGCATAGTTTCCAAGGTGTAGAATCGTGGTCATCGGGATGGGGGTCTCGTCTGCGATAAATCTGGCCGTTTTCGAATATATAGTCTGAGAAATCCGCAGGGTGTTCCGTGACGTACTGCCGCATCTTTAGCCACAATTTGCACTCCGGTTCTACTAGTTGCGCCCAGTGGAGTACATCTAAAGGTTGACGCGATAAGGCATCGGCAATCACGTTCAGCTTACCTCGTCTATAATGTACTTCGAACTCGTATTGTTGCAACTCCAGCGCCCATCTGGCCACACGCCCCGTGGGATTTTCTATCGGGTTTAGCTATTTGAGAATCAAATGGTCCGTGATCACGTCGAAGCAATAGCCTTCCAAATAGCAACGATATTTCCTGATGGCCCAGACTATTGCGAGACATTCTTTCTCAGTAGTCGAGTAGTTTTCTTCTGCCTTTAAGGGACGTCGACTAGCGTAAGCAATGACTCTTTCTGCACCGTCGATACTCTCAGTGAGCATTGCGCCGACGCCAACATCGCTGGCATCAGTCTGTAAGCAAAACTTTACAGCGAAATCTGGACAAGCTAGGACAGGCGCAGTGGTGAGACGTGTCTTGAGTGCATCGAACGCCTGTTGTTGCTCTACGTTCCAAAACCAACTCAAACCTTTCTTTAACAAACTTGTGAGAGGCTGTACCGTGTCGGAGAAGTTGGGTACGAACCGACGATACTAAGAGGCGATTCCGAGACATCGACGTATCTCCTTGACATTGGCTGAAGGTTACGGATGGCTGCTACCTTTTCAGGGTTGGTATGGATACCATCCTCGCTGACAGCATGACCTAGAAATTGGATCCGTTTCTTGAAGAAACGACATTTGTCTCGGTTGATCCTTAAATTGGCTTCTCGTAGATGTCGAAAGACTTCAAGCAGCTGTGAGAGGTGTTCCTCGAGCGTCTTCCCGATTACGATAATATCGTCTAGGTACGCGAAGGCATGTGGTTCCATTTCGGGTGCAATCACACTATCCAAAGCCCTCTGGAACGTGGCGGATGCGGAATGTAGGCCGAAGGGCATGACTTTCCAATGGAATAACCCGCGTCCGGGAACTGTGAAGGCTGTACACTCTCTACTTTTGACCTCTAAAGGTATTTGCCAATATCCGCTCTTTAAATCTAGAGTAGAAATGTACTTCGCGTTCCTCAATTTCTCTAGGATATGGTGTATATGAGGCAAGGGGTATGCGTCACGTACTGACTGAGCGTTCAGTTGTCGAAAGTCTATACACATGCGATTATCACCAGTTTTCTTACCTACCAACACGATTGGTGCGCTGTGAGGGCTTTTGGAGGGTTCAATACGGTCCTCCTTCAGCAGTGCGTCTACGGTTGCATTGATAATTTGTTGTTGGGCCGGATTACGGGGATAATACCTCTGCTTCATGGGTCGATCGTGCTTCAATACAATGACATGTTGTGCTATTTCGGTAACGCCGTTGAGCCCGTCGAACTTAGTAATTTCCGCGTCAAGAACCGCTTGAAGTTGCGGCTCTAGTGTCTCCTGTTCCATACTAGATGATTGTTCTAGCTTTAAGTCCTCGTCACGGGTCTCAGCTTCTACTGAGGCTAATCGGGCGTCCACCTCGGTTACCGGTTCCTTTGCTGCCGGGCTGACGGAATGGGTTTTTACGGACAGCGTCAGGTGTTGGAGACGGCAAAACTGAGCCTGCTTGACATACTGGTTTGTTGCTATGCTGAGAGTCAGAGGTATCCTTGGGCGTAGCGGACGTTTCTGCAGGATCCAGTTGATTTATATGAGCATCAGGCTGTGTGTGGTCATCTGCCACTAGTGATGGCTGACTTGTAGAATTGACGGGGCTGTGAGGCTTATCGAAAGGGGGCAACTGTAACAGATAACCTCCACAACGTATAGAAGTTCCGATGTTCCGAAGGAAATCCACTCCCAGAATAAGGGGATCCATCATCGATGGCATCGCTAACAATGTCATATGTACGGTCTGTGCCCCGAGGCTGATGGTTGCCCTAAGAGAACTTTTGATTGCTGCCCGAGTATTATTGGCCAGGTTAATATTAGTATGAATGTCTCGCAGAAGGAACGGAGCGAAGTGCTGAATAGCCACTTCCTCGTTTATGAAACTCTTGTTCGCGCCTGAATCCAAGGTAGCTACCATTGGTTTTCTAGTTGAGTGAGAGTTGGATGCGGTCTTTCTTTAGGAGGAGGGGGTTACTGGGCTGAGGTCCTGGTCTGGTCCCTCCGTCTGGCCCAGATTGAGACGGAGGTTTGGCCCGTTTCCCGAACGACGGCAACATTCGATGGTACGTACCCCCTTCGTCCGCATTGCCAACAGAACAACACACGGGGCTTCGTGCATTCTCGTACGAAGTGACCAGCTCCTGCACATTTGCGGCAAGCTGTACTGGTATCCACGAGTGCTTCGGAGAGTTGACATATAGCAGTCCCGTTCAGGCTGGAAGGTATATGATCCAAGGGCTTATTTTGAAGAATGCGCTGAGTCCTCGCTGCCTTGCTCCAATCGAATTGTCCCATAATTTACCACCAACTTGGTTAAGCAGGGCAACGTTTGGAAATTATTTCGTCGGGTATACAGCTTGTAGTCTGGTAAAAGATTTTCGTAGATCCTGTCGAGTTCCTGTAACGTCGAGTAATGAGCTCTCTTCATCATCAATCGAAGGTCTACTAGATACTCCTTGTATGGTTCCTGATAGCGTTGCTTTCGAGCGCGTATGCTATCCTCTAGTTTCTCAAAATAGCGTGGGGGTAAAAAAAAATCTAAGAATTCGGACTTGAAGTCGACCCATGTCATCTCCGGATAGCCACTGGTTTGCCACCAGCTTTCGGCCCGCCCGGTCAATAGGATGGCTATCCTCGGAGGCAGTGTCTCCAAACTCAAACGGTAAGTCGCGGCTCGAGCCTCTATTTGCTCTATGAAATAGATAGGGTCGGTAGATCCGCTAAAGGCAATTCCCCATTTAGTTATACGTTCCACGATCGAGGCATAGCTCCCAGTAGTACGGCCTACCATAGATTCATGGACTCGATTCCGCTCCCTGGGCTCGATGTTAATCTTTGAGCCAGGCATGCCGAAAGGTGTCGGAGAACCGGAACGAGAACCAGAATGCGATTCAGAACCATAGTGTTTTGTGGCACCGGTAGTTGAGAAACAATTCCTTCGGGAGTAGGCGACGGTGCTCTAGACGGTGGTTTTACATCTAATTTCTTGTCCCCGGCACTAAATTGGGCTTCGATTTCTGCGAGTCGACTCAATACCTCAGGATGATGATCCTCCCTTGAGGCGAACTCACGGAACCGATTTCTTAGGTCTTCCGCTATTCCACCGGTGTCTAATCCGAATTCGTCACAAAGGACTTCCAACACGGCTTTGCGACGATGATTTATCCAATGAACGCCCATTGCTAGTATGTTAGTAAAGACTCGGAGTCGTAGTAGTAGCGATAAGCAGCTAAAGGATATCGGGGTTCGCCCAGTAGGCTAAGCGATACTGATTAAAGATGGCTACGGTAAACCGAAAGACTATGGTATGGATGTGCAATTTGACCAATGCGTATATATATATATGTTTTATTTAATTTTTAATAAATTCTGCAAGGAAGGGGTCAGAAAATATAAAAATGTATATATGTTTTTTCAACGAAGCGTAAGTAACGGTGACGCATAAAGGAGAATTATCGCCGCCGGGGAAACTTTCGAGGTGGTTTTTTGGTTTAAATATTTTGAACAAAATCTCTGCAATGGTTCAAATATATATAAGAAAGATCTTGCCTGTGGGTAGATTTCGATCCAGTTTGTTTATTTGAAATAAGTAAATCCTTGAATGTAGGATATAGGTTTTCGAGACGGGGTAGCTCATCCCTCGATGTTGTCCAAAGAAAATAAGCGTTTACTCCGATTACTGTTTAGAATATCCTTGAAAAATAAGTGGTCCTTGCTGCCGAATTTCCTGATGTCCTTAGTTCTCCTTGGCGATGAATGTCCTTGTCCTATGTGCTTGTTGATCCTTCCGTTGTTAATCCTTGTATTGGTGAGTAGTCCTGTTAATGATCCTTGTCTAGTTGTTATCCTTCCGTTGTTAATCCTTGTATTGGTGGGTAGTCCTGTTAATGATCCTGGTCTAGTTGTTATCCTGCCGGATTGAAGCAAATTTTTCCCTCGATGTTTTCTTGTTGAGTTCCAAACACTGACTGCCCTTGCCAGTACATATGCTTGGTTTTAAATGGTCGCTTGTGCTTTTCTCTTCTGTCTCTTTCACTCTGCTGCTGCTGCTGCTGCTACTGCTACTTCTGCTTCTGCTTCTTTGGGTGAGAGTAGTGGATTTTTAGGTTATCCATGCCCAGGTCCCGTTCAACTCATAATGCGGTAGGTTACAACCTCACTAATGTGTAGCATGTTTTGGAATAACATATTAACAACAATACAAACATATTGTAGCAATTAGTTACAATATTTATGTGCGCAACATTCAAGTGCATTTGCCTCTTAAGTAACATGACCACCCATGAGTGCATGGTGCTGGACAATTGCTGTGTCGGCAAATATAACACGCGCGGCCGCTTTGGCCCAATATGCAATATGATACATCCTCACTCTACCGCTGCGACGGTATATAAACATACATACTTTTATGTAAACATATATACATTTATACATAAGTATGTTTATACATAAGCATACCGCTCCTCTGCCTGCATGACTAGCAGCGCAGCTACGCGGTCTTAGCTATAGTCGACAATTGTTATAGAATTAAGAATCATTCAATAAACCAAACTCAAACGCAACAGACATATGTGTGGTTCATATTAATTATTTAAAATAGAAACCAATCATTGGACGTTTTCTACTACATGGCGACCGTGACAGGACTCACTAAATAGCAAAAGGAGTGACCAGCAAGGCAATATACTACAGAAGGAAAAATTCAGCTACACTGGAGAATGAAAAGAAAATACAATCACAGTAAGTAGAGTGATGGGAAAAAAATCTGGTGTGGTGAAAAAACTAAAAGCCAGAAAGGCTCAGATATTGAGGCTACTAAATAGCCCAGAGACAACTAATTGGAATACCTCGGTGAAATTACACGCCGAGGTAGAAAAAAGAAAAAATAAAACCACAACAACCAGAATCCCATACTCTACGATTCAAAACGTGGCAAAACCAAAAATAAAAATAGGTCCACAAACTGTGAAGGAACTACCGAAAATAAAGAAGGTCTGCCCAAACGACTGCGAGGGCCCATTATACTCAGCATACTACGAGTATACATGCAGACATTGTTACGGGACTCCAAAGGAGAAGACAGTCCCCAAGGAAAGGAAGTAAAAAACAGGGTATCAACAAATCTGGTGCGATGACCGGCACCGGAACCGCCTGAGCTCAGAGGCCCCGGACATCAGCAGCTGAGACTACAAGCGTGAAAAGCACGCCGCTTTTTGCGCCATCGAGGGAGCATCAGCGTGCCAACCGGCGACGACCAGCTGATGCTAGAGGCTAGCTGAAAACAACTGAAATTTTTAAATGAACAAATTATGCGCTGCGTCGCACATTTTTTTTTTGAGTGTACTGCGATGCACATTTTTTTTTTTAATAGAATTAAAACAATTAATGTACAATTGTGCAGCATTAAAAGCTGTCCAATTAGAGTGTGGCCTGAAAACCATACGAAAAAGTAGGCAGGAATATATGTAAAAAAAAAAAGAGCCTTCAGCTCAAAACATTATTACTTTATTATACTACATCTAAAACATAAAAAAAAGTAAAATATTAAAAACAAATGAAAAAAAATTTTAATTAAAATTTTTCTTTAAATGGAATGTTTGATAATAAAATAAGCAAGTTTGATGATACATTTGATAAACCCAATATGGGGTTAATTGATACTAAAACAGTGGACTCCACTGCAAATGTAATCAACAAAATAGAGTCATCAAATGTAACGTCGAGTAATGAGCTCTCTTCATCATCAATCGAAGGTCTACTAGATACTGCTTGTATGGTTCCTGATAGCGTTGCTTTCGAGCGCGTATGCTATCCTCTAGTTTCTCAAAATAGCGTGGGGGTAAAAAAAAATCTAAGAATTCGGACTTGAAGTCGACCCATGTCATCTCCGGATAGCCACTGGTTTGCCACCAGCTTTCGGCCCGCCCGGTCAATAGGATGGCTATCCTCGGAGGCAGTGTCTCCAAACTCAAACGGTAAGTCGCGACTCGAGTCTCTATTTGCTCTATGAAATAGATAGGGTCGGTAGATCCGCTAAAGGCAATTCCCCATTTAGTTATACGTTCCACGATCGAGGCATAGCTCCCAGTAGTACGGCCTACCATAGATTCATGGACTCGATTCCGCTCCCTGGGTTCGATGTTAATCTTTGAGCCAGGCATGCCGAAAGGTGTCGGAGAACCGGAACGTGAACCAGAATGCGATTCAGAACGATAGTTAGTGTTTTGTGGCACCGGTAGTTGAGAAACAATTCCTTCGGGAGTAGGCGACGGTGCTCTAGACGGTGGTTTTACATCTAATTTCTTGTCCCCGGCACTAAATTGGGCTTCGATTTCTGCGAGTCGACTCAATACCTCAGGATGATGATCCTCCCTTGAGGCGAACTCACGGAACCGATTTCTTAGGTCTTCCGCTATTCCACCGGTGTCTAATCCGAATTCGTCACAAAGGACTTCCAACTCGGCTTTGCGACGATGATTTATCCAATGAACGCCCATTGTATGTAAGTAAAGACTTGGAGTCGTAGTAGTAGCGATAAGCAGCTAAAGGATATCGGGGTTCGCCCAGTAGGCTAAGCGATACTGATTAAAGATGGCTACGGTAAACCGAAAGACTATGGTATGGATGTGCAATTTGACCAATGCGTATATATATATATGTTTTATTTAATTTTTAATAAATTCTGCAAGGAAGGGGTCAGAAAATATAAAAATGTATATATGTTTGTTCAACGAAGCGTAAGTAACGGTGACGCATAAAGGAGAATTATCGCCGCCGCGGAAACTTTCGAGGTGGTTTTTTGGTTTAAATATTTTGAACAAAATCTCTGCAATGGTTCAAATATATATAAGAAAGATCTTGCCTGTGGGTAGATTTCGATCCAGTTTGTTTATTTGAAATAAGTAAATCCTTGAATGTAGGATATAGTATCAACAAATCTGGTGCGATGACCGGCACCGGAACCGCCTGAGCTCAGAGACGCCGGACATCAGCAGCTGAGACTACAAGCGTGAAAAGCAGGCCGCTTTTTGCGCCATCGATGGAGCATCAGCGTGCCAACCGGCGACGACCAGCTGATGCTAGAGGCTAGCTGAAAACAACTGAAATTTTTAAATGAACAAATTATGCGCTGCGTCGCACATTTTTTTTTGAGTGTACTGCGATGCACATTTTTTTTTTAATAGAATTAAAACAATTAATGTACAATTGTGCAGCATTAAAAGCTGTCCAATTAGAGTGTGGCCTGAAAACCATACGAAAAAGTAGGCAGGAATATATGTAAAAAAAAAAAGAGCCTTCAGCTCAAAACATTATTACTTTATTAGACTACATCTAAAACATAAAAAAAAGTAAAATATTAAAAACAAATGAAAAAAAATTTTAATTAAAATTTTTCTTTAAATGGAATGTTTGATAATAAAATAAGCAAGTTTGATGATACATTTGATAAACCCAATATGGGGTTAATTGATACTAAAACAGTGGACTCCACTGCAAATGTAATCAACAAAATAGAGTCATCAAATGTAGATTTAAAGCCAACAAATGCACTTTTATTAATAATTGTGGTAATAATGAGCGCATATGTGTTATACAAAGCATATAAATTACACAACAGATGTGTAACAAAAAGAGCCCTAAGCCATGCTAATGATCTTGATAAGATCTAAATAACATATGCATCAATTATTGTAACAGCGCATTTGAAACAACAAAAAAAAAAAAAAAATTACAAAAAAAAAAAGAAATCACTTTCCAAATTTACTAAATAAAAAAAAATTAAAAACAAATATATATATCAATTGAATAAAATGAGTACATTAGACGATTATTTTAGGAAGATAGTAGATAGGAATCCTAGCATTGCAGCAGATTTACTTGAGGTTTTTAGAATAGGTAATGTCGATTCGGTAAAGAATTCAATAAATTTAGTACAGATCAGATCAGCATACCTTGATTTGACTGGAGAAGAATTACCAGTTCAAGGAAGTGCTATGGTACAGATGTGTTTTCTTATTACAGTGCCAAATATATGTTGTTTCTCAAATTCAACAGGTACATTTCGCTTCTACCTGATGGATGAAGCCCAACAACAATAAGTTGTCATAAAAATACCGACTTTAATTAGTTACTACAAATTGAAAAAAATACAAATACAAATTAAATAAGTATGAATAAAGTTGAAACTAAACATCTGCAAAAATATATTCCTTTTCTTGATTTCCTGATACATTCAGGACCAGTAAATAAAAAGTACAAGGAAATAAAATTTTGGATACAAAAAAACTACAAATTTAAAAGAAATATTGTAGAACTTATGGAAAAATCCATAAACATAGCATATAGCAGACTATTACTAGAAAGACCTAAGAATAAGGATGTGCCTGCATGGGTACATAATATTTTTAAAGCAGACATAGAAACTATTAATGTAGGAGAATCAGATGAGGATGTCTAAGTAATAGATAATTAAAAAAAAAAGAAGAGAGAAAAAAAAAACAAAAATAAACTTTTAAGCATGGAATGGGAAGAATTACTTCTCCATATCCAAAATATTAAAGAAAATTTCAAAAAATCATATAAATGCGTTACACAGAATAGAAACATCCAAAAGGAAACAATAAACAAGCACGCAAAAATTCTAGTTGATTCTTTCAACGAAGCAAGAAATTTAGTGCATGTTAATAGAGAGAGCATAGGTAAAGCAAATTGATCAAAGATTTCCAATCTATTGATCAAGTTACGAGCAAACCTAATGTCTATAAAGACAAAATACAATCTTGATATATTCGTACCTACCGTACTTAATTCACCTCTGAGCATAGACACCTGTAAAAAGGAAACAGAGCAAGAAGGTGAAGAATCTGAAACAAGCGAGGAAGAAATAGAAGATCTAAACGATCTAACAATTCCTGCGCTATTAACATTACCTGATATAGAAGCGTTGTCTGAACAAGACAACGAATCAGATTTAGACATCAATACAAGCGTAATAAACACAACTGACAGGATGGCAGAATTAAATGCCCGAAGGGCATATATGAAAGATATAAACATAGCCATATCTGAATTTAACGGTACGAAAATGCAACTCAAAAGATTCGTAACAGCTCTGAAGTTGGTAGATATGATGAAAGGCGACTACGAAAATAAAGCAGTTGAGGTAATAAAATCAAAAATTATTGGCCCAACACTATATGAAGTCCAACAAGAAACTTCAATAGAAGCAATAATACAAAAATTGCAAGCCGTTGTAATTGGTGAAACATCCAAAGTTATAAAAGCCAAGTTGAAGACTACAACTCAGAAAGGTAAAACCGCTGACAAATTTACTTCGGAGATAGATAACTTACGCAAAACACTTCAATCTGCATATATCGATGAAGGTATGCCTGCAGCACTTGCTCTTAAGAATAGCACAGACGATGCTATAGAAGCAATGATTGCAAATTGCGAACACAACAGAATTAAAACTATACATGACTCTGGTAACTTCAAAACCATGGACGAAGCTATAGCGAATACGGTTCTGTTTGCTCAAAGAAACCGTGGTAATTACAATAACAAATATAATTATCGTGGTAGAGGCAATGGTCGTGGTTATTACAACAACTATAACTATAACAATAACGGCCAAAATTTCCAACAAAACAGAAACAATAGTTACAGAGGAAACAATAGAGGTTACAACAGGAATAATAGAGGTAACCGAGGAAATAACCGACAAAACGGTTATAATAACAATAACGTAAGAGTAGCTCAGAATGCTTCGGGAAACTCCCAAGCACCTTTAGATACCCAACAGTAACGAGTAATAAGATTCACGCCATCAGTCTTAATCAAAATACGTTCGTTACCTTCACAAATGTAGCAACAGGGAAAAAGTTAGTATTTTTAATAGACACAGGATCGGAAATATCGATCGTAAAAGAAAATTCGGACAGTTTTCAAGGTGTCCAAACCAATAAAATAATAAATATACAAGGAATTAGTCAAGAAGTAACTAAATCCATAGTCGAAATACAATCTTCAAAATATATAATCCCACACGACTTTCACATTGTTAATAACCGATTCGCTATTCCATGTGATGGAATACTAGGAATCGACTTCATAAGAAAATATAACTATCAATTAGATTTCAATCCGTCCGAAGACTGGTTAATAATTCGACCAAATAACCTAAAATATCCGATATACGTACCAATATCGTACAGTGCTGGTAATAATTCAATAGTTTTACCAGCAAGATCCCAAGTTGTCCGAAAAATTGAAAAAAGTTCACAAGAAGACAGTGTATTAATTCCAAACCAAGAAATTCAACATGGTATTTATTTAGCAAACACCATAACTAAAGCCAAAAACGCAGTCATACGACTGCTAAATACTACAAATAAAGATCAAATAGTAAACATATCAAGTTTGAAGTATGAACCACTTTCCTGCTACGACATAATTGAAGCAAATAATGAACAGCGCGAAAACGCGGTACTAACTACATTATCAAAAAATTTTCCCCCACAGTTTCACAGCCAACTTACGAAATTGTGCAAGAAATATAGTGATGTATTCGGACTAGAAACCGAATCAATAACAACAAACAATTTCTACAAACAAAAATTAAGACTGGTGGACGACGAACCTATTTACATTAAAAATTATAGAAATCCTCATAGTCAGAAAGACGAGATACAAAGACAAGTCCAAAAGCTTATAAAAGACGAAATAGTGGAGCCTTCTGTATCTCCATACAATAGCCCACTTTTATTGGTACCGAAAAAATCGTTACCAAGCGCTGAAAATAAAAAATGGCGATTAGTAATTGACTATCGTCAAATTAATAAAAAATTGTTGTCCCATAAAATTCCGCTACCT
The DNA here is from genome assembly GCA_018152135.1 of Drosophila paulistorum. NCBI lineage: Eukaryota > Metazoa > Arthropoda > Insecta > Diptera > Drosophilidae > Drosophila > Drosophila paulistorum. Next base: position 14,587,186 of record JAECXG010000822.1, on the reverse strand, counting down.
AGAATTGATGACATTTTAGACCAACTAGGTAGAGCAAAGTATTTTTCATGCCTCGACCTAATGTCAGGTTTTCACCAAATTGAACTCGAAGAAGAGTCACGAGACATAACATCCTTTTCCACATGTAATGGCTCATACCGCTTCACGCGACTACCATTCGGTTTAAAAATAGCGCCAAATTCGTTCCAGAGAATGATGACTATAGCGTTCTCTGGCCTTGAACCTTCGCAAGCATTTCTTTACATGGATGACTTAATAGTCATAGGTTGTTCCGAAAAACACATGATCAATAATCTAACAGATGTTTTTGAGAAGTGTAGGCAACATAACCTAAAGTTACATCCTGAAAAATGTTCATTTTTTATGCATGAAGTCACCTTTTTGGGACATAAATGCACAGATAAAGGAATCTTGCCTGATGACACGAAATATGATGTCATTCAAAATTATCCAGTCCCACATGTTGCGGACAGCGCTAGAAGATTCATTGCATTCTGCAACTATTATCGAAGATTTATACAAAACTTCGCTGAATATTCTCGTCACATAACATGTTTAAGAATAAACATCGTGTTCATCTGAACTGGCTTCACCAAATCAGATGCACTAAAGAAAATACAATACAACTGTACCTTTGCACCAAACAACTAACCTAGCATATGACTAGAAATACAATCTGCCACACGCGGTGTGGGAAAAACAATTGTAATTCTAAACTAACCCAAAAGATCACAACGACAGGATGTCAAGTGGCCGACGATGTGCCCAAAATAATAATTTTTCAACCACCGAATACGTGGGTGTGAGTCTAAAATAAGATCTTCTAAGAACAATTGTTACCTACTAGAGCCTAAGATAATCATATATAAACTCCGTACTTTTGTAAATAAAATCAGTTCATATTTTGAATTCAACGAATGAAGACTGGGTTATTTTCCTTCTCTCCGGGAATCCCTATTCATTTTGGTCCTTCGAACCGGATTCATTTTGGTCCTTCGAAAAAAGGAACTCTGCAGTTTTCCCCCACCAGTGGTAAGAGACTCAGAGTGTGAATCAGCTCCTTAAAGTCTGAATTCTTATGCAAGTGTAAATGCTAAGATCAGCTATAGGTAGCAAAATAAAAAAACTCTTGTTTTCCCCCACCAGTGGTAAGAGACAGAGTATAATATAAAAGGCAAAATTTTGCTTAATAAATAAAAAGTGCGTGCGTCCGATTTTAAAGTCAGTTTGGCTAGTGGAGCAACTGTAGTAATTTCGGCGGCGGGAGTTTTTGTGTGTGGCGTATTCGAAGCCCTAATATCGAAAGTAAAAAAAAAAAGAATTTACTAGTGTACATACACACTATATACACTGTATATTATACAGTTGCAAGTCGGCAACTAGAAATAGCAGCAGAGCAACAAGATAGTTGCAAAGAAGAGGCGACTGAAGAAACGGCAAATCCGACCCATTGGCAGACAAGCAGCAGCAGAATATCGGCAAAACCTACTTGGCAAACTCTACTTGGCGGACAACAGTGGCGAACGGTGTCAACAGGATCATCAGATAAGATACAAATTAAGATAGTTATAAGTACATCTATCTATTTTTATTATTATATATTTATATCGATATCCTAATATTCGCACAAGATAAAATGTTCACTAATAAGACTGGGAAGTTGTTAGAGAAGCAGGTAGAGTTACATACCAGGTTAAGGCAGTTGGAAGCACTAAATCCCAGAAACATTACTAACAAGGAGATTGAGGAAGTAAAAGTGATTAGTAGCCGATGGATGCCTAACCATGAGAAATTGCTCCAGCAGGGGGTTTTCGATCATCAGTACTACAGAGATAAAGTACATGAAGAAGTTTTACAGATAGTTGCCAAAATAATAGCTACAGGAGAGTCAGAAAAACCAGGCACTAGTAAGTCAGTGTTAGTCGAAGCAGAAGCAGATATGTCAGAAATGGTTGATGATAGCAAAGGAGAGTCGCGCGGGAATGCGACCTCCAGTAATGAAAACGCTAATGTTAGCCAGGAAAAATTTCAAGGAAAGGTCCGTCAGCTTCAGCAATATTTGGACATGGTGAGCAAAGATTTACGTATGATAGACAATAGAACAGGCGAAATGTATATTAAAAAAATAGAATTCTTGTTCAAGAAGGTACAGATGTGCCAAGCTTATACAGATGAACTTATATGTAATGAAACGTTTAAAGAAGTCATAGAAGAATTGGAGTTCGACGTTCAGAATATCTTGTCAGCACTAGAAGAAAAAATAAACGATCAGAAAAATTTGAAAGCTGAGAATGTTACCGTAAGAGGCGAACTACCGGTGTTGCCGAAAATACAGGTACCCACATTTTCTGGGGAACCTAGAGAATGGGACCTGTTTGTGGAATTATTTGCGGAACTTATTGAAAAAAGAGAGGATTTAAGTCTTGCTCTTAAGTTTAATTATTTAAAATCCGCTTTAAAGGGGGAAGCGAGGAGCATGGTAGCTCATCTATTGTCAGGTTCAGCTGATAACTATAGTGCCGCTTGGGAACTGTTAACCAAGCGGTATGAAAATAATCGGAAGGTATTTTCCGAACAATTAAGTCGGATCGTTGATTTACCGATGATCAACAATGAATCCGCAAAAAGCGTAAAAGGAGTGATTGACATAATTAATGAGTCAATACACTTAATTAAAATTAAAGCAAATTTGTCCGATGAAGTTGACGTAATAGTCGCTCAACTCATACTTCGGAAATTTGACAGGGAGACTCTACAATTATATGAGAGTCAAATTAGAAAAACAAGGCAAATTCAAATTCTATCTGATGTCATGGAATACTTGGAGCAAAGATATTGCTCACTAAGTGCCATAAAAAAAGAAGAGAAAAAACCGTTACAAAAAACGTCGGTGGCGGTGTTTAAAGATAGTTGTCCGATCTGCAAAGGTCCCTGGCATAGCGCCCCGATGTGCTATAAGTTTAAAGCGCTAACACCTAATGAAAGGGTGGAAATAGCCAAAAAAGTGCAATTGTGTATACGATGCTTGAAGCATTCAAGCAACAAGAGATGCACTAATGAAATAGTCTGTTCATTGTGTAGTAAGGAACACCATACTTTACTTCATTTTGACGAAGAACAGGAGAAAGTAAATACTTGTGTAACCGCACAACCAACACTGTTGGCCACAGCTGTAATACAAGTCAAAAATATAAATGGAGGATATAAGACTCTAAGAGCCCTTATTGATTGTGGTTCACAGAGCACCATTTTGTCTGAAGAGGCCGCTCAAATATTAAAACTACCTAAAATTAAACAGTATACAGAAATAAGTGGCGTGTCCTCAATAAAATCTAATAAATCAAAATATAAGGTAAAAATAGATGTAAAGACGAGAAATCCTTGGAAAGGACATCTAAAGGTTGAGGCAATTGTGTTGCCAAAGTTAATGAAAGCTCTTCCATTAAAAATTGCAAACGTGGATATGTCAAAATGGCAAACTTACGTGCTACCTGATCCTACCTTCAATAAACCTGGTAGGTTTGATATAATAATGGGGGTAAACGTATATACCCAAATCTTAAAAAGGGGAATTACAAAGATTGATGGCCTGCTAGGCCAAAATACTCAATTTGGTTGGATCGTCTCAGGATGCACCAAATCAAATCAGAATAAATCTGTAGTGGCAACAACAATAGATGTCACAGGTTTTGAACAACGTTGGGAGAGGAAAGGTAAATTTCAAAATAAAAACAACACATTTCCAAAGAAATGCAACAGCAAAACACAAAAAATAAATTTATGGCCCCCGGCAGGACCTCACATTGGAGGTAAAGTGAAAATTGGGGAACAAAAAGTATATATCCCAGAGCCAATACAAAATGAGAACATTCAGAAAGCAATGGGTCAATTAGATAATGATTATCTAAAAAATAATATCAAAAAAGTTTCCGGTAACAAATTGTCCGAAACTATAGTACCAAAAAGGCAGATATGGCAAAATATGTATAAAAGGACAACATTTAATGATAGCCAGAATAACCACTCAAGTTTTAGCAGTCAGCGATATTTAAAAATGGTGGAGCGAAGATCACATTGGTACAATTCAAAAAGGAAAGATAGTTCTTTTTTAAATTCTCCAGCTTATAAAAAGGCTAGAAGTCAGCACAGTAATACACATCAGGAATGGGTAGATATCCCGAAACAGAAATCATTAAGTAATATGCCAAATATTATAAAAACCAGTAGAAGCCAACTCAGTAATACATACGGGAGAATTGGTAAGAATAGGAAGTCAGTGACAATGGCAAAGGAACATCAGATTGACTAGGTTCAACGTCCATCATGTAACTGGTCATGCTTCTTTAACAATAATTATCTGATAGTTTAATAATAATTTGTACAAGACAACTAACTATAAAAATAAAGTCCAAAACGCCGCATTTGGTGGCCCTTTGCAGAATGTTTAAGAATAAACATCGTGTTCATCTGAACTGGCTTCACCAAATCAGATGCACTAAAGAAAATACAATACAACTGTACCTTTGCACCAAACAACTAACCTAGCATATGACTAGAAATACAATCTGCCACACGCGGTGTGGGAAAAACAATTGTAATTCTAAACTAACCCAAAAGATCACAACGACAGGATGTCAAGTGGCCGACGATGTGCCCAAAATAATAATTTTTCAACCACCGAATACGTGGGTGTGAGTCTAAAATAAGATCTTCTAAGAACAATTGTTACCTACTAGAGCCTAAGATAATCATATATAAACTCCGTACTTTTGTAAATAAAATCAGTTCATATTTTGAATTCAACGAATGAAGATTGGGTTTTTTAGTTGTGGTTCTAAATCCCTATTCATAACAAATTTATGTAAGAAAAATGTTAAATTCGAATGGACAAGCGATTGTCAAAATGCGTTCGAGCATTTAAAATCAGCATTAATGAACCCAACTCTATTACAGTACCCAGATTTTAGCAAAGAATTTTGCATAATCACCGACGCAAGTAAATATGCATGTGGAGCAGTCCTAACGCAAAATAAAAATGGACTACAGCTTCCAGTAGCATACGCGTCTAGATCCTTTACAAAAGGTGAGAGTAATAAGAGTACAACTGAACAAGAGTTAGCAGCGATTCACTGGGCAATCACGCACTTCAGACCATACATTTATGGTAGACATATTACTGTCAAAACAGATCACAAATATTAACTTATTTGTTTTCAATGACAAATCCAAGTTCCAAGCTAACTAGAATGCGACTTGAACTCGAGGAATATAATTTTACAGTAGAGTATCTAAAGGGGAAAGATAATTTCGTAGCCGACGCGCTATCAAGAATAACAATACAGGACTTACAAAATATACAAACTAGTAACAAAATTCTGAAAGTCACTACCAGAAATCAAAGTAAACAGTCAAATTCCTGCGCAGGAAAAGAAAAAGAAAATAATATAAAAGAGTTGCAAAAGCAATCTCTTAATGCTTCTAAGCCCAACGTATATAACGTCATTGTAAATGACGAAGTACGAAAAGTAGTGACCTTGCGAATAACTGATTCTTTAAGCACATTCAAACATGGCAAGAAAGTTATAGCAAGAATTGACATTTGCGATATGTATACCAATGGAATTCTTGACTTAGGTCAATTTTTTCAAAGGCTCGAAAAAGAAGCCGGTATACTCAACATCAGTAAAGTCAAAGTGGCACCGAGCGAAAAGATCTTTGAGACTATTTCAATAGAATCTTTCAAAAATATGGGCAATAAAATATTGAAATTTTTAAGAGTAGCGCTACTCAAGCCGGTGACCCTATTATCAAATAATGATAAAGAAAAAGAAGCAATACTGTTTACGTTCCACGATGACCCTATACAAGGAGGTCATACTGGAATATTGAGAACTAAATAAAAAGGCATTACTATTGGAAAAATATGACACGAGATATATCTCAATATATAAAAAAATGTAATAAGTGTCAAAAAGCAAAGATAACAAAGCATACAAAAACTCCGTTAATTATAACTGAAACGCCACAACAGGCTTTCGATAGGGTTATTGTGGATACGATCGGTCCACTCCCAAAATCAGAACACAGAAATGAATACGCAGTAACTTTAATCTGCGACCTAACAAAATATCTTATAATAATACCAATTAAAGACAAAAGTGCAAAAACAGTAACGAAAGCTATATTTGAAGATTTCATTCTGCGGTACGGTCCAATGAAGACGTTCATTACGGACATGGGAATATAGAAACTCAATAATTGAAGATTTATGCAAAAACTTGCAAATAAAGAAGATAACTTCAACTGCACATCATCACCAGACTGTAGGCACTGTGGAGCGAAGCCACCGAACACTTAATAAATTTTTACGATCATACATTTCAGTTGACAGAACTGACTGGGATGTATGAATAAGATACTTCGCATATTGTTTTAATACAACACCCTCTATGGCACATGATTATTGTCCATATGAGTTGGTATTCGGTAAAACTTCGAATTTACCACAACAATTTAATAGTGTTGATAAGATAAATCCACTATATAACATAGAATATTATGCTAAGGAATCAAAATTTAGATTAGAACAGGCTTATAAAAGAGCAAGAATTATGTTAGAACAGCACAAAGCGAAGAATAAGGAAATATATGATAGAAAGGTAAAAAATATTGAATTAGAAATAGGAGATAAGGTTTTATTACGTAATGATACGGGTCATAAGCTAGAATCTAAGTATTTAGGCACATACATCATAGAAGAAATAAAAGATAGGGATAACATTTTAATTAAAGGTACAAAGAATAAGAAACAATTAGTGCATAAGGATAGGTTAAAAATTTTATCCAATTAATATATATATATAAAAAAAAAAAAATTGTGACAGTAAAACAAAAGAAATAAATTTAAACAAATAAATTACCTACATTTAATGACACTATACATATACAACTATAATTTTACCACATATATCATTAAACAAACAGTCAAACATTCAAAAAAAAAAAAAAAAAAAAAAATAATAAACAATAATAAGTAAATAAATTTCTATATAGTAAAAATTAGAAAATGACTCCATATAATTACGTTATTTTTCTAAAGAGGGGGGATGTAGCATGTTTTGGAATAACATATCAACAACAATACAAACATATTGTAGCAATTAGTTACAATATTTATGTGCGCAACATTCAAGTGCATTTGCCCCTTAAGTAACATAACCACCCATGAGTGCATGGTGCTGGACAATTGCTGCGTCGGCAAATATAACACGCGCGGCCGCTTTGTCCCAATATGCAATATGATACATCCTCACTCTACCGCTGCGACGGTATATAAACATACATACTTTTATGTAAACATATATACATTTATACATAAGTATGTTTATACATAAGCATACCGCTCCTCTGCCTGCATGACTAGCAGCGCAGCTACGCGGTCTTAGCTATAGTCGACAATTGTTATAGAATTAAGAATCATTCAATAAACCAAACTCAAACGCAACAGACATATGTGTGGTTCATATTAATTATTTAAAATAGAAACCAATCATTGGACGTTTTCTACTACATGGCGACCGTGACAGGACTCACTAAATAGCAAAAGGAGTGACCAGCAAGGCAATATACTACAGAAGGAAAAATTCAGCTACACTGGAGAATGAAAAGAAAATACAATCACAGTAAGTAGAGTGATGGGAAAAAAATCTGGTGTGGTGAAAAAACTAAAAGCCAGAAAGGCTCAGATATTGAGGCTACTAAATAGCCCAGAGACAACTAATTGGAATACCTCGGTGAAATTACACGCCGAGGTAGAAAAAAGAAAAAATAAAACCACAACAACCAGAATCCCATACTCTACGATTCAAAACGTGGCAAAACCAAAAATAAAAATAGGTCCACAAACTGTGAAGGAACTACCGAAAATAAAGAAGGTCTGCCCAAACGACTGCGAGGGCCCATTATACTCAGCATACTGCGAGTATACATGCAGACATTGTTACGGGACTCCAAAGGAGAAGACAGTCCCCAAGGAAAGGAAGTAAAAAACAGGGTATCAACAAATCTGGTGCGATGACCGGCACCGGAACCGCCTGAGCTCAGAGGCCCCGGACATCAGCAGCTGAGACTACAAGCGTGAAAAGCACGCCGCTTTTTGCGCCATCGAGGGAGCATCAGCGTGCCAACCGGCGACGACCAGCTGATGCTAGAGGCTAGCTGAAAACAACTGAAATTTTTAAATGAACAAATTATGCGCTGCGTCGCACATTTTTTTTTGAGTGTACTGCGATGCACATTTTTTTTTTAATAGAATTAAAACAATTAATGTACAATTGTGCAGCATTAAAAGCTGTCCAATTAGAGTGTGGCCTGAAAACCATACGAAAAAGTAGGCAGGAATATATGTAAAAAAAAAAAGAGCCTTCAGCTCAAAACATTATTACTTTATTATACTACATCTAAAACATAAAAAAAAGTAAAATATTAAAAACAAATGAAAAAAAATTTTAATTAAAATTTTTCTTTAAATGGAATGTTTGATAATAAAATAAGCAAGTTTGATGATACATTTGATAAACCCAATATGGGGTTAATTGATACTAAAACAGTGGACTCCACTGCAAATGTAATCAACAAAATAGAGTCATCAAATGTAGATTTAAAGGCAACAAATGCACTTTTATTAATAATTGTGGTAATAATGAGCGCATATGTGTTATACAAAGCATATAAATTACACAACAGATGTGTAACAAAAAGAGCCCTAAGCCATGCTAATGATCTTGATAAGATATAAATAACATATGCATCAATTATTGTAACAGCGCATTTGAAACAAAAAAAAAAAAAAAAAAATTATAAAAAAAAAATCACTTTCCAAATTTACTAAATAAAAAAAATTAAAAACAAATATATATATCAATTGAATAAAATGAGTACATTAGACGATTATTTTAGGAAGATAGTAGATAGGAATCCTAGCATTGCAGCAGATTTACTTGAGGTTTTTAGAATAGGTAATGTCGATTCGGTACAGAATTCAATAAATTTAGTACAGATCAGATCAGCATACCTTGATTTGACTGGAGAAGAATTACCAGTTCAAGGAAGTGCAATGGTACAGATGTGTTTTCTTATTACAGTGCCAAATATATGTTGTTTCTCAAATTCAACAGGTACATTTCGCTTCTACCTGATGGATGAAGCCCAACAACAATAAGTTGTCATAAAAATACCGACTTTAATTAGTTACTACAAATTGAATAAAATACAAATACAAATTAAATAAGTATGAATAAAGTTGAAACTAAACATCTGCAAAAATATATTCCTTTTCTTGATTTCCTGATACATTCAGGACCAGTAAATAAAAAGTACAAGGAAATAAAATTTTGGATACAAAAAAACTACAAATTTAAAAGAAATATTGTAGAACTTATGGAAAAATCCATAAACATAGCATATAGCAGACTATTACTAGAAAGACCTAAGAATAAGGATGTGCCTGCATGGGTACATAATATTTTTAAAGCAGACATAGAAACTATTAATGTAGAAGAATCAGATGAGGATGTCTAAGTAATAGATAATTAAAAAATAAAAAGAAGAGAGAAAAAAAACAAAAATAAACTTTTAAGCATGGAATGGGAAGAATTACTTCTCCATATCCAAAATATTAAAGAAAATTTCAAAAAATCATAAAAATGCGTTACACAGAATAGAAACATCCAAAAGGAAACAATAAACAAGCACGCAAAAATTCTAGTTGATTCTTTCAACGAAGCAAGAAATTTAGTGCATGTTAATAGAGAGAGCATAGGTAAAGCAAATTGATCAAAGATTTCCAATCTATTGATCAAGTTACGAGCAAACCTAATGTCTATAAAGACAAAATACAATCTTGATATATTCGTACCTACCGTACTTAATTCACCTCTGAGCATAGACACCTGTAAAAAGGAAACAGAGCAAGAAGGTGAAGAATCTGAAACAAGCGAGGAAGAAATAGAAGATCTAAACGATCTAACAATTCCTGCGCTATTAACATTACCTGATATAGAAGCGTTGTCTGAACAAGACAACGAATCAGATTTAGACATCAATACAAGCGTAATAAACACAACTGACAGGATGGCAGAATTAAATGCCCGAAGGGCATATATGAAAGATATAAACATAGCCATATCTGAATTTAACGGTACGAAAATGCAACTCAAAAGATTCGTAACAGCTCTGAAGTTGGTAGATATGATGAAAGGCGACTACGAAAATAAAGCAGTTGAGGTAATAAAATCAAAAATTATTGGCCCAACACTATATGAAGTCCAACAAGAAACTTCAATAGAAGCAATAATACAAAAATTGCAAGGCGTTGTAATTGGTGAAACATCCAAAGTTATAAAAGCCAAGTTGAAGACTACAACTCAGAAAGGTAAAACCGCTGACAAATTTACTTCGGAGATAGATAACTTACGCAAAACACTTCAATCTGCATATATCGATGAAGGTATGCCTGCAGCACTTGCTCTTAAGAATAGCACAGACGATGCTATAGAAGCAATGATTGCAAATTGCGAACACAACAGAATTAAAACTATACATGACTCTGGTAACTTCAAAACCATGGACGAGCTATAGCGAATACGGTTCTGTTTGCTCAAAGAAACCGTGGTAATTACAATAACAAATATAATTATCGTGGTAGAGGCAATGGTCGTGGTTATTACAACAACTATAACTATAACAATAACGGCCAAAATTTCCAACAAAACAGAAACAATAGTTACAGAGGAAACAATAGAGGTTACAACAGGAATAATAGAGGTAACCGAGGAAATAACCGACAAAACGGTTATAATAACAATAACGTAAGAGTAGCTCAGAATGCTTCGGGAAACTCCCAAGCACCTTTAGATACCCAACAGTAACGAGTAATAAGATTCACGCCATCAGTCTTAATCAAAATACGTTCGTTACCTTCACAAATGTAGCAACAGGGAAAAAGTTAGTATTTTTAATAGACACAGGATCGGAAATATCGATCGTAAAAGAAAATTCGGACAGTTTTCAAGGTGTCCAAACCAATAAAATAATAAATATACAAGGAATTAGTCAAGAAGTAACTAAATCCATAGTCGAAATACAATCTTCAAAATATATAATCCCACACGACTTTCACATTGTTAATAACCGATTCGCTATTCCATGTGATGGAATACTAGGAATCGACTTCATAAGAAAATATAACTATCAATTAGATTTCAATCCGTCCGAAGACTGGTTAATAATTCGACCAAATAACCTAAAATATCCGATATACGTACCAATATCGTACAGTGCTGGTAATAATTCAATAGTTTTACCAGCAAGATCCCAAGTTGTCCGAAAAATTGAAAAAAGTTCACAAGAAGACAGTGTATTAATTCCAAACCAAGAAATTCAACATGGTATTTATTTAGCAAACACCATAACTAAAGCCAAAAACGCAGTCATACGACTGCTAAATACTACAAATAAAGATCAAATAGTAAACATATCAAGTTTGAAGTATGAACCACTTTCCTGCTACGACATAATTGAAGCAAATAATGAACAGCGCGAAAACGCGGTACTAACTACATTATCAAAAAATTTTCCCCCACAGTTTCACAGCCAACTTACGAAATTGTGCAAGAAATATAGTGATGTATTCGGACTAGAAACCGAATCAATAACAACAAACAATTTCTACAAACAAAAATTAAGACTGGTGGACGACGAACCTATTTACATTAAAAATTATAGAAATCCTCATAGTCAGAAAGACGAGATACAAAGACAAGTCCAAAAGCTTATAAAAGACGAAATAGTGGAGCCTTCTGTATCTCCATACAATAGCCCACTTTTATTGGTACCGAAAAAATCGTTACCAAGCGCTAAAAATAAAAAATGGCGATTAGTAATTGACTATCGTCAAATTAATAAAAAATTGTTGTCCGATAAATTTCCGCTACCTAGAATTGATGACATTTTAGACCAACTAGGTAGAGCAAAGTATTTTTCATGCCTCGACCTAATGTCAGGTTTTCACCAAATTGAACTCGAAGAAGAGTCACGAGACATAACATCCTTTTCCACATGTAATGGCTCATACCGCTTCACGCGACTACCATTCGGTTTAAAAATAGCGCCAAATTCGTTCCAGAGAATGATGACTATAGCGTTCTCTGGCCTTGAACCTTCGCAAGCATTTCTTTACATGGATGACTTAATAGTCATAGGTTGTTCCGAAAAACACATGATCAATAATCTAACAGATGTTTTTGAGAAGTGTAGGCAACATAACCTAAAGTTACATCCTGAAAAATGTTCATTTTTTATGCATGAAGTCACCTTTTTGGGACATAAATGCACAGATAAAGGAATCTTGCCTGATGACACGAAATATGATGTCATTCAAAATTATCCAGTCCCACATGTTGCGGACAGCGCTAGAAGATTCATTGCATTCTGCAACTATTATCGAAGATTTATACAAAACTTCGCTGAATATTCTCGTCACATAACAAATTTATGTAAGAAAAATGTTAAATTCGAATGGACAAGCGATTGTCAAAATGCGTTCGAGCATTTAAAATCAGCATTAATGAACCCAACTCTATTACAGTACCCAGATTTTAGCAAAGAATTTTGCATAATCACCGACGCAAGTAAATATGCATGTGGAGCAGTCCTAACGCAAAATAAAAATGGACTACAGCTTCCAGTAGCATACGCGTCTAGATCCTTTACAAAAGGTGAGAGTAATAAGAGTACAACTGAACAAGAGTTAGCAGCGATTCACTGGGCAATCACGCACTTCAGACCATACATTTATGGTAGACATTTTACTGTCAAAACAGATCACAAATATTAACTTATTTGTTTTCAATGACAAATCCAAGTTCCAAGCTAACTAGAATGCGACTTGAACTCGAGGAATATAATTTTACAGTAGAGTATCTAAAGGGGAAAGATAATTTCGTAGCCGACGCGCTATCAAGAATAACAATACAGGACTTACAAAATATACAAACTAGTAACAAAATTCTGAAAGTCACTACCAGAAATCAAAGTAAACAGTCATATTCCTGCGCAGGAAAAGAAAAAGAAAATAATATAAAAGAGTTGCAAAAGCAATCTCTTAATGCTTCTAAGCCCAACGTATATAACGTCATTGTAAATGACGAAGTACGAAAAGTAGTGACCTTGCGAATAACTGATTCTTTAAGCACATTCAAACATGGCAAGAAAGTTATAGCAAGAATTGACATTTGCGATATGTATACCAATGGAATTCTTGACTTAGGTCAATTTTTTCAAAGGCTCGAAAAAGAAGCCGGTATACTCAACATCAGTAAAGTCAAAGTGGCACCGAGCGAAAAGATCTTTGAGACTATTTCAATAGAATCTTTCAAAAATATGGGCAATAAAATATTGAAATTTTTAAGAGTAGCGCTACTCAAGCCGGTGACCCTATTATCAAATAATGATAAAGAAAAAGAAGCAATACTGTTTACGTTCCACGATGACCCCATACAAGGAGGTCATACTGGAATATTGAGAACTAAATAAAAAGGCATTACTATTGGAAAAATATGACACGAGATATATCTCAATATATAAAAAAATATAATAAGTGTCAAAAAGCAAAGATAACAAAGCATACAAAAACCCCGTTAATCATAACTGAAACGCCAAAACAGGCTTTCGTTAGGGTTATTGTGGATACGATAGGTCCGCTCCCAAAATCAGAACACAGAAATGAATACGCAGTAACTTTAATCTGCGACCTAACAAAATATCTTATAATAATACCAATTAAAGACAAAAGTGCAAAAACAGTAACGAAAGCTATATTTGAAGATTTCATTCTGCGGTACGGTCCAATGAAGACGTTCATTACGGACATGGGAACAGAATATAGAAACTCAATAATTGAAGATTTATGCAAAAACTTGCAAATAAAGAAGATAACTTCAACTGCACATCATCACCAGACTGTAGGCACTGTGGAGCGAAGCCACCGAACACTTAATAAATTTTTACGATCATACATTTCAGTTGACAGAACTGACTGGGATGTATGAATAAGATACTTCGCATATTGTTTTAATACAACACCCTCTATGGCACATGATTATTGTCCATATGAGTTGGTATTCGGTAAAACTTCGAATTTACCACAACAATTTAATAGTGTTGATAAGATAAATCCACTATATAACATAGAATATTATGCTAAGGAATCAAAATTTAGATTAGAACAGGCTTATAAAAGAGCAAGAATTATGTTAGAACAGCACAAAGCGAAGAATAAGGAAATATATGATAGAAAGGTAAAAAATATTGAATTAGAAGTAGGAGATAAGGTTTTATTACGTAATGATACGGGTCATAAGCTAGAATCTAAGTATTTAGGCCCATACATCATAGAAGAAATAAAAGATAGGGATAACATTTTAATTAAAGGTACATAGAATAAGAAACAATTAGTGCATAAGGATAGGTTAAAAATTTTACCCAATTAATATATATATAAAAAAAAATAATAATAATGACAGTAAAACAAAAGAAATAAATTTAAACAAATAAATTACCTACATTTAATGACACTATACATATACAAATATAATTTTACCACATGTATCATTAAACGCTTTGGCCCAATATGCAATATGATACATCCTCACTCTACCGCTGCGACGGTATATAAACATACATACTTTTATGTAAACATATATACATTTATACATAAGTATGTTTATACATAAGCATACCGCTCCTCTGCCTGCATGACTAGCAGCGCAGCTACGCGGTCTTAGCTATAGTCGACAATTGTTATAGAATTAAGAATCATTGAATAAACCAAACTCAAACGCAACAGACATATGTGTGGTTCATATTAATTATTTAAAATAGAAACCAATCATTGCACTGTGTTTTTTTTAAAGTTTTTTTTGGCATAAACTCTAAATTTAAAGCTATTACATTGAAATTTGGATTGTATGAATATTTTACGCTCCTTAGATGACCTACCAAGTTTTATATGATTTGGGGCATTATTTCATATAGCTGCCATATAACCGATCTGGCCGATATTGGTGAATGTTGCATAAAATACTTTTTTTTTATTTTTTAT
This sequence comes from Drosophila paulistorum, assembly GCA_018152135.1. Classification (NCBI taxonomy): domain Eukaryota; kingdom Metazoa; phylum Arthropoda; class Insecta; order Diptera; family Drosophilidae; genus Drosophila; species Drosophila paulistorum. The sequence continues at coordinate 14,572,026 of JAECXG010000822.1, read as the reverse complement.
TTTAAAAAAGAAAAAAGTAATAATTATAAAGAAATGAAATTTAAGTAAATATATTTCAAAGAATAGATCAATTTAACAAATTTTAAATTAAGTTTACTTTATTCTGGCTCAAAATATTCATCTTCTGAAGCAATGACCTCAAGTTCACCCTCATCTTCCTCGTCGGACGAATCCACTTCATTATTTTCCGAAGGTATTTCTATAAGTGGTTCTTGTAGTAGGGATATCACTTCTGCTGGTATTACTTTTAATTTGATTCGCTGCGATCTTTTTTTAAAAAAGGTGCTAGACAGCAATGGATCCACTCTGGCCGGTGGAACCATCATATCTATAGCTAAAGAATAGTTTACAATGTACTATATTGGGAAGTGTTTCTAGGACCTCGTGTTGCATTTCAAGAATGCGGGAAGATGTATGATTCAATAGATTTTGTAATGATACATGTGCTTTTTTTTCCAAATATTCAATTCCTTGTGGCCTAAGTTTTAATTTAGAATTAAGAACGGCCGGATATGCCGGGTATATATCACAACCGTAAATCTTTGAATTTCTTTGGATATTTATGTACTAGCTTTTTGTGAATCCGTTTTCCAATATAAAAGCAAGAGCACTGTCGGGTGACATTTGTTTTGGTTCATCCGTAAAAAGTTTTTTTTTATATCATCAATACTCCCACAATTCCCAGCTGCTTTTAAAACAATAGCCAGTTTAGCTGAAACTGTGGCTGCATGTATGAGTAAGGGAGATGAATTGTTATTCTCTTCAGAAATTTCGGCGGCTAATTTTCTTTTTAGACGTGGACCAGCGCTTTCGTAATCACATTTTGGGCGACCTGTTTTATTTGTTAAGGCATATTGACCATTGATGTCAATGAATAAGCTTTTGGCAAGCCATTCCGAGTGTTTTATCTTAAATCTTTCAAGAGTTGAATTACACTTCGGCAGGTGCTTACGAATGTAATTTACAAAGCCTTTAACTTTTTCATTTATTAAGCTTATGTTCTCCTCATCCAAGTGTTTTTGTGCAATATTTGCCAATATATGTTGTTGTACTGCGTCGACTGAGCGATTGTTGTTGCTCCAAATGTCCACCAGATTAGCACGACTAAACTCATATTGTACTAGAAAAATTAAATTTGATCGAAAACGTGTGGATTCGGACAAAAAAGATTAGTTTCATATTAATCTGTACAAATTTGTTAATAACTCTGCATATAAAACCTTTTGCAACGCTTTGCCATACAAAAGTACTGATCCACGAAACACAACTACGCTTGTTAAGTTCATTCTGAAAATACACATTTACAAAACACGGTACAACTAAACAGAAACACATAAAAACGATACAATTATAAATAAACTATAGTTTTCAATACCTGGACAACCGTTTTCCATATTAAATCTTTTCACTTTTGTGTAAACTTTCGCCAAAACAAACAATTAAAGTTGCCAGACTTTTGCCGCCAATTTCCTACAAAACATATGGTATATAAAAAGCTGACTTTAGCAGCGCCCTAACAGAAAACTATTGCGTCAAATGTTAAAGTTAAATATTTTTTTGTCTAACTAGAATGTTTAAAAAATAAAAATTAACAAAATTTTAAAATACCTAAAAAAAAAAGTTGACTTTATGCCAAAAAAAACTTTAAAAAAACCACAGTGCATTGGACGTTTTCTACTACAAATGGCTCTCTGAGAGGCACCTAGACTCGTTCTATCTGCTTCTGGTAATCTTTAGCTCTTTTTCTCCTCCGTTGTAAGAAAACTTTTAATAAAACTAATGTCCATATGCGACTCTGTCGACGGCTCCGTTGATGACTCTATGGCTAGCTCTGTCGATAACTCAGTAGCTGACTCCATTAATAATTCTCTCTGAGATATGCTGTTGATGAGATTATTAATCCTGTCGAAAACTCTGTTGATGACTCTGCTGATCATTCTGTAGAAACCCTGCCGGAGACTCTGCCGATATATATATATATATATTTTTTTTTTTAACTGCTTTCCACTCTGTGACTCTGTCGACGGCTCTGTTGGTGACTCTATTGTTAGCTCTGTCGGTAACTCAGTAGCTGACTTCATTAATAATTTTCTCTGAGATATGCTGTTGATGAGATTATTAATCCTGTCGAAAACTCTGTTGGTGACTCTGCTGATAATTCTGTCGAAATCCTGCCGGAGACTCTGCCGGTTTTCTCACCTAGCATGGCATGACTGTGTGCGTGTTATATATATATATATATTTTTTTTTTTAATTTGTTGCTCTCATTTCACTGTACTCAACATAAAAAAGGTAATCATACGAGTCTGCACAAAAACGAATGGTTTTCTTTTGCTCATGTGTGTGTTAAACCTAGGCGATATACCCATGCATACCCTTTCATACGTATACCCATACGAATGTGTCCAATGTCTATGAATATCCTCTTCATGCATATGTACGTCACGAGCGAACCAGAAATTTTCTGCCTAGGAGGAAATGTGTGACGTAAGCGTCTTACACTGACACTTTCAGGCTAATCTCTACAATTCGTATCGTGAGCGCACACATACACGAGAGTCAACGAAGCTCATACACACTCACACGATCGGATGCGGTATCACACATGTGAGAGCCAATGCATACGAGCATCATCGTTTTTTTTTTCACACACACGTGTATTTTGAAAACTCTTTTCTGTTTTTTTTTCCACAACTTTCGCACAATAAAAAAAAAATACGCTAACATGAAACCCAACGCGCGACTGTACTTGCAAATCAATGTGAATGAAGGAATGACAAAAAAAAAACGGTTGAATCAAAGCTGTGTGTAAGAGTGAGACATAAATGGCAAGAGAATGTTCGTAGCTCACACACACGCCCCGAATCAAACGGTGAATTGTCTATTCCCATTCTTACTGGCCGCTCGTATGTCCCCGTCTCTTTCTCGCATTTAACTGTCGCTTACACAGAAAACTAAAAGCGCGTGGCACATCGGCAACGTATATGCGACCTTTAAATACCCTAACCACAAATATACATATATATATAAAAATGTTTAACTCTGAGTTGACTCCGATATATATATTAATGAATATGTATACATATAGAATTTTCACTCTTGTGTGGATTCATATATACTATATATATATTTATAAATATACAAACATATATATATATATATATTAATATTTCCCCCATAATACTCATCAAGGTCCCTGCTCGGGCGCCATCTGTAAGGAAGCTCTGGCTGGGGTACAGTTCTCAGTCCCAGAGTCCAGTCTACAGAACATTTATTTGATCTGGAGACCTTGATGAGTATTAAGATTGGGGACTGAGGCCACATAAAGGGGGGGAAAAGGGAGGGGAAAGGAGTAGGAGGGGAGTCCAAGAGGAGTAGCAACGACTGATCTCGTCTGCCAAGCGAAGCCCGCTTAGCCAAGATCCGTTGCCTCCTCACCTTGAGTGACTGAGCCTAGAGACCAGCGACTGACTTCGTCTGCAGGAGAATAACTCATCCTGCCGAAGTCCGCTGGTCCTTCGGCTCCACTCAAATGGTTAAGTGGCCAAGGAGAAGGGAAGGGAAAGGGTATACATAGGTTCAGTGCCGAATAAAGAAATAATGCCGGGTGGGTTAAATGATCAGATTGCAACGTTTATTAATAGTTAATTAATCCTAAACATATCTTTGAAATCTGGGTCCCTACCGCACTCAAGCAAAAATAAAGGGGAACTTTGGTCATGGGCTCACTTGCTAATCCTGAGGGATCTCTTTAGGGTACTCTGATCCTCTGCTACACTTGCTGGCACTTGTTGATTTGCATTGACTTTTCTTGTTTTCACTGGACTACTGATCGCTCTCGTGGTTACTGGCCAAGTGATTTTCTCCTAATTCTCACTCGCTGTCGAAACCCACCCTTGCTCTGCCTACTTATGTCCTAACGGTGAAACCATTCGATGTGTCTTGTGCTTTGGCACGCGTCACGATCGCCGTCTTTCTCTCTCTCACTTTCAATTTTGTCATGGTTTCTTTAGCGTCGGTATGCAGCGCAGCGTCCGCAGTCGGGAGGTTACTCTCTCTCCGCGACGCGTCGACGCTGCAGCCACATCCAGACGGTAGCTAGAAAGAGAGGGAGGCGTCGATCGTAAGTAATGACTATTAGAAAAAAAAAGGAATTACTGTTAGTTTTTATGTTGGGGTATTTAATGTGCCCTCCATGGGCGTATGAAAAATAGAAGTAATAAAACAGAGGGGCCCCGCATGGGCGTAGTTTAAACTGCGATGAAAATGTGACTCGTCACAATTTCTTCAAAACATTCAATTGCCAATTAGACTTCAGTGGACCAAACGATTCACTAATATTAAGACCAAATAATTTAAATTTTGCAATAAATATTCCCATATTACACACTTGTGACAGCAATACCACAATCCTCCCAGCGAGATCTGAAGTAATCCGACAAATAAATATTCCAAATGAAAACTCAAATATCGTCGTTTTAAATCAAGAGGTTGAAAATGGAATATTTATTGGAAATTCGATCTCAAGCCCGACCAAAACATTTGTCCGAATTTTAAACACAACAAAAAGAGTAAAAATTTTAAATTTAAAAAGCATAAAATATGAATCATTAAAGAATTACGAAATTGTACAGACAACTGATGACCAAAGAAGTCAATCAGTAATACAAAAACTAAAGTCGAACTTCCCACCTATGTTCAAAAACGTACTTGAAAAGCTCTGCACCGAGTATACAGATGTATTTGGTTTAGAAAACGAACCAATTACTACGAACAACTTTTATAAACAAAAACTCCGATTGAATGACAACCAGCCAGTATACACAAAAAATTACAGAATACCACACATGCATAAAGAAGAAATAACTAGGCAAGTCGATAAACTCATTAAAGATAAAATAGTTGAACCATCAGTGTCCGAGTATAATAGTCCGTTACTACTGGTACCGAAAAAGGGTTTACCAGGATCAGAAATGAAACGATGGCGATAAGTAATAGACTGTCGTCAAATAAACAAAAAACTGTTCCCATTACCAAGAATAGACGATATTCTTGATCAACTAGGCAGAGCCAAATATTTTTCATGTCTAGATTTAATGTCCGGTTTTCACCAAATAGAACTAAAGGATAAATCGCGAAGCATTACGCCATTTTCCACTAGCAATGGATCTTATCAGTTTACTAGACTACCGTATGGTCTGAAAATTGCACCAAATTCCTTTCAAAGAATGATGACAATTGCTTTCTCTGGATTAAATCCGTCACAAGCATTCCTTTACATGGATGACTTTATAGTCATCGGCTGTTCTGAGAAACACATGCTTAAAAACCTAAAGGATATTTTTGATATATGCAGAAAACACAACCTAAAACTGCATCCAGAGAAATGTTCTTTCTTCATGCACGAAGTGACATTCTTGGGTCACAAGTGTACCGACAAAGGAATATTGCCAGATGACACCAAGTATGACGTCATTGAAAAATATCCAGTACCAACAGATGCTGATAGTGCTAGAAGATTCGTAGCCTTTTGCAACTATTACAGACGTTTTATTAAAAACTTCGCAGAACATGCACGTCCAATAACACAACTGTGTAAGAAAAACGTAGAATTTGTTTGGTCTGAAGAATGCCAAAAAGGATTTGAATATCTGAATATAGAACCTACACTGCTACAGTATCCAGATTTTGGCAAAGAATTTTGCATAATAACAGATGCTAGCAAGTATGCATGTGGATAACTAACCCAAACTTATGGCGATAAGCAGTTGCCAGTAGCATACGCATCCCGTTCATTCACTAAAGGTGAAAGTAATAAAAGTACTACTGAGCATGAACTAGCTGCGATACACTGGGCCATTACACACTTTCGTCCATATATATATGGCAGACATTTCAGAGTCAAAACAGACCACAGACCTCTAACGTATTTATTCTCTATGATAAATCCGAGTTCAAAATTAACAAGAATGAGACTTGATCTAGAGGAATATGAATTTACAGTAGAATATCTGAAGGGAAAAGATAATTTCGTTGCGGATGCATTATCCCGCATTACAATACATGATCTAAAAAACACAAAAGCAAATGTCCTGAAAGTCACTACCAGGCAGCAAAGTAGACAAAATAATCTCTGGCCAGATGATAAAAATGAAAATACAATTAGGCACGTACCTAATGATGCGCCCAAAATATATGATGTACTCTGTGACCATTATTGAAAAAGATAAAGATAAAGAAGCAATACTGTCTACATAGCATGATGATCCGATACAGGGTGGCCATACAGGCATTACAAAAACTTTGGCCAAAGTAAAAAGATATTATTATTGGAAAAACATGACACGTCATGTAAAAGACTACATTAACAAATGTGAAAAATGCCTATAGTCAAAAACGACAAAGCACATAAAAACACCCTTAGTTATTACAGAAACCATACATGCTTTTGATAGGTTAATAGTGGACACCATTGGTCCATTACCAAAATCCGAAAATGGTAACGAATATGCAGTCACTCTAATATGTGACTTGACGAAATACTTAGTAGCAATACCAGTTCCCAATAAAAGCGCTACAACAATCTCTAAAGCTATTTTTGAATCTTTCATTCTGAAGTACGGTCCAATGAAGACGTTCATTACGGACATGGGAACAGAATACAAAAATTCAATAATAAATGACTTGTGCAAATATTTAAAAATAGACAACATTACATCTACAGCACACCACCACCAGACCTTAGGTACCGTTGAAAGAAGTCATAGGACATTCAATGAGTACATTCGATCATATATATCAGTAGATAAAACAGATTGGGACATATGGTTACAATATTTTGTGTATTGTTTTAACACAACTCCGTCATTAACACACAAATACTGTCCATATGAACTTGTATTTGGTAAACAAAATAATCTACCAACACATTTTAATAGCATAAATAGAATAGAACCATTATATAACGTAGATGATTATGGTAAAGAAGTTAAGTTTAGATTAGAACTAGCATACAGTAGAGCTAGAATGATGTTAGAGAAACGTAAGGAAAACCAGAAAAATTTTTATGACAATAAGTCAGCAGATCTAAAAATAGAAATAGGAGATAAGGTTTTCTTAAAAAACGAAGCTGGTCATAAGCTTGACTTAGCCTATATAGGACCATTCGAAGTTGTAGAAATATCTAAAAACAACAACATAAAAATTAGGAATAATAAAAATAAGATACAAACAGTACATAAGGATAGGTTAAAAATTTGGAAAAATAATTTTAAAAAAATAAAAAAAAAACGAAAAGAAAAATATTAAATTCTTTTATGGATTCAACTACTTAATTTTATTAAAAATACATAAAAAAAAGAAAAAAAAAATTATTTTTAGAGAAAGAAAATTTGTCTGGCCAGACACAAATAAAACAATTTTCCTAACAAACATACATACATTACTATTAATCAATCATTTATTATCATTATTAGTAATTAACAAATAACTCCATTATATTACGTTATTTACTAAAAAGGGGAGGTGTAGTATATCCATACCAAAAAATCATTTAACACAAAGAGCTCAACTTGTAACACTTTGTTGCAAGTATAAACAATCAAATATGTACGCAATAAAACATAAGACTCCACTTGAGTATGTTTATGTTTATACATTAATATATTCACATAAACATACTCACATCAATATACAGCTAAACATGTTCATATATGTATGTACATACATATATGCACATACATATATTCATATAAGCAACAATGCACAGGCGTAACATGAGCTAGGGCCAAGCCAGCGTGTGAACGCTGACCATGCATTTTGATGCAAGTGCCCCAAATAATATGTAATGTTTTTGTAGCTGTCGCTTAAGTGGCAGCACAAGAATATCTATGTAACAATAGGTTAAGTCAAAAAATATTGTTGGAATAAAAATCAATCTAAATATTACCACCAAACTGAGCTGACGCGTTTGTGCTTCCAAAATTACAAACCAAGTGGAACCCAGTCATTACAGTACACTCAGAATTCAGAGTAGTTTTAACACACTTTATATTTAACAGTATGTCACAGCCATGAGAAGACGACGGCGATCGCGAACCTGACATGGCCCGTATCTTCGAGGAAATGATAGCCGTGTGGGAAAGGGAACATGGCCCTGTCATGCCCGGCCCAACACAAGGCGGTAGCCCACCGGTAGACCCAGTCCGGCTTTGCTGCGTAGAACTGGCCCCGACCGACACACCGGTCGAGCGGCCTTCAGAGAGTAATGATCGAGAGACGCCAACCTCCAACAGTAGTGGAAGCAGCCATGCCGGACACCCCTCTGCGGCCCGTGTATGAGCTTATAAGCCCTCCAGCGAACACAGGTGTTCGCCCGACGCCAGCCACGATCCGTGAAACTGCATCCGACCACGCAGACGAAGATATGCCATTAGACCTCTCTGGGCCCCGTCCTCGACTATCGCTCGCTACCGCAAACGGCGCCGCTACTCCGCCAACCCACACCAGTCCTGGACCAATGGTGCGAGGCCCTGTGCGCAGATCTATGGCAATTTATGTGCCGGAGGCCACCCCCGCAGTCCTCAATTGGGTCCTCACACCACCGGAATGGCTGGTCGACACCCCCATTAGACGGGTACCCGCAGAAATCCGTGATCGGGTGGCCGTACTCCGTCACGATGGACCCCGTAGGAATCACCGTTGCCTCATGTGGGCGGACGATCGACTGTTCCGCATCGAGGTTAAGGTGCACGGGCGAATCACGGTCCATTTCGTCCGTTCAAAATAAGGACACCGAGTGACGAATCGTATTACTTCTATAACCTAACTACGCCCATGGAGGGCCCCCTTTATTTGTTTATCTTTATTTAATACGCCCATGGAGGGCACATTAAAATATAATCTCAAAGCTAACTGTAGTTCTTTTGTTTCTGACAGCCATGGTCACGATCAGCGTCTCTCTCTTTCTAATCACCGTCTTGGTGTGCCCGTAGCGTCGACGCGTCGCTGAGAGAGCAACCACTCGAAAGCGGACGCCACGCTGTATGCCGACACCAAGGAGAGAATAAGAAAACCGAAAGTGAAAGAGCGGGACGGGGATCGCGACGTGTGCCAAAGCACAATAAGCATCGTATGTTTTCACCGTTAGGATATAAGTAGGCAGAGCAAGTGTGGGTTTGAACAGAGAGCTAGAATTAGAGAAAAATCACTAAGTCAGTGACCATCGCAGTGATAAGAACAAACAAACAGCAGCAGCAGAGTTCAAGGACAAGTTTTTTTCTCTATCGCGAAGCAAGGATTACATCAGGTGAGCTCAATACTCAGATATCCCTTTAGCTCGAGTGCGGAAGGGACCCTTTAGCCCAATGAATAAGCAATGTTTAGAAGTTAGTTAAATATTAATAAAATCTGTACTATTACCACATAACCCGCACAGCATTATTTCTTTTGTTATAAAGTATGTCTACCCTTTCCCCTCCCTTTTCCTTAGTCACTTAACCTTTTGAGTGGAGCTGAAGGATCAGCGGACTTCGGCAGGATGAGTTATTTTGCTGCAGACGAAGTCAGTCGCTGATCTCAAGGCTCTGTCACTCATGGTGAAGAGACAACGCATCTTGGCCAAGCGGGCTTCGCTTGGCGGACAAGATCAGTCGTTGCAGCTTCACTTGGACTGTCCTCCTACCCCTTTCCCTTCCCTTTTCTCCCTTTATGTGGTCACCATTTCATCTCATAATACTCTTCAAGGTCTTCAGATCAAATAAATCTGTAGACAGGACTTTGGAGACTGAGAACTGTACCCCAGCCAGAGCTTCCTTACAGAATATCCTGTTATTGAGTTAATTTCAAGTTTTACAAAACACCTTTACGTATGAGACTTAAACTTGTATAAATTGGACCGTTGAACTAAATTGTCTCATGAGTTACTTCTTTCAATTCTTAACTGGAAAGAATAGTTTTGCCTGATGGTTTTACTAGTTTGTACTCTACAACATTGGTTCTTACTTCCCTAGTGGCCTCCTTTTCCTTACATTGAAATGAAGGATGGCCTTTTTCACCAAACTTAAAACAAGTGAAAGTTTTCATGTTAGAGTCGCTCCTCAAATGTAATGGATCACTGCACTTAAAACATTTGCGCTCACCCTTTGTTATCGAACTTTTCTCTCTACCTTGCTTGTAAAAAGATGACTCATATGTTGCTTTCTTTGATGACTTCTTAGGAACATTGGATTTTAAGTAGGTCTGTATTTGAACTTTCAGTGCACCCACTGCTCTGGCCTGATAGAATAGTGCCTAATTTGGTCCCATGTCTGGTATAGGTTCGATTAAACTATCGTCATCCAAATTGATGGACTTTGCAATTTCCATTAGCGAATACAAGAATTCATACAAATTCTCACCTTTCTTCAACTGTTGATTACATAGTTTTCTATGAACTTCTGCTGATGAAACCGTTACTTTGAATTCGTTTCTTAAAGCTTCAGGGACTCCCAACTACAAATCTCTCTCTCCCTGTCGCGACAATGCAGCTTCTTTTAACAGTGGTTTTGCATGCACAAAAAATTGTAACTGTTTGGCTAGCTCCCTAGCCCACTGTACAACATCAATCCAACGTAAACCGTAAAATTCGGAAAACGCTTCCCTTCACATCTTTTAGTGTAAACCATGATCTTTGCCCATCTGTGCCCGGAACGCGAGTAGATGCTTTTGCAGCTCAGCTATAAGACCTGTAGTCTCTAGCTCTAACTCCCTCAAGTTACTGCGCAACCTCGATCCATTTCACACAATTACATATTGCTTAGCAAGATTGGTATATTAATATATAGTTAGTATTAATCAATCAAATTTGTTATGACTAAGCAAGATTTACACACTATGTTACTGTAGGTCAAATAGAGGTAGGTTATGGTTTATTTCAGACGATTCTTAAAATTGTGCTTTCTGCAGCTCGCATTAATTTTGTCAATATTTCTGCCAAAGGTCTGGTTTCATCGTGTAAGCAAAGCAGCTCACTCTTAAGGCAATAATTAAGCAGCTCCTGCTCTATGTATCAGTTCACTCTCTTTGTACCAACTCACTCGGTCATCTTGCAAATGCTCGGTTTGCTCTCTGTAGCCACTCACTCGTTTGACGCATCTCACTCGGCTGTCTTCCACTCGATCTCTTGGTCTGTCTTCATCTGCCGTTGTCTGCTCTCTTTGTTGTTCCAATTCTTCAGTAAACACTAATTATCATCAACTTCGTGACCGCTGCCTTCTTCTCTTTTGGTCTTGTCACCGTCGTCTGCATATTTAGAATTGTCTATTACTGGCATGCTACAATTTCTTAAAAAATTATTATTGATGAACTGCAATAAGTTTAATTTTCTATGATTTATTTCACGAAAAAGTTTGATTCTGCTTCCAAAGGTCGTGTGAGTGATTTCGAAAATTCCCATATAATCGAAATAATTTGACTTTTCGGCCTCTGTAGTCCATATTCGGAATTGGAATACTTATTAAAATTTATTTATCTATCGAATGCATGGTACTCTATACTCTTACTTATGTTGAACTCCCAGACTCTATATAATAATTTATTTCTCTTTTATTTAAACCATATTTCACAAGCTACGCAGGCGTGAAATGAAACTTTTCGGGTTAACTAGAGGTAATATTTACCCCTCTTTCTATTCATATTTTTTGCTCCGCACTATATGTGGATGGCTTTCCTATTGTCGTTAATGAACGTTTACTGAAATGTTTATTTATGTATATGTATTTTTTTTTTTTTTTTTTTTTTTGGAAAGGACAGTTTTGTTTATTTTATATTACATTTTAAATATCAAGATGGCTGGAATTATAGAATAAGATCCGTCGCGAGACCTAAAGACTCTGAATGTTTCTTAGCTTTCATTCGTAAGTCCGCAATACTGGAATCTTTATTATGCATTGCAGAAAAAGCTGCTAGATTAAGTGGGTAATGATGAAGTGAAAAAAATCCAGAGGGTCTTCCGCTTCCACTTGTAATTGCCGCTGCATACTAAAAATAGAATGACTGGATAATGGTGAAATAAATACAAATTTATTACTTTTACCTGATGAGCGGCCACAGAAATAATAGCAGGATCAAAAGCTGAGAAGGCAGCTGTTGCAGCCACTGTATTCGAAAAATGTTGTACAGCTGAATGTGAGATAGTAGTTTTCGATAAATCGGCAACAATCTTGCTTGAACTTATTGTTATACTTGGAAGAGTTGTAATTGTTGAAGTTGCATCCAAGATTGGCAAAGATGTGGTGCGCATGCCGGATACATTGATGTAAGGGGCAACACGACAAGGCTCAAGTGGGGTCACAACCGGTGGACTACGATTGCCCAACAATATACCTATAACAAAATTTTGTATAAACTTATTTAATGTATTTGTTAAATAATATTAAGTGGGTATATGCTGGCCTCATATTTTTGAAAAGCTACAAAAATTGTTGTTTTGTTTTCTCAAAAAGTTAAAAATAAGTTAAGTTCAACTTTTATATTTGGATTCTTGAAAAGATGTAATTCATTGCAATGGCTGAGGAAAGTTGCATAAATCGATGGTAAATATTTCGGACGTAATATACCAAAAGATTAGAAAGCCTTTGTCTGCCTGTGTGCATGGTATAAAAAATGACATGGACAAACACAATGGTTATTCACAAATTTCGAGTCCTACAAATCAAACTCTATTATTATTAGATAATAAGGTTTTTTTGTTGGTTTTCTTTAAAACTTTTTATAGTTCAATCGCAGCACCTAACAATTGTTTACTGGTGGCAAAAAGAAATTGCAATTAAATTCAAAACATGGGATAATGATTTTAAATATAGCAAAATATTGTATAAGTCGATGCTAAATCTTTCGGCCGTAATATACAAAAAAAAAATGCAAATATTTTAAAGGACTGTAAGATAAATGTCCAAGATTGTATGGATTTTTACATATTTATATGGGACACAAATATGTCTTTTGCTTTTGAGCTCAGTTTATTCAATGAATCTTAATTCTATAACAATTGTTAACTATAGCTAAGACCGCGTAGCTGCGCTGCCAGTGACGCCGGCAGAGGAGCGGTATGCTTTTGTATAACCATATGAAGTATAAATGTTTACATAAAAGTGAGGATGTATCATATTGCATATTGGTCCAGAGCGGCTGCGCGTGTTATATTTGCCTACTCAGCAATGTCTAGCACTTGAATGTTGCGCACATAAATATTGTAACAAAGTGCCACAATATGTTTGTAATATTATTAATGTGATATTTCAGAACATGCTACAGGACAACGATTTTCCTGATAATTAATAATTAGATATACGTAGATATAGACAATAGACAAGAAATTAATGAAGAACATAAGAAATTCATGTCCGACACTTACATACAATGTACCTTAATTTTCCGAAAGACTCTCACAATCTACATATTGGAATAAATATGAATTAAAGTGAAGTTAGTCGTCTCGCCGTCTTCGGTTTAACCTGCACCAAGTGAAAGAAATATTTTTATACAAATGTATTATTAAATTCATTCGTTTCAACTCTGTCCTCATGGACTAACTAGTAAAACACGTGCATATGAATAATTTAAATATTATATAATACGGTATTTATTTTCGGAAACAATAAGTAAAATTAACGATGGCAAACGATTTATTTTCTTCCTCGCAGCTAGTGCGTCCGTCTTGGTTTAGCGTCACCGAAAGTAGTGATGGCAAAATCAATCATATGATACACAATAATCGATTATTTTGTTTCAATTTGCGATTAAATATAATCGACTAATGACATTTAATTAATCTATTCAATAATCGATTATTCGATTATGGCACAGTGGTTTATAGTTACAATAAACTTACTTATATTAAATTTCACGACAATAGCTTTAAAAGTAACGAAGTTATTGAGAAAAGTCACTGTTCGTGACTTTGCCGTTTGTATGGGAGCTATATGATATAGTCACCCGATCTTGATCAACTTTGGCACAATTATTTATAAGAACATAAAACTGACCAACACCAACTTTTATGACAATTGCTGATAAAATAACGAAGTTATTGAGAAAAGTCACTGTTCGTGACTTTGACGTTTGTATGGGAGCTATATGATATAGTGATATAGTGGTATACAAGCCTACGTGCAAATTTTCAGCTCTGTAGCTCTTACGGTCTAGGAGGAGTTCGCATCGATCCAGACGGACGGACGGACGGACGGACATGGTTATTTGAACTCGTCTCGTCGTGCTGATCAAGAATATATATACTTTATATGGTCAGAGATGCTTCTATGCGTTGCACACTTCTGACCAAAATTAATATACCCTTTTTGCAAGGGTATAAAAATGTAAAAATCATAAAAAAGTAAAACTATGAAAATAATCGTTAAAATAATCGATTATTTTCATTTTTTGCGATTAATCGCGATTAATAATCGCAAGGAAAAAATTAATCATATGATACAATAATCGATTAAATAATTTTTTTTGCCATCCCTAACCGGAAGAAAAGAAAGCAAACTCTTAGTGCGGCGCTAGGCCGCATACCGATATTTTCCATAGGCGACTTAATACTAACAATCGATACTTAAAATACTAACAATCGATACTTAGAAAAACTGACCGCGATATATGTGCATATAGCTAAAATTAATCAAACAGAATGTAAAAAAATTACATCTTACAACTCGGCCGTCCTGACAAGGGATCGACCTCGATTCCAGTGGCTAACAAGGGGGTAAACAACAACATCAAATGGCCAGCGTTGCCCTTGTTCGGATATCAGAAGCGCAGTCTTTATCAGGGGTTAAGACGGCAGTTGGGCGGAACTTCAGATTGACTTAGAAAACTCTCCGGGCAGTTATAAATGTTCAGGTTAAATTTCACATCATCAGCAGTGGCGGCAGTGGTGGCGGCGGGAGTTGCAGCAACTCATGCCGTCCTCGCAGCGTCGTCAGTTACTCGTCCAGACTGGAGGAGGCAGAAGCAGCAGGCGTGATGACTGTGGCAGAAGACGGCATGTCCTCCCATTGGTCAGCGGCCAAGGGAACATCAGAGTCAGTAGGATGCGGCAAGCGAGGCAGCAGTATGCATTGTGGCATGCAAAGCATCGAGCAGGGCAGCAGGCGTCATCGTCAGATGAAGAGCAGGAGTCATAACAGAGGTACCAGTGGCGCGAATCGCGGCCGACTGTACAGCGGGCCGGGCAGCGGCAAGCTCGGTAGCAGCAGCCGAGACAGCAGAGGGTACTGCAGAGGCGGACACAGCGGCGGCGGGCACAGCAGCGGCGGGCACAGCGGCAACAGGTACTGCAGCAGCGGCCACAGCAGCGGGCACGTCAGCGGCGGCAGGCACAGCCGGTACTGCAGCGGCAGGCACAGCAGTGGGCACGTCAGCAGCGGGTAAAGCAGCGGCGGGCACTATGGCAACCGGTACTGCAGCGGCAGGCATAGCAGTGGGCACGCCAGCAGCGGGTACAGTAGCGGCGGCACATTGGCAGCAGGTACTGCAGCGGAGGGCACAGCAGCAACAGGTACTGCAGCGGATACGGCAATGGGGTCAGTGGCAGCGGCGAGCGTGGAGTCGGCCACCTTAGACGCGGAGCGTGTGGCCTGCCGTGTTCCGAAATATGTATCCTTTCGGGTAGTCATCCCACTTCTGAGCTATAATACGCTAATTATTATCTGAAACGACAAGTAAAATTAATGATGGCAAACGATTTATGTTCTTCCTCGCAGCTAGTGCGTCCGTCTTGGTTTAGCGTCACCGAAAGAAGAGAAAGCAAATTCTCAGTGCGGCGCTAGGCCGCATACCGATATTTTCCATAGGCGACTTAATCCTAACAATCGATACTTAAAATACTAACAATCGATACATAAAATACTAACAATCGATACTTAGAAATACTGACCGCGATATATGTGCAGATAGCTAAAATTAATCGAACAGAACGTAAATAAATGGCATCTTACAATTTGTACGATTTTAATAAATAAAACTAATAACATAACGTAATATATGCACATACTAAACCAACACGATTTTTTCTCTGTTTTGTTGTTGTTTTTATAGTTTTAGAAAATCAGTTTTTTTTTCTTAATTTGCGCTTGCTAAAGTGGGCATTGCATGGATCACTGTAGCTTTAATAGTCTTAATCTAAGTTGAAACATCGGTGTGTATGTTCATCGATGGTTTCAATGTTAATAATCGATTGTGTTTCAAAACATCGGGCTAAAACCTTGATCGAAGTATGTCTGATGTTTTTCTGAATTAATAAAGTTCACTGATTTCTAGTAATTAAAAGTTCTCATAATAAAATACTTAAAATTAATCTTTAATAAACAAAGTATTAAAAAAATATATAGAAACCCGCTGGTATCTTTTCGTAATGTAAGCCTTATTTTTAAAAACTATTTAACAAAAATAATATTTCCATTTGAGCTTATTCAATTTATTTTATCTGTTAACATTTTGCGAGTGGCTGAAAAACCAAATGAAACCGATGTTTTTGAGAAACACCGCCAAAAGAACATCGATGTTCGATGCACCGACGTTTTTACATCACTACTATAAATCATGTCATCACACAAATAACCCAAAAAACTGCACTCATGACACACTGTTACAATAGTAGGCACTATCCTAACTTGGAGGACACGAAGATGATAGCAGAAGAATGGAGGTACAAAAAAGGATTCACCATAGAAATTTTGCACATAAGAACTATAAAACTGACATTGAAAAAATAATTAGTCCCTAGGTCCACGTCATGCGGTTCAGACGTCTTAGTTTATGTAGATTTCTTTTTGTGCTATGTGTTGTAAGTTTCATTGTTTTTTGTGCTATTCGTTGTATGGTTTACTGTAAACGAAATTGTTTTATTATAATTGACATAAAGACGGCTATCGGATGCGAGTTGAAATGTATTGGAAAAATAAAGAAAGAAACTTTTGAGTTTATCCTTAAAAATTATCTACTTAGAAGATTTTGAAATTCACCTAGAGCCTGTTATTAAACCCTAAAAATCACTCAATAAAATTCACTTATATTTTTAGTTACGAGAGCATTCAAAACATTTTTTTTTTGTATATGATGGCTCAGGTAAGGATAGTAGCGGAGTGTTACTCAATGATCGTCTTCACATTGGGCCACCCATTCAACGGGAGCTATTTGGTATCTGCCTTCGATTTAGAAAACATTGTTATATTTTTCGTTCAGATATAGAAAAGATGTTCCGCAAAATAGAGTTTGCTCCTCATCACACTATCTATCAACTATCATCGGATCGTCTGACGCACAATGGACCCTATATAGCGTTATCGATTGCGTAATGTCACTTACAGATTGGCGTCTTCACCTTTCTTGGCTGTACAGGTTTTGAAACTATTGGCCATAGACTATGAAGCGAAATATCTACTATGCGTACGTGGACGACATTTCGACTGGATGGATTAAAACAGCAATTGATTTTTTTTATTAGATGAAGAAAATTTCAAGATGAGGAAATGGAGTTCGAGTAGCTGGAGTTTCTTGAAGTCGATACCATAAGAAGATTGTTTACATGGACATGTGTCGATCGAGGACAACATTAAAATACTGGGCATTCCTTGGAATCCTGGTCGAGATGAGTTATTGATTAATACACCTATGATTGCAACCAACCATGCGCCTAGCAAACGGGCGCTATTATCGGATCTGTTAAAAATCTTTGCACCTACCACTTTGTTATTAAAGCTATTACTTCAAGAATGCTGGTTCAGCGCTCTTAGCTGGGATGATCCAAAAACGGTAATTCTTCGTTAGCGTTGGTAAGCAATCATAAATGAATTACACATTATCTCACTAGTAAATCTCACGGTACATAGCCGCTTCATCGCCACACATTGAACTTTGCGGTTTCGCGGATACATCCCCTCAAGCCTTTAGCGCTGTCATTTATAGTTGCGTTCTTACATCTTAAACCTACCTCTATTCCCCGTCTTGTACTCATCGCCACTTTTTACTTAGCCGATTACTTAAACTTGTAACAGAGCCTAACTATACCAATTTCCAGCTCCCATTGCTGGACTGACTCGGTTATCATCGCCACCCCGTCGTTGGAATACCTATGTTTGTCATATAGTTGCTGAAATTCTTGAGGACTACCCACGTAGTTGCTGGAACGATGTTGTGTCTCAAAAGAATCCTGCTGACTGCTCACGAGGGCTAAGTCCATCTCAGCTGTTGAATCATTAATTATGGTGGAAAGGACACTCATGGATTACCAAAACCACAATCGGAATGGCTATTATCTAAACCACAAGGCTAAAGCTTTACTGACATGACGACTGAGGAATGACGCCAGCCAATGTATGTGATTCATGAATGCTTGAGGAGAGCATTCACGAGTTATCGTAAAGGTGCACTTTGCGATAAAACATTCCTTACATCTGTTGAGCGACAATCCGCACGATGCCTACTTCTGCAACATGTACAAGAAAGAAATTTTACAATTACTGTGAGAAGCTTAATAAACTAGAGCTGTTATCATTTGCTTTTTTTAAGTCTCGATTGATTCGGTACATCCCATTCTTCGACGAGAAGGTAATTATACTAGTCGGAGGCCGAGTCGAAAGGTCATCCCTAAATAACAAAGTGAAACATCACATTCTACTGCCCAAGGACTAACCGACCAGCTTATTATTAGTTCGACACATTCAGAAAACAAATCTTCATACTGGAGTAGATGCCACATTTACTATTCTTCGGCAGCAATATTGGATTTTGGCTGCATGTAATCTGTTTCGCCGAGTGGTTTTTCAATGCAAGCCCTGCTTCTTGGAGCGACGAGCCACCCGTACTCAGCTAATGGGTGATTTGCTCATACCTAAATATCAAGCAATAAAAATCAAACCAACAAATAAATAAAAAATTTAAATAATCTTACATTTTACCGGTGTAGCTAACTCTAGCGCTCTTGCGTACAAATTGTTGTTGCATGTGTTCAATTCAACTCGCTCCCTTGTTCTTTCCTATTTCTATTTGATTGTGCTCTGGTCTTTTGCCTACCCGCGACAGAGTGATACGTGTTTTTGTTTTTGTGTTTTGTCATTAGTGTGTTCTTGTGCATTCTTTTTACTCTTCAGATGTGAAGGCTTAATCTGTACATTAACCCTTGTGTCAGAACTGGTCAGTATATTATTATTATTTGTTTCCTTTAAAATTTTATTTATTCCTTCTTTAAATTAAATTAAATTTTTAAATATTTTATAAAATGGTTGTCTGCTCTAGAAATAATTGTATAATTGACACTAATGCGGTTGACTCCCATGATTATACTCTTTGTTGGCTGTGTGACAATGCGGTTCACGTTAAGTGTGCAGATTACAAAGGTAGAATCAAGGAGTCTAATGCTTGTTATGATCCGATTATTTTATTATCTGCGATCCATCGTCGATTACCGGCTAGCTTGGATGACTCAGGAATGGACCCGACCTCGATGGATGGATTAATCGGGTGACAAAAAAATCATACATAAAATACGTTACACTTGGACTGGGAGTCGGATTTTGGAACTAATGATCAGCTGGAATGTTTGCTAGGATCTACCCACCCTACCTTGGGCCCCGTACTCCTGGGTAGCCCCCATGTTTTCTGGACTAAACTAATAAAGAATAAAAAAAACCTGGAGCACCCGGATCTGGCTGTCCGCTGGCTCCTGTGGGTTTCCGTTGTGGGTCTCGCTGGTAATTCTTGTAGATGCTCAAGGATTTGTAGATTCCCCGTCTCGGCACACGCACTGACTATCTCCTTTACACGTGCCCTTTCGAACTCCTCTTCTTGTCTTTTTCTTTTCTTTTCCTGGTCCTCTTCCTTTTTTTTCCAAAAAAAGACTCATCTCCTCTGCTCTCTTAGATTGCCTCAAAAAAATTTAAATTTGTTTCCGGAACCGAAACCGCTCCCAAAACTAGCTCGGTTCTGTTTTTTTTTTCCCGCCAAATTACCAGGTAATTTTCTAGCTAACGAGCCAGCACCATCGATAACCGCTTTGATAATTTGTTTATTTGGCCCATAACATGCTAAAAGTGATGGCTTAAAATATGGATGTGAAGCTTGCCGGGTGGTCGAGAATGAGATGCGTTAATGAGGCGGACTAAAGATAGTTTCGACACTTTGAGGGCTGGTTTTAACAAACTCCCAGCAGAGTTTACTACGGTGGGGACTCAATTCAGAAGATTAACGCTTTTAATGAGTCTCCAAAACGTAAAAAGACCAGTCTTTGGGGTGTGTCTCTATCTGTAGATCCGCCAGCGTCTCTTATCGTCCCAGAGCGGTCTCAAGCACCGTCTACTCCCAATTTTCAGCAATTGATTTCGCTTAAGAGATGAATCTACCACATTGCTGTCCTCTATGTCACATGACTTTATTGATGGCCTTCTAGGCTTATCTTTATCCCAAGTCAATTCTGTCTTAAATTCTAATGGAAATTCGTTAGATCTTATTTTTGTATTGGATTATTCTTATTGTGATATTTCTAGGATCGAAACAGTTGCTTTCACCATTACTTGGTTCAAATGAGTTACCTCAAACTAGGTGCTGTTGTAAGACTGACTTTTCCAGCCTTAATAATTGGTCTTATCTGTACAATTGTAGAGATATGAACTCAACTGTTCATTTTTTTTTATGATACTCTGAATTCACTCTTTGATATTTGTGTGCCTCTTGGTAGGCTGGAGCGGCTTAACAAACATCCCTGGTTCTCTCGACAGTTATCCAATTTGAAAAATGTGAAGACTCGGTATTATAAGAAGTTTCAAAAAAACACGTGGTTCATCAGATTACGCTCTGTATACAGTCACTCGTTCAAAATTCATCTGCTTAACACATAATGCTATAAGAATTATCTTCAGCGGTGTAAGCTTCAGTTTTCTTCTGACCCTAAACAATTTTATAATTTAGTTAATTCTAAACGTAAAACCTCTGTGCACCCATATTTTTTGTCAATTCAAAATAAAAAAGCGAGCACTGATCAGGCAATTGCCGATATGTTTGCATGTTTTTTCAAAACAACTTATTCCCCAAGCACTCATCCGCTTGGTGCTTTTCAAGCTGAGGTCAAGGTGGACGACGTCCAGACAGTCCAAAAAATTGTTGTTGTCGCAAACGAAGATTTGCCGTATGATGTTGTACTCTGCTATGACATAATGGAAAATTTCTTCTTTATATATTATATATATATAGAACTTCAGAGGATAATCAGTTAAGTATTTTTAATGTAACAGAAATCGATTCTTATATAAATGTACACTCAGATTTCAAAAATGATGTGCGAGAAATTATCAAAAACTACAAGTCTGTTGAATACCCAGCCGTTGAAGAGAGAACCCAGAGTGTTGCAGGGCTAGTAGCAGAATCAACTGATGCAGCAGTTAGTATACAGATTGTCTCAGATGGTATTATCTTGCCGTTTCGCCAAGCATCAAGTCGTTAACCGGCTATTGAAGCTGCAGCAGTAGAGCAACAAATCGAAGAATGGCTCAATTCTGGAATCGTTCGGCGATCGTCATCCAATTTTGCAGTCGAGTCGTTGTGGTGAAAAAGAAATTGACGATAATTGACGATGTCCTAGAGAAGCTGCAGGCCGCAAAGTTTTTTACAGTCATGGACTTAAGGAGAATGGATTTTTTTAAACAAATTCAACAAGGCTCCTTATGGATTCTGTAATGCACCTGCTTTCGAGAAAATTATAACTTCTTAATTGCAACATTTTTGCAGCTCTATTATTTTGCCATTCCAACATGGGTTTGTAAAAATGTAGATCTACAACCCCTAACCTTTTAGAATTAACATCTATAATTATCAAGGGGTTCAAAAATGCTAGACAAACTGATGTCATATACACTGACTTCAGCAATGCCTTTGATTCTGTTAATCATACTTTATTACTTTCTAAACTGAAAGACATTGGGCTTCCACCTCTTTTCATTTCTTCAAATAGAAAACAGAAGGTACTTTTTAAGTCTTCTTTTTCCGAGTTTATTCCTGTGACTTCTGGTGTACCTCAAGGTAGTCATCCTGGCCCTCTGCTTTTCACATTATTCATTAACGATCTTCCATCAGTCATTGTTCATTCGCGTGTGCTTATGTATGCTGACGATGTTAAGCTTTGTCTTACGTATAATGATACAGATTCATTTAGTCGGCTACAAGCTGATCTTAAATGATTTCAATCCTGGTGCCAGTTTAATCTACTAAATCTTAACACTACCAAATGTAAGGTTATGACTTTTTTCGTAACTCTCCTTAAAATAAGTGTCCAGTTATTTTCTAAGTAATAGTCTATTAGAATGTCTAAATAATATGAATGATTTGGGCGTAATTATGGACCATAAGTTAAATTTGAACACCCATATTTCTACCACGGTCGCAAAGGCCATGATTGTCCTGGGTTTCATTAAAAGATGGTCAAAAGAATTTGACGACCCCTATACAACTTCTTTTTTCTTCGCTTGTGCGTCCTATTTTAGAGTATGGATCTTGCATTTGGTCACCTTAATATGAGTCGCACCAGATTAGACTTGAATCTGTTCAAAAGCAGTTGTTGCTATTTGCTCTATAATGTCAATTTGCCTTCGTATTCTAGTAGACTTCTATTGATGAACCTTCTTTCCTTAACTAACTGTAGAATTATGCTTGGTGTTATTTTTATGCACAAGCTCCTAATTGGTGATATCGACTCGCCTGAGTTATTAGCTCAGGTAAATCTATCGGTATCATGTAGACGGTGTCGTAGGGGCCACTTGAACGAACTGCTCATAGTATCGTCAACGTCCGCTAAAGTAGTTGGCCGTGAAAGTTGTTCAATAGCTAACGACCTATAGATAGAAAACACTGAAAGCGATAGAATGGGAGCGAAATTCAAATGGGCTGAGTCCTAAGGCACTAGCTAGAGATTAAAAAAAAAAAAAAAAAAAAAAAAAAAATGGAAATATGCTTTGCCCTTTGAACCGACACGGAATTGGAACGGAATCTCTAATGATCGGATATGGAATAAAAAGACGCGGAACACAAATTTTTAATAATTAAATTAATTAAATATTTTTCGACTTTTCCCTCCACGTGACCCTTTAGCATATATACCCCACAAAGTGCCTGCCAACCTAGAGTATACAGCATAGCTACTTTTAATCATTTGTTTTGTGCCGGTCTTTTGGCACATGAGCTTGCAGCTGTGGCTGTATACAGCAGTTAAGCGGGACTTATGTATGCACGTATATAGGCCACTGGATTTAGGAAGAAATTTTTTTTGGAAAAAATATATATATTTGTGTGCGAAACTAAAAATTTTGTGGAAGATTTATTTGTATATGGATATGAAAATGTAAAACTTTATATCCAAAATAAATCATTTATATATATTTTTTCCGATGTGTATGGCTGATATGCCCCAACTTTATAGGGTTACGCGGGACAAAAGATATGTCTAAGTATGGCCTTTATATGTGAAAGGGTGGTTCACTATTTTTGTTTTTTTTTTTTATTTTTTAAATTTTTATTAACTTGGATTGCAAACTTTTCTCTTTGTTGGATCCACTTTTTACTTAGCGCACACACGTTTCACAGGACTGTATTTGCAATTTTTTTTTTTTTTTTTGGATTTAGCACTGGATAAATTTTTGTAACTTATATTGTTGTTCCATTCACACACTCTGCTTGCATATGGGAGATCACTTTGAATTTTGTAGATTTGTTTAAATACATACATATGTGTTAGCTTTTGGAAATTGCTAGAAAAAAATCTTGAAGTAGACACAAATATATGTATTAAAAATTTGGACCAAATGTTCTCACTTAAATTCAGGAATTATGCGCGATTAGAAAAATCAAGTTGAAGGCATGTACATGTACTGTAATGACTGGGTTCCACTTGGTTTGTAATTTTGGAAGAACAAACGCGTCAGCTCAGTTTGGTGGTAATACTTAGATTGCTTTTTATTCCAATAATATTCTTTGACTTAACCTATTGTTACATAGATATTCTTATGCTGCCACTTAAGCGACAGCTACAAAAGAGAGAGAAAGTGTCAGTACATACATACATATTATTTGGGGCACTTGCATCAAAATGCATGGTCAGCGTTCACACGCTGGCTTGGCCCTAGCTCATGTTACGCCTGTGCATTGCTGCTCATATGAATATATGTATGTACATACATATATGCTGTATATTGATGTGAGTATGTTTATGTGAATATATTAATGTACACATAAACATACTCAAGTGGAGTCTTATGTTTTATTGCGTACATATTTGATTGTTTATACTTGCAACAAAGTGTTACAAGTTGAGCTCTTTGTGTTAAATGATTTTTTGGTATGGATATACTACACCTCCCCTTTTTAGAAAATAACGTAATATAATGGAGTTATTTGTTAATTACTAATAATGATAATAAATGATTGATTAATAGTAATGTATGTATGTTTGTTAGGAAAATTGTTTTATTTGTGTCTGGCCAGACAAATTTTCTTTCTCTAAAAAGAATTTTTTTTTCTTTTTTTATGTATTTTTAATAAAATTAAGTAGTTGAATCCATAAAAGAAATTTATATTTTTCTTTTCGTTTTTTTTTTTTTATTTTATTTTTTTTTTTTAATTATTTTTCCAAATTTTTAACCTGTCCTTATGTACTGTTTGTATCTTATTTTTATTATTCCTAATTTTTATGTTGTTGTTTTTAGATATTTCTACAACTTCGAATGGTCCTATATAGGCTGAGTCAAGCTTATGACCAGCTTCGTTTTTTAAGAAAACCTTATCTCCTATTTCTATTTTTAGATCTGCTGACTTATTGTCATAAAAATTTTTCTGGTTTTCCTTACGTTTCTCTAACATCATTCTAGCTCTACTGTATGCTAGTTCTAATCTAAACTTAACTTCTTTACCATATAATGGTTCTATTCTATTTATGCTATTAAAATGTGTTGGTAGATTATTTTGTTTACCAAATACAAGATCATATGGACAACATTTGTGTGTTACTGACGGGGTTGTGTTAAAACAATACACAAAATATTGTAACCTTTTTGGCATTCTTCAGACCAAACAAATTCTACGTTTTTCTTACACAGTTGTGTTATCGGACGTGCATGTTCTGCGAAGTTTTTGAAAAAGCGTCTGTAAAAGTTGCAAAAGGCTACGAATCTTCTAGCACCATCAGCATCTGTTGGTACTAGATATTTTTCAATGACGTCATACTTGGTGTCATCTGGCAATATTCCTTTGTCGGTACACTTGTGACCCAAGAATGTCACTTCGTGCATGAAGAAAGAACATTTCTCTGGATGCAGCTTTAGGTTGTGTTTTCTGCATATATCAAAAATATCCTTTAGGTTTTTAAGCATGTGTTTCTCAGAACAGCCGATGACTATTAAGTCATCCATGTAAAGGAATGCTTGTGACGGATTTAATCCAGAGAAAGCAATTGTCATCATTCTTTGAAAGGAATTTGGTGCAATTTTTAGACCATACGGTAGTATAGTAAACTGATAAGATCCATTGCTAGTGGAAAATGGCGTAATGCTTCGCGATTTATCCTTTAGTTCTATTTGGTGAAAACCGGACATTAAATCTAGACATGAAAAATATTTGGCTCTGCCTAGTTGATCAAGAATATCGTCTATTCTTGGTAATGGGAATTTATCGGACAACAGTTTTTTGTTTATTTGACGACAGTCTATTACTTATCGCCATCGTTTCTTTTCTGATCCTGGTAAACCCTTTTTCGGTACCAGTAGTAACGGACTATTATACTCGGACACTGATGGTTCAACTATTTTATCTTTAATGAGTTTATCGACTTGTCTAGTTATTTCTTCTTTATGCATGTGTGGTATTCTGTAATTTTTTGTGTATACTGGCTGGTTGTCATTCAATCAGAGTTCTTGTTTATAAAAGTTGTTCGTAGTAATTGGTTCGTTTTCTAAACCAAATACATCTGTATACTCGGTGCAGAGCCTTTCAAGTACGTTTTTGAACATAGGTGGGAAGTTCGGCTTTAGTTTTTGTATTACTGATTGACTTCTTTGGTCATCAGTTGTCTGTACAATTTCGTAATTCTTTAATGATTCATATTTTATGCTTTTTAAATTTAAAATTTTTACTCTTTTTGTTGTGTTTAAAATTCGGACAAATGTTTTGGTCGGGCTTGAGATCGAATTTCCAATAAATATTCCATTTTCAACCTCTTGATTTAAAACGACGATATTTGAGTTTTCATTTGGAATGAATTCATTTTGTCTTAGTTCTATAAGGGTTAGACCTTGGGAAGTAATTGAACCTTCGCCAATTCCTGATATTTCAATTGTATTTGAAGTATCTGTATGTTCAAAAGAATCTGTTTTTTCTTTTGTTATTGATACGTCTGCACCTGTATCTAACAAGAAGGTATATGTGTTGTGTGTATTTTCGTTTTTAATTTTGATGAAAATACTTAGGCTAAGATTGAATGTGTATACATTTATAGTTTCTTCTGAATATCTGCAGGGATCTATTGGCTTTCCGAATTACTTTGAGTAAGTCGTACATTACCATTTCCGTTGTTAGAATTACGTCGGTTGGAATTACCTCGGTTCGAGCTGTTTCGGTTGGAATTATTTCTTCCTCGGTTGTTGTACCGTGAGTTACCACGATATCCACCGGTATTATTATTCCTATAACCGTTATTTTGGTAATCACCTCTACCTCGGTAATTATTTTGTCCATTTCTATTGTATTGACGGTAGTGCATGACAGGGTTTGCCTGTCCTGTTTCTGCTGTACTACTGTCTACGAACTTTGTTGTTAGTTCGTTCATGTCACGGAAAATACCTGCTTTTAGTACGTTACCTACTTGATTGTTTATGCAGTTCTTTGTTATTGCCTCTGTAGGGACTGAAAGTGTATACTTTTTAGCTATTTCGACAGATGTGCCGTCGTGTATAAAGGCACCTTCCAGAGATTCAGTAAGCTTTTCAATTTCTTGGGCATACTGACTTGCTGTTTTGTTTCTCTGGGATAGGTTTTTGATTTTGCCGTTATTGACGCTACTGATTCTGTTTTTACATTTGATGCAATACTGTTAATAATCTCTTCTATTGTCTGTTCAGAGGTTATCAAATTTCTTGTATGACCTTTTAGTTTTGTTATATGAGACACACTGCTGTTTCCTCATGGTCGCCTTTTAGTGAATTTATCAAATTCAATGCGTCCATGAAGCTCTGAAGATTTTTTCTTCTGCCATCGAACTGTGGGATAAGGCTTGAGGCCATCTTTAAATAATCAGCGACTGTTTGAGTCATTTTTGTATTTCTTGGCAAAATGGCTGGTTTATTAAGAGTTATTTTTGTTTGTTCTAAACTCGCTGACAATTCTTCTTGATCCGTCTCTTCTTCAGCCGTTAACTGGGTTTTTTCTTCCTGTGACATTGAAATATCCGAATCAACTGTTTGTTTATATTCAATAATATATATTTTTAATACGGGTTTTGCCTTTTGTTTGCAGTCATTATAGAATGCATTTGCGGCTGTTTTTCGTCCCGAAGTTAGCATACTATAGTATGCTATGAATACCGCTCTAATATTTTCTAGGCTCTCTATTATTATTTTCGAGTGTTTTTCTATTGTACTTTGGGATGTTTCCCTGTTCTGCGAGAGGCACTTACACGATTTATTTAATTCTTGCGCCTGTATTCTAGCTTGTCCTATTATGTTATCCCAATTAACCATATTTTATTGAAAAATTTACTCATTCTTTTTTTTTTTTTTTTTTTATTTCCCTGAGAGATCAATTGTTTCTATGGGTTGTTCGAATAGTTTATGCACCCATGTGGGTAGAATTCTGTTTTTAGAGCGAAGCTCTCTTAGGCGCGTTGGGGTAGGAAATTTTTTTTAAAAAACGTCAGATCTGCAGCGCGTCAGCCGAACACGTTCGGCACCTCTGCGTGTAAGCCGAACGGCTCTTAGCATTTCGAGAGAGAACACACATGAAAAAATTGATCGCTGCTTTGTTTTTCTATCTTTTTCTTGCATCAGATTATCGGCTGCGTTCGTTTTCTTGATTTGATATAGAATTTGATGAATTTTCATTTTTTGCAGTGGAAAGCAACATACGCACACAAGCAAGTGCACACATACATCTACACTTTTTAAGCGCTCTCCTTGTGCCGGGCCGTGGAATAGTCTATCTTAATCAGGGCCCGGCACAAAGAGAGCACTAAAAAGATGTAGTTGTATGTGTGCGCTTTCTTGTGTGCGTAAGTTGCTTTACACTGCGCAAATTGCATGTGACGAAAGCAAGAAAAATGTAAAATGCGATGGAAAACCAATAATTTTGAACTCATATTTTTTTTTTAAACTCAACTATTTCATTAACTTCTATATTATTTGGATAACTTTTTATCCGAAGGAGAAAATTCTATTCCACTACTTAGTGGCAGCATCAAGTCAGTTTTCATGACCTGTAATTCCTCCCTAATTTCTTCTGGAATTGATTCAGATTCTGCTTCTATGGGGTTATTAAACTGCAATGAGCCAATTGATTTGTTTAAAATCAGAACATTTTTCCGCTATTTCAGAGGAAAGGGTATTAACTGCCTCTGCGTACTCCTGAATTCGGGAAGGGTTGGGGTACAATGCAACAATTTCTGCAGTTTGCTGAAGGCTGGACAGGTCATTGTTTTTCATTTGAATTTGTAGACCATTAATTTTGCGATTAAATTTATTGATTGCTGCAATTAAATCGGAGGGAAGTTTGTTGCGGCCTTGAAGCTGAAGATTTAATTGATTAATGAAAAGGACTATGTCAGTTAGAAACGCCAAGTCTAAAATAAATAATGGATTTTGTAGAGAAGCTAACAAATCTTTATCTTTTTCTAAATTTTCGCTTCCTAAGAAAGAAATAACTTCATTACGAAGACTGTATAGTATGTCTAAACTTTGGCCTCGGCTCAGCCACCTAACATCAGTAAAAAGGCAAAGATCCTCGTACTCAGCGCCGAATTCTGAGAGAAAGGATTTAAACTTTCTATGGGTTAGCGAATTTTGACCACCTTTAATGCGATAATAATTTTAATTGCTACACCCATTGCATCCACAACTTGAAAAATTTTTGCAAACAATGCTTGCTGATGGATGAAACAATGGAAAAATGGTTTTTCTCCTATTTTTCTTTTGACATGGCCAAGAAATCCTTCATTCTTTCCTTTCATGGTGGCGGCACCATCAGTGCAAATTGAGGACATTTTATATGATAATTGGAATGAAAGTACATGCTTCTCAAAGGCATCAAACGTACTTTTTCCATTTACATGACTGTGAAAAGAATGTAAGTTTAGAAATTCATCAAAAAACCATTTGACTAATATTTCTAATATCTATGCTTTGATCCAAACAAATCGAAAAGAAGGCACAGTCCTCTATTCGTCTTTTAGTTTCTGATTATAAGTATTGGCCTATTTCCTCGGTCCTGCGAGTTATAGTTCGACTCGATAAAGGAGTATCGTTTATTAAACTATAAACGGGGCATTTGTGCCGCCACATGCAGGATGGAGGACGGTACTGAACTAGTTATAGTAGTCCTTTACATATCGCCGGGTAATAGACTTGAGGACATAATTTTGTTCATCCACCGAACACTTCTGGAGTATACTGAGGAAGGTTCTCGTCTACTTGGACAAAATTTTCATAAACTCCCACTGATTTTGGCTGGAGACTTCAATGTCAATTTTGCAGATGAAAAGTCTGCGCCGCTGAAAACTTTTCTTTTCGAAGAATTAAATTTAACAATGAGCAGTAATCCTGCAGAATCTACAACAAGATATAACACAACCATAGATGCTGTTTTTTCACGTCTTCTAACCCACATCCAATCACAAACATACATTTCATATTTCAGTTAACATAAACCAATCATTTCCGTGATAGAGTATGGGAACAATTAGGTTCAACGAAAATATTCGGGAAAATATTTAAACGCGCCAAATTTAAACGAAGATAAATAATAAAAGCTTTGTAATACTGCGGTGAGCTGAAATATATTATATTTTATCAGAATTATCAGAAAAATACCATTGCTTTCATTTGTTGTTCATGTTCATTCATTTCTGCTATTGTATATGACTGTAATTCATCGTTTACTCGACGAATTCCTAGAGAGCTTCGCTCTACCCGGGTGTCCTGTGACACCTCGCTTTAGGCGGTTGTAGGCTTCTACTATGGATCTTTCTATCAAGTGAGTTATCCCTGGTTTAAATTTTCTATTATTCACAATCCAGTATTTGATTTCTTTATATTTTGGATTGGTTTCACCTCTGTTAAAGAGGAAGTCTAAGAATGGAACGTATTTGTTCAAATATCTAAGTTTTACTCGACCCATTTTTATACTGTATTTAGGCCATCTGCTCTACTCTGATATTTTTTCTTAATTATTTTATTATGCATTGCGTATAGTTTCAAAGCCAGATTTAAGGCTACTAATATTAGGATAGCTAACAACAATATCCCTATTTCGTCTAAATTTTCCTTGTGATCTACTATTTTAACGCAGTTAACGACATTAGCCGTTGGGTGGACTATTTTGGATTCTTGAGATCCCATCTTTCTAGCAAAAATATTTTCTTTTCTTGGTCGTTTAGACCTGTTTTCTATTTCTTTGATAGTGAGAGAAAAAATAATTCTTTTTTGGATTCAATTGTTACATAAAAATTTTCTTCTTTAATGTGATTTTAAAAACTTTAAAAGAAAAAAAAATTATCTCAACTGTGTTTCGCACAGTGAGCCAGAGACGTGGAAAAATTATAGGGTATGTGGTTGGCTCACAATTCAGATATACATGTCATTTGATATTTAGAAATTATATATATATATATATTTTTTTTTTTAAATTCTCCAACCACATTGTTAGTAAAAGCCTATCAAGGAGTTAGTAATTCGCAAGTTGCACTTTCGTGTTTCAACTTGCTTATAGAGGCTTATATTTAAATTATTAAATAAGGCAAGTTAAGGCTTGGCGAAGTTCTGCCTCTTCTGCTGGAGTAGCTTGCAAACTTGTCCTCCTCTTTTGGTCTTCTTTGCCTTTGTAGTCTTTGTGTTGCGGGTCCGGTACTCAGCTATTGTGAGTGGGCGTGGTCCATCGTTGGGATACAGCTCTAACGCTTCTTCTAGCGTCGGTGCATCCCTTTGCTCGACAGGAGCAGATTCCGCAAAGGGAATATCTTCAGTGTTGTTCATCCGTGGTTTTGGTTATTTGGTTATTTATTTATTTATTTTTGTGTGTGTGTGTGTTTTTTTTTAAAGTCCATTAGATAAAAATGGAATGTACCTGCTGCATCTGTGTAGCAGCATACATTGGGAGCCTCCCCTTACTGGGAATTCTTCTCCAGCTAGATCGGAGTATGCGGCTCTTATTTGCACTAGAGTTAGCGAGCTTTGAGGGGAGTGGCTTTGCTCACTACGGAACACCTCAATTATTTCGTTTCTTATGCTCGGGCTTCGTCTGATAACTCTTTGAAAGTAAGTATCCAGTGTAGCCATTTCTCATTTTCGTGCCTTTTTTTTATATTTATTTTTTTTTCACACACACACATACATACACAAAAAATTTGTCCTTCGTCCTTTGTCCTTAGGTCTATTTTTGGCCTATTGTCACGGTTGCCATGTAATGACCGGGTTCCACTTGGTTTGTAATTTTGGAAGAACAAACGCGTCAGCTCAGTTTGGTGGTAATATTTAGATTGCTTTTTATTCCAACAATATTCTTTGACTTAACCTATTGTTACATAGATATTCTTATGCTGCCACTTAAGCGACAGCTACAAAAGAGAGAGAAAGTGTCAGTACATACATACATATTATTTGGGGCACTTGCATCAAAATGCATGGTCAGCGTTCACACGCTGGCTTGGCCCTAGCTCATGTTACGCCTGTGCATTGTTGCTCATATGAATATATGTATGTGCATATATGTATGTACATACATATATGAACGTGTTTAGCTGTATATTGATGTGAGTATGTTTATGTGAATATATTAATGTATACACATAAACATACTCAAGTGGAGTCTTATGTTTTATTGCGTACATATTTGATTGTTTATACTTGCAACAAAGTGTTACAAGTTGAGCTCTATGTGTTAAATAATTTTTTGGTATGGATATACTACAGTACTCATATACATATAGTTTAGAAAAAATTACTAAGCTTGAAAATTTTGAAATTCCACCGATGCTGAGGCTCGAGAGGATCTTGGTATCCGGCTCGAAGGACCAAATGATTATAGGGGGCAGGACTTCATTCGTAGTTTGGGGCAGCTAAATAAATTTCCTCTATTGTTATTTTCCTTCAAAGAATGTGTGGGCACGCAGAAATCTCTATTACACTTCTTGGTTTATTCACTTTTCTAATTGAACTAAAAACTATCTTAACTAAGAGCGGGAAATAAGCCCCGCTTGGAGAAAAGTGTGGGGAGTTCTTATTGCGTGGAGAGCGGTGGGCATGCTCGGGAGAGCGGTGGGAGGTGAAAGCTCGCCTCCCTCAGTCTTTAACTCTTGTGTTGAACTTTGGGCATAAACAGAAGGAATATATGAACAAGAAATATATAAGCTAAAGTTGGAACATTTAAATTCGACGCAAATAA
Organism: Drosophila paulistorum; assembly: GCA_018152135.1. Lineage (NCBI taxonomy): Eukaryota > Metazoa > Arthropoda > Insecta > Diptera > Drosophilidae > Drosophila > Drosophila paulistorum. The sequence continues at coordinate 14,539,368 of JAECXG010000822.1, read as the reverse complement.
ACTCAACACCTAAGGACAGAATAATCGGCACAACACTTGAACACATACTCGAGTTGACAGTTATGAGTACTCAACCGCCACGAAAACTAGCACGATCAAGCCAACAGAGCCAAGTTTTAGATAAAGCTAATATGTCAGCCGAAAAGGTTTGGCTATCACAGAACAGTTTCGAGAGCTTGGTAAGTATTTTAAAAATCAATGCAGAAACTAGACTTTATTACTTTTTTGAAGCAGAAGATAAATTAGGAAGGTAGACAGGCAGCGGACGGGAGCGCTTATTGTGCCAAACTCCTGCCACATCAGCATCTGCTGGTGTGTCAAAAAACTAGCTTCGTCCCTTAACCTGGGTTACCAGAACGTTAGAGGACTGAAATCCAAACTTCCTAATCTCTATGTAGATAGTCTTTCTTTTGAGCATAACATTCTAGCTTTTACAGAGACGTGGCTAAAACCTGATATTGCTGAAGCATCGGTGTTTTCCACAAACTTTTCCATATTCAGACGTGACCGGATTTCTCGCATAGGTGGTGGCGTTCTGATAGCTGTTGATGCTGCTTTATCATCTGAAATGATTCAATTTTCTAGTACCCAGGAGATTGAGTTTGTCGGTGTTAAAGTAAATTTTAAATCTTTTAATGCTTTCATTACTTGTTCCTATATTCCACCATTGTCAGACATGGTGGTATATTTAAATCATTTAGAGGCAATTCAGTTTGTCTCCTCTTTAGTTTCCAGTCAAGACATGCTCATAGTTGTAGGTGATTTTAATTTACCTGCTTTAGCATGGTCACTATCAGATGAATCAACCATGTTGCTGCCCTCTGTGTCACATGACTTTATTGATGGCCTTCTAGGCTTATCTTTATTCCAAGTCAATCCTGTCTTAAATTCTAATGGAAAATTGTTAGATCTTATTTTTGTATCGGATTCTTCTTATTGTGAGGTTTCTAGGATCGACCCATTTGTTCTTCCTGAAGACAAATTTCATCCTACATTAAATTTAAAAATTGATCTGCCCTTGCTTTCACCATTACTTGGTTCAAATCAGTTACCTCTAACTAGGTGCTTTCGTAAGACTGACTTTGTCAGCCTGAATGAAAACATTACTACTACCGATTGGTCTTATCTGTACAATTGTAGAGATATGAACTCAGCTATTCGCTTCTTTTATGATACTCTGAATTCACTCTTTGATATTTGTGTGCCTCTTGGTAGGCAGGAGCGGCTTAACAAACCTCCCTGGTTCTCTCGTGAGTTATCCAATTTGAAAAATGTGAAGACACGATATTATAAGAAGTTTCAAAAAACACGTCGTTCATCAGATTATGCTCTGTATACAGTCGCTCGTTCAAAATTCATGATGCTTAATACACAATGCTATAAGAATTATCTTCAGCGGTGTAAGCTTCAGTTTTCTTCTGACCCTAAGCAATTTTATAATTTTGTCAATTCTAAACGTAAGCTCTCTGTGCACCCATCTTATTTGTCTTTTCAAAATAAAAAAGCGAGCACTGATCAGGCAATTGCCGATATGTTTGCGAGTTTTTTCAAAACAACTTATTCCTCAACGGAATATCGAGCAAGTCCGTATCCTTATCATTTAGAAAAGGCTAATTGCATTTTCAATCCAGTGTTTGATGAAAGTTCTATTCTTAGCGAACTTAAATTAGTTAAACCTGTTTATTCTCCGGGGCCAGATGGTCTTCCTGGATGTGTTCTCAGGTTCTGTGCAAACGCATTATGTAAACCCATTTTAAAATTGTTTCTATTGTCTGTCGAATCTTCCTCTTTTCCATCTATTTGGAAGGAGTCGTATATCATTCCTCTGCATAAAAATGGCAAAAAGTCCGAAGCCTCTAACTATAGGGGTATCTCAAAATTGTCCGCTATTCCGAAAGCTTTTGAGAAAATTATAACTTCTCAATTGCAACATTTTTGCAGCTCTATTATTTCGCCATCCCAACATGGGTTTGTGAAACGTAGATCTACAACCACTAACCTTTTAGAATTTACATCAATAATTATCAAGGGGTTCAAAAATGGTAAACAAACTGATGTCATATACACTGACTTCAGCAAAGCCTTTGATTCCGTAAATCATACCCTATTACTTTCTAAGCTGAGCGACATTGGGTTTCCACCCCTTTTCCTTTCTTGGGTTCGAGAATATTTAACAAATAGAAAACAGAAGGTACTTTTTAAGTCTTCTTTTTCCGATTCCATTCCTGTGACTTCTGGTGTACCTCAAGGTAGTCATCTTGGCCCTCTGCTTTTCACACTGTTCATTAACGATCTTCCATCAGTCATTGTTCATTCGCGTGTGCTTATGTATGCTGACGATGTCAAGCTTTGTCTTACTTATAAAGATATAGATTCATTTAGTCGGCTACAAGCTGATCTTAAAAACTTTCAATCCTGGTGCCAGTTTAATTTACTAAATCTTAACACTACCAAATGTAAGGTAATGACTTTTTTTCGTAACTCTCCTCAACTGGTCACTTATTTTCTAAACAACAGTCCTTTAGAACGTCTAAATAATATGAATGATTTGGGCGTACTTATGGACCATAAGTTAAATTTTAACACCCATATTTCCACCACGGTCGCAAAGGCCATGAGTGTCCTGGGTTTCATTAAAAGATGGTCAAAAGAATTTGATGACCCCTATACAACTAAAGTTCTTTTTACTTCGCTTGTCCGTCCTATTTTAGAGTATGGATCTTGCATTTGGTCACCTCAATATGAGTCTCACCAGATTCGACTTGAATCCGTTCAAAAGCAGTTCTTGCTATTTGCTCTTCGTGGCTTAAGCTGGGATCGCAATGCCAATTTGCCTTCGTATTCTAGTAGACTTCTCTTGATTAACCTTCCTTCCCTAACTAACCGTAGAATTATGCTTGGTGTTATTTTTATGCACAAGCTCCTAATTGGTGATATCGACTCGCCTGAGTTATTAGCTTAGGTAAATCTGTCGGTACCATGTAGACGGAGTAGACATCCTTTGATTCCTTTATCCCTAAGTCGTTGTTCTTCTAACTATGCCCTGCATGAACCTTTTAGGGTCCTCTGCTCTGATTACAACCTTCTATTCCCTGTAATTGGTTCAGAGTTTTCTATTAACATGATTAAAACTTCTATCCTATCCCATTTAGTTAATAGATAGCTATAGTATTATTTAGTTATTTGTTTGTCTGTTTTTTCTATTGTTTATTTGTCCACGCGATTCGTGCCGTGCGTTATACGGCTGCACCCCTCGGTCGGTCGGGTGGGAGGTGGGCAGTCATCTGCTTGGGCTCGCGCGTAACAGGCTTTGTCCTGGTGTCGTAGGGGCCACTTGAACGTACTGCGCATAGTATCGTCAACGTCCGCTAACTCGTATATATATATTACCAATGTAAACTGCCACAGACGACTCAGAAGTATCTGGAGCAAGCCTAGAGATAAATAATTGTTTGCGATGAGGCACTACAGTTAGTGGAGGCGGAGGAGCATTGGAATTCACAAGTGATTGAGAGCCAGCATGATCCTGTAATTGATCAGAGTTCCCGTAAGGAAAAGATTGAGGTACCCCAGGGCTTGTACTGGGTACTTCAATCTGAAAAGAAGAGCATAAAGAGGAATAAGAAGATGGTGTAGGCGAAAGTTAAATGGGAGAATATGTAATAGAGACGGTTAGCGACTGCTTATGAGGAAACTCAAGAGAACATTTCTTAGGCAACTTTTCAAAAGGTGGACCGAGCTTGAATTGTTGTAATAATTGCTCCAAGGCAAAAATTCCAGGAAAAGGGAGGACAATATATTATGGTCGGATTTCGGAATCTTCAAAAGCGTATGTCTTATATGATAAGAAAACTGTCGATGTCAACATAAGCAGAGATGTATATTTCATTGAGAACTTTCAGCCAAGGACTAGAGAAACCTCGAAAGTTACAATGGAGCTAAAGGCAATCTGTTAATTGTGTAGGCGATGAGGCTGCATAATGATGTTTTTATCTATGAGGAACCAAAAAGGAAACCAGGCCTACCAAAAATAGTCAGAACTGTTCTACGAGAATGTAGAATGTAATGCTGGCAAGTAACGTAGAAGTACCAGTAAAAGCGCAGCAAGCACAAAGAGGTCCACAGGCAGAGTAATAGAAAACAGCACTGCAAGATGATTATGATGCCTTACTATGAAATAATACATGTGAACAACTTAAATTACCAGCTGGTGTGAAACCCATTGGACGCAAATAAATATTTACACTGCTATATTATCATATGGTAGCCTGGGTTCCGACATTACAACAAAGCTTAGCCAAGCATTTGATACACTTGTCTCATTTTTTCATAAATGGAAAATACAAGTTAATAGCGAAAAAACTCAGGCAATATTCTTCACAAGAAAACGCAAAGCGATTTACTTACCAGGAACCCATATCAGATTAAACCAAGTGGATGTAAAGTGGGAACAACATGTTAGGTAGGTTTATTAGACAAGAAATTAACCTTAAATGAATACACCAGTCAAGTCAGGCACAAAATAAATATCTTATCTCGCTCTCTTTACCCTTTTATAAGTAGAAACTCCAAACTGAGCTTAGTGAACAAAATGTATATATTCATATCAATATTTCGAACTGTACTATTCTACGGAGCACCGGTCTGGGCTGATATCGCGAACTGTCATGTTAAAAAACTACAAGTCACTCAAAACAAATTTCTTAAAATGATTCATAATCTGCCCTGGCATTTTTCCACAAGTGAACTGCACCATAGAGCAAATGTTTAACTAGTGGCTGTGGGACTCGAACGTCACCACAATAATTTTAAAAATATATGTTTGAATTCAACGTATACCCATTTAAATATCCTAGCAAAATTTTAGTTCTAGTCGTAAGTTTTATCTAAATGTATATTCAAGGGGTTTTTTAATTCAATTTTTCCCCAACTTTTCTCGTAATATATGTATTATCGTTACGCATCAATGTCTAGCAAATTATTATATATTTAAGTAGAAAATGCCAATGCAGCATGAGCTCCTAACCCTTAAGAATATTACTTACACATATCAAATGTATATATCAATATTAGTGAATAAATGAATGAATGAATGAATAAAAATGCAGCTGGAGAAATCGAACGATATAAGGCAAGGCTCGTGACGAAAGGGTGCAGCCAGAAATATGGAATAGATTGTAAAGAGACTTATTCACCTGTGGTGCGTTAAGCTACAAAACGGATGATTCTTGCAATGGCAGCGAAATATGAACAATACGTTCATCAAATTGATGTATCGACGGCATATTTGAATAGAGATCTTGGAGAAGAGGTCTATATGCAGCAACCGGAGTTTCACGATGACAAATCTGGCGGTGTGCTGAAGCTGAAAAAGTCGTTATACGGTCTAAAACAAGCTGACCGTCGGAACACAACGTCGTTATCGACGGCGTCGCAAAGTTCGAGAAAGCGTTTATTTTTGCTTTCCTTGAAAGCATGTTTCAGTTCGCTTCTCCCGGGTTGAAATTCCAACTGTAGGCTAGTGCAGTCGACACAGCCGCGCAGTTTTTGGAATTGAGGTCTGGCTTGCAGGTACTGTTTTCTCGCCCCTGGACGGAACCTTTGGGTCACCATACTAGTATCGGGTAGTGCCCGCAAAGTTTCTATTCTGCTTGCTGGTTCAACTGTGTGCTTTCAAAAAACATGTCAACTACAGATCCGTTGCCTGGAAAGTGTGCTCAGAGCCAGAATTCAGCACTTCCATATCCAAAGCAGCTAACCCTCCAGCAGAGTTCGGCCTCCAGTGTTAGACTGATTCCCTATTCCGTTGATGACCTCTGGCCTGCCTTTTTTCAGCGATAGCTTACTTTCTCTCTTACATGACTTACGGCTCTATTGTGACAGCTCTCTGTGGAATACTTGGCTTCTGTCCGTCGCGTGATGTGTTCTGGAGAGTTGTGATTCCGCCTTGTTGCCACTTATGTGAAGTATTGCGCTTGGCGACCTATCCACCCTTTCTGTACAGAAAGAGACGTTTCCGACCCCATAAAGTATATATATTCTTGATCAGGATGAGAAGCTGAGTCGATATAGCCATGTCCGTCTGTCCGTCCGTCCGTCTGTGCATATGCGTTTTACTCAGCCATCTTAAGGGCCATTGGGATGGAACTTGGGATTTGAGTTACTTATAACCCGGGGAAAAAAAATATACAAATTGTCAGGATCGGACCACTATATCATATAGCTCTAGAAGAAACACATATAGAAATTGGAATATCCCCATTAAATTTAGAAATATGATGGTATTGGATATCAAACCAAAGATCCCAAAATTTGTTAGGATAAATAGAACCCAAGTTATAGTGTTTAAGAATAAACATCGTGTTCATCTGAACTGGCTTGGCCAAATCATATGCACAAAAGAAAATACAATACAACTGTACCTTTGTACCAAACAACTAACCTAGCATATGACTAGAATTGGAATCAGCCACACATGGTGTGGGAAAAACATGTAAATTTATGGGAGAAAGTAAAGGCGTGTTAGGGTTTGACAAACGATGCTAAATTTAAAAATGCTATGGACGACTTAGAATTCGATGTCCGGAATATAAGCATTAGAAATGAAACTAAAGAATAGGGAAAGTAAGATTGAGAATGTAACCGTGAGAGGCGAACTACCAGTGCTGCCAAAAAATTAGGTACCCACATTTTCTGGAGCGCCTCGAGAATGGGACCTATTTTTCCCATGAATTCCGCAAAGAATTCCTTAAAGAGAAGATTTAAGTCTGACTCTTAAATTCGATTATTTAAAATCCGCGTTCAATGGCGAAGCAAGGAGCATGGTAGCCCATCTATTGTCAGGTTCAGCTGACAATTATAGTGCTGCTTGGGAATTGTTAACCAAGCGATGTGAAAATACTCGGAAAGTATTTTCCTAAGGATTAAGTCGGATCGTTGATTTACCGATGATCAACAATGAATCCGCAAAAAGTGTAAAAGGAGTGATTGACATAATTAATGAATCAATACACTTAATTAAAATTAAACCAAATTTATCCGATGAAGTTAACGTAATAGTCGCTCAACTCATACTTTGTAGATTTGAAAGAGAGACTCTACAATTATATGAGAGTCAAATTAGAAAAACAAGGCAGATACAATCATAGTCATGGAATACCTAGAGAAAAAATTTTGCTCTCTAAGTGCCATGAGAAAGGAAGAGAAAAAAACCGTTACAAAAAACATCGGCGGCAGGGTTTAAAGATAGTTCTCCGATCTGCAAAGGTCCCTGGTGTAGCGCACTTCTGTGCTATAAGTTTATTTATTTATTTATTTTACGTTAACTAACACAGCATATATATATTCTGACTGCCGCCGTGTGCAGACGTGTTTTTTTAATGCAATCCGCAAAATTTAGTGTAAAAATAAAAAAGACCACGTTTGCATAAATTTTGTAGGGCTCTCAGCCGCCTCAGAGACGCCTATTTACAATCATATTGCTACATATTAGTCTGTACTAATAGCAATAAACACTAAGTTGCAACAACAAAGTGCGTAATTTTTGGAAAAGCCATGTCCACCAATTCGGGCCCAAGCTCTCTCGATCCCCACCAGCAACAGCTACAAGAACTATTTGTACAACAACAACGTGAGTGTTGACTCTCGGTCCAGCGCAACAACGCGTACTTTTCGGTGATGTCGCCGACCCCACTAAATGCTACCGTAAGCAATAACACTGAAAGTGCAAGCCACTCAGCAATCAACAGTGTGCTTCTCCATCAATATCGATAACTGTTGACAGCAACTACTGCAACGTCTGCAGAAGTATTGAGCTGCCTCAAGCCGTCAACGACAAGTCGCCCAGACTCAGCCACGACAATAAACCTAACGCCTTCTGTCCAAACTGGAATACATAGATATATTAAAACAACTAAGCGGAAGCTAAGCCCGCAAAAGAAAAAAAGTGGCAATACGCCGAAAATAACCAAAACAAATGAACGAGTAACACTTCTAGGCGGGAATCGTTTTAAAATTCTTGCCGATCAGCAAGACGATCAAGCCGGCGCTGTAGATAAAGTTAAATCGTCTAGACCACCTCCTTTATACATCCGTTAAGCCAACTGCAGCGCGCTGATTTCAAAGCTAGTAGAAACAGTGTCAAACCCAAACTGAGGACAATTTCCGCATCATCGAAAAGTACCTCCGTAATGCTAACATCAACTTCTATACCTACCAACTAAAAAGCAGTAAAGGGCTCCAGGTTGTGTTAAAGGGGATCGAGCCATCGGTCCCACCTCTAGAAATAGCATGTAATAGGATATACATAGGGACGACCAAATCGAAATTAAAAACTAGGATCTCACAACATAAATTTGACTATAAAACCAGAGGGCCGGGGTTTACTTCGCCCGCGTCGAAGTTTGTATACCCTTGCAACTGTTTTGGTAATTCTTTCCTTACCCATAGCCTTCCAAGTGTAGAAACGTTTTATCCAAAAAGTCTAATGTCTGCGAAAGACGGGCCTTCAATCTTAGCATAGGAAATAACGAAGATATTGATCAAAGTCACTATTTTACACCGATCGTTCCTATGTGAACGATATGATATAGTCCCGATCTTTTTCAAATTCGGCATAGTCATTAACAGATATATTAAACTAACAAATGGTAAATTTGAAAGCAATCGCATCACAAGTAACGAAGTTATTGACAAAAGTTACTGTTTTTGACCAGTCGTTCCTATGGGAGACATATGATATAGTCATCCGATCTTGATCAAATTTGGCAAACTTGTTTTCAGGCATAATAAAGTCACCAATATTAAATTTCACGAAAAGAGCTTAAAAAATAACGAAGTTATTAGGAAAAGTCACTGTTCGTGACTTTGACGGTTGTATGGGAGCTATATGATATAGTGGTCCGATCCGCCTGAATCTGAGATATACAAACCCTGCAGTATATACAACCCTACATGCAGCCTACATAACCCTACAAATTTCAACTCTGTAGCTCTAACGATCTAGGAGGAGTTCGCATCGATCCAGACGGACGGACGGACGGACAGGCGGACGGACGGACGGACATGGCTATTTGAATTCGTCTCGTCGTGCTGATCAAGAATATATATACTTTATATGGTCGGAGATGCTTCCTTCTATGCGTTGCACACTTCTGACCAAAATTAATATACCCTTTTTGCATGGGTATAATGAGAGATTATTCATACACACCAAAAACAGCACTAATGACACATTGTGCAACGAGTGGCCATGCACCGAATTTTGAAAAAACAGTAATATTGGAAGAAGAGCGGCATTACAACAAAAGGTTTACCATGGAGATGCTACAATTGCGCCCACATATACAGACATTTAGTTGACAAAAATTAGTTCATAACTCCACGTCAAACGGTGCTGACGTGTCAAATATGTATGTAATGTATGTAAAACATTAAAAGTTAATTGTCACATAATTGTGAAATGTTTCTTGTACTTTATTGTAGTTGCCCTGAAGACGGTTGCCGCTGCGCAACCGAAATATATCGGTAGAAAAATAAATTAGAAACTGCGGTTTTTTATTTTTATTTTAATTAAATGACCTGAAGCCTGATGACATCAAAATATAGTTATCTTTTTTTTTTTTTGTATTTTTTTCCAGCTCTCATTTGTAATACATATAATAAAAAAATATTCCACATACAACGTCTAAGCCAAATTAATTGTAATACATCCCCATAGTTGACGACGCACAGTTGGGCCTCTGCTCGGATAGCATTGCAAAAATACGTTTTTTCATGATCGCGTTTGGCAAAAGTGATATATGCAATCGATAGGAAATACTTCAGAGATTATGAATCCGAAAAATTTTTGAAATCGGTTGAGATTCATGGGTGCTAGAGGCGCCCAAAGTTGAGACATTTTTAGTGAAAAGGAAAAAATGATAATTTAAAAAAAAAAAAAAGTCGCAACTTTAAAACTGAATATTGGGCGATTTCAACAATCGATCTTGGATTTTTTGGTTTTATCTGAAAAGTATGTTCTTTGTTAATAGCATGTTTTATAAATTTTAAAAATTACTTAAATAGTTATTGAACTAGAAGCGTTTAAAAAATACTCTAAATATTGGCGTTTTTTTAACTTTGGTGGAATACAACTAACAAGTATCACCTAGTATCACTACCGGACTACATACATTAGGTAGGTGAAATATTTACCTATCAGATGTATATAGTCCCAATATGCGGAGAGGTGCGACAGCGATGCGTAAGCCATAAAACTAAGGCAACCTCGCCTAAAAAATGCGCTGCAGGTATAAGAAAGAAGAAGAGCGCATGCGTATTGGCCTGTAGCGTCTTTGTATTTAAATGATAACATTGCGTAATGCTGTTTTGCAAATACTACCTGTTTACATATATGCCTTTCTACAATGATAAATTGCTAATTACCTGGTTTGGAAAAACTGACAAGACAAGTAAATGTTATTTATGTTGATGAAAAATTTGTCCTAATTGTGGGTTGGTCGTTTTTATTTCCGTTTACCTAATTGGATATAAATATTAAGTTTTTTACCTAATTAATACAAAAAGGGTAATACCGATTTTTCGTTCTACCTAGTTAATTAAAAAAATATAACATAAAGAGCTAATTATTCCTCTTATTTGCGACAGTTTATTTTTAACTTCATGAGTGGAAACACCTTAAATCAGGACTGAATAGTATTTGTCAATATAATTCAACACAGTTTTATTTATTTGTGCAAAAATGTTGTTAAAGAATGAAAGGATTTTGAAAGTTTTCCACGAGTGTGAAAATTTAAATGATTTTGAAATGGGATTGCTAAAGGAGATGAGCGTTTCATTCGAAAACGCTAGTACGGAGCAGTGAAGTGACATCTTTTATAACAGGTGTTAGTCAAAAGATCATTAAAAGGTTGGCTGTTATCTTGAATGTTATAAATTGCAAGGAAATGGTAAATGGTGAAAAATTTGCCGAATATACTTCAAAGACTGCTCAACTTTTGACTGAATTGTATCCGCAAAAAAAACTTACCCCAACGGTATATAGGATTTTGGAGAGCTATCCGAAGAAGCACAGGAATCTAAAAACAAGGACTACAAAAGGTTCAGATACACTAATACATTGAAAACTTCTCGTCTTAGACAAAATAAAGATCTTTTTAACATGCTAGCAGCCTCTTCGGACCCACTTTTTGCATCACTGAGACACGTGCGATCACGAAAGGATTTGGAAAATAGCAACTATAGTCCCGAAATGTTGAGTTTATTAGATATTGATGTAAATATTAAAATAGCAAATTTTCAAAAATAACCTAAAAAAAAAATTAAAAAAAATTTTTTTTTCTTTTTGTAATTATGTTAAAAAATCAAATTAATACATTGAAAAATGTTACATAGTCGTCTAAAACAATGAAAAATTCCATTTGTGATTGAAAAAAACCGGGTTTCGATCCATTTTTAAAGGAAAAACATGCTTGGAAATATTTTCTGACTTTGACCTTGAATATTACAGCACCACGAACACCCAGCACTTTTGACAAACATTCGTTTTGAAGCTTAAGGTATTCTTTATCATATGCTTTTTAAATTTTTAAAATCGGTTTATCAATTTAGAAGCTCTAATTTTTGCAATGTAAAATGCCAAAAGACCCCACTGTGTTGTGATTTTCCCGAGCCTAGTGTGATGAGCATGATTCGGCTCAGGGATCTTCCCAATTCTGTCGCTCTTGCACTCGCGTGCGCCAGGTGTTCTCTGAAACACAGGCGTGTATCCAACAAAACTCCTAAGTACCTGATTGCTCTAGATGAGTGAATTGTGAAATCGCTTTATTGGTTTAGACGCTATGATTTTTGCAATGCTAAATGCCAGAAGGCCCCACTGTGCGACGTCTGCGTGGTCGTCGTCCCATACCCTCCACACCCCAGATCTATGTGAGTGTATGTGTGAGGAAAATGTTTTTATGCAAGTTAAGACCAGGCGTACTCTAGCACTATAGCCACACTCATCTTACACTAATCATGCCACAATAGATAATCACAATAGACAATCGCCAGGTTAATCATTTCTAACGGAATGGTGTCGAATTCGGTGCATCAGACAGCAAGTCGCCCATTTCCATAAATCAATTCGGCAATAAGCATCAAGTTCGGTACATCAGACAGCAAGTCTCCCAATTCAATGAATCAATGCTGCAATAAGCATTAACTTCGGTACATTAGACGTCAAGTTGCCTAAATCGAATACGCCAGCGTGGGACCATTGGACTCAGCAAGCGTCGCTGTCACCAATGACGCCCAATATCAGAGGCTTCACTTAAACATAATCGATCTACCCCAAGTTAGTCTTTAGCCCGAGTGCAATTCGTAACTTTTTTAAAGCTCCGTGATCTTAGTGCAGAGTAGTAGTCAAAGTCATCCGGCAAAACTACGAGATTTTTGTAAACGTAAACTTAATAAAGAATTTCTCAATAAATTTTATTTTTTTTTTTGACGAACCAAGAAAGTGTTTAATTGTCGCCCGAGCAGGGACCCTGCGAATAAAAACTTGATCCCGTGAAGTGAATCGTGTCAGCAATACGTAATAACCGAAAAAACCGCAAAAACAATACGCCTTACCGGTAACCGAACAAAGCTGTACTCAAACATCGCTAAGGTCAGACAGTGCTAAAAATTTGTTTATCGCTGCAAAATTCCTCTAGTATTCGTTTGGAGGAATAACAAGTGTCTGGATTCGGAGCGTTAGTACCTCAACTTGGAAAAAGCGAGTACCCCTACCAACCAGCCAATAAAAAGCACAAAAAAGTAGATAATATTACTGTAAGTTAAGTTAAAAATAAGAGAAACAATAATTATTTAAGCAACATTGAAGAAGAAAAGAAAACGAAATAGTACTTAAGATCAATTGGAACACAATCGAATAACGAAAGAAGTAGTACCTAGTACCAATTAACACATAATACCCCTACTAATAACTATTTTGTGAATCGAAAGCCATTTCCATTCAAAATTTTTTTTCTTTCTAAACGGAATCTGCGAATCCACGGATCTGCTTATTTTTCTTTTTTCCTCTCTCTTTTTAAACAAAAGAAATCCAGATTAACTATTCTACGGGATTGCGTTAGGTACTTGTTTTTTTCGAGTGAAATAATTCCCCTTCCAAATCGAAAATGCTGACGATAGTTGGGTAAAGGCCGCAAACAGCGTCAAGAGGTTATGCAAGAAAAAGCATAGAAGCCATATCCACACAAGGTCTAGATGCAGCTATCGATGGGCTATTAGCAGCTAGAGTGGAGACTTATATCGCGCGTTTAAACTCGCCTCGACTATCAAACCGAGTGTATAGAGACTTAAATATGCATGATAATTGGAGTAATTAGATAAGGTTCCAGATTTAGTGTAGAGAATTCTCATGGTCAAGTCAAAACCGATATGGGACAGAGCCCTAGATACTTTTATTAGGGGTCTGAATGGTGACCTATGGTGACAGGTTAAGTATGGCGCATGCAACATGCGTTGCAAATGATAGAAGACTTAAATAACAAACATACTAAAAATTCTCTCGGTCTCGATTACCAATACCCTCGACCGAATATAGCGCTTAAACCTGTACAATATACTAGAATCAACACTCCTCCCCAATGGTCGTACCCTCCGGTACTTCCCCATAAGCCACACAGCAACACCAACTGGTACAACCCCAGACAGATACAAAATACACTTATACCCCGAAATAACTTTGACGAGAACTATAATAATAATAACAGAATAACCCATTCTAAAACAATAACCAAGCATCCGAGATATACAAACTGTGCAGTAAATACAATCCTACGTGCAAAATTTCAGCTCTGTAGCTCTTACAGTCTAGGAGGAGTTCGCGTTGATCCAGACGGACGGACACCAAATAGAATAATAAGAAAAACAGCGAAGCAATACGTAATTTTCCACTAACAATGGATCTTATAAATTTACCAGACTACCATATAGTCTTCAAATAGCACCAAATTCCTTTTCAAGAATGATGGCAATTGCTTTCACTGGATTAAGCCCGTCACAAGCAATCAAGGCCGTCGTAAGCATTCCTTTACATGGATGACTTAATAGTCATCGGTTGTTCTGAGAACGACATGCTCAAAAACCTAAAGGATATTTTTGACATATGCAGAAAACACAACCTCAAACTGTATCCAGAAAAGTCCTCATGGTTCATGTACGAAGTGACATTTTTGGGTCACAAATGTAATGTTGCCAGATGACACCAAAAATAGTCCAGTACCGAAAAGATGCTGATAGTGCTAGAAGATTCGTAGCTTTTTGCAACTTCTACAGACGTTTTATTAAAAACTCCGCAGAACATTCACGACCGATAACACGAATATGTAAAAAGAACATCGATTTTCTCTGGTCCGAAGAATGCCAAAAGAAATTTGAGATTCTGAAAAAAGGTTCATTTTAGCAAAGAATTTTGTATAATAACAGATGCTAGCAAATATGCATGTGGAGCAGCTTTGACTCAAACTTATGGTGATAAACAGTTACTAGTAGCATACGCTTCTCATTCCTTCACTAAAGGTTAATGTAATAAAAGCACTACTGAACTGAACAAGAACTAGCTGCGATACACTGGGCTATTACACACTTCCGCCCTTATATATATGGCAAACACTTCAGAGTCAAAACAGACCATAGACCACTAATTTATTTATTTTTTTATTTATTTATTTATGTGAACTAAATCAGCATTCGACGAAAAAGGTTAAGCGAGCCTACGGTTGTAAAGAGAGGGAAGATTAATAAGAAGAAGTCTGTCAGAATAACAAGGTAGGCGAAGACTAGGGTCCCAATTAAGACCGCGTAACGCGAACTTAAGGAATGCTCTATGGTAAATCCAAGTTCAAAATTAACAAGAATGAGACTTGATCTAGAAGAATATGAGTTCACAGTAGAATATCTGAAGGGAAGAGATAATTTTGTTGCGGACACATTATCCCGCATTACGATACAGGATCTAAAAAACACAATCGCGCATGTCCTGAAAGTCACTACCAGGCAGCTAAGTAGACAAAATAATTTCTGGCCAGAGAATAAAAATGAAAATACAATTAGAGACGTATGTTACACGTTTATGATTCTTTTAAGCCCAAAATGTGAAAATGTTGCATGCAATGATAAAGTACGAAAAGTAGTGACCTTGCATAGAACACAAAAATTAAACATAAAAAAAGTTATAGCAGTAATTAACATTAGAGATCTGTACACCAATGGAAATCTCAACTTAGGTCAGTTTTTTGAATGGCTTGAAAAACAAGCCGGTGCACTTGATATCAAACAACTCAAATTGGCACCGAGTGAAAAGATCTTTGAAACCTTTTCAATAGAATCTTTTAAAGAAATGGGCAATAAAGTATTGAAAACATTAAGAGTAGCGCTACTCCAACCGGTGACCATTATAGAAAAAGAAAAAGATAAAGAAGCAATATTGTCTACATATCGTGTTTATCATATACAGGGGGGCCATATAGGCATTACAAAAACTTTGGGCAAAGTAAGGCGACAACGTTTTTTTTAAAAAACGAAACTGGTCATAAACTTGATTCAGCCTATATAGGACCATTCGAGGTTATAGAAATAGCTTAAAAGAACAGCATAAAAATAAGAAACTCGCGGTTAGCTAAACATACCACAAACAACCAACAAGTCGCTAAGATCAACAAAAAAAAAAAAAAACGATAAAAATAAGATATAAAGAGTACATAGATTAAAAATCTTCAAATATAATTTTAAAAAAAGGGAAGAAAATACATATAAAAATTTTTATGGATTCAACTACTATAATAAATTTAATTAGTTTAAAATATATACATACAATTGAAAACTATTTAAAAAAACCAAAAAGAAAATTTGTCTGTCCAGACACAAACAAAACAATTTTTCTAACACACATATTTGACATCTGCATAAATGCATCCAAAAAGGCGAATGAATCATTCATTCCAAAAACGGGTACACCTTTTTTTGTACAATTTTAAATGGGTGCAAGTGTATACTGTACAATTTTTTTTGACTTCTCACTCACCTTCATGTTGTACAGCAGTTAATGAGAACACTAAAATTGCTGTACAGCACTTTTACTGTACACTATATTAGTGTACAGTTCACTTACTGTACAGTGAGTTAAGATTATTTGCTTATTGCAAGCAAAATTTAATGGAAGCAGGAAGCATAAGTAAATATATAAAAATAAAGAAAATAAATAAAAAGTCAGAATATCATATGCAAGAAAAAGTTAGCCAATATAACTTTGATTATTACAAATTTATTTCAGAAAATAAGTCATTATATAAAACTTCAACCAACCTATCCAAGCCTTCCACATCCTTAATTAG
The DNA here is from genome assembly GCA_018152135.1 of Drosophila paulistorum. Lineage (NCBI taxonomy): Eukaryota > Metazoa > Arthropoda > Insecta > Diptera > Drosophilidae > Drosophila > Drosophila paulistorum. Next base: position 14,522,986 of record JAECXG010000822.1, on the reverse strand, counting down.
AAATCGGTCATTTTTGAGAACCTTGTCTATCACATAAGGTTCGTCCGTCTGGATCAACGCGAACTCCTCCTAGACTGTAAGAGCAACAGAGCTGAAATTTTGCACGCAGGCTTGTATATACTGCAGGGGTTGTATATCTTGGACAACTCGGATCGGACCACTATATCCCACACAACCGTCAAAGTCACGAACAGTGACTTTTCTCAATAACTATTTTCTATTTTCTGAGCTATCGTCATGAAATTTAATATTGGTGAGTTTATTGTACCTTAAACAACTGTGCCAAATTTGATCAAGATCGGGTGACTATATCATATACTTCCCATAGGAACGATCGGTCGAAAACAGTGACTTTTGTCAATAACTTCGTTACTTTTAATGCGATTGCTTTCAAATTAAACATTTGATAGTTAAATATACCTGTTAATGACTGTGCCGAAAAGTAAGCTATTTTCTTGAGCGAGTCCAGGGAATTATGGATTCATTTTTATATGGATGATTCAGTTCAAATTGAATAGATACTCATACCTAAGATACGTCAGCTATACAAAATAAAGTAGTGCATCATTAAAACACGAAGGCGGTACGAAGTTCGCCGGGTCAGCTAGTTAACAATAACTATAATAAATAATAATAATCAAGCATAGTTAAGAAATAAATTACTCTAAAGCAATTAAAACCCCAATCTCCTAAATTTTCTGACATCAGTTGATTCATCTACCGCCCACAATATAACAAGTGGTGAACTTTAACGCAATGGACATCAACATTGAAGCTCACAATTTGATATTTTTATCGAAGTGGCTGGAGCTGTTGGACTTGCCTACTACAGGGTCAAAGGGCGAGCTTGTGGCGCGCTTAAACGTTCCATACGTTCCATATCTATTGGAACTGAGACTGTCGAGGAAATTACAGAAGACGAAAGTAACTGTCAACTGTCAAAGATCACAGAGTCTTCAGACGTTTTCTAGGAATAATTTTCATTCTCATTGCATTGCTTGAAGTAATAAATATGTTTTGCAATTGATTTTGAACAATGGGTGTGGCATTTTGCCCAAAAAAGTATGCTAAGTATATGTATCATTAAACATAATACGTTTTCTACAACCGTTGTGATTTTAATATTTTCTTCAAATTTAGGGCCAAGATTCATAGAAAAATCTACAAAATGTTCTTAAAGTTGATCAATATCATTATCAGCATAAGTAATATAGACACTTGAAGCAACCAACTGCTTCTGTCGGCCGTGGAATTCGAGAAATACTTTTGGAGGCTTTCTCAGGCTTAAAGAGAAAATCAAGGGATCTAAACATGCGGAAAAAGTTTTTAAAATCTACGATTCTATTTTTTCTCTTGCCGGGAAGATTTGGCTTATATGTATAGCAACCGGCAACTGTGTAATACTCATTTTCTAACTTGTAGTCCTCTTTGTGGATGCATAAATGAGACATTAAATTTGCGCAAACGATTTTGGTGTTAATTTTGGAATTCTCATTCAACCGCCGCCGCGTGCAGACGTGTTTTTTTTAATGCACTCCGCAAAATTTAGTGTAAAAAATAAAAAGACCGCGTTTGCAAAAACTGTGTAGAGCTCTCAGTCGCCTAATTACAATCATATTGCTATTAGTTTGTTCTAATAGCAATAAATACTAAGTTGCAACAACAAAGTAAGCACTTTTTTTTTTGGAAAAGCCATGTCCACCAATTCGGGCCTAAGCTCTCTCGATCCCCACCAGCAACAGCTGCAAGAACTACAACAACATGAGCGTCGTCTGTCGGTCAAACGCAACAACGCGTACTTTTCGGTGGTGTCACCGACCCCACTGAATGCTACCGTAAGCAATAACACCGAAAGTGCAAGCCACTCAGCAACAGCAAGCCACAACAGCAATTTACCGTGGAGAGAGCAGTGTGCTTCTCCATCAATATCGATAACTGGGTCACCGATTGCACCGACCAGCACCGTCAGCTCGTTGGCAGCAACTACTGCAACGTCTGCAGAAGTATTGACCTGCCTCAAGCCGTCATCGACAAGTCGCCCAGACTCAGCCACGACAAGAAACCCAACGCCTTCTGTCCAAACTGGAATGGATAGCTATATTAAAATAACTAAGCGGAAGCTAAGCCCGCAAAAGAAAAAAAGTGGCAATACGCCGAAAATAACCAAAACAAATGAATGAGTAACACTTCTAAGCGGAAATCGTTTTAAAATTCTTGCCGATCAGCAAGACGATCAAGCCGGCGCTGTGGATAAAGTTAAATCGGCTAGACCACCCCCTCTATACATCCGAGGAGCCAACTGCAGCGCCCTGATTTCGAAGCTAGTAGAAACAGTAGGGGCAAAATTATTTGCCGTTGTAACCTCTCTCAACCACGGTAAAATAAAAGAAATTAAATGTCAAACCCAAACTGAGGACAATTTCCGCATCATCGAAAAGTACCTCCGTAATGCTAACATAAACTTGTATACCTACCAACTAAAAAGCAGTAAAGGGCTCCAGGTTGTGTTAAAGGAGATCGAGCCATCGGTCCCACATCAAGAAATAGCAGACGCATTGGCCGAAAAAGGGTCGCCTATTTACAATCATATTGCTATTAGTCTGTTCTAATAGCAATAAATACTAAGTTGCAACAACAAAGTGCGTAATTTTTGGGAAAGCCATGTCCACCAATTCGGGCCCAAGCTCTCTCGATCCCCACCAGCAACAGCTACAAGAACTAATTGTACACCAACAACGAGAGCGTCGAATTTCAGTCCAACGCAACAACGCGTACTTTTCGGTGGTGTCGCCGACCCCACCGAATGCTACCGTAAGCAATAACACCGAAAGTGCAAGCCACTCAGCAATCAACAGCAATTTACCGTGGAGAGAGCAGTTTGCTTCTCCATCAATATCGATAACTGGGTCACCGATTGCACCGACCAGCACCGTCATCTCGTTGACAGCAATTGCTGCAACGTCTGCCGAAGTATTGACCTTCCTCAAGCCGTCAACGACAACGATTACGAAGCTAGTAGAAACAGTAGGGGCAAATAACTTTGTTGTTACCCCTCTCAACAGGAGTACCATAAAAAATATTAAATGTCAAACACAAACTGAGGACAATTTCCGCATCATCGAAAAGTACCTCCTTAATGCTAACATCAACTTCTATACCTACCAACTAAAAAGCAGTAAAGGGCTCCAGGTTGTGTTAAAGGGTATCGAGCCATCGGTCCCAACTTAAGAAATAGCAGACGGTCAATGCGATTAAGTCCGTTGTCAACATCATCAACAGGAATAAAGTCGCACAGACGCTCTTTAAAATCGAGCTCCAACCAGATGCAAAGCGGTCGAATCCAAATGAAGTGCACCCAATCTACAACCTTCAGCTCCTTTTGCACAGAAGAATCACCGTAGAGGAGCATGGAGCTCCAATACCAACCACCGCATTGTAAAAACTGCCAGGAATACAACCACACCTCTAACAATTGCAATCTTACGTCAGTGTGTGTTGGCTGCGGCGAACACCATAAAGATGGCATTTGCATCAAGGACAGAAACAACGTCGCACTAAGACTATGCAGTAACTGTGGAGGGAACCACACAGCCAACTACAGAGGATGTCCTGTCTTCAAGGATCTTAAATCACACCTAAACGGGCGCAAACCCCCAGCTGGACCAAAAATTACCTTCAACGCCTCCAAAACTACATCGGAGGTATTCTTCGCCAAGGCTGTTAGATCATCTAACATGCCTGCTACAAACAGTCCTAGTGTATCCTTCGCTAGTGTACTCCGAACTGGACAGACGGAGCCCGCGAAAGAGACCCCGTCACTCCACCATCTACAGAATCCGCAACCTAGCACACCAGCACTTGGCCAGCAAACTCCAAGTGGTTTAGAGGCCCTATTGATCTCACTTAATCAAAACATGACCGCTTTTATGACGTCTTGCAAAACTGTATGCAGGAACTAATGCAAAATCAAAACGTGCTTATCCAGAAGCTTATCGAGAATAAATAATGGCTTCCCTACGTCTATGTCTTTGGAATGCTAACGGCGTCTCCAAGCACAAAAATGAACTGCAACTATTCCTAGACTCAAGTGAAATCGACGTCATGCTGATATCGGAAACACATTGAACATTAAAAAATAATTTTCAAATACCAAAATATACCTTCTACGCAACAAACCATCCAGACGGAAAAGCTCATGGCGGGACTGGTATCCTAATCAAAAACCGTAAAATAAACCCTTGTTTCTCAACAGATTCGAAACACAGCACCTACAAGCAACTGCTATAACCGTCCAAACCAGCTGCGGCAACACTACGTTGGTTGCCCTGTACTGCCCACCACGCTTCTCAATCTCTGAAAAGGAATTCACCGGTTTCTTTAACACACTCGGAGAACGCTTCATTGCAGCAGGGGACTATAACGCCAAACATACTCACTGGGGATCTCGCCTGGTAAATCCTAAAGGCAAGCAGTTGTACAACACAATAGTCAACCCACTCAATAAGATGGATTGCGTCTCACCGGGTAGGCCTACTTATTGGCCCACAGATCCACAGAAAGTGCCTGACTTGATTGATTTCGCAGTAACACTGATTTCGCAGTGCGGAAACACTGCTAGACTTAACCTCCGATCACTCTCCAGTGCTATTCACACGATTAACAAGACCTCAAGTACTTAACCGCCCATATATGCTTACAAACAACAAAACAAATTGGCTTTAATTTAAAATGTACATGAGTGCCCACATTGACTGTTCGCCGAAACTGGATGCTGCAGATGACATTGAGATGTGCGTCTCTGCACTTGAGTCGATGCTGGGAGCTGCAGCAAGAGTATCTACTCCACATGCCTCTACTTACGCTAAACCTGTTGACAGGCCTACGAACCGGCGGATAGAACAATTAGTAACGGAAAAACGACGTCTAAGAAGAGAATGGCAGAATACTCGATCACCAGCAGCAAAACTTCGCCCAAGGCATGCCAGTCGCAACCTCTCCAAGGAGTTAAGACAAGAGGAAATCTGGGCTCAAAGGAAATACATAGAAAAGCTCAGTCCAACCAGCACTAAACATCCTCTGTGGAAAGCCCACCCAACTTTAAGCGCTCGTACAGAGACAGTTTCACCAATAAGGGGTCCAACCGGTGGATGGGCCCGCAGTGACGAAGAGAGGGCATCCGTACTTGCCACACATCTTAAAATGGTTTTCCAGCCAAATCCAACATCTAACTCATTTGTACTTCCCCCTTCGAGCACATTAACGGATAGTGAGTACTCGGAACTCCAATCGGATGAGATCACTGCAGTTATTAAAAACCACATAAAGCCGAACAAAGCCCCTGGCCATGACCTAATCACACCGAAAATGATGCTAGAACTCCCTACCATCGCCATACAATACATCTGCAAAATGTTCAACGCCATAATAAGAAATGGCTATTTCCCAAGAGCATGGAAAAGGTCCACTATCATCATGATTCCTAAAGTGGGAAAGGACAAAACCCAACCATCATCCTATAGGCCAATTAGTTTGCTGCCATGTCTTTCGAAGCTTTTTGAAAAGGTCCTGCAGATTCGTCTAAACTCATTTCTGGCATCGGAGAACACAATCCCTTCATACCAGTTCGGCTTCCGCGAAAAACATGGGACAATTGAACAAGTCAATCGTATAACATCCGAAATACGATTAGCATTCGAACTAAAAGAATACTATACGGCTGTCTTTCTCGACGTTGCCCAGGCTTTCGACAGAGTTTGGCTGGAGGGTCTAATGTTCAAAATCCGGCAGAAACTCCCACAGTACACCCACAAACTCATGGAATCTTACCCTTACAATAGGAAATTCGCTGTAAGATGTAATGGCCCCGTCTCGGCTGACTTTGAAATCGAAGCTGGTGTACCGCAAGGCAGTGTACTCGGCCCATTGCTCTATCTGCTGTACACTGCAGACTTACCAACGAGGGTAGGACTTACAACGTCCACTTTTGCCAATGACACGGCAATCCTCAGCAGATCCAAATGCCCAATACAAGGCTCTGCAAAATTAGAGGAACACCTCAAGGTGGTAGAGGAATGGCTAGCAACCTGGCGTATCCGGGTCAACGAGCAGAAATGCAAACATATTACATTTACACTTAACAGAAGAAACTGTCCAGCTCTAATGCTAAACAACGTACCAATTCCTCAAGCCGATGATGTCACTTACCTTGTCATCTACCTAGACAGAAGACTAACTTGGCGCAAGCACGTCGAAGCAAAAAAGTCACAGCTTAAACTGAAAGCGAGTAGCGAGGTCATCAATGCTCGGTCCCCTCTACGTCTGGAGTATGAAGTCCTCCTATACAACTCCGTACTGAAACCCATCTGGACTTACGGTGCCGTACTATGGGGAAATGCAAGTACCAGCAATGTCGACATTATACAAAGGGCGCAGTCGAAGATTTTAAGATCAATCACTGGGGCTCCGTGGTACATACGGAACGACAACATTCAAAATGATCTAAATATACCTAACGTAAAATCTGAAATAGGTAGTCAACAACTAAAGTATTCTGCGAAACTGGATGTACACCCTAATGTTCTTGCCAATTCCCTTACGCGAACTAATAATAGAACTCGTCTTAAAAGAAATGACAGACCAACCCAATAATAAATGATTATGGCCGCCTGCAATATCCCCTGGATATATCTTAAGTACTAGATTAAGAAAAATATCTCAAACTTGTTGTTAGGCTCTAATTTAAGAGTAGATTCAACAAATATATATTACAAGTTAAAAAAAAATTTTTTTTGGATCTCTTCCCTATTATTCAAAAGGTCGTTTGGGTCTGGCATCTAAAAAACTGAGCTCAAAAACATTTAAATTGGTCCTATATATTTTGGTGTATTTGAAAAAAATAGAAAGAAAATAATCCAGTCTTCATTCGTTGAATTCGAAATATGAACTGATTTTATTTAAAAACTCTTAAACTCTAAGAAGCGACAATTGTTCCTAAAAATACTTATTCTAATTCGTGGGTTGAAAATTGTTCATATTTTATGCTCAGCGCTGGTTACTTGATACCGCGCTGCTGTTATAATCTTAAGTGTTTTCCACAGAGTGTGGATGCATGTTTTGTTTGCTATTAAGTGATAATTGTCATATTAATTTTATGACTTACGTTTGATTATGTTTCGATTTGTATATTTCTTTGGTCAATCTGATTTGGTGAAGCCATTTCAGCTGACCACGATGTTTAATCTTAAACATTCTGCAAAGGGCCGCCAAATGCGACGTTTTGGATTTTATTTGTATAGTTAGTTAGTTGTCTTATACAAATTATTATTAATAATTTAACTAGTAAGATTACTATTGTTAAAGAAGCATGACCAGTTATTATGCGACGGTATTGCACTACGTACTTTTTTTTCTGAGCGAAATAATTCCCTCTTTGAAACCGAAATGACTAATGATAGTTGGGTAAAGGCCGCAGTCCTTCAATCAGGAAAAAGAAACACCTACAGAGCCACAAAATTCATCAACCTCAGGTTCTGCAAACAGAAGTATAGAAGCCATATCCATACAAGGTTTAGATGCAGCCATCGATGTGTTATTAGCAGCTAGAATGGAGACCTATACCGAGCGTTTAAACTCGACCCAACCAGCAAACCCAGTGTAGAGAGACTTGACCCTAAATTTGCAATACAATTGGAGTGAGCAAGATAAGGTTCCAGATCTAGTTAAAGGTCTTAAAGAATTCTCAGGTAACCCAGCAGAATTTACAACCTGGTTCTCTACAGTTTCGCGTGTAATGGATGCTTTTGCTCCTTTCCAAGCAACACCGAAATATTTCGCATGGACAAAGTTACCAGCCATGTAAATATAGTGCTAAAAGTGAATGATACCGCATTAAATTGGGAGGCAATCTCGAAATGCCTTTTGGAAGAGTATTCGGATAGACGAGATTTGGGTACATTAGAATACCAGTTGTTTTCCATGAGCCAAAAGAATAGTACGATCCATGAGTTTTATCTCGCAGTTATGATGTCCTTACTCATTGGCCAAATTCAGAATATGGGGCACGGTCCCGAAGTTATGATGGTCTTGTCCAAACAGATAAGGGACAGAGCCCTAGAAACTTTCATTAGGGGACTGAATGGTGACCTATCAGACAGGATAAGTTTGGCGCAGCCTCTTATCCTGAACCATGTGCTACAAATGATAGAAGACTTGACTAATAAGCATACTAAAAATTCGATTGGTTTCGGCTATCAGCACCCTCGTGCGAATTCGGTACATAAACCAGTACAATAAACTAGATTCCACACTACCCCACAATGGTCGTACCCTCCGGTACTTCCCCCCAAACCACGCAACAACACCAACTGGTACAGTCCCAGACAGACACAAAACACATGTATACCCCAGAATAACTTTCCTCAGAACTATAATATTTGCCAGAATATACCATTCCAAAACAACAACCAATTATTTAATGCACCACCAAAATGAGCAATACAGTGCTCCACCACAAGAAAAGCTTCAAATCAATACAACCGAAGCTCAGTCCGAATACTAAGAACAAGAGGACTACTTCCAAACACTCCCATACTCACAATTTTCAGAGTATAAACAACAGCAAGAATATTTCACTACTCAGCGTGACGTGTCCGAGTTAATTTCGCAAAATAAGGAGGTATCACAAACCATAGTACACGATCCTCACCCACAAATCGAGGATACTGTCCATTTTTTAGGATGAAGTACGTTGTAGTTCGGGACAAAGACGGAACAGTATACAATTTTCTAATAGATACCGGTTCAAATAAAAATTACATATAACCTAAAATAGCTAAAAATATAAAACCAACCAATATAAAACCAAAAGTACAAGTTCTATGGGAGAACTGTATGTGGGCGTGTCCCAATTGCGGAACATGTCCACTTGGGTCTTTTCAATGAACCCAATAAACCTATAATTTTTTTTTTACTACCAAACTTAAAATCGTTGCATGGAATCTTAGGCATTGACACATTAAAAGAACTTAATGCCATTATAGATGTGGGAAAAAATTTATTACATGTCAACAACTCTCATGTTGTTAAAGTGAGGCAAATGCAAACTCAGCAGGTCCACACGATCAACTCAGATCGTCAAAAATTAAAGCTAGAAGCACTTCAAGAAGAGTACAAATCGGTATTTGCGAGTCCATATATGAAGTTGATCTATGCTACTATCGTCCAAGGAGAAATTCGAACGACTTCAGACACTCCAGTCTATACACAACATTACCTGTACCCAGCTTCTCTGAAAGAGATAGTCGAAGAGCAAATTCAAGAATTATTAGAAGATGGTATAATACGACCCTCACGGTCGCCCTATAACTCTCCCTTATGGATTGTCCCAAAGAAAAGCGACAGTCTGGGTCATTGACTACCGAAAATTAAATACAGTCACCATTTCGGATAAATATCCTATCCCAGAAATTGGAGAAATGATTGCTCAGTTGGGCAACAATACCTCTCCGTTCTCGATTTCAAAAGTGGATTTCATTAGATTCCTTTAAAAAAATCTGATATTGAAAAAACAGCATTCGCTGTAAACGGAGGGAAATACGAATTTACCAGACTTCCATTCGGTTTAAAAATGTCCCCATCAATATTTCAAAGAGCCCTTGACGACATTTTAAGATCTCATATAGGGAAAATATGCTATGTTTATGATATCATAATATTCAAAATCTGAGGAGGAACACTTCCGGCATTTGGCCGAGTATTTCTCTACCTTGTCTGAAGCAAATATGAAAGTACAAGTAGACAAATGTAAAGTCCTCAAACATAGCGTTGATTTCCTAGGTTTAGTAATATCAAGGGAAGGTGTCAAAACTAACCGAGAAAAGGTACAGGCAATTTAAAACTTCCCCACACCAAAGAATCTGAAACCTTCTTGGGTTTAGCCAGCTATTATAGGCGGTTTATCAAAGATTTCGCTAAACTAGCAAGACCCCTTACAGCTTTATTGCATGTCGAACAGGGAGAACAAAAAAGAATGTCTCCAACAAAATTGAAATTTGTTTTGGCAAAAAATAGCTCGACTCTTTTGAAAAAGTGAAAAATGCATTAGTTTCACAAGACGTAGTATTAGCACACCCCGACTTCAATCGAGAATTTCATCTGACCACAGATGCTTCGAACATAGCAATAGTTGCGTCACTGCACAGTGGCAGATTTTAAGAAAATAGCCGCATAAACTGAAAAAAAAATTTTAGCATTGCTATTAAATTAATATTATTTTCACTAAATAAGTGTTTTATCTATTTGAAAATAAAATTTTTTTAATGATTTGTGCAGCCCCGGCTTTCTGGCAGCCCTGCAAAAGCAGCTGTTTGTGGCACGTGGCTTTTGTGTTGATTTTGCTCAAAAGTTTGTTTAACTTTTAATGCTCCATAATTTGCTTAATAAAATAGCTAGAGGTATTGCTAAATATGGAAAACATAGTTCAAGGTATGTTGATCATTAGGTTAATGTCAAAGAATTTGTATTTGTGTGTTTTGTCTTTCGTTTCGTTTGTTATTGTTGGTATTGTTTGTAGAAGAAACCTAACCTCAACGTTCTGTGATTTGTGGACTAAATGTTACCTGCTTCTCGTTGCTACTTGCAAGTAAGAATGCAATTATTTTCCGTTACATGTTCTTAAGATGACGCCAATAATTTTGCTTGCGCTTTTTTGCGCTTTTTTAAAATATTTGCTGATATTGCAGACAAGGTAGAGTTCAGTCACATGGAGTTGCTTCAAATTTGGATTGATAATGGGCGCACAAGTAAAGCGCTTTCTGAGTGGGTGTTTGAAAAGATTAATGAAAATCTTAAGGTAGCTAATAAACTTGAAATAAACAAAAAAATTTCGAACTTTGTCGCTTATATATGCAAGTAAATACATGCCAAAATGCCAAAGAAAAATAGAAAAATTCAAAGAAAAACACCAACAGTTAATTGATTCAAAAATAACAATACATATTGAAAGAGCTGCTGTGAAAGAGTGTTCCGTTGGTCGTCCACGGCTGACTAACAATAAAGGCAGTTGTCGCTTAAAACGAAAGATAGCTTCAGAGTCGCGACTAGTCAAGGGCACAATATAGCAATGCTTTTTCATGCATCTACCATATGCGCCAAAAAATCAAAATGTAATGAATGTACTGACTGTATTGATTGTTCTTTAAAAGAAAATATTATCAATGCAATCAAAAACCTGTTCAGATGACTGCAGATGAAGCATTAGCATTTCTACTTGAAAATTCTTTCTCCAAATAGCAGTATAACGCCATTCGAACCATAAACCAGAAGCATGGTTGCGACATATTCCCATGCTACGACAATGTTTTTAAAGCTAAATCTGAATGTAGACCCGTCGGAATACAAGCAACAGAAACTTCAGCACAAGTTTCGTTACAAAATATGCTGAACCATACTGCAAAAAGAATAATTCTTTTTCAAAAAAAAATTTTTGCTCAATTTGAAAGCATAACCGATGTAAAGTTAATTGTCACCTATGGTTTTGATGGATCGACTGGACACAGTTTATACAAGCAACAATTTGAAGAAAAGGTGCAGGACACGCTTGACCAATCTCTATTTGTCACATTAATAATCCCTATAAAGTTATTAGATTCTTTGGGGAGTGTTCTATGGATGAATTCTAAAACACAATCAGTGCGATTTTGTAGACCACTGAAAATCGAATTCATTAAGGAGAGCAAAGAACATACAGAAAACAATAGATTGAAGGACGAAATTTAAAACTTGAAACCGTACTTATTCAATGATTGGTCTGGGAGAACTATCTCTTTTTCGTTTGATCTAAATCTGACACTTATCGATGGAAAAGTTTTAAATGCTTTGACAGGAACGAACTCGACCCAATCATGTCCAATATGTGGTGCTACTCCTAAAACCATTTTGATAACCACGGATACAAATGCTGAAGTATTTAAGCCAAAGCCTTTTTCTCTGCAATATGGTGTAAGCCCATTACACGCATGGATAAGGTTTCTTGAATTTGCTCTGCATATTTCGTATCGTATAGGAATAAATAAGTGGCAAATCAGAGATCCAAATGATAAGGCTTTTATGGCATCTCGAAAAAAAAAATATCCAAGAAAAGCTATGGAAACAAATAGGACTACACGTAGATAGACCAAAACAAAACGGAAGCGGCAATACAAATGATGGGAATACTGCTAGAAGAGCTTTTTCAAATGTTCACTTATTCTCATCTATTTTGGACTTTGATTAGCATATTCTTGAATGCTTTGGGACACTTTTGATTGCAGTGAATATGAAATATGTTCACAAAAGTTCCAGAATTTCTGTACGAAAGCTTCAGACTTATACATGGCAAAATATCCTTGGTATCCAATGTCGCCGACGGTTCACAAAATATTGGTTCATGGATTCCAAATTATTGCTGCTTCTTCAGTTCCAGTTGGATGCTTAGGAGAAAATGCTTCGGAGAGCCGAAACAGGTTTTACAAAAGGGATAGACTGTCGCATTCTCGAAAAAACAGTCGCATTAATAATTTAGTAGATATGTTTCACCAAGCAATTGATTCATCAGATCCCCTACTTTCAAGTAAATATTTTTTTGATAAAAACAACAACCACAAATATAAAAAATTGCCGTCAAAAGTACTCGGACTTCTCGCTAAACCCAATGTGAAAACTGACGACAAAAATCTCGCCTTAATAGATATCGAATATGAATCAGATTCAGATTCGGATTATAAACCCTTAGATGCATATTCATATGAGCTCGAAGCAGAAGAATATTAAATAAAAGTGATATTTTAAGTAAAAAATTAAATTTTTTTTAGTGAGTTATATGGGCGGTATAAGTGGGCGTGGCCTGATAGGTTTGAAACTTTTTCCAATTTTTCTATATACAAATACAATCACGTGTACCGAATTTCAAGTCCTTTAAAGTAGTAAAGTATTTTAATACAGTATTTTAATTTATGCCGCTATTTTCATTAAATCTGCCACAGTGCACTGGAACAAAATAGGAGACCAATCACATTTATATCCAGAGCGTTATCTAAGACGGAAGAAAATTATGCTACAATGGGAAATGCTAACTGAGGACGTACCTTTATGGCAAGTCAAAAGTGACAATCCATACAGACCACCAACCGCTTACCTATGGACTTAGTCCAAAAAATAACAACGCAAAGGTAAGAAAGTGGAAAAGTTATCTGGAGGAGTACAACTACGAGTTGAAGTATAAGCCAGGTAGCTCAAATGTGGTAGCAGACGCACTATCGAGAAATTCCGCTAGCATAAAAGCTAGCAGTACGTCAGCAGTTACGGTGCATAGTGACGAAAGCTCAGGTCACGAACTTATACCAACAAAGGACATTCCCATTAACGTCTTCAAAAACCAATTAAGAATTCTCACTGGCGATAACGAAACCATGGCATAACTACCGTTCGCTACATATCAGAGACATACGATTGTAAGGTGAAATTATTCGGAAAGTGATCTTGAAACAATTTTAAAAGCAAATATCAAAGAATCCAACTTTGGCTATGCCGAAGTTTGTGTACCCTTGCAGTCCTTGGGAATAATATTTTTACATTTTAAAATTTGTTTCCCTGCAACTCAGTTCATCAATACAATGTAGACCCGTCGGAATACAAGCAACAGAAACTTCAGCACAAGTTTCGTTACAAAATATGCTGAACCATACTGCAAAAAGAATAATTCTTTTTCAAAAAAAAATTTTTGCTCAATTTGAAAGCATAACCGATGTAAAGTTAATTGTCACCTATGGTTTTGATGGATCGACTGGACACAGTTTATACAAGCAACAATTTGAAGAAAAGGTGCAGGACACGCTTGACCAATCTCTATTTGTCACATTAATAATCCCTATAAAGTTATTAGATTCTTTGGGGAGTGTTCTATGGATGAATTCTAAAACACAATCAGTGCGATTTTGTAGACCACTGAAAATCGAATTCATTAAGGAGAGCAAAGAACATACAGAAAACAATAGATTGAAGGACGAAATTTAAAACTTGAAACCGTACTTATTCAATGATTGGTCTGGGAGAACTATCTCTTTTTCGTTTGATCTAAATCTGACACTTATCGATGGAAAAGTTTTAAATGCTTTGACAGGAACGAACTCGACCCAATCATGTCCAATATGTGGTGCTACTCCTAAAACCATTTTGATAACCACGGATACAAATGCTGAAGTATTTAAGCCAAAGCCTTTTTCTCTGCAATATGGTGTAAGCCCATTACACGCATGGATAAGGTTTCTTGAATTTGCTCTGCATATTTCGTATCGTATAGGAATAAATAAGTGGCAAATCAGAGATCCAAATGATAAGGCTTTTATGGCATCTCGAAAAAAAAAATATCCAAGAAAAGCTATGGAAACAAATAGGACTACACGTAGATAGACCAAAACAAAACGGAAGCGGCAATACAAATGATGGGAATACTGCTAGAAGAGCTTTTTCAAATGTTCACTTATTCTCATCTATTTTGGACTTTGATTAGCATATTCTTGAATGCTTTGGGACACTTTTGATTGCAGTGAATATGAAATATGTTCACAAAAGTTCCAGAATTTCTGTACGAAAGCTTCAGACTTATACATGGCAAAATATCCTTGGTATCCAATGTCGCCGACGGTTCACAAAATATTGGTTCATGGATTCCAAATTATTGCTGCTTCTTCAGTTCCAGTTGGATGCTTAGGAGAAAATGCTTCGGAGAGCCGAAACAGGTTTTACAAAAGGGATAGACTGTCGCATTCTCGAAAAAACAGTCGCATTAATAATTTAGTAGATATGTTTCACCAAGCAATTGATTCATCAGATCCCCTACTTTCAAGTAAATATTTTTTTGATAAAAACAACAACCACAAATATAAAAAATTGCCGTCAAAAGTACTCGGACTTCTCGCTAAACCCAATGTGAAAACTGACGACAAAAATCTCGCCTTAATAGATATCGAATATGAATCAGATTCAGATTCGGATTATAAACCCTTAGATGCATATTCATATGAGCTCGAAGCAGAAGAATATTAAATAAAAGTGATATTTTAAGTAAAAAATTAAATTTTTTTTAGTGAGTTATATGGGCGGTATAAGTGGGCGTGGCCTGATAGGTTTGAAACTTTTTCCAATTTTTCTATATACAAATACAATCACGTGTACCGAATTTCAAGTCCTTTAAAGTAGTAAAGTATTTTAATACAGTATTTTAATTTATGCCGCTATTTTCATTAAATCTGCCACAGTGCACTGGAACAAAATAGGAGACCAATCACATTTATATCCAGAGCGTTATCTAAGACGGAAGAAAATTATGCTACAATGGGAAATGCTAACTGAGGACGTACCTTTATGGCAAGTCAAAAGTGACAATCCATACAGACCACCAACCGCTTACCTATGGACTTAGTCCAAAAAATAACAACGCAAAGGTAAGAAAGTGGAAAAGTTATCTGGAGGAGTACAACTACGAGTTGAAGTATAAGCCAGGTAGCTCAAATGTGGTAGCAGACGCACTATCGAGAAATTCCGCTAGCATAAAAGCTAGCAGTACGTCAGCAGTTACGGTGCATAGTGACGAAAGCTCAGGTCACGAACTTATACCAACAAAGGACATTCCCATTAACGTCTTCAAAAACCAATTAAGAATTCTCACTGGCGATAACGAAACCATGGCATAACTACCGTTCGCTACATATCAGAGACATACGATTGTAAGGTGAAATTATTCGGAAAGTGATCTTGAAACAATTTTAAAAGCAAATATCAAAGAATCCAACTTTGGCTATGCCGAAGTTTGTGTACCCTTGCAGTCCTTGGGAATAATATTTTTACATTTTAAAATTTGTTTCCCTGCAACTCAGTTCATCAATACACAAACAAAACATTATTACTCTTTTTATTACAATTTTTTCTTCTTCTTTCATCATTCCCTAAGCAAAGCACGCCACGCATACACACACAGTTCATGTAGCGTTGCGTTTGTATGTATGCATATGCTCTGTTGATTTGATGATGACGTAGTAGGCAGCTAAGAATCCAACTTTGGCTATGCCGAAGTTTGTGTACCCTTGCAGTCCTTGGGAATAATATTTTTACATTTTAAAATTTGTTTCCCTGCAACTCAGTTCATCAATACACAAACAAAACATTATTACTCTTTTTATTACAATTTTTTCTTCTTCTTTCATCATTCCCTAAGCAAAGCACGCCACGCATACACATACAGTTCATGTAGCGCTGCGTCTGTGTGTATGCATATGCTCTTTTGATTTGATGATGAGCAGCTTGAGCCGATTTATATTGACTGTAACTTGAGTTCTATTTATCCGATCAGATTCAAATTTTGGGATCTGAAGTTTTATATCCAATACTATCATATTGGTAAATTTTTAAAATCCCGATGATTTTCATGACGGTATAATGGGAAAAATCTAGTCAATATTCCCGGAACATTTGAGAAACTATAACGCAAAATTTACGCAGGTTCGAACTACAGACGTCCATGACAAAAGACAGCAACAAGAAATCATAACTAATGAACATGTTAGAGCTCATAAAAATGCAATAGAAAAAAAAAAACAGATCTTATTAAAAGTTTTTTTCTCAGGCATGAAAAAGAAAATAGAGGCGGTGGTAAAAGCCAAATCAGGAAATTCAACCAATACCCATCCCAAGTTATCCAGGGGAAATAATACACATAGACCTTTATTCCACACAGATTAAAATTATTTTAACAGCAATAGATAAGTTCTCAAAGTACGCACAAATAAAACTAGTAAATTCGAAAGCGGCAGAACATCTAAAGGTGCCATTACGTGAGCTATTAATAGCCTTTGGCGTGACCAAAACAGTAGTGATGGACAATGAAAAATCCTTAAATTCCGCGTCGATAAAATTCCTTTTGGTTATTCAGCTAGGTATAAATGTCCATACAACCCCACCATATACTTCGTCCAGCAATGGTTAGGTGGAGAGATTTAATTCCACATTCACAGAAATGATGAGATGCCTAAAGATTGAGCATCCGGAATTGGAATTCGAAGACCTAATATTTAGAGCAGTAGGCGAGTATAATAAAACGATCCATAGTACCACTAACAAAAAACCAATAGAAGCCTTTTTATACCCTTGCAGAGGGTATTATAAAATTGGTCAGATGTTTGTAACGCACAGAAGGAGACGTTTCCGAACCCATAAAGTATATATATTCTTGATCAGCATGAGAAGCTGAGTCGATATAGCCATGTCTGTCTGTCCGTCCGTCCGTCCGTCCGTCCGTCCGTCTGTGCAAATCAACTTCACGCTAGCATCTTAAGAGCTATAGGATATTTGAGCTACTTTTAGCCCGGAGATGATAAAGTATGAAAATTGTCAGGATCGGACTACTATATCATATAGCTCTAGAACAAAAATTTTTGCAAAAATTGGAGTATCCCCATGAAATAGCAATATGATAGTATTGGAGATAAAATCTCAGATTCCAAAATTTGAATCTGATCGGATAAATAGAACATACGTTACAGTCAATACAAATCGGTTCAAGCGCTGCCGGCAGCGCCGCTTGCTGCCTACTACATCATCATCAAATCAAACAGAGCACATGCATACACACACACAGACGCAGCGCTACACGAACTGTATGTGTATGTAATAAATTGTAATAAAAAGAGTAATAATGTTTTGTTTGTGTATTGATGAACTGAGTTGCAGGGAAACAAATTTTAAAATGTAAAAATATTATTGCCAAGGACTGCAAGGGTATAAAAACTTCGGCACTGCCAAAGTTAGCTTCTTTGATATTTTGCATTAGATTTGGCGCATTGTCCAGAGGAATTAGCATTGGAAAGGGAAAAAATTTCAAAAAAGATTTCAGACAAGCAAAACGTAGATTTACAATACCATAATAAAAATTAAGAGCCTATAAGTCTCTATGATCCAGGCGAAATAATTTACGTCAAAATCAATAAGAGATGGGGCTCTAAGTTAACACCAAGATATAAAAACGAAAAAGTAGCTAAAGATTTAAACACAACAGTTAAAACAATGTCAGGCAGGATAGTACACAAGAACCAGTTGAAATACTGACTAACATCCATCTTTGACAGGTTAATGTTGATGCCAATCTGTTAGGGACACACGACTATCCTGGATTATTCAAAATTTAAGGTAGTAGTGCTGGAAACCGGGATGACAGCGAGGCAGAACGGCACGTTTAAAATAATCCATGTTGTAGAGATAGAAAGATATCAGCAGGCATTGTCGGTGTTAAAGAAAGTTGTAAAAAACTCAACTAAAACAAGTCCGTATTACCCATTCCTTATTTACGAAATAACCCAAATCGAAAACTAAATTAAAGGATTAAAGCCTATGCGCTCCAGAGCCAAACGCTCTCTTGATATACTTGGAACAGCGTGGAAGTGGCTCGCGGATACTCCGGATCACCAAGACCATAAGATTGTAATCGATAAAAATAACGAACAGCTAATAAATAATAACAAGCAAGTAATAATTAACAATTTGGTAGAAAATAAAATAAATGACCTAATCAAAATAACGAATACTTTATTGCTTAAGAATAAACCCGAAACAGATGAAAAAACAAAACAAATAGAGATGACAAAATTCAAATTAAGCCTAAAAAGAGAAGAAATTACTAATGTTATTTATGCAATAGATTGGGCTAAGGCCAACACAATAAATTCTTTAATTTTATCACCAGCCGAAATTAACATTATCGAAACAATTGCTGAAGAAAGTCCAACATTTGTAAATATCGAAGAGCTGATAGAATTTGTTGAAGTAAGCATTGCTTCCGACGGCAGAGCTCTCCTTTATATTGTCAGCATACCTAGGGTAATCAAAAAACAATGTAAAGAAATCATTGCAATAGATAGATTATGGGCACATATTAAAATGTAATAAACAATATTTCGGGTTAGCTAATAAGAACAAATGTAAAAACCAAAATAATAGGATATTATGAAAACTGGAAGGCATAATTGTTTTAAATAATAGTAAAAGTATAGAAGTATATTTCCACAGAAAGAAACCAAATTGCCAAAAGACAAACAATCAACACATTAAATCGCATTCTGGCACGCTCTTGCTAAATCAATTTAAGGGAACTATCAACACGACGGAGGAAACCATACGTTGGATGGAATATTCGTAATCCAGTCGGAAAATGCAACGATCAACATAGAAGACTCGTGGTACATCATGAAGACCAAACGTGAAGTCGAAGCCCAGCCCCCAGTATTACAGCTTCTATCGGATAAGCAACACCAAGGCGAGATCCTATAATTAGAAATGATTATGGAATTAATCTGAACAATACGGACAATTTGGAAACAATTCAAACCAATAACGTCATTATTTCATCATCCTACTGGATTGTCTTAGCACTCCTGGGGGTTGCAGCAATTATCTACTACGTGGTTAAGAAGCAATGCATCCACAGATCAGCCGGAAACAATCCAACAACCGTACAATATGTGGTGTGGGGAGTTAAGACCAGGCGTACTCTAGCACTATAGCCACACTCATATTACACTAATCATGCCACAATAGATAATCACAATAGACAATCGCCAGGTTAAACATTACTAGCGGAATGGTACATCAGGCAGCAAGACTCCCAATTCTATGAATCAAGGCGGCAATAAGTATCAACTTCGGTACATTAGACATCAAGTCGCCTAAATCGATTCCGCACGAAGCAGATCCCACGCCAGCGTGGGACCATTGGACTCAGCAAGCGTCGCTGTCACCAATGACGCCCAATATCAGAGGCTTCACCCAAACATAATCGAGCTACCCCAAGTCAGTCTTTAGCCCGAGTACAATTCGTAACTTTGTTAAAGTTACTAAATAAATAAATTTTTGTTTTTTTTACGACGAACCAAGAAAGTGTTTAATTTGTATATATAGATTCTCAAGTATGTGTGAAGGTACAAAATATGTGAAACAATAAATCTAAATGAAACATTTTGCCGGATTTCTCCTCGTTTTCGAGTTGTTTGTAAAATTTTGTGATTACATGTAAAAACAAATGTCTATGATTTAGTTTGCCTGAGGAGGGGGAGAACGGAGAGAGAACAAAGGGCCTGTTACCGCCGTCATTACAAATTTATATATTAACCGTCAACCTGAAAATGCTGTGGTTGGCAGCCCTGAAAATACTGGGGTTGGCAACCCTGGAAAAGACGAGCGGGGATCAAATGAGAGTTTGGCGTCAGTATGTGATGGCACCAGGGGAGATATGCGAAAAACTTTTAAAAGCATCACGCGTCGTGAAAGAGAAGATCGAATAATAAATAATTACTTCACACATCCTGTAAACAATGATAAAATGTCGCTAAATAAACCGACCGCTATATAAACTGTAACTTAAGTTTGTTTTAATACAAACCAAACCCCGTGCGCCACATTTTTTTTAAAAAAGTTTATTGAGGTTAAAAAATTTCCGCGTGCCCGAATTTCACCATATGTATAAAGTGCAAATACATAAAGACACACATACACATGTAAATTAGAGCGTAATTACACATAAAAAGTTCAAAGCCATGCATGTGTAAAAGAACTTTAAGTAGTACATGCACAAATTGCAGGGGATAAATTCAAAGCACAATATAATCGGAAATCAATAGACTAAAACAAATCAAAAGCATCATGAATAAAGATCAAGACATTTGTAGTGCCTGTAACATGAGTCGCCTAAACAGTAGTACCCAATATTGGGTTCAATGCGACAATGTGCTGGAGTCAATAGCTTAATTGCAGAGGGTGAATGGATTTGCAACAGCCGCCAACAATCGCTGGACAATGTGGCATCAAAAACAATTGGTAGTGACCCATCAACAGGATTGTCCAATATACCAAATGCCAACAAAGCCACCAAACAACGCCCCGAATCCCAGGCGGCAAATACGTGTTATCTCGGTCAAGCAAAATTAGTCGGTCAAACTCAATCGCCAAGCTGAAATCAAAAAGGAAAAGATACATCGAGCAAAAATACAACTTGCTTGCACAGCAGCAAGAAACGCAGGTAACGTGTTTAAAGTTAAATGGACCTACTGCTTCTCAGCTAGTCGCAAGGCAAGTTTTACCCGCAGATCTACCCATCTTTAACGGAAATCCAGAGGACTGGCCAATCTTATTAGCATGTACGAGAACAGCTGCCGTATAGCGTCACTGCTCATCATAAAGACAACGTAGTGGAAAGACAATTTTTCCGCATTGTACCATCAAACTGTATGGAGCCAATGTAACCGTTATCATAATGGACCGGTAAAGAAACCAGCAACGAAGAGGTCTCCGTTAAAACTTACCTATAAATCTCGAAAGCGGAAGAACTGACAAAAAGATACAACGTCCAGTCAGTAAAGAAATTAGGATTGCCGAAACAAACCGTCAAAAAAAACTTTCACTCGCTTATCAAATTTTATTTGTCTCTCGTGATTAATAACTTTTCTTTAACTTTTAAACTCATTATCGGTTTAACTACAATTTTAACATTCGAATTGTATTTTCATTTCGCGATTTCTTTTAGTCATTTTTGTGCTTTTTGTTTCAATATACATAAATTAAAACTTACAACAATTACTTGCATTAGCGGTGTTGTTGTTTTGCTGATCTGTAATGACCGGGTTCCACTTGGTTTGTAATTTTGGAAGAACAAACGCGTCAGCTCAGTTTGGTGGTAATATTTAGATTGCTTTTTATTCCAACAATATTCTTTGACTTAACCTATTGTTACATAGATATTCTTATGCTGCCACTTAAGCGACAGCTACAAAAGAGAGAGAAAGTGTCAGTACATACATACATATTATTTGGGGCACTTGCATCAAAGTGCATGGTCAGCGTTCACACGCTGGCTTGGCCCTAGCTCATGTTACGCCTGTGCATTGCTGCTCATATGAATATATGTATGTACATACATATATGCTGTATATTGATGTGAGTATGTTTATGTGAATATATTAATGTACACATAAACATACTCAAGTGGAGTCTTATGTTTTATTGCGTACATATTTGATTGTTTATACTTGCAACAAAGTGTTACAAGTTGAGCTCTTTGTGTTAAATGATTTTTTGGTATGGATATACTACACCTCCCCTTTTTAGTAAATAACGTAATATAATTGAGTTATTTGTTAATTACTAATAATGATAATAAATGATTGATTAATAGTAATGTATGTATGTTTGTTAGAAAAATTGTTTTATTTGTGTCTGGCCAGACAAATTTTCTTTCTCTAAAAAGAATTTTTTTTTTCTTTTTTTTATGTATTTTTAATAAAATTAAGTAGTTGAGTCCATAAAAGAATTTTATATTTTTCTTTTCTTTTTTTTTTATTTTTTTTAAAATTATTTTTCCAAATTTTTAACCTATCCTTATGTACTGTTTGTATCTTATTTTTATTATACCTAATTTTTATGTTGTTGTTTTTAGATATTTCTACAACTTCGAATGATCCTATATAGGCTGAGTCAAGCTTATGACAAGCTTCGTTTTTTAAGAAAACCTTATCTCCTATTTCTATTTTTAGATCTGCTGACTTATTGTCATAAAAATTTTTCTGGTTTTCCTTACGTTTCTCTAACATCATTCTAGCTCTACTGTATGCTAGTTCTAATCTAAACTTAACTTCTTTAGCATAATCATCTACGTTATATAATGGTTCTATTCTATTGTTGTTTAGCAAATACAAGTTCATATGGACAGTATTTGTGTGTTACTGACGGGGTTGTGTTAAAACAATACACAAAATATTGTAACCATATGTCCCAATCAGTTTTATCTACTGATATATATGATCGAATGTACTCATTGAATGTCCTATGACTTTTTTCAACGGTACCTAAGGTCTGGTGGTGGTGTGCTGTAGATGTAATGTTGTCTATTTTTAAATATTTGCACAAGTCATTTATTATTGAATTTTTGTATTCTGTTGCCATGTCCGTAATGAACGTCTTCATTGGACCGTACTTCAGAATGAAAGATTCAAAAATAGCTTTAGAGATTGTTGTAGCGCTTTTATTGGGAACTGGTATTGCTACTAAGTATTTCGTCAAGTCACATATTAGAGTGACTGCATATTCGTTACCATTTTCGGATTTTGGTAATGGACCAATGGTGTCCACTATTACCCTATCAAAAGCATGTATGGGGGTTTCTGTAATAACTAAGGGTGTTTTTATGTGCTTTGTCGTTTTTGACTATAGGCATTTTTCACATTTATTAATGTAGTCTTTAAAATAACGTGTCATGTTTTTCCAATAATAATATCTTTTTACTTTGGCCAAAGTTTTTGTAATGCCTGTATGGCCACCCTGTATCGGATCATCATGGTATCAGTACTTTTCGTACTTCATCATTGCAGAGTACATCATATATTTTGGGCTTAGAAGCATCATTAGGTACGTGCCTAATTGTATTTTCATTTTTATCATCTGGCCAGAGATTATTTTGTCTACTTTGCTGCCTGGTAGTGACTTTCAGGACATTTGCTTTTGTGTTTTTTAGATCATGTATTGTAATGCGGGATAATGCATCCGCAACGAAATTATCTTTTCCCTTCAGATATTCTACTGTAAATTCATATTCCTCTAGATCAAGTCTCATTCTTGTTAATTTTGAACTCGGATTTATCATAGAGTAAATACGTTAGAGGTCTGTGGTCTGTTTTGACTCTGAAATGTCTGCCATATATATATGGACGAAAGTGTGTAATGGCCCAGTGTATCGCAGCTAGTTCTTTCTCAGTAGTACTTTTATTACTTTCACCTTTAGTGAATGAACGGGATGCATATGCTACTGGCAACTGCTTATCGCCATAAGTTTGGGTTAGTTATCCACATGCATACTTGCTAGCATCTGTTATTATGCAAAATTCTTTGCTAAAATCTGGATACTGTAGCAGTGTAGGTTCTATATTCAGATATTCAAATCCTTTTTGGCACTCTTCAGACCAAACAAATTCTACGTTTTTCTTACACAGTTGTGTTATCGGACGTGCATGTTCTGCGAAGTTTTTAATAAAGCGTCTGTAATAGTTGCAAAAGGCTACGAATCTTCTAGCACTATCAGCATCTGTTGGTACTGGATATTTTTCAATGACGTCATACTTGGTGTCATCTGGCAATATTCCTTTGTCGGTACACTTGTGACCCAAGAATGTCACTTCGTGCATGAAGAAAGAACATTTCTCTGGATGCAGTTTTAGGTTGTGTTTTCTGCATATATCAAAAATATCCTTTAGGTTTTTAAGCATGTGTTTCTCAGAACAGCCGATGACTATAAAGTCATCCATGTAAAGGAATGCTTGTGACGGATTTAATCCAGAGAAAGCAATTGTCATCATTCTTTGAAAGGAATTTGGTGCAATTTTCAGACCATACGGTAGTCTAGTAAACTGATAAGATCCATTGCTAGTGGAAAATGGCGTAATGCTTCGCGATTTATCCTTTAGTTCTATTTGGTGAAAACCGGACATTAAATCTAGACATGAAAAATATTTGGCTCTGCCTAGTTGATCAAGAATATCGTCTATTCTTGGTAATGGGAATTTATCGGACAACAGTTTTTTGTTTATTTGACGACAGTCTATTACTTATCGCCATCGTTTCTTTTCTGATCCTGGTAAACCCTTTTTCGGTACCAGTAGTAACGGACTATTATACTCGGACACTGATGGTTCAACTATTTTATCTTTAATGAGTTTATCGACTTGTCTAGTTATTTCTTCTTTATGCATGTGTGGTATTCTGTAATTTTTTGTGTATACTGGCTGGTTGTCATTCAATCGGAGTTCTTGTTTATAAAAGTTGTTCGTAGTAATTGGTTCGTTTTCTAAACCAAATACATCTGTATACTCGGTGCAGAGCCTTTCAAGTACGTTTTTGAACATAGGTGGGAAGTTCGGCTTTAGTTTTTGTATTACTGATTGACTTCTTTGGTCATCAGTTGTCTGTACAATTTCGTAATTCTTTAATGATTCATATTTTATGCTTTTTAAATTTAAAATTTTTACTCTTTTTGTTGTGTTTAAAATTCGGACAAATGTTTTGGTCGGGCTTGAGATCGAATTTCCAATAAATATTCCATTTTCAACCTCTTGATTTAAAACGACGATATTTGAGTTTTCATTTGGAATATTTATTTGTCGGATTACTTCAGATCTCGCTGGGAGGATTGTGGTATTGCTGTCACAAGTGTGTAATATGGGAATATTTATTGCAAAATTTAAATTATTTGGTCTTAATATTAGTGAATCGTTTGGTCCACTGAAGTCTAATTGGCAATTGAATGTTTTGAAGAAATCTAGTCTTAAAATTCCATCAAATGGAATTGGAAAACTTTCGTCCACTATATGGAAGTTGTGTGGAATTATGAATTCATTTTGTCTTAGTTCTATAAGGGTTAGACCTTGGGAAGTAATTGAACCTTCGCCAATTCCTGATATTTCAATTGTATTTGAAGTATCTGTATGTTCAAAAGAATCTGTTTTTTCTTTTGTTATTGATACGTCTGCACCTGTATCTAACAAGAAGGTATATGTGTTGTGTGTATTTTCGTTTTTAATTTTGATGAAAATACTTAGGCTAAGATTGAATGTGTATACATTTATAGTTTCTTCTGAATATCTGCAGGGATCTATTGGCTTTCCGAATTACTTTGAGTAAGTCGTACATTACCATTTCCGTTGTTAGAATTACGTCGGTTGGAATTACCTCGGTTCGAGCTGTTTCGGTTGGAATTATTTCTTCCTCGGTTGTTGTACCGTGAGTTACCACGATATCCACCGGTATTATTATTCCTATAACCGTTATTTTGGTAATCACCTCTACCTCGGTAATTATTTTGTCCATTTCTATTGTATTGACGGTAGTGCATGACAGGGTTTGCCTGTCCTGTTTCTGCTGTACTACTGTCTACGAACTTTGTTGTTAGTTCGTTCATGTCACGGAAAATACCTGCTTTTAGTACGTTACCTACTTGATTGTTTATGCAGTTCTTTGTTATTGCCTCTGTAGGGACTGAAAGTGTATACTTTTTAGCTATTTCGACAGATGTGCCGTCGTGTATAAAGGCACCTTCCAGAGATTCAGTAAGCTTTTCAATTTCTTGGGCATACTGACTTGCTGTTTTGTTTCTCTGGGATAGGTTTTTGATTTTGCCGTTATTGACGCTAGTGATTCTGTTTTTACATTTGATGCAATACTGTTAATAATCTCTTCTATTGTCTGTTCAGAGGTTATCAAATTTCTTGTATGACCTTTTAGTTTTGTTATATGAGACACACTGCTGTTTCCTCATGGTCGCCTTTTAGTGAATTTATCAAATTCAATGCGTCCATGAAGCTCTGAAGATTTTTTCTTCTGCCATCGAACTGTGGGATAAGGCTTGAGGCCATCTTTAAATAATCAGCGACTGTTTGAGTCATTTTTGTATTTCTTGGCGAAATGGCTGGTTTATTAAGAGTTATTTTTGTTTGTTCTAAACTCGCTGACAATTCTTCTTGATCCGTCTCTTCTTCAGCCGTTAACTGGGTTTTTTCTTCCTGTGACATTGAAATATCCGAATCAACTGTTTGTTTATATTCAATATTATATCTTTTTAATACGGGTTTTGCCTTTTGTTTGCAGTCATTATAGAATGCATTTGCGGCTGTTTTTCGTCCCGAAGTTAGCATACTATAGTATGCTATGAATACCGCTCTAATATTTTCTAGGCTCTCTATTATTATTTTCGAGTGTTTTTCTATTGTACTTTGGGATGTTTCCCTGTTCTGCGAGAGGCACTTACACGATTTATTTAATTCTTGCGCCTGTATTCTAGCTTGTCCTATTATGTTATCCCAATTAACCATATTTTATTGAAAAATTTACTCATTCTTGTTCTTTTTTTTTTTTTTATTTCCCTGAGAGATCATTTGTTTCTATGGGTTGTTCGAATAGTTTATGCACCCATGTGGGTAGAATTCTGTTTTTTCGCTTTAGGCGGTTGTAGGCTTCTACTATGGATCTTTCTATCGAGTGAGTTATCTCTGGTTTAAATTTTCTAATCTTCACAATCCAGTATTTGATTTCTTTATATTTTGGATTGGTTTCACCTCTGTTAAAGAGGAAGTCTAAGAATGGAACGTATTTGTTCAAATATCTAAGTTTTACTCGACCCATTTTTATACTGTATTTAGGCCATCTGCTCTACTCTGATATTTTTTCTTAATTATTTTATTATGCATTGCGTATAGTTTCAAAGCCAGATTTAAGGCTACTAATATTAGGATAGCTAACAACAACATCCCTATTTCGTCTAAATTTTCCTTGTGATCTACTATTTTAACGCAGTTAACGACATTAGCCGTTGGGTGGACTATTTTGGATTCTTGAGATCCCATCTTTCTAGCAAAAATATTTTCTTTTCTTGGTCGTTTAGACCTGTTTTCTATTTCTTTGATAGTGAGAGAAAAAATAATTCTTTTTTGGATTCAATTGTTACATAAAAATTTTCTTCTTTAATGTGATTTTAAAAACTTTAAAAGAAAAAAAAATTATCTCAACTGTGTTTCGCACAGTGAGCCAGAGACGTGGAAAAATTATAGGGTATGTGGTTGGCTCACAATTCAGATATACATGTCATTTGATATTTAGAAATTATATATATATATATTTTTTTTTTTAAATTCTCCAACCACATTGTTAGTAAAAGCCTATCAAGGAGTTAGTAATTCGCAAGTTGCATTTTCGTGCTTCAACTTGCTTATAGAGGCTTATATTTAAATTATTAAATAAGGCAAGTTAAGGCTTGCGCATTTCTGCGGCCCCCTTGCGTTTGTTCGATCTTTGGCGAAGTTCTGCCTTGAAGTTTTCGATACGCTCTTTGCAGCGTTGTCGGTCTTCCTCCGCCTTCAGAGTGGCCAGTAGGTCTACTTCCAGCCTCTTCTGCTGGAGTAGTTTGCGAACTTGTCCTCCTCTTTTGGTCTTCTTTGCCTTTGTAGTTTTTGTGTTTCGGGCCCGGTACTCAGCTATTGTGAGTGGGCGTGGTCCATCTTGGGGATACAGCTCTAACGCTTCTTCTAGCGTCGGTGCATCCCTTTGCTCGACAGGAGCAGATTCCGCAAAGGGAATATCTTCAGTGTTGTTCATCCGTGGTTTTGGTTATTTGGTTATTTATTTATTTATTTTTGTGTGTGTGTGTGTTTTTTTGTTTAAGTCCATTAGATAAAAATGGAATGTACCTGCTGCATCTGTGTAGCAGCATACATTGGGTACCTCTATCAGGGAGCACATCTGTACTCTTGAGCCTCTCCTTACTGGGAATTCTTCTCCAGCTAGATCGGAGTATGCGGCTCTTATTTGCACTAGAGTTAGCGAGCTTTGAGGGGAGTGGCTTTGCTCACTACGGAACACCTCAATCGTTATATCGTTTCTTATGCTCGGGCTTCGTCTGGTAACTCTTTGAAAGTAGTTATCCAGTGTAGCCATTTTTCATTTTCGTGCCTTTTTTTTATATTTATTTTTTTTCACACACACACATACATACACAAAAAATTTGTCCTTCGTCCTTTGTCCTTAGGTCTATTTTTGACCTATTGTCACGGTTGCCATGTAATGACCGGGTTCCACTTGGTTTGTAATTTTGGAAGAACAAACGCGTCAGCTCAGTTTGGTGGTAATACTTAGATTGCTTTTTATTCCAATAATATTCTTTGACTTAACCTATTGTTACATAGATATTCTTATGCTGCCACTTAAGCGACAGCTACAAAAGAGAGAGAAAGTGTCAGTACATCATATGAATATATGTATGTGCATATATGTATGTACATACATATATGAACATGTTTAGCTCTATATTGATGTGAGTATGTTTATGTGAATATATTAATATACACATAAACATACTCAAGTGGAGTCTTATGTTTTATTGCGTACATATTTGATTGTTTATACTTGCAACAAAGTGTTACAAGTTGAGCTCTTTGTGTTAAATGATTTTTTGGTATCGATATACTACAAATCTCTTTTGCTTTTGTGTATTGACTGTTGTAGCTAACTCTCGCGCTCTTGCGTACAAATTGTTGTTGCATGTGTTCAATTTGACGCGCTCTCCCGCTCTTTCCTATTCTTGTTTTATTTGCGCTCTCGTCTTTTGCCTACCCGCGACTCTGTGATACGTGTTTTTGTTTTTGTGTATTCTTGTAATTTTTATTCTTTAGTTGTGAAGGCTTACTCTGCACATTAACCCTTGTGTCAGAGCTGGTCAGTATATTCTTATACACAGATTTTTAACCTTTAGAATTTTTATTTTTATATTTTTTTTTGTATTTCCTTTTTTAATTAATTTAAACTTTTTGATAAAATGGTTGTCTGCTCAAAAAATAATTGCATAGTTGCCACTAATGCGGTTGACTCCCATGATTATATTCTTTGTTGGTTGTGTGACAATGCGGTTCACGTTTAGTGTGCAGGCTACACAGGCAGAATCAAGGAGTCTATTGCTAAAGGTGGTGGCCTAAAATATGGATGTGATGCTTGCCGGGAGGTCGAGAATGAGATGCGCTCTTTCATGAGGCGGACTAAAAATAGTTTTGACACTTTAAGGGCAGGTTTTAATAAACTCCAAGCGGAGTTTACTGCGGTGGACACTCAGTTCAGGAGTTTATCGTTTATGAATGAGTCTCCGAAACGTAAAAGTACCAGTCCTTGGGGTGTTTCTGTATCTGTAGATCCGCCAGCATCTCTTATCGTACCCGATCGGTCTCATACACCGTCCATTCCTAATGTACAGCAATTGATATCGTTTAAGAGCCCGGTTGTGAATGCTATTACGGAATTACCGGTATCACCTGGGAATGATCTCTTAAAAACGATGCATATTGTAGTGTCCGATGTGTCCGGGCAAGTACCCATTCCAATGCAAATTGCCGATAGTTCTAAAAGTATCGAGGGTCCCGTAAACAATTTGACTGCTGCAGTGTCCAACGTTACTGCTACGGCTGACACTTCGGGACCGCGGCCTTTCGTTGGCATACCACCAAAGAAACATATATTTGTTTCTAGGCTAGACCCTGTTGTCACATCTGATGATGTAATAGCCTATATTCGGAATGAAGTTAACGTCTCGAATATTGCGCTGGAAAAGTTTAAATTTTCCTATTCTTGGGACATTTCGTCCTTTAAAATTAGTGTTTCTGCCAATATCTTCGACACTATATATCGAGAAGATTTTTGGCCGAAACATATAATAGTTAAGGAATATACTGTAAAAAAGAAAAATCGGCAACCGATTAGCTTGCCAACAACAACAACTAATACTATTCCTGCCACATCATCATCTGCTGGTGTGTCAAAAAACTAGCTTCGTCCCTTAACCTGGGTTACCAGAACGTTAGAGGACTGAAATCTAAACTTCCTAATCTCTATGTGGATAGTCTTTCTTTTGAGCATAACATTCTAGCTTTTACGGAGACGTGGCTAAAACCTGATATTGCTGATGCATCGGTTTTTTCCACAAACTTTTCTATATTCAGACGTGACCGGATTTCTCGCATAGGTGGTGGCGTTTTAATAGATGTTGATGCTGCTTTATCATCTGAAATGATTCAATTTTCTAGTACCCAGGAGATTGAGTTTGTCGGTGTTAAAGTAAATTTTAAATCTTTTAATGCTTTCATTACTTGTTCCTGTATTCCACCATTGTCAGACATGGTGGTATATTTAAATCATTTACAGGCAATTCAGTTTGTCTCGTCTCTAGTTTCTAGTCAAGTCATGCTCATAGTTGTAGGTGATTTTAATTTACCTGCCCTCTTTGTCACATGACTTTTTTGATGGCCTTCTAGGCTTATCTTTATCCCAAGTCAATCCTGTCTTAAATTCTAATGGAAAACATAGCTCGCAAATAACTGTTGACACTTTTCCATTGTCTGCAAATTAGTGTCTTTCATTGACAACAATAAAAAAGACTCAGACAGAAACTGTTTTTGTCGCGACTGACTTAGCTCGCTCGCAATCTGATCGAGACAGTTATTTCTGTTTTCGTTTCGCTCAAGTCAAACACTGATCGATTGCTTGAGTTAAATGAAGCAAATTGTCTTTTGCGTATGTATGGGTACGCACACGCGATTGATGCGTTCTTTTTCTTTGCATGATACATGTATGTACATATACATATGTGGGACTGGGGTATTGTCTTACGAATAAACACAGTCCCGGTTATAGTTTTATAATAGTTTTATTTAATGTTAAGATAAGTATTGGTTTTTAGATAATAGTAGATATACATAATTAATTATTGTTCAATGTCTTTCGGCTTTTCGTCTTTTCGTCGTCTGTACGTCTTACACTTTCGGTTTTTCGTCTTAAACTCGTCTTCTTCCGACTTCGCTGTCTGGCCGGCTTGCCAGATTGTCTTGCGCTTTTCTGAGGCAGCTGATCCAACTAGGGCTGGCTGAATAGGATTGCCAGACCATTCCCACAAATCGGCCATCCTACTCTTCATTCGCCCCGAATGCATCGTCGTCGTCGTATGGTACCCATGGTTTCATATACTCAGCGCAAGTGCTCGTCTGCCTTGGGCCTTCGCTGAATACAGAGTCTTTTGCCACGTCGTAGGTGTCGTTGAATTTTACTCTTATGATCCGGTATGGACCAAGATATTTCGGTTTTAGCTTTAACCCAGGACCAAGTTGGGTTCTTTTGATGGCAACTAAATCGCCTATCTTATACTTCGATGCTGGTCTTCGTCTTAAGTTGTACCTGTTTTTGTTTTCATCTTGAATTTGTAGAATATGTTGCTTTGCTTCTTTACGTTGTTTATCTCGTTCGTCATTAAAGTGTTGAATCATTTCGTCTTCTATCATTTCCTTGATTTTGATATCAGACTTTAATCGCATCTTTGTTCCCGTAAGCAGCTCAAAAGGAGTTGTTTTTATACTTCTACTAAAAGTTGAATTCATGACTTGCTGGACATTATTTACAAATTTGTACCATTTTCTTGGATCGTCGCTTGAGAGTTTAGAAAGGACTGCGATGATTGTAGTATTTAACCTCTCTACTTGGCCGTTCGCTCGAGGAAGTCCCGTCGTGATGAGATGATGTTTTATGCCTTCGCTTTTACAGTACAAGTCAAATTCTTCTGAAGAAAAAGCTGATCCTTTGTCCGATATTATTTAAGATGGATTGCCAAAAACCTTGCTCTGCTGCTGTAGTCGTAAAACTGCATCTTTTGTAGAAGTCGACTTTGTTGGATACAGCCAACAAAACTTGGTAAAACTATCGATGACTGCCAGGATATGTTTATACTGTTTATGCGTTGATTCCAGAGGTCCTAAAAAATCGATATGGTACGTCATTAGCGGTTGTTCATCTTTGTATAAGGGATGAAGCTCTCCTTCTTGTTTTCCTTGCTTGCGGTTAGTCACGATACATCTTATGCAACAGCTAATACATGGTTTTATTTTCTCTTCCAGATTCGGTATGAAATATTCTTTTCCAATGATCTCTCGTGTCTTCTTGATGGAAAAATGACCATGGTCGTGGGCCTCTTTTATTAGTTCTCGTTGCATACTAGTTGGTACGATAATAAGTTCGTTATCCGAGCTAAGTTTGTGTAGAATTCCAGCCTTTAAAAAATAGTTATTGTGATTCGTCTTATCTGCCAATACGTCTATAATAGCCTTCAGCTGGTCGTCCTGAGCTTGCAGATGCTTTATTCTGCTATGCATACTGGTTTCGCTGATCATCATCATTGGTACACGACTGAGTGCATCAGCATGGTGTATTCGAGTGCCCGCTCTGTGTTCGAAGTCATATTCAAATTCTTGCATTTGGAGAATCCAACGAGCTACCCGTGTGCATAGATCCTTTTTCTGAATAGTTTTAGCTAGAGCATTGCAATCTGTAACAAGTTTGAAGCGTAGTCCTAGTAAATAAACTCGAAATTTCTTTAATGCTTCTACAACAGCTAAGATTTCTAACTCGTAACTGGTGAACTTCTTTTCGGCATCTGTCGTTTTCTTGCTCATGTAATACACTGGATGAAACTGCATGTCTTCTGGCGACTTCTGGAGAAGAACTGCGCCAAATCCGTCGATTGAGGCGTCCGTATGAAGCTCCGTTTCGTGTAGCTGATGAAAAATTTTCAAAACTGGCTTCTCTGTAATAAGCATCTTTAATTTGTTAAACGCAGCTAGCTCTTTCTCACCAAAAATAATCAATGCATCATGTTTTGTCATATCCGTTAAAGGCTTTGCAACCAGAGAAAAATTTAGTATAAACTTTCGAAAATATCCAACTAATCCCAAGAAACTCTGTAATTGTCTAAGATTAGACGGGATAGGAAACGATGACACGGCTTGCGTTTTCGATGGGGATGGACTTATACTTTGGTTCTCAATTACGTGTCCTAAATACTCAATTTTCGTTTTAAGGAACTGACATTTTTTGAAATTAATCACAAGCCCATATTCTGCGCATTGTTTCAGTACTTCTTTTAAATTGGCTACAGCTTCGTCTTCAGTTTTCGCTGGTATTATTATATCGTCAACATAAGGTATGGCTACTCCTTTCCTGGTTAGATCTCTGAATATAGCATTGACATGCCGTTGAAAGACGCTGGGTGAGTTCGAAAGACCAAATGGAACTCGACGAAACTGGAATTGTCCATTATGTGTTACGAAAGAAGTATACTTGCGGCTCCCTTCTTCAATGCCAACATGAAAAAAACCATTTTTTAAATCTATGGAACTGAAAATACGTGCATTTTGAAGCCTGTCTAACTGATCTTCTATTAAGGGAAGTGGAAAATGATCTCTAATGATTACTTTATTAATTCGTCTGTAATCGATGCATAACCGATTTGATCCGTCCCGTTTTTTCACAAGCACGACTGGGCTAGTATACTCGGACTCTGATATTTCAATTACTCCCTCCTTCAGCCATTGATCGGTTTGATTGTCAATGATGCATCTCTCTGCATATGAGAATCGTCGAGGTCGTGAGTATATCGGTTTATCATCCTTTAGAACTAGTCGCATTTGAATATTTGTTGACTTTTCGCTTACCGGATGATAATTCTGTATCAAATTTTGAACTGCTTCTTTAGCTCTTTTACTTGCTGCTGGATCTATGTCGGCCTGCTGTTCACTGAAGTCATCCACATTGATTTTCAGAAAGGAACTTACTTCGGATTCTAAACATTGGGTTTTTGTCACCTTTAGACCTTTGTAGCTGATTGTAACCTCCGCTTGCTTACAGAAATCCTCGCCAAGAACAATTTCCACATCCATAAATTGTTGCTCCACTGAGAGAAATGTCAAACAGTATTTATCACCGTTAATATCGACTGTATATTTGAATGAACCAGATGCTTTAATCTTGTCTGTGTCTTTTTTCTTTCCAAAACCTATTAAATAAACGTTAGAATCACTCAACATTGGATTATTCATGTTTTTCAGCATTGCTTCAGATATTAAATTGTACTTGCTACCGGTGTCTAAGAACGCGTTATAATTAATATTATCGATTTTAACTGGAATAGACATAAAATTTTGAGATGACGTAATTTTGCATGTATTGGCTTTATCATTTTTAACACTGCTTGTTGGGCAATCTTTGGCAATATGTCCGAAATTATTACACTGGAAACATTTTCTGCCCTTATTCTTATCACCGCAATTAACTGATGTATGGCCCTTGGCGCCGCAATTAAAACATTTAAGTTCTTTGTTTGCACTTTTCTTTTGCACTGCTTGAAACTTATCGTCGTTTTTCGGATACTGCTTGCCAACACCATTGTTATATTTGTTTTCATTTTTCGATTTCTCGCGCATAACTTCAAAAATTTTTAGCTTCTGCTTGAATTCATTTATATTATTAGATCCGTATAAAATTGATTTGTTATTCACCGTATCGTCTATGCCATCGATCACATATTGTATCAGCGAACAGTCTTCAATATTTCCGCGAGATGACATTTCTTTCATGCACAAAAAATATTCCTGCAGACTTTCGTTTTTCTTTATTTTTCTATCAGACATTGACTTATGTAACTGTGCGCTATTTGTTGTTGATTTAAATTCAGCAAGAAGTGCAACTTTAAGCTTAAACCAGGTGTTTACATTTCGCTCACTATTAGCAAACATTTTTGCTAGGCCTTTTAACGATCGTTTGGCAAAAATAAATTTTTGTAAGTCGTTCCAACACATAACAGTTGCCATATCTTCAAAATCTTGGACCCATACTTCGATAGATAGATTATCTTCGCCACTAAACAAACGGATCGAGTCTTCTATATCGCGAAAGTTTAAAGCGAACCTCGGAACTTCAGAAAAACTGCTTTTATTTTGCACACTGCCTGAATTATCGCTTCGCACACTTATATTTTCGCACACTTCGTCGTTTTGCGACTCTTCGTCTTCACTTTCGTCGTTATTTTCCGTTTGAAAATCGGCATCTTGGAGCAAAGAATTCTTTTTTAAATTGCAAAATATGTGTTTCGTTAAATCGTTTTTATTGTGAGGCAATCGAAGCAAATTACAAATTACAGCCAGATCCATGTCTGACAGATTTTCAGCAACATAACTAATTTTATCATTATACAAATTGTCCGACTCAGCAAACTCATAGCCCTTGAACTCGCGCACCCGTTTTCTATTATTTCTATCTCCTTCTTTTTCAAAAATAAACTTGTGCAACAGAACGATATTCTCTCTCCTTTTCCAGCCGAAGCATATCACTAATACACTGAAAGTCATTTAACTGTGCCATTTTTCGTTTCGTTTTTCTTCGTTTATGTTGTGTGTGTATGTGTAACCGACGCGGTAAAAACGCAGTAAAAATGAGGCGTCTTTTTTGGCTGATGCAATTTCCAAGAAATTGTGAAATAAATTTTTCCTTTTATACCGATTCGACTTTTATTCAACTTTTAGCATTATTCACCATTTTCATTAAATATTCAGAGAGACTCGTATTATTTAATTTTGCACCTCTTTACGCTTTATTTTAATTTTCGTTATACTTTTTTGTTTTTTAGGTTGAGTTCACAAAATATGTATGTGTGCTATCTCTTTTCCACTTATAGTTTTTTCACGTAAAGCCTCAATATGTGTGGGCTACTTCTTTTAGACTTTTAACTCTTCCACGTTTTTTCTTTTTAGGTTGAGCCCAAAAAATATGTGGGCTACTTCTTTTACACTTTTAACTCGTTCACGTTTTATTCTTTTTAGGTTGAGCCCCCAAAATGTGTGGGACTGGGGTATTGTCTTACGAATAAACACAGTCCCGGTTATAGTTTTATAATAGTTTTATTTAATGTTAAGATAAGTATTGGTTTTTAGATAATAGTAGATATACATAATTAATTATTGTTCAATGTCTTTCGGCTTTTCGTCTTTTCGTCGTCTGTACGTCTTACACTTTCGGTTTTTCGTCTTAAACTCGTCTTCTTCCGACTTCGCTGTCTGGCCGGCTTGCCAGATTGTCTTGCGCTTTTCTGAGGCAGCTGATCCAACTAGGGCTGGCTGAATAGGATTGCCAGACCATTCCCACACATACATATGTATGTATGTATTTACATGCACACGGAAGGCAAAGATCATTTCTGTTGAGTTTTTTAGTCAAACTGTCTTTTGTTGAGACTCTTTGTGTGAGCAAAAATCGTATTACTCTTTACGAGACACTCATTTGAGAGCGTCACACGAATGAGTCAATGCAAAGCGCTTGACAAAAAACAATTCAAAACAAAACAAAGAGAGCCGCTCAGATCGAGATCATTTCTGGACAATCTTTTCGGTTATGATACGAAGCAGAGCATATAAGAAAAAACGATCAACTGTCATTTGCGAGCTATGATGGAAAATCGTTAGATCTTATTTTTGTATTGGATTCTTCTTATTGTGAGGTTTCTAGGATCGAACCATTTGTTCTTCTAGAAGACAAATTTCATCCTACATTAAATTTAAAAATTGATCTGCCCTTGCTTTCACCATTACTTGTTCAAATGAGTTACCTCTAGGTGCTTTCGTAAGACTGACTTTGTCGCCCTTAATGAAAACATTACCACTACCGATTGGTCTTATCTGTACAATTGTAGAGACATGAACTCAGCTGTTCGTTTTTTCTATGATACTCTGAATTCACTCTTTGATATTTGTGTGCCTCTTGGTAGGCAGGAGCGGCTTAATAAACCTCCCTGGTTCTCTCGTGAGTTATCCAATTTGAAAAATAAGAAGACTAGATATTATAAGAAGTTTCAAAAAACACGTCGTTCATCAGATTATGCTCTGTATACAGTCGCTCGTTCAAAATTCATGATGCTTAATACACAATGCAATAAGAATTATCTTCAGCGGTGTAAGCTTCAGTTTTCTTCTGACCCTAAACAATTTTATAATTTTGTCGATTCTAAACGTAAGACTTCTGTGCACCCATCTTTTTTGTCTTTTCAAAATAAAAAAGCGAGCACTGATCAGGCAATTGCCGATATGTTTGCGAGTTTTTTCAAAACAACTTATTCCTCAACGGAATATCGAGCAAGTCCGTATCCTTATCATTTAGAAAAGGCTAATTGCATTTGCAATCCAGTGTTTGATGAAAGTTCTATTCTTAGCGAACTTAAATTAGTTAAACCTGTTTATTCTCCGGGGCCAGATGGTCTTCCTGGATGTGTACTCAGGTTCTGTGCAAAAATATGTAAACCCATTTTAAAATTGTTTCTATTGTCTGTTGAATCTTCCTCTTTTCTATCTATTTGGAAGGAGTCGTATATCATTCCTCTGCATAAAAATGGCAAAAAGTCCGAAGCCTCTAACTATAGGGGTATCTCAAAATTGTCCGCTATTCCGAAAGCTTTTGAGAAAATTATAACTTCTCAATTGCAACATTTTTGCAGCTCTATTATTTCGCCATCCCAACATGGGTTTGTGAAACGTCGATCTACAACCACTAACCTTTTAGAATTTACATCAATAATTATCAAGGGGTTCAAAAATGGTAAACAAACTGATGTCATATACACTGATTTCAGCAAAGCCTTTGATTCTATTAATCATACCGTATTACTTTCTAAGCTGAGCGTTTTTAAGTCTTTTTTTTCAGATTCCATTCCTGTGACTTCTGGTGTACCTCAAGGTAGTCATCTTGGGCCTCTGCTTTTCACACTGTTCATTAACGATCTTCCATCAGTCATTGTTCATTCGCATGTGCTTATGTATGCTGACGATGTCAAGCTTTGTCTTACTTATAAAGATACAGATTCATTTAGTCGGCTACAAGCTGATCTTAAAAACTTTCAATCCTGGTGCCAGTTTAATCTACTAAATCTTAACACTACCAAATGTAAGGTAATGACTTTTTTTCGTAACTCTCCTCAACTGGTCACTTATTTTCTAAACAATAGTCCTTTAGAACGTCTAAATATGTAATACGAATGATTTGGGCGTACTTATGGACCATAAGTTAAATTTTAACACCCATATTTCCACCACGGTCGCAAAGGCCATTAGTGTCCTGGGTTTCATTATAAGATGGTCAAAAGTATTTGATGACCCCTATACAACTAAAGTTCTTTTTACTTCGTCCGTCCTATTTTAGAGTATGGATCTTGCATTTGGTCACCTCAATATGAGTCGCACCAGATTCGACTTGAATCCGTTCAAAAGCAGTTCTTGCTATTTGCTCTTCGTGGCTTAAGCTGGGATCGCAATGTCAATTTGCCTTCGTATTCTAGTAGACTTCTCTTGATTAACCTTCCTTCCCCAACTAACCGTAGAATTATGCTTGGTGTTATTTTTATGCACAAGCTCCTAATTGGTGATATCGACTCGCCTGAGTTATTAGCTTAGGTAAATCTGTCGGTACCATGTAGACGAAGTAGACATCCTTTAATACCTTTATCCCTAAGTCGTTGTTCTTCTAACTATGCCCTGCATGAACCTTTTTGGGTCCTCTGCTCTGATGACAACCTTCTATTCCCTGTAATCGGCTCAGAGTTTTCTATTAATTCAGATTTTCTATTAATATGATTAAAACTTCTATCCTATCCCATTTAGTTAATAGATAGCTATAGTATTATTTATTTATTTGTTTGTCTGTTTTTTCTATTGTGTTTTTGTCCACACGATTCGTGCCGTGCGTTATACGGCTGCGCCCCTCGGTCGGTCGGGTGGGAGGTGGGCAGTTATCTGCTTGGGCTCGCGCGTAACAGGCTTTGTCCTGGTGTCGTAGGGGCCACTTGAACGTACTGCGCATAGTATCGTCAACGTCCGCTAAATGTTGAAGAATTATAAAAGCAATATCCTTTTTTACGTAGATTGCTCCTAAAGTCGTACCAAAACGGTGCCCCACTAATTTTAATAGGCAGCAACAATTGGAATTTAGCAATACCACGCAGAATCCGCGAGGGAAGACGAAATGAACCCATTGCTTTAAAGTGCGCATTAGGATCGAACCAATCATATCATTCTCGAAGATGCGCCAATTCTAATAGACAAATTTAATACCATTAATAAACTATTCGCAGAAGTATTCAGCTGGCTCAATAACTTATATTTGCTACAAACGAGACACAATTAGACCGCATAAGAATACATCTTGAAATAATCTCGGATAGACACAACCTACATATTTTTGTGCCAAACACATTAAATAAAGATGCTAAATTTGACGAATTAATTCTATCCAGCTCAGATGTAACCGAACAAGTGAGCGAAGAATCTGACCTCGAAAATAAACAATCCGCACAAGAAGTAGATACACTAGCACAAAATCCTTGATAAACACCAACAATGGGTAACGAACAAACGGTAACCGAGTTTTAAAATATCACATCCCATCTAATAACAGAGTTTCATGGCAAGGCAAGCAGAGAACGGCAGGGCGTGATGGCAAAAAAAATCATACACAAAAATAGCCGAATAATCGTGTCATTCGGCTCAGCCGATCAAACATTCGTCTGTACACGAACTCACTGTCGACTTAAATTCACTCCAATCCGCTCATATTTTTTTCTTACTGAGTTTATTCGGCTCACCATTGATTTTTTTCCTTGATTTACTTATACGCCCAAATTTTTACTCAATTCACCTCACTGAACGAAAATCAGCGTTGAATGAAAATCAGCTCATGATGCCGAAGTCACTGAACTCGTTTAGATGCATTACCGTTATGTTTTTGTTATTTTTATATTTATGCATTAAGTATTAATAGGAATTTACTTATGAAGTCAAAATGTGTTCCTTTTTTTATGTTATTTTTATATATATGTATTCCCATATATATATATGTATGTACATACATACATATGTATATATATATATATATACATATATATGTACATACATACATATGTATGTATATATATATATATATATATATATATATATATATATATGTACATGAGTGTGAAGTATTTTTTTTATTTTATTTCATTAATTTTTTAATTTTTTTTGTTAATTTTCTTTTCGTTGTCATTAAATATGAAAATATATGTATAATCTGTTGTGAAATTACATACGTATTTTGATTTCCTTGACTTAGCACATGAACAAACTCATACGCGTTGATTTAAATCAATGTTGAGCCGAAACAACATACGCCCAAATGATCGGTAACACTTTGACCATGAATAAACTCAGCAGTGAGTTCGTGTACATATGAATGTTTCATCGGTTGAGCCGAATGGCACGATTATTCGGATACGCCGAAATGTGTACCGAAGGCTGTGCAATTTACGCAATTCGTATGCTCATCAGCATGAGCTGATTTTCACTCAAAGCTGACTTTCGTTCAGGGAGTGGAATTGAGTCAGAATTTTACCGTATGAGTAAATCAAGAAAAAAGTGAATTTTGCAGATCTCTGGTCGATGCACTAAAAGGTAAACATGAGGAAGCAGTCATAAGCCTCATCAAAACAAAACTATAAGGCCATGCGAGGAATTTAATAAGCACTGAGAAAACATATAGCTGAGATCATTACTCAGTTATCAAAAGCAGCAAAAGGAGAATCAGTAGAAGTAAACTCCTTAATCTGCA
Organism: Drosophila paulistorum; assembly: GCA_018152135.1. Classification (NCBI taxonomy): domain Eukaryota; kingdom Metazoa; phylum Arthropoda; class Insecta; order Diptera; family Drosophilidae; genus Drosophila; species Drosophila paulistorum. The sequence continues at coordinate 14,481,889 of JAECXG010000822.1, read as the reverse complement.
GCAAAGAAGTAAAACGGCTAACCAATACACCCAAGAGGTGGAAAAACTGCCAAAGGCCCTTGAAGGTGCCTATATCAGTGAAGGTCTAAGCCAAATACTTGCTAATAAATACAGCACTACGACAACTTGAAACGCTATGACACAAAATTGTTCCATTGAAAAGGTAAATCTTATCATACAAACAGGCACATTCACAAATCTGAATGATACCGTGTCAAAATAGGTAAACAGTTGTTCGGAGACCACAGGTCAAAATAACAATGTCCTGGCGAAGTTATAATCGTGGTAGAAATTACAACCACAACAATTATAACAACAACTGTAATAACCGTGTTGGAAGACAGGGTCAAAATAAAGGAAACTCTAGAGGCCATGGTAATTAGAATAGAAGCATCAATTAAAATAATATAAACAACACCAATGTACGAGCTATCGATATTAGCTCGGAAAACAAATATATCCCTTAAGAAATCCTATATCCGCTGCAGTATACAACATCAATCTTAGTTCAGGAATATTTGTTAAATTAAAAGAAGCAAAAACAAGTTATACGTTTACCATGTTAATTGATACTGGTGCATATATTTCACTATTAAAAGAAAATGACAATATTTTTGACAATGTATTAGTTTTTGCGACCTTTGTGTTGTTATCTTAAGATCTTATCAGGCTTCATTTGTTCCAAATAAAATAAAACGTAGTTTTTAATTTATTTTTTCTTTGGTATATTTCGGTTGCGCAGCGGCAACCGTCTTCAGGGTAACTACAATAAAATACAAGAACATTTAACAGTTATGTGACATTTAACAATCTTGTAACATACATTATTCAACACGTCAGCACCGTTCGACGTGGAGTTAAGAACAGCGATGCCAAGTCTACATATTTGTACGTAAATCTACGTATTTCGAAGGAGATCTATGTATCTACGTACAAAGAGACTAAAACTATGTACTTTTACCAAATATTAAAAAAAAAATTAAAAACCCTAAATTGTTGGGTAATATCAATATATTATAAATTAAATAAAAAAGATGATATGATTTATATTGGTTTGGCAGCACTAAATTCCGTTTTCGATATGTTTACGTTTTTTCAATGGGTTAGCAGCGCTAAATTGCAAAAATATTGGCAGCGCTTACTTCAGAATTTGTGCTTAAAATTGGAGGTGAAAAATTAATGTGAAAAATGGAAATTTTAACAAGTGACATCGACGAAGTTTGTAATCAAGACATGCTCATAGTTATATGTGATTTTAGTTTACCTGCTATGTCATGGTCAGATGAATTTACCATGTTGCTGCCCTCTATGTCACATGACTTTATTGATGGCCTTCTAGGCTTATCTTTATCCCAAGTCAATCCTGTCTTAATTTCTAATGGAAAATCGTTAGATCTTATTTTATTATTTATTATTTATTATTTTATTGTATTGGATTCTTCTTATTGTGAGGTTTCTAGGATCGAACCATTTGTTCTTCTAGAAGACAAATTTCATCTTACATTAAATTTAAAAATTGATCTGCCCTTGCTTTCACCATTACTTGTTCAAATGAGTTACCTCTAACTAGGTGCTTTCGTAAGACTGACTTTGTCGCCCTTAATGAAAACATTACCACTACCGATTGGTCTTATCTGTACAATTGTAGAGACATGAACTCAGCTGTTCGTTTTTTCTATGATACTCTGAATTCACTCTTTGATATTTGTGTGCCTCTTGGTAGGCAGGAGCGGCTTAATAAACCTCCCTGGTTCTCTCGTGAGTTATCCAATTTGAAAAATGAGAAGACTAGATATTATAAGAAGTTTCAAAAAACACGTCGTTCATCAGATTATGCTCTGTATACAGTCGCTCGTTCAAAATTCATGATGCTTAATACACAATGCAATAAGAATTATCTTCAGCGGTGTAAGCTTCAGTTTTCTTCTGACCCTAAACAATTTTATAATTTCGTTAATTCTAAACGTAGGACCTCTGTGCACCCATCTTTTCTGTCCTTTCAAAAAAAAGCGAGCACTGATCAGGCAATTTCCGATATGTTTGCGAGTATTTTCAAAACAACGTATTCCTCAGCGGAATATCGAGCAAGTCCGTATCCTTATCATTTAAAAAAGGCAAAAAGTCTGAAGCTTCTAACTATAGGGGTACTTCAAAATTGTCCGCTATTCCGAAAGCTTTTGAGAAAATTATAACATCTCAATTGTAACATTTTTGCAGCTCTATTATTTCGCCATCCCAACATGGGTTTGTGAAACGTCGAACTACAACCAATAACCTTTTAGAATTTACCTCTATAATCATCAAGGGGTTCAAAAATGGTAAACAAACTGATGTCATATACACCGACTGCAGTAAAGCCTTTGATTCTGTTAGTCATATCCTATTGCTTTCTAAACTGAACGACATTGGATTCCCACGCCTTTTCCTTTCTTGGGTTCGAGAATATTTAACAAACAGAAAACAGAATGGGATGACCCCTATACCACTAAAGTTATTTTTACTTCACTTGTCCGTCCTATTTTGGAGTATGGATCTTGCATTTCGTCACCTCAACATGAGTCGCACCAGATTAGACTTCAATTCGTTCAAAAGCCGTTCTTGCTATTTGCTCTTCGTGGCTTAAGCTAAGTTATTGGCTCAAGTAAATTTGTCGGTACCATGTAAATAGAGTAGACATCCTATTCTACCTTTAACCCTTAGTCATTGTTCTTCTTACTATGCCATGCATGAACCTTTAAGGGTCCTCTGCTCTGATTACAACCTTTTATTCCCTGTAATCTGCTCAGAGTCTTCTATTAACACACTTAAAACATCTAACTTTTCTTATATAGTTCATAGATAGCAGTAGTATTATCTGTTTGTCTGTTTTTTCCATTAACTTCATTCCGAATATAGGCTGTTACATCATCAGATGTGACAACAGGGTCTAGCCTAGAAACAGTTGTCACATCTGATGATGTAATAGCCTATATTCGGAATGAAGTTAACGTCTCGAATATTGCGGTGGAAAAGTTTAAATTTTCGTATTCTCGGGGCATCTCGTCCTTTAAAATTAGTGTTTTTGCTAATACTTTCGACATTGTATGTCGAGAAGATTTTTGGACGAAAGATATAATAATTAAGGAATATACTGTAATGAAGAAAAATCGGCAACCGATTCGCCTGCCAATAACAACTAACAGTATTCCTGGCACATCAGCATCTGCTGGTGTGTCAAAAAACTAGTTTTGTCCCTTAACCTGGGTTAACAAGACGTTAGACCACTGAAATCTAAACATCCTATCTCTTTGTAGATAATTTTTCTTTTGAAAAGAACATTCTAGCTTTTACGGAGATGCTGATGCATCGGTTTATTCTACAAACTTTTCTATATTCAGACGTGACCGGATTTTGTAGTGCTTAGTCTCTGCCGTTAGTTTTATATATATTTTAAGGCGGTAGTTTAAATTTCAGCAAGTACTTTTGGATTGCATCGATAAAAACAATCACGCGAGTTTAGAAGTTAGAAAGCCAAGACCTGCCTATCCAGAAGCTTGTCGATAATTATTTAAGATTAAACATCGTGGTCAGCTGAAGTGGCTTCACCAAATCAGATTGACCAAAGAAATATACAAATCGAAACAAAAAAAGCAGGGACCGTAATCATTATAAGTTATATTAAAAAACTTATTTGATAATCATTACATTTCGATTTTTTTCAATTTTCTTCAAAAAAGATCATTAATTTTGAGTAATTTAATAAGAATTATCCATAAAAATCTTTTTTGATCAAAAAAAATAAAAATCAAAAATAATGATTAAAAATGATTTTTATTTTTTTCGCTCAAAATAAAAATCATCAGCTTTAGCTTTTGACAAATGTATGAAAAATGAAAACAATGATAAAATTGGTATTAATACTAATGCAAAAAAAAAAAAATTTATGGAGTGGTAGTCCTTGAACTCCTTTTTAAGGATGTGTAAAAATATTTTGAAAATATTTAAGATGGAAGCCGTTTTTCAAAAGTGAGTTTTATTTTGAGCGAAAAAAATAAAAATCATTTTTAATCATTATTTTTGATTTTTATTTTTTTTGATCAAAAAAGATTTTTATGGATAATTCTTATTAAATTACTCAAAATTAATGATCTTTTTTGAAGAAAATTGAAAAAATTGAATTTTTAAAAATCTTTCCAAAAATGCATAGATGGTATCGAATTAAATATTTTGGTGTAATCTATTCTTTTCTAAGTCCTCTATAAGTAAATGATTTTTTCATTTAAAAAAAAAAAAAAATCATTATTTACGGTCCCTGAAAAAAAGTAAGTAAATCAAAAATTCATATGACAATTATTGCTTAATACCAAACAAAACATGCATTCACATTCTGTGGAAAACACTTAAGATTATAACAGCAGCGCGGTATCAAGTAACCAGCGCTGAGCATGAAATATAAACAATTTTCAACCCCCGAAAACGTGGGGCATTAGAATAAGCATTTTTAAGAACAATTGTTGCTTCTTAGAGAGTTTTTTAAGAGTTTTCAAATAAAATCAGTTCATATTTTAAATTCAACGAATTTTCTTTCTCTTCGGAAATCCCTATTCATTTTGGTCCTTCGAGCCGGATTCATTTTGGTCCTTCGAGCCGGATTCATTTTGGTCCTTCGAAAAAAGAAACTCTATAGTTTTCCCCCACCAGTGGTAAGAGACTCAGAGTGTGAATCAGCGCCTTTAAGTCTGAATTCTTATGTAAGTGTAAATGCTAAGATCAGCTAAAGGTAGCAAAAATAAAATAACTCTGTTCTCCCCCACCAGTGGTAAGAGACAGAGTATAAAACAAAAAAGCAAAATATTGCTTAATAAATAAAGAAAAAATAAAAAGTGCGTGCGACCGAGTTAAATACAGGCAGTTTGGCTAGTCGAGCAACTGCAATAATTTCGGCGGCGGTAAAAGAATAATTACAGGGTTGGTGTGTGGCGTATTCGAAGCCCTAATATCGAAAAAAAAAGTTAAAGTTAAAGTTAAAAGTGTATATGTAGCTGCAAGTCGGCAAATACAAACAGCAGCAGAGCAACAAGATAGTTGCAAAGAAGAGGCTGCTAATACGAGAAAATCTGGTGCGATGACCGGCACCGGGACCGCCTGAGCTCATAGGCCCTGGACAACAGCAGCTGAGCAACGACACAGCAAAAAAACACACCGAAGAAGACGGGTCCCAAGGACTGCCCTGGACCATTTGACTCACCCTATTGCGAGTACGTCTGTGCGAAGACCAGCACCGGCATCGTCTAGCGCGACAAACTAGACCCTGTGCTAAGAGGACCGACAACGCTGCATAGAGCGTGCTGACCAACTGAAAGCTGAACTTCGCCGAAGAGCGAAGAAACGCAAGGGGGCCGCAGAAATGCGCAAGCCTTAACTTGCCTTATTTAATATTTTAAATATAAGCATCTATAAGCAAGCTGAAGCAAGAAAGTGCAACTTGCGAATTACTAACTTCTTGATAGGCTTTTACTAACAATGTGGTTGGAGTTTAAAAAAAAAAAATTTCTTTTATTAAAAATGAAATGTATATCTGAATTGAGAGCCAACCACATACGCTAACAACATTTTTTCCACGTCTCTGGCTCACTGTGCAAGACACAGTTAAGATATTTTTTTCTATCTTTCTCAAAAAAAGCGGATAAATATATCGAATTAAAAAAAAAAAAATCAATTCATTGCCAAACATACTTACATACACCATACAAAATGTTTCTTAACAAAACTGAAAAGTTGTTAGGGAAGCAGTTAGAGTTGCATACCAGGATAAGGCAGACGCGGTTGGAAAAGGTTGAGAGTTCGCGGTTGTCTTTTCGGGTGCTCCCAGTTTTAAGTGTATCAATAAGCCTCAAAAGGATCTGTAAATCGTGGAATCTGTTTAGCACTTGCTACGGAGTCTTTGGCTACGTACCACTGTTGGTGTCTGCGCCACATCGCAGCTGCTGGCCAAAATTTTTATTTGGTACCCCCATACGTTTGGACCGGTCATTGGGCCAAGGGGGGGTGGTGTTGCTCTCTTGCTTACTGGTTTTCCCGCCTCTCATCGTCTTGGACTCCTGCCTGTGTGAGTGTGTCGTGGAATTATCCGGAAATTCCCCAGGCCGTTCCACATTTCTTGTTGCTGCAAGAAGCTGCTTCTTCTTCCCCGATCGTTTTGTCAGCTGACTAAGGCCAGTGTTGGGCAACGCAGGGGGCGGGCCCTCATATCTGACAGAGGGCGCCAGGGAGGTTTTATGGGCGGTTCTTTCGCTAATTTTGAATTTTCAACTTTTGGTGTAACGGATAGCTCCTGGCCGTTAAACCTCTTCTGTGTAGTGCCAATCCAGTATGGTTGGTGCGAATGCTGCTGAGGCACTTGAAGAGGCTGTTTTCAGGAAGAGCTCGCGTCTGGGCCGGACTCCGCCTCGGGTTACGGCTCCACCAGAGAATGGCCCGCAACTAATTGTGGCACCAGCGTCAACGCAAATGGTCGAGTGCACGGAAGCGGCACCGGTAGCTCCACCGGCATCGAATATCCTTGAGCTCGACGAATTGGGTAAGCTCCTTGGCGATTTAGTAGAGGTGTTCATGACAAAGGCGGTCCACCACGTCAACGTCAACACCAAACAGGCGATCACAAGGATGAAGGAGCTGCAAGAACTCCTGTGCCAAAAGGTGCTCGACGGCCAGCCAGAGCCAGATTAAGCGCCCGGCGAGGCCATGGCCATAAGTAGACTTCGTGGAAAGCCCCCACTTGGCGATTCTCCTAAACGCCCAAAGGATGAAGTGGTGACTCAAAGCTGTGTGCCAGCGAAAAAGCAAAAAAGTGCACATATTAGGGAGATCGGAACTGCAAAAAAAAGCCTGCTGCAGACGGTGCCAAATGGCAGGTAGTAGCACCAAAGCCGAGAAGGCATTCAAAGCAGAGGCAGCGGCCAAATGCTATTATTGTCGAAGAGAAGAGCAACATGTCATATAGTGACATTCTAAAGCTAGTGACGCGTAGCGAGGACGCGAAGCTTAAAGCCGTCGGTGAATGTGTCCAAAAAGTAAGAAGAACAGCAAGTGGCGACCTTCTTCTAGAGTTAAAAGGCAGTGCCGATAATTTGGAGCAAATTAAAGGAGATATCGATGTGGCGCTGAATGGCAAGGCCGAAGCCCATACCCTCACCCACCGTACCCGGCTGGAGATTCTAGATATGGATGATGAAACAACAGTAGACGAGGTCATCAATGCGATTTCTGCTGAACTGAGCATAAATCTACCCCATGATGCTGTAAAGAGTCTGCGTCCGCTGCGCTCGGGGACTCAGAAAGCCATTCTGTGCATCTCAGCACACGTAGCGGAGATTCTGCTTAAAGTTGGTACCATTAAAGTCGTTTTTAACGTATGCAGGATTTGCATCAATGAGACCCCAGTTAGGTGCTATAAGTGCCTGGAAATTGGGCATATCGCAGCCAGGTGCAACAGGCGAGTGGACAGGAGCAAGTGGTGCCTGAGATTTGGGCAGAACGACCACAAGATAAAAGAGTGTCACAACAAGGCTAAATGTTTTTTGTGCCTAGAAAGGGGCTTTGACCAGTTGGACCATGTTTCCGGGGGTCAGAATTGCCCTGCACGGACCAAGCAAAGTCCCAAGACGGTGTCCCACCACAAAAAAGATTAGATTTTTACAGATAAATCTAAACTATTGTGAGGCGGCGCAATCATTGTTAGCGCAAACGGTGCTTGAGCTAAACACAGACGCGGTGTTAATTAGCGAACCTTATAGGTGTAGCGAAGACAGTAACTGGAACAGGAGTCTCTCATTAAAGGCGGCTATCTGGACGTGCAACGTGCGGGCGCAGTGTTGCTCGCAGAATTCTGTGTGGGCAGCTGAGCACTTTGTGCGTGCGGATATAAGAAACCGTGTTATTGTTGGCGGGGATTTCAACGCGTGGGCTGTAGAGTGGGGCAGCCCCCTTACCAATGCTAGAGGGCGTGTACTGTTAGAGGCGTTTGCTGCCGTAGACGTTGTCCTGCTAAACAGTGGCTCCCAATTTACATTCAGGCTCGCAGGCATGGGATCAATTATTGATCTCACTTTCGCCAGCAGTGGCCTTTATCCATCGTCGTCATGGAAAATAAGCGATACTTATACTGCAAGTGACCACGAGGCTATCGTTTTTGCGGTGGAGGAAACTGGCCGCCCAACAAATGCTCCTGAGACTCAACATAAAAGATATAAGATAAACACGCTTAACTTGCAGGAATTTACAGCTGCACTCAATAGCTGCAAATGGGGACAGGATGAAGCGGAGGTTATGGCTCATCATCTCTCCAATATGGTCGAGAGAGCATGCGATGCGGGCATGCAGCAATGTGGTGCATACACGAGGCACCACAAGTCCGTATATTGGTGGAACCAAAATATTAGCGAATTGCGGAAAAAATGTCTTGCAGCCAGGAGACGATATCAAAGGGCTAGACGCCGGAATGCTGAAAACTGGCCGCAGCTACGGCACGATTTTAGCTTGGCAAGGACAACGTTAAAGCACACTATTTGGGCCACTAAGAGGGAAATTTTTCTAAGACTGTGCGACTCAGCAGAGCAAGACCCCTGGGGAAAGGCGTATAAAATCGTCGTAAAGCGCATATATGCAAATAGGCAGCGCACACCCCTAGAACCGGAGCAACTCAGCTCTATAGTCACGGAATAATTCCCGCACAGAGCAAACTCACTAGATAGTAGACGTCCCGCCACACCAGCAGCAGGAAGTTATGTCACTGACCCTGTGTCAATGCAGGAAATTATGGCTGCAACAAGCGCACTAAAGCCGGGCAAGGCACCAGGACCAGATGCCATCCCCAACCAGGCCCTCAAGCTGGCAATGGCGCTGCGCCCAGACGCATTTTTGGAGGCATACAATAAAGGTCTATATGAAGGAGTTTTCCCCAGGATCTGGAAACGGCAAAAATTGGTTCTGATCCCGAAACCAGGGAAACCAACAGAGACGGCCTCATGTATCAGGCCCATCTGCCTGGTGGATACTATGGGCAAAGTTCTTGAGGGTCTTATATGTACCCGTCTTCACAGAGCTATAAGTGCCGGAGGGGACTTATCGTCCAATCAATTTGGTTTTCGCAACGCCAAATCGACGGTCGACGCCATTGGCAAGGTTGTCAGCATAGCCGCGACAGCCATAGAAGGCACTCGATGGAAGCACGGGACGAAGAAGTACTGTCTGATTGTCACGCTAGATGTCAGAAATGCTTTCAATACTGCAGATGTATTTTGGATGGACTACACAACTTTGGAGTTCCAGAGTATCTACGCGCAATCATCTGGAGCTACTTCGAGGACAGGCAACTGTGCTTCAGTTCAACGAACGGCCAATCAACATACTCGGTTTCTGCAGGGGTACCCCAAGGCTCCGTTCTGGGGCCGCTGTTGTGGAACATTATGTACGACGGGATCCTTCGCTTGAATCTGCCGGCGGACTGCGAAACTGTGGGATACGCTGACGATGTCGCTCTGGTCATTGTGGCAAAAGAAGTCGCGAAAGCAGAGGCGTTGGCGAACGAGGCGATCTTGCTCATCACAGAGTGGCTGCGTTCGGTGGGCCTACAACTTGCAGCACAAAAAACAGAGCTTGTCCTAATAAGCAGCAGGAAACGGATCGAGACGGCATCGGTCAGTGTGGAGGGCTCCATCATATGCTCGAAGCGTGCTATTCGGTACCTTGGAGTTTGGCTGGATACGCGGCTATGCTTTCGAGAACATCTGCAGCATGTGCACGTAAAGGCTTTGGAGTCAGCGAGGGCATTATCAAGAATCATGCTGAATACACGCTGCCCCAGACAAGAAAGACGGCTACCACTCTCTAGCGTTACAACATCGATCATTCTCTACGCGGCACAGGTATGGACAGAGGCAGTAAAGACTGAGAACTATACCAGAGGTATCCGGGCAGCATATCGTCTCAGTGCGCTAAGAGTATGTTGCGGGTTCAGGACCATCTCCGACGACGCCGCACTTGTTCTTGCGGGAATGGTTCCGATCGAGCTACAGGTAGAGGAAGCTCGACTAGTAGCATCTTCGCCCGAGGATGGGCCATCTAGGAGAGAGAAGAGGGCTGATGCTAGAGGGAGAAGCATAGCCACATGGCAGCGGAGATGGGATCAATCCTCCAAAGAGCGTTGGACCCATAGATTGATTCCTGACGTGTGTGCGTGGCTTGGTAGGCAACACGGTGCCGTAAATTTCCACCTTACGCAAATTATCAGTGGGCACGGCTGTTGTAGGTATTACCTACACCGCTTCGGACACGACGCATCCCCCTTCTGCCTGAACTGCGGGGACGGCGTCATTGAGGATGCAGAGCACGTTCTGTTCGTATGCAACCGCTTCTCTGGCGAACGGCAAGTGCTATCCCAAAAAGTGGGTACCACCCTCACAGTTGGTAACCTGATAGAGGAGATGATTTCGAGTCAACATAAGTGGGATGCGGTAAACTCCTTCGCGGCTAGTGTGATGCGCGATCTGCGATTAGCCGAACGCCGGAGGGCCGGTGTGGAGGCACGACAATAAAAGCAACACGGCTGCTGTGAAGCATTACCTTTCGGCCGTCCCGCAGCAGTTCTTGTCATTTTTTCTTGTATATTACTGTAGTGTACAAATTGTATCTTAATGTATTGTATGTATACTGTATGTATGCTGCCTCACTGTTAGATGTTAATAAATTTGTTAAATAAATAGAATTAAAAAAAACCAGGGTAAGGCAGTTAGAAGCACTAGATCCCAGAAACATAACTAGCAAGGTGATCGAGGAAGTAAAAGAGATTAGGAATCGATGGTTACCTAATCATAACAAATTGCTACAGCAAGGGAATTTCGATCATCAGTATTTCACAGATAAAATACATGAAGGAATGTTAAAAAGGGTTGCCAAAATAATAGCTACAGGAGAGTCAGAAAAACCAGGCACTAGTAAGCCGGTGTTAGTTGAAACAGAAGCAGATATGTCAGAAATGTTTGATGATAGCAAAGGAGAGTCGCGCGGCAATGCGACCTCCAGTCATGAAAACGGTAGTGATAAACAGCAGATATTCATGGATAGGGTCCGACAGCTTCAGGAATATTTGGAGGTAGTAGAGTTGAAATCAACAGGCAATGGGACATGGATAATGTATATTAAAAAAATAAATTATTTATGGGAGAAGGTACGGGCATGCCAAGAAAAAACAAGTGATGCAAAATTTAAGAATACTATGGAGGATTTGGAATTCGACGTCAAAAAATTCATTGTCAATACTAGAAATGAAAATGAACAATAAGGAAAGTAAGATTGAGAATGTAACGGTGAGAGGAGAACTGCCGGTGTTGCCAAAAATACAGGTACCCACATTTTCTGGAGAACCTAGAGAATGGGACCTGTTTGTAGAACTATTTGCGGAACTGATTGAAAAAAGAGAGGATATAAGTCCTGCTCTTAAATTCAATTATTTAAAATCCTCGTTAAAGGGCGAAGCAAGGAGCATGGTAGCCCCTCTATTGTCAGGTTCAGCTGACAATTATAGTGCCGCTTGGGAACTGTTAACCAAGCGGTATGCAAATAATCGGAGGGTATTTTCCGAACAATTAAGTCGGATCGTTGATTTACAGATGATCAACAATGATTCCGCAAAAAGTGTTAAAGGAGTGATTGACATAGTTAATGAGTCAGTTTACTTAATTAAAATAAAAGCAAATTTGTCCGATGAAGTTGACGTAATATTCGCACAACTCCTACTAAGGAAATTTGACAGAGAGACTCTACAATTATATGAGAGTCAAATTAGAAAAACAAAGCAGATACAATTGCTATCTGATGTCATGGAATACTTGGAGCAAAGATATTGCTCGCTAAGTGCCATGAGCAAAGAAGAGAAAAAACCGCTACAAACTGTTTTAAATTATGCGGAAGTCGAAGATAAATGTCGGACTTGCAAAATTGCCGGGCACAAAGCATATAAATGCTATACGTTTAAAAGATTGACATTAATGAAATGGTCTGTTCATTGTGCAGTAAGGAACACCATACTTTACTTCATTTTGACGAAGAACAGGAGAAAGTAAATACTTCTGTAACCGCACAACCAACACTGTTGGCCACAGCTGTAATACAAGTCAAAAATGTAAATGGAGGATATAAGACTCTAAGAGCCCTTATTGATTGTGGTTCACAGAGCACCATTTTGTCTGAAGAGGCCGCTCAAATATTAAAACTACCTAAAATTAAACAGTATACAGAAATAAATGGCGTGTCCGCAATAAAATCTAATAAATCAAAATATAAGGTAAAAATAGATGTAAAGACGAGAAATCCTTGGAAAGGACATCTAAAGGTTGAGGCAATTGTGTTGCTGTTGTGTTGTGTTAATGAAAGCACTTCCATTAAAAATTGCAAACGTGGATATGTGGATATGTGGAAAATGGCAAACTTACGTGCTAGCTGATCCTACCTTTAATAAACCTGGTAGGGTTGTTATAATAATGGGGGTAAACCTATATCCCAAATCTTAAAAAGGGGAATTACAAAGATTGATGGCCTGCTAGGCCAAAATACTCAATTTGGTTGGATCGTCTCGGGATGCACCAAATCAAATCAGAATAAATCTGTAGTGGCAACAACAATAGATGCCAAAGGTTTTGAACAACGTTGGGAGAAGAAAGGTAAATTTAAAAACAAAAACGAAACACAATTCCAAAGAAATGCAACAGCAAAACTCAAAAAATAAATTTATGGCTCCCGGCAGGACCTCACATTGGAGGTAAAGTGAAAATTGGGGAACAAAAAGTATATATCCCAGAGCCAGTACAAAATAAGAATATTAAAAAGTCAATGGGTCAATTAGATAATGATTATCTAAAACATAATATCAAAATAGATTCCGGCAACAAATTGTCCGAAACTATACTACCAAAAAGGCAGATATGGCAAAATGATTATAAAAGGACAACATTTAATGTTCACACTGGAACAAGTGAAAAAGTGAAGGTAGTTATTTTTTAAATTCCCTATCTTATAAAAGGGCTAGAAGTCAGCACAGTAATACACATCAGGAGTGGGTAGATATCCCGAAACAGAAATCGTTAGGTAATATGCCAAATATTATAAAAACCAGTAGAAGCCAACTCAGTAATACATACGGCAGAATTGGTAAGAATGAGAAGTCAGTGACAATCGTAAAGGAACATCAGATTGACTAGGTTAAACGTCCATCATGTAAATGGTCATGCTTCTTTAACAATAGGTTTCTTACTAATGATATGTTAATAATAATTTGTATAAGACAACTAACTATAAAAATAAAGTCCAAAACGCCGCATTTGCGGCCCTTTGCAGAATGTTTAAGATTAAACATCGTGGTCAGCTGAAATGGCTTCACCAAATCAGATTGACCAAAGAAATATACAAATCGAAGCAAAAACAAGTAAGTAAATCATAAAATTCATATGACAATTATTGCTTAATACCAAACAAAACATGCATTCACACTCTGTGGAAAACACTTAAGATTATAACAGCAGCGCGGTATCAAGTAACCAGCGCTGAGCATGGAATATAAACAATTTTCAACCACTGAAAACGTGGGGCACTAGAATAAGCATTTTTAAGAACAATTGTTGCTTCTTAGAGTTTAAGAGTTTTCAAATAAAATCAATTCATATTTTGAATTCAACGAATGAAGATTGGGTTATTTTCTTTCTCTTTGAAAATCCCTATTCAATAATAAATAATGGCTTCCCTACGCTTATGTCTCTGGAATGCTAACGGCATCTTCAAGCACAAAAATGATCTGCTACTATTCTTAGAGACATGTGAAATCGACGTCTAACATGAAAAAATAATTTTTTAATACCAACTATATCTTCTACGCAACAAACCATCCAGACGGATAAGCTCATGGCGGGACTGCTATCCTAATCAAAAACCGTATAAAACACTCGTTCCTCAACAGATTCAAAACAGCACCTACAAGCAACTGCTATAACCGTCCAAACCAGCTGCGGCAATACTGCATTGGTTGCTCTGTACTGCCCACGACGCTTCTCAATCTCTGAAAAGGAATTCACCGGTTTCTTTAACACACTCGGAGAACGCTTCATTGCAGCAGGGGACTATAACGCAAAACATACGCTCTGGGGATCTCGCCTGGTAAATCCTAAAGGCAAGCAGTTGTACAACACAATAGTCAACCCACTCAATAATAAGATGGATTGCGTCTCACCGGGTAGGCCTACTTATTGGCCCACAGATCCACAGAAAGTGCCTGACTTGATTGATTTCGCAGTAACCAAGAGAATTCCGCGTAATCGGATCACTGCGGAAACACTGCTAGACTTAACCTCCGATCACTCTCCAGTGCTATTCACACTATTAACAAGACCTTAAGTACTTAACCGCCCATATATGCTTACAAACAACAAAACAAATTGGCTTTAATTTAAAATGTACATGAGTGCCCACATTGACTGTTCGCCGAAACTGGATGCTGCAGATGACATTGAGATGTGCGTCTCTGCACTTGAGTCGATGCTGGGAGCTGCAGCAAGAGTATCTACTCCACATGCCTCTACTTACGCTAAACCTGTTGACAGGCCTACGAACCGGCGGATAGAACAATTAGTAACGGAAAAACGACGTCTAAGAAGAGAATGGCAGAATACTCGATCACCAGCAGCAAAACTTCGCCCAAGGCATGCCAGTCGCAACCTCTCCAAGGAGTTAAGACAAGAGGAAATCTGGGCTCAAAGGAAATACATAGAAAAGCTCAGTCCAACCAGCACTAAACATCCTCTGTGGAAAGCCCACCCAACTTTAAGCGCTCGTACAGAGACAGTTTCACCAATAAGGGGTCCAACCGGTGGATGGGCCCGCAGTGACGAAGAGAGGGCATCCGTACTTGCCACACATCTTAAAATGGTTTTCCAGCCAAATCCAACATCTAACTCATTTGTACTTCTCCCTTCGAGCACATTAACGGATAGTGAGTCCTCGGAACTCCAATAGGATGAGATCACTGCAGTTATTAAAAACCACATATAGCCAAACAAATCTTCTGGCCATGATCTAATCACACCGAAAATGATCCTAGAACTCCCTACCATCGCCATACAATACATCTGCAAAATGTTCAACGCCATAATAAGAAATGGCTACTTCCCAAGAGCATGGAAAAGGTCCACTATCATAATGATTCCTAAAGTGGGATAGGACAAAACCCAGCCATCATCCTATAGCCCAATTAGTTTGCTGCCATGTCTTTCGAAGCTTTTTGAAAAGGTCCTGCAGATCCGACGAAACTCATTTCTGGCATCGGAGAACACAATCCCTTCACACCAGTTCGGCTTCCGCGAAAAACATGGGACAATTGAACAAGTCAATCGCATAACATCCGAAATACGAACAGCATTCGAACTAAAAGAATACTATACAGCTGTCTTTCTCGACTTTGCCCAGGCTTTCGACAGAGTTTGCCTGGAGGGTCTAATGTTCAAAATCCGGCAGAACTCCCTCAGTACACCCACAAACTCATGAAATCTTACCTTTACAATAGGAAATTCGCTGTCAGTCAGTCAGTCCACTTTTGCCAATGACACGGCCATCCTCAGCAGATCCAAATGCCCAATACAAGGCTCTGCAAAATTAGAGGAACACCTCAGGGTGGTAGAGGAATGGCTAGCAACCTGGCGTATTCGGGTCAACGAGCAGAAATGCAAACATATTACATTTACACTTAACAGAAGAAACTGTCCAGCTATAATGCTAAACAACGTACCAATTCCTCAAGCCGATGATTTCACTTACCTTGTCATCTACCTAGACAGAAGACTAACTTGGCGCAAGCACATCGAAGCAAAAAAGTCACAGCTTAAACTGAAAGCGAGTAGCTTACATTGGGTCATCAATGCTCCTCCTATACAACTCCGTACTGAAACCCATCTGGACTTACGGTGCCGTACTATGGGGAAATGCAAGTACCAGCAATGTCGACATTATACAAAGGGCGCAGTCGAAGATTTTAAGATCAATCACTGGGGCTCCGTGGTACATACGGAACGACAACATTCAAAATTATCTAAATATACCTAACGTAAAATCTGAAATAGGTAGTCAACAACTAAGGTATTCTGCGAAACTGGATGTACACGCTAATGTTCTTGCCAATTCCCTTACGCGAACTAATAATAGAACTCGTCTTAAAAGAAATGACAGACCCACCCAATAAGAAGTGATTAGGGCCGCCTGCAATATCCCCTGGATATATCTTAAGTACTAGATTAAGAAAAATATCTCAAACTTGTTGTTAGGCTCTAATTTAAGAGTAGATTCAACAAATATATATTAAACGTTAAAAAAAAAAAATCTGGCCATGGCGATAACAGAATTAAAACAAATAAAAATCTGTGAAATTTCAAACGAAGTTAAAAAAAAGTTGCATAGCATTTACCAGTCCACGGGTTCCGTACGCAAAGCCACCCTACTGAAGTCTCTGAATTTGCTGATATTAGGCCCCTACGCCGACATGAGAGATGACGTCGACAAGTTTTTCGACATTGTAGATAAAATAAATGAAACTGAAGTAACATAAATGATTTGATCTCAATCTTGCTACTGTACAGCATATCAGAAGAAGTAAAATTATTGGATGAATACGAAGCGCGAAATCGAAAGAAAGGAGAATTGTCAATTATAATAATGCACCAAGGCCGTCCAAGGCGCACAAGGCGGCGAAATGACCCAAAAAATTTCCATCAAATTCCGGAGGAAGCAATGCGACATATTGAAGTATGTACATACAAGAAGCGACTTTTACCAAGCCTAAGGGGATGGTGCCTGGACTCTGGGGCAACATCACACATGTGCTCAGAGAAAGAAAGATTTAACAAAACGTATGCAGAAAAATTGCAACAGTTGAAACTAGCAAACGGCGATTCCATCGATCAATGGAATCGGTTGGTAACATTAAACCAAACTGAGTGTTTTCTGCAAACCTCTTGAACACACTGTATGTACCAGATATTAGAGAATATCTACTGTCAATTGCGAAGATATGTGATAATGGCTTCAATGTGCTATTCAAGAAAAATTTTGCTGAAATAGTACAGGTATCCAATGGGAAAGTAGTTCTTATTGCACAGCGAAAACATGCCTATAACATGTCGAGAAATGAGGTGACAAAAGCAGTCGGAAACAAAAACAGTGTCAGAGAGGGGCATACACGTTTTGGGCACTCAAACGAAAATGATTTAAAAGTTGTCATCCGAAAAGGAAGAGTACATTGAGCATGCGGAAATATAAATGAGGGTCTACCAATATAAACATTTGCGGACACTCGGTCAAATTGGGTACTCGCTAGAGTAAGTTCAACCCAAGATCTAAACGTTGTATATTTATTGATGCCAAAGCCTACAGATTATATGATCCCGAAGCCAAAATGGTACTAGAAGATGCTAATATTGATGATCATAGATATTTTACAGGTTTCGCATTTAAGGTGGCAAACGCACCAATAAATTATCAATCCCGTAAGCAGCGAACTGTTGCTCCTTCTACCACAGAGACGGAACACATGGCTCTATCCGAGGCGTCTAAAGAGGCTGTACATTTAAGACATTTCTTACAAAAGATTTTTGTCTCGCTGCGTTCCACCATAATCTGCAAAGACAATCAAGGATCCGGCCAAATCACACAACACAGCTCGTTGTCATCATTTTATAGGGGAACTGGTGGACAAAGGCGAACTTTGCATTGATTATATCTCAAAAAAAAATAAAAAATTCTGCTTTCTGACGTGACGGTCGTGATTTTGCATAGCTCCTGAGTTTTGATCAATATTTATTGTTTTCTCTCCATTTTTAATTGTGCATAGTTTGTATACGCTTTCCCTGGTGTAGTTTGCATAATTCGCCAAATAAAATTTTTGAGTTTTCTTCTCTTTCTCTCCCGCGTAATCACTTTTGTCAGGTCGCCTCTCAAAGCTTGGCTTATAACTGTTCTTGCACTCTTTCTCGTGCTGTGCACTTTAGCTGTCTCTTTGTTTTATTTGTAATTATATATATACTTATATATATTTTTTATCGATAATTAATTTTGTGCTGTGTGTTGATTTTCGCGATCTTTGTGCTGTATATTCTATATATTCTTATATATTTTTGCTCGTGTTTCTTTTGGCTTTTCATTGGCTTGTTGTCTACCTACTTGCAAGCATTCTGATCGTTTTGATCAATTTGAGAGCAATATCTTGTTGGCTCTGCGATAATCTTATTGATTTAAAATGTGCTGGCCTTAACGGCCGCGACTACGACAAATTTTCTGGTTTGTCTGTGTCTAAGCCTCAGCTTGGCTTAATGCGCTGGACTTGCCCATCTTGTGCCAGTCAGCACCTTGATTTTAGCCGTATGTACAGGGATCTTCGTTTAAAGTTTCTTTTTTTAAACAAACTGGGCAAACAGCTGACTAGCAAGTGTGACTCTAGCGTACATTTACTGTCGCAATTCAAGTTCGTTCCACCTTCTGAGAAGTTGCCCAAGAAATGTACTCTTCAGTTGCCTCAAAGGCAGTCCCCAACACTCTCTATTACATCTTCTCTATTACATCTTCTCTATTACATCTCTCTATTACATCTTTTCTGGGCCTCGCGAAATTTCAGCTTTTAAAATCACAGTACCAAATGAGTATTTCTCAGCTATAGTTGACCTTAATTTTTTGCCAGAGAGCCTAGTTGTACACGAGTTTGCGCCCAATAAGCGCTCCCGTGGGATGCCTGTCCACCTTCCTAATTTATCTTTTGCTTCAAAAAACTAATAATGTCTAGTCTTTGCATTCCTTATCAAAATGTAAGAGGAGTTCTTATCAAGCTTTGAAACTGTTCTGTGATATGCAAACATTTTCGGCAGACATATTATCTTTTTCTGAAACTTGGCTTAACTCCTCTGTTTTGGATAACGAAATTCTTTGTAATAACTTTATTTCTTATAGGCTTGATCGCGTTGATCGTCGTGGCGGTGGAGTACTCATTGCTGTCAACTCAAATCTTTAACTTGACCGCCGCTGTGTGCAGACGTGGTTTTTAATACACTCCGCAAAATTTAGTGTAAAAATAAAAAAGACCGCGTTTGCAAAAATTGTGTAGGGCTCTCAGTCGCCTCAGAGACGCCTATTTACAATCATATTGCTATTAGTCTGTTCTAATAGCAATAAATACTAAGTTGCAACAACAAAGTGCGTAATTTTTGGGAAAGCCATGTCCACCAATTCGGGCCCAAGCTCTCTCGATTCCCTCCAGCAACAGCTACAAGAACTAATTGTACACCAACAACGAGAGCGTCGAGTTTCAGTACAACGCAACAACGCGTACTTTTCGGTGGTGTCGCTGACCCCACTGAATGCTTCCGTAAGCAATAACACCGAAAGTGCAAGCCACTCAGCAATCAATAGAAATTTACCGTGGAGAGAGCAGTTTGCTTCTCCATCAATATCGATAACTGGGTCACCGATTGCACCGACCAGCACCGTCAGCTCGTTGACAGCAATTACTGCAACGTCTGCCGAAGTATTGAGCCTCAAGCCGTCAACGACAACGATTACGAAGCTAGTAGAAACAGTAGGGGCAAATAACTTTGTTGTAACCCCTCTCAACAGGGGTACCATAAAAAATATTAAATGTCAAACACAAACTGAGGACAATTTCCGCATCATCGAAAAGTACCTCCGTAATGCTAACATCAACTTCTATACCTACCAACTAAAAAGCAGTAAAGGGCTCCAGGTTGTGTTAAAGGGTATCGAGCCATCGGTCCCAACTTAAGAAATAGCAGACGCATTGACCGAAAAAGGGTTTGCGGTTAAGTCCGTTGTCAACATCATCAACAGGAATAAAGTCGCACAGACGCTCTTTAAAATCGAGCTCCAACCAGATGCAAAGCGGTCGAATCCAAATGAAGTGCACCCAATCTACAACCTTCAGCTCCTATTGCACAGAAGAATCACCGTAGAGGAGCCCCATAAGAGATACCAACCACCGCAGTGTAAAAACTGCCAGGAATACAACCACACCTCTAACAATTGCAATCTTACGTCAGTGTGTGTTGGCTGCGGCGAACACCATAAAGATGGCATTTGCATCAAGGACAGAAACAACGTCGCACTAAGACTATGCAGTAACTGTGGAGGGAACCACACAGCCAACTACAGAGGATGTCCTGTCTTCAAGGATCTTAAATCACACCTATCGCAAACCCCCAGCTGGACCAAAAATCACCTTCAACGCCTCCAAAACTACACCGGAGGTATTCTTCGCCAAGGCTGTTAGATCATCTAACATGCCTGCTACAAACAGTCCTAGTGTATCCTTCGCTAGTGTACTCCGAACTGGACAGATGGAGCCCGCGAAAGAGACCCCGTCACTCCACCATCTACAGAATCCGCAACCTAGCACACCAGAACTTGGCCAGCAAACTCCAAGTAGTTTAGAGGCCCTATTGATCTCACTTAATCAAAACATGACCGCTTTTATGACGTCTTGCAAAACTGTATGCAGGAACTAATGCGGAATTAAAACGTGCTTATCCAGAAGCTTATCGAGAATAAATAATGGCTTCCCTACGTCTATGTCTTTGGAATGCTAACGGCGTCTCCAAGCACAAAAATGAACTGCAACTATTCCTAGACTCAAGTGAAATCGACGTCATGCTGATATCGGAAACACATTGAACATCAAAAAATAATTTTCAAATACCAAAATATACCTTCTACGCAACAAACCATCCAGACGGAAAAGCTCATGGCAGGACTGGTGTCCTAATCAAAAACCGTATAAAACACTCGTTCCTCAACAGATTCGAAACACAGCACCTACAAGCAACTGCTATAACCGTCCAAACCAGCTGCGGCAACACTACTTTGGTTGCCCTGTACTGCCCACCACGCTTCTCAATCTCTGAAAAGGAATTCCTGGTAAATCCTAATGGCAAGCAGTTGTACAACACAATAGTCAACCCACTCAATAAGATGGATTGCGTCTCACCGGGTAGGCCTACTTATTGGCCCACAGATCCACAGAAAGTGTCTGACTTGATTGATTTCGCAGTAACCAAAAGGATTCCGCGTAATCGGATCACTGCGGAAACACTGCTAGATTTAACCTCCGAACCTCTCCAAGGATTTAAGTCAAGAGGAAATCTGGGCTCAAAGGAAGTACATAGAAAAGCTCAGTCCAACCAGCACTAAACATCCTCTGTGGAAAGCCCACCCAACTTTAAGCGCTCCTACAGAGACAGTGTCACCAATAAGGGGTCCAACCGGTGGATGGGCCCGCAGTGACGAAGAGAGGGCATCCGTATTTGCCACACATCTTAAAATGGTTTTCCAGCCAAATCCAACATCTAACTCATTTGTACTTCCCCCTTCGAGCACATTAACGGATAGTGAGTCCTCGGAACTCCAATAGGATGAGATCACTGCAGTTATTAAAAACCACATATAGCCAAACAAATCTTCTGGCCATGATCTAATCACACCGAAAATGATCCTAGAACTCCCTACCATTGCCATACAATAGATCTGAAAATAGTTCACCGGTATAATAAGAATTGGCTACTTCCCAAGAGCATGGGAAAGGTCCACTATCATAATGTTTCCTAAAGTGGGATAGGACAAAACCCAGCCATCATCCTATAGGCCTATTAATTTGATGTCATGTCTTTCAAAGCTTTTTGAAAATGTCCTGTGGCTCCGACGAAACTCATTTCTGGCATCGGAAAACACAATTCCTTTACACCAGTTCTGCTTCCGCGAAAAACAATGGACAATTGAACAAGTCATTCGAATAACATACGAAATTCGAACAGCATTCGAACTAAAAGAATACTGTACGGCTGTTTTCCTCGACGTTGCCCAGGCTTTCGATAGAGTTTTGCTAGAAGGTCTGATGTTCAAAATCTTTCCAAAACTCCCACAGTACACCCACAAACTCATGGAATCTTACCTTTACAATACGAACATGGAATGACACGGAACGACAACATTCAAAATGATCTAAATATACCTAGCGTAAAATCTGAAATAGGTAGTCAACAACTAAAGTATTCTGCGAAACTGGATGCATACCCTTATGTTCTTGACAATTCCCTTACACGAACTAATACTAGAACTCGTCTTAAAAAAAAGACAGACCAACCCAATATTAAGTGATTATAGCTGCCTGCAATATCCCCTGGATTTATCTTAAGTTCTAGATTAAGAACAATATCTCAAACTTGTTGTTAGGCTCTAATTTAAGAGTAGATTCAACAAATATAAGTTAAGACCAGGCGTACTCTAACACTATAGTCAGACATTCCACACTCATCATGTTACAATAGGGAACAGCCAAGACTCGTCATAACGACTATTGACTCAATCATAGAAGTCACCGCCAAGAATGTCACCCGATAACCCTGAAACGCATGATCGTCTACAAACAGTCGCCGATACCACTTCTAATGAAAGGACACCACTTATGGAAAATGCTCCCCACACCATAATGCTCCCACCACCAAAATTTCTCTTGGCACATTGAAGTGGTTTCTTCCGAATATCATGCCAATAGCTTCGAAACCCATCTGGACCATCCAAACTCCACTTTTTTTCGTCAGAAAAAATCATTTAAAAAAGAACTGCTTAAAAACTGTCGAGTTTAAAATATCCTTGATTTGGGGTTACCTCATTCCATATTGTACTCAAATTGCCTAATGCAAAATTTAATCTGGCAGTCTTATGACGTGCCAATAGATTGGGGACTTGCTTTATTTTTTCATACCGGAGTATTCCGGAACGTTTAAGAGTCCGGGAAATCGTGGAAAGCGATACATACATTAAGGCCATTTGTCGAACGCAAACGTGATAGTGACATTGAGGAGTTGCTGGCGTTTCGCACAATTTGCCTTTCCTCTCGCTTGTCGAGATGCCTTTTACGTCCTGTTCTCTTTATAGAGCCATACGAAGATGGATTTTTTAAAAAGATTCGGACAACGGATTGACTACGCCCAATTTTACGAGCAATACCTCGACCACTGACACCACTATCGCTTAAGGCTATAATCTTGCCCTTTTCAATATCAGTTAGAGATTGTCCACGAGGCATTTGCGCAAATTTATGGTTTTCTTAATTAATTCGTCCAAACTCCGCCAAATCTAATCTCAAACTGCATCAGAAAGCTCTAATTCTAAAGGTGACTTTATAAATATGCAACAGTAAAAACTCGCGACCATTCGATAAACAAAGTACCGTTAGTTTGGATTAAGCCAATTGTTTTTGTATTATTTTTGTTTCTTTTTGTTAGTTTAATATATCTATTAATGACTAAGCCGAATTTGATAAAGATCCTTCTATGCGTTGCACACTTCTATCCAATATTAATATACCCATTTTGCAAGGGTATAAAAATTCACTTTGATTAAATGGTTATATTATAAATCGTAAATTAGATAGGTATGGTGTCTCTTCTGCTGCCATTGAGCATAATAAATTCTCATATTGTGGTCAAGATTCGAATGGAAAATTATCAATTTTATCAAAATGCGAGAAAGAAAACATACAAAAAAAGGGGTCAAGATTCGATTTTTTTTACATTTTGTTTTAAAGCTCGGGAACGGACGGCTTCATAGGCTAGATGTCTTCCCAACATTTGTAGTTTTGTCAATTCTAAGCAACTTTGCTGAACATCACATAGTGCGTTTTACACTAAAATGTATAAAAACGAAATAGACAATCGTTTTGGCAAAGTTGTTTTGTCTACATGCCATTAGCTTTAATTCAGCGAAAATCAGGATTATTGAATTGATTATTACACAGTGATAGTCGAAAAAAAGACATGGCAAAATTCGATAGTTTCACTCTATTTCGGGTCCTGCGAATCGAACTGCATCATTAGTTTTTTAAGTTTTCCGAATATAAAAGTTATTTTCGAGTTTTATTTTAAAAATCAAAAATAAGAGTTATTTTTGAGTTAAATGGAAAAAATTTCAAAATAATTATTATTATTGATTTGTTTAGATTTATCGTATAACAGTTACGGTCCCTGCTTAAAACTAAAGTACAAAAATATCTTATAGTAATATTTATAGGCTTAATTTATGAGCCCTTCAGTGCCGTGATCGATATTGATGCGATTTGATTCGCCCGAACTTTAATGCTGAATTAGCGTTCTCACGCTTTTGATTTTTAATTATTATTGCAAGTGTTCTATTATTTATGAATAAAACGGATTTTATTGGCCTGTGTTTTAATGATGAGTTAGCGTTCACACGCATTGATTTTGAGGAGGAAAATTGTTATTGCAAGTGTCCAGAAAACTGATGTTTACTTTAAAGTTATAAATTTTAGGGGGCGAAAAATGTATAAGTTATTGGGTATATGTATGACTCCCCCGTCCTAAGAATAATAGTCTGCCCTCAGGCGGATACATTGGGATATAGCGAGAGGTTTTTCTCAGCTGTAAATATTAAAGTATCAATTCTGTTTATACATAATTTTGAGACTCAATTTTCTCAAGTCAAGCAATGAATTTGTTATTGATATTTCGTTTAATTTTAAGGCACAATCGTAAACTTTTATTATGTTATTGCCTTCTATTATTAAGTCGTTGTTTACGCAATTTTGATTAAGTTTAGTTTTTGGTGAATTCCATGTTTTAATTATGTTTGGTTCATTGTAATTAGTTTGAAAATTTTTATATGTTTTAATGTATTTATAAGTGGTTTTCATTTGATTTAAAATGCCTATTATAGATTCATTAGTTTCTATTTGTTTTGTATTTTTATTGAACAAAGTTTTGTTGTCAAAGTAGTATTTATCGTATGAATTTTCTGTCAAAATATTTTTATTTTGATCTGGATAAGGAAGTATCTCAAAGATAGGGGTTTTTTATATTTCTTGAGGAATGTTTGAAATGATAAATATCTCGTTTGAATTTGGTTTAAGCCAGGTGGATGTTTTTGTATTCAATAGTTTTTCCGAATTAACATGACATAAGCGATTATGTTTTAAAAGTTTTGGGTTGAAAATTTCTAGTCTAGTGAGCTGCATGCCCATTTCTATGTCTTCAATGTATTCTGTGAAAAGCTCAAAATTGAAGATTAGAACTTCTCATTTTACTGATTTTTCCTTTTCTTCCTTGAGGTTGTTTATTACTTCTAAACCTTTATTTATAGTGTCTATTACGTAATTTAATTCGTTTGCTTGTACGCTATTGCTTTCAAGATTATTTATTTTTTCTTCTAATTCGTCTTTATCGTCTTGATCAAGAGTACCAAAAAGATATTTGTATATTGAACCAATTCCGTTAATTAGTCCTCGTTTGTTACGTTTTACAATTTGTATTTCATGAATTTCCCTACTTAGTTTTTCCCTTAAGTATTGAATATGGATTATGTCTTTAAATTCCTGTGCTTGTTGCATTTAATTGTTATATGCAATGTCTATTTGCGTTAAATTTACTTTTAAATAATGATATTCAAAGTTTGTCGGTAAGTCCATGGGTCCTGTCTTAAATATTAAGTAACCGTTCGGTGCTTTTACTGGGTTTATATCAATGGATTGGCTGCATGTTGATTTTAATGTTAAGTATAACATTATGCACAAAAAAGTCATCTTGAGTTGTTGACCTGTTATTAATCAATTGGCGTATTTGCTTTTATTAACTTTCTTTTTCTTCCTGAATTTTGATTTGTAGTGTGTGACTTTTTGTCCTCTATTTCTTTCTTTAAAATGTTTCTCATCTTACTGATTTATTTCTCCTGTCTTTTTGAATGGATTTGTTGTTTTTGACTTTAGTAGTGGTGCTTGTTTAAATCTAGTATCAATTTCAAAGTCGTGTCTGTCTTTATTTAAATTGTTTATGTCGCAGAAACTATCATATTATTTGTATTAAAGGTAGTTACCGAAAAATACCATTTCTTTTCTTGAGTTTATCTATCTTATCTTTTTGTTCAAAGAAAGAGATGGTCACACTCTTAATAAAAACTACGGCGAAGAAAAATGTGCCTAAAATATAAAGCTCAATAAAAATAAATAATAAAACCACGACCAATTCCACAACAGTTTATATGATGTGTTGCATAGATAAACATTTCCGCTGGTGTTCGGTTAGTTGTTTTATGTCTCGTCTTATGGTTGTATATGTAAAGAATTTTTTCAAATTTGATTAATTTATCTTCGATGTCATTTTCACTATTTATAATTCTGAGTTTTTCATTTACTGTTTTATGGAATCTTTCGACGTCTGAAATGAGGTTATTACTTGTTGTGATTTCTAACTTTACATTTTCTTCTTGTAGCCAATTTTTTAGTGCTATACACAAAAATGCTGAATCGTTGTCTGATTTTGTTTCTATTGGTTTGCCCATTTCAGTGAATACTTTCATAATTGCTCTCTTGGTTTCTAACCAATCTCTAGACTTTACTTCTACAAGTGTTGCAAATTTGGAGTAAATGTCAATGCATGAAAGGAATTGTAAATTATTGATCATGTATTTCAAAAGTCAGTTTTGTATTTCTATTTTCTGTCTTTGCGATATTGCATACTGAGCATTCATTAATAATGTTTTGAATTAGGTTTTGAAAATCGGGGAAATAATATTTTTATTTAAACAAATTAATCGTTTTTTCGATTCCGGGATGTAATAATTCTTTATGTTGATTTAGAATTATTTCTTTGAATTGTGCAAACGTTTGAATGTCCTCTAACTTAATGCTTGCTTTCGAGGTTTTTGTGTTTGCGTTTGATCGTATTATTTCAATAAAGGCTTGTTGAAATATGGGATAATCTTGTTCATTATGAAAATATAGTACAGTTTTCTTACCGCAAAGATATCTTTTAATTATATCCCTTGCGTAAGCATTGGTCATTTCTTTGTATGTTATTTTTATGTTTGATTTATGAAAATAAGTTGCTGTTTCTGCTTTGTATTCTTAACCTCTAATGAATTGTATTTGCCTGTTGAAATAATTAATGGGTTTTTCTAGTATTGGAATGTAATTTTCATTATCCTCATGAGCACTATGTATTGTAGCTGCGGTGCTTTCTGTTGATCCTAAAAAGTATTCATCTGTTTTAATTCTGGAAAGGACATCTGCTACGTGATTCTCTTTTCCTTTTTATTTTGTAATCCAATTCGTTCAATTTTATCCTCCATCTCTGTAATTGCGTGTTAGGTTCTTTGATATTGTGAAACCAGACAAGGGGCTTATGATCACTTAGGATTTCAAAATGTCTACCAAAGAGGTATGGTCTAAAATATTTGGTTGCCCATACGATAGATAGTAGTTCTTTTTCTATGACTGAATAATTAAGTTTATGTTCGTTAAGAGTTCTACTAGCATAAGAAATAGGTTTATGGTCCTGTGAGATGAACGCTCCTAAAGCTATATTGATTAGAAAAAGGGTTTTTTGAAAAAGATGATCGTTCATAAAAAGATATTTTAACTTTTCAAAGGATGAAATATAATGTGGGTCGTTTATGTTAATTTAAGCTGCTTTCTTTAATCCAAGAGTTAAATGTTTTGCAATATGTGCAAAGTTTGGTATGAATTTCCGGAAGAATCCGCATAAACCTAAAAATGATTTTATTTCTTTCTGAGTCTTTGGAATTGGAAAATTTTTAATTGCTTGTATTTTATTTGAATTAAGTTTTATACCTTTTGTTGTTATTATATGACCAAGGAATTTTATATCTTTTTCAATAAATTCGCTTTGTCGAGTTGGAGTTTAAGATTAGCTTCTCTTAGTTTGTTAAATACCGTTCTGAGTGATAGTATGTGTTCCTTCAATGAAGTGGAGTATACTATAATGTCATCCAGATAAAAAAGGTAATCCTTTAAAATAAGGTCTTCCAAAAGATTATTCATGCATCTTTGGAATGTTGCCGGGGCA
Source organism: Drosophila paulistorum (assembly GCA_018152135.1). Taxonomy (NCBI): domain Eukaryota; kingdom Metazoa; phylum Arthropoda; class Insecta; order Diptera; family Drosophilidae; genus Drosophila; species Drosophila paulistorum. The sequence continues at coordinate 14,453,945 of JAECXG010000822.1, read as the reverse complement.
TTTTTAAGACCAAATGGCATACCTGTGTATTCGTAATGGCCATGTTTAGTTGAGAAAGCTGTTTTTGCAATAGATTCAGGATCCATTTGAATTTGATGAAATCCCTTAGCTAAGTCCATGGTGGTGAAGTATTGGCATTTTCCCAGTTTGTCGAGAATTTCATCCATGACTGGAATTGGAAATTTGTCATCTATTGTGACTTCATTTAATCTGAATTTTTGTTTTTTGGAAGCATCTCGTTTTTTTGGAACGATCCAAAAGGGTGAGTTCGATTTTCGAATGATACTCATTTCATGATAATCATTTCATTTATCTGTTTGTTGATTTCTATACCAAATATTTGGGTATATTTGTATGGATCCTCATGTTTCATGTGAAGAGAGTGCTTTATTGTACTCGTGAAAGTCAAATTCTCACCTTCGCGATACTAAATGTCTCTGAATTCGTACAAAACTTTTTTAAGTTTTTGTGTCTCTTCGTTGTTTAAATGGTCGAGTCTATACTGATTACTTTCTATTATTTCATTTTCAATAGCAAAATTTGTGTCTGGGTCCCTCTCTGTAGGTGGGACCAAACATTCTATGTTATGTTCTTCTTCTATTTCTTCAATATCTCTGATATAAAATGTTTCCTAGTTTCCTAGTTTTGTGTATTCTTCTTCATAGTTTATTTGGGCTTTGCAGGCTTTTAGAAAAGTTCTGCCTATCAACATGTCGTATTTATTTGAAAATTTATGGATATAAAATTTTTGTTCTGTTGGACAAAGTTTGCTGGGTGCAAGTACAATGATTTCTTTTAATTCTACTGCTCCTTCAATCATGTGAATTTTGGAATCTTCTAAATAGGTTTTGAAATTAAAAGAGTTTTCGGACATTATATTTATTGAAGATCCTGAGTCGTCTACACATCTCAATGGTTTATTGTTCATTATTATTCTTATGAAGGACTTGTTTCTATCTCTTCTTCCGATTAATCCGAGGCACTCTAATGAAAATTTTCTGATGTTGCCATTTTGCTAATTAAATTATTACTTTCTTTTTGCCTTTTTGTAGGCTAGTTTGCTACATTAATTTTTGGATATTTATTTTGCTGTTGATAATTCATTGGATTTTGAGCCCTGTCAATATTTATTTTTTGTTGAAACTCTTGGAAAACTTGTTGGTTTTGTATTGTATCGGATTGTTTTGTTTGAGACGGAATTGTACTATTGGGTACAAAGGGTTTTCCACCTTTTTATACCCTTACAGAGGGTATTATAAAATTGTTCAGATGTTTGTAATGCACAGAAGGAGACGTTTCCGACCCCATAAAGTATATATATTCTTGATCAGCATGAGAAGCTGAGTCGATATAGCCATGTCCGTCTGTCGGTCTGTCCGTCCGTCTGTGCGTACGCGTTTTACTCAGCCTTCAGCTTGTCAGGATCGGACTACTATATCACATAGCTCTGGAACAAACATTTTTGCAAAAATTGGAGTATCCCCATGAAATTTACTAAAATAATAGGATTTTATATAAAATCTCAGATTCCAAAATTTGAATTTGATCGGATAAATAGAGCACAAGTTACGGTCAGTACAAATCGGTTCAAGCGCTACCGACAGCGCTGCTTGCTGCCTACTACGTCATCAGAAAAGCAAACAGAGCACATGCATACACACACACGTAGCGCTACATGAACTGTATGTGTATGCGTGTTGTGCTTTGCTTACGGAATGATGGAAGAAAAATTTGTAGTAAAAAGAGAAATAATTTGAATGTTTTGTTTGTGTGTTGAATTGAAATGAATTTTTGAATTTGATATTTTGTTGGCTTAAATATTTTTCACTGTTGTAAGCTTTTGAGCGGTCGCTGTAAGTTCTTGATGTCGGATCGTAGTTTTATAGTGATAATTCACTAATTCTAATAACATATTCACTTTTACCGATCCTACCGACTGCGCCAATTAAATATCTTGTCTTTCCAAAAGGGAAAAAAAAGATATTGTTTTGTTTGAGTTAAAAGCGGGAACTTTATTCTTTGTATGAATACTTAAAACTAAAGTACAAAAATGTCTTATAGTAATATTTATAGGCTAAATTTGTGAGCCCTTCAGTGGCGTGATCAATATTGATGCGATTTGATTGGCCCGAATTTTATTCGTTTTACTTAGCCATCTTAAGAGTTATCGGGATTAAATTTTTTTGTGAATTTTTTTTTACGCGGGTAAAATAGATTATGAAAATCATCGGGATCGGACTACTATATCACATAATTCTAGAAGAAACATTTTTGAAAAAAGTGGAGTATCCCCATGAAATTTACCGATTTGATAGTATTGGATAGTGGATCCCAAAATATGAATCTGATCGGATAAATAGAACACACGTTACAGTTAATATAATCGGATCAAGCGCTGCCGGCAGCGCTGCTTGCTGCCTACTGCGTTATCATCAAATCAACAGAGCACATGCATACACACACAGACGCAATGCTTCATGAACTGTATGTGTATATGTGCCGTGCTGCAAGGGTATGTATATAAACTTCGGCATAGCCCAAGGTAGCTTCTTTGATATTTCTACTCTAAGAACACTAATTCGTATGTGCAAGCTCACGCTGCTTTGCAAATCGATTTAAATTTACGTCAATCATCACATGTGTAAAATTAACTAGTCTTTTACATAAGTCTTTCAGTATTCTAAACAATTATACCCATCGGCCAATGGTCACAAATTTATTACTTGAAAAACACCCTATTTTTTGGGGAGGTATTTTAATGTCTCACAGGCGAACCATAGAAACCTTTACACCCTTTATTTTTATCGGTAAATAAAGCAAAGCATATACAAATGACACTCTGGGGACAAAAAGGTTGCTTCACAATTCAATTTTATTTTCTCATTTTATTGTTTTTATACCCTTGCAGAGGGTATGTTAAAATTGGTCAGATGTTTGTAACGCACAGAAGGAGACGTTTCCGACCCCATAAAGTATATATATTCTTGATCAGCATGAGTCGGTCCGTCCGTTCGGCGTATTCGTTTTACTCAGCCATCTTAAGAGCTATCGTGATGAAATTTTTGGGTGCTTTTTATTACCCGGGTAAGATGAAGTATGAAAATCATCGGGAACGGAATACTATATCATAAAGTTCTAGGAAAAACATTTTTGCAGAAATTAGAGTATTCCCATGAAATTTACCAATTTTATAGTATTGGATATAAGCCCTCAGATCCCAAAATTTGAATCTGATCGGATAAATAGAACACAAGTTACAATCAATATAAATCGGCTCAAACGCTGCCTACTACGACATTATCAAATTAACAGAGCACATGCACATGTATGTGTATGCGTGTTGTGTTTTGCTTTGGGAATGATGGAAGAAGAAGAGAAAATTGTAGTAAAAAGAGTAATAATGTTTTGTTTGTGTATTTATGAATTGAGTTGCAGGGAAAAAAATTTTAAATTTTGACTTTTGACTACTCTTCCAAAAAAATAGAAAGAAAAAAAACAAAAATTTGGGCATATTTGCTTACGAACATGTACCTATAAATAAATACATTAATACAAACACGCATTAAATAAAATTATTCATTTTATGGAACATCGAAATATAAAAACATGCACTTTAAAAAATATCGGATCAAAATTTCTCGCGTTAAATACAATGAACACTTCTTTAACACACTGGCAGCATTTTCGGACCCACTAATTGTATTGCTGAGAAAGGATATGGCGAATACTCAAATCCGCTTTATTTTGCAATGCAACATAGCGATTTGATGCCCGTAGCAATGCTTCTCACTTGTTGAAGCAGATAATTAAAAAACACTTTTCAAGCCCACTTTTCCAGCAGCAAAAATTACATCTAATCTTCTTTTCAGTCGTCCAACAGTGAAGTGATTTCTATAATTAGATAGTAATTGTGATACAATTACAAGTTATTAATTATAAACACTTTCCCCAGAGCTCTGCAGAGGCGAAATTGCATAAGCTCTTTTTGCTTCCACCTGCCCCACCTAAAAATGGGCCCCACTGATTTCACGATTTCTATTTGGTGATGTGAAATGCTTTATAATATATACGTTGAAAAAAGAAAAGAATTTTAGTACTACGAAGTATGACTTAATACTGACTTATGAATCATAGTAAAAGTAGTTAGTCAAGGGGATGGTCTTATCTGATTACTCGCTGTGAATGAATTGATTCTTTATGCTGCTCATGACTACATATTATTCACTATGATAAATTAATCATTAACAAGCTTAATTGTATATTCTATTAATTCAAAATGTTTTTGCTTGCATCTGTTAAGATTTTTCCTTGTTCCACGTATCCCCTTTGGGAAAGTACAGAAAATGTTTTTCTCATCATTGGCAACAATCAAATCAAATATTAAAGCCTGTTGAACGACGAGAAAACATGTTTTCGAGGGATGGTTACTTTTATACCCTTGCAAAAAGGGTATATTAATTTTGGTCAGAAGTGTGCAACGCATAGAAGAAAGCATCTCCGACCATATAAAGTATACATATTCATGATCAGCACGACGAAGCGAGTTCATATAGTCCGTCTAGATCAACGCAAACTCCTCCTAGACCGTAAGAGCTACAGAGCAAATTTAAAGAAATTTTGCATGTAGGCTTGTATATTCTACACAGTTTGTATGTCTCGGATTCAGCCGGGTGGGCTCGCTATATCATATATATCCCATACAAATGGCAAAGTCACGAACAGTGACTTTCTCAATAACTTCGTTATTTTTTGAGCTATTGTCGTGAAGTATTGGTGAGTGTATTACACCTATAAACGACCCTGCCAAATTTAAAGAAGATCGGGTGACTATATCATATAGCTCCCATATCAACGATCGGACAAAAAACAGTGACTTTTATGAAATTATATATTTGGCAGTTTAATATATCTTTAATATATCGGGTGACTATATCATATAGAACGATCGGTCGAAAACACTGACTTTTGTCAATAGCTTTGTTACTTTACTCCAGCCTAAAATTGTAGGCTGTTTTCGCGAACATTAGATTTTTTATACAAAATGTTTTTCCAGTTTGACTGCTATAGGTAAGGGAAGCGTAACAAAAAAAAAAAACTTTTAAGGGTATATAAACTTCTACGCGTCCGAAGTTAGCCCCGGCCCCCTGGTTTTTAAATGGGCGTCCTTTAACAAGTTGAGTTGTACAGATCGCGTACTATAATGCAGACGCTACTAGAACAAAACATAGTGTTTTAGTTGGATGTAATATTAAATGGTATACTTTCTTTTTAGCTTACGAGGCATGGAATTTACTTTTTTATATTTTATCAATTTTATCAAAATTTTTTTCTGTAACTTAATTCATCAATGCACAAACAAAACCTTTGAAGTCTTTTTCTTCTTTCCCCATGCTCTTTGGAAACCAATTTGGCACGCATCCACACACAGTGCGTTGCATATATGTGTGCATGCGTGTGCTCTGTTTCTCTGATGATTCTAATCCAGGGGTAGGTACCCCTAAAAACAGAAAGAGTCTGTTGCAGAATTTCGACGCGAGCGCGTCAATGTCGCTTTGCTAGAAAAATGCACATGAATAAATGAATTATGGGGTTCTTGCTTTTTTTCATTTTCTTGTAATCGCTCGTTTGAGCGATTAAGGCAAATATTGTTCACTTTTGATTTTGCGAAGTGTAAAGCACACATAACATTGACAGTTTCATCAGAGTCTTTGTACCTACCCTGTTATAAGCAATCACGGAGTAGGCTGCTGGCGGCGCTCTATCTCCTTCACTTATTTTTTTGTATTTCATTAATTGATATAAGGATCCGATCCAGAAAATTTTCATACTTCATCTCAACCAGGTTATAGATTGCTTAAATATCAAGTTTTATCCTAATAGCTTTTAAGGTGCCTGGGTAAAACGCATACTCGCTCTTCTGTTGTACTGAATTTTTTACCATAACATAGTCCCTTTTTTATATTCTTCTTGTATTGGTTTTTTACTATTGTAGTCCTTTTCGTCCTTTTTTTTATCATGATCACTTTTTTCAGTTCCACTACTTCTATCTTTTTAAGTTCATCTATTAACATTTCGTAACACTGGGCTATTGTTTATACTTCGGTTGAATGAATTATTCGAAAATTATTCGATAAATGAGCTCGTCTAGTATGTACAGTGATCACGTTTATTCCAAATTTTTATACGCTTTATACTTAATTTAATAATGTCAAATTCCATATATTTCGAGGTCAGCACTCATATTACTTTATTGTGATTTCCTAATGTTACGGTGCTAGGAAATAGAAAACACTTCTTTCAAAAGAATTTACATCTTAATTTTATTAATTTTCTAGAACTGACCCGGCGAACTTTGTTCCGCCTTAATAATGACAATAAATAAGCAGATTGTTTTTTTTTTTTTTTGAAAAAATACAAAAAAAATTAAATAGCTATATTAATCATTCATTATTATTGCTGTATTTAGTACATACTTCACTTAAGTACCTTGTAATACTCGACATTTTTTGTTTTATTATCAGGCGCAAAAACAAACAGTGCAGATGGTCTTCCGATCCGTGAACATGCCACGTATAATTGACCATGGGAAAAACATGAATGTTCTAGATTTAAACCACAAACTTTTAAGGATTGACCTTGTGATTTGTTGATGGTCATGGCAAATGCAAGACGTATCGGAAATTGAAGTCTTTTAAATTCAAACGGCATATCGGTTGGGATCATCGGGATCCTCAGAATGAGAACTTCCTCACCTTTGAATTTTCCTATCATTATCGTAGCGTAAATTACATTGTTCATCAATTTACTAACCACCAAACGCGTACCGTTGCACAGTTTTGGTTGGTTTATGTTTCGAAGCATGATTACTACGGAGCCAGGTAAGCCAGGCACGTCCAAAGAGTTTAAAAATTTAATTGGATAGTTGGTGGCTTCATCTTCATTTGTGACGCAGTCAAAAGATTTGAATGAATGCAATGTTCCAATGATCTTATTTTGAATTATGTAGTTCAGGTCATCTACATCTTTATTCTTAGCCGCTTAAAATGCTCGCTCACTCAACCATTCATTACTTTTGTAGTTAGAAATAATATTTGGAAATACATTGTTGATAAGTTCGCCTTTTGATGAGACAAAATTACACAAATTATTTGGAAATGATATTAGTCCGCTCGATTCATCGACAGGTACTTGACCATTACCGATAGTCAGCAATTGCTCCGAGAAATCTTCAGCAAATGTTTCATTAAGCAATGTAGCGCCATAGATTTGACGATTTGAGGCAAGCGTTTATATCATCGGCAGCCGTAGATCTTGGAATTACTAGCCGTATTTGGCGGAAATCGCCAGACAGTAAATTCATTGCTCCTCCAAAACATCTCGAGTCATTGCGTAAATCTTTTAATGTTCGGTTAAGTGCTTCTAATGCACGTTTATGCGCCATTGTGCATTCGTCCCAGATGATGATTTTCGATGCCGCGAAAACTTTGGCCATTGCTGAGACTTTTGCAATATTACACGTTGGTTTTTCAATAGTTTGAAGATTTAACGGTAATTTGAATGCTGAATGAGCCGTACGGCATTCTTCGAACAATGTGGCTGCTATTCCAGAAGAAGCAACTGCAACCGCTATGTTGGATCTCGCCCGAACAGTAGCTAAAACTAATGACATAAGGAATGTCTTGCCAGTTCCACGGAGGCAGCAAAAAATATAAAAATATAATATAGAACATTTCCATAATCTGTTGCATTAATTAGTATATCATTGATCTTTCTCTGCTTAGGATTCAGCAGTGGTACATTTGTTTGCACTGATTGGAATAATTCATGTGGATCATATTTACATTCCAGGAACTGCTATCGCAATTTCGGATCTCGCACGTACAGTGGCCAAAACCAGTGACATGAAGAATGGCTTGAAAATAGGTTACTAAACACCGCACAAAACACGATATCGGAATTTGTATTATGTCAATGCATAAATTTCGATAGTTTTGAAAAATTAAGTACATAGTATATTACAAAGCACAAAAATGACTTTAAAACAAAAGTGGACTGTTAGAAAAAGTTTGTATAGGGAAAGGAAATGGGCTGTTTTAAGGAGTGGGAACACTGTCGAACGGGATAAAAAGTATCCTATGTCCATCTCATGGCTCTAAGCTACCTCCCTAGCCAAATCTGTTCTGCCGTTCTTGAGGTATAAGATAGATTTACATTTATTTATTTATTTACGTCAACTAACATAGCAGTCGACGAAAAAGCTTAAGTTAAAAGACAGATAGCAATTAATTGAAGAAGTTAGCTTAGGTTTATACACAACTAAACATTCCCGACCCGGTGGAGGTGTTTTATTTGAACAAGGTGCCAGCTATGCCCCCGATTCACAGCCAGGGATGAGTTGCAAGCAATGCGAAGTTAAAAAGTATAGAGCGAAGAGAAGTGACAGAAAGATGAGGAGATATAAGGTGAGAAAAGTTGTTAAAAGATTGGCAAAGAACACGAAAAGAGAGTGGTAAGTCAGACATCTATTAAGGTGAATAGGAAAAAACTGCTGATCAACGTAAGGGAACACAAAAATATAAAGTATCTAGTATCTTTAGACCGCCTAGCAAAACTCGTTTATACATACGTATATTTTCCATGTTTCTGGTCCGATTTTAATTAAAATAATTAAAATAATATTTGGTAGGCTGGTAGAAGATATAAGATTAATAAGTCTGCCGCATTGCGGGAGGTAATCGGTTTCCTCTAAATTAAGGAAAAAAGGCATGGTGTAACAAAAATCATTTAATACAAAGAGCTCAACTTGTAACAAGTTGCAAGTATAAACAATTAAGAGTCAGTACCACTTCAACCTCCGCGGAGATAAGACGTGCTATTACCTTATCACCAAAACACAGTTTACACAAACTAAACAATAAGCTCACCAGCAAATCTTAACAAACAAATTTTAACCGCAAAACAAACCAGCGAAAAACTTAAAACAAACACACGCTGCAAACAGCATAGTGGGGCTTAAGCCCACAACAACAACCATGCACGAACCACCGAACATAAGCAGACCGATTGGTAATTACAACAACAGCAAACTAGGCGAACCCAAATACATTGTTTTGAAACGAAAAGACAACGTTTCTCTCAAAGAGATTTCGCCGGCTCCCTTCTAATCAAAACAACCAACAAACTGCAACCATTGAAACTACTCAGGCTGACCAAAATTTTGAATACGCAAATTACGGCATCCAATCCAAAAGTGTGATGTATTGTAATGATTTGATTTTTTTTGGTTTTATCTGAAAAGTATGTTTTTTATTAATAGCATGTTTCATACATTTTAATAATTACTTAAATCGTTATTGAACTGGAAGCGTTTAAAAAATGTACTAAATATCGGCATTTTTTGAACTTTGGTGGAATACAACTAACAAGGATCAACGAGTATCAATACTACATACACTAGGAAGGTAAAATATTTACCTATCAGATTTATATGGTCCCAATATGCGGAGACCTGCGACACCGATGAGTAAGCCATAAAACTAAGGCAACCTCGCCTAAAAAATGCGCTGCAGGTATAAGGAAGAAGAAGAGCTCATGCGTATTGGCCTGTAGCTTCTTTGAATTTAAATGATAACATTGCGTAATGCTGTTTTGAAAATAATACCAGTTTATATATGTGCCTTTCTACAATGTTCGATTGCTAATTACCTGCTTTGGAAAAACTGACAAGGCAGGTAAATGTTATTTAAGTTGATGAAAAATTTGTCCTAGTTGTAGGTTTCCGCTTACCTAATTGGATGTAAATATTCAGTTTTACATAATTAATACAAAAAGTGTAATACCGATTTTTCGTTCTACTTAGTTAATTAAAAAAATATAACATAAAAAGCTAATTATTCCTATCGTTTGCGACAGTTTATTTTTAACTTCAGAAGTGGAAACACCTTAAATCAGAATTGAATATGTAGTATTTGTCAATATAATTCAACATAGTTTTATTTATTTGTGCAAAAATGTTGTTAAAGAATGAAAGGAGTTTGAAAGTTGCTAAAGGAGATGAGCGTTTCATTCGAAAACGTTAGTACGGAGCTTAAGGTAAAAAGCAAATATAGACAATTTAACTTAAAGCAACATGGATCGCTTGGCAGAAGTCTGGCAAATTTCGTGAAAAAAATGAAGTTTGGCTTGAGGAGTATCGTGAGGATATTCAGAGCAGGAAGGAGATTATACAACCTGAATTCTCTCGGAAGCTGGGATTGAAAGTTGACTGCCCAAAGTACGGATACGGAAACACGAATGATGGAAATACTTCAAGGAGATTTTTTATAAAAGGTTTTAGTTAAAAGATTGGCTGTTATCTTAAATGTTATAAATTGCAAGGAAATGGTAAATGGTGAAAAATTTGCCGAATATACATACTTCAAAGACTGCTGAATTTTGACTGAATTGTATCCGCAAAAAAAACTTACCCCAACGGTACATAGGATTTTGGCTCACGGAAAGGATTTAATAGAATATCAGTGTTTACCAATTGGAGATCTCTCCGATGAAGCGCAGGAATGTAAAAACAAGGACTACAAAAGGTTCAGATATACTAATACATTAAAACCGTCTCGTGTTAGACAAAAGGAAGACCTTTTAACGTGCTAGCAGCCTCTTCGGACCCACTTATTGCATCACTGATACACGTGCGATCACGAAAGGATTTGGAAAATAGCAACTATAGTCCCGAAATGTTGAGTTTATTAGATATTGATGTAAATATTGAAAATCATTTTGAAGAAAATCAGCCATCAATAATAAATTTTCAAAATAAACCTAAAAAAAAAATTTGAAAAATTTTTATTTTTTCCTTTTCGTAATTATGTCAAAAATCAAATTAAAACATTAAAAAATGTTACATAGACGTTTAAAACAATGAATAATTCCGTTTGTGATTGAAAGAAACCGTGTTTCGCTCCATTTTTAAAGGAAAAACATGCTTGGAAATATTTTTTGACTTTGACCTTGAATATTACAGCACCACGAACACCCAGCACTTTTGATAAACATTCCTTTTGAAGCTTAAGGTATTATTTATCATATGCTTAAATTTTGAAAATCGCTTTATTGGTTTAGAATCTTTGATTTTTGCAATGTAACATGCCAAAAGGCCCCACTGTGCGACGCCACCAATATGTACATTAATAGCAACCGAACTTATCACATTTACCTTCGAAACACACAAACTACCTGGAATGATAAAAATTGGATATGAAACAGTCCGCATCCTACCCTATATACCATTTCCAAGCGCACCACAACCAAACGAAATACTTCCACAACAATATCATTGGCAAACATGTAACCCAAACAAAGAAAACAACTCTTATACATCAAATCACACTGTCGATCTAAAAATTAGAATCTTTAGCAAAGACAAAGGTAGTCCACATTCTACTAACTTTAAGCCTACGAGAACAAAAATAAAAACTAAGCTACCCAACCAAACAAACTAAAACCAAACCACAAACAACAGCGACAACCAAATCTATCTAAAACAAAAGAGAAATAGACTTAACTTAACTACTTAGCCTTAATTCAAAGTCAAAACAAATTAAAATAACAGTGCTAAATATTACAAAATGAAGTAAGTAAGTCGTCTCGCCGACTTAGGTATGTATACCATACACCAGTAAAACAAATATTTCAAATTTGTAATAGCAAATGCATTTGCCTATTCTAAAAATATTATATACACATGCTTTTTACGAGCATATCTTAGTATCTCGCTCACTCATGCATTTGGGCACCCTAGCGCCCTCAACCGCCAACGGCCAACTGCGGCCTTATGGAAAAACGTTTATATGCATAACTTGGCTATTTTTAGTCCGATTTCGATCAAATTTGGTATTTTGCTGGGTATTAGTATTAAATTTAAGTGTGCCAAATTTTAATCCAAAAGTTAAAAAATTACGGGAGATAATCGATTTTTTCAAATTTCGGGCGCGGAAAGGGGCGTGGCAAAAATTTGAAATAAACTTGATCACCCTACATACTACATGAGCCTACATACCAAATTTGGTGGCTCTATCTTTTATAGTCTCCGAGATCTAGGCGTTCATACGGACGGACGGACGGACAGACGGACAGACGAACATGGGTAGATCGACTCGGCTGCTGATACTGATCAAGAATATATATACTTTATGGGGTCGGAAAAGCTTCCTTCTGCCTGTTACATACATTTTGGCGACTTTAATATACCATTCCACCCTATGAGTGTATGGTATAATGAAACATAAAAGGATAAATAAACAACTACAATTAATTTCTAATTATAATCAACAAACACTCACCACAAGTTATTTGCCTCCAGGAAGAAACTCACATTTACAATATACCATTTCCCATATCTGTCCCAATAAATTACCAAATGTATACCAACAAAGCCGATTTGGTGGAGTAGCAATATTAGTCCATAAGTCTATACAACACAGTCTAACAAACCTAACACATATCTTCGAAACCATCGCAGTAGAATTTATATCACAAACAAAAATTAACATTCTGTCAACTTACATACCTTCAAATAAAACCTTCTCACTAAACTCCCTAAACAATAACTTTGGAACCCTCACCAACAATCAACTTGTCGTAGGCGATTTCAACAGTTGGCACAACAGCTGGGGATCACCAAGAGACAACAAAAAAGGACGAACTCTAGACAAATTTCTCCAGAACACAAATCTCACGATACTCAACAACGGCTCCCCAACCCACCTCTCCACCCACAACACATTTACCCACACTGACTTATCTCTATGTTCCCCCCAACTTATCCCCTACACCACCTGGAAAACCATCGAAGATCTCCACGAAAGTGACCACTTTCCAATCTTAATCTCAATGTAGCTTCAACAACCATCAACGCACAACCAACTAACCAGCCGCTTTAAAATCAAAGAAGCCAACTGGTCATTATTTACCAAAAAAAAACTGAAGAGGCAAACGATCATATACCTAAAAGCACAATTATCAATAAAGAAGCCGCATCGATCAATAAAATAAAACTGCAAGCTGCCTACAACAGTATCCCACTAACATCCCCCCACCAGGGCAAGAAAAACACTCCTTGGTGGAGTAGAGTCCTGACTGAACTAAGAGCAAACAAATTCAAAACCTTGAGTAACTTCAAATAAAATAATAACACAGACAATCTTCCCAAATACAAAAGAGCTAATGCACTTTTCAGGAGAGAATTAAAAGTGTCAAAAACCAAAGCCATGACAGACTTTACTACCACAATTAACCCTAACAATCCCACCGACAAAATTTGGGAAAATATTCGACGACTTCGCGGAATCAATCCACCTAAAACCATACACTGCATCACAGACACATCTAACAACTCTTTTACAACGGATACAAAGGCTATATCACAATTATTTGCACTATTCTGGTCCGATCAATCTTATGATAAAAACTTTAGCCAAGAATTCATTGCGAACAAGTACACGAACAAACTAACCAACTATCAGATATCACTCAGATAGAACTACTCTCAGCATTACACTTTACATTACAGAACATCTTTAATAACAATATCATTCCACAAACAAACCAAACCAGGTCTAGATATCCCCACATTAAAGCCCAAATCTGACAAAACACTAATTTTCAGCTTCCGACCAATCTCACTTAACTGTTGTCCAGCCGAAACACTTGAAAAAACACAACCTAATACATCCTAACCGATCAAGCTTCAAATACGGCAAATCAGTTTCCGACGGTCTGCTCCTTGCAGACCACCTGATAACCAAGTCGTTAAGAAGCAAAAAGCACACCTCTATCATTGCCCTTGACTTCTCTAAGGCCTTCGACATATATAGTAGCAGACTATAGTAGACTAATTAATCAACTGGAAAGTAGGCCCAAAAATTGTAACCTTTGTCCAAAACAAACAGGAAAATCAAAATTAAAATCAAAAACACAATAAGCCATATTCTTAATGCAAAGGCATTCCCCAGGGATCCCCAATATCAGTAATTCTCTTCCTCATCGCCAATAACAAACTTTTAAATATCATCCACCTACAGAAAGATATTAAATTTAGCGCATACACCGATGACTTCTACCTGATAATCTCCCACGATAAAAAAAAAAAAATCCTTATCACAACATTGACACACTCTTCTCCAACATCCACGAGTGGTGCCTATACTCAGGAGCCCTACTATCCCCATAAAAGTTCCAACACCTCCACATATGGCGAAAGCAGAACTGCACCATATCATGCAACAACACCCAAATTTCCACAGTTCCAAGTCTAAAACACCTAAGATTAAAAATAAACAGCAAAAAGAGATGGGACTCACATATCAAAAATATCCCACCAGCACTAAACAACAAACTGAATAACTTTCAGTGCCTAGCAAGCCCGAAATTTAACTGCAACACAAACACACTAATATTACCAAATCAACCCTAATAACAAAAGTGGACTACGCTCTTTTCATCTACGGCCACTGCCCCAAATCAACACTCAATAAAGTAAAAACAATATTTAATGCTGGCATACGCATACCATTAGGAGCAAACATACCCACAATAGAACAAAAAAGACACTTTCTCACAATCAAAACCTACAAAACCCTACTACACAGTTCAAACAAACCACTACACAAATACTTAAAAATATAAAAGATAGCAACCAAAAAAGAAACAAACTAACAACTACCTTAGAAAAAATCGCAGACCCATGTAAAGAGCACCCTCTCCATCATCAACACCACATTACACAAATTTAACAAACCCAACATAAGTCCAAACACATATAGACAACTTTTCATGGACTATAAAAACAAACACAATAGCGACACTTTCCTATACACAGACGGATCACTTCAAAGAAACAATAACACTATGCAACAAATTAAAGGTTATTAAAATCAAACCGAACCGGACCTTATTTTTCTGAAAGTACATGTATTGAATAGCAAAACCCTATTTGGGTTTTTCAAAGTTAGCTCGTTTTTTTTTTTTAAGCGAGTTGAAATTTTTCATTTTGGGGGTATTTTTTAGCTTGTCATATGAGCTAAATATGACTTATATATCGATTTCTTCTTCATTTATACGACCTAATTCATCCTTGTTAATGGCTAAATAAATTGATTTTATGAATGTTATATAACCCAAAATGACTTTTACAGCTACAGTTCTAGAAAAAATTACAAGTAAGGCCTTTCTTAGAGTAGTTTTGGAAGTATTTTTAATTTAGAACTATTTTTTGTGAGAATAATATCAATTTAAAACAAACGAAGTAAGTAAGTCGTCTCGCCGACTTAGGTATACCATACACCTGTAAAGCAAATATTTCAAATTTATTAAACAAATGCATTTTCACATGCTTTTTATTACAAGCACCAGACAACGGCCAACTCCGGCCTTATGGAAAAACGTTTATATGCATAAATTGGCCATTTTTAGTCCGATTTTGATCAAATTTGGTATTTGGCTGGGTATTAGTATCAAATTCAAGTGTGCCAAATTTGATTCCACAAGGTAAAAAATTACGGGCGATAATCGAGTTTTTCAAATTTCGGGGGCAAATATGGGCGTGGCGAAATCTTTATACATACAAAATGAGCACATTTACTAAACAAAGGGGCTTGTCAAAAATTTGAAATAAACTTGATCACTCTACATACTACATGAGCCTACATACCAAATTTGATGGCTCTATCTCTTATAGCCTCCGAGATCTATTCGTTCATACGGACGGACGGACGGACAGACGGACGACCATACGGACATGGCTAGATCGACTCGGCTGTTGATACTGATCAAGAATATATATACTTTATGTGGTCGGAAAAGCCTCCTTCTGCCTGTTACATACATTTTGTACTTTCACAAAAAAAGGTCCGGTTCGGTTTGATTTTTGATGTTTCACAGTGTAATATATACCCCACAACCATCCGGACCATACTTAGCAAAACTGCCCCAGAATTAAACTTCTCTGAATTCCCAGCCACAGCGGCATTAAAATGAACGAATTAGCCGACACTGCTAAAGAACAAATTAAACCAACAACTCAAACGCAGCATAGAGCACTGCCTAAAAATACTACCTAAAAAATATCAAACAAAATAGCATCACACGCAACGACCAAACTAAAATTTTAAGACTGCGACTAGGACACACAAAGCTTACACTACGACACCACATCATCCCCGACAACATCCCACCATGCCCAAACTGGCAAATAACAGCTGATCACAACATAAAACACATATTAATAAACTGTCCCGCAACATTACACCAAAGAACACAAATCTTTGCAAACACATGTCCCCTACTTATGATCTCAAATCCAACCAACGAAAACATTTCTAAAATTATAAAATACCTCAAACTTTCCAAAAACTATAATTTATCATATTTATAACCCATATTTATCATATTTATAACCCACCCAGCAGCTTAAACTTTAAAACAATTTTAACAACTTGGTAGTTTTTGCGACCTTTGTGTTGTTATCTTAAGATTTTATCAGGCTAATTTGCCCTGAAGACGGTTACCGCTGCGCAACCGAGATATATCGGAGAAAAATAAATTAACCAGAGGGCCGGGATTAACTTCGACCTTTTCGACTTTTATGACAATAGCTATAAAATTAATGAAGTTATTGAGAAAGTCACTGTTCGTGACTTTGCCCTTTTGTATGGGAGCTATATGATATGGTCACCCGATCATGATCAAATTTGGCACAATTATTAATAAGAACACAAAACTGACCAATACCAACTTTTATGACAATTGCTGATAAAATAACGAAGTTATTGAGAAAAGTCACTGTTCGTGACTTTGACGTTTGTATGGGAGCTATATGATATAGTGGTCCGATCCGGCTGAACAATTTCAAAAAATTTCAGCTCTTTAGCTCTTACGGTCTCGGAGGAGTTCGCGTTGATCCAGACGGACGGACGGACGGACATGGCTTATTGAACTCGTCTCGTCGTGCTTATCAAGAATATATACATATACTTTATATGGTCTGAGATGCTTCTTTCTATGCGTTGCACACTTCTGACCAAAATTAATATACCCTTTTTGCAAGGGTATATAAACTACTTGTTATTTTTATTTGGAACAAATGACCTGAAGCCTGATAAAATCTTAACACAATTTTAACAACATTTCTTAGGTTTTTCAAAAATAAATTTTACTGTACCTACTTTATTGTCAGAAGCATGTTCAGTAGAATTTACCGCAATTTGTTTTTTACTTTTAGAAAACTAAGAAAGAACCGTTAACTTTTTCTGTGTGCTCGTATCTTTGTTTGCATTTTTGTGTATCAAAATTATAGCACACAGTAGCAAATTTGACTTTATTAAGTGCAGAGCAGATATTTGGATTTACAGACATTGTAATTAAGTGAATTTAAATAATTTTTTAAGAAATGCCGCTCGGAAAACAATTATCGGATTATGAAAAGGGCCTTATTCGAGTATTGCACTAAATTTGAAAAGAAGTCGAAGTGTAATTAAAAATTATTTGGAAAATCCCCAAGAATATGGATCAAGGAAACGAACTGGGCGAAAACCGCAGCTAAGTGAGCGATAAACGCAAAATTATTAACAAAGCCAGCAACAGCTCAACCTCTTCTAGAGCTTTGGCCTCACATGTGGGTGGATCCGCATCAGCGATGACTTTTTGGCGAGTACTTAAGAACTCA
The DNA here is from genome assembly GCA_018152135.1 of Drosophila paulistorum. NCBI lineage: Eukaryota > Metazoa > Arthropoda > Insecta > Diptera > Drosophilidae > Drosophila > Drosophila paulistorum. The sequence continues at coordinate 14,436,229 of JAECXG010000822.1, read as the reverse complement.
GGAATCATAAAGAGGTCTAAACTGACCAAAGCCCCCATGTTGCTAAGTCGAAACAAGGTTGCACGACTTGACTTTGCCGAAAGACATACTGCGACCGATTGGACAAACGTGCTTTTAAATCACCCTCTTATGGCTTACAGTATATTTTTAAATTTTTACCCTAACAGGTCATATTTTCTGACAAGAAGAAGTTCAACCTAGAAGGTTCCGATGGGCTTAATTCGTATTGGTATGATTTAAGAAAGGATCTCATGTTTTTTCAAGGAGAAACTTTGGTTCCGTATGGATTTGGGGAGCATTTTGTTGTTGTTGTAACAAGCCGAATAAACAGTATCAGGTATATATTCAAAAATGGATCTCATTCCATTTTTAAGAGAATTTATTAAGAAACCAATGGTTTTTCAACAGGATAATGCCAGAATCCATGTGAGCAGACGTACAAAGGAGTATTTGGAGGAATGTCATGTTGATGTCCTTAATTGGCCAGCGTGTTCACCAGATCTCAACCCAATAGAAAATGTCCGGGGTATTCTTGCAAGACTGGTGTATGCAAATAATCGCCAATTTGAGACAGTTGGAGATCTTAAAAGGCAAATTTTAAATGAATGGCAAAGTCTCGAAAAAGACCATTTATTAAATTTAGTGGCTTCAATGAGGAAGAGAATTTTTGAGTTAACTGAGGCAAATGGAGGCCTTACTAAATATTAATCCATTAATCCATCTCCATCATTTTCCATCGCAGCGGTTTCCGATTTTTTTTTTTTTTGACAAAAACATGAAATTGGGCTATAATTTTGATACAGCGAATGGGGCTTTTTTTCTTTGTTGTTCCTTCTTTCTAAGAAACCGTTATTAAATCGTTAATTTTAAAAGAAAAAGTTAATTTTTATTCAGAATTTAAATATTGAATTACTCATTTTTCAAGATGTTGAGGGTCATTTGGGAAAAATTTTCAGCCAATGTGTTTTTTTCTTTTAAAAGTGGGTTATAAATATGATAAGCACTGTAAATTAAGCAAAATGTAAATAGTTGTATTTATGTAAAACATTACTAGCAAACTCTACATAAAATACAGCCAAAGGCCCTCGAAGCCAGCGCTTTAATCTTAAGTTAGACTTAATTTCAGCGACCTGGCGTCCGCAAGCACTTCATCGGTAGTGACTGGGACGTGGTAGCGGGAAGCAACATGTTCAACGAGCCTACAATTTAGGGAGTCCGCACGGTGGGTGAAGAGATCGCAGACAATACGTTCCAACTCGCTGACCACGATCTTATACGCCTTGCACCAAGGCCGTGTCGCAGAGACTGAGGTACACTTTCCGCTTCGCTTCATATATAGCCTTCTTCAACTCCTTCCTACATGCGCTATAGGCTGCCCATAGTTGCGGCCATGTCTCCAATCCTCGTTTCCTTGCTCACTGGTAACGCCGCCTAGAGGCTAGGCACCTTCTACGTATATCTCCGATTGATCTTTTCCACCAGAAGACCGGTTGCTGACGTCCCTTAAAAGGCCTCCTTACCGCCATGATCGCGTTGCACGATGCAGCCAGCATGCTGGATAGCTGGTCTGCCATCCCCTGGGCTGTGCTCTGGGTCCACTCGTGTGCTGCCAATGCATCGGCGCAGGCTCTTACGTCCAGAGTGTCGCTCTTGTATATTCCGATTTGGGGCGGCGCCACCCGACGGGGTTGGGTGACGCCTAGTGAGAATATTATCGCCTCGTGGTCGCTGCCCGTGTCGATTTCACCAACGCTCCATGATGAAGACCTAAATTGCCCGCCGCTGACGAAGGTGAGGTCGATGACGGACCCGCCGTTTGCGCTGCTGAATGTGAAGCTTGACCCTCTGTTCAGAAGGGCTACGTCCAGCGATGCAAAGGCTTCCAGAAGCGAGCGTCCTCTCGCATTGGTAACCGCGCTCCCCCAGTCAAGGGCCCATGCGTTGAAGTCTCCTGCAATAACGAGGGGACTGCGAGAACGCGCGTCGTCGACTATCTCGTCGAGCGCTCTACAAAAATTATCATGGCTCACGCTGGGGGGCAGGTAGCAGCTATAGACCCATTTTCCGTCTGCCTGTGTGCGTACAAAGTGCTCTCTTGCCATAGGGTGTCGCAATTGGATCGGAGAGGCGCCGCATGACCAGAGTGCAGTCTTACCGGAGGTACTGGCCACCCAAATGCCGGTGGACTTTCTTCTGAAGGGCTCGCTTATGATCGCGAGCTCCGCTTTGACTTCATGCATGTTCTGCGCAAGTAGGTCGTGTGCTGCCTCGCAGTGGTTAAGATTCAGCTGAAGGAATCTACTCATTTTGGTGGCCCTTATCGATCGTTTATGGTGGTACTCCCGTCGTTGATGGACATCGCTGGCTACCGGCTGCATGGGCTCTATTGCTTATGCCGGCCGCCTCGCATAGACAGCAATTAAGTGCGTTACTGCACTCCTTCGTCTTGTGATCCTTGCTTCCGCAACTCAGGCACCAGTTTGTCCTGTAAACCGGGTCCGAACAGCGAGCTGCTACATGGCCGAACGTTAGACACCTATAACAATTGACCGCCGATGTGTTTTTGCGGATGCGGCACACAGAGAATCCTATCTTGAGGTTGCCAACCTTCAAGATGATCTCGGCCACTGCTGACGCAACGCATAAGATTGCCCTTTGACAGCCGTCGTGGGCCGGGCGCAGACTTTTTATATGCGAGTCTTCAATTCGCACGCTCAGTTGTTCTGATAACGCGCGTACTATTTCGTCTCTCGTGGTCTCACCGTCCATTTCCAGCACATCTATCCTGGTGAGATTTGACAGTTCGCGCGCCTCAACCTGCCCGGCTAGGGCCACTCCTATGTCCTGTCTCAGCTGGCCGACTATTTCGGCGCCAGGTGGATTTAGTTCCAGAAGCAGGTCTCCCTTCGCAGTCCTCTCCCTATGTATGTACATATGTATGTAATGCCATATGTACATACATGTGTATGTATCTACCTCGTGCAGGAGACGCAACATAAAAAGGCAGATTTTTGTCAAAACACCAGCTTTGGCAAACAAATTCACAGAAAGAGAAATAAAAACCATCTAAGGGTTTTGAGCGCTGCTACAGAGACAGTTTTTTCGATTAGTTGTCTAACCGGTTTTCTAGCCAAATCCAGCGCATAAACCATTTGAGCGCATAAACCGAAAATGAGTATTTAGAACTCCAATCAGATGATATCTCTGCAGTTATAAAAAACCATTTAAAGCCGGAAATGCTCCTTGCAAACTGTTCAACGCTATATCAAGAATTAACTACTTCCCAAGAGCAAAAGGGCAAAACCCAGCCATCATCCTGTCAGCTTGCTGACATGTTTTTTGAAGCTTTTTGAAAAGTTCCTGCAGATTCGACTAAACTCATTTCTGGCAAAACAAAAATCCCTTCACACCAGTTCGGCTTCCGCGAGAAATACGGGAAAATTGAACAAGTCAATCGCATAACAACCGAAATTCGAACAGCATTTGAGCTAAAAAAATAATGTGCGGCTGTTTTTCTCGATGTCGCCTACGGTTTCTATAGAATTTTGCTGGAGGGTCTAATGTTCAAAATTCGTCAAAACTCCCACAGTACACCCTTAAAGTTATGGAAGCTTACCTTTGTGAAAGGTACTTATCTGTTAAATGTAATCGCTCCGTCTCGTCTGAATTTAAGGTGAACTCGGACCATTGCTCCAGCCGTACACTGCAGACTTACCAACGAGTTTAGGACTTACAACGTCCACTTTTGCCAATGACACGGCAATCCTCAGTAGATCAAAATGAGTAATACAAGCTTCTGCAAAATTAGACACCTAAATGCGGTAGAGGAATGGCTAGCAACCTGGCATATACGAATCAACGAGCAGAAATGCAAACCTGTTACATAAACGCTTATCAGAAGAATATCTACATCTCTATTGGTAAGCAACTTACCAGTTCTTCAAGGCGACCATGTCACTTACCTTGGCATCCACGGAGATAGATGGCAGAGGCTTACGTTTCGCAAGCACATCGAAGCAAAAAAAATCAGAGCTAAAACTGAAAGCGAGTAGGTTACATTGGATAATCAATGCTTCGTACTGAAGTCCATCTGGACTTACGGAACCGTATTATGGGGTAGTGTCGAAGTCATACAAAGGGCGCAGTCGCATTATTAAATTACACAGGTCGACGTGATTTTTGCTGACGTTAACTTGAGAGGTGTTCTTAACTAATTCGGGTTCGCTGATTTTCACTAAATACTTGGTTTTTGTCTATCACGTCCAGATTCTTCGAAATCAAGGGATCTGGGGTCGGAAAATGGACACTCAAAATTATATTATAGAAAGTTTAAAACAGAATTTTAAACTTTTTTTGCAGATTTCAGAATATCCTGTGTTCAAAAAATAGATCTTGTTTGCAAACATTAGTAATAAACAATGCATAAGAGTTCCATAATTCGTTAAAATTAAAAAGCAGATAATTTTTGGAATCTCTATAGCATACTTTTTTGTTTAAATTTAAATCAATATAGAACCATATCCAAAGTATAAGATATTTTTTTTAGCGGACGTTGACGATACTATGCGTAGTACGACACCAGGACAAAGCCTGTTACGCGCGAGCCCAAGCAGATAACTGCCCACCTCCCACCCGACCGACCGAGGGGTGCAACCGTATAACGCACGGCACGACTCGCGTGAACAAATACACAATAGAAAAAACAGACAAACAAATAACTAAATAATACTACAGCGCTCTATTAACTAAATGGGATAGGATAGAAGTTTTAAGCATATTAATAGAAGACTTTGAGCCGCTTACAGGGAATAGAAGTTTGTAATCAGAGCAGAGGACCCTAAAAGCTTCATGCAGGGCATAGTTAGAAGAACAACGACTAAGGGATAAAGGCATCAAAGGATGTCTACTCCGTCTACATGGTACCGACAGATTTACCTGAGCTAATAACTCAGGCGAGTCGATATCACCAATTAGAAGCTTGTGCATAAAAATAACACCAAGCATAATTCTACGGTTAGTTAGGGAAGGAAGGTTAATCAAGAGAAGTCTACTAGAATACGAAGGCAAATTGACATTTCGATCCCTGCTTTTGAACGGATTCAAGTCGAATCTGGTGCGACTCATATTGAGGTGACCAAATGCAAGATCCATACTCTAAAATAGGACGGACAAGCGAAGTAAAAAGAACTTTAGTTGTATAGGGGTCATCAAATACTTTTGACCATCTTTTAATGAAACCCAGGACACTAATGGCCTTTGCGACCGTGGTGGAAATATGGGTGTTAAAATTTAACTTATGGGCCATAAGAACGCCCAAATCATTCATATTATTTAGACGTTCTAAAGGACTATTGTTTAGAAAATAAGTGACCAGTTGAGGAGAGTTACGAAAAAAAGTCATTACATTACATTTGGTAGAGTTAAGATTTAGTAGATTAAACTGGCACCAGGATTGAAAGTTTTTAAGATCAGCTTGTAGCCGACTAAATGAATCTGTATCTTTATAAGTAAGACAAAGCTTGACATCGTCAGCATACATAAGCACACGCGAATGAACAATGACTGATGGAAGGTTAAAATAAAACTGTTGTTAGCTTAATATTATGTTTATATTATACAATAAAATACTGTAAATGCGGTTAATTTGAATATGTTCAACACACTTTTCTCGAAAACCTGACGTGATGGACAAAAACTAAGTACAGTACTAAACGTACGTAAGTACTAAAACACTTTTTCATGACCTCAAAAATGTCGGCCTGTGTTATTAAACGTTAAAAAAAATATAATAATAATATCTTACATATATATCTTACATATATATAATACGTAAAAGGAATTTTCCATATAATGCCCCTTTATGGCTTGTTCCCGAAAAAGGTAATACCACTAAGAAGAAACAGTGGCGCATAGTTATCGATTACCACAAATTAAATGAAAATATGGTAGATGATAAGTTTCCTATTCCCAATATAGAAAGTATATTAGACAACGACGGAAGAGCGCAAAATTTTTGTACCATTGACCTCGCAAAAGGCTTTAACCAAATTATTTAAAAAAATAGGGAAAAGACAGCGTTTTCTACATCCCATGGGCATTTCGAATTTTGTCGGATGCCATTTCAGCTCAAAAAAGCTCCTGCGAAGAAATAAACAGAATTTGTGTCGTTTATCTCGTATATGTATATGACGACGATCTCATTTTTCCCAACATTCTTATTTTTCTTAGTATTTCTGAACATGTTGGCCATATTCATAAAATTTTTAAAAAACTTGGTACTTAAGTATCCGGATTCCAAAAAGAATCAGCTAATCACTGATGCCAGTAATGTTGCCATAGGCGCTGTATTGCAATAAGATAGTCATCCTATTTGTTATGCTGGCAGTACATTGATCGACCATGAGAAAAACTATTCTTCAATATAAAAATAGTTCTCATCTATGTATAGTGTGGACAACAGCTTATTTTCGTCCATATCTCTATGGAGTTAAATTTGATATTTTGTCCGATCATCAACCAATAAATGACTGCTTATCAAATAAAATAAGAAAGAAATTAATGAAATACTATATAGCTGGCTTGTCAATACATTAAAGGAAAGGGTATCCAGGTAGCCGATTTGTAAGTAACGACGAAATTTGCGCAATAAAAAGAGCTGAATCTTGTACCTCTTTAGAAAACAATGTTGATGACATAAGTACACAATATGCACTAGCTGGAGATTATATTGACACAACCATTCTAGGCAGTTTAGAAACAGTTGTTAATGTACAGTTAAATACAAATCATTTTAACAGAGAAAAAAAACTACGGAGCTTGAATACAAAAAAAAAAAAAATAATAATAAAAAAATTTATTTAAATTAAATTTATTTTACAAATTTTGAAGAATCATATCATTAGAAGCAAAGTTGGAATATCTATTGAATATAACGATCATCAATAAATAAATTTAAAAATAAAATTATCCAAACTTCCGAAAGCAATAAAAATGTAAAATGACAGTGAGAAGGAAGATGATGTTTACAAAGAAATTGAGCGATTCCTTAAAAATAATACTCGCCATTAGTTCCACTCTGAACCACTTGGAGATAAGACGTGCTATTGCTGTGTACCCACTATAAAAATAACAACAACAACCGAAACAATCAATCAAAATCACAAAAAAAAAAAAAAAAACCGTTATACAAAAGAGAATACAAAATAAAAAGAAAAAACCAGAAGTTACAATAATCTTGGGCCCGTGCTCAAAAAAAAAACAGAAATGATCAAACCGCCAGACATATACACCTCCAGCTATACAAATGAATCAAAATACATAGTAATTTCCAGAAAAGACAATAAATCGTTTGAAAATACATGACCATTCCTTATAAAAAAAAAACCATCAACTATGCATGCGGAGGTGAAGTCGATTCTTGTAAATAAAATAAAGAGCCGGCACCCTTCTGGTTAAAACAAAAAATAATCTTCAAGCGATAAAACTAAGTAAACTAACAAAAATGGCAGAATTAGAAATAGGAGCAACAGAATATAAACATAACATAACAGAACATAACTCAACTTCTCAAAAGGCGTCATTTACTGCAACGAGCTACGAAACATAGTTGAATCAGAAATACTACAAGAATTGAAAACGCAAAATGTACATGAAGTTCGAAAAATTCTAAAAAAGCAAGACAACACCTTAGTAGAAACTGGGCTGATAACAATCACCTTTGCAAGTCTTAAATTACCAGAGTCTCTTAGGATAGGCTATGAGATGGTCAGGGTACGACCACACATCCCATTCCCACTAAGATGCAAAAAATGCCAGCGCTTCGGACATCCCACACGTACTTGTAATACCCTAGAAGCTATCTGCGTCAACTGTTTAGAACAACATACAATAGAGCACGAAAAATGTACCAACAAACAAAATTGCATCAACTGTAAAAACCATCCGGAAGTAGACTCCAACCACAGCCCACTTGATCGCAAATGCCCAGCTTTCATTAAACAGCAGAAATTAGTGGCCATAAAAATAACAGAAAGAGTCGGTCACAAAACTGCCTTAAGAATCTACTATGGACGACACAGCCAGCAACTAAAAAACAGCTACGCAACTACTCTAGCCACCTCCGCATCTCAGACTAATGCAAATACACAAACACCAAAAGCGGCATACACATACATACAAACCAACCACAAGAGCAATGAAACCAGCAAAGCGTATCACCAAAACTCACCATCTGCATCCACATCCAAAAATATCATATCACTTACGTCAACAAACCCAAATTACACAAACAATACAAAACGACCTCGGACTAACCCAGAAGTACAAACCAACCAAGAACTAGAAGATATGGAAACCAAAATTGACAACGAAACCTCCTCTAGTGCAAGCACTATTAATTACACATCTAACCTGACGCAAGACCTTAAACTAAAAATCTTCACAAAAGAAAAAACTCTCTTACAACCACTCTAAAGGCCGCCAAATCCACCCAATCTAAACCAAAACAAACTCACAAAAACAAATACACCACACACAGCGACAGTGAAAACCAATAAACATTAGGAAAACACCTATACTGTAGCTATCATAAACTAGATATAATCCTATACTCACACTACTCTTCTCCTTATTTTTTAAATTGATATAATGACTAAAAAAATTATTCAATTGAATTCAATATGAATCGATATATAAATAATTTCACTGAATTACAACTATTAATAACCAAATATACTCCTTATACAACCTCCATCCAAGAAACAAATGTAACCAATATATTTCATATACCTATACCTACTAAATACATACTAAAAGCAAAAAACACAGCCCCTAGTTATCGCGGCGTCGCCCTACTAATATACAAATCAATACACGCCCAAGACATTCCACTTAAAGACGGCTTTGACGCAGTATATGCCGCAATCACTGCAAAACAAACTTTCCATATTCTGTCTGCCTACATCGCACCTAACCAAGCCATCACCCTAAAAAAGACAAATCACCAACATCACATTAAAAGACAAATCACCAACACACCTAAGCACACACAACACATTTACAAACATAGACATTACCTTCGCTAGCCCTATCCTTTATATGGACAGCAATTGGAAAACCGAAGATGATCTTTGTGGAAGCGATCATTTTCCTATAATGATAACCCTTTTTACATCCGCTTCAGCAGTAACAAAAAATACCAGCCATAGACCACGCTTTCTTACAGATAAAGCCGACCGGCAAGTCTTCACACACCTAACAGAGAAGTACTCCTCAGAGAGATCGATTAGTTCTAAGGTAAACAAAGAAGCCGCCAACATACATAAACTAATTCTATCCAGCGCCCACCACTCAATTCCTCAAACACACCCAGTCACCCAGCCACGAAGGGTTCCTTGGTGGAACACAACACTAAGTAAACACAGCTAGATAAAAAAAGAACATGGCATATACTAAAAAGAAACATCTCAGAGTTTCCTCTGATTACAAAAGAGCAATTGCTCTATTCAGGCGTATTCTAAAAATATCCCAAAAGGGAAAGTATCAAAAACTTCACTTCGCAAATCGCACCAGAAACCCACACCAAAGTTGGCAGAACATAAGACGCCTCTGCGGCCTAAACACAACTAAACTCACTGAAATTGCAGATCTCTTCTGTCAAAACTTTTCAAATGCAGCCAATGACAACAAACTTCTCCTCATCCTTTCTTAATGCAAAATATCTCTCCCTCGGCACCTTTCAAACGCAAAAATATTCTCCAAAACCAAAGGCACAATGAATAGAAAAAGATATTACCCTGATAGAATTCTCTGCAGCTTTAAACTCCCTAAAAGGTACCACTCCCGGCCTCGATAGAATCAACTGCGTTATGTTAAAGAATATAGACATAAAAACAAAGTTAAGAATAATTAAACTACAAAACAACATTTTAAACCAATACATTCCTTTAAGCTTACAAAACTAGCATTATCGTGCCCATCCTAGCCCAGTTCAAATAAAACAGATATTAACTCATGCCGACCAATCTCCTTAAACGCTTGCCTATCAAAGGTCCTTGATAAGTTAATTGCCAAACGGCTGTGGTGGTTCGTCGCAAATGACAAACTAATCCATATCAGTCAGGATTCACGAAAGGGAAGTCGGCTATAGATAGTCTATTACTCATAGACCTTCAAATATCCAGAGCTATCTCGAGAAGAAACCACATATCAATCGTCGCACTATATTGTAAAAAAGCTTTTGATAGAATCGGAGTCCACTCAGTACTCCACCGACTTATAAAAAACTTTATGTCTAATAAGAAAATCGTTGTCCGGGTAAACTTATCCTACTCCTCCTTCAAGCCTATCTACAATGACATTCCACAGGGGTCCCCACTCTCCGTGGTACTTTTTCTAATAGCCTATAATAAACTAACCACAATGATACTCCAACACCCTAACATCAGCTTAAGCGCTTACGCAGACTATTTTAACATAACAACTAAAATGAGGAACAAGATAAATAATATTATCGACCTTCAACACATCTTTAATACGTTTCTGAACTGGTGCGACATTTCAGGAACTCTACTTTCATCTAAATGTAAACACCTGCACATCTGTAGAAAACACAACTGCAGATCCTCTGTAAGGTCAGGCAATTTCCTATTGTAAAATGTTAATACACTCAAAATACTTGGACTACACATCAATAACAAATACAGATGGTATACACATACAGCACAATAATAATAATAATAAAACAAACATAATTAAATGCCTCGGAAGTTCAAAATTTAACTGCGACACTACTTCTCTCACTAATACCACAAAGGCAATATTAACGTCTAAAGCAGACTACGGCCTTCCCATTTACGGATATTGCCCAAACAGTACCCTTCGTCCGGTTAAAGCTGCTTTGAATACAGCTTTCAGATTTGCCCTAGGAGCATTTAGAACTACACCAACTAATAATATGCTTTACGAGGCCCGTATGTCTCCAATAGAAGACAGACGGGGTCTCCTCACAGCCAACCTCTTCAAGTCATTAATCTCGGCTTCAAATTCCCCAATCTTCAAGATAATCAAAACATATAGATCACCTAAAAAACCCCAAAACAAATCGGCAATTGACCAGATTATTAATTTCTGCCAAGCACACAGGCTTACCATTTCGTCCAAAAAATACACGTTCAAAAACTCTTCCGCCTTGGTTCATAAAGCTACCTACGATAAATACCTCTGTAGGACAGCGCCTGCAATCTATCAAATTCGAAGAAAAAGGAAATAAATACCATTGCTACTCCTTTATTTACACAATCACAATCCAATGGAATTACATCTCTTGCGATTACAGATGATCAAAAAACCCTTGTCTATTACCCCACTATTCTTCTGTATTCTCCTCTGAAGTGCTAATTTACTAAACAATAAAACAGGTAAATTCTATAATTGCTCTGACTCACTTTTAGCTTTAGACGTAATAAAAAAATTAACAATGTAGATTACTACACCTCACTAGCCCGCAGCGATAAAGGAAAATGAACTGGCAGATTTTATAGCAAAAATAACTGCAATGCGGTACGCGAAAAAATAAATACACTGGACATAAAGAAATATATAAAAAACACTCACTTAATAAAAATTCAATCCAATCTTAACAAAACAGCTAACTGGTACCAAACAATAAACAGCACCAAATTTAACTCATAACTATATTTAAAATTTAGAGGGCCGGGACTAACTTCAACCGCGTCAAAGTTTTTATATCCTTGCAAGTTTTTCAGTAACTCTTTTATCTAAAAATGGTAATGTTTGCGAAAGAACGACCTTCAATCTTAGCATAGCATATAACGAACTTTCTGATGAAAGTCACTGTTTTCCACCGATCGTTCCTATGTGAGCTGTCTGATACAGTCACCCGATCTTGACCAATTTGGCACAGTTGTTGATAGGTGCAATAAACTAACCAATATTAAATTTCATGACGATAGCTTAGAAAATAACGAAGTTATTGATAAAAGTCACTGTTTGTGACTTTGACGTTTGTATGGGAGCTACATGACATAGTGGTCCGATCCGGCTGAATCCGAAATAAACAACCCCTGCAGTATATACAAGCCTACGTGCAAAATTTCAGCTCTGTAGCACTAACGGTCTAGGAGGAGTTCGCATCGATCCAGACGGACGGGCGGACGGACGGACGGACGGGCAAGGCTATTTGAACTCGTCTCGTCGTGCTGATCAAGAATATATATACTTTCTATGGTCGGAGATGCTTCCTTCTATGTATTGCACACTTCTGACCAAAATTAATATACCCTTTTTGCAAGGGTATAACAACAATAAATACCTATCTAGAGCAGATCAAACAAAGATAACCCGACTTAGACTTGGACACACAAACATCACACACATGCACTACATTGGCAAGAGCCCCAACATTTGCACCTCTTGCAACATCCAAATTATATTAGATCATAAACCTAACCTATGTCCCTCCCATAACGCACACCGATTTAATTTCTTTGGCAACAGTAACCCAAAACAGTTCGTCTACAACCCAACACCATCTAATTTATCTGCTATATTAAATTAGCTTAAGGCTACACATTTATACCACACCATGTAAACCCTGTAAATAATAGACTATAAATTGTAAATATGTAAAATAACCTACTATATCAGATAGCTCCCATAGGAACGATCGGTCGAAAACAGTGACTTTTGTCAATAATTTGGTTACTTTTGACGCGATTGCTTTTAATTGCACTAACAGAGCAGAAGGCCAGCGTCGCACAGTGGGGCCTTCTGGCATTTAACATTGCAAAAATCATAGCGCCTAAACCAATAAAGCGATTTCAAAAATTTAAAAAGCATATGATAAAGAATACCTTAAGCTTTAAAAAGAATGTCAAAAGTTCTGGGTGTTCGTGGTGCTGTAATATTCAAGGTCAAAGTCAGAAAATATTTCCAAGCATGTTTTACCTTTAAAAATGGATCGAAACCCGGTTTTTTTCAATCAGAAATGGAATTTTTTATTGTTTCAGACGACTATGTAACATTTTTTAATGTTTTAATTTGATTTTTTAACATAATTACAAAAAGAAAAAAAAAATTTTTTTAATTTTTTTTTAGGTTATTTTTGAAAATTTGCTATTGATGGCTGATTTTCTTCAAAATAATTTTCAATATTTACATCAATATCTAATAAACTCAACATTTCGGGACTATAGTTGCTATTTTCCAAATCCTTTCACTACTTACTTTTGGCAGTCAACTTTCAGTCCCAGCTTCCGAGAGAATTCAGCTTGTATAATCTCCTTCCTGCTCTGAATATCCTCACGAGATGTTTTATCCGTTTTTGTTTCTCCTGGCCGAGGAAGTGTGTAAGCTAGCTTCAGAATAAAATTTATCATTGTAGAAAGGCATATACATATGTAAACAGGTAGTATTTGCAAAACAGCATTACGCAATGTTATCATTTAAATACAAAGAAGCTACAGGCCAATACGCCTGCGCTCTTCTTCTTCCTTATACCTGCAGCGCATTTTTTAGGCGAGGTTGCCTTAGTTTTATGGCTTACTCATCGGTGTCGCAGGTCTCCGCATATTGGGACTATATACATCTGATAGGTAAATATTTCACCTACCTAGTGTATGTAGTCCGGTATTGATACTCGTTGAGTCTTGCTAGTTTTATTCCATCAAAGTTCAAAAAATGACAATATTTAGTACATTTTTTTAACGCTTCTAGTTCAATAACTGTTTAAGTAATTATTAAAATTTATGAAACATGCTATAAATAAAAAACATACTTTTCAGATAAAACCAAAAAATCCAAGATCGATTGTTGAAATCGCCCAATATTCAGTTTTAAAATTGCGACTTTTTTGAAAAATTATCATTTTTTCCATTTCACTAAAAATGTCTCAACTTTGGGCGCCTCTCAACCGATTTCAAAAATTTTTCGGATTCATAATCTCTGAATCTCTTTCCTATCGATTGCATATATCATTTTTGCCAAACGCGATCATGAAAAAACGTATTTTTGCAACGCTATCCGAGCAGAGGCCCAAGTGTGCGTCGCCATTGCTCTTCCTAATTTATAATTATAATGTTAGCTCTACAATAAATAAATAAATATATAAGACTCAGTTATAAATTAAAATTACCTTAGTTTAAAAAAGATTTCTTACTTTCAAAAACTTCAACATTACATACAAAAGTATATTAACAATTGTAACATTTGTAATTGATGTAAATATGATAGTGTAGTGTAAACAATTAAAATGTTCACAATAAGCATCAGCCAAAACTAAGCCAACGTGTGAACGCTGACCAAGCACTTTGATGCAAGCGCCCCAAAATGAATGTACGAGGGTGGTCCGATAAGTTCTTAGCCTCACCGCCCAGTGGCGCTACTATGGCAATAAAAGTTTATTATCGTGTAGAACAGGGCCCGGCACTCATATTCCCCGGGGGACGAACACATTCGGCACCCCTTGTGCGTGTATCAAAAGCATGAGGATTTAGTTTTCTTCAGCATTTCGACGCAAGCAGATCTATGTCGCTTTGTTGAGAGAACACTCATGAAAAGCACCCAAGCAGAATTTTATGAATTTTCATTTTGGGCAGTGTAAAGCACACAAGCAAGAGCACACATACAATTACATTTTTTTACAATTACATTTTCTTGACCAGCATGAGAAGCTGAGTTTTTTTTTTTGGAATTCGTTTTTTAGGAAAGTGTAATATATTTTAGTAAAAACAAAGTTTAACAATTAATAGGACTGGTATATACATAGGCTTCATAGGTTAAAATAGAAGAAAGAAAAACGGAAATAAAGAGGAGAGAAATTTTGTTGTTTGCCATGAAGAACCTGCGGGACTGCCTTGCGGTATTACGTCGCAAGGATAATGGAGGGCATCATTTATGCCCCTCCGGCGTGACGATCTCGCTCAAGAAGCCTCAGCTTGCTCATCGTCTTGAATGCGTAGTTGCACACTGCTGACCATGACCGTTGTGTTGTCAACATGCATTTGGTCAAATTTTCGACTGTGGGTGTTTCTCCAATTTCCATCTCGAGATTCCGTGTGTTAGTACTCAAATATTTAAACAAATATGTTCCATTTTTAAAGTTCCTCATCATCAGAGCAGAAACCAATCCAAAATATAAGGACATCAAGTATGCACATATTGCCACTCATAGGAGTCTGTCGTGTTTTTTTGCGCTCTCGCTCAAATACTTTTTTTCGTTCTTTCGTGTAGTTAATTTATAATACTCATATAATTAAATTACCTTAAACAATTTCAATCAACGCTATATTTATCGCGAAGTTTTAAGTTAAATTTACACTCTAATTAATATCAAAACATTAGCAAACGCACATATTATTTTGTTGCTGCACTAGTTATTGATTTGTTTCTCTTTTTGGCTCCCACCCGGGCTCTCAATTTACAGTTCACATTTTTTTTTTTTGTTTGTGTGTTGTTGGTGCTCTCTATTCTTTTGTTTTCTCTTGTGATCACGCTCGCGGCCGTTAACGTCGCTCTTGTGACAAGTTATTGTTGTTGTGTGTTTTAATACAAAAACTATTCTCTTTTTTTGTCTTTTATTTTTTATTTGCATATTGCAGTTACCTTTTGCTTTGGTTTGTATACGCCTTTCTATAGTTGCTACAATTCCCAACTAATTCTAGCGTTGAAGACATGGTATGGCTATTGCAATTCCGGAGTTCTTTAGCAAAGTCTGCTGATGATAGAACTTGGTAGTTTTTGAAATAGCTATACAGACAACCTGCTCACCTTTTTGTGTTGCCTTTGAAATAATCTTCTTTTGGAAGATTGACCTCGAGCCGGCTAAACTGCAAGGTTTGATTTAAATTTCAATAGGTCGTAATCTAACCAGATAACACCAACGGAAGGCACGCCGTTACTTTGGAATTTTTATTCCAAAAAAAACCCTTTTTCTATGTGGTACAATATACCGTATATGAAATAACAGGTCGTGATATTAGTTTGGTAAGGCGAAGCTCTTACACTTATTTTTCATAGCGCCTAAGGGTATGCACAAAAAGGTGGTCTTCGGTTTTGTAGGCTTTACCAACTTTTTTCGCTTCATTTAGTTGCCACAACAATTCCCAAATAATTATAGCGTTGAAGACATGGTATGGCTATTGCAATTTCGGAATTCTTTAGCAAAGTCTGCTGATGATAGAACTTGGTAGTTCTTGAAATAGTTATACAGAAAACCTGCTCACCTTTATGTTTTGTCAAATAATCTTCTTTTGGAAGATTGACCTCGAGCCGGCTAAACTGCAAGGTTTGATTTATATTTCCCTTTTTATTTAAATATTGATTAATAATTAGTTTTTAATAAATCAATTATATTAATAATGTATGTCTGTTGCAAATAAATTTGCAATAATTGCTGGGATCAGCAAAACCAGTGAACACTTTTTTTGCTGTTGGCTGTGTGACAATGTAATGTCCCTGAAGTACTGGAGGTGGCGATTGACCATAGTTGAACTACCTTCCCCACTAGTCCTTACATTGGTACTTACTTGACTGACCCTATGGTAAGCGAACTCCGAACCACCGAGCAAAAAAGTATATGCACGAAAGCGGCAGGAAACATAAAGGAAAAAAAACGGTACTATCATATATTTTTGGGTATTTTGCGAATAGCCCATAGGTGAAGGAAAAAAACAACCTTCGCCTTCTGTCGCTGTTTCATTCCTTATTTACAAAAATAATTGTTATTTTGTTTCTTTCTGCTCTTCCTCTATGTTTGAAAGCTGCTGCGTTCGCAGGTTGACCAAATACAATTAAGCATTGGAAGCGAAGTTCTGAAGCGAGCAATGTGCACGATAATCGTCAATATTGCAAGAAAATTTAAACAAAGAAAATACAAGTAACAAAATTTACCACCAATCAAACAATATGTATAGTAAAAGGCATTTGAGAATGCTGATGCAGGAGCAAAAAGTAACAATCAAATATAAACAAATTAAATTGTGTCGCGAAAGTAGAAAACACGCCTAAAAAAGGAGAAAAAAAATAATAATAAAAATGAAAGTGAAGTTAAAATGGAAGAAGTTGAGGAATTATTAAATTTGAAAAACATTGACAGTGACAATGTAGTATTAATATACAATTTTGATGGCGTTCAAGGCAAAGCTGCCCTTAAAAACAAGAGCATTTTTTATGAAGGTATTATTTAATTTATTGCCGATTTATTGGAAAAACAAACTTCGACCGCGTTGACGTTTGTATATCCTTGCAAGTTGTTTGTTACTCATTCCTCACTAATAACCGTCAAAGTCGAAAAACGTTTTATCCAAAAAAAGTAATATCTGCGAAAGAACGGCCTACATTCTTAACATAGAAAATAACGAACTTTTTGATGAAAATCACGCTTTTCGACCGAGTTTTCCTATGGGAGCTGTATGATATAGTCATCCGATCTTGATCAAATTTGGAACCCTCGTTTATAAGTGTAATAAACTCCCTATAATTTTAAAAACGAAGTTATCGAGAAATATCACTGTTCGTGACTTTGCCGTTTGTATGGAAGCTATATGATAAAGTGGTGGTCCATTTCACTAGTTCGCGGTAAATGATGTGGTGGCGATTGACCCTTTTTGCGCACATTTCATACAAGAAACGAAATGACGAAATGCATTGCAAAGTAACTAATGATGTTACCCTAGTTAGTAATGATTTCACTAGCTACGAACTAGTTCAGGCACTTTAAATGTGCTGGTTATACAGTCAAGGTGCAAGAAAGTATTGCACAAGATGGCGGACTTAAATGGGGCTGTGATTCGTATAGTGGCTTAGAGCTCGAGATGCGAAGTTTTATGAAACGGACTGGCGATGCGATTAAAACCCTGTCAGCTGGCGTTCATAAGCTCCAAGAAGACCTTTGGCGATGGAGGTTCAATTCAGAAGCTTTAAACTTTTGATTGAATCTCCGACGCGAAAGAGAGCTAGGTTTCAGGGCGCATCCCTCAGTCCGTCGGCACAACGTTCTCTACCAGTTCCTGCTTCCAACAATGACCCTAGGTCACTAAATGTACAGCAGCTGATATCGTTTAGGAGTCCGGCTTTGGCAGGCGTGGAGTCTCTTCCCATTTTCCCTAGAGACAGTATCCCACCTACTAACACGATATCTGTTGTGATTTGCCAATAAAGTAGTTACAAGAGCAGCTAGTAAAGTGTTGGCTGCTTCAGCTGGCGCTGCATCTGCTGTGCCTGGCACTTCCAGTTCCCTTGTAATTCCACCCCAAAGGCATATTTTTATTTCGAGGCTTGATTCTAATACTATTTCTGAAGAAGTCATAGCCTACATCCAGGACAAAGTTCAAGCCCCTAACATTGTGGTGGAAAAGTTCCATTTCCGCATACTCGGGACATTTCGTCCTTCAAAATAAGTGTCTGCCCAGATCTTTCTGACCAAATACGTCATAAAGATTTTTAGCCGGAACACCTTATTGTAAAAGAGTACACAATAAAAAATCAAAAAATCGGCCTCCTATTAGCCTGTCACCTGCCTCTTAGTTCGCCTGCACCCGGCGAGTCAAAAAACTAATTTCGTACCTAACTCTGGCGTATCAGAACGTACGGAGATTAAAGTCTAAACTCTCTAGACTCTATGTAGATAGTTTAGCTTTTGACTTTCATATTCTCCCCTTTACTGAGACTTGGCTGAAGCCTGATATTGCCGATGCTTCAATTCTCCCCTCAAAATATTTAATATATAGACATGATCGGACTATCCGTAATGGTGGTGGTGTTTTGATCGCCGTTAATTCGGCGTTCTCGTCTGAAATTGTACAGTCTTCCAATCAGGAGATTGAATTTGTTTGTGTTAAAATTTCTCTCAATTCTTTTTCTGCCTATATTACTTGTTCGTATAATCCACCATATTCCATTAAACTTGTTTCCTCACATCCACTGACAAAGCCTTGCTCGTTGTTCTGGGAGATTTTAATTTACCCCTGAACCCTTTCATATGATTCTTTATTTCTGCCCTCCTCGTCACATTGTTTCATAGATAGCATGCTTGAGTTGCCTCTAACTCAAATAAATCCTGTACGGAATATACGTGACAGATCACTAGATCTGGTATTTGCGCTGGATTTTTCCAACTGCTATGAAGACAACTTTCATCCAACTGTGGATGTAACCTTTGACCTTCTGTAAGGGATATAATAGTTTGTTGTTTTCTTGGTTGTATTATCAAATTATAATGGATGGCTTAACTATTTTACGTTTTATACAAACACGTTTAGTCGCTGCAAGCTTTTTTAATAGGAAGAAGGTATCAGCGCTGTTTCTTTTAAAAGTCATCGATATCACAGCGTTGATATCGATATAACTTAATCGCTTAATTGTACAGTCTTCCAATCAGGAGATGGAATTTGTTTGTGTTAAAATTTCTCTCAATTCTTTTTCTGCCTATATTACTTGTTCGTATAATCCACCATATTCCATTCAACTTGTTTCCTCACATCCACTGACAAAGGCTTGCTCGTTGTTCTGGGAGATTTTAATTTACCCCTGAACCCTTTCATATGAATCTTTATTTCTGCCCTCCTCGTCACATTGTTTCATAGATAGCATGCTTGAGTTGCCTCTAACTCAAATAAATCCTGTACGGAATATACGTGACAGATCACTAGATCTGGTATTTGCGCTGGATTTTTCCAACTGCTATGAAGACAACTTTCATCCAACTGTGGATGTAACCATTGACCTTCTGTAAGGGATATAATAGTTTGTTGTTTTCTTGGTTGTATTATCAAATTATAATGGATGGCTTAACTATTTTACGTTTTATACAAACACGTTTAGTCGCTGCAAGCTTTTTTAATAGGAAGAAGGTATCAGCGCTGTTTCTTTCAAAAGTCATCGATATCACAGCGTTGATATCGATATAACTTAATCGCTACATAATTCAGGTTATCGCTTATACAATAGAGTTATTTTATATATGTATTGCATTAGCGTTATTATAAAGTTAAGCAAATAAGTATTAAATACGTAGACCACGGGATTTATATGTAGCCTACTACACTTTATTTTGTGTTTATGTCTCGATGGAACAACTTGATTTCTCCAACCCGATGTTTTCGCAAGACAAACATTACTAAACTTAAAAAGCTTTTGTTAACTAAGGATTGGTCATATCTGTATACTTGCAGGGATATGGATCGGATTTTTCTCTTTATGTAGTTGCTCCATCAAATTTTATGGTGTTGAATTCATAATGCTATACGGATTATCTTCAGCGATGCAAACTTAGCTTTGCTGGCGATCCTAAGCAATTTTATAACTTTGTCAACGTAACGTACTTGTCAACGTACTTGTCTTTCAAAAACAAAAAAGCTGACACTGATCAGGCAATTGCCGATATGTTTGCTGATTTTTTTCAAAACAACTTATTCCTCTTAGATTTTTTAAGCGAATCCTCTTTGTTCTCTTCACTTGCAATCGTCTAATTGCATTTTAGACCGTGTTGTAACGATCCTTTTTCGTCCTTCGGGATATTTGTAATGTCTCTTGGGCTAGGTTCGGCACTACAAATTTATTTTGTGCCCCGGTGAAATTAGAAACACGTTTGAATTGAGTGGTTTAATACTTATAGGTATGTTTATTCAAGATATCTGGAGAGCTTAGTTAAGTATGACGGTTTCTCTATGGTAGTTCTGGCCGTGGGCAGCGTTGACGAGTTGCCTCGAATCCCTCGTCGTCCGTTCTAGTCTTCCACTTTCTCCTGTAGCCGTTGATGGTTATCGCTTCGGCCTGTATCGTGTGCTCGACTTGTGTTTTCCTTCTTCAATATTGTGGTTTCATCCTTCAGATATGTATCTTACGACCTTGATTTACTTTTCCTGATTTTTCTGGATCCTCTTGGAGATGTTTTCCACACCTCGGCACCCCTTTCGCTATGTTTTTGACATGGCCTTTGCTTTATGGCTTTGGGACAATTCCCGTAGCTATTATCACGAAGCAGGATGTTCCTCAGCAATTGATAATCATCAGAATATATAGATCCTGGAATTTCGGCAGTAGGATATATCCTCGTGCCTACCACTGACTTTGGATACTCCTGGAGGCGCTTGGCTTCTCTCAATTTTATACTAGCTTGGGTACGGTGCTTGTTGTCCCAATTTAAGGACTTGTTGCTATCTGGTGAACTTGACAGGTTACTCGTAAGGCCTGCACAGTTCCTATATTTTTTTTGCTCCTTTTCTCAGGACTTGTATTTACTTGGTAAGTTTTTAAGGTTACTCGTAAGGCCTTAATCACTTGTTACTTGATCACAACTTGATGATTTGATTTGATGTGATTTGTGCCGCCTTTATATAGGCAGCTCCTCTGGCCTCAGGCACTGGCTGGTGTAGTACCGCTATACAGCTGGTATTTTTCCATCGGCCTTCCACTTTCACCCACGCATCCACTTGTTGCTATGCGTGGTGAAAGTCCCGTAGTTCTTGGCGCATATGTGTCCACTTTCTTTGTGGCTGTGCGCCCATTCGTTTCCTTGTCCTTGTCTTTCTCCCTTGTATGTACTGGCTTCTATCACTTTCACTCCGCCGCCACTGGCCGCCCATCGTATCCCGTTGACTTTCTCTGCTTTCTTTTCTCTGTCGGCGCTGCCGTCGCCCGTCGCTCCCTTTGATCCACTCGTCATACCCAATTTCGCCCATATTCCTTCCACATTATGCTTATACATTAGTATATTAGTTGTATTAACTTAAATTATTGCTTAATAATGATTAGCCTGATTAATTTCATATATAATATTGTTTGATTTCATCTGCAAGGTAATCTCATGCGCATATCGTATCCATTAGATGGAGGGCTTCCCCATTGCTCATCCCTCCCCCTTCGGCTTGCATATTCCCCTATCCAATCCACAAACCATTATCGTTTCACGCATTCATGCATGCCCCGCACCAGTCTCATGGGCTTGCTTGGCCCTCACTTTTGTTCTCTTTCGTTTACATGATTTCGGCTGCTCGCAGTCTAACTGCTTTCGTTCTCATGTGCGTGACGTAGGCAGAGAGCACCTCATTGGCCACCGGTACTCTCCTTCGCTGTCATACACGCATAGTGTACGTGTAATGTGCGTGTATGCTTATTCAGCGTATACTCATAAGCATAGTATGCTAATGCATGCATTTCTATTATTGCCTCTCTGTGCTCTTGATTTGTTTTACAAGGCTAATGCCCTCTTTTTGCATGCAATTATGCCCTCAAGCCTGGTTTCATTTGCTCTTATACAGCCGATATCGTGTATTATGCCTCCCACGCATCTTCCCGCTTGTACGAAATTGCCAGCGGACGCATGCGGTTCGATCGGTCATGTTTGATCGTAAATCATGGGTTCGAGTTGGTTCGATCGAGCCGTGTTGGACTTAGTTGCCCATCGTATGTGTGCATGTCGACTTTTCGCATTATGCTTCCCACGCATCTTCCCGCTTGTACGAAATCGCCAGCGGTTGCGTGTGGTTCGACCGGCCAAGTTTGATCGTAAATCATTTGCCTGGACTTGGCTCGATCGACCCGTATCAGGCTTGGTCGTACATTGTGCATTACGCTTCCCACGCATGTTCTCGCTTGTACGAAATCGCCATCGGTTGCGTGTGGTTCGATCGGTCATGTTTGGTCGTAAACCACTTGCATTGAATCGGTTGGATCTATCAGCAACAGGATTGGTTGTAAATCGTATATTTGGTTTGTGTCTCGGCTGTATCTTGAATCTGGTACATCCTTTGCACCGTTGGATTGCGTTGCTGCTGGCTTGTTGTGCGGGATATTATAATTAATTATAATGTTCCTCACACTCCCCCCCTTCTACGGGAGGGATTTTCCCTCCCCTGTCCCTTGTACCTTGTGTTTGTTTTATGTATGTGCAATTGCTTTTTTTTTCCATTTCCATACCTGTGTATTTTTTTCTTTTATGTATCGTCGGGGTTTTTTTATTTTAATTTTTGGCATGTGTTTTACTTGTTTTTGTTTTGGGACTCAGCTCGCATCTTTTATTGGCCGTTTGGCATTTTCTATTGTTGGCGATTACTGAGTATCTTTTCGTTAATGTTGGCGGATTAGGGCTTCTTTTCATTGATTCTATTTTTATGCTGTTTTTTTTTTTTCTTTTTTTTTGCCCGTTTTGCATTTTTTCTTACTCACTAGTATTATTCTAACTTATATCTAATTCTTATTATGTACTACTATTGCCTGTCCCTAAATACCCTAATCACCCCCTGTGCAATTCTAATTCTATACCTAATTTTACCCGCCCACACTATCCTTTTTCTCCTTGGCCCCTCATGCTGCGACATTTGCCCCCAAATCTCTGCTACCATCTCCAGCCATTCATTCTGCTCCACCGCCTCGTATCGTTCGTGGCCATATGGCAGTGGGCATGAGCTCTGTCTCGCCCATATCGGCCTCGCTCCATCATTGTGCCCCGTGGGTGCAGACATTTGTCTGAGCATTGTCGGCCTTGGCCACCCCCACGGGCACTCTTGGTACTCCAACTGCTGTTGCTGATGCTGCTGTCTATGTTGCTGTTACAGTTGTTGCTGTTGCCTCATCATGTCCGCCAACCGCTCCCTGGCCGTTGCCAGCCGCTCCTCCTCCTGCTGGTTCCTCTCCCATTCCAGCAGATCCCTTTCGGCATCCCTCTGCTGCTGGATCTGCCGCCGCCACCAACTCATCCACTGATGATTTTCTATAATGGCCCGTCCTCCCCCCCAGTCCGCCTCCTCCGGCTCAAGTGGAGGTGGGCTGGCTACTCCATCAGCCGTACCTTCATCAGTCACGGCCATCCCCGCCGTTTCGCTGGCATCTGATATTAAGTCCACAACGAAACGGCGTTGGTGGCCGAGCTGGCTCCCACATTCTTGCCGGAGGCTCGTGCACCTCCTCTTGCAACCATGGCGCATATTCTGGGCTGTTCCTTGCTCTCACCGACACGACACTCTCCTCATCCTCACTTTCCATCCGATCCATCATCCTGATAACATCGTCTAACTCTCTCCATACTGCCTCTTCATCTGTGTCAATATCACGGAGCCGGTCTGATATCGCCGACTCCGCGTCACTCTCCTCCTCCGTCGTGAATCCGCTGTCTTCTTCGCTGTTGGATATGCCACCACGGAGCCGGTCTGCCACTGCCGACTCCGTGTCGCTCTCCCCCACTGTGGTAAATCCACTGTCGTACTCCTCGTCCTCATCGAACTCCTCATCCGACGAGGCAACGATGTCTGGATTTATTATGTCCAGATCATCGTCGTCGGACTCCCCTTCGGACCAGTGCCGGTCACCGCATCTTTGCCATTATTGTTTTAATAAACATTCATGTTTAAAAAAAAAATTTATTTTTTTCAGAGTTGTGTATACTTGCTGAGCTTGCAACTTTGAGTGTTTCATGATGAAGATTCTTGCATGCAGAAAACCTCGTATATTTGACAATTGTTAAGTTTTTACCGCTATTCAAAACTTCGGATTTCCTATTTCAGCTATTGTTGCCGAATATTTCGATGCCCCTGCGATGCTCCACCACTACTAATGTATATCCGCGCGCATGTGTATGTGTGTCGTGATGCTGCACTGTTACATGTTTGATATCATGTGTAGGTGTGTTCTCCTCTCTTTCCATTTTTGATGCACTTATACCCTTACGTGTGCTCCAATTCGCTCTTACATGCATAATATCGTGGGCATGTGAGGGCAATGACTCTCTTTGATTTTTTTATCATTTTGTGTTTTCACATGCATATTTGATTATCTGATTAATTACGATATTCGCATATCTTTAACTTGTTTCCGTATGCGGTTTGCGACTTTGCTATTCTGCTGCACTTTGTGATTTTTAGCTTTACATTAGAGAGCTGCATGAATGAGAGAAAAGTCAAAGTCAAATGAATCCACTCGAATTGAATTCAAATGAATGAGTGACAACTATACAATGAAATGAATGAGTGTGAGTTAGTACTTTTCAAATCTCAAACGAGCTATGGAAGTTAACTTCGGCCTTGCCGAAGTTTATATACCCTTGCAGTTCTTTATTATATTTAATTCGATAAGAAAAGTGAAATTTCATACATCAACAGCATTAGTTGTCGTATTATGAATATGCTCAAATATTTTTCAAACTACTGAATTCAAAACACATTTAATGATTATTTAACAATATATGATATAGTAGTCCGATCCCGATGATTTTCATACTTTATCTCACACAGGTAATAAAGAGTCTCCAAAAAAAATTTCAACCCGATATCTCTTAAGATGGCTGAGTAAAACGCATTTTCAAAACACATTTAATGATTATTAAACAATATATGATATAGTAGTCCGATCCCGATGATTTTCATACTTTATCTCACACAGGTAATAAAGAGTCTCCAAAAAAAATTTCAACCCGATATCTCTTAAGATGGCTGAGTAAAACGCATACTTCAAACTACTGAATTCAAAACACATTTAATGATTATTAAACAATATATGATATAGTAGTCCGATCCCGATGATTTTCATACTTTATCTCACACAGGTAATAAAGAGTCTCCAAAAAAAATTTCAACCCGATATCTCTTAAGATGGCTGAGTAAAACGCATACGCACAGACGGACGGACAGACGGACAGACGGACAGACGGTCAGACGGACATGGCTATATCGACTCAGCTTCTCAAGCTGATCAAGAATATATATACTTTATGGGGTCGGAAACGTCTCCTTCTGTGCGTTACAAACATCTGATCAATTTTATAATACCCTCTGCAAGGGTATAAAAATACGTAACTCTGTTTAATGAAAGGCAATGAATTGAGTGTCAAAGCATCGAAATATACTAAGGCACTCGAATCATTCGAATTATTCGAATTGTCTCATTTTTATTGGGACGTTTTGAAGGAACAACAAATAATTATTTTATCAAAAATGTAGGGCAAATAATGGCGAAATGAGGGCTATTAAAATTTAAATATGCTATACACCAAAAACTTTAGTTCGCAGTTTTGGATTGGACAATTTGGGACGAATCTTGTAAGATCTATTTTTTCTAAATTAGATTCCTAGTTTCCACGAACCGAGAAAATATAAATAAGGCTATCTAATATATTATAAAAAATAATATTCGCTAATCCATCATATACGCGATACCTTTTAATATAACTTTTAATATTACTTCACTAGTTGGAACAAAAATGCATCTCTATCTCTGTAGAGGGTTTGAACCCGATAACAACAGTATTAAAGTTTGGGTAGGTTCCCACTGAACCACGGACCACACTAGTTTTGCCGTTTAGTAATCACACATAGTTAAAAAAATATACAATACAAATAAATACTAAATACTAAAATCAGAACTGAAATTTGAATGCATTCGAATCATAGGAACTCATTGTCTCACTTTCTAACTCATTCAATTCGTTTCGTTTCGTTTGAATGTTGTGCGACTGATTTTTGCGTCGCACACTTATTTACTTGAAGTTGATTTTCAAAGTCATTCAATTCATTCATTGTGTTTTGAATGTTGTTAACTCGAATTGATTTTTCTATCATTCATGCAGCTCTCTACTTTACATATGTGATTTTGTATGATTTCCGTATGTGGTTTGCGACTTTGCTATTCTGCTGCTATGTTATGTTATATGATTTTGTGCGATTTCGATGCATTCTGAGATTTTTGGTTCTATGTCATGTTTTGAGTTCTCTGCTCAGCCGGCCAGTCTGTGCAGATTTCTCGCTGCCATGTCATCAGAGTCGTCCATACTCATTGTTCATCTAGTTTCTTGCCATCTTTTTCTTCACATATTTGTTGCTTCATCTGGTTGATATGTGCTTGTCTGGTTTTTCCTGTTTCTTTGTGCCGTAATTTACATATGACTGGAGACAAGAAACCTGTCACTTCATATGGGCCTCCAAATCTTGGTGCCAACTTTGCTGCAAATCCTTCGGCCGCATTCGAGAGATGGTGTTCTTTTGCCCATACTGTGGTTCCAATTGTTGGTCTCCACTCTCTCCTTCTTAGGTTATAGTGACGTGCCTCATCTTGTGCCGCAGTCTCCAGATTACGTCGTATTAGCTCGAACAGCTCTTGCATTTGCTTTGCCTTCGCCTCTGGTGGTACGATTTGCATTCCTGTGCCTGTCGTGACACTATCGTATATCGCACCTGGCATTCTTGGTTCACGTCCTTGTATCACATATGCTGGCGTAAATCCAGTTGACTCTGATTGGCTTGTATATACAGCCAGTGTTATTTCAGGCCAGCTCTCATCCCAATTCCGTTGATTTTCACCCGTAAACTGAGCAATCATTGTTTTCACTGTTCTATTTGCCCTTTCGGTTGGGTTTTCTTGTGGTGTGTATGGTGCTGTTAATTGGTGTTGGCATCCCCATTCATCTAGCATTTTCTTGAATGTTCTGCTAGTGAATTGGACTCCATTCTCCGTTATTACCACTTTAGGAACTCCAAATCTCGATAGAATCCTTTCCCTAAAGGCCTTGATTAAATTCTCCGCAGTTGCCTTTCGCATAGGTATCAGTTCTGTCCATTTTGAAAATCGGTCAATGATTACTAGTAGCATTGAGTTTCCATGTTTTGACCTTGGTAAGGGTCCAACGAAATCAGCGCATACTGTGGTCCATGGTTCATCCGGTATTTGCGTCAGCATTTTCCCTGCTGCTTGCTGTTGGTTGGGTTTGTATTGTTGGCACGACGTGCATTTTCCCACAAATTTCCTGATATCTCGTTGCATTCCTGGCCAGTAATATCTTGAAGCAGTTCTGGTAATAGTTCGCCTGTTTCCTGTATGCCCTGCCCTTAATGAAGTATGGTTTTCTACCATCACTTGGTTCCGTAGCGTTTTAGGCACACACGATTTCCATGATACTACTTCTTCTTGGCCTGCTCTATGCGGAATGTTCCTGTATACCTGGCTGTTGTCTAATATGTAATCTGGATATTTCTGTGGTTGTTGTTGTATTTTCTTTATTATGTCTTGAATCCACTCACATTCTTTGTTTGCTTGTCGTAATCGGGCACCTTTGTCTACTATTCTTTTGCACCCTTCCATCGGTTGTCTTGATAGTGCATCGGCGTCAATGTTTAATTTGCCCCTTCGATATGCTATTTCGAAATCATATTGTTGTAATTCCAGTGCCCATCGAGCTATGCGGCCCGTGGGGCTTTCTATACTATTCAATCACTTCAACGCCATGTGGTCTGTCACCACCTTAAATCGGTATCCCTCGAGATATGGCCTCAGCTTGCGTACTACCCACACTATTGCTAATGCCTTTCTGTTGCCGAATAGTTCTTTTCCGCTTGATTCAACTCTCTCTCCCCCTCCTCGGTGTTTTGTACTAGTATGGCTAGGGGCCATAGGATTAGGATCCTATGTTGCTTGCATCTGTCTGAAGTACGAACATTTTTGTGAAGTCTGGGCATGCCAATACTGGGCCACTCGTGAGTTTTTCCTTTACTGACTCGAATGCTGCCTGATGCTCTTCGCTCCAGTGCCATTTGGTTTTTTTCTTGAGCAGTGCGTTTAATGGGTGTGTTATCATAGCAAAATTTGGTACGAATCGTCTGTACCATGAAGCCACTCCTAGATATTGCCGTAATTCTTTTGTGCACGTGGGCGGCTTCAATTGAGCTATTGCTGCCACCTTGTCTGGGTCCGTTGCAATACCGTTTTCTGTCACCAAGTGGCCTCGAAACTTTAGCTCTTTTCTGAAGAACTGGCACTTCTCAGCATTAATTCTTAAGTTTGCTTCTTTCAATCTCCTGAACACTTCTTGTAGGTGGTTCATGTGTTCTTTGATTGTTTTGCTTACTACCACTATGTCATCTTGGTAGGCGAACGCGTTTGGTATCATTTCTGGCCCAATGACTTGGTCCAGTGCCCGCTGGAACGTTGCTGATGCAGAGTGTAACCCGAATGGCATCACTTTCCATTGGAATAAGCCTTTCCCTGGGACTGTGAATGCTGTCATTGGTCTGCTGTTTTCTTCCAACGGAATTTGCCAGTAGCCGTCCTTCAGGTCTAGGCTGCTTATAAATTTCGCTTCAAGTAGTTGGTTTAATATATAGTCGATGCGTGGCATTGGGTATAGATATATCTTTTATAGATTTTGCGTTAATCTGTCTAAAATCTAAATTATTTTAGATTCACACCCACGTATTCGGGGGTTGAAAAATTATTATTTTGGGCACATCGTCGGCCACTTGACATCCTGTCGTTGTGATCTTTTGGGTTAGTTTAGAATTACAAGTGTTTTCCCACACCGGGTGTGGCAGATTGTATTTCTAGTCATATGCTACGTTAGTTGTTTGGTACAAAGGTACAGTTGTATTGTATTTTCTTTAGTGCATCTGATTTGGTGAAGCCAGTTCAGATGAACACGATGTTTATTTTTAAACATTCTGCAAAGGGCCACCAAACATTTTGGACTTTATTTAGTTAGTTGTCTTATACAAATTATTATTAATATTATCATTAGTAAGATAACTATTGTTAAAGAAGCATGACCAGTTACATGATGGACGTTAAACCTAGTCAATCTGATGTTCCTTTACCATTCTCACTGACTTCCTATTTTTACCAATTCTCCCGTATGTATTACTGAGTTGGCTTTTACTGGTTTTTATAATATTTGGCAATTTACCTAATGATTTATGTTTCGGAATATCTAACCATTACTGATGTGTATTACTGTGCTGACTTCTAACCTTTTTATAAGCTGGAAAATTTAAAAAAGAACTATCTTTCCTTTTTGCATTGTACCAATGTGATCTTCGCTCCACCATTTTTAAATATCGCTGACTGCCAAATCTTGAGTGGTTATTCATTAAATGTTGCCTTTTTATAAATATTTTGCCATATCTGCCTTTTTGGTACTATAGTTTCTGACAATTTGTTGATATTATGTGTTAGATAATCATTATCTAATTGATCCATTGCCTTTGGAATATTCTCATTTTGTATTGGCTCTGGGATATATACTTTTTGATCCTCAATTTTACCTTTACCTCCAATGTGAGTTCCTGCCGGGGGCCATAAATTTATTTTTTGAGTTATGCTGTTGCATTTCTTTGGAATTGTGTTTCGTTTTATTTTTAAATTTACCTTTCTTCTCCCAACGTTGTTCAAAACCTTTGGCATCTATTGTTGTTGCCACTACAGATTTATTCTGATTTGATTTGGTGCATCCCGAGACGATCCAACCAAATTGAGTATTTTGGCCTAGCAGGCCATCAATCTTTGTAATTCCCCTTTTTAAGATTTGGGATATAGGTTTACCCCCATTATTATAACAACCCTACCAGGTTTCTTAAAGGTAGGATTAGCTAGCACGTAAGTTTGCCATTTTCCACATATCCACATATCCACGTTTGCAATTTTTAATGGAAGTGCTTTCATTAACACAACACAACAGCAACACAATTGCCTCAACCTTTAGATGTCCTTTCCAAGGATTTCTCGTCTTTACATCTATTTTTACCTTATATTTTGATTTATTAGATTTTATTGCGGACACGCCATTTATTTCTGTATACTGTTTAATTTTAGGTAGTTTTAATATTTGAGCGGCCTCTTCAGACAAAATGGTGCTCTGTGAACCACAATCAATAAGGGCTCTTAGAGTCTTATATCCTCCATTTACATTTTTGACTTGTATTACAGCTGTGGCCAACAGTGTTGGTTGTGCGGTTACAGAAGTATTTACTTTCTCCTGTTCTTCGTCAAAATGAAGTAAAGTATGGTGTTCCTTACTGCACAATGAACAGACCATTTCATTAATGTCAATCTTTTAAACGTATAGCATTTATATGCTTTGTGCCCGGCAATTTTGCAAGTCCGACATTTATCTTCGACTTCCGCATAATTTAAAACAGTTTGTAGCGGTTTTTTCTCTTCTTTGCTCATGGCACTTAGCGAGCAATATCTTTGCTCCAAGTATTCCATGACATCAGATAGCAATTGTATCTGCTTTGTTTTTCTAATTTGACTCTCATATAATTGTAGAGTCTCTCTGTCAAATTTCCTTAGTAGGAGTTGTGCGAATATTACGTCAACTTCATCGGACAAATTTGCTTTTATTTTAATTAAGTAAACTGACTCATTAACTATGTCAATCACTCCTTTAACACTTTTTGCGGAATCATTGTTGATCATCTGTAAATCAACGATCCGACTTAATTGTTCGGAAAATACCCTCCGATTATTTGCATACCGCTTGGTTAACAGTTCCCAAGCGGCACTATAATTGTCAGCTGAACCTGACAATAGAGGGGCTACCATGCTCCTTGCTTCGCCCTTTAACGCGGATTTTAAATAATTGAATTTAAGAGCAGGACCTATATCCTCTCTTTTTTCAATCAGTTCCGCAAATAGTTCTACAAACAGGTCCCATTCTCTAGGTTCTCTATGTGGGTACCTGTATTTTTGGCAACACCGGTAGTTCTCCTCTCACCGTTACATTCTCAATCTTACTTTCCTTATTGTTCATTTTCATTTCTAGCATTGACAATGAATTTTGGACTTCGAATTCCAAATCCTCCATAGTATTCTTAAATTTTGCTTCACTTGTTTTTTCTTGGCATGCCCGTACCTTCTCCCATAAATAATTTATTTTTTTAATATACATTATCCATGTCCCATTGCCTGTTGATTTCAACTCTACTACCTCAAAATATTCCTGAAGCTGTCGGACTCTATCCATAAATATCTCCTGCTTATCACTACCGTTTTCATGACTGGAGATCGCATTCCCGCGCGACTCTCCTTTGCTATCATCAAACATTTCTGACATATCTGCTTCTGCTTCAACTAACACTGACTTACTAGTGCCTGGTTTTTCTGACTCTCCTGTAGCTATTATTTTGGCAACTATCTTTAAAACCTCTTCATGTACTTTATCTCTGTAGTACTGATGATCGAAAACCCCCTGCTGGAGCAATTTCTCATGGTTAGGCATCCATCGGCTACTAATCACTTTTACTTCCTCAATCACCTTGCTAGTAATGTTTTTGGGAAGTAGTGCTTCCAACTGCCTTAACCTGGTATGCAACTCTACCTTCTTCTCTAACAATTTTACAGTCTTATTAGTGAACATTTTATCTTGTGCGAATATTAGGATATCGAAGTTAGCACACTCATCCTCACACAAGGCTTCTTTCTCCTTCTCTCACGCAACAAGCACCCCTGGGGCGCCTTTTCCGTCACAAACCAGACCATGCCCCGCACCCCGGCCTCTCACATTACAAAGAGGCTCGGGTAGCACACTTTACCAGCAACGCCTGAACGAGTATCGGGTAAAATACCCTCCCTTAATCTAAGTAATATTAACCCTTGACCACACACACACTCCCATACATTCTAGGTACACTAACAGACCTCACACACATGCGTATGATCTAAGTGCATCGCGACCTATTTCACTTGTCACGTTTAGTCAACTAAGCATCCCACATCTTTCATTTCCTGTAAACACTTACACACTTGGCCAAATAAGCAACTTATATTTCCTAGTATTTATGCGACCCAAGCAGATATGTGACCCAAGACGACCCACGTTGGGTCACACTAGACACTTCACTTCCCTTTTCTAGCATAAGCACTTTTGTATTTCTAGCCAATCCATTCTTTGAATATTGCCGATATAACAGAATTCGCCGGAAGAGGCGAACCACTTTAAACACGATCCCAACGCCGCTGCCGACGGCATACCGCCGCAGCCATCGCCCATAGGGCATCTCGGTGTATATTTAAAGTACCACGCTCCACAGAGCGGGCAGTCTTAGTTTAGACCTAGAACTAGTTACATGAAATACTATTGAATAAAACAAATATTATAACGTTGTAATTAAGTGTTGTGTTGTGATTCACCACGGAAAACCAGAGTTCCCAAGTCTAGTCCTTATTCACAAGGAAAATATGGAAAGAATCCACCATTAAGGGACACAGAGAACTCATAACTTCGATATAAGTATATAATAAAACTAGATAGATGTACCTGTAACAATCTTAATTTATATCTTATCTGATGATCCTGTTGTTGACAGCGTTCGCCACTGTTGTCCAAATAGACTTTGAAAAGTAGGTTTTGCCGATAGTCTGCTGCTGCTTGTCTGCCAATGGGTCGGATTTGCCGATAGTTTCCTGGTGGTTTGCCGTTTCTTTACATTTGCCTCGCCTCCAGTCGCCTCTTCTTTGCTACTATCTTGTTGCTCTGCTGCTGTTTCTAGTTGCCGACTTGCAACTGTATATACATATATAGTGTATATGTACACTAGTTAACTCTTTCTTTTTTTTTTTTACTTTCGATATTAGGGCTTAAGCCACACACAAAAACTCCCGCCGCCGAAATTACTACAGTTGCTCCACTAGCCAAACTGATTTTAAAATCGGACGCATGCACTTTTTATTTATTAAGCAAAATTTTGCTTTTTATACAACAAACAAAGCAAGAGTTAATTTATTTTGCTGCCTATAGCTGATCTTAGCATTTACACTTGCATAAGAATTCAGACTTTAAGGAGCTGATTCGCTCTCTGAGTCTCTTACCACTGCAGTGCACTGGTGGGGGAAAACTGCAGAGTTCCTTTTTCTCGAAGGACCAAAATGAATTCGGTTCGAAGGACCAATATGAATAGGGATTCCCGGAGAGAAGGAAAATAGCCCAGTCTTCATTCGTTGAATTCAAAATATGAACTTATTTTATTAATATAGTTTAGTTTATATAGGATTATCTTAGGCTCTAGTAGGTAACAATTGTTCTTAGAAGATCTTATTTTAGACTCACACCCACGTATTCGGGGGTTGAAAAATTATTATTTTGGGCACATCGTCGGCCACATCCTGTCGTTGTGATCTTTTGGGTTAGTTTAGAATTACAAGTGTTTTCCCACACCGGGTGTGGCAGATTGTATTTCTAGTCATATGCTACGTTAGTTGTTTGGTACAAAGGTACAGTTGTATTGTATTTTCTTTAGTGCATCTGATTTGGTGAAGCCAGTTCAGATGAACACGATGTTTATTCTTAAACACCATCAGTTCGTGTTCTAGAAACGTGTGTATTTCTGTTTTCTCTTTCTTCTGTGTCACCACGATTGATATGCGTTCGGTTATCCTGCCCTGTATCCTCTTCACCGTTGGAATTTTTATCCTATCCTCCGCGTGCTATTTCGGTATTCATCATCAGCCTTAAGAAATTCCATCCTAAGATTATAGCATCTATTCCGTCTGGCATGATGAGAAATGTTATGTTCATTTCTTTGTTTCCGAATCGAACGTATCCTGTCCACTGCTCGTTGATGTCTCTGACCTTCCCGTCCGCCATGTATACTTGCTTGTTCGTGGTCTCTCGGTCTCCTTTGTTTTTCACTGTTTCCAACATTTGTTTGCTGATAAAACTGCCCGTGGCTCCGGAATCAATTGTCGCATTCATCTGGACTGCTGCTGCTTCGATAATCGCTGACAATTGATCCTCTTCCTCTATTAGTTGGCCTATTAGTGGTGAGGAGCTTGTCCCTGCGCCCCTGCTCGCCCCTGATATGCTGGAACCGCCTTTCGTTTTCCGAACTCCAACAACATTCTGTTGTTCTTTTTCCAATCTTTCCGCACACTGCAGAAATCTGTCTGTAGCAGATCCTCCTTCTTCATGTGGTAAATCCATCCATTCCCAATTTTGATGTTATCTTTATAATTTCCAAACTTTTGTTTTGTTTAAAATTTCACCAGTATAGCACGTTGGGCGCCAGTTGTAACGATCCTTTTTCGTCCTTCGGGATATTTGTAATATCTCTTGGGCTAGGTTCGGCACTACAAATTTATTTTGTGCCCCGGTGAAATTAGAAACACGTTTGAATTGAGTGGTTTAATACTTATAGGTATGTTTATTCAAGATATCTGGAGAGCTTAGTTAAGTATGACGGTTTCTCTATGGTAGTTCTGGCCGTGGGCAGCGTTGACGAGTTGCCTCGAATCCCTCGTCGTCCGTTCTAGTCTTCCACTGGTTATCGCTTGGGCCTGTATCGTGTGCTCGACTTGTGTTTTCCTTCTTCAATATTGTAGTTTCGTCCTTCAGATATGTATCTTACGACCTTGATTTACTTTTCCTGGTTTTTCTGGATCCTCTTGGAGAGGTTTTCCACACCTCGGCACCCCTTTCGCTATGTTTTTGAGATGGCCTTTGCTTTATGGCTTTGGGACAAATCCCGTAGCTATTATCACGAAGCAGGATGTTGCTCAGCAATTGGTAATCATCAGAATATATAGATCCTGGAATTTCGGCAGTAGGATATATCCTCGTGGCTACCACTGACTTTGGATACTCCTTGGGTACGGTGCTTGTTGTCCCAATTTAAGGACTTGTTGCTATCTGGTGAACTTGACAGGTTACTCGTAAGGCCTGCACAGTTCCTATATTTTTTTTGCTCCTTTTCTCAGGACTTGTATTTACTTGGTAAGTTTTTAAGGTTACTCGTAAGGCCTTAATCACTTGTTACTTGATCACAACTTGATGATTTGATTTGATGTGATTTATGCCGCCTTTATATAGGCAGCTCCTCTGGCCTCAGGCACTGGCTGGTGTAGTACCGCTATACAGCTGGTATTTTTCCATCGGCCTTCCACTTTCACCCACGTATCTACTTGTTGCTATGCGTGGTGAAAGTCCCGTAGTTCTTGGCGCATATGTGTCCACTTTCTTTGTGGCTGTGCGCCCATTCGTTTCCTTGTCCTTGTCTTTCTCCCTTGTATGTACTGGCTTCTATCACTTTCACTCCGCCGCCACTGGCCGCCCATCGTATCCCGTTGACTTTCTCTGCTTTCTTTTCTCTGTCGGCGCTGCCGTCGCCCGTCGCTCCCTTTGATCCACTCGTCATACCCAATTTCGCCCATATTCCTTCCACATTATGCTTATACATTAGTATATTAGTTGTATTAACTTAAATTATTGCTTAATAATGATTAGCCTGATTAATTTCATATATAATATTGTTTGATTTCATCTGCAAGGTAATCTCATGCGCATATCGTATCCATTAGATGGAGGGCTTCCCCATTGCTCATCCCTCCCCCTTCGGCTTGCATATTCCCCTATCCAATCCACAAACCATTATCGTTTCACGCATTCATGCATGCCCCGCACCAGTCTCATGGGCTTGCTTGGCCCTCACTTTTGTTCTCTTTCGTTTACATGATTTCGGCTGCTCGCAGTCTAACTGCTTTCGTTCTCATGTGCGTGACGTAGGCAGAGAGCACCTCATTGGCCACCGGTACTCTCCTTCGCTGTCATACACGCATAGTGTACGTGTAATGTGCGTGTATGCTTATTCAGCGTATACTCATAAGCATAGTATGCTAATGCATGCATTTCTATTATTGCCTCTCTGTGCTCTTGATTTGTTTTACAAGGCTAATGCCCTCTTTTTGCATGCAATTATGCCCTCAAGCCTGGTTTCATTTGCTCTTATACAGCCGATATCGTGTATTATGCCTCCCACGCATCTTCCCGCTTGTACGAAATTGCCAGCGGACGCATGCGGTTCGATCGGTCATGTTTGATCGTAAATCATGGGTTCGAGTTGGTTCGATCGAGCCGTGTTGGACTTAGTTGCCCATCGTATGTGTGCATGTCGGCTTTTCGCATTATGCTTCCCATGCATCTTCCCGCTGCGTGTCGTTCGACCGGCCAAGTTTGATCGTAAATCATTTGCCTGGACTTGGCTCGATCGACCCGAATCAGGCTTGGTCGTATATTGTGCATTACGCTTCCCACGCATCTTCCCGCTTGTACGGTTGCGGTTGCGTGTGGTTCGATCGGTCATGTTTGGTCGTAAACCACTTGCATTGAATCGGTTGGATCTATCAGCAGCAGGTTTGGTTGTTAATCGTATATTTGGTTTGTGTCTCGTCTGTATCTTGAATCTGGTGCATCCTTTGCACTGTTGGATTGAATTGCTGCTGGCTTGTTGTGTGGGATATTATAATTAATTATAGTGTTCCTCACACTGTGTTTGATGAAAGTTCGGTTCTTAGCGTGCTTAGTTCCGTCAAACCAGTAGCCAGTAAGCAGTGGCCCTGACGGAATACCAGGCTGCGTATTAAGGATTTGTGAAGAGGCTCTATGTAAGCCAATACTTAAGTTGTTTACACTGTCCGTCACGTCTTCACATCTAAGACGGGAATCTGAAAGGAATAATATATTTTTCCTCTTCATAAAAAGTGGAAAAATTGAAGCGTCCAATTATAGGCGTATTTCCAAATTGTCTGCCATTCCCGAAGCATTTGAGAAAATAATAATATCTCAATTGCAGCATTTTTGTATCTCAATTGTTACGCCATCCCAACATGAGTTTAAGAAACGAAGATCGACAACTACCAACCTATTAGAATTTACATTTCACTCAATTAAATTGTTCAAGACTGCCGTGCAAACTGATGTCATTTATACTGACTTCAGCAAGGCTTTGACTTTGCTAATCATACTCTGCTTTTATATAAGTTAAACACATTTGGCATCCCCAGCCTTTTGCTAGATTGGATTCTTCAGTATCTTTCTAAGAGTACACAAAAGGTCCTCTTTAAGTCTTCATTTTCTAAGACCACCCAAGCGACCTCTTTAGTACCTTAGGGTAGTCTTTGGGTCCATTGCTATTCACTCTTTTTATACCCTTGCAAATAGGGTATATTAATTTTGGTCAGAAGTGTGCAACGCATAGAAGGAAGCATCTCCGACCATATAATATATGGTATATATATATAGTATATATATTCTTGATCAGCACGACGAGACGAGTTCAAATAACCATGTCCGTCCGTCTGGATCAACGCGAACTCCTCCTAGACTGTAGCTGTAGCTCTTAAAGAGCTGAAATTTTGCACGTAGGCTTGTATGTACTGCAGGGGTTGTATTTCGTATCTCGGATTCAGTCAGATCGGACTACTTTATGATATAACGGGTGTTTTTTTACGCTTTTGGTTTTTCACGTTGGCAACACTGACATACCGCATGATGTTCATGACAGCTGTGAAAGTGAAAAATGCTCAGTTTAGTTTGCCATTTCATCATGGAAAGACTTACGCCCGAACAACGTTTACAAATCATTGAAATTTATTATCAAAATTCGTGTTCTGTGAAAAATGTGTTTCGCAAATTACGTCCATATTATGGTCGACACAACCGACCAACCGAGCAAGCCATAAAGGCAGTTGTGGACAAATTTCGCACACATTTTAGTTTATTGGACATTCAACCATCGAATGGATTATTTTTTGTGGGGATATGTAAAGTCATTGGTTTACCAGGACAAACCAGCGTCAATTGGTGCATTGGAAGACAATATCAGTCGTGTTATTGGCGAAATTCCCTTAGACATGCTGGAAAAAGTGGTGCAAAATTGGACCTTCCGTGTTGATCACTTGAAACGCAGTCGCGGCCAACATTTACATGAAGTCATTTTTAAAAAGTAATTGGCAGAGATTGTTTTATCATCTCAAATAAAAATTTAACAATAATATTCAAATGTTGTGTGTTTCATTTCAATTTTAAAAACCAAACGCTTAAGAAAACACCCGTTAGCTCCCGTACAAACTTCAAAGCCACGAACAGTGTTCCAAATTTGATCAAGATCGGGTGACTATATCATATAGCTTCCATAGGAACTATCGGTCAAAAACAGTGACTTTTGTCAATAACTTCGTTACTTTTGATGGGATTGCTTTCAAATTTAACAGTTGTGAGTTTAATATACCGAATCGGATGAAGATCGGGTGACTATATCATTTAGCTCCCATAGGAACGATCGGTGGAAAACAGTGACACAAACTTTTAATAGGTTAAATAGTCTCTCGTGGGCAATTGAACCAGTTAAACCTATCTGTTCCTGTAGACTGTACTGTATATCTGTATTTCTAACTATTATTTGCATGAACCAATTCGAGTCCTATGCTCTGATTATAATTTTCTTTATCCCGTAATCAGATCGGAAGCCTCTCTTTCTTTTGTCAAAAACCTCTATTTTATCACATTTAGCTCGTAATTAGCCGTAGTTAATCATATTTTAATAGTTTGATCGTTTTCTTTGTATTTGTCCACTTCGCATTGTACGCGTCAACGTCCAGACAATAAATATTGGATGGTACAGAATAGAAAGTTTGAAGCAAGAATAGTAGACCTAGTAGAAAAGTCAATAGTAAAAGCATAGAATCGCCTTAGGCCAAAAAATAGAATATCTTCTTCAAACTTTGTTCAATATCTTCGTTATTTCCGAAAATTGTAGGCCGTTCTTTCGCAAACATTAGCCTTTTTAGATAAAACGTCTTTTCCTTTCGTGGCTATAGGTAAGAAAAGAGTTACTAAAAAAGTTACTATATTTATTCACAAACTTTTAATAGGTTAAATAGTCTCTCGTGGGCAATTGAACCAGTTAAACCTATCTGTTCCTGTAGACTGGACTGTATATCTGTATTTCTAACCATTATTTGCATGAACCAATTCGAGTCCTATGCTCTGATTATAATTTTCTTTATCCCGTAATCAGATCGGAAGCCTCTCTTTCTTTTGTCAAAAACCTCTATTTTATCACATTTAGCTCGTAATTAGCTGTAGTTAATCATATTTTAATAGTTTGATCGTTTTCTTTGTATTTGTCCACTTCGCATTGTACGCGTCAACGTCCAGACAATAAATATTGGATGGTACAGAATAGAAAGTTTGAAGCAAGAATAGTAGACCTAGTAGAAAAGTCAATAGTAAAAGCATAGAATCGCCTTAGGCCAAAAAATAGAATTCTAGCCGCCTGGTTACACAAGCTATTTCACCAAGCCAGTGACAATTAATCTATCTGAGGATTAGGACAGGAAAACAAATGTTCGTTTTTAAATAACAAATTATGGTTACCAGTACCAGTACAGTTCATCAGCTAATGGCTGATGAAGCCATACCAGATATATATAAAGAAGAACATCAGCTCAGATCTATCTAACACAAACTTTGAGAAACCAGCCATTCTCAAGTGGCCGAAAGTAAATAATAAAATGACTCACCCACTGATTTCTTGAAGCTGGCCTCAAACCTAATTCCAGAGTTTAATGACAAGACAGAAAACCTCCAGGGGTTTATAGACGCATTGAATTAAGTAAATTCACTAAAAGGCGACTATGAAGAAATAGCAGTGTGCCTTATAAAAACCAAACTAAAAGGCTACACTAGAAATCTATTAACCTCTTAGCAGACGATCGAAGCCATAATTGAACGTATTGCCAATAATGTCAAAACAGAATCGGTAGCGTCACTAGCTGCTAAACTAAAAAACCTATCAGAGAAACAAAACAGCAAACCAGTACGCCTACGAGGTTGAACAGCTTACTGAATCTATGGAAGGAGCCTTTATACACGATGGTACACGAAGTAGCTAAAAAGTATACTCTTTCAATTGATTCAGAGGTTTTAACAAAGAGTTATATAAACAATCAGGTATGTGATATACCAAAGCCAGGAATATTCCGTGACATGAACAGAAAAACTCAGTCCTGCACAACCGTCAGCAACACTAGAACCAAAATTACCAAAATAACGGATACAGGAATAACAATAATATAACCGGATATCGTGGAAACTCACAATGCAATAACCGAAGAAGGAATAATTCCATCCGAGGCAATTCCAATAATGAAAATGGTAAATACCAATTACCCAAAGTAATTCGGAAAACCAATAAATCCCTACAGATATTCAGGTGAAACCGTGAATGTATATACCTTCAATCTTAGTCTTAGTATTTTTATAATTTTCTTGTTAGATACTGGTGCAGACATATCAAAAATAAAAGAAAAAACAGATAACTTTGAAAATGCACATACTGCAAATACAATTGAAATATCAGGAATCGACGAAGGTTCCAATTACATTTCAATGAACCAAACGATTCATTAATATTTAAACCGAATAATTCAGATTTTCCCATTACATACCTGTGACAGTAATACCACAATCCTCCCAGCAAGATCTGAAGTAATCCGACAAATAAATATTCCAAACGAAAATACAAATATCGTCATCGTAAATCAAGAAGTCGAAAAAGGAAATATTTATTGGGAATTCAATCTCAAGTCCGAACCAAACATTTGTCCGAATTTCAAATACAACCAAAATAATTAAAAGTTTAAATTTGAAAAAAAAATTACATATGAACCAATAAAGAATTATGAAATTGTACAGAAAACTGAAGACCAAAGAAGTCAATCAGTAATGCAAAAACTGAAGCCAAACTTCCCACCTATGATCAAAAACTCACTACAAGAGCTCTGGACCCAGTATACAAATATATTTGGTCGTGAAACCGAACCAATTCCAACAAATAACTTTTATAAACAAGAACTAAGATTGTATGATAGACAGCCAGTATACATAAAAAATTACAGAATACCACACACTCATAAGGAAAAAATAACAAGACAAGTGGATAAACTCATTCAAGACAAAATAATTGAATAGTGTCTGAGTATAATAGTCCGCTACTACTGGTGCCCAGAAAGGGCTTACCAGCATCAGAAAAGAAACGATGGCGATTAGTAATAGATTATCGTCAAATAAACAAAAATCTATTGTCCGATAAATTCCCATAACCAAGAGTAGGCGATATTCTCGATCAACTAGGCAGAGCCAAATATTTTTCATGTCTAGATTTAACGTACGGTTTTCAACAACAACCGATAACTACAAAGTGTTCTATGTACAGGATCCATCCAAGAATGCATTCAGAAACTGACAAAGGAATATCGCCACATGACACAAAATACAATGTCATTGTATCCATATCCAGCAAGGAAAGATACTGATAGTACTAGAAGATTCGTTGATTTTTGCAACTGCTACAGACGTTTTAATAAAAACTTCGCAGAATATTCACATGCGATAACACAATTTACAATCACTGCCCAATCACATGATAAATAAATAATAATAAATAATATATTATTTGTTTAATATTATTGGAATTTCTATCACTGTATATACATACATTAACACGTTCTAAGTCTTTCTGTTACATGACTCATGAAGAGCTTCTTACTCTGAAACCGAAATATAAAAATGACTTCTTTCTGGAAATCGAAGAGGAGAAGACTTATTTTCCTTATTCCACTTCACATGCTATTGAGCATTAGAGTCTTGTACCATGTGCAACTGGTATCCCTATGGTGATAAGCAGTTACCAGTACTATACAATTCTCGTTCATTCAATAAAGGTGAAAGAAATAAAAGCTCTACTGAACTGCAATACAATGGGCTATTACACACTTTCGCGCATATATATATGTATGTATATGGCAAAAACTTCAGAGTCAAAACAGACCATAGACCGCTGATATATTTATTCTCTACTATCATCCAGCAAAATAGACATAATAATCTCTGGCAAGAGAATAAAAATGAAAATATAATTAGGCCTAATGATGCTTCTAAGCCCAAAATATATGGAGTACTATGATGCAATGATGAAGTACAAGAAGTAGTGACCTTGCATATGACACACACTAATATTGGAAAACCATAACACGTCATGTAAAAGATTACATTAATAAATGTGAAAAATGCCTAAATTCAAAAACGCGGAACCACATCAAAACGCCCTTAATCATTACTGAAACCCCCATTGGTCCACTAACTAAATCTGAA
Source organism: Drosophila paulistorum (assembly GCA_018152135.1). Lineage (NCBI taxonomy): Eukaryota > Metazoa > Arthropoda > Insecta > Diptera > Drosophilidae > Drosophila > Drosophila paulistorum. The sequence continues at coordinate 14,393,532 of JAECXG010000822.1, read as the reverse complement.
AATGGTTATGAATACGCAGTTACTTTAATATGTGACTAGACAAAATACTTAGTAGCAAAATCCTGTTTATATGCTTTTTGCAAGCATGTCTTAGTATCTCGCTAACTCAAGTATACGAGCACCCTAGCGCACCCACCAACTCTGGCCCTATGGAAAAACGTTTATATGCATAACTTGGCTTTTTTTAGTCTGATTTTGATCAAATTTGATATTTTGATGGGTACTTGTATCAAATTCAAGTGTGCCAAATTTGATTGCACAAGGGAGATAGTCGAGTTTTTTCAAATTACGGGGGCGGAAAGAAGCTTGGCAAAATCTTTGCATATTCAAAATGTGCGCATTTACAAAGTCTCTAGCTAGAATAGTTTTTGAAATAAACGATTTTTTTAATTGCGGGGGCGGAAAGGGGCGTGGCAAAAATTTGAAATAAACTTGATCACTTTACATACTACACGAACCTATGTACATACCAAATTTTGGTGGCTCTATCTCTTATAGTCTCCGAGATCTACGCGTTCGTACGGATTGACAGACGGACATGGCTAGATCGACTCGGCTGATCAAGAATATATGTTTTTACGCTTTTGGTTTTTCACGTTGGCAACACTGACATACCGCATGATGTTCATGACAGCTGTGAAAGTGAAAAATGCTTAGTTTAGTTTGCCATTTCATCATGGAAAGACTTACGCCCGAACAACGTTTACAAATCATTGAAATTTATTATCAAAATTCGTGTTCTGTGAAAAATGTGTTTCGCAAATTACGTCCATATTATGGTCGACACAACCGACCAACCAAGCAAGCCATAAAGGCAATTGTGGACAAATTTCGCACACATTTTACTTTATTGGACATTCAACCATCGAATGGATTTTTTTTTGTGGGGTTATGTAAAGTTTGCAACTGTTAATATGTACATATAAAGAAACAAAAAAACTAAGAAGAGAGTGTACAGCTTGCATGAAGTCACGTACGCCTATGTTGTTTTCTCATTATGCATTTTTTGCTTGTTGATTCGCTCGCTAATCTTTTGTTCAATAGTAAAGACTTAAGTTAAGAAAATAAAACATTGAAATAAAATTAAATAAATAATTCAGATCTATTATTTATTATCTGCATTAATCGGATTTGCCTGTTGTCCCTGGTGTAGCTGTTGGTTAAATTGATTATACAGCTGATTGTACTGGTGAGATTGGGTTATGCCGGTTTGACCATTGGAATATTGAGGCTGAATTGATTGATTAGGCCCTAGGTCCATAAATGAATTTGATAATTGAAAATGCTGACAGTGTCTAGCTATACTACTCCTATAATTAGTTGGCATGGAACTATTTTTATTGCCGAATTGTCTCCTTTTAGTTAAGATACAGTGCTGATATCGACAGCAACATGAATAGTCTATCACGTAACTTCCTCTGAATACAATTTTTAATAGTATTTTCCATTGCTTGGGTATGTACAGCTGAATTCATTGCGATACCCTCTAATTCTAGTTAATCAGCAATTACACATGCTTTTTTTGTAGCTCCTCACAAAACTTATGAAGATTTCCCATGTAGTCCGTATTATAGAGACTTCTTAGTAGTTCTTAGAGAATCGTTTGCGTGCCGTACTCTTCGATTAGTGCCTCTTTCTGCAGTGTCCATGAGTTTATGGAGTTTTGCCTGATAGAACTTTGAGCCTCTCCCACGATAAGTTCCTTGACTATACCGTAGATGATGCTTTTCTGCTTTATATCATCAGTGCGGTATAGTCCAAGTAGGTACTCCACTCTTTTAATGAAAAAGCAGTGATAGTTGTTGTTTTCCTCGAACGGCTGAACTTGTCTTAATTGGGAAAGCAATTGTCCCAAAGAAGATTGAGAAAGGTAAATTTTCTACAGAAAAACAATTAATAAATCGAATTAATCGACACGAAATATTGTGTCCGTAGATTCTTTTGCGGATTCCGTATATAATTAATTGGAATCCGACAGGCGCGAACTAAATTTATTTAATTTTGTTTCAATGTTTTATTTTCTTCAGATCATCATGCAAAAAGAAATTTAGAATCGTAATAGACTATAGAGGATTAAACATGGAGGAAATATTTGATAAACTTGGCAGAAGCCAGTACTTTTCTTCCATTGATTTAGCTAAAGAATTTTATCAGATCGAAATGGATGACTCCTTAATCGAAAAACCAGCATATTCTACCAAAACCGGCTACTACGAGTATACTCGTGTACCTTTTGGATTAAAAAGCAAGGGTGCTAGCCGAAAAAAATCACGAAGAAAATTAAAGTACTAATGAAAAAGAGTTATTGGCAATTGCCTGGGCGAATAATTTCAGACCGTATCTCTACGGATAAAATTTTGAGGTTCTTAGTGACTACAAGCCTTTTGTTTGGCTCAGTACGATTAGGGAACCCAACATTAAACTCCAAATCGGTCATTTTTTAAGAATTTTTATTTTTTTATTTTTATTTTATTTCCGGATAGTCTCAGTTCAATTTTTGTTTTTGTTTTGTTTGTTTGCGCGTGTGATAATACAACATTTAAACAATATGTGTGAAAATTTTCATCCAAAAATATTGAAAATTGAGTGAGATATAGGCAATCTTCGGCGGGACCTCGAAAAAGAAGTGGATTGCGGTGCACATCGTAACTCGTCACAGAATCATCGGAAATGAAAAAATCAAATTGCATTAGTTAAAGGACAAAATTCCCCAGGTAATGCTGTCGAGTTTTTAATTTTTAAATGTGCTTTTCGATTTTTAAAGGCACTTCAAAGTCAAAAACCCCGATTTACGCCCAAAAAACCAAGTTATTTGTTGTTGTAAAAATGATACATTAAAAAAAAAAAAACTCGACAGCGTTACCTGAAGAATTTAGTCAAGAAGTACTGTGCAAAATTTCAAAACGATTTGTCCAGTAGATTTTGCAGGATCGTGTACACCGACTTTGAAAATGGCAACTTTTCAGGAGAGCGTTTTAAAGTTTTGGACACCCAAAAATCTAATATAAACGCGGTCGGCCGACCTGACTTCAACTGCCCATAACTTCAGAAGTTTCACTCGGATCGATCTAAAATTTTAAAATTTTTAATTTAAAATTGAAAAAAAAAATTTTTAATACTATACCCCCCCCCTTAATTAAGACAGACCAAAAATGGAAAGACCTACTTATCTAAGTGACAGATAATGTGATAATGTGATATTTGTCACTTATGTACCTAACTTATCAGAAAGACATTCGAAATGTTATGACAAAGATCAAAAACAAACAGCACACAAATCTGACAATACCCTCAAACATATACTCAATAAAACAAAATCCAATAAATCCAAAATGCAATGGACAAGGAAACATACCATGCAATAAAATATATGTACATAGTGACGACCAAATCGAAATTAAAAACTAGGACCTCACAACACAAATCTGACTATAATATAAGACATTATTCAGACACACCGAAAACAGCACTAATGACACACTGTGCAACTAGTGGCCATGCACCGAATTTCGAAGAGACAGTAATACTAGATGAAGAGCGACACTACAACAAAAGTTTCACTATAGAGATGCGACATATCAGCAATAGTCCGAACGCTACACTACTTAACTTTAAGACTGACACAGACAATTGCGCCCACATATACTTGACAAAAATTATTTATTAACTCCACGTCGAACGGTGCTGACGTGTTCAATAAAGTATATTACAATTTAGTTAAATCTCACAAAATTGTTAAATGTTCTTGTACTCTCTTGTAGTTGCCCTCAAGACGGTTACCGCTGGGCAACCGAAATATATCGCTATGCCCCAATTCACAGCCAATGTGTTCAGGGATGAGTTGCAAGCAATGCGATGTCCAAAAAATAATCAGCGGTTTCGTTGTAGATTATTAAGAAGTATAGAGCGAAGAGAAGTGTCTGAAAGATGTGGACAGATAAGGTGAGAAGGGTTGTATTGAAGAACTGACTATTAGTTAACACAAAAGAAACACCGCTTTTATATGTTTATATATCTTCATTTATATTTAACACTTTAACTTGAGCTTTGGCAACACCAGCAACCACGTTTATATTTGCATAAAGATTTCGATAAAGATAAAAGAGATAATATTCAGTGTGACCAAACTTCATGTCACTTAAAATACTTAATCTAGTGTTGTAAAGTGTAATTTTTGTAATTGGAATAGGGGTATTCCAACACGCTCCCTCAAAAATTATATTATTAAATAAACAAAAATTAATTCAAAACTTAACTACTTATTGCTGTGGTTGGTGTGCCATCTGGGAAGTGTTATGTGATCCAGCATTTACTCTAAAGATACAGGGAAAACCCAGAAAAACCTGTATCGGATCAACTTAAAAATTGTTTACAAATTAAAAATATAAATTTATTAGCATGTTTACAACTCAACAGCTCAAAGAGTCGTAAATTAAATTAAATAAACAAAAAATAATTAAATTCTTTGGCATCGATTCTACAAACTTTCCGACTGGCAGCGGCTTTGTAAAGATGTCAGCAACTTGGTTTTCTGTAGGAATATACTCAAGAACAATGATGGTAAATGGTATTTAATGTCTATATGCTTAGCTCTTTTGTTAAGACAGGGCTCACAAATATCATCTGACAACTCTAAATTATTAAGAACGCTATTATCATTGAATACATTGTATCTTTTGTTTGATGTAATTTTCCATTGCTAATGTGCCTAAACCTCTCATGCCACAATTTATATTTATTTTTATTTTTCGCATTCAGAGTATATGCGTGAAATTTAAGTGCTGGAATATTATTCAACATACCCGAGTTTTTCACCACTAGCATTCCATTTTTCCTTATTGGAAACTCCATCAGTGTTAAATGTCACTCACATTCCAGCTTCTTGAAGTCTCTTAACTGACATCAAAATAGCTGCAGCTTCCCTGTAGTACAAGACATCCTCCAGTGTAATTTCGAAGCCATTTTGCAGCCGCACAATACCACGTTTGGTGGCATATATGTATTCTCCTTGTTCAGCCACAGCTATTTTTAGTGGTGGCACCAACTTTACACAATCAGAATACAATGACTCATCATTTATTAGATGGTCACTCGCTCCAGAATCCAATATGAACTCATTTTTATTTAAATTTGTTTTCACTTGTTTAAACATATATGCAAACCCGGGTTCTGGTGTTGCCAATTGCGCTTGATTATTTTCCCTATTCTTTTCTTTTGAAATTCTTTTAAATGCTTAACAATCTTTCTTTATATGACCTTCCTTTCCGCAGTGATGACACTTGATACTATTTCCTTGCTTGTCTTTGAAAAATCTATTTGGTTTGTTCACCCTATTTTTAAAATTGACTTGTGTGCATGTAAACTCATTGTTGTTGTTTTTATTTTGCACAACTGTTTTCATCACCTTTTTACTTGTATCAATAATCTATCTAATAATCTATTACCTGTCCTGTGATCACTCCGTTGTAAGATGATGGCAACGTAAGCAACAAATGTGATACCTTATCCATTTCTTCTAATTTTGCACCGGCAGCTAACAATTTTGTGCGTACTTTTGGCACATCGCTCTGCCTTTACCCAAGAGTCATCTATTTCGTTGGGCATCACTTGATCAATAACTTTTATTACATCTAATTCTGAAAATAATGCCCTCATCCTAAACTTCCAAATAGAATACTTTTCACCATCAAAGGGCTTTATATTGCGCTTTGCCTTTTCCTTTTCTTTTTAACACACACACACACACACACATATGAATAAGGAAGAAAGAAAGAGACAAAAAACTTGTACTTGGAATTGAATTTCACAATTAGGTTAAATTTCCGAACTGATCAAAGAATTGTATTTATGTGTATTAACTAGGCATGGACTGGGTCCATAACCTATTGAAGAACTGACTATTAGTTAACACAAAAGAAACACCGCTTTTATATGTTTATATATCTTCATTTATATTTAACACTTTAACTTGAGCTTTGGCAACACCAGCAACCACGTTTATATTTGCATAAAGATTTCGATAAAGATAAAAGAGATAATATTCAGTGTGACCAAACTTCATGTCACTTAAAATACTTAATCTAGTGTTGTAAAGTGTAATTTTTGTAAGTGAGCCAAGCCCAAAGGCAAATCGTTTATAAACAGGGTAAATAACAGTGGGCCAAGATGACTCCATTGCGGGACACCTGACGTAACTCGAACACTTTTAGATGAGGAACGAAAAGAGACCTTTTGGGTTCTGCCAATAAGATACGACTTTAACCAAGCCAATAGTTTCGGGGAAAAACCCATGATGTTAAGTTTCATGGGAAGCATAGAATGATCAACCGTATCGAAAGCCTTACTAAAGTCAGTATAAATAACATCAGTTTGACACTTATTACGGAAGCCATGGTGTACAAGGGTAGCCAATTCTAAAAGGTTAGTAAGCGACGAACGACCTTTCATGAAGCCATGCTGACAAGGAGAAATAGTGGATCTGGATAGGTGTCGATATAAAGAATAAACGAGATAAAGGTTTAGATAGGGAAATCGAACACATTTTAAGGATGCAACTAGGTATATTATCAGGTCCAGGAACGAAGGTAGACGTCATAGATAACAAGCTAGAGATAATACAGTCTTCAGTAATACTAGGAAAAACATGCAATTTAAATGTGAAATTGAGAAGGGATAAGGTGTGGGATCCGAAGCAGTAGTAGAATAAGTCGACTGAAAGAATTTAGCAAACCGATCTGCAATATCTGAATCATTATTAGCAGTCTGGTCATTAAGTCTGAAGGTGGAAGGTAGTAAATTAGAGCGTATTTTGGAATTAACAAAGTTATAAAAACTTTTGGGGTTCTTATAAAATTCAACCTTACAGCGAACGATATAATTATTGTAGCATTGTGTATTTAAAAGACAAAATTGAGATTTGGCTACACAATAATTTGCATAGTCAAGTCGCGAACCTGTTTTTTTTTAATTTTTTAAAATATCTCGATTTAATGTTACGGAGATTAGAGAGCCTACGTGTGAACCAGACTGGCGCACTGGAAACGGTAGAGACATTCACAATTAGAGAATTAAGAGCAGCGTAGAAAAAATTCACTGCACAATCTATATCACAGCACTCAAATAGAAATGACCAATCAAAAGAGAAAATGAAGCTATTAAGAAGATTGAAATTTGTTTTACGAAAACATCTACGACGAGAATTTGAGATGTTATTAAATGAATTATTAACGGAATTGTAAGAAAGAGTAACTTCAATGGTGGGGTGATAAGGATCTTCAGGCTTCACTAAGGGCTGTGTTTGTGATACAGCACTAACAGTGGGATCCGAGACAAAAACAAGATGGAGCATTCTTTTAGAAGAGTTAAGAAAAGAATTCAACTGATATAGCGGACATTCAAGTAGGCTATCAAGAAAAACATGTTGAAGCCAAGAAACATTGGGCAAGTTAAATCTTTAAGACGACTAAAAATAGATCGAAAAGCATCAGCATGGTGCATGTAGATCATCATATCAGAAGCTGGAGGAATGTATGAACAAGAGATATATAAGCTAAAGTTAGAACATGTAACTTCGACGCAAATAAACTCAACACCTAAGGCACAACACTTGAGCACAGATTCGATTTGACAGCAATGAGTACTCCACCGCCACGACGACCAATACGATCAAGCCTATAAGAATTAAAGTTATTAGAAAGAATTTCATTATCCAAAACAGAGGAGTTAAGCCAAGTTTCAGAGAAAGCTAATATGTCAGCCGAAAAGGTTTGGCTATCACAGAATAATTTCGAGAGCTTGGTAAGAATTCCTATTACATTTTGATAATGAATGCAAAGACTAGACGTTATTAGTTTTTTGAAGCAGAAGATATATTAGGAAGGTGGACAGGCAAAGAACGGGAGCGCCTATTAGCCGCAAACTCGTGTACAACTAGGCCAAAGTTAGGGTCAACCATAGCTGAGAAATACTCATTTGGTACTGTAATTTTAAACGAGGAGATTTCGCGAGGCCTAGAAAACTTAAACTTTTGAATTGAAACTTTAGCAGGGCATATAAGTTACGAGTCTTAAGTACGAGTCTGGTCCATGGATACGAATCTGGTGCCTGCTCGGGCGCCAGTTACGAGTCTATCATCCGTGTCTCCATGTCGGGGTGTGGCATTACCATGTTCCTTCGGATACACATGGGAGATGACACACAAGAATCTTTCCTTAACCACTAGTTTACCATGAAACTGAATACACAGAAGCTTGATTTAAAGTTAAAATTCGTTTATTACTTGAATGTACTTCTGGTTCCGAGGCCAGACTAGGACTGAGGCTCTTCCAGAGATCGGAGCCTTAAATATACCTCAAGAGGGTGTTGAGCCGATGTTGAGAGTAGGTCGCTGTTCCGGTGAAGTTAGCAGAATCGGGTTGGTAACAAAGAATAGAAAAGTGCTTATGCTATGAGATAGGAAGTTAAAGTGCTTACTCTAGGTATAGGAAGTCATTAATGGAACAAGTGGATAGTGTGGATTAAAATGGGTCACAATGTACTTAAGGTTATGGAATGTGTGGATTGCCAACGTGACTTTTAATGAGGCGGGTATACTACCCGGAACTCATTCAGCAGTTTCTGGTATTGCGTCAGGGTGCAGGGCACGGTTCTACTTGTTCTGTAAGAGTCGGCGTATCGTGGAGAAACGCGTGTGCTAACTTATATTACCAATGTAAGCTGCCACAGACGACTCAGAAGTATCTGGAGCAAGCCTAGAAATAAATAATTGTTTGCAATGAGGCACTACAGTTAGTGGAGGCGGAGGAGCATTGGGATCCGCAAGTGATTTAGAGCCAGCATGATCCTGTAATTGATCAGAGTTCCCGTGAGGGATAGATTGAGGAACACCAGGGCTTGTAATGGGTACTTCAATCTGAAAAGAAGAGCATAAAGAGGGACAAGAAGATGGTGTAGGCGAAAGTAAAATGGGAGAAGATGTAATAGAGAGTGCGGGCGACTGCTTATGAGGCAACTCAAGGGTACATTTCTTGGGCAATTCTTTAGAAGGTGGACCAAACTTGAATTGCAACAGTAAATGTATGCTAGAGTCACACTCGTTAGACAGCTTTTTGGCCATTTTATTTAAAGAAAGAAACTTTAAACGAAGATCCCTGAGTTGCTGAGTTTCTTAATGAAAACAAATGACAACAACAGGTGTAGCCAGAGGTAACGGCCAAGTTGAAAGAGTAAACCGTTCGATGCTGAGTATCATCGCAAAGCTGTCGGCTCATGATTCGGCAAAATGGTAGAAGTTTGTGCCACAGGTCCAGAAAGCGATTAATTCCCATGTGCATGCATCGTTGAAGTCATCGCCTTTCGAAGTAATGTTTGGGACCAAAATGAACAGCAAAGCGGATGGAAGATTATTAGAGGTCCTAAATGAATAGCTCATTCTGCAGTTTAACAACAAACAAAAGAAAAAATTGAAAACGCTTAACAAGCCTATGAAAAGAACTTCGATAAGAGACGTCGAGCTGAGTGCGGCTATAGAGAGGGAGATATGGTAGCGGTCAAGAGAACACAGTTCGTCGCAGCACGAAGGCAAGCGAGTATCTAGGCCCATATGAGGTCACGAAGATAAAACAAAATGGCCGCTATGACGTGAGAAAAGCGGCAAGCGTCGAAGGACCAAATATCACATCAACGAGCTTCGATAATATGAAGTTGTGGCGTTTTGTTTCTGAAAATGACGAGCTGTTATAATCTGGGACAGATGTGGATGAACAGGAGGGCCGAATGTAACAACAGATAGCTGGCAACACACCATTCTAGGCTGTTTGTTGAGTGATATGTCTCTGAAGCAAGTGTTCGCTGGGTAATAAGTTGACATTTGGCACGCGCTCTCGTTGGTAGTCAGCCGAAGTGCGAAGTTGTATCGAACTTGTGTAAAAAGTCGATTTTAATCTATTACTTGCATCAAAAAAGCTTCTGCTTTCCGACGTGACGGTCGTGTTTTTGCATAGCTCCTGAGTTTTTATTAATATATACTGTTTTCCCTCAATTTTTAATTTTGCTTGTTTGTGTTCGCTTTCGCTGGTGTCGTTTGCTTGACACCCTTGTGTTTTATTTGCATAATTTCGCTAAATTTAACAGTTTTTTTTTATTTTTCATTTTCGTGATTAGTATTATGTGCATTTAAATTTTTTTTTATTATTGTTCTCTCTCGTCATTGCTTCTGCAGTTGCTCCCCTCATCGCCCCCATCATACCATCAGTGCTAGTGGTTTTGTTGTTCTCTCTGCTTTGTGATGTGCTCAGCTTCTCTCCCGCGTAATCACTTTTGTAAGGCTCGTCTTATAACTGTTCTTGCACTCTCTCTTGTGCTGTGTACTCTAGCTGTCTCTTTGTTTTATTTGTAATTATTGATTTTTTATCGATAATTATCTTTGTGCTGTTTATTTACATTTTTCTAAATATATTTTTTTTTGCCCTTGTTTCTTTTGGCTTTTCAATGGCTTCTTGTCTACCTACTTGCAAGCATTCTGACCGTTTTGACGATCAGTATAAAGCAATATCTTGTTGGCTCTGCGATAATCTTATTCACCTAAAATGTGCTGGCCTCAACGGCCGCGACTACGACAAATTTTTTGGTTTGTCTGTGTCTAAGCCTGTGCTTGGCTTAATGCGATGGACTTGCCCATCTTGTGCCAGCCAGCAGCTTGATTTTAGCCGAATGTACAGGGATCTTCGTTTAAAGTTTCTTTCTTTAAATAAAATGGCCAAAAAGCTGTCTAACGAGTGTGACTCTAGCATACATTTACTGTTGCAATTCAAGTTTGGTCCACCTTCTAAAGAATTGCCCAAGAAATGTACCCTTGAGTTGCCTCATAAGCAGTCGCCCGCACTCTCTATTACATCTTCTCCCATTTTACTTTCGCCTACACCATCTTCTTGTCCCTCTTTATGCTCTTCTTTTCAGATTGAAGTACCCATTACAAGCCCTGGTGTTCCTCAATCTATCCCTCACGGGAACTCTGATCAATTACAGGATCATGCAGGCTCTAAATCACTTGCGGATCCCAATGCTCCTCCGCCTCCACTAACTGTAGTGCCTCATTGCAAACAATTATTTATTTCTAGGCTTGCTCCAGATACTTCTGAGTCGTCTGTGGCAGCTTACATTGGTAATTAATGCCCTGCTAAAGTTTTAATTCAAAATTTTAAGTTTTCTAGGCCTCGCGAAATCTCCGCGTTTAAAATTACAGTACCAAATGAGTATTTCTCAGCTATGGTTGACCCTAACCTTGGCCTAGTTGTACACGAGTTTGCGGCTAATAGGCGCTCCCGTCCTTTGCCTGTCCACCTTCCTAATATATCTTCTGCTTCAAAAAACTAATAACGTCTAGTCTTTGCATTCATTATCAAAATGTAATAGGAATTCTTACCAAGCTCTCGAAATTATTCTGTGATAGCCAAACCTTTTCGGCTGACATATTAGCTTTCTCTGAAACTTGGCTTAACTCCTCTGTTTTGGATAATGAAATTCTTTCTAATAACTTTAATTCTTATAGGCTTGATCGTATTGGTCGTCGTGGCGGTGGAGTACTCATTGCTGTCAACTCGAATCTGTGTTCAAGTGTTGTGCCGATTGATCTGCCCTTAGGTGTTGAGTTTATTTGCGTCGAAGTTATATGTTCCAACTTTAGCTTATATATTTCTTGTTCACATATTCCTCCAGCTTCTGATATCAAGACCTACATGCTGATTCTCTGCAAACTATTTTTAGTCGCCTCTACCGTCTACCAGTATGCCAGTCTGGTTCACGCCTAGGCTATACAATCTCCGTAACATAAAATTGAGGTATGAGATAATGTTTAAAAAAATGGTTCCTGCCTTGTTTATGTAAATTATTGTGTAGCGTAATCTCAATTTTGTCGTTGAAATACTCAACGGAACTGTTGGCTAACGGCTGCGCCCTTGCGGAGCCCCAATCTGCTCGCTTTGTATGATGCGGCCTTCGGATGATTTCCACCGAGGCGGCTTTGAAGCACTGGCGATTTGGAAGGAATGAGATGACCAGGTTGACTTCAATCCAGTTGCTTTATTTTCTTAACCTAAAACTATAGTACAATTGTATGCGGGCACAGAAGGTGCAACCACATCGTTCGAGATTAATTTCAAGAGTAAAATTCAAGTACAGCAAACCACGCTGTCTTTTACAAAATTCAAAGTTCTGGAAATTTCCATAGAAGAAGTAAGAAAGAAAAGAATTAAAGTAACGGAACTCCAAGTTTGTCTCTTCAAAGTAATTTGCGCTGTTCTTGGTCTCTCTCTCTCTCTTCGGTCGTTTTCTCTCTTCAGCAAAGAGTGTCTTGATTCAGTTGTAGCCCAAACATTCTCCCCCTTTGATGATGACGATCCTTATCATCAAATTCACGTCCGGAAGACTCCTGCGAAAAGAAAACTGAAACGAGAAAGTAACAATTTAACGCTTAGGTGTAGGGTTGGTGTCATTCTCCATCCAATTCTCCTGAATAGGCAATGGACAGAGTTTGGCTACCGGTCGTTTCATGAGCCCATTGACTGTCTTCAAAGTCACCACTCTCACTAGTCTATCGGGTCCTGCATGTGTCTCCATAACCCGACCCAGAGGCCATTGATGAGAGGGGAATCGCTCGTCCCTGATGAGCACTATGCATCCAACTGTTAGATTTTCCTTGGTCTGCAGCCATTTTGGTCTACTTTGTAATCGTGATAAATATTCCGAATCCCATCTTCTCCAAAACTGTTGTGCATAATATTGACAATTTTTCCATCGATCAATCAGAGTAACCTTAGCCAATTCCGGAGCAGGAGGTGCTAAAGGCGCTTCACCGATCAGAAAGTGACCGGGTGTTAATACCATTAAATCGTCGGGATCATTTGATAGGGGACATAAAGGTCTTGAATTTAAACAAGACTCAATTTGCGCCAACGTAGTTGCCATTTCCTCAAATGTTAAAACTTGTTCTCCGAGAGTTCTCTTCAGATGATACTTCATGGACTTCACTCCAGCCTCCCACAATCCACCAAAGTGTGGCGCTGATGGTGGGTTGAAATGCCAGGTGATTCCCTTTCTCAATAATGATGGTGCAATATGTTTCGTAATGTACGAACAATATGCCAGTTTGTCCATTTGCAATTTTTTGTTGGCTCCAATAAAATTAGTACCGCAGTCACTATAAACGTCTGTACATAGGCCACGTCTGCCAATGAAACGGTTAAATGCTCCTATAAACGCATCTGAGGTCAGATCTCCAACTGGTTCCAAATGAATGGCCTTCGTCACTAGACATACGAACACAGCAATGTATCCCTTCTGGGATATACGTCCTCTTCCTTTGCAGGGCGAAATATTTACTGGTCCAGCGTAATCCACTCCAACGGATGAGATTGCCCTAGAAGGGCGTACCCGTACTGCTGGTAACATTCCCATTTTCTGACCTGCAAATTGAGGCTTCATCTTAAAACATGTGATACATTTATGAATTTTAAACCGAACTGCATTGCGTCCATGTGTCCGGTAGTGTGCTATCCCAGCCAATTTCCCATGGGATCCCATGGGATCAAACAGTCGTGCAATTGCTGATAGTATTTTCCTCTTTGTAGGTGAGGTCGTTGGTGGAACGACATTCAAAGCAAATCGGAACTCATCTTCCTTAGGACTCCAGCAGAGACCTAAAGTGCGAATAGTATCATTACCTTCTACGTGTAACAATCCGCTTGATTCTCGATGCTCAACTGGTATGTTCTCTAATAGCTTTGGGCAATTACTCGCCCACTTCCTTAGTTCAAATGTACCACTACGAAGCATTCCAATCACTTGGTTCTTGACATCCTCCGTCTCTGCAATACTTTCGCCACCAGACAGTATGTCATCTACATACATTTGGTGATTCACAACATTCACCGCCAGTGGATACTTCTCGCTTTCATCCATAGCTAATTGTTTCATAACTCTCATGGCTAAATAAGGGGCGGAGCTAGTTCCAAACATTACCGTTGTGCAGGCATATTCAGCCACATGATCACTAGTGTCCGGATTCCATAGAATACGTTGGTACTGCGCGTCGTCGGGTGGAACATTAATACATCTGTACATTTTTTCAACATCCGCCATAAATACCCATTTTAGCCCTCGCCAATTGAGAATGATTCCTTGAAGATGTACGTGCAATTTTGGACCCATTGCTAGAATCTCATTAAGTGATTTCCCATTACTCGTCTTGCTCGATCCATCGAAGACAACTCGTACCTTCGTAGTTGATGACGATTCCTTTATGACTGGGTGATGCGGTAGGTAACAATGATCGACTCCCCCCAATGCAGGATTGCTCATCGTACTAGTCCGTGACGTCACACGTTCCATTTGACCCAGCTCCAGATACTCATTTATCGTGCCAACATAAGCGTTCTTCAAACTCGCATCGACCCGCAACCGTCTGTCCAAAGAATGTAATCGTTTTAACGCGCCCTTATATGATTCTCCAATTACCATTGATTTGTCCAAGTAAGTAAGAAAAGGAAGACGAACAACATATTTCCCAGACGGCATTCGGCTATGTGTCTTAACGAAGAAATCTTCTCACCAGTTATCCTCTACTGAAAGCCCACGTGGCTCTTCGTCGAATTGTTCTAGCTCCTAGAGCTTACATAACAATTGTTCAAGTATCTCATCAGCTTCCTTCTTACGGACAGTTATGGTGTAGGACGATCTGCTACCAGCTTCTTGATTCGTCTTCCCTGATACAATGTATCCCAAATGCGTATTTTGCGCCAGAGCCATACCACGTATTCCTCGATGCACTTCTCCTAACATCAGCTCATCGTAGATATCATTTCCCAGCAAAATATCAACTCCTTGTGGACTGAAGAAGTTCGGATCGGCCAACGGTCGTTTGATTGGCATGCGCTTACTCACTATAGGTATTACTGACGCGAGCAGCTTGTATTTCGCATGTGGGTTGTAGATTGATCCTATGACAAGCTCCACCTGTGCTCTCGCATCTGTAATTTTAGTATCTGCTAATCCAGTAATCGTGATGTGAGCCCGTTTGCGCCGTAAACGTAGCTGCTGAGCTGCATTCTCTGAAATGAACGAAACTTGTGAACCTTGATCCAAAAACGCTCTATCGACTCTACCCACACCGTTGCTGTTGGTAATAAAACCTCGTCTTTATGCCTTACCGCAATTTCTGTTGTACACTTTCCATTTAAAGCATTCGCAGATGCTGTTGGGATAACTCCCTTCTTTAGTGTGTCAAGTGATCTCTCGCCTCCTGACTTGTCTACATGAAGTAGTGTATGATGCCGTCCTTGACATTTTTCACAATTTACCGCACTGTCACATGCATCTATTCGGTGATTTGGTCTAAGGCATCTAAAACACAGTCGATGCCTCACCACACATGCCTTTCATTCCGATAGCCTCATCTCCTGGAATATCTTGCATACTCCGATAAGGTGTCCATCCCCTTGACAGACAATGCATAGGTCTGTCTCTCGAGTAACAAATGAAGTCTTTGTGTAGTTCTGGTTAACTCGTAACCCATGTACACCTGGTCTTGCATTCCGATGTCTATCCCGTGATAGAATTCCCTCGATATTACCTGCTGACGCCGTAATCATTGTTCTGTACTGTGTTTCAAGATACTGACTGAGCTCCTCAAAGCTCGGCAGATTCTGTGTTGAAGATATTGACCGCTCCCAATCCACTCTTAATTGATTCGGTAATTTCTTCATCATGTAGTACACTAAAATTTCAGACTGTTGTCGCACATTCACACCAGTCTTCTCCAATGAATTCACACATGAGAGGGAAGTTTGCACAAATCTTCTCAAACTTTCCGCATCTCCATATTTAATTGGTAACTGCTGGTCGAACACATCCATGTAATGTAAAAACAACACTCGCTTGTTATCATACAAATTCATCAACATTCTCCAAGCCACTTCATAGTTCGCCGCTATTAGCGTTAGATGTTCAATATCCTTAGCTGCGTCTCCAACCAATGAATCCTTCAAATAATGAAAACGATGTAAGTCCGTCAGCTTCTCACAGTGGTGTACTCTTGTTAAAAACACCTCCTTAAACGCCGGCCACTCAATGAATTTCCCGCTGAAGGTAGGCAGTTTAACTGTTGGAAGTTTCACTTCCTCCAAAATTGATC
This sequence comes from Drosophila paulistorum, assembly GCA_018152135.1. Lineage (NCBI taxonomy): Eukaryota > Metazoa > Arthropoda > Insecta > Diptera > Drosophilidae > Drosophila > Drosophila paulistorum. Next base: position 14,377,346 of record JAECXG010000822.1, on the reverse strand, counting down.
CCATTTGTTCATGCACCGTCTGATGCAAACAAGACTCATCAAATGCAGTCGACGCCGGGATTCTCCGATCCTTATGTCTCTGCAACTCATTTCGAATCTCAGCTACTCCCATGATGTAGGTTTCTTCGAAACAGTCTCTGATGTCTTTGTCAAAATATCGACCCTTTATCTCCACATTATCTCGTTCTTGCACCAATTGGTGATGATTGCGCTGAAAATCTGCGTGAAGGTGGGCCAGCGAGTCCAATCTGGCTTCCAGATGACTCTCGGTATGTACCGATTCCTCCGATTTATTCCGCGCCAATGACTTCTCCAGCGAAGTAAGTAATGTGATTTGCTCCGTAGTCAACGGTAACAGTTTTTCAGCCATAATGAACACCTACCCAAACACATCAACGTTAAATTGTACTCACCCAAATCAGTCTATTCACTGGTAATTACACTCCAAGTCCAATCGCCCAGATCAATCCTCCCGGGTTTCGGCACCAAAAATATGTTGGCTAACAGCTGCGCCCTTGCGGAGCCCCAATCTGCTCGCTTTGTATGATGCGGCCTTCGGATGATTTCCACCGAGGCGGCTTTGAGGCACTGGCGATTTGGAAGGAATGAGATGACCAGGTTGACTTCAATCCAGTTGCTTTATTTTCTTAACCTAAGACTATAGTACAATTGTATGCGGGCACAGAAGGTGCAACCACATCGTTCGAGATTAATTTCAAGAGTAAAATTCAAGTAGAGCAAACCACGCTGTCTTTTACAAAATTCAAAGTTCTGGAAATTTCCATAGAAGAAGTAAGAAAGAAAAGAATTAAAGTAACGGAACTCCAAGTTTGTCTCTTCAAAGTAATTTGCGCTGTTCTTGGTCTCTCTCTCTCTCTTCGGTCGTTTTCTCTCTTCAGCAAAGAGTGTCTTGATTCAGTTGTAGCCCAAACAGGTACAATAAATATACTGTGGTCTGTAGCGTTGAATATTATCAAAACTTTAAAAGATTCTACAATTTTTAAATTTAAAGGACGATATAATCTACTACCTTGCACCTTCAGACTTAATGACTAGACAGCTTTGAATGATTCTAAAATACAGCTCTGTTTGCTAAATTCTTTCAGTCGACTTATTCCACTACTGCTTCACCTCCCACATCCTATCCCTTCTCAATCCCACATTTAAATTGTATGTTTTTTCCTAGTTTTACTGAACACTGTATTGTTAGAACGGGGTTCCACTTTGATTAAATAATTAAAAGACGTACACGTCAGCGTCGTTAAAGAGTAGTCTTGAGATTGATTTTTACTCAGAAATTATTCTATAATTTGGAGCGCTTGCATCAAAGTGCTTGGTCAGCGTTCACACGCTGGCTTGGCTCTAGCTCATGTTACGCTTGTAATTTATTATTTATGTGAATATATGTATGTGTCGGAGAATTTAGAGTGCCTAAGAGTAGGCTAATGTTTTGTTAATGTTTGACATGTGAATTGACAGGTGTGTCACCTGTAACTATGGTATGTCCAACACTGCCCTTTGCAGGTTGACAATTGGTATGTTAAGATTGCAGGATGACTCGGCAGATTTGAGATGTTACCTTTGCAGAAGCATTGTTGCTAGATATATGTTAATAAGCCTGACAGCGTGACAACACTAGAATGTTGTCGAGTGAGGTTTGGCTAAAAGTTTATTAATACAAAGTGAGAGTGAACAGTAGCAAGTATTCAAAGTAAAGAAAATGAAAAATACTAAGAACAATAATGGATATTCGACATGAACATGCTTAGCTGTGTATTTATGTGAATATGTTTATGTGCATACGTCAATGTATACATATAAACATATTCAAGTGCACACTTATATTTTATTGCGTATATATTTAATTGTTTATACTTGCAACAAAGTGTGACAAGTTGAGCTGTTTGTTTGAAGTAATTTTTAGTATTAATATACTACACCTCCCCTTTTTAGAAAATAATGTAATATTATGGAGTTACATTGATTAATAATTGATAAAAGGTAATGTTTGTATGTTACAAAAAACTGCTTTGTTAGTGTCTGGACAGACAAATTTTCTTTCATGTTTTTTTTTTTTGTCATACTTTTGGATTGTATGTATATATTTTAGATGAAATAATTATGGTAGATGAATCTATAAAAGCTTTTTATATGTATTGTGGGCGATAGATAAATTATACGACTCACTAAGAACTTCAGTTTATTGTCTGTTTAGAGTTATAATCGTTTTTATTTTATTTCTTTAACTGTACTTAAGGTTATTTTAAATATGTTCACCGAGTAATTATTTTTATGTCTTGCTTCCATCAACTCTACACCCAGACTGCCTCTTACGCCCGACTCTCCAAACTTACTTCTCTCTCAGAGAGTGCTTAAAAACCCCGAGCGAAGAGTAGCAAAAGAGCGAGTGTGACCGTCTTTCCTGCTACAACTCGGCCGTCCTGACCGTAAGATCTCCTGATCCTTACATCGATAACGTTACACTAAGGTGAAATCTTATAACTACAAGTTAGTTAGGTACATTACACAAAAGTCTATTACAGTTATCATTATTTTAATTTGCTTAAGAATAACTTTTAGTCGCTTTTTCTTTTACCTATCCAATGCTTTATGTTATGGCTACTCCATACACCTTGATAAGGGTTACGACTAAGCTGAAAGCCTTCCACATCCTTAATTAGAAACCGGTCATTTTTGAGAACCTTGTCTATTACATAAGGCCCTTTGTGCTTTGGGATTAGCTTCTTTGACGCTCCTATAGTCGAATCAAAATTCTTCACCATAATATAATCTCCTGCTTTATATTATGTGGAATTTACCCTTCTGCTATTATACTGCTGCTCATGGTAATTCTGGATTTTCCTTTGATGTATTTCCCCATCCTTTCTAATTGTATCCAAATTTTGTTCATCATTCACTATTCCTAGCTGCTCTAGTCCTTCTCTTAACTCATCTCCGACTTTGCCTCTTTGCTCTACACCGAAGAGCATTTTGCTCGGCAACTGTTTAATGCTCCTATGAAGTGTGTTATTTAAACAATGTTCAACATTTTCCACTACCAAATCCCAATATATACCCTTATCTGGCTCCGATAATTTAGCAAGCATAGGTCCCAAGGTACGATTCACCCTCTCAATTTGACCATTAGCTTGAGGGGACCCTGTGGCAATCTTAATGTGCTTAATGTTATTCTGATTTACAAATGTCTCAAAATCTGATGATGTGAAAAAGCTTCCTCTATCTGAAACTATGGAAAAGGGTCGACTGTACGCCCTAAAATAGTCCTCAAGAGCTAGAACCGCTTCTTTAGTATTCGTCGTTTTTGTTGGATACAGTCTGATGAATTTGGTAAAACCGTCAATAATAACAAACAAGTGCTTCTTGCATCTGCCTGATGCTATAGGACCACAATGATCGATGTGAATTAGTTCAAAAGGTCGATTCCCTTTAGGGATACTGTGCAACATAGCTTCCCCTTTTCCAGACTTTGGCGAATACGCAACACACTTTAAACAATTGCTAATGTGTTTCACAACTTTCTCCTTGATGTTAGGAAACCAATACGTTTTCGAGATGGCATCCATTACTTTATCTCTGCCGATATGCCTAGTTCGTTATGGTATTTAAAGAGGATTGACTCCTCCATTTCACCCGGAACACAAAACAACAACCTTCCATCATTGGTTTTCCTGTAAACTATTCCGTTTCTCATTTCAAATAACTTATCAGCGGATTCTAACTTTCTTTTCACTTCCTGCAATTTTTCATCCCTGTGCTGGCATATAATAAGATTGTCTTCAAAACTATTTGTATCTACAACAAGTATGTTCGTACATCTACTAAGCGCATCTACATGTTGAATCTGCTTGCCTGCCCTGTGCACTACTTCATAATCATAATTCTGTAGCTCAAGAGCCCATCGCGCAATTCTCGGGTTTAATTCAATTCGATTGAGAGTGAGAGTCAGCGAATTACAATCTGTAAGTACCTTAAAACATCTTCCCTGTAAATACACTCTGAACCTGCGGACTGCATACACTATTGCCAAGGTCTCTAATTCGAAACTGTGGTACTTTGATTCTACGTCTGACGTCCGTTTTGAGAAATAAAAAACAGGGTGCAGCTTCTTGTCCTCTTTCCTTTGCATTAACATTGCCCCAAAGCCTAATGCGCTCGCATCACAATGCAGCTCTACTTCGTCCTTGTGGTTTTATATTGCCAACACCGGCGCTTCTACTAATTTATCTTTGAGCAGCGAAAAACAATCCAGTTCTACCTTTCCAAATTTAAACACTCTATCTTTCTGTAATAGGTTATAGAGTGGTTTCGCAATTAATGAAAAGTTTTTAATAAAACGACGAAAATAAGAAGCCAAGCCCAAGAAACTTCTTACTGTGTGAACGTTTGTTGGTATGGGAAAATTCTTAACCGCCTCTATGCCCTTATCATCGGCTCTAATGCCCTCTTCCGATATGAGAAATCCTAAGTATTTAATGCTTGACTGAAAGAACTCACACTTATCTATACGCAGTTCCAGCTTGTTTCTGATTATCCTTCTAAAAACTTCTTCCAGTGTATCCAGGTGCTCTTCTGCAGTTCTACAAGCTATCATGATATCGTCTTGATAGACTATTACTTTACTATCTCTAATCAAATCTGTAAAAATTTTGTTCACAAATCTTTGAAACACTGATGAGGAATTTTTTAGACCCATTGGCATCCTGAGGAACTCAAACTGGCCTAACGGAGTGACGAATGATGTATATTTAACTGAGTTTTCCTCCATGAACACGTGAAAATACCCATCTTTTAGATCCAATTTTGAAAAAAATCTTTTGTTTCCAAGCCTGTCTAATAAATCGTCTATTAGAGGTATAGGGTAGTTATCTTTAACCAAAACTTTGTTCAATCTCCTAAAGTCAATGCACAACCTTAACTCGCCAGCTTTCTTAGGCACTAACACAATGGGTGATGCATACTCCGACTCACTAGGGCGAATGATCATCTTCTCCAAGTATCCGTCTAACATCGCCTAAAATTTTTCGGAATACGACAATCTTCTAGGTGCACAACTGAATGCCTTCGACCCCTCCAAGTTAAGCTTCATTTCACATTTTACATCAGGCAATTCGGGCCTTTGTGCTGCCAAATATGCACTCTCAAACAACTGCTCAATCTTTTTCCGAACTTTAAAATCTAATGTTTCACCTATTTTGCAATCAACTCCCGTGTTGAAACACTCGATATTTAGTAACTCAAATTCTACTTCGGTTAGAGATTGGACATCAGCAATTTCTCTTCTTTCTTCAAACTTTGTAGATCTAACTCTTTCATTAGCTAACTCACTAACCGCTTCATTCCCACTTTTCATAACCATTTTGCCTTTACCTTCATTTTCTATTTCACTAACAATCTTGCTATCACTTTCCTTCACCATTTCACTAACAATTTTGCTATCATTTTGCTTAACTATTTTGCTAACAATTTTCTTTTCCTCATGTTCAGAGGTACATTCTTTCGTGACTCTTCTATTGTCAAAATTCTTTTCTTTAACTACTTCATCCACTGTTCTCTCAACATTTACATTACTAGCTATTTGCGAATCTGTACAGCATGACAAGGACTCAAACTTCGACCGCTCTCCGAGTTCATTTTGGGCTTCTTTCAGTTCAAGTGTAACCATTCTCAAGGCGTCTAAGTCTAGCTTAATATTACATGCTTTCATAAAATCTCTTCCCAAAATTACTTCATGGCTCATAGACTCGTTATCAACGACTATTAAATGAAAGAATATCTTTATTGAATTTTTGAAAACAAAACATTTGATTTTTCCATATGACAAAAGTGGACTCTTATTTAATCCGTAATATTTATGATTAAATGAAATTAACTGTATCTTTTCTGGTACACATGAGATTTTAATAAGTGAAACATCACTGCCTGAGTCTATGAAGCATGCTGTAATTAGGTAAGGGTTTGTTAGAGTTTCAAAATATATCTTGTCAGTTTAGCCGGCTCCCAACCAGTTCTAGCGTTGAAGACATGGTATGGCTATTGCAATTCCGGAGTTCTTTAGCAAAGTCTGCTGATGATAGAACTTGGTAGTTCTTGAAATAGCTATACAGACAACCTGCTCACCTTTTTGTGTTGCCTTTGAAATAATCTTCTTTTGGAAGATTGACCTCGAGCCGGCTAAACTGCAAGGTTTGATTTAAATTTCAATAGGTCGTAATCTAACTAGATAACACCAACGGAAGGCATGCCGTTACTTTGGAATTTTTATTCCAAAAAAACCCTTTTTCTATGTGGTACAATATACCGTATATGAAATAACAGGTCGTGATATTAGTTTGGTAAGGCGAAGCTCTTACACTAATTTTTCATAGCGCCTAAGGGTATGCACAAAAAGGTGCTCTTCGGTTTTGTAGGCTTTACCAACTTTTTTCGCTTCATTTGGTTGTTACAATTCCCAACCAGTTCTAGCGTTGAAGACATGGTATGGCTATTGCAATTCCGGAGTTCTTTAGCAAAGTCTGCTGATGATAGAACTTGGTAGTTCTTGAAATAGCTATACAGACAACCTGCTCACCTTTTTGTGTTGCCTTTGAAATAATCTTCTTTTGGAAGATTGACCTCGAGCCGGCTAAACTGCAAGGTTTGATTTAAAAAGGCTAATGTTTGCGAAAGAACGGCCTACAATCTTCGGAAATAACGAAGATATTAATCAAAGTCACTCTTTTCCACCGATCGTTCCTATGGAAGCTATATGATTTAGTCACCCGATCTTCATCAAATTCGGCATAGATTTTAACAGATATATTAAACTGACAAATGTTAAATTTGAAAGCAATCGCATCAAAAGTAACGAAGTTATTGACAAAAGTCACTGTTTTCGACCGATCGTTCCTATGGGAGCTATATGATATAGTCACCCAATCTTGATCAAATTTGGCACAGTGGTTTACAGTTACAATAAATACAATATATTAAATTTCACGACAATAGCTTAAAAAGTAACGAAGTTATTGAGAAAAGTCACTGTTCGTGACTTTGACGTTTGTATGGGAGCTATATGATATAGTGGTCCGATCCGACTGAATCCGAGATATACAAAATTCAAAATTCTTTTCTTTAACTACTTCATCCACTGTTCTCTCAACATTTACATTACTAGCTATTTGCGAATCTGTACAGCATGACAAGGACTCAAACTTCGACCGCTCTCCGAGTTCAATAACCCTGCAATATATACAAGCCTACGTGCAAAATTTCTGTAGCTCTTACGGTCTACGAGGAGTTCGCATCGATCCAGGCGGACGGACGGACATGGCTATTTGAACTCGTCTCGTCGTGCTGAACAAGAATATATATACATTATATGGTCGGAGATGCTTCCTTCTGTGCGTTACACACTTCTGACCAAAATTAATATAACCTTTTTGCAAGGGTATAATAAGGTTATTGTCTATATGGGCGATATTACGATAACAAGTCTAGATATGGAGGAGCATCTAAGAGTTTTAAAAGAAGTTTTTGCAAGATTGGTACAAAATAAGTTACTGTTACGGTTAGACAAGTGTGAATTTTTACAATCGAAGGTCAAATATTTAGGATTCAATATTTCAAGTGAAGGTACTAAAGCTGACGATAGTGGAATAGAAGCAGTTAAGAATTTCCCAGCGCCAGAAAAGGTGCAGACAGTGCAAAGTTTTCTAGGGTTATGTTCATACTTCCGAAGATTTATTAAGGATTTTTCGATAATAGCTAAGCCATTGTACGACCTTCTTAGGAAAGATAGCTTAGCGCCAGTATTAGCAATTTTTGATTATAAGCATAAGACAGAGTTGCATTGTGATGCAAGTGCGCTTGGTTTCGGAGCTGCTCTAATGCAAAAGAAGGTCGATGGTAAATTGCACGCGGTATTTTATTTTTCTAAGCGATCAACGGAAACAGAATCAAAATACCACAGTTTTAAATTGGAAATTTTAGCTATTATTTATGCACTTAGCAAATTTAGAATTTATTTGTAAGGCAAACGGTTTAAGATTTTAACAGACTGTAATTCGCTGACTCTCACATTAAATAGAGGAGATAAATCCTAGAATTGCTAGATGGGCGTTAGAGTTGCAGAATTACGACTATGAATTAATTCATAGAGAAGGAAACAAAATGCAGCTTGTGGATGCATTACGTAGATGTATGGGAGTTATGGTTATAGAATCTAATAGTATCGAGAAAAATCGAATTATATGTCAAGCCAAAGATTCGAAAATTAAGAAAATTAAACATCATTTAGAGAAAATAGAAGATAAATAAATAAAAATAAATAAAATAAAGGTATTTAGAAAATCAAGAGATGGCAGGTTATTGTTTTATGTTCCTGAAGATATGGAGAATCAGGTGTTGCACAAATATCATAATGAACTTGGGCATATCGGCAGTGATAAGAAGATAGAAACGATTTCAAAAAGTTATTGGTTCAAAAACATTAAGGATAAATGCATTAGTCACATAGAAAATTGTTTATAATGTGTAGCCTTTTCCCCCAAATCCGGAAAAATAGAAGGAATATTGCATAGTATACCAAAAGAAGATAAGCCATTTGAGCTAATACATATAGATCATTGCGGACCAGTAGCAGCAGGGAGAGCAAACAAACACATATTCGTTGTAGTGGACGGATTCACTAAGTTCGTTAGATTGTATACAACAAAGTCCACAAGCACCAAAGAAGTAGTGAAAACGTTAACGGCGTACAGCCGAGCTAAGTGTATTGTGTCAGATACAGGGAGCTGTTTTACGTCTAGTGAGATTGAACAATTTATGACTGAATGTAACATAAAACACTTGAAGATAGCTACAGGCTCTACTTAAGGAAACGGCCAGGTTGAACGATTGAATAGAAGCATAGGTCCAATGATAGCGAAACTTGTAGAACCAGAGAGAAATTTGCATGGGGACTCTGTAATTGAAACAGTAGAATTTTCTTTTAATAACACAATGCATAGAAGTATTAAGCAACAGCCAAGTAAGATGATGTTTGGAGTAGAACAGAAAGGTGAGGTTATTGATCAGTTAAGAGAAAAATTAGAAGAAATCCAATGTCCTGAGAAAACGGAAAGTTTAAAATAGATTCGTAAAGAAGCAATAGAAAACCAGAAAAAAGCGCAGTCGTACAATGAAACATACTACAACAAGTCTGAGATAATGCCAACACAGTATAAGAAAGGAGATTTCGTGATGGTAGAAGAATTTCGAGAATTTCGAGTGTCGAGGAAATTGATACCTAAACATAAAGGACCTTACGTAGTTGAAAAGGTATAAATAAATGATAGATTTGTGCTTAAACACCTCGACGGTTTCCAGGTTTCACGCAATCCCTATCAGGTGTTTGGAGTGCGCAGAACATGAGACACTGGGTGGGAAAAAGATGCCAAATAGTAGAAAATAAAAACTATTGTATTACACAAGATATTCTTTAACGTATAAAATTTAAATGTGTCATATCAATTGTATATATGTATATGGTCTAAGTTTTATAAATGTTATAATGTAAGTAGCAAAATAGGATCAGGAGATCCAACTGTCAGGATGGCCGAGTTGTAGTAGGATAACTAGTTTAAACTATAACGAACACCGATAAGTATGCTGGAATTGCCAACGCTGTTGTGGCAGAACAGTATGCACGTTTATTAACACTGAACAATGAGAAGAGAGACAGACAGACGAACGGAGAGAGAGAGTCATTCGATAGGCTACGATCAAAGAAGACAGACGTTAAAGTAAAAGATGTTAAACAAATAAAATAAATAATAAGACTGAGATATAAAATATCATAAATAAAGAATAAACCTTGCTACTACAATTTATAAGTAAAATGATGAGTCTTTGGAAGCAATAACAGCATTCTACCGTCGAACAGTATATCAGCCATGGCAAGACAGCCTCCAACACGGATAAGTCGAATAATTTGAGTACCTATCTATTCATTTGATATAAATAGATTAAATTTTTGAAGCTCCGGCTTCAGACTTTGTCCTGCTTGTAAGTCCATTAGTCCTTTCGCAAAACACATCACCCTGCATGGTAGAGATTATATGATTAAAAACTAATTTAAACTACTGAAATGCTTTTTTGTCGCACTTATCGTATTATTGCGTTTAATAGGAACTCGGCTGAAAACTCGTAAAAAGTTTACTAGGAATCTCGCAATCATACGAAAGGATGATAGTCTTAATGATCTGCTCAACTACATTTCAATACAAGGGTGTTTCGCAATTCTAATTCTTTGTGCTTGAAATCTGTCTTTCTTTCAGATTTATGCCAATGCAATGCATAAAATCGCGGACTGCACAGCCACATGAAACAATGTCGGCTGGATTATCCTTTCCACGCACGTGACTCCAAATTATCATTGCAGGATATCCCTGCGATTGAGTTTATGTGGTTGATACGCGATTACCAATAAAGCATTTTAGAGTTGATGGGTGCATTTTAATCCAATGAAGAAAGACAGTTGAATCTGCCCAAAAATATATTTTGAGGACAAGAAAATTAAATTTGTGTTTGACTTTAGTCCATGTTTGGCAGAGTTGAGTGGAAGCACAGAGCTTTAAGCGAGGTATTTATTGGGTGGGGGCAACTTGCGTATATGCAACATCCATACGCTCGATTTGAGGCATCCGAAAATCCATGGATTTCACACTTATTTTTTGGTGATATGTTAACGAATCGATTTATGCGAGCCATGTCAAGATTAGATAAATCAGCTAATAATCGTAGTAGATCATAGAGCCTGGCCATGACCTATACTATTTTTCCCATTGTTGGTAGCGCAGTTAATGGAAGATCAAATCAAAATAATATAAGATCTTCTGTTGGCAGCCACGACATGCCAACAGCCTTGGAGACATATTGAGATTATATTCATAACCTGTTGGTGCGGCACTAAAATTCCACTTTGTCAATTCTAAGCCTGCCTTGGAAAGCAACTTGGTAACTTCATTCATCTTAGCATTGAGTTCTACGATTGAGTCAGCTCCATAAAGTAGATCGTCGACATACATATCCTGAGCTAATACAGCAGATCCAATTTGAATTCCTTATACGTCTCTGATAAAAGCTGATTGTGAGAAATGGAGTTCACGACATCCCATAGGTAACATTATTCAATTGAAATAGTTGTTCACAGAATTTGTTGGAAACCTGTTGTAATGACCGGGTTCCACTTGGTTGATTGTTCGAAAGAAAACAAACGCGTCAGTTCAGTTTTGTGGTAATGCTCCGATTGATTTTTATTCAAACAATATTCTTTTACTTAACCTATCGCCACTTAGGCGACAGCTACAAAAGAGAGAGATGGAGAGAGGAAGTGTCAGAACATACATACATATTAGTTGGGGCACTTGCATCAAAGTGCATGGTCAGCGTTCACACGCTGGCTTGGCCCTAGCTCATGTTACGCCTGTGCATTGCTGCTCATATGAATATATGTATGTGCATATATGTATGCACATACATATATGAACATGTTTAGCTGTATATTGATGTGAGTATGTTTATGTGAATATATTAATGTATATATGTGGGGTTGGGTTGGTAACGCCGAATGGCCAGACCACCTCAAAACAGCTGTTTAACGACGGTTTGGCAAGCGATCCATGTGAGACGAGGTGGCAAGCGACCCACAAAACGACGATGTGGCAAGGCTGCTACGAGACGACGAGGAGGAAGGACTTTTTAAGACGAGCCAACGACGAGAAGACGTGTATTAAAGAAGTAAAGAAGTATTAAAGACGAAAGACGCGTATAAAAGAAGTAAAGACGTATTAAAGACGAAAGACATGTAAAGACGAATGAGAAACGACGCTCTCCTTAAATACCTAAAGACGAAACAATTAACATTCAATTCAACCATTTTTATAGTTACTAAAACCTAATTATAATCTAAAATAAAACTTATTACCATATAACTAAATAAAAATCTAAATGGGACTACTTATTTCTACGGAATCGGAACCCAGTCCCACAAAATTGGGCGCTCGTCCGCGATCGGTAAAAAGAGAATGGTGAAAAGTGAATTGTGAAAAGAAAACTGTGAAAAGATTGCTAAAAAAAGATAAAGAAGTTATAGGAAAAACTGGCTAATAGAATATAAAACAATAAATGCTGTAAAAAAAATAACCCAATTTTTTTTTTCCATCATGCCGTGTTTAAAAAATTTTATTAATGCTAAAATTGCTAGCGCCAGTAGAGCAAGCATTACTGCTTTGCATAAATATGTATATGAGCGAGAGTGAGACAGAAATAATCGGCAACGGTTAAGAGAATTTTCTGGATTCAGCTTCGATGAGAATGACGCGCAGTACGAAAGCAAGAAAATATACGTTGAACAGAACTTGTCTGAACGTGATCTCGTTTCTATATGTAACATACTCGGTATAGAGCACGAAGTAGGGAATTTGCAGTTACATATATCCACGAACTTCGCAGTTTGTTTTGTGAAAACGAAGAGCGCAACGAAGAAAGCAGCGACGAATTTGACGACCAAGAGGGTAACGAAAGTGCCGCTCACAGTAGTGTGTACAATGATGCAGAAAACGTTGAACAGAAAGAGAAAGAGAACTCACAACGATGTAAGAAAAACAGTGGAGACGAAAAACGTTATAGTGACATTTCAATGCGTTTTGGTATGAATTTTCGTGACATAGAGGACACAATTAGAACATTCGATGGAACAAATTCAATTGGAATTGAGGAATGGCTTGCAGAATTCGAGGATCAGGCTCTTTTGATGGACTTTAATGACCTTCAAAAATTAGTTTTTGCTAAAAAGTCGCTAAGAGGCAATGCCAAGCTATTTGTTTTCAGTGAAAGAGGTATTAATTCTTGGTCAATACTCAAAAATGCACTATTAAGCGAGTTTACACAGACCGTATCGAGCAAAGAATTACATAAACAACTGAGCGAAAGAAAGCGAAACAAAAGTGAAAATATGCGAGAATATTTTTATAAAAAGAAAGACATTGCATCGCGCGGTAGAATCGAAGATCAAGCTCTAATTCAATATATAATCGACGGGATAGATGAACGTGAAACTAATAAATCGGTTTTATACGGTGCAAATGACTTAAAGAATTTTAAATCAAAACTAAGAAGCTATGAAACAATGTGTGAAAAATCCAAAGCAGTCGACCGCAGTGTTTTTGTTAAAAAGATGCCAAGTAACGTAATATCCAAAAATAAAGAAGTCAGCTGTTATAGTTGTGGACATAAAGGCCATATAGCAAGTGATTGCAGCAATAAAGAAAAAGGTCGAAAATGTTTTAAGTGTAACCAATTTGGGCATATTGCCAGTAAATGCAGTCAAGTTAAACAAAAGGATGAACAAAAAGTGAATGCGTATACTTTACAATGTCAAAGTAAAATTACGAGTAAAACAGTGTTAATAGAAAATATAAATTGTTCGGCTTTATTTGATACAGACAGCAAATTCAATGTTATGCGCGAAGACTTATTCAAAGAACTAAGTGAGCAAAAACTTTTGTCGTGCAGTGTAAGTCTTATTGGATTTGGCGGCGATCGTGATGAGAATCAAATTAGACCAATTGGACATTTCGAAAAATCAATTAAAATCGATAATGATGACTATGTTTCTGACTTTTACGTTGTTCCGATGAAGTGTATGGATATTAAAATAATCATTGGTGAACAGATTTGCCTTCTTGCTGAATTAATTTTTAATCGTTATGGTCTAACAGTGCGTAAATATGTAGAGAATGAAATCGAGATTTCGGAGTTGAATATAATGCAAATTGAATCTATCGAGAATAATGACGAAATAAATATAGATCAAGGTGCGGGTGAAAAAGCTAAAATTGAAGTTCGAGATTTAATTGAAAACTATAAGCCGGTTAAAACAAAGTCAACCCAAATCGAGATGAACATAACATTAAATGCCGAAACCCCAATATTTTCGCGTCCGCGCAGACTACCGTTTCAAGAAGAGTGGATAAACAACGATATAATTGAAGAATCTAATTCAGAGTTTACAAGCCCTGTAGTCCTTGTCAAAAAGCGTGACGGCTCACCGAGACTTTGTATTGATTTTAGACGCATCAATAAGGTAATTGTAAAAGATCGTTTTTCCCTGCCTCTTATTGAAGACCAACTTGATAGACTGCAAGATGCAAAGGTATTCAGTACAATAGATCTGAAAAACGAATTTTTTCACGTGCCAGTGGCCGAATCAAGTAAGAAGTACACATCGTTTGTGACTCAGAATGGCCAATATCAATTTAAAAAAGTACCTTTTGGACTCTCCAATTCGCCTGGTGTGTTTCAACGGCACATTAACGCAATATTTCGACCCCTTACTCGCCGAGGTATTGCACTTCCCTACATAGACGACGTAATAATTCCAGCAAAAGATGAAAAAGAAGCTGTTTTAAATTTAAAAGAAGTTATTACTACCTGCAAAGACTATGGACTGGAACTCAACATTAAGAAGTGTCATTTTTTGAAAAGACGAATCCAATTCTTAGGACATATTATTGAAAATCAGATGTTGTATCCGACAACCGAAAAGATTGAAGCCGTTTCTAAATTCAAAATTCCTCAGACATCTAAGCAATTGCAAAGTTTTTTGGGTTTAAGTGGGTATTTCAGAAAATTTATACCCAACTACGCAATTATTGCAAAACCATTAACAGACTTGTTGAAATCCAATAATAAATTCTATCTAGGTGCAGCAGAAGAGTATGCTATCAATTTATTAAAGAAGAAGTTGACCGAAAATCCAGTATTAAAGATATATAACCAGAAGTACGAAACCGAAGTTCATACAGATGCTTCAATAGATGGATTTGGTGCGGTCTTATTGCAAAAATCAGATGAAGACAACGAATTACACCCTGTTTATTTTATGAGTAAGAAGACTACAGATGCACAGTGCAAGTACTCGAGTTATGAGCTGGAAGTTCTAGCAGTCATTGAGGCCTTGAACAAGTTTAGAGTTTACCTTTTAGGAATCAATTTTCATTTGATAACTGACTGCAATGCTTTTACGAAGACACTTGATAGGCAAAGTTTGTGCACAAGAGTTGCACGTTGGGTCTTATTTCTACAAGAGTATAATTTCAAAGTTGAACATCGTCCTGGAACACGTATGAAGCATGTAGACGCCCTGAGTAGATATCCAATATTCACAATAACTGAAGATAGTATGAGTATCGGACTGAAGCAAGCTCAAATGAAAGACGAACAACTTAAAGCTATTAAGCAAGTACTTACCGATAAAAAGCAGTCCTATGACAATTATTTTTTAAAGTCAGATATTTTGTACAAGCTTGTAAATGATGTCGAATTGATTGTAGTACCAAACAGTATGCAGAAACAAATAATTAGCCGAGCACATGACAGAGGTCACTTCGCAATCAGAAAAACTAAGGAGTTGATTTGCAAGGATTATTATATACCAAACATCGAGGATAAAATCGAAAAATACATAAGCTGCTGTATTCCGTGTATCATGAGTAATCGGAAAAGAGGTAAGCAGGAAGGTCTGCTACATCCACTGCAAAAAGAAGACGCCCCGTTGCACACATATCATGTAGATTTTTTGGGTCCCCTTGATTCGACGCATAAGAATTATAAGCATATCTTAGCCGTAATTGACTCATTCACTAAATTCTGTTGGCTTTATCCGACGAAGTCAACCACTGCAAGCGAAGTTATAGCAAAGCTATCTGGACAGAGTTCAATTTTCGGTAATCCTTCGACAATTATTTCGGATAGAGGTGCTGCTTTCACCGCAGATATCTTTATTCAGTATGGCCGAGATGAAAACATCAAATTGGTGAAGACGACAACTGGTCTACCCCGAGTAAACGGACAAGTCGAGAGATTGAATGCAATTATAATTTCAGTACTTTCTAAGCTCAGCATCGATGATCCAACGAAATGGTACAAACACGTATCCCGAGTCCAACAAGCAATTAATTCCACATATGCTAGAAGTATTAATTCCACACCTTTCAAGCTGCTAATAGGAGTGAAGATGCGAACCAAAGACGATGATCAGCTGATAAAACTAATTAATGATGAAACCATAGCTACATTTAAAGACGACCGCAACGAACTACGATTTAAAGCCAAGACGCAGATCCTGAGGATGCAAAACGAGAATAAGAAGTCATACAATTTGAGACGTAAACCAGCCAAACATTACGACGTTGGTGATCTAGTCGCCATAAAGCGAACACAATTTGGCGCCGGCCTAAAATTGAAGCCAAAGTATTTGGGCCCACACCAAGTTGTTAAAGTAAAGCAAAACAATGCATATAATGTACTAAAGATGGGAAATTCAGATGGTCCAAAGAATTCGTCAACGTGTGCTGAATATATGAAGCCATGGTCAACAGACTATGATGATGATGACGACGGCGCATTCGGGCCGAATGCTTAGTCAGGACGGCTGGATGTGGGGTTGGGTTGGTAACGCCGAATGGCCAGACCACCTGAAAACAGCTGTTTAACGACGGTGTGGCAAGCGATCCATGTGAGACGAGGTGGCAAGCGACCCACAAAACGACGATGTGGCAAGGCTGCTACGAGACGACGAGAAGGAAGGACTTTTTAAGACGAGCCAACGACGAGAAGACGTGTATTTAAGAAGTAAAGAAGTATTAAAGACGAAAGACGCGTATAAAAGAAGTAAAGACGTATTAAAGACGAAAGACGTGTAAAGACGAATGAGAAACGACGCTCTCATTAAATACCTAAAGACGAAACAATTAACATTCAATTCAACCATTTTTATAGTTACTAAAACCTAATTATAATCTAAAATAAAACTTATTACCATATAACTATAAAATAAAAATCTAAATGGGACTACTTATTTCTACGGAATCGGAACCCAGTCCCACGTATACATAAACATACTCAAGTGGAGACGCACATATTTGATTGTTTATACTTGCAACAAAGTGTTACAAGTTGAGCTTTTTGTGTTGAATGATTTTTGGTATGAATATACTACACCTCCCCTTATTAGAAAATAACGTAATATCATGGAGTTATTTATTGATTACTGATAATGATAATTAATCATTGATTAATGGTAATGTATTTATGTTAGAAAAATTGTTTTATTTGTGTCTGGCCAGACAAATTTTCTTTCTTTTTCTTAGTTTTTTATTTGTATGTATATACTTTTAATTAGGTGAAGTAGTTATAGTAGTTGAATCCATAAAAGAAATGTTGTTTATTTCCTTTTTTTTTATTTATTTATTTTCTTTTTGCAGATTTTTAATCTATCCTTATGTTCTGTTTGTATCTTATTTTTATTGTTCCTGATTTTTATGTTGTTATTTTCAGATATTTCTACAACTTCGAATGGTCCTAAATAGGCTGAATCAAGCTTTTGACAAGCATCGTTTTTTAAGAAAACCTTATCTCCTATTTCTATTCTTAGATCTGCTGACTTATTGTCATAAAAATTTTTCTGGTTTTCCTTACGTTTCTCTAACATCATTCTAGCTCTACTGTATGCTAGTTCTAATCTAAACTTAACTTCTTTACCATAGTCATCTACGTTATATAATGGTTTTATTCTATTTATGCTATTAAAATGTGTTGGTAGATTATTTTGTTTACCAAATACAAGTTCATATGGACAGTATTTGTGTGTTAATGACGGAGTTGTGTTAAAACAATACACAAAATATTGTAACCAAATGTCCCAATCTGTTTTATCTACTGAGATATATGATCGAATGTACTCATTGAATGTCCTATGACTTCTTTCAACGGTACCTAAGGTGGTGGTGTGCTGTAGACGTAGTGTGGTCTATTTTTAAATATTTGCACAAGTCATTTATTATTGAATTTTTGTATTCTGTTCCCATGTCCGTAATGAACGTCTTCATTGGACCGTACTTCAGAATGAAAGATTCAAAAATAGCTTTAGAGATTGTTGTAGCGCTTTTATTGGGAACTGGTATTGCTACTAAGTATTTCGTCAAGTCGCATATTAAAGTGACTGCGTATTCACTACCATCTTCACATTTTGGTAGTGGAGCAATGGTGTCTACTGTTACTCTGTCAAAAGCATGCATGGGGGTTTCGGTATTGATTAATGGCTGTTTTTATGTGCTTTGTCCTTTTTGCCTAATGGCATTTTTCACATTTATTAATATAATCTTTTACATGACGTGTCATGGTTTTCCAATAATAGTGTTTTCTCACTTTAGCCAAAGTTCTTGTAATTCTTGTATGGTCACCCGGTATATGTTGCTTCTTTATGTGTTTTTTTTTTTCTATAATGGTCACCTTCTGGAGTAGCGCTACTCTTAATGATTTCAATATTTTAATCTCCATTTATTTACGATTCTATTGAAAAGATTTCAAAGATCTTTTCACTGGGAGCCAATTTGAGTAGTTTGATCTCAAGAATACCGTCTTGCTTTTCAAGATATCGAGAAAGTATTCAAATCTACTTCTCACTCGATTAAACTGACTTACTGACGTACGCAAGGATCTATATATACTCTGCATTTAAATAAGTCGCGCCAACTTGGCATTCTCCGCGATTTGCTTAATTGGATTCTCTAAGTCATAATATTTTGACTAAAATTATATTTCCTTCTACAAAGGTATAAAAATGATAATTTTTATGTAATTCCCTAAATACTGAGGTGATGCTCTAAGGTATTTCACCACGTGTGTAAGCAATATAAATAAACAAACAAACGACTTTGATGGTTACATATCCAAACAGGGAAAAATCTGGATCTTGTTATTTTCAATTTGTATATTTTTATTCTGTTCATTTGTTTTATTCATTCAATTTATTAATTCAGCATACATGTGCTACAAACCTACCTGTGAAGGATATTTGAATTACTATTTGCTTACAGTGCCTTCTTCAGTTGTAGAGTTATTAAGATCACTGTGTGTGTATGGTTATTACCATAGAGAAGAAAGTGCAAGAATACATCGAGCCCTATTTGCGAAAATAACGTATGCGCCAAACCGCAATTTTACAGGAGAGCGTTTTTATAAATTATTTTTGAATTCGTTAAGTAGATCGTGTGTATGTATATGTTGTGGTGCGGGAAAATGGGTAAAAGTTTGGATTTTTGTAAAGGCATGAAGGCATATTTTTATTAAAAACTTTTTACACGATTTACATAGTGCAATGTTTGATCTTCAACAACAGCTTGACAAAATGAAAAAATGTTAATATTTATAAAAGTTACAACAATTTTGGCAAAACGCTTTTTTTCGCCGAGGTTTCCCGTGACCGCGATGCCAGTGCAGCAGCTCACCGAAAATCAAAAAACAATCATTTTATTAGTATATTGTATTGTGATGTATGTATGTACTTAAACGACCAAAATTTCGAAAATTTTATTTTTTTTTTATAAAACGGTAACATTTCAAACGCAGAAATTCTTCTTCCAAGTACACACCAACTCAATTACGAACTAAACAAAAAATTTTTTTGAAATCGATGACTATGTAGGTATAGTTATCGTGGTCACCGCAACCACACTTTTTGAAAAACATGATTCCGAGATAATCGCGTTGAAAGATTGATAGACGCACCAAGCGCGCGTGCATGTGCAAGATTGAAGGCGCTATAACTTTAATAATATTGGTTGGATCACTAAAAAAAAATTTGGAATAACATTCTTCAGAAACTGTACTTTAGGATAAAAGAAGAAAAAAAAAATAAGAAAGAGGCTTTTTTAGTCAAATTTCTAGCGACCAAAACGTTCATATTTAGCATAAAAAGAATAATAAAAATTATCGTTCAAGCACGAGGAATTACACAAAAGTAATGAAATTTGTTTACTTCTATGGTTTCAGTTGACCATGTTTTGTACTTTCTTTTCCTGCAACTCAATTTATCAATATATAAACAAAACATTTAAATTATTACTCTTTTTTTTTTAAGTTCCACTCAAAACCTCATTGAGACAAGACGTGTTACTTCTGCGTTCCTCTGGTGCTCAAAGAGCAAGAAAATACTCTCATCAGTTAGAACAGACAAACAAACAAGTGCATAAAACATAATACGAAAACAGAAACAATAAAAGCAAGAGACGCAAACCAAAGTGCTGGGCCTAAGCCCATAATACAACAACAATGGTTAAACCGCCCGACATAAACACAACAACAACACCAACCTACAACAAAAATCAAAACCTAAACAACCCAAAATACATTGTAATTAGCAGAAAAAACACCAAATCCTTTGAAAATGTATCACCATTCCTAATTAAAAAAACAATAGACTACACATGTGGAGGGGAAGTCGAAACATGCAAAAATACTCGCGCCGGCATCTTATTAATCAAAACAAAAAATACTGTACAAACAATGAAATTATTAAAAATCAAAAATATCGCCGATATCGAAGTAGAAGCAACCGAACACAAGACACTAAATTTTTCCAAGGGAGTAATTTAATGCAACGAATTACGAAACATTGAGGAAACAGAAATACTAAACGAACTAAAATCTCAAAGCATAACCGAAGTGCGAAAAATATTAAAGAAGCAAGAGCAAGGCATGGTAGAAACGGGACTTATAATTATTACATTCGCCACACACAATCTTCCAGAAGCTATTAAAATTGGATATGAGAACACACGAGTCCGCCCGTACATTCCTCTCCCCCTGAGATGCAGGAAATGTCTACGATTTGGCCACCCAACCCCGATCTGCAAAAGTTCAGAAGAAACATGCAAAAACTGCTCTCAAATGATACACACCGCTGAAAACGAAACCTGTACCAACGAAAAGTGCTGCCTAAATTGTAAAAACAACTCCGAATTCGACCCTAAACACAGCCCACTGGACCGCAAATGCCCAACATTCATAAAACAATAAGAACTGGTGGCAATCAAAACTACAGAGAAAGTTGACCACAAAACAGCATTATCAATTTATTACTCTCGTCACAACATGCAACTTAGCAACAGCTACGCATCAACATTAACGAAAGCTGCAACAAATCAAGACGCTCACTCATCAACACCAAAAACAAATACAGCTACATCAACATCGACCTCAACTAATATTTCCTAAAGAAAAAAACAACACCCTTTCAACTAATCTCAAACCCACAAAACCCAACCTACCTAATACAAAAACTCCTAAAAAAGCAAAACATAAAGACAACAACGACAGCGACAGCGTTTAACCCTTAGAATAACAATGGGCCCCATATGCTGTAATTACCACAAAAATGGACTCAGAATACCCTCACATTTATCTTCTTAAATATAAATAAAACCAAATGACCATTAAGATCATTCAATGGAACATAAACGGTTACACAAATAATTACAGCGAACTCCAAATAATAATTAAAAAACACAAGCCCCTAATTTTATCCCTACAAGAAACACATATAATACACACCAACTACATACCCATACCAATCAACTACACCTTAATAGAAAGAAACAGTTCACCTTCCCATGGGGGTGTAGCCCTCCTGATACATAATTCACTACAAGTTAGAGAAATTACTTTAAACAGTGACTTCAACGCATTATGCGCAGAATTCACATCGAATCTCAAATTTAGATTAATCTCAGCCTACATTGCACCAAACAAGGGATTTTCTATGAATAATCTCCAAAATGTACTTGAAACCTCAAACATACCCGTGCTAGTCACAGGCGACTTTAAAATAAATAAATAAAAATAAATAAAAATAATTGAAAAATTCATAACCCAATCAAATTACATCCTACTAAATGACGGTTCTCCAACGCACCTTAGCACCCACAATACACTAACAAACATCGACATAACCTTTAGCAGCCCAATCTTACAACTCGACAGCACATGGTACACAGAAAATGACCTCTTTGGTAGCATCACTTCCCTATCATAATTAGCCTCTTCAACTCTAATCCAACAATAACACAACACATATCCTCCAAACCCATTTTCATTACCGACAAAGCCAACTGGGAACGATTTTCAAAACTCACAGAAGAATACTCATCACAACTAGAAATAAGCTCAAACATAAACAAAGAAACAGCCACAATACAAAAAATAATTATATCTAGCGCACATAAAACAATCCCTCAGACACACCCTATGACCAAACTACACAACGTACCTTGGTGGAATAATTTACAAAAACTTAGAGACGACAAAGTTAAGAAATGGCATACGCTAAAAAGAAACATCTGTACCCAGAACATCATACAATTTAAACGAGCAAATTCCAAGTTTAGAAGGACACTAAAAGAAGAAAAAAACATAGTATCCAAAAGTTCACAACACAGATAGCACCCGACACACCTCCAAAAACAATTTGGAGTAACATCAGACGCTTCTGCGGCCTAAATCCCCAGAAACACATTCATTGCATCCTAAACCCAATAACAAATCAAAACACCACCAACAAAGCAGAAATAGCAGAACTATTCTGCAAAAACTTCTCAGACACATCATCTGACCACAATTTCTCTACAACCTTTATAAACACAAAACAAGCATCACTAAACAACCCACTCAACCACACATATGTCCCCAGAAAGAGAGCTACAGAAATAGAAAAAGAAATAACACTAGTCGAATTTTTGTCAGCCCTAAACACATTAAAAGGAAATACTCCCGGACTCGACAGAGTAAACTACGCAATGATCAAAAATTTGGACAGGAAAACAAAATGTCGAATAACCAACCTCCAAAACTCTATACTAAACAATTACACCCCCCAAGTTACAAGAACAGTATAATAGTCCCAATCTCAAAACCCAATACAGACAAAACCTCACTAAACTCCTACCGACCAATATCTCTGAACTCTTGCCTATCAAAGTGCTGGACAAAATAATAGCAAAGCGACTGTGGTGGTTTGATTCTAATGACAAACTAATCCATAACAGTCAAACAGGTTTCAAGAAGGGGAAATCTGCTATAGACAGTCTACTGCTGATAGACCATCTACTAACAAAATCCATCTCCAGAAGAAACCATACGTCCATAATATCCCTAGACTTTGCAAAAGCTTTTGACAGAATCGGACTACACTCAATACTTGACCAACTCACGGAATGGAAAACAGGATCTAAAATACTAAACTACATAAAAAACTTCATGACGAACAGGAAAATTACAGTACGAATAAACACCTACGTCTCCCCCTTCCACCCCATCCACAACGGCATCCCCCAGGGCTCACCACTCTCAGTTATCCTATTTATAATAGCCTACAACAAACTCGCTGAAAAGCTCACCCTACACCCAAACATCAGCCTAAGCGCCTACGCAGACGACTTTAACATAATACTCAAACTAGAAAATAGGAAAAACATTAATATAAACCTAAACCCAATCCTCAGAACCATACTAAACTGGGCCGGATATTCAGGCGCCAAGCTATTCACCACCAAATGCAGGCACATGCACGTTTGCAGAAAGCACAACTGCAAATGCACACTATCAACAGGGATCATACAAATCCAGAATGTCGCATCACTAAAAATACTAGGACTTCACTTTAACAACAAACACAGATGGAATAAACACACGGAACAACTCACGCACACCATGCTCCAAGCAATTAATATGATAAAATGCCTTGCAAGCCCAAAGTTCAACTGTAACACATCCACACTTATAAACGTCACTAAAGCAATACTCAACTCCAAGGCAGATTACGGCCTCCCCATCTATGGACACTGCCCAAAAACAACTATAAAATCCAAAATTAATACAGACCTCAGAATCGCTCTTGGGGCATTCAAAACTACACCATCAAAAAACATTCTATACGAAGCACCACTACACAAAATACTAAAAACATACCGACCTCCTAGACGGCCACAATACAATTCAACAATAGACCTAATAATAAAATACAGCAGAAACCACAACCTTCCCTTTCAGCCCACAAAACCACTTACTCTGACTACTACACCATGGAATGTAAGGCAAATAATCACGGACACGACACTAAGAAACTTTAATAAAAAAAACACATGCCCACAAACATACAGAGCCGAATTCAATCAAATTAACACCATTGACAAGCTTAAATACACATACATCTATACAGATGGATCCCAAAACGACAACATCACTACCTTTGCCATCACAGATGAAGCCGATACCATTAAATCATATCTCCTACCCCACTACTCCTCCGTATTTTCCGCAGAACTCATTGCAATAGTAGAAGCTTTAGAAACCCTAAAAAATAAAAGAGGTAAATTCTGCATATGCACAGACTCACTCTCCGCAATAGACGCAATTAACAACACAAACAACAATAAACATTACCCCAAATACGCTCGCAATATAATGCAAAAAACCTCCCCAAATTCAAACTACTCTGGGTGCCCGGGCATGTAGGAATAGCAGGGAACGAGCTAGCAGATAATTCTGCTAAAAATGCAACGAAACAGCCTCTAATAACAAAGGAAAACCTTAACGTACAAGACATACAAAAATACTTAAAAAACATGCACCTCACAAAACTACAATCCAACATAACCGAAACATCAACCTGGTATCAAGCTAATAACCCACACAAACTTAACAACTATCACATTTTTCAAAGAAATTCATTATCCCTCTCGAGAAGAGACCAAATAATAATAACCAGACTTAGACTCGGACACTCCAAAATAACCCACATACACTACATCGATCAATCTCCCTGTATATGCCCCTTTTGCAACGACATCACATCAATCGAGCACATCCTCACCAACTGCAATACCCTAAAACCCCAAAGACAAGCAATATTTAAAAACACCAACCCTCTCCAATGCCTAGCACAACCCACATCCTCAAACATATCAAACATTCTAAAATACTTAAAAACAACAAATTTATATCACCACATCTAAGAACATACAAATTAACTTAAATTAAGAAACTCTCATCACCCCATGTATATATGTAAATATGTAAATACATACAACACACAGTTAAGAGAACTCATACAACTCTAGAGCTGAAGGCCTCTGCTGCCATAGCCACGTAATAAGCTAGCCTATAATTTCATGGTAATAAGTTAGCTCTTAAATACATAAATAAATAAATTACTCTTTTTACTAAATTTTTATACCCTTGCAAAACGGGTATATTAATTTTGGTCAGAAGTGTGCAATGCATAGAAGGAAGCATCTCCGACCATATAAAGTATATATAATTATATATCTTGTCTTTCCAAAAGGAAAAAAAAAGATATTGTTTTATTTGAGTTAAAAGCGGGGACTTTATTCGTTGGATGAATACTTAAAACTAAAGTACAAAATGTCTTACAGTTATATTTATAGGCTAAATATGTGAGCCCTTCAGTGGCGTGATCGATATTGATGTGATTTGATTGGCCCGAATTTTAATGCTGAATTAGCGTTCTCACGCTTTTGATTTTAGGGGGACAATTATTATTGCAAGTGTTCAATTGTTTATGAATAAAACGGATTTTATTGCTTGTGCGTTAATTATGAGTTAGCGTTCACACGATTTGATTTTGAGGGGGACAATTGTTATTGCAAGTGTCCAATTGTTTATTATAAAAACGGATGTTTACTTTTGAGTTTGATTTTAGGGGGCGAAAAGTTTATAAGGTTTTGTGTATTGAAGTTGGATATATGACTTCCCCATCCTAAAAAATTTAGCCTGTCCTCAGGCGGATACATTGGGATATAGCGAGGGGTTTTTCTCAGCTGTAAATATTGGGATATCAATTTTGTTTATAATTTGGGACTCAATTTTTTCAACAATTGGGGGTTTCTGGGTTTCTGTGGGACCATTGTTATTTGATCGAAAATGCTTAATTATTAATTCTTGTGGCATTGCCTTAAACTTATAGATTAACTATGTAATCAAACTTATTATAGTAAGTATAAAAGTGGTTAATGTAATAGTTTGAAATGCAGTATAATATTTCGTATGTTCGTTAATTATTTCTTTTGTTTGGATAAAGGAAATAGGTTCTAGCCTGGTGATATTGTTTGTTACATAAATGCTTTGGCTATAGTCAAGCAATGAATTTATTATTGATATTTCGTTTAGTTGTAAGGCACAATCGTAAATTTTTATTATGTTATTGCCTTCTATTATTAATTCGTTGTTTACGCAATTTTGATTAAGTTTAGTTTTTGGTAAATTCCATGTTACAATTATGTTTGGGTCAATATAATTAGTTTGAAAATTCTTATATGTTTTAGTGTATTTACAAGTGGTTGGGATTTGATTTAAAATGCCTATTGTATTATTAGTTTCTATTTGTTTTGTATTTTTATTAAACAAAGTGTTATTGTTAAAATAGTATTTATCGTATGAATTTTCTGTCAAAATATTTTCATTTTCATCTGGATAAGGAAGTATCTCAAAGATAGGGGTTTTTATTATTTCTTGGGGAATGTTTGAAATGATAAATATCTCGTTTGAATTTGGTTTAAGCCAGGTGGATGTTTTTGTATTCAATAGTTTTTCCGAACTAACATGACTTAAGCGATTATGCTTTAAAAGTTTTGGATTGAAAATTCCTAGTCTGGTGAGCTGCATGCCCATTTCTATTTTTTCTAAAGATTAGAACTTCTCATTTTACTGATTTTTCCTTTTCTTCCATGAGGTTGTTTATTACTTCTAAACCTTTATTTATAGTGTCTATTACGTAATTTAGTTCGTTTGCTTGTACGCTATTGCTTTCAAGATTATTTATTTTTTCTTCTAATTCGTCTTTATCGTCTTGATGAAGAGTACCAAAAAAAAATTTGTATATTGAACCAATTCCGTTAATTAGTCCTCGTTTGTTACGTTTTACAATTTGTATTCCATTAATTTCTCTACTTAGTTTTTCTGTTAAGTATTGTATATGGATTATATCTTTAAATTCCTGTGCTTGTTGCATTAGACTGTTATATGTAATGTCTATTAACGTTAAATTTACTTTTAAATAATGATATTCAAAGTTTGTCGGTAAGTCCATGGTTCCTGTTTTAAATATTAAGTAACCGTTCGGTGCTTTTACTGGGTTTATGTCAATGGATTGACTGCATGTTGATTTTAATGTTAAGAATAGCATTATGCACAAAAAAGTCATCTTGAGTTGTTGACCTGTAATGTATCAATTGTCATATTTGCTTTTATTAACTTTCTTTTTCTTTTTGAATTTTGATTTGTAGTGTGTGACTCTTCGTCCTCTATTTCTTTCTTCAAAATGTTTCTCATCTAACTGATTTATCTCTCCTGTCTTTTTGAATGGATTTGTTGTTTTTGACTTTACTAGTGGTGCTTGTTTAAATCTAGTATCGATTTCGAAATCGTGTCTATCTTTATTTAAATTGTTTATTTTATGTATTTTATTCGTTTGGGTATTATAGTCGGGTGATCCTGTATGGATAAAAATGTCCGCTGGTGTTCGGTTAGTTGTTTTATGTCTCGTCTTATGGTTGTATATGTAGAGAATTTTTTCAAATTTAAGTAATTTATCTTCAATGTCGTTTTCACTATTTATAATTCTGAGTTTTTCATTTACTGTTTTATGGAATCTTTCTACGTCTGAAATGCCGTTTTTACTTGTTGTAATTTCTAACTTTACATTTTCTTCTTGTAGCCAATTTTTTAGTGCTATACACAAAAATGCTGAATCTTTGTCTGATTTTATTTCTATCGGTTTGCACATTTCAGTGAATACTTTCATAATTGCTCTCTTGGCTTCTAACCAATCTCTGGATTTTACTTCTACAAGTGTTGCAAATTTGGAGTAAATGTCAATGCATGAAAGGAATTGTAAATTGTCGATCATGTAAAAGTCCATGACGTATTTTTCTCTGACATTAAAAGTTTCTGGTGTTATTTCAAAAGTTAGTTGTGTATTCCTATTTTCTGTCTTTGCGATATTGCATACTGAGCATTCGTTAATAATGTTTTGAATCAGGTTTTGAAAATCGGGGAAATAATATTTTTCTTTAAACAAATTAATCGTTTTTTCGATTCCTGGATGTAATAATTCTTTATGTTGTTTTAGAATTATTTCTTTGAATTGTGCAAATGTTTGAATGTCCTCTAACTTAATGCTTGATTTCGAGGTTTTTGTGTTTGCGTTTGATCGTATTATTTCAATAAAGGCTTGTTGAAATATGGGATAATCTTGTTCGTTATGAAAATATGGTACTGTTTTCTTACCGCAAAGATATCTTTTAATTATATCCCTTGCGTATGCATTGGTCATTTCTTTGTATGTTATTTTTATGTTTGATTTATAAAAATAGGTTGATGTTTCTGTTTTGTCTTCTGAACCTCTAATGAATTCTATTTGCCTGTTAGAATAATTAATGGGTTTTTCTATTATTGGAATGTAATTTCCATTATCCTCATGAGCACTATGTATTGTAGCTACGGTGCTGTCTGTTGATCCTAATAAGTTTTCATCTATTTTAATTCTGGAAAGAGCATCTGCTACGTGATTTTCTTTGCCGGGTAAATTTTTAATTTTATAATGAAACTCATTTAGTTTTATTCTCCATCGTTGAAGTTTCATGTTTGGTTCTTTTATATTGTTGAGCCATACTAAAGGCTTACGGTCGCTTAGAATTTCGAACTTTCTACCGAAAAGGTATGGTCTGAAATACTTTGTTGCCCAAACTATCGCTAGTAATTCTTTTTCTATAGCTGAATAATTGATCTCATGTTCGTTTAACGTTCTGCTTGCGTAAGAAATAGGTCTATGGTCCTGTGAGATGAACGCACCTAAAGCTATATTGCTAGCATCTGCGGTTAGAAAAAATGGTTTTGAAAATCGGGGTATGCAAGTATGGGGCGGTCATAAGAGGATATTTCAATTTTTCAAAGGATGAAATATAATCTGGGTCGTTTATGTTAATTTTAGCTCCTTTCTTTAATCTGAGAGTTAAAGGTTTTGCAATATGTGCAAATTTGGTATGAATTTTCGGAAGAATCCGCATAATCCTAAGAATGATTTAAATTCTTTTGGGGTTTTAGGGATCGGAAAATTTTGAATTGCTTTGATTTTATTTGGGTTAGGTTTTATACCTTCTGTTGTAATTATATGACCAAGGAATTCTGTTTCTTTTTTCATGAATTCGCATTTGTCGAGTTGGAGTTTAAGATTAGCTTCTCTTAGTTTTTTAACTACCTTTCTGAGTGATAGTATGTGTTCCTCCAATGAAGTGTAGTACACTATAATGTCATCCAGATAAACAAGACAATCCTTGTAAATAAGGTCTTCCAAAAGATTATTCATGCATCTTTGGAATGTTGCCGGGGCATTTTTAAGACCAAATGGCATACCTGTGTATTCGTAATGGCCATGTTTAGTTGAGAAAGCTGTTTTTGCAATAGATTCAGGATCCATTTGAATTTGATGAAATCCCTTAGCTAAGTCCATGGTGGTGAAGTATTGGCATTTTCCCAGTTTGTCAAGAATTTCATCCATGACTGGAATTGGGAATTTGTCATCTATTGTGACTTCATTTAAATTTCGATAGTCAATGACTAACCTGAATTTTTGTTTGTTGGAAGCATCTCCTTTTTTTGGGACGATCCAAATGGGTGAACAGTAGGGTGAATTCGATTTTCGAATGATACCCTGTTCGATCATTTCATTTATTTGTTTGTTGATTTCTATATCAAACGTTTGGGGATATTTGTATGGACGTTTATAAATTGGGTCCTCATGTTTTGTACAAATAGAGTGCTTTATAGTACTCGTGAAAGTCAAATTTTCACCTTCGCGGTACTGAATATCACTGAATTCGTACAAGGCCTTTTTTAGTTTTTGTATTTCCTCGTTATTTAAATGGTCGAGTCTATACTGATTACTTTCTATTATTTAATTTTCAATTGCAAAATTTGTGTCTGGGTCCCTCTCTGTAGGTGGGTCTAGACATTCTATGTTATGTTCTTCTTCTATTTCTTCCATATCTCTGAAGTAAAATGTATAGTTTCCTAGCTTTGCATATTCTTCTTCATAGTTTATTTGGGCTTTGCATGCTTTTAAGAAAGTTCTGCCTATCAACATGTCATATTTATTTGAAAACTTATGGATATAAAACTTTTGTTCTGTCGGACAAAGTTTGCTAGGTGCAAGGAAAATTACTTCTTTTAATTCTACTGCTCCTTCAATCATATGAATTTTGGAGACTCCTAAATAGGTTTTGAAATTAAAAAAGTTTTCGGACATTATATTTATTGAAGAGCCTGAGTCGACTACACATCTCAAAGGTTTATTGTTCATTGTGATTCTGATGAAGGACTTGTCTCTATCTCTTCTTCCGATTGATCCGAGGCATTCTGATGAACATTTTCGGATGTGTCCATTTTGCTAATTCCACTATTACTTTCTCTTGGCCTTTTTGTAGGCTGGATTGCTACATATTTTGTTGGATAATTATTTTGTTGTTGATTATTCATTGGATTCTGAGCCCTGTCAATATTTAATTTTTGTTGAAATTCTTAGAAAAGTTTTTGGTTTTGTGTGGTGTCTGATTGTTTTGTTTGAGACGGAGTTGTACTATTGGGTACAAAAGATTTTCCACTTTTTTGGCTTTGATTTGATTTTCTGATTTCTGTTATACTATCCTCGTATAACCCTTCTCTTTGAGCTACTTGTTTTAGCTTGCTAACTGTGGTTATATCATATCTGGCTAACGTCATAAATAATCTATCGGGTAATTTTTTGTTGATTACATCTTTTATAGTGTTATTAAAAGCATTTGTATAAAGAGTAGTGTTATTTGCATCGTTTTCAAGACTAAGCTTGTTTGTAATAATATAGGATTTATCTTCTAATTCTGTTACAAACTTACGAAGGTTTCCTGTATAGTGGGTGTTATAGAGGCGTCGAAGAAGTTCCTCACATGGGGTCTGCGTCTTCAATTCATTGATGAGGAATGTTCTTAGTTCCGGCCAGTTGTTGGCTTGTCCAATTTGCGAAAGTCGTTGTGCCTCTCCAGTGAGCTGCATCTCGATTGCGCTGAACAATATGTTATGTTGCCTTAGGTCATGGGTTGGATACAGGTGCATGATGAAATCTATCCTTATGAATGATGTCAGATTCTCTGGTGCTCCATCATAGTTTGCCACCTGTCTTAATGAAGACAGTGCTTGATTGAGATGGGCTTCGGTAAGTTCGGCCATTTTTGGTTTTTAGTTTTGTTTGTGATGTTTTATATGTGTTTTATTTTATTCGCACACAAGTTGGCGTTTTGTTCCACAATTGGAGTTTTATGGTTATAACACACACAGTTGATGTTTCCGCACACAGTTGGCGTTTTTGTTCCACAATTGGAGTTTATGGTTGTAACACACACAGTTGATATTTCCGCACACAGTTGCCGTTTTTGTTCCACAATTGGAATATTAATTTTTTGTTGGTTGCAACACACAGTTGATATTTCCGCGCACAGTTGGCAGAAAATATTTTCACTGTTGTAGACTTTTGAGCGTTCCCGTAAGTTCTTGATGTCGGATCGGAGTTTTATAGTGATTATTCACTAATTCTATGTAACGCACGGATAATAATTCTATGTATCACACGGATAGAATAACAAGTTCACTTTTACCGATCCTACCGACTGCGTCAATTATATATCTTGTCTTTCCAAAAGGAAAAAAAAAGATATTGTTTTATTTGAGTTAAAAGCGGGGACTTTATTCGTTGGATGAATACTTAAAACTAAAGTACAAAATGTCTTACAGTTATATTTATAGGCTAAATATGTGAGTCCTTCAGTGGCGTGATCGATATTGATGTGATTTGA
Source organism: Drosophila paulistorum (assembly GCA_018152135.1). NCBI lineage: Eukaryota > Metazoa > Arthropoda > Insecta > Diptera > Drosophilidae > Drosophila > Drosophila paulistorum. The sequence continues at coordinate 14,345,565 of JAECXG010000822.1, read as the reverse complement.
TTGGCCCGAATTTTAATGCTGAATTAGCGTTCTCACGCTTTTGATTTTAGGGGGACAATTATTATTGCAAGTGATCAATTGTTTATGAATAAAACGGATTTTATTGCTTGTGCTTTAATTATGAGTTAGCGTTCACACGATTTGATTTTGAGGGGGACAATTGTTATTGCAAGTGTCCAATTGTTTATTATAAAAACGGATGTTTACTTTTGAGTTTGATTTTAGGGGGCGAAAAGTTTATAAGGTTTTGTGTATTGAAGTTGGATATATGACTATATATTCTTGATCATCACGACGAGACGAGTTCATATAGCCATGTCCGTCCGTCGGTCCGTCTGTCCGTCCGTCTGGATTAACGCAAACTCCTCCTAGACCGTAAAAGCTACAGAGCTGAAATTTTGCATGTAGGCTTGTATATACTGCAGGGGTTGTATATCTCGGATTCAGCCGTATCGGATCACTATATCATATAGCTCCCATACAAACGGCAAAGTCACGAACAGTGACTTTTCTCAATAACTTAGTTATTTTTTCAGCTATTGGTATTGAAATTTAATATTGGTCAGTTTATTACACCTATAAACCACTGTGCCAAATTTGATCAAGATCGGGTGACTATATCATATAGCTCCCATAGGAACGACAATAGTGACTTTGATCAATATCTTCATTATTTCCGAAGATTGTAGGCCGTTCTTACTCAAACTTTAGCCGGGTTCCACTTTGGTTCAATAATTAAAAGTCTAAAAATTAGTCTAGAGATTGACTTTTATTCAGAAATTATTCTTAACCTATGTTTACATATATATTCTCATGCTGTGACTTATGCGACAGCTACACAAGAGCGGTGTCAGTACATACATACATGTAGTTTGGAGCGTTTGCATCAAAGTGCTTTGTCAGCGTTCACACGCTGGCTTGACTCTAGCTCATGTTACGATTGTGCATAATTACTTATGTGAATACATGTATGTGTGTAGATTAATGTACATACATATATGAACATGCTTATTTATGTGAATAAGCATATTCAATTTATGCATACATCAATTTATGTATATAGATAATCATATTCAAGTTGATACTTATATTTTATTGCGTATATTCTGAATTGTTTATACTTGCAATAAAATGTTACAAGTTGAGCTCTTTGTGTTAATTGATTTTAGGAATGAATTTACTACAGTATTATCACTAGCTTATTATCTGTGACGCGTTCCTTTGTACTCGGGCTGGATAATATTCCAAGTTGCATCCTTAAAACGAGTTCGATTTTGCTATCTAAGCCTTTATATCGGTTGTTATTTATATCATGTAATACTTGTAGTTTTGATTGGAAGGAATTGTCTATTATTCTGTTCATAAAAACGATAATAAATCGGATATTTTTAACTACCGTAACGTTGCCGAACTTTCCGCAATACTTAAAGTGTTTGAGTAAATTATTACGTTTTCCCTTCAACACCAATCTAGATCCACTATTTCTCTTTACTGTCTCTCGCATACTAACCTTTCAGAATTCACTACCAATGCTTCATTGCATCATTGCTTCCATAATCAGTTCCAAAATAATGATAGTTATAACGTCTTTAGTAAGGCTTTGGTTAAAATCGTATTTTATTGGCAGAATCCAAAAGGTATCTTTTCGTTCCTAATTATCTAAAACTGATCGAGTATCCTTGGGTGTCCCCTAAGGGAGTCATCTGGGCCCACTGTTATTTACCCATTTTATAAATAATTTGCCCTTGGCCTTGGTTCATTAACTTGTGCTAATGCTAGCGGTTGACGTCAAGCTTTGATATTCCTACAAATATCCTTCTTTCCAACCATACTTGCAATAAGACCTCGATGCATTCTGTGACTGGTGTCATGTTAATAAACACCATAAAGCCTCTAAGTGTTCTTTATTGACATTCATTTGTTTGTTTCCGTTCCTAGCTTATTACTCTATTAAGGCGTAATTTTTACCCACAACTTTAACACTCGGTTATGCAGTCAAGGTGCGGGATAGTATTGCACAGGGTGGCAGCCATAAATGGGGCTTTGATTCGTGTCGTGGCTTGGAGCTTGAGACACGAAGTTTTATGAAACGGACTGGGATGTATTTAAAACCCTATCATTTGGCGTTCATAGGCTCCAAAAAGATTTTTGGCGATGGAGGTTCAATTCAGAAGCTCTAAACTTTTGATTGAATCTCCGACGCGAAAGAGAGCTAGGTTTCAGGGCGCATCCCTCAGTCCGTCGGGACAACGTTCTCTACCAGTTCCTGCTTCCGACAATGACCCTAGGTCACCAAATGTACAGCAGCTGATATCGTTTAGGAGTCCGGCTTTGGCAGGCGTGGAGTCTCTTCCCATTTTCCCTAGAGACAGTATCCCACCTGCTAACACGATATCTGTTGTAGTTTCACCCCAAAAGCAAATTTTTATTTCGAGACCTGATCCCATTACTACTTCTGAAGAAGTCATAGCCTACATAAAGGACAAATTTCAAGCCCCTAACATTGTGGTGGAAAAGTTCCATTTCCGCATACTCGGGACATTTCGTCCTTCAAAATAAGAGTCTGCCCAGATCTTTTTGCCAATTATATCCACCATCAACACCTCCCTTCACAACTTTAGTAAGCCCATCAATCACCAGAAATATACCAAAACATGTACCTAGAACATAAAGACAAACACAAACAACACAAATATATATTTACCGACGGATCACTACAACATAAAACTACCACATTTGCCATAACCATCGATACTACAGTCCTAAAAACAGGCATACTACCACACTACTCCTCAATCCTCTCCGCAGAAACGGTAGCCATTCTTGAAGCAATAAAGGTAACAAGAAACAAGAAAGGGAACTTCGTAATATGCTCTGACTCCCTATCAGCTATCAAATCCATAGGCAACATCAACAACAACAACCTCTACCCAACATTAATAAGATCAATCCTAACAAAAACCAATACCAAAATAAAACTCCTCTGAATTCCCAGCCACTGTGGCATAAAAGGCAACGAGCTTGCCGACCAAACCGCAAAATCCGATATACATACCCCCCTCCATTACACTCTCAACTACAACTGTAGCGATATAAACAAATACATTAAAAGCAACTTACTTCAAAAGCTCAAAATCAACATTAACCGCTGCAAGACATGGTACCAACACTTAAATAGCAATCTGACACACACAGGACACTATCTCAAAAACATTAAGCAAAAAGACATAATACGGATAGACCAAGTAAAAATTCTACGTCTTAGACTAGGCCACACAAGACTCACTCAACAACACTACATTAACCCGAACGACATAACACCCTGCCAAAACTGCAACTCAACGTCTGACGTAAACATAGAACACGTACTAAAAAACTGCCCTGCAACCTCCCACATCAGGGATGAAGTCTTTAAAAAATTATGCCCAATAAGAACCCTAGCAAACCCAACTCCAACTAACCTTTCCATAATTTTCGATAATCGACTACCTCAAAAAACTAATTACTACCACATCCTATCCTATAGGTTTAAACTTAGAAAATACAATATTAAATGTAAATTATGTATGTATGTTAATCTGTAAATATGTAGACACACACAAGTCAAGCCGAAGGCCCAAGCAGCTAGCGCTTCAGTAATTAAGTTCTGACTAATTTTAATTAGTCCTAACTCTAAGATAAATAAATTAATAAATATCATAAAGATTTTTAGCCGGAACACCTTATTGTAAAAGAGTATACAATAAAAAAAAAAAAAACAACCTCCTATTAGCCTGTCACCTGCCTCTGTGAATAACGTTCCTTTTAGCTCGCCTGCACCTGTTGAAGACTCAAAAACCTAATTTCGTACCTAACTCTAGCGTATCAGAACGTACGGGGACTTAAGCCTAAGCGCTCTAGACTCTATGTAGATAGTTTAGCTTTTGACTTTCATATTCTTGCCTTTACTGAGACTTTGCTGAAGCCTGATATTGCCGATGCTTCAATTTTCCCCTCTAAATATTTAACATATAGACATGATCGGACTATCCGTAATGGTGGTGGTGTTTTGATCGCCGTTGATTCAGCATGAAATTGTCCAGTCTTCCATCAAGAGATTGAATTTGTTTGTGTTAAAATTTCTTTAAATTATTTTTGCCTATATTACTTGTTCATATATTCCACCATATTCGACTCGGCAGTACATATTCACCATTTGGAAGCTATTTAACTTGTTTCCTCACATCCTCTAACAAAGCCTTTTTTGTTGCTCTGGGAGATTTTAATTTACCTGAGATTGCCTGGACCCTTTCATATGATTCCTTATTTCTGTTGCCATCATATTATTGTTTCATAGATGGTCTGAGTAATCCCTAACTCAAATAAATCCTGTCCGGAATAGTCGTGACAGATCACTAGATCTGATATTTGCGTTGGATTCTTCCAACTGCTATGAAGACGACTTTCATCCAACTCTGAATGTAATCATTGACCTGCCTTTTGGGGTTATGTCTCCATATAATTACTTCATGGCTCCAACCCAATGTTTTCGCAAGACAAGCTTTACTAAACCAAAAAAACTTTTGTTAACTAAGGATTGTCATATCTGTATACTTGCATCGATATGGACTCTTCCATTTCTGTCTTCTATAAAACTCTTGAATCGTTCTTCGATATTTGTGCCCCGCGTGTTACTCAAGGGTGGTTTGATAGATCTCCTTGGTTCTCAAGTGAGTTATGTAACTTGAAAAACGTAAAATCAAGATGCTATAAAAGATTTTAAAAATCCGTTAAAGCATCGGATTTTTCCCTTTATGTAGTTGCTCGATCAAATTTTATGGTGTTGAATTCATAATGCTCTAAGGATTATCTTCAGCGATGTAAACTTAGCTTTTCTCGCTATCCTAAACAAATTTACAACTTTGTCAATGTAAAACGTAAAACATCAATGCACCCGCCTCACTTGTCTTTAAAAAACAATAAAGCTGACACTGATCAGGCAATTGCGGATATGTTTGCTGATTTTTTCAAAACAAGTTATTTCTCTTAGATTTTTCAATGCTTCTTATTCTCATCACTTGCAATCGTCTAATTGCATTTTACACCCTGTGTTTGATGAAAGTTCGGTTCTTAGCGTGCTTAGTTCGTCAAACCAGTATATGCACCTGGCCCTGACGGAATACCAGGCTGCATATTAATGTTGTGCGCAGAGGCCATATGTAACTCAAAACTTAAGCTGTTTACATTGTCCGTCACAATTTCCGTCTTTCCGTCTATCTGGACATACATACATTATTCCTCTCTATGAAAATGGGAAAAAGTCCGAATACCATAATTAGAAGGGTATTTTTAAATTGTCTGCCAATGCATTTGAGAATATAATAACATCTTCATTGCACCACTTTTGTAGCTCGAATTTTTAGCCATCCCAACAACTACCAACCTATTAGAATTTACATCTCACTCGATCGAAGAATTTAAGAATGCCGTGCAAAATGGCGTCATTTATGCTGACTTCAGCAAGGCCTTCGACTATGTTAATCATGCTCTACTTTTATATAAGTTGAACGCACTTGGCATGTCTAACCTTTTGCTAGATTGGATTTTTTAATATCTTTCCAAGAGTACACAAAAGGTGCTCTTTAAGCCTTTATTTTCTAAGACCATCCAAGTGACCTCTGGAGTACCTCAGGGTAGTCATTTGGGTGCAGTGCTATTCACACTTTTTTATAAATGATCTTCCATTGTTGGTGTCACATTCTCGTGTGCGTATGTTCTCGGATTAGCTTTGCCTTAAATTTAAAGACGTATCGTCTTCTTGCCTGCTTTAATCCGATCTTAATGATCTTCAGAGATGGTGTCATCAACCTATTAAACCTGAATGACTCTAAATGTAAAGTTATGTCATTTTATAGATGCACTCCATTTTTAGCCACTTAATATAGTAACGACACTGCCTTAGAGCGGTTAGATATTATCAATAACTTAGGTTTTCTTATGGTCCGTTTTATTATTTATACGGCTGCGCTCCACAGTCGGTGGGGACGCAGGTGGACAGCTCTCTATGTCTATGTCTTGGTGTCGTATGGGACACTTGTACGTACTTCGCATTCTACGCGTCAACGTCCAAATTGCTGCGATAATTGACGTGAATACATAAAAAAATCAAAAAAAGCTAAGAATCTCTTTCTTGAATAATAAATTCTTTCACATACTCTGCCTGGAAGCCACCGACTATTCCCTTATGACACCAGCGCCATTGGTTGCTAAAATGTGTAAAAAACCAAAAAAATTCTTGCATGTTTAACAATTTGGCTTACCTTTATGCATTTGGTTTTCATGTTTTCTGCATTTGGCTCTTCTGTTTTGAAACCAAACCTGTAAATAGTATTGTTTTTATTAATATTATGTATATACCTAATTCAAAAATGTAAGTAAATATATCGTAAATAATGATGAACACATTTATAAAATTATATAAAATGTGACAGTCGCATTAAATATTGATACTTGGTCCTCAGGGCAATAGGCCTAGCACAGTGAGTCCTCAAACTGAACTCGTCAAATTTGTATTAAATGGAAATAGTATTTATGTTACTCGCAATAATTTAATCACTTCGAATTCAAATCCGTCAAAGGATAAACTTTCTCAAGGGCAGATAATTCTTCTTCTCATGACCTCGTCTATGATTTATAATGAACATGTAACTCTGCAATTTGATTGCCCATCTTTCAAATCTTCCTCTTAGATTGGGTTGTTTTAAGCGCGTTGTAGCGCTTTCATGGTCAGTAATCAATTCAAACTCTTGCATCTCAATATAGCATCTATATCTATGCTTTTATATAAGTTAAACGCTCTTGGCATTCCTAACCTTTTGCTAGATTGGATTCTTCAATATCTTTTTAAGCGTACACAAAAGGTCCTCTTTAAGTCTTCATTTTCAAAGACCATCCAAGTGACCTCTGAAGTACCTCAGGGTAGTCATTTGGGTTCATTGCTATTCATTTTTTTTATAAATGATCTTCCATTGGTAGTGTCACATTCTCGGGTGCTTATGTACGCTGATGATGTCAAGCTTTACCTCAGTTTTAAAGACATATCGCATACTTCAATCGGATCTTAATGATCTTCAGAGTTGGTGTGAAACCAACCTATTAAACCTTAACGGCTCTAAATGTAAAGTTATGTCTTTTTATAGATGCAGTCCATACTTAGCAACCTATTATCTTAACGACACTGCGGTTAGATAACATCAATGACAGATGTTCTTATGGACCATAAATTAACCTTTAATCCTCATATTTCTGCTACAGTTAGTAAAGCTATGAATGTTCTTGGGCTTGTGAAACAATGGTCAAAAGCGTTTGACGATCCGTACGCAACAAAAATTCTGTATACTTTATTAATTCGTCCTATCTTAGAGTGAGGATCTTGCATATGGTCACATCAATATGCGACGCACCAAAGTAAAATTAAATCTATTCAAAAGAAATTTCTGCTTTTTGCTCTTCGCGGTCTTAATTGGGATCGCAATGTCAATTTGCCATCATACTCCAGTAGGCTTCTTTTAATCAATCTTCCTTCTTTAATTAATCGTAGAATAATGTTTGGTGCTATCTTTATTCATAAACTTTTAATAGGTGAAATAGACTCTCCTGAGCTATTGAACCAGTTAAACCTATCTGTACCTCGTAGACCTGCTAGAAATTTTATTCCTCTATCCTTAAAACATTGTAGTTCTAACTATTCTGTGCATGAACCTTTTCGAGTCCTATGTTCTGATTACAATCTTCTGTATCCCGTAATCAGATCAGAAGCCTCTATTTCTCTTTTGAAAACCTCTATTTTAGCACATTTAGCTCGTAATTAGCTATAGTTAATCATATTTTTAATTGTTTGTCCGTTTTATTTGTATTTGTCCACGCGATCGTGCCGTCCGATATACAGCTGCGCCCCACGGTCGGTCGGGCGAGAGGTAGACAGCGCTCTGCTTGGGCTCGCGCGAAACAGGCTATGTCCTGGTGTCGTACGCGTCATCGTCCAGACAATCTATCGATGCTGCCAAACATTGCCTTTCAGTTACGCTGTTGTTTCTTAAAGCTGAATTAACGCGTATCCCGCTAGCTGACGTTAACACAGATTCAAAAATAAATAAATATTTCAAAGTAAGAAGCTCTGTGATCGGAAAACAAATATCTGAAAAATTACCTATGATTCGCTTACACCATTCGACTAGTCCCATAAACGCTCTTACTTGTTTAATTGTTTTCAATATTAGTCATGTCTGACGCATTTTTGTCGAGAAATTAAACCAGTGTCTAATTTAAGTGATGTCTGAAAAATCAGTCCCTAGTATTACTCGATGCTTTATAGATGGGATGATACGATACTCTACGTTTAAGCACACTGATCATACAACTTCTTGCCATCTGCCGTCTTGCCTGTCTACTAGTTTACGAAATCTTTGATTTTAGCGACATTCTGAGCTAAGTCGATTTCAAAGCATCTGTATTTAGTATGCCTTGTTCAGAAAGTGCAAGAATGAAATTGAAGTATAAAATGAACCATCTGTTGATCCATTCACAGTGTGCAAGGCATAGAAGCATCTGTACGTATTGTAAATATATAGTCATTTATACAACGTCAAAACCCAATAACTTATAAATTTTTCGCCCCCTAAAATTTATAACTGTGATAGTTTTAGCGACATTTGTGTTGGTATATTCTAATGCCATCAGGCTTCAGGTCAATTAATTAATATAAAAAATAAAACCGTCTTCAGGGCAACTACAATAAAGTACAAGAATCCTTTAACAATTATGTGACAATTAACTATGTTTTACATACATTATTTGACACGACAGCACCGTTTGACGTGGAGTTAGTGTCAGTATCAGTCTTAAAATTGAGTCGTGTGGCGCTCGGAGTATTAATGATGTGTAGCATCTCCATGGTAAACCTTTTGTTGTAGTGCCGCTCTTCATCCAATATTACTGTTTTTTCAAAATTCGGTGCATGGCCACTCGTTGCACATTGTGTCATTAGTGCTGTTTTTAGTGTGTCTGAATAATTTCTCATTTTATAGTCAGATTTATGTTGTGAAATCCTAGTTTTTAATTTCGATTTGGTCGTCCCTATGTATATCTTATTACATGGTATGATTCCTTGTCCATTGCATGGAATTTTGTATATTACATTACTTCTATTTGTCGTCTCTATCTCTATTTCATCTTTGTCATAACATTTCGAATGTGATAGTCTTTCTGATAATTTAGGTACATAAGTGACAGATAAGTAGGTCTTTTTAGATTTGTTAGTAGGAGATTTATGTTCCTTGAATAATGTCTTGATTACGTTGTCCGGAAAATCGTTGTCCTTTAAAATATTTATTATTTCCTTTTTCGTTTCTTCATGGTATATTTTATACGAAATGTTAAGCATCCGTTGTATACAACTCCTTGGTGTATTTATTATCATCGTCATAGGGTGTTTTGAGTTAAAATTGATGATTCGTCATGATGCTGTTGGCTTCATGTACCATTTTAATTTTAATTCGTTTCCTCGTCTGATGATCATAGAGTCCAAATACGCCAGTTTTCCATTGTCTTCTAGCTAGGGTGTACAGTGTTTTATCGATGTCATCTTGGTGTATTATTGGAAAAATGTCATCCACATATTTTGTCAATAATCTTGTTGGTCTGGTTAGTTTATCCATGGTGGTGTCCAGAAGATTTTCCATAACGATGTCCGCAATGACACAAATGTAAGTGTTGTTAATGCGCTGTTTAAATTCAGTTGCATTTTTTATGTTATAGTTAGAGTCCAATGTTATATTCTATTATAACGTATTTGCAAAGTCCCCTGCAACTCAATTCATCTATGTACAAACAAAACATTCAAATTATTACTCTTTTTACTAAAATGTTTTTTTCTTCCATCATTCCCTAAGCAAAGCACAACCCGCATACACATACAGTTCGTGTAGCGAACTATCATATTGATAAATATCATGGGGATATTCCAATTTTTGCAAAAATTTTTGTTCTAGAGCTATATATTATAGTAGTCCGATCCTGACAATTTTCATACCTTATCATCTCCGGACGGACGGACAGATGGACATGGCTATATCGACTCAGCATCTTATGCTGATCAAGAATATACATACTTTATGGGGTCGGAAACGTCTCCTTCTGTGCGTTACAAACATCTGACCAATTTTATAATACCTGCAAGGGTATAACAAAAAGGTGGAAAAACTTTGTACCTGTTGAAATAATTCTATCTCTCAACTCAATGCATGCATGATCACACACATGAATATATATATGTAACTTTGCATACTCTCTCACAAGATGTGTAAGAGAGAGCAATAACTCGATGAGAGACAAATGGAAGTTAGTTGCGAATAAACTGCACAACCAACCACACGCATTCTGTTTTATTATTACAATAGGTTATGGACCCAGGCAACGTGCCTATAAGGTTGTTGTAGTAATTTCTGGAAGAAATTAGTTTTCGCGCTGTGTTTTCAGAAAATATATACATACGAGTATAATGTCGGCGTTATACCATATTGATAAACTCGAGGAGGGTAATTATGACTCGTAATGCATCCCGATGAAAAGTGTGATGGTGCATGCGGATTTGTGGAATGTTTCGTCAGGCTTATTGGCAAGGCCAACTACGGGGGAGAACACCGAATGGACGACGCTGGATCAGAAGGCATTGGCAATGATCTCCTTGAGCGTTAAGACTTCACAGTTGGGACAGGTGAAGCACTGTTCAAGTTCACATGACGCTTGGAAAAAGCTTCAGGAAGCTCATCAACCCAGAGGACACGTAAGAAAATTAGCTCTTTTTAAGAAATTGCTAAGTAAACGTATACAGGAAGGTCAAAGCATATCGAGTTATTTGTCGGACTTCTCGGAAACTCTGGACAAACTTGCTGGCGTTGGAATTGAAATATTGGACGAGCTTGTAACGATTATTTTGCTTTACAGTCTTCCAGACGAATTCGACAATTTCGTTGTCGCCATAGAGACGCCAGACGATTTGCCGACTTTCAACATGTTATGCATAAAGCTAAGGGAAGAAGGAGAACGCAAAAGAGAGAGCGAAAAAACGATCGAGAGCGCAAAAGCATTTGCAGTGGTGGAAAGGTATTCAATGCAGAGAGACAATTGGAAGAAAAAGCAAAAAGTTTTGAATTGTTTTGCGTGTGGTGGCAAAGGCTATTTTTAAGCAAATTGTCCCAGTGTAAACGGCCGGAAGGTTGCATCGAACCCGAATAAGACAGTACTGTCATCGGTAGGTTTGCTGAACGAGTTGGACGCGAAATGTTGTGGCCGATCGTACTGGTGTCTGGACAGTGGCGCCCCCAGCCACATGTGTTGCGACAGAGGCTTGTTAACAAAATTTGAGAAACATTCGGAGAAAATTGTATTGGCTGATAATAACTTTCTTCAGAATGAAGGAAATGACGAGGTAATGCTGAATACCGACTTACGTATACTTACATTAAAAAATGTATTGTATGTACCCAAAATGAGAGGTAATTTCGTGTCGGTGAGCAAAGCAGTCGAACATGGAAGCATTGTTGAATTTGTGGCAGCTTGGGTGAAATTGCACGAAAGGATTTGGCCCGTGGCATGGGAAAGTTTGACTCTATGTCGTTGGTACCCTGTAAGATCACAGTACAGCCATTTCCGGATTCGAACAAGAACAGAGCTAAGGAAATCTTCGAGCTGGTGCATTCAGATGTTTGCGGTCCGTTTGATACGAAAAGCCTTGGAGGCAGCAGATACTTTTTGACATTTACCGATGACAGGTCACGTCGTATATTTGAATATTTCCTCAAGAGAAAGGATGAAGTAGTTGGAAAGTTTATCGAGTTTAAAAACATGGCAGAGCGGCAAACTGGAAAAAAGCTAAAATGCATCCGGAGCGACAATGGTCGCGAGTACGTCAATAAATCGTTTGACGAGTTTCTTAAGGGCAATGGAATATTACGGCAGCTCACGGTACCATACACGCCGCAGCAGAACGGTGTAGCAAAGAGAGTTAACAGAACTCTTGTAGAGATGTCAAGATGCTTGCTCATCCAGTCTGGTCTACATCAATCTCTTTGGGCTGAGGCAGTTTATACAGCTGCTTATCTGGGGAATAGGTCACCAACTCGAGCTCTGGTTAACATGACTCCAATGGAAGCATGGAATGGTAACAAACTATCAATAAGGCATTTAAAAGTTTTTGGGTCTATTGCAGTGGCACTGGACAAAGGTCATCATAAGGGCAAGTTCGATCCAAAGGGCAAAGAATACCGAATGGTTGGTTATTCTCGAAATGCGAAAGGGTATCGGTTGTACGACGCCGAAACCAGGCCAGTTGTTGAGAAGCGAGACGTTTTGTTCAACGAGCGTTTTGGCAATGGCGATTCAAATGGTGATATCGTGAAATTTGATTTTTCGTACATGGTAGATCAGGATTCTGGATCTGTTGATGCAGCAGATCATTTGAGAAGTACAGACCAGTCTGATACAGAAGTCAGCGAAAAGGGCAGCAGTAGCGAAGATATCGACATGGCAGTTGAACAAGAAATGGCAGAACCTACCAAAGAAGCAGTTCAACCTTTTAAGCGCATTGATTACAATCGAGGTGATAATACCCGAGACCTATGATGAGGCGCTTAGTAGTCCGTTTGCTTCGCAGTGGCGTGAGGCAACGCAAAGGGAGTATGACTTTTTGATGTCAAATCACATTTGGCAGCTAAGTACGTTACCGGAAGGGTATAAACCTGTTGGCTGCAAGTGGTTCTACAGTGTAAAGCGTGATGCAAAAGGAGAAGTCGAGCGTTTTAAGGCAAGACTAGTAGCAAATTGAATGTTCACAGCGATATGGAGTGAACTACAATGAAACATACTCGCCTGTATGTCGTTTGTAGAGTGTTCGTTTCATCTTGGCCCTAGCAGCGCAGTTAAAATTGTATCTACACCAGATGGATGTATGCACCGCTTACGCAATTTGGCAGATACCGTATAAATGAAGCAGCCCGAAGGATACGCAACTGAGGACAACCGCAAGGTACTTCTGTTGAAAAAGGCGTTATATGGACTCAAACAGTCTAGACGGGAGTGCAACTCCAAACTTGATAGTGTTTTGCGAGCTAATGGTTTCATACCTTGCGATAATGAACCATGTATATACAAACAGCAAGCAAAGGGTAATCTATCACTAATCCTTGTTTATGTAGACGATCTTCTTATAGGACGCCAGGAGAAATCGGATCTTGACAGGATTAAGTCAGCTATTACGGCAGCGTTTGATTGTGTTGACAAGGTACCTGTTCACCGGTTCACCAGTTCACCGTGATGACAAACTTGACGAAATATCATTGGGTCATTCACAGTACATCAAGGATCTACTGGAGCGATATGGTTACGCTCAGTGCAACAGCTGCAACACCGTTAGAAGCAGGGTATCAGATAGCCTGTGATAAAATGGAGTGTAAAAGGGTTGATGCAACTCTTTATCAGTCAATGATAGGCGAGCTAATGCGGCTTGCGTTGACTACTAGACCAGATATACTCCACTCACAATTCAGGTATGCGAATCACCGATTTGGATGATTTTTGGATATGTTGTAGAATACCCCGTCATTTGAAGCTGTGTGAAATATTTCGGCGCACTATTCTTTATTTTCCTAATAAATCGCGTTTAAAGCTATAGCTTCGATGACTTATAGGTAAAACGCTGTGTGGACTTCAAGCAGCTCGATGGTGCAAGGGGTAGAGGTCCAGACTAAAGTTGACGAAACCCTGGTTAAAACCACGCCCAAAAAATTAAAGTTTTGGATTTTAATTTTTTTGCCTTTTTAATAATTATTTTTTCCTGGCAGGCGGACCGATATCATGGAAATCGGAGCAGCAGCGGAGTGTTGCTCTTAGCAATTAATGTAATTAATGATGGCCAGATTATTTCAAAGTATAAGTCTACACATGAGATGATAGCTGATATCCTGACTAAGGTTCTTCCGAAGAAGAAGCATGTAGAGTTTACGAATTTGTTAAATATAAGATAAATTTGTCGACATACTTGCATAAGAGGAAGGGTGTTGAAATAATTCTGTCTCTCAACTCAATGCATGCATGATCACACACATGAATATATATATGTAACTTTGCATACCCTCTCACAAGATGTGTAAGAGAGAGCAATAACTCGATGAGAGACAAATGGAAGTTAGTTGCGAATAAACTGCACAACCAACCACACGCATTCTGTTTTATTATTACAATAGGTTATGGACCCAGGCAACGTGCCTATAAGGTTGTTGTAGTAATTTCTGGAAGAAATTAGTTTTCGCGCTGTGTTTTCAGAAAATATATATATATATACGAGTATAATGTCGGCGTTATACCAGATTGATAAACTCGAGGAGGGTAATTATGACTCGTAATGCATCCCGATGAAAAGTGTGATGGTGCATGCTGATTTGTGGAATGTTTCGTCAGGCTTATTGGCAAGGCCAACTACGGGGGAGAACACCGAATGGACGACGCTGGATCAGAAGGCATTGGCAATGATCTCCTTGAGCGTTAAGACTTCACAGTTGGGACAGGTGAAGCACTTTTCAAGTTCACATGAGGCTTGGAAAAAGCTTCAGGAAGCTCATCAACCCAGAGGTCACGTAAGAAAATTAGCTCTTTTTAAGAAATTGCTAAGTAAACGTATACAGGAAGGTCAAAGCATATCGAGTTATTTTTCGGACTTCTCGGAAACTCTGGACAAACTTGCTGGCGTTGGAATTGAAATATTGGAAGAGCTTGTGACGATTATTTTGCTTTACAGTCTTCCAGACGAATTCGACAATTTCGTTGTCGCCATAGAGACGCCAGACGATTTGCCGACTTTCAACATGTTATGCATAAAGCTAAGGGAAGAAGGAGAACGCAAAAGAGAGAGCGAAAAAACGATCGAGAGCGCAAAAGCATTTGCAGTGGTGGAAAGGCATTCAATGCAGAGAGACAATTGGAAGAAAAAGCAAAAAGTTTTGAATTGTTTTGCGTGTGGTGGCAAAGGCCATTTTTAAGCAAATTGTCCCAGTGTAAACGGCCGGAAGGTTGCATCGAACCCGAATAAGACAGTACTGTCATCGGTAGGTTTGCTGAACGAGTTGGACGCGAAATGTTGTGGCCGATCGTACTGGTGTCTGGACAGTGGCGCCCCCAGCCACATGTGTTGCGACAGAGGCTTGTTAACAAAATTTGAGAAACATTCGGAGAAAATTGTATTGGCTGATAATAACTTTCTTCAGAATGAAGGAAATGACGAGGTAATGCTGAATACCGACTTACGTATACTTACATTAAAAAATGTATTGTATGTACCCAAAATGAGAGGTAATTTCGTGTCGGTGAGCAAAGCAGTCGAACATGGAAGCATTGTTGAATTTGTGGCAGCTTGGGTGAAATTGCACGAAAGGATTTGGCCCGTGGCATGGGAAAGTTTGACTCTATGTCGTTGGTACCCTGTAAGATCACAGTACAGCCATTTCCGGATTCGAACAAGAACAGAGCTAAGGAAATCTTCGAGCTGGTGCATTCAGATGTTTGCGGTCCGTTTGATACGAAAAGCCTTGGAGGCAGCAGATACTTTTTGACATTTACCGATGACAGGTCACGTCGTATATTTGAATATTTCCTCAAGAGAAAGGATGAAGTAGTTGGAAAGTTTATCGAGTTTAAAAACATGGCAGAGCGGCAAACTGGAAAAAAGCTAAAATGCATCCGGAGCGACAATGGTCGCGAGTACGTCAATAAATCGTTTGACGAGTTTCTTAAGGGCAATGGAATATTACGGCAGCTCACGGTACCATACACGCCGCAGCAGAACGGTGTAGCAAAGAGAGTTAACAGAACTCTTGTAGAGATGTCAAGATGCTTGCTCATCCAGTCTGGTCTACATCAATCTCTTTGGGCTGAGGCAGTTTATACAGCTGCTTATCTGGGGAATAGGTCACCAACTCGAGCTCTGGTTAACATGACTCCAATGGAAGCATGGAATGGTAAGAAACTATCAATAAGGCATTTAAAAGTTTTTGGGTCTATTGCAGTGGCACTGGACAAAGGTCATCATAAGGGCAAGTTCGATCCAAAGGGCAAAGAATACCGAATGGTTGGTTATTCTCGAAATGCGAAAGGGTATCGGTTGTACGACGCCGAAACCAGGCCAGTTGTTGAGAAGCGAGACGTTTTGTTCAACGAGCGTTTTGGCAATGGCGATTCGAATGGTGATATCGTGAAATTTGATTTTTCGTACATGGTAGATCAGGATTCTGGATCTGTTGATGCAGCAGATCATTTGAGAAGTACAGACCAGTCTGATACAGAAGTCAGCGAAAAGGGCAGCAGTAGCGAAGATATCGACATGGCAGTTGAACAAGAAATGGCAGAACCTACCAAAGAAGCAGTTCAACCTTTTAAGCGCATTGATTACAATCGAGGTGATAATACCCGAGACCTATGATGAGGCGCTTAGTAGTCCGTTTGCTTCGCAGTGGCGTGAGGCAACGCAAAGGGAGTATGACTTTTTGATGTCAAATCACATTTGGCAGCTAAGTACGTTACCGGAAGGGTATAAACCTGTTGGCTGCAAGTGGTTCTACAGTGTAAAGCGTGATGCAAAAGGAGAAGTCGAGCGTTTTAAGGCAAGACTAGTAGCAAATTGAATGTTCACAGCGATATGGAGTGAACTACAATGAAACATACTCGCCTGTATGTCGTTTGTAGAGTGTTCGTTTCATCTTGGCCCTAGCAGCGCAGTTAAAATTGTATCTACACCAGATGGATGTATGCACCGCTTACGCAATTTGGCAGATACCGTATAAATGAAGCAGCCCGAAGGATACGCAACTGAGGACAACCGCAAGGTACTTCTGTTGAAAAAGGCGTTATATGGACTCAAACAGTCTAGACGGGAGTGCAACTCCAAACTTGATAGTGTTTTGCGAGCTAATGGTTTCATACCTTGCGATAATGAACCATGTATATACAAACAGCAAGCAAAGGGTAATCTATCACTAATCCTTGTTTATGTAGACGATCTTCTTATAGGACGCCAGGAGAAATCGGATCTTGACAGGATTAAGTCAGCTATTACGGCAGCGTTTGATTGTGTTGACAAGGTACCTGTTCACCGGTTCACCGGTTCACCGTGATGACAAACTTGACAAAATATCATTGGGTCATTCACAGTACATCAAGGATCTACTGGAGCGATATGGTTACGCTCAGTGCAACAGCTGCAACACCGTTAGAAGCAGGGTATCAGATAGCCTGTGATAAAATGGAGTGTAAAAGGGTTGATGCAACTCTTTATCAGTCAATGATAGGCGAGCTAATGCGGCTTGCGTTGACTACTAGACCAGATATACTCCACTCACAATTCAGGTATGCGAATCATCGATTTGGATGATTTTTGGATATGTTGTAGAATACCCCGTCATTTGAAGCTGTGTGAAATATTTCGGCGCACTATTCTTTATTTTCCTAATAAATCGCGTTTAAAGCTATAGCTTCGGTGACTTATAGGTAAAACGCTGTGTGGACTTCAAGCAGCTCGATGGTGCAAGGGGTAGAGGTCCAGACTAAAGTTGACGAAACCCTGGTTAAAACCACGCCCAAAAAATTAAAGTTTTGGATTTTAATTTTTTTGCCTTTTTAATAATTATTTTTTCCTGGCAGGCGGACCGATATCATGGAAATCGGAGCAGCAGCGGAGTGTTGCTCTTAGCAATTAATGTAATTAATGATGGCCAGATTATTTCAAAGTATAAGTCTACACATGAGATGATAGTTGATATCCTGACTAAGAATCTTCCGAAGAAGAAGCATGTAGAGTTTACGAATTTGTTAAATATAAGATAAACTTGTCGACATACTTGCATAAGAGGAAGGGTGTTGAAATAATTCTGTCTCTCTACTCAATGCATGCATGATCACACACATGAATATATATATGTAACTTTGCATACCCTCTCACAAGATGTGTAAGAGAGAGCAATAACTCGATGAGAGACAAATGGAAGTTAGTTGCGAATAAACTGCACAAACAACCACACGCATTCTGTTATTTTACATTTATTATAACAATTGTATCCAATAACAGAATTCCGTCTCAAACAAAATAATCCGATACAACACAAAACGAAAAACTTTTCTAAGAATTTCAACAATAATTAAATATTGACATGGCTCAAAATCCAATGATTTATCAAAAGCAACATATGTATCCAAAAAATAATGTAGCGTTACTAGCCCACAAAAAGGCAAAGAGAAAGTAATAGTGGAATTAGCAAAATGAACACATCAGAAAACATTCATCAGACTGCCTCGGATCAATCGGAAGAAGAGATAGAAACAAGTCCTTCCTCAGAATAATAATGAACAATAAACCTTTGAGATGTGTAGTCGACTCAGGATCTTCAATAAATATAATGTCCGAAAACTTTTTTAATTTCAAAACCTATATAATTACAAGAAATCTTTTTACTTGCACCTAGCAAACTTTGTCCAACAGAACAAAAATTTTATATCCATAAATTTTCAAATAAATACGACATGTTGATAGGCAGAACTTTTCTAAAAGCCTGCAAAGCCCAAATAAACTATGAAGAAGAATACACAAAACTAGGAAACTAGGAAACATTTTATATCAGAGATATTGAAGAAATAGAAGAAGAACATAACATAGAATGTTTGGTCCCACCTACAGAGAGGGACCCAGACACAAATTTTGCTATTGAAAATGAAATAATAGAAAGTAATCAGTATAGACTCGACCATTTAAACAACGAAGAGACACAAAAACTTAAAAAAGTTTTGTACGAATTCAGAGACATTTAGTATCGCGAAGGTGAGAATTTGACTTTCACGAGTACAATAAAGCACTCTCTTCACATAAAACATGAGAATCCATACAAATATACCTAAATATTTGGTATAGAAATCAACAAACAGATAAATGAAATGATTATTATGAAATGAGTATCATTCGAAAATCGAACTCACCCTACTGTTCACCCATTTGGATCGTTACAAAAAAACGAGATGCTTCCAAAAAACAAAAATTCAGATTAAATGAAGTCACAATAGATGACAAATTCCCAATTCCAGTCATGGATGAAATTCTCGACAAACTGGGAAAATGCCAATACTTCACCACCATGGACTTAGCTAAGGGATTTCATCAAATTCAAATGGATCCTGAACCTATTGCAAAAACAGCTTTCTCAACTAAACATGGCCATTACGAATACACAGGTATGCCATTTGGTCTTAAAAATGCCCCGGCAACATTCCAAAGATGCATGAATAATCTTTTGGAAGACCTTATTTAAAATGATTGCCTTGTTTATCTGGATGACATTATAGTATACTCCACTTCATTGAAGGAACACATACTTTCACTCAGAACGGTATTTAACAAACTAAGAGAAGCTAATCTTAAACTCCAACTCGACAAAGCGAATTTATTGAAAAAGATATAAAATTCCTTGGTCATATAATAACAACAAAAGGTATAAAACTTAATTCAAATAAAATACAAGCAATTAAAAATTTTCCAATTCCAAAGACTCAGAAAGAAATAAAATCATTTTTAGGTTTATGCGGATTCTTCCGGAAATTCATACCAAACTTTGCACATATTGCAAAACATTTAACTCTTGGATTAAAGAAAGCAGCTTAAATTAACATAAACGACCCACATTATATTTCATCCTTTGAAAAGTTAAAATATCTTTTTATGAACGATCATCTTTTTCAAAAAACCATTTTTTCTAATCACAGATGCTAGCAATATAGCTTTAGGAGCGTTCATCTCACAGGACCATAAACCTATTTCTTATGCTAGTAGAACTCTTAACGAACATAAACTTAATTATTCAGTCATAGAAAAAGAACTACTATCTATCGTATGGGCAACCAAATATTTTAGACCATACCTCTTTGGTAGACATTTTGAAATCCTAAGTGATCATAAACCCCTTGTCTGGTTTCACAATATCAAAGAACCTAACATGAAATTACAGAGATGGAGGATAAAGTTGAACGAATTCGATTACAAAATAAAATACCAGGAAAAGAGAATCACGTAGCAGATGCTCTTTCCAGAATTAAAACAGTTGAATACTTTTTAGGATCAACAGAAAGCACCGCAGCTACAATACATAGTGCTCATGAGGATAATGAAAATTACATTCCAATACTAAAAAACCCCGATTAATTTGTTTAAATAAAAATATTATTTCCCCTTTCATGCATTGACATTTACTCCAAATTTGCAACACTTGTAGAAGTAAAGTCTAGAGATTGGTTAGATGCCAAGAGAGCAATTATGAAAGCATTCACTGAAATGTGCAAACCGATAGAAATAAAATCAGACAAAGATTCGGCATTTTTGTGTATAGCACTAAAAAATTGGCTACAAGAAGAAAATGTAAAGTTAGAAATTACAACAAGTAAAAACGGCATTTCAGACGTAGAAAGATTCCATAAAACAGTAAATGAAAAACTCAGAATTATAAATAGTGAAAACGACATTGAAGATAAATTACTTAAATTTGAAAAAATTCTCTACATATACAACCATAAGACAAGACATAAAACAACTAACCGAACACCAGCGGACATTTTTATCCATGCAGGATCACCCGACTATAATACCCAAACGAATAAAACACATCATATAAACAATTTCAATAAAGATAGACATGACCTTGAAATCGATACTAGATTTAAACAAGCACCATTAGTAAAGTCAAAAACGACAAAGTCATGCTATTCTTAACATTAAAATCAACATGCAGCCAATCAATTGACATAAACCCAGTAAAAGCACCGAACGGTTACTTAATATAAAACGAGATGGGAACCATGAACTTACCGACAAACTTTGAATATCATTATTTAAAATTTAATGCAGGAATTTAAAGACATAGTCCATATTCAATAATTAACAGAAAAACTATAACAATGAAGACGAATTAGAAGAAAAATAAGTAATCTTCAAAGCAATAGCGTACAAGCAATCAAAATAAATTACGTAATAGACACTATGAAAGCAATAGCGCTCAAGTAAACGAACTAATTATGTAATAGACACTAATAATCAAGGCTTAGAAGATATAAACAACCTCAAAGAAGAAAAGAAAAAATCAGTAAAATTAAAAGTTCTAATCTTTAATTTTGAGCATTTCACAGAATACATTGAAGACATAGAAATGGGCATGCAGCTCACCAGACTTGGAATTTTCAACCCAAAACTTTTAAAACATAATCGCTTAGGTCATGTTAATTCGGAAAAACTTTTGAATACAAAAACATCCACCTGGCATAAACTAATTCGAACGAGATATTTATCATTTCAAACTTCCCCAAGAAATAATAAAAACCCTTATCTTTGAGATACTTCCTTATCCAGATGAAAATAAAAATATTTTGACAGAAAATTCATACGATAAATACTATTTTGACAACAACACTTTGTTCAATAAAAACACAAAACAAATAGAAACTAATGAATGTATAATAGGCATTTTAAATCAAATCCCAACCACTTGTAAATACGTTAAAACATATAAGAATTTTCAAACTAATTATATGGAACCAAACATAATTGTTACATGAAACAATATCACCAGGCTAGAACCTTCTTCCTTTATCGAAACAAAAGAAATAATTAACGAACACACAAAATATTATACTGTATTTTAAACTATTACATTAACCACTTTTATACTTACTATAATAAGTTTGCTTACATACTTTATCTATAAGTTTAAAGCAATGCCACAAGAATTAATAATTAAGCATTTTCGATCAAATAACAATCGTGCTCCCACAGAAAAAATCGAGACTCCAATTGTTGAAAAAATTGAGTCACAAATTATAAGCAAAATTGATATTCCAATCTTTACAGCTGAGGAAAACTCCTCGCTATATCCCAATGTATCCGCCTGAGGATAGGCTTTTTTTTTTAGGATGCGGGAGTCATATATCCAACGTCAATACCCAATAACTTCTAAATTTTTCGCCTCCTAAAATTTATAACTTTAAAGTAAACATCCGATTTCTGGACACTTGCAATAACAATTGTCCCCCTCAAAATCAAAGCGTGTGAACGCTAACTTATAATTAAAGCACAGGCCAATAAAATCCGTTTTATTCATAAACATTTTTGTACTTTAAACAAAACAATATATTTTTTTCCCTTTTGGAAAGGCAAGATATTTAATTATATATTGTTGATCAGAACGACGAGACTATTTCATATAGCCATGTCCGTCTGTCCGCCCGTCTGGAACAGAACAAAATTTAAAGTTTGCATGTATAAACTGCACAGTTTGTATATCTCGGACTCAGTCGATTCAGATCTCTATATCATATAGCTCCCATACAAAAGGCAAAGTTACGAACTGTGACTTTCAATATCTTCGTTTAATATAATAATTTAATATTGGTGATTATAAACGACTGTGCCAAAGTTGATCAAGATCAGGCGACTATATCATATAGCTCTCATAGGAACGATAGATCGAAATCAGTGACTTTCAACAATAATTTCGATACTTTTAAAGCAATTGCCATAGCAATGTATTTGTCTCAGTTTACCATAGCAACTGTGCTAAATTTAGATCGGGTATCATGTAGCTCCTATAGGAACGATCGGTTAAAAAAAGTGATTTACATCAGTAACCTCGTAATGACTCTGCTAAATTTGATCATAATCGGATAACTAAATTATATAGCCGGATTGCTACAGCCTATGCTTATATGCTGTTCTTTCGTGTGTTTCGCGAACATTATACCCTTTATAAAAAACTTTTTTTCTAGTTATTTGCTTAATGGAAGAAAAGATCAACAAAAAAAAAACTTGCAAAAGTATACAAACTTTGCCGCGGCTGAAGTTAAACCAGGCCCTCTGGTTCTACTGAATTCGAATAATTACGGATATGTATTGCCGAGTGTTTTGGCGATCGCTGCACATATTTTGCTATCTTTCGCAAAGTTTTTTTTTGACAAGCTTTTTTATATTGTTGGAAACCTTCGTGATATGGCTTAATTAGGTATAAAAGAATATTCACTTTCTTTATTTCTAAGACTAAGTTAGTTTGCTTTTGTCGTGGCGTTAGCGTCTTCTTTAATGCAGAATTCAACAAACCGATTTGCACAATTTACATACTGATGTTTGTATATCCCTTTTTTAATTCACAACCAAAAAAATGATAATCAGTTCTTCTTCTTGGTCACAGGCCAACACTCTTAAGTGCTGCCTCTGGATTTAGCAGCGAGCCGATAGCATGGGAGTCAGACGCATGGAGCGAATTTACCAAATCCACTTCTTTTTTACTTAGTACAAAGCGAGCGTATGCATTTTATTTTCTAATTACGTCATTTGAACGCAATCTAATTAATCTCAGTAACTAAGTTGGCTTTAAAATCAAAAAAACTTGTATGGAACTTCATGGCACCGGAGTAGGGACAAGTTAAGTGCCAGTGATAAACAAATATAACAGTGCAGTTATTTCGTAAATATTTTTTTTGTTATTTTTTTGTACACACAAACATAAACATAGTAGTCAGCGGAAGTGCGAAGTTGTATCGGAGTTGTGTAAAAAGTCGATTTAAATCTATATATTTACTCTGTATTATCATGAACCTATTAAATAACTATTATAATAAACATTAAATTAATCTAAACCTTACATTTGGGGGCTCGTCCGTGTCAAATACAGAGACTTAAATGCATATGTTATCGCGAAAAGTCGAGTGTTGTTTTGTTAAAAGTTACTAAGTTGTTATATGCTGCTAAAAAGTTGTTAAAGTTGTTACAAGTAGCTAAAAACATAAGTTGTACTGTTCAAAACAAAACACTCTTAGCGAAACAAGTGGTTTTAAAAATCAGTTGCATAAAGTTGTGAAATTCGAAGTCGCCCTAGCGTCGCCAGAAAATTCTCGAAGTTAGGCGAAAGAAAGAGACAGAAGAAAAAAGGCGCCAAATACCATGTTGACGCCTAAGACGAAGAAAACGGTGGCAAAGCCGGTAGTAAAACGTGCGAGTCAAAAAGAGATAGGAGATATTAAACATAAAACAACAAGTACGAGCGAGAAAGCAGAACACACGACGCCGATTCCAATTCAAAGCGAGATGGCAGATGAACTTAAAGTGTGTCCAAATGAATTTCAAATGGAGGAAGCTCAACAGACTGGAGAGGCCAAAATGGAACAAATAATACAGCTGCTGAGTCGAAAAATTGTTTCTGATTATAAGAGTGATGGTCAAATGAAAATTTTGGAAAAGTTGTGGCGAATATGATAGAAAATCTATACAAGTGGAAAAGTGGATGGAAATATTTGAAAGAAATGCCGAAATTTATGACCTAAGTGAGAAGCAGAAATTTTTCTATGCCAGAGCTAAAATGAGTGGTGCAGCCCAACTGTTTCTAGAATCCGAAAATATTTGCAATTATGAAGAATTTAAAAGCGCCCTAGTGGAGGAGTTTGCATGCAACTACAATAGTGCTGACATTCATCAGCTGTTGTAAGAGAGAAAGAGAAAAAACAGTGAAACACTGTATGAGTACTTATTTCAAATGAAAAAGTTAGCTTCACTTGGTTATGTAGTCAATGTTCTGGATACAAGAAATGAATATAAGGTTGCAATGTATCGTTGTAAGTCTTTTAAGGCTTTGAAAGAAGAGTTCGATATCTATGATCATTTGAACGTAGTGGAAAAGAAGGTCAATAAAGAACAACAAAAATCAAAGAAAGAAAATAGTATTGCTTCAACTGCGGATGGGGAAACCATAAGCGCATAAAACATGACGCCGAAATGAAATGCTTCAAATGCAACCAAAACAGACATATTTCCCGTAACTGTCCTTAGAATGCTGATAAAGTTCGTGTAATTTCCAATCGCAGTCGTTTGAAGAAAATCCGTATAAATGGTGTTGAAGTAGAATGTCCGGTAGATACAGGATCAGACGTCTCAGTGATCAAGTAGAGTATTTTCAAAAAATTAAAGGACGTGGCGCTAATTGAAAATATACGTATGTTGCAAGGTCTAGGCAATGGTACAGCGAAGTCTATTGGACACTTCACTGCAGATGTGGTCGTGGATAAGTTGAATACAAACCAAAAGTTCATAGTACTTCCGAATAGCCAGATTGATTACGATGGACTGCTGGGGGATGATTTGATCAAAAAGTTCCGTTTGGTGGGCAGTAAGCAAGGATATACGTTCCTGGAGGAGAACTCAGATGAAATGTCATTGAACGAGATTGCACTAATATATAATGTCACAGAAGAATCATCTTTTATAGCAGTGCCCGATTCTCTTGAAGATTAATCCGGATAGAGTAAATCATTCATCGAGTTGCCTAGCAGCAGATGAAGCCAGTGAGGTAAAGAAGCAAGTCGAGAAATGGATCGAACAAGGGATCGTTCAAAAGTCATCTTCAAATGTCGCCAGCAGAGTAGTCGTCGTGAAGAAAAAAGATGGAACACTTCGAGTTTGCGTGGACTTTAAAAAGCTGATCAATATGGTATTGGCTAATTCTTTCCCTGTGCCGATTATAGAGGAGGTGTTGGAAAAGCTACAACCGGCGAAATGGCTTACCATAATAGATCTGAAAAATGGATATTTTCATGTCCCTATTTTTTTTATGCGCAGTTAGTTCAAGTGGCCCCTACGACACCAGGGCAAAGACTGTTAAGCGCGAGCCCAAGCAGATAACTGCCCACCTCCCACCCGACCGACCGAGGGGTGCAGCCGTATAACGCACGGCACGAATCGCGTGGACAGATATACAATGGAAAAAATAGACAAACAAATAATACTACAGTTATCTATGAACTAACTAGGAAAGGATAGATCTTTCAGGTGTGTTAATAGAAGACTCTGAGCCAATTACAGGAAATAAAATGTTGTAATCAGAGCAGAGGACCCTAAGAGGTTCATGCATGGCATAGTTACAAGAACAACGACTAAGGGTTGAAGGTATAATAGGATGTCTACTCTGTCTATATGGTAACGACAAATTTACTTGAGCCAATAACTCAGGCGAGTCAATATCACCAATTAGGAGCTTGTGCATAAAAATAACACCAAGCATAATTCTACGGTTAGTTAGGGAAGGAAGGTTAATCAAGAGAAGTCTACTAGAATACGAAGGCAAATTGACATTGCGATCCCAGCTTAAGCCACGAAGAGCAAATAGCAAGAACTGCTTTTGAACGGATTCAAGTCTAATCTGGTGCAACTCATATTGAGGTGACCAAATGCAAGATCCACCACTAAAATAGAACGAACAAGCGAAGTAAAAAGAACTTTAGGGGTATAGGAGTCATCTAATTCTTTTGACCATCTTTTAATGAAACCAAGAACACTCATGCCCTTTGCGACCATGGTGGAAATATGGGTATTAAAATTTAACTTATGGTCCATAAGTACGCCCATCTCATTCATAAATCAATGGACTATTGTTTAGAAAATAAGTGACCAGTTGAGGAGAGTTACTATAAAAAGTCATTACCTTACAGTTGGTAGTGTTAAGATTTAATAGATAATACTGGCACCAGGATTGAAAAAGTTTAAGATCAGCTTGTAGCCGACTAAATGAATCTGTTTCTTTATAAGTAAGACAAAGCTTAACATCGTCAGCATACATAAGCAAATTAAAGAGCAAAGCTAGCCGTATACAGCATTCGTTACAAAAGAGGGGTTGTTCGAGTTCAATCAAGTTTTATTTTTAAAACTCTCGAGCAGCGTTTATAAGGTTCGTTTATCATATTTTTCAAGAACTAATTAACTCTGGTGTAATGCAGCTCTACATGGATGACATAATTGTGTATGCCGAGACGCCCGACGTTTGTATGCGAAGGACATAAATGGTACTCAAGACGGCAGCCCAATTCGGCTTAAAGATGAAATGGAAGAAATGCAGTTTCATGCAGCCACTCATAAGTTTTCTTGGTCATATTATTGAAAACGGGCGAATCTGGCCTGGCAAGAAGAAAACAAGAGCTGTCAGTCGATTTGCTAAGCCGAAGGACATAAAATTAGTTGAAGCTTTTCTGGGACTTACAAGTTTTTTTCGAAAATTTATCCCTGGGTACGCACAAATCGCACGTCCACTAACGAACTTACTCAAGAAGGGAGCTGTTTTTTAATATTGGGGAAACAGAGCAGCACTCACTGCAAACACTAATGAATCTACTGGTAATGGATCCGGTGTTGCATATTTACTCAAGGGAAGCGCCAACCGAACTCCACATGGATGCATCCAAAGACGGATTTGGAGCAGTCTTGCTGCAGCACTTCGATGACCATCTTCATCCAGTTTATTATTGGAGCAGAAAAAGCACAGAAGCAGAGTCCAAGCGACATAGCTATTTTTTGGAGGTCAACGCAGGCTACCTCGCTCTCAAGAAGTTTCGACACTATCTCTTAGGCTTGAAATTTGATCTTGCCACTGACTGTGCGGCGTTTAAGCAGACAACTACTAAAAGTGACGTACAAAGAGAAGTCTCGCAATGGATTTTGTATATGGAAGACTTCAGTTTTAATGCAGTTTACCGGCCGGGTGATAAGATGACACACGTGGACTTCCTCAGCCGTTTTCAGCTCACAAGCATGATCGTAACAACGGAATTGACCACTCGTATAAGGAAGACCCAGCTAGAAGATAACTTAATCAAGGCAGTGTTGGAAATTCTAAAACAACGTCCATATCAAGATTTCAAGCTACGACTTTTAAAGTCGTAAATGGCAATGATTTGTTGGCTGTTCCAAAACTGATGGAAAGAGACATGATTCAAGGGTCGCATGAAGTGGGGCATTTCTCGACGGCGAAGACGATGCACTCAATCCAACAACAATATTGGATCCCACATCTTGGAAGGAAGGTAGCTAAGGTGATTGCTAATTGTAAAGTATGTATTATTTTCAGTAAAAAGTTGGGTAAACAAGCAGGCTATCTTCACTGCATAGAGAAAAAGGATACGAAACTGCTAATGCTTTTTTATTTATTTATTTATTTTTTTTATTTATTTATTTATTTACGTCAACTAAATCAGCAGTCGACGAAAAAGCTTAAGCTAAAATACATATAATAATTAATTCACAAAGGTAGCTTAGCTTTCTGCACAACTAAACATCCCCGACCCGGTGGAGGTGTTTTATTTGCAACAAGGTGCCAGCTATGCCCCGATTCACAGCCAGTGTGGTCAGGGATGAGTTGCAGCCAATCCAATATCCAGTCCTGAATATTTTCAGTGGTTTCGCTGTGGACAATTAAAAAGTATAGCGCGAAGAGAAGTGACAGATAGATGAGAAGAAATAAGGTGAGAAAGATTGTTAAAAGATTGGCAAAGGACATGAAAAGGTTCGTGAAGAGAGTAGTTAGTCAAACATCTACTAAGGTGAAGAGGAAAAAAGTGTCTGGTCCGAAGTGAGGGAACACAAAAATATAGCGTATCTAGTAAATTGGTAGAAATGACTTCACCGTTGACTAGTTTATGGAGAAAGAGAATGCCAAATCCGAGCCTACAGTTGTAAAGTAAAGGAATATTAATAAGAAGAAGTCTGTCAGAATAAGAAGGTAGGCGAAGACTCGGGTCCCAATTAAGACCGCGTAACGCGAATTTAAGGAATTGCTTCTGTACCGATTCAATACTATGCTGGTGAACATCATATTGAGGGTTCCACACTGGTGAACAATATTCTAGAGTAGGGCGAACTAACGAAGTGTATAAAACCTTTGTCACATATGGATCATCAAATTCTTTGGCCCAACGTTTAATGAAGCCAAGAAGACTGCATGCTCTATTGACAATTGAAGATATATGAACATTAAATGAATGTTTTGGGTCAAACATAACGCCTAAGTCTTTGAATGATGGTACACAATCTAACAGAAAAGACTTAATAGAGTAATGAGCTAAGAACGGCGACAAACGACTGAAAGTCATAAAAGAGCACTTAGAGGCATTAAGGTGTAATTTATTAACGTGACACTAATCACAGAACGCATCGAGATCTGATTGCAAGTACTGTTGGAAAGAAGGATCATTATATGAATAACAAATCTTGACGTCATCCGCAAACATGAGCACTCGTGAATGAGCCAAGGCCAAAGGCAAATCATTTATAAACAAGGTAAATAACAGTGGGCCCAGATGACTGCCTTGGGGGACACCTGACGTAACTCGAACAGTTTTAGATATCGAGGAACGAAAAGACACCTTTTGGGTTCTGCCAATAAGATACGACTTTAACCAAGCCAATCGTTTCGGGGAAAAACCCATGATGTTAAGTTTCATGGGAAGCATAGAATGATCAACCGTATCGAAAGCCTTACTAAAGTCAGTATAAATAACATCAGTTTGACACTTATTACGGAAGCCATGGTGTACAAGGGTAGCCAATTCTAAAAGGTTAGTAAGCGACGAACGACCTTTCATGAAGCCATGCTGACCAGGAGAAATAGTGGATCTGGATAGGTGTTGAAGGGAAGACGTAATAATTTTCTCAAACAGCTTAGGTATTGCCGAAAGTTTGGCAATGCCACGGTAGTTAGAAATTATTGCGAATACATCTGGCAGCCTACTTGGTCACCCGCCCATCTGGCAACCCTATACGCGTCAAGACGCACTCTCGTATATGGCACCGTCTGTGCCGGTCGTGTTTCTCATAGTTCTACCACAAATAATATATTCACTACTAATATATATATATCCATCAATAACTCTGTAAACCCATTATGTTGAATAAATCTCAACAGGTTATGGGGCAAGCATGATTCCACTGCGCCAATAATTCGATGGATTCAGAATAGTGAAAATAAAGTAAAAAGTGTAAAAGTTGTGGCGAAAAAGTTCTAGAAAGATTTTTGTGTCTCGCCTGTGTGGCGCCGAACTGCCGTTTTTTTTTTTACGTTGCTTGTGTAGCTTCGCGGTCGGCTTTTGCTTGTGTAGCTAAGTCAAGAAAAAACGTGCGAGGGAGAACACAATAGAAAACAGTTAAATAAAGAGAAACAGAACATAAGAAATGAGTGTCGCAAGTGTACGTATAGAGCTGTTAGGCAAAGAAAATTTTGATACTTGGAAAATTCAGATGGAAGCACTTTTGATCAAAAATGATACGTGGAAATATGTGAACAATACATGTATAAAGACAGAACAAAATGCTGCACAGTGGGTGAAAGAAGATGCTAAGGCAAAATCTGACTTAATTCTGGCCATGGCGACAACAGAATTAAAACAAATAAAAAACTGTGAAACTTCAAACGAAGTATGGAAAAATTTGCATAGCATCTACCAGTCCACGGGTCCCGCACGCAAAGCCACCCTACTGAAGTCTTTGATTTTGCTAAAATTAGGCCCTGGCGCCGACATGCGAGATCACGTCGATAAGTTTTTTGACATTGTAGACAAAATAAATGAAACTGAAGTAATCAACATAAATGATTTAATCTCGATCTTGCTACTGTACAGTATATCAGAAGAATACGAAACATTTCGTATAGCAATCGAGTCGCAGGACAATTTAATTACACCTGAAGCACTAAAGGTAAAATTATTGGATGAATATGAAGCGCGAAATCGAAACAAAGGAGAATCATCACTAGGGGCACTGATGATAAATAAGAGATTCAATAATGGTGCGCCAGGGTCGTCCAAGTCAGGTGGTTTCAAATACAAATGTTATAATTGTGGAAAGGTGGGGCACAAGGCGGCGAAATGTCCCAAGAAATTTCCGAAAAACTCCGGAGAAAACAGTGAGTCATATTCAAGTATGTACACACAAAAAGCAAATCTTACACGCACAAGCCTAAAGGGATGGTGCCTGGACTCTGGAGCAACGTCACATATGTGTTCAGAGAAGGAAAGGTTTAATAAAACGTATGCAGAAAAATCGCAAGAGTTAAAACTAGCAAACGGCGAAAATACAGCAATTAATGGAATCGGGTCGGTAACTTTTAAACCAAACTGTAAGTTTTCTGCAAACCTTTTGAACACACTGCATGTACCAGATATTAGAGAAAATCTACTGTCAATAGCGAAGATATGTGACCACGGTTTTAATGTGTTATTTAAGAAGAATTTTGCAGAAATAATACAGGTATCCAATGGGCAAGTAGTTTTTGTCGCACAGCGAAAACATGACCTATACCATGTCGAGGAAATGAGTGAAGAAAGCCATTTAGCAGTCGGAAACAAAACAAGTATCAGGGAGTGGCATGAACGTTTTGGTCACTTAAACGAAAAGGACTTAAAAGATGTCATTCAAAAAGGAAGAGTACATGGTGCATGCGTAAATATAAATGAGAGTCTACCAATCTGCGAAGCATGCATTAAGGGGAAGCAATCACGAAAACCGTTTCCTGCATCCGACTCCAAATCAAAAGAACTACTAGAACTAATCCATAGCGATGTATGTGGACCAATGCGAGTAAGTAGTCATGGAGGTAGTCGATACTTTGTTACATTTATAGATGATTTTTCGAAATGGTGCGAATTGTATACTATCAAAAGTAAATCAGAAGTTTTTAACAAATTCAAGGAGTTTAAGGTATACGTCGAACTCAAAACTGGAAAAAAGATTAAACGTTTTAGATCAGACAATGGAACCGAGTATACCAATAATGAGTTTAATAAGTATTTAAAAGCCGCAGATATAAAGCACGAGCATTCAGTGGAATACACCCCACAACAAAATGGAACGGCTGAAAGGAAGAATCGAACTCTTGTGGAAATGGCTCGCTGCATGATGATCCAAGCCGTACTACCAAATAGCTACTGGGCTGAGGCAATAAATACTGCAAATTACTTACGGAATATATGCCCATCCAAAAGTCTACGGGGAGAAGTCCCTTTTACATTATGGAATTATCGTATTGCATCTATCAAACATTTGCGCACATTTAGTCAAACTGTATTCTCGCTTGACAAACGTGCAAAGAGTAAATTCAGTCCAAGATCTAAACGTTGTATATTTATAGGTTACTGTAATGATGCCAAAGCCTACAGACTATATGATCCCGAAGCCAAAATGGTATTAAGAAGTCGTGACGTCATATTCACAAATATTTTTGGCAACGATCATGAATTTGAAGAATTCTCAGAGCTGAGTGCAGTCAATGCGGAATATCAAGAGGAACATAGTCAGGAAGATGATTTTCAAGAAGAGCGTGTCGTTCCCGAGGAAAATACCCCAGAAGAGAATGCCGATATTGAAGAAAATGTCCAAGAAGAACCAGTACTGCAAAGACGTGGACCTGGAAGACCCAGAAAAGTGCATACAGGAAAACCTGGTCGTCCCAAGCTCATCTATAATGAAGTCCAAATCCAGTCAACCATCGGAAATGAGCCTGAACCGGAATCTGATGAGGAAGACGAATTTTATGAGGCATCGTCACTAATAAGCATCGGAGATGAATCGTCAACGCGCGCAGCTCTAAGTGGTCCAAATGCAATTGAGTGGAAAAACGCCTTGATAAGTGAGTATAAAGCGCTACAAAAGAATAAGACTTGGGAAACAGTAAAGCGAGAGAGGAATCAGAAAGTCATAGAAACCAAGTGGGTTCTCCGCACAAAGTATAAACCAAACGGCGAAGTGGATAGCCGCAAGGCTCGTCTAGTAGCAAAAGGCTTCACTCAAAGAGAGGGAATTGATTATAATGAAACTTATTCCCCTGTAGCTCGTGTAGGATCAATACGAACACTGATAGCAATCGCCGTGGAACTCGACCTCGACCTCCATCAATTTGATTTTAACAGCGCATATCTAAATGGAGACATAGAGGAAGAACTGTATATAAAGGTTCCACCAGAATTCACCGAAATACTTACGGAAAAAGAAAAGCAGAGATACACCGACGATAAAGTATGTAAACTAAAGAAAGCTTTGTATGGATTAAAGCAGAGTGGACGCCAGTGGTATAAGAAACTGGATTGCAAATTGAAGGAAATGAACTTGAAGCCACTTGCAGCCGATCCTTGTGTGTATATGGGATTATTATCGTTTCACTGTATGTCGATGATCTCATAGTCGCAACGAATAATAACAAGCTACTAACACAGCTGAAAGCCGAATTAACACGTAATTTTGAAATGAAGGATTTAGGAAAACTGTCTTATTGCCTGGGTATCGAATTTCTTCAAAATAAGAACAAAGGTGAATGTTCTTTGGTTCAATCTTTAGTAAAGGATATACTAAAGAAATTCAACATGGAGGACTGTAAACCAGTGAGCACACCTATGAACGCCAGCGAGAAAATTTCAAATCAAATGTGCCCAAAGACAAAACCGGACCTGGATGAAGTATCAGGCGTCCCATATCAAAGCTTGATAGGTGCTCTAATGTGGCTTGCAGTGTCGACGCGCCCTGACATTGCACATACCGTAAGTCTTCTTAGCCAGTATAATAATTGTTACGGGAAACAACACTGGGTTGCAGCCAAAAGGGTACTTCGTTATTTGAAGGGTACTCAAGACCATGGACTAATATATAGAAAAACCGGAAAAGATTTGGTTGGCTATGCTGATGCCGACTGGGCTGCTAATATTGATGATCGTAGATCTTTTACAGGTTTCGCATTTAAGATGGCAAACGCACCAATAAGTTGGGAATCCCGTAAGCAGCGAACTGTCGCTCTTTCTAGTACAGAGGCGGAATACATGGCCCTATCTGAGACGTCTAAAGAGGCTGTACATCTAAGATCTTTCTTACAAGAGATTTTTGGCTCGCTCCGTTCCACCATAATCTACAACGACAATCAAGGAGCTGGCCAACTCACACGAAATCCTCTATTCCACAAGAGGACAAAGCATGTCGACATCCGTCATCACTTTATAAGGGAACTGGTGGACAAAGGGGACCTTCGCATTGATTACATCTCAACAAGTGAAATGCCCGCAGACGTTTTAACCAAAGGACTAGGAACAGCAAAGCATGAGTCCTGTGTGACACTGTTGGGAGTACAAAAAATAGAGAAATAAGGCGCCATCTGAGGGGAAGTATTGCGAATACATCTGGCAGCCTACTTGGTCACCCGCCCATCTGGCAACCCTATAAGCGTCAAGACGCACTCTCGTATATGGCACCGTCTGTGCCGGTCGTGTTTCTCATAGTTCTACCACAAACAATATATTCACTACTAATATATATATATCCATCAATAACTCTGTAAACCCATTATGTTGAATAAATCTCAACAGAAATATCCGATTTGTTACCCTTTTTAAAAAGCGGAATAATAAAAGACTCCTTCCAAATATCAGAAAAGCTATAAGTCTCACTCGATATAAAGAATAACCGAGATAAAGGCTTAGATAGGGAAATCGAACACATTTGAAGGATGCAACTAGGTATATTATCAGGCCCGGGTACGAAGGAAGACGTCATAGATGACAAGCTAGAGATAATACAGTCTTCAGTAATACTAGGAAAAACATACAATTTAAATGTGAAATTGAGAAGGGATAAGGTGTGGGATCCGAAGCAGTAGTAGAATAAGTCGACTGAAAGAATTTAGCAAACCGATCTGCAATATCTGAATCATTATTAGCAGTCTGGTCATTAAGTCTGAAGGTGGAAGGTAGTAAATTAGAGCGTATTTTGGAATTAACAAAGTTATAAAAACTTTTGGGGTTCTTATAAAATTCAACCTTACAGCGAACGATATAATTATTGTAGCATTGTGTATTTAAAAGACAAAATTGAGATTTGGCTACACAATAATTTGCACAGTCAAGTCGCGAACCTGTTTTTTTTTAAATTTTTTAAAATATCTCGATTTAATGTTACGGAGATTAGAGAGCCTACGTATGAACCAGACTGGCGCACTGGAAACGGTAGAGACATTCACAATTAGAGAATTAAGAGCAGCGTAGAAAAAATTCACTGCACAATCTATATCACAGCACTCAAATAGAAATGACCAATCAAAAGAGAAAATGAAGCTATTAAGAAGATTGAAATTTGTTTTACGAAAACATCTACGACAAGAATTTGAGATGTTATTAAATGAATTATTAACGGAATTGTAAGAAAGAGTAACTTCAATGGTGGGGTGATAAGGATCTTCAGGCTTCACTAGGGGCTGTGTTTGTGATACAGCACTAACAGTGGGATCCGAGACAAAAACAAGATGGAGCATTCTTTTAGAAGAGTTAAGAAAAGAATTCAACTGATATAGCGGACATTCAAGTAGGCTATCAAGAAAAACATGTTGAGATGAAGGAATTAAGAAAGATAGATTATCATCAACAAGCCAAGAAACATTGGGCAAGTTAAATCTTTAAGACGACTAAAAATAGATCGAAAAGCATCAGCATGGTGCATGTAGATCATCATATCAGAAGCTGGAGGAATGTATGAACAAGAGATATATAAGCTAAAGTTAGAACGTGTAACTTCGACGCAAATAAACTCAACACCTAAGGCACAACACTTGAGCACAGATTCGATTTTACAGCAATGAGTACTCCACCGCCACGACGACCAATACGATCAAGCCTATAAGAATTAAAGTTATTAGAAAGAATTTCATTATCCAAAACAGAGGAGTTAAGCCAAGTTTCAGAGAAAGCTAATATGTCAGCCGAAAAGGTTTGGTTATCACAGAATAATTTCGAGAGCTTGGTAAGAATTCCTATTACATTTTGATAATGAATGCAAAGACTAGACGTTATTAGTTTTTTGAAGCAGAAGATATATTAGGAAGGTGGACAGGCAAAGGACGGGAGCGCCTATTGGCCGCAAACTCGTGTACAACTAGGCCAAAGTTAGGGTCAACCATAGCTGAGAAATACTCATTTGGTACTGTAATTTTAAACGAGGAGATTTCGCGAGGCCTAGAAAACTTAAACTTTTGAATTGAAACTTTAGCAGGGCATATAAGTTACGAGTCTTAAGTACGAGTCTGGTCCATGGATACGAATCTGGTGCCTGCTCGGTCGCCAGTTACGAGTCTATCATCCGTGTCTCCATGTCGGGGTGTGGCATTACCATGTTCCTTCGGATACATATGGGAGATGACACACAAGACTCTTTCCTTAACCACTAGTTTACCATGAAACTGAATACACAGAAGCTTGATTTAAAGTTAAAATTCGTTTATTACTTGAATGTACTTCTGGTTCCGAGGCCAGACTAAGACTGAGGCTCTTCCAGAGATCGGAGCCTTAAATATACCTCAAGAGGGTGTTGAGCCGATGTTGAGAGTAGGTCGCTGTTCCGGTGAAGTTACCAGAATCGGGTTGGTAACAAAGAATAGAAAAGTGCTTATGCTATGAGATAGGAAGTTAAAGTGCTTACTCTAGGTATAGGAAGTCATTAATGGAACAAGTGGATAGTGTGGATTAAAATGGGTCACAATGTACTTAAGGTTATGGAATGTGTGGATTGTCAACGTGACTTTTAATGAGGCGGGTATACTACCCGGAACTCATTCAGCAGTTTCTGGTATTGCGTCAGGGTGCAGGGCACGGTTCTACTTGTTCTGTAAGAGTCGGCGTATCGTGGAGAAACGCGTGTGCTAAATTATATTACCAATGTAAGCTGCCACAGACGACTCAGAAGTATCTGGAGCAAGCCTAGAAATAAATAATTGTTTGCGATGAGGCACTACAGTTAGTGGAGGCGGAGGAGCATTGGGATCCGCAAGTGATTGAGAGCCAGAATGTCAGAGTTCCCGTGAGGGATATATTGAGGTACACCAGGGCTTGTAATGGGCACTTCAATCTGAAAAGAAGAGCATAAAGAGGGACAAGAAGATGGTGTAGGCGAAAGTATAATGGGAGAAGATGTAATAGAGAGTGCGGGCGACTGCTTATGAGGCAACTCAAGGGTACATTTCTTGGGCAATTCCTTAGAAGGTGGACCAAACTTGAATTGCGACAATAAATGTATGCTAGAGTCACACTCGTTAGTCAGCTGTTTGTCCATTTTATTTAAAGAAAGAAACTTTAAACGAAGATCCCTGAGTTGCTGAGTTTCTTAATGAAAACAAAGTGGAGCATGTGTGGACAACAACAGGTGTAGCAGGCGGTAACGGCCAAGTTGAAAGAGTAAACCGTTCGATCCTGAGTATCATCGCAAAGCTGTCGGCTCATGATTCGGCAAAATGGTAGAAGTTTGTGCCACAGGTCCAGAAAGCGTTTGCTTGACACCCTTGTGGTTTATTTGCATAATTTCGCTAAATTTAACAGCTTTTTTTTAGCGGACGTTGACGATACTATGCGCAGTACGTTCAAGTGGCCCCTACGACACCAGGACAAAGCCTGTTACGCGCGAGCCCAAGCAGATGACTGCCCACCTCCCACCCGACCGACCGAGGGGTGCAGCCGTATAACGCACGGCTTGAATCGCGTGGACAAATAAACAATAGAAAAAACAGACAAACAAATAACTAAATAATACTATAGCTATCTATTAACTAAATGGGATAGGATAGAAGTTTTAATCATGTTAATAGAAAACTCTGAACGAATTACAGGGAATAGAAGGTTGTAATCAGAGCAGAGGACATTTAAGGTTCATGCAGGGCATAGTTAGAAGAACAACGACTTAGGGATAAAGGAATCAAAGGATGTCTACTCTGTCTATATGGTACCGACAGATTTACCTGAGCTAATAACTCAGGCGAGTCGATATCACCAATTAGGAGCTTGTGCATAAAAATAACACCAAGCATAATTCTACGGTTAGTTAGGGAAGGAAGGTTAATCAAGAGAAGTCTACTAGAATACGAAGGCAAATTGACATTGCGATCCCAGCTTAAGCCACGAAGAGCAAATAGCAAGAACTGCTTTTGAACGGATTCAAGTCGAATCTGGTGAGACTCATATTGAGGTGACCAAATGCAAGATCCATACTCTAAAATAGGACGGACAATCGAAGTAAAAAGAACTTTAGTTGTATAGGGGTCATCAAATTCTTTTGACCATCTTTTGATGAAACCCAGGACACTCATGGCCTTTGCGACCGTGGTGGAAATATGGGTGTTAAAATTTAACTTATGGTCCATAAGTACGCCCAAATCATTCACATTATTTAGACGTTCTAAAGGACTGTTGTTTAGAAAATAAGTGACCAGTTGAGGAGAGTTACGAAAAAAAGTCATTACCTTACATTTGGTAGTGTTAAGATTTAGTAAATTAAACTGGCACCAGGATTGAAAGTTTTTAAGATCAGCTTGTAGCCGACTAAATGAATCTATATCTTTATAAGTAAGACAAAGCTTGACATCGTCAGCATACATAAGCACACGCGAATGAACAATGACTGATGGAAGATCGTTAATGAACAGTGTGAAAAGCAGAGGGCCAAGATGACTACCTTGAGGTACACCAGAAGTCACAGGAATGGAATCGGAAAAAGAAGACTTAAAAACAGAAGGTACTGTTTTCTATTTGTTAAATATTCTCGAACCCAAGAAAGGAAAAGGGGTGGAAACCCAATGTCGCTCAGCTTAGAAAGTAATAGGGTATGATTTACGGAATCAAAGGCTTTGCTGAAGTCAGTGTATATGACATCAGTTTGTTTACCATTTTTGAACCCCTTGATAATTATTGATGTAAATTCTAAAAGGTTAGTGGTTGTAGATCTACGTTTCACAAACCCATGTTGGGATGGCGAAATAATAGAGCTGCAAAAATGTTGCAATTGAGAAGTTATAATTTTCTCAAAAGCTTTCGGAATAGCGGACAATTTTGAGATACCCCTATAGTTAGAGGCTTCGGACTTTTTGCCATTTTTATGCAGAGGAATGATATACGACTTCTTCCAAATAGATGGAAAAGAGGAAGATTCGACAGACAATAGAAACAATTTTAAAATGGGTTTACATAATGCGTTTGCACAGAACCTGAGAACACATCCAGGAAGACCATCTGGCCCCGGAGAATAAACAGGTTTAACTAATTTAAGTTCGCTAAGAATAGAACTTTCATCAAACACTGGATTGAAAATGCAATTAGCCTTTTCTAAATGATAAGGATACGGACTTGCTCGATATTCCGTTGAGGAATAAGTTGTTTTGAAAAAACTCGCAAACATATCGGCAATTGCCTGATCAGTGCTCGCTTTTTTATTTTGAAAAGACAAATAAGATGGGTGCACAGAGGTCTTACGTTTAGAATTGACAAAATTATAAAATTGTTTAGGGTCAGAAGAAAACTGAAGCTTACACCGCTGAAGATAATTCTTATAGCATTGTGTATTAAGCATCATGAATTTTGAACGAGCGACTGTATACAGAGCATAATCTGATGAACGACGTGTTTTTTGAAACTTCTTATAATATCGTGTCTTCACATTTTTCAAATTGGATAACTCACGAGAGAACCAGGGAGGTTTGTTAAGCCGCTCCTGCCTACCAAGAGGCACACAAATATCAAAGAGTGAATTCAGAGTATCATAAAAGAAGCGAATAGCTGAGTTCATATCTCTACAATTGTACAGATAAGACCAATCGGTAGTAGTAATGTTTTCATTCAGGCTGACAAAGTCAGTCTTACGAAAGCACCTAGTTAGAGGTAACTGATTTGAACCAAGTAATGGTGAAAGCAAGGGCAGATCAATTTTTAAATTTAATGTAGGATGAAATTTGTCTTCAGGAAGAACAAATGGGTCGATCCTAGAAACCTCACAATAAGAAGAATCCGATACAAAAATAAGATCTAACAATTTTCCATTAGAATTTAAGACAGGATTGACTTGGAATAAAGATAAGCCTAGAAGGCCATCAATAAAGTCATGTGACACAGAGGGCAGCAACATGGTAGATTCATCTGTTAGTGACCATGCTAAAGCAGGTAAATTAAAATCACCTAAAACTATGAGCATGTCTTGACTGGAAACTAAAGAGGAGACAAACTGAATTGCCTCTAAATGATTTAAATATACCACCATGTCTGACAATGGTGGAATATAGGAACAAGTAATGAAAGCATTAAAAGATTTAAAATTTACTTTAACACCGACAAACTCAATCTCCTGGGTACTAGAAAATTGAATCATTTCAGATGATAAAGCAGCATCAACAGCTATCAGAACGCCACCACCTATGCGAGAAATCCGGTCACGTCTGAATATGGAAAAGTTTGTGGAAAACACCGATGCATCAGCAATATCAGGTTTTAGCCACGTCTCTGTAAAAGCTAGAATGTTATGCTCAAAAGAAAGACTATCTACATAGAGATTAGGAAGTTTGGATTTCAGTCCTCTAACGTTCTGGTAACCCAGGTTAAGGGACGAAGCTAGTTTTTTGACACACCAGCAGATGCTGATGTGGCAGGAATGGTATTAGTTGTTGTTGTTGGCAAGCGAATCGGTTGCCGATGTTTCTTTCTTACAGTATATTCCTTAACTATTATATGTTTCGGCCAAAAATCATCTCGACATATAGTGTCGAAGATACTGGCAGAAACACTAATTTTAAAGGACGAAATGTCCCGAGAATAAGAAAATTTAAACTTCTCCACCGCAATATTCGAGACGTTAACTTTCTTCCG
This sequence comes from Drosophila paulistorum, assembly GCA_018152135.1. Taxonomy (NCBI): domain Eukaryota; kingdom Metazoa; phylum Arthropoda; class Insecta; order Diptera; family Drosophilidae; genus Drosophila; species Drosophila paulistorum. The sequence goes on along the minus strand of JAECXG010000822.1, from coordinate 14,305,002 downwards.
AATATAGGCTATTACATCATCAGATGTGACAACAGGGTCTAGCCTAGAAACAAATATATGTTTCTTTGGTGGTATGCCAACGAGAGGCCGCGGTTCCGAAGCGTCAGCCGTAGCAGTAACGTTGGACGAGTCACCCACTGCAGCAGTCAACTTGTTTACGGGGCCCTCGATACTTTTAGAACTATCGGCAATTTCCATTGGAATGGGTAATTGCCCGGACACATCGGACACTACAATAGGCATCGATTTTAAGAGATCATTCCCAGGTGATACCGGTAATTTCTTACTAATAGCATTCACAACCGGGCTCTTAAACGATATCAACTGCTGTGCATTAGGAGTGGACGGTGCATGAGACCGGTCGGGGACGATAAGAGACGCTGGCGGATCTACAGATACTGAAACAGCCCAAGGACTGGTTCTTTTACGTTTCGGAGACTCATTCATAAGCGATAAACTCCTGAACTGAGTCTCCACCGCAGTAAACTCCGCTTGGAGTTTATTAAAACCTGCCCTTAAAGTGTCAAAACTATCTCTAGTCCGCCTCATGAAAGAGCGCATCTCATTCTCGACCTCCCGGCAAGCATCACATCCATATTTTAAGCCGCCGCCTTTAGCAATAGACTCCTTGATTCTGCCTGTGTAACCTGCACACTTAACGTGAACCGCATTGTCACACAGCCAACAAAGAATATAATCATGGGAGTCAACCGCATTAGTGGCAACTATGCAATTATTTTTTGAGCAGACAACCATTTTATCAAAAATTAATTAATTTAATTAAAAAAAGGAAATACAAAAAAAATAAAAATTCTAAAGGTTAAAAATCTGTGTATGAGAATATACTGACCAGTTCTGACACAAGGGTTAATGTGCAGAGTAAGCCTTCACAACTAAAGAAAAGAAATTACCAAAATACACAAAAACAAAAACACGTATCACAGAGTCGCGGGTAGGCAAAAGACGAGAGCGCAAATCAAACAAGAATAGGAAAGAGCAGGAGAGCGCGTCAAATTGAACACATGCAACAACAATTTGTACGCAAGAGCGCGAGAGTTAGTTACAACGGTAAAGACACAAAAGCAAAAGAGATTAGCAAAACAACAACACCGCTAATGCAAGTAATTGTTGTAAGTTAAATTTATATGCATAAATTGAAACAAAAAGCACAAAAGTGACAGAAAGAAATCAAGGAAAGAAAATGCAATTCGAATGTTAAAATTAAACCGATAATGAGTTGAAAAGTTAAAGAAAAGTTATTAATCACGAGAAACAAATAAAATTTGATAAGCGCAAAAAAAACACGTCCGTCGTCTGCAACGAGTGAAAGTTATGTGATTTTTCATTTTCGTGATTAGTATTATGTGTTATTATTGTTCTCTCTCGTCATTGCTTCTGCAGTTGCTCCCCTCATCGCCCCCATCATACCATCAGTGCTAGTGGTTTTGTTGTTCTCTCTGCTTTGTGCTGTGCTCAGCTTCTCTCCCGCGTAATCACTTTTGTAAGGCTCGTCTTATAACTGTTCTTGCACTCTCTCTTGTGCTGTGTACTCTAGCTGTCTCTTTGTTTTATTTGTAATTATTGATTTTTTATCGATAATAATCTTTGTGCTGTTTATTTACATTTCTCTATATATTTTTTTTTTTGCCCTTGTTTCTTTTGGCTTTTCAATGGCTTGTTGTCTACCTACTTGCAAGCATTCTGACCGTTTTGACGATCAGTATAGAGCAATATCTTGTTGGCTCTGCGATAATCTTATTCACCTAAAATGTGCTGGCCTCAACGGCCGCGACTACGACAAATTTTTTCGTTTGTCTGTGTCTCAGCCTGACCTTGGCTTAATGCGCTGGACTTGCCCATCTTGTGCCAGCCAGCAGCTTGATTTTAGCCGAATGTACAGGGATCTTCGTTTAAAGTTTCTTTCTTTAAATAAAATGGCCAAAAAGCTGTCTAACGAGTGTGACTCTAGCATACATTTACTGTTGCAATTCAAGTTTGGTCCACCTTCTAAAGAATTCCCCAAGAAATGTACCCTTGAGTTGCCTCATAAGCAGTCGCCCGCACTCTCTATTGCATCTTCTCCCATTTTACTTTCGCCTACACCATCTTCTTGTCCCTCTTTATGCTCTTCTTTTCAGATTGAAGTACCCATTACAAGCCCTGGTGTTCCTCAATCTATCCCTCACGGGAACTCTGATCAATTACAGGATCATGCTGGCTTTAAATCACTTGCGGATCCCAATGCTCCTACGCCTCCACTAAATGTAGTGCCTCATTGTAAACATTGCTCCAGATACTTCTGAGTCGTCTGTGGCAGCTTACATTGGTAATATATGCCCTGCTAAAATTTTAATTCAAAATTTTAAGTTTTCTAGGCGAAATCCTCGCGAAATCTTCGCGTTTAAAATTACAGTACCAAATGAGTATTTCTCAGCTATGGTTGACCCTAACTTTGGCCTAGTTGTACACGAGTTTGCGGCCAATAAGCGCTCCCGCCCTTTGCCTGTCCACCTTCCTAATGTATCTTCTGCTTCAAAAAACTAATAACATCTAGTCTTTGCATTCATTATCAAAATGTAATAGGACTTCTTACCAAGCTCTCGAAACTATTATGTGATAGCCAAACCTTTTCGGCTGGCATATTAGCTTTCTCTGAAACTTGGCTTAACTCCTCTGTTTTGGATAATGAAATTCTTTCTAATAACTTTATTTCTTATAGGCTTGATCGTATTGGTCGTCGTGGCGGTGGAGTACTCATTGCTGTCAACTCGAATCTGTGTTCAAGTGTTGTGCCGATTGATCTCCCCTTAGGTGTTGAGTTTATTTGCGTTGAAGTTACATGTTCTAACTTTAGCTTATATATCTCTTGTTCATATATTCCTCCAGCTTCTGATATGATGATCTACATGCACCATGCTGATGCTTTGCGATTTTTTTTAAGTCGTTTTAAAGATCGTGATTTTCTTATAATTTAAGGCGATTTTAACTTGCCTAATGTTTCTCGGCTTGTTGATGATAATCTATCTTTCTTAATTCCTTCATCTCAACATGTTTTTCTTGATAGCCTACTTGAATGTCTGCTATATCAGTTGAATTCTTTTCTTAACTCTTCTAAGAGAATCCTCGATCTCGTTTTTGTCTTGGACCCCACTGTTAGTGCTGTATCACAAACACAGCCCCTAGTGAAGCCTGAAGATCCTTATCACCCTACCATTGAAGTTACAATTTCTTACAATTCCGTTAATAATTCATTTAATAACATCTCAAATTCTCGTCGTAGATGTTTTCGTAAAACAAATTTCAATCTTCTTAACAGATTATTTTCTGCTGCTAATAATGTTTCAGATATTGCAGATCTGTTTGCTAAATTCTTTCAGTCGACTTATTTCACTACTGCTTCGGACCCTACACCTTATCCCTTCTCAATTCCATATTTAAATTGTATGTTTTTTCCTAGTATTACTGAAGACTGTATTATCTCTAGCTTGTCATCTATGACGTCTTCTTTCGTACCCGGGCCTGATAATATACCTTGTTGCATCCTTAAAATGTGTTCGATTTCCCTATCTAAGCCTTTATCTCGGTTATTCTTTATATCGAGTGAGACTTATAGCTTTCCTGATATTTGGAAGGAGTTTTTTATTATTCCGCTTTTTAAAAAGGGTAACAAATCGGATATTTCTAACTACCGTGGCATTGCCAAACTTTCGGCAATACCTAAGCTGTTTGAGAAAATTATTACGTCTTCCCTTCAACACCTATCCAGATCCACTATTTCTCCTTGTCAGCATGGCTTCATGAAAGGTCGTTCGTCGCTTACTAACCTTTTAGAATTGGCTACCCTTGTACACCATGGCTTCCGTAATAAGTGTCAAACTGATGTTATTTATACTGACTTTAGTAAGGCTTTCGATACGGTTGATCATTCTATGCTTCCCATGAAACTTAACATCATGGGTTTTTCCCCGAAACGATTGGCTTGGTTAAAGTCGTATCTTATTGGCAGAATCCAAAAGGTGCCTTTTCGTTCCTCGATATCTAAAACTGCTCGAGTTACGTCAGGTGTCCCCCAAGGCAGTCATCTGGGCCCACTGTTATTTACCTTGTTTATAAATGATTTGCCTTTGGCCTTGGCTCATTCACGAGTGCTCATGTTTGCGGATGACGTCAAGATTTGTTATTCATATAATGATCCTTCTTTCCAACAGTACTTGCAATCAGATCTCGATGCGTTCTGTGATTAGTGTCACGTTAATAAATTACACCTTAATGCCTCTAAGTGCTCTTTTATGACTTTCAGTCGTTTGTCGCCGTTCTTAGCTCATTACTCTATTAAGTCTTTTCTGTTAGATTGTGTACCATCATTCAAAGACTTAGGCGTTATGTTTGACCCAAAACATTCATTTAATGTTCATATATCTTCAATTGTCAATAGAGCACGCAGTCTTCTTGGCTTCTTTAAACGTTGGGCCCAAGAATATGATGATCCCTATGTAACAAAGGTTTTATACACTTCGTTAGTTCGCCCTACTCTAGAATATTGCTCGCCAGTGTGGAACCCTCAATATGATGTTCACCAGCGTTGTATTGAATCGGTACAGAAGCAATTCCTTAAATTCGCGTTACGCGGTCTTAATTGGGACCCGAGTCTTCGCCTACCTTCTTATTCTGACGGACTTCTTCTTATTAATATTCCTTTACTTTACAACTGTAGGCTCGGATTTGGCATTCTCTTTCTCCATAAACTAGTCAACGGTGAAGTCATTTCTACCAATTTACTAGATACGCTATATTTTTGTGTTCCCTCACGTCGGACCAAAAACTTTTTTCCTCTTCACCTTAGTAGATGTCTGACTAACTATTCTTCTCACGAACCTTTTCGTGTTCTTTGCCAATATTTTAACAACCTTTCTCACCTTATTTCTCCTCATCTATCTGTCACTTCTCTTCGCGCTATACTTTTTGATTATCTACAGCCAAACCACTGAGAATATTCAGGACTGGATATTGGATTGGCTGCAACTCATCCCTGACCACATTGGCTGTGAATCGGGGCATAGCTGGCACCTTGTTGCAAATAAAACACCTCCACCGGGTCGGGGATGTTTAGTTGTGCATAAAGCTAAGCTACCTTTGTGTATTAATTATTATCTGTAGTTTAGCTTAACCTTTTTCATCGACTGCTGATTTAGTTGACGTAAGTAAATAAATAAATAAATATATATTTACTCTGTATTAACATGGACCTATTAAATAACTATTATAATAAACTTTAAATTAATCTAAACCTTACATATATGTATATACATAATCAAGAAAATATTTCACTTCAAAATGTGGGCTCAATTTTACAAACTTGTTATCCAACTATTGCCAACTAAATTAATTATTTGAGTCGGTTTTGCGTCGAAGTCCTTGACTGCAAAATTCTTTTCTTCTCCATGCCGAACGAGGATCATCAGGGTAGTTGATTCCGTACCAAAGATCAAGTGTCCGGTTAAAATTTAAGGAGCTATAAAAACTATCATACGCACAGGTTTTTCATTTCTGGCATATTAATTACTAACACATTGGTAAGTAGCGAGTTTTCGGGTCGCTATTTTCCAATTTTTTGGTAAAGGAACTACCACTCCTTCTTGTTGACCTTCTTTACCCCTCGCTAAAAATCTGGTAAATGCTTACCGTTTAGTTGGTCCTCATTACATACTTGTGCTTGCTGTTGATACCATTTCATGGCCAAATTGCCAAATTTATGGGGTATATACATTATTTGTACCATTGATCACAAGTACCCTTATGTTTTCTCTGTTGAGATAATTTTTTCTGATTGTAAATAAAAATCACAACTAAAAATGATTGATTTAAAAAATCCAAATCATCAACAACGTTACTATTAATACATAAATAAAACGAAAACAAGTCACAAAACTATCAACGAAGCTAACCCTTATACCCTTGCAGTCCTAATTTTTGCACATTTTGAAATTTGTTTCCCTGCAACTCAATTCATCAACACACAAACAAAACATTATTTCTCTTTTTACAACAATTTTTTCTTCTTCTTCCATCATATATTTATATTGACTGTAACTTGTGTTCTATTAATCCGATCAGATTCAAATTTTGGGATCTGAGATTTTATATTCAAATCTATCATATTGATAAATTTCATGGGGATACTCCAATTTTAGCAAAAATGTTTGTTCTAGAGCTATATGATATAGTGGTCCGATCCTGACAATTTTCATACTTTATTATCTCCCGGCTAAAAGTAGCTCAAATATGAAATTTCATTCCGATAGCTCTTAAGATGCCAGCGTGAAGTTGATTTGCACAGACGGACGGACGGATGGACGGACGGACAGACGGACATGGCTATATAGACTCAGCTTCTCATGCTGATCAAGAATATATATACTTTATGGGGTCGGAAACGTCTCCTTCTGTGCGTTAGAAACATCTGACCAATTTTATAATATCCTCTGCAAGGATATAAAAACGAAAACAAAAAGAAAAAGCAAAAACAAAAACAGCAATTCGTTAGCAGAAATTTCGATCAAAATTAGTTGTTTATAACATTTGTTTTGTGCAGTTGTAAAAGCAAAAACAAAAACAGCAATTCGTTAGCAGAAATTTCGATCAAAATTAGTTGTTTATAACATTTGTTTTGTTCAGTGTACTTAACTGGAATTGTTAACGTCAAGGATGTCTCGACCACGCGTTACTTTAAATCCCGAAAGTTTTACCGGTGCAGAAATAGAACATTCAGCACGAATTAATTTGAAACTTATTTATTACAAACTGAGTATAGATTATGATGGTCTTTCTTAGATACAACAAATTATAAAGTTTATCAATATGTATGAATGGCCTCGAGCGTCGTTTTGTGCTAATTATCGGATGTTTACTTTAACGTATCGTTCCTGTGCAATTTTATTCTATACTGAGGCCTCGTCTCACTTCTTAGAGCTGGTCTCTGCCTCGATAAATCAGGTTTGCATTCAGGTCGATACATACTAAACCTAAAGGGAAAACGATCAGGGCTACCTAAATTCAGGGCATAGCCTTCAACATACCGCCTCTACAACAGGAACCATCCCACAGAAGAGACGACCGCAATGACCATATAAAGGTATTTCGGTTAAATACTAGTATCGACACCGCGCTGAGATATAAAACTCGAATAGAAATATTTGACTTCGACGATGAGTACAGCTCAGAGTGAAAAGGTCTGTCCATATCGACAAGTCCGCAATAAGCAATTCCTCCGATACCAGCGCGCTGCTGGGAAATATGTCTGTAACAGTAACTCGTTCTCGTCTTTCGAATTTACAACTGCCTAAATTTTGTGGGAAGTACTAGGAATTTAAACATTTTATTTCGTTGTTTGAAACCGTGGTCATAATGACATATCAATTCCCAAATAAGGAAAATTTTATTTTGAGTTCTAAGGTCTATCAGCTGTAGCGTTAGGACGTCAGCTTGACGGTATCATTTATGGGTCTTATTTTCCAATGAAGACAAAAAGCGATTTTAAATGTAGTTTCAATTCACTTAGTTATACAGAAGGTTGATTCACAAACGATTTGTATTTTGACAAATGAGATGTATTGTAATTCTGATGATTATAACCTAACTAGTTGTGCGTCGTATTCATCATTGTCTGTAGAACAACGTTTTGATTTCCCAAAATCCGCCTCACTTTGTGTTTACTGTCTTCGGGCAACACAGTCGCTAAGTGCAAAGCTCAAAGTACACATTCAACAGTGGTCGAGTGGTATCAATCGTTGTTGTTGGAAGATTGTTAGCTTAACATGACTCGATAGTTGTTCTATGACCAATTTGGTAACCAAAGAAATAGACCAACGATTGCAGTTGCCTAGAAAAGACTGTTTAATGAACTTGCTCTGTATCGATGAATCAATGTTTATTTAAAAAATTGCTAAGCGCTGTGGTATTAGTTGTAGTGAGGTGTCCTAGAACTTCGGGTTTCTCAAGTTTATTTTGTCATTTCATTGCAAACATCCACTTCTAGTATTGTAGTATAGAGTTACAAAAGGAGTGTTGCCTGCTTCAGCTGCTGCTGAATCCGCGGCTGCTACTACTGCTTCCCTTGTAGTTTCACCTAAAAAGGAAATCTTTGCTTCAAAGCTTGATCCATATGCAGCTCTGAAGAAAACATACCCTCCATACAAAGAATACTCAGAACTTTTCATTTTTCATAATATGTCATAAAGATTTTTGGTCGGAACACCGTCTTATAAAAAAGCGAACATTAAAAACGAAAAAATTAACTGCTTTCTGCCTCATTACCTAAGAATATTCCTTTCGGCTCAGCATCTGTTGGCAACTCAAAAAACTAATTTCGTCCCTACCTCTGGCCTATCAGAACGCACGGAGACTAAAGTCTAAAGTTCTAGAGTCTTGCAGATAGTTTAGCTTTTTGACTCTTATATTCTTGCTTTTACTTGGTTGAAGCCTGATATTGGTGACGCTTCAGTTTTCCCCGCATAATATATAACATATAGAAATTATCGGAACGCTTTATCGCTCCGATGCAGCGTTTTGTCTTCAATTGTCCAGTCTCACAATCAGGATATTAAAAATGTTTGTGTCAAAAATTCTTCAAAATTCTTTTCTGTCTATTTTTTTTGTTTGTATATCCCGCCACAGTTTAACTTGTTTCCTCATTTTCTTTCATAAATTGTTTTTCTTAATTGTACATCAATAATACACCATTAACGTTCCTCTTCGGGTCAGATCGATGGCTCGATCCCGACATCTGTGCAAGCTGACTCTAAGAAGGCTATTGACAACTAATTCCTCTACGATTTATCAAGCGATTCCTCCGTAGCTCTATTACCTTAAATCGTCTAATTGCATCATAATTGGTTGATGAAATTTCAAGTTTCAAGGTGCTTAGTTCACTTAAACCAGTATATACACCTCGCCTTTATGGACTACATGAATGCATTTTTAGGTTTTGTGCAGAGGCACTATTTAAGCCAATACTTATACTCACCCTAACCGGCGCTACATCCCCTTTCCCATTTATTTGAAAGAATTCTTATATTATTTCAAATAGAGCACACATTAAATTGATTTGAATTAAAAGTGTAAGAAGTCATATAAGCTTCTGCTTTCTGACATGACGGTTGTCTTTTCATAGCTTCTAATTTTTAACAATATTTATTATTTCTCTCAATTTTTCATTGTGCTTTGTTTGTTTAGGCCTTCGCCGGTATATTTTTCTTGACACCCTTGTGTTTTATTTCCATAATTTGCCAAGTTAATTAGTTTTTTTTCGTGATTATTTTTTGGCGCAATTCATTTTTTTTGTTTCTGTTTTTTTTACTCTCGTCATTGCTTCTGCAGTTGCTCTGATCATCGCCCCTATCATACCAACAGTGCTAGTGCTTTTTTTGTTCTCTCTTTTTTTTGACTGTGTTCAGCTTCTCTCCCGCGTAATCACTTTTGTAACTCCGCCTCTCAAAGCTTGGCCTATAACTGTTCCTACACTTTTTCATGCGCTGAACACTCTATATGTCTCTTTGTTTTTTTTATTTTTACAAAGTTAGCTATAATACACAAGAATATTAAAGCTAAGTATATAATAAGAGCGCTAGCGACCAGGCCTTCGGCTCTATGTAGGATTATGTCTTATTTGTTAAATTACAGTCTTGTAAATATCTGTATATTTTATTTATATTTATTGTTGTGTTGTAGGGTAGGATGGATGAGGGTAGTATATTTGGAAAATGGGCTTTTCTGATGCTAACTAATTTTTTGCAGGTGTCCAGCAGGTGTGCGGTAGAGAGCTCTGGACCACATAAGTGGCAGTTCGGTTCCGGAGGCGGGTGAAAATAGTATTTTTCGCTGGGGATGTGTTGATAGGGAACTTGACTTTCTCCAAGTTTGGGTTGCAGTTCCTGTATCTGTGATGAAAGTTAGCCCAGATTTTGATTTTTTGAGAGTGGAGCTGTTTGAGAATAACTTTTCGCAGATCTTTTTCCGCTGAGGGTAGTATCATGATTGTGGGATATTTTGACATTGCTTTTGCCGCATTGTCAGCCAACTCATTGCCCCTAATGCCCCTGTGGCTGGGAACCCAGAATATGTTAAGTTTTAGAGGGGTTTTTATTAAACTCTCCCGTATCTGCACGATTGTTGGGTTTGTGTTAGATATATTTTTGACAGATTCTACAGTCGATAGGCTATCGGTACATATAGTAAACTTTCCAGTTCTGCCTTGTGCGTAAACAATGGCTTTCAGAAAAGCTTCTGCTTCGGCTGAAAATACAGGTAGTGATCCTGCTGATAGAATTTTACCATTGATGTCAACGCATGCGAATGCAGTGAGTTCAACTGATTTTGTTGCGTCAGTGAATATCTACGTTCGATTATCGTAAAATTTCTTGGCTGTTTTATTATAAAATAGTTGGCGGAAAGTTTCCCCGTTCGTGTGATTTTTTGGAAATTCCTGTAGCGCGCAGTTAATAGAGGATTGTCTAAGAAGCCATGAAGGGGCGCTGGAGATTTTCGGTGTTGTTGGAGTTGCGATATTCCATTCTTTGGAGAGAGCGGCGCATCGGCGTATTGTGGAGAGGTATCTGTAAGTTCTCCGTTGTTTTATAGCCTTCCGAACCACAGTTTGAAGGAGCTGGTTGGGTGAGCAGAACATTTTCGGGATAAGCAGGGCTGTTGTTTCTGCAACTCTGTCCTCTATTATTGACAAACCCGCTTCTGCTAGGACGCATTTTATTGGAGATGTTGGAAAGGCGTTGATACTGCGATGAACCGCTGTGTGACAGGCTGGTTTAAACAGGCGGATAACGGATGGCAACGCGTAATCTATTTTTGCCAGTATAAGAGCCCTGGCGACATTTATAAGACGATTTGTATTTATTAAGGAATGTTTGGAGCTAAGATATTTTATAATGTTTAGTTTTTTTTCAAGGTTATCTCTGAGATACAGACAGTGATTTTTAAATGTCATTCTCTTGTCGAAATATAGGCCTTATATCTTAAGAGCCTGGACACATTCTATAGTAAAGTTATTACAGCTTAAACTAGAGTATGTACATCTTTTTTTTTACAAATGTGCAAAATTTTACATTTACTGGAAGATAGGGTTGCACCAGAGCCCAGACCCCAGTTGTATATTTCCTTAAGTATATCTTTTAAAATATTGTTAAGTTTTGTTAATTCCTTGATTTTACTAAAGATTATGGCATCATCTGCGTACATGATTGATTGAATTTTTTTATGATTAGATACAATTTTGTTGATTTCTTCAAATGCTATAATGAATAGAATAACCGATAATGGCGATCCTTGGGGAATGCCAGAATATAAATTGTGATAGTTTGAAAGTACGTTGTTGATCCTGACTCGAAATGAGCGGCGGGACATAAAAGCTTTCACTATATTGAAGACTTTCGTACCCACCCCCCATTGTTCGAGTTGCTGAAGAACAGTATGGGCTCCCACGCGATCAAATGCCTTTTCGAAATCAGTCGCCAAAAGCGTGACATGATTTCATGAGGAAAGGGCGTCTGACACGAAGTGCTGGAAGTGCAGCAGAGAGTCCATCGTACTGTGTTTGGGTTTGAAGCCTACTTGGTTCGAGCTGATCAGTTTATTTTTGGTAGCGTACCATAAGAGTCTACGGGCGATCATTTTTTCGAATGTTTTGGCTATACATGGAAGTAATGAGATGGGTCGGTAGCTAGCAACTTCATCAGATGGTTTGTTTGGTTTTGGGATAGGTACAATGATGGCAGATTTCCACACGTGGGGGTACTGACCAACCGAAAATATAATGTTGTATAGGTTTAAAAGCTCTGCTTTGCCTGTGGCGGGCAGTTGTTTAAGCATTGGATACGAGATTCTGTCGTGACCTGGTGTTTTGCCTTTAGCCTTTGTTAGGGCAGTTTCTAGTTCTAATTCTGTGAAATCGTATTCGAGTTGTTTAGCAGATAGACTAAGTCTACCAGGAGCATGAACATACTCAAGGGATGCTGCCTTTTGTTGCCTGTATTGAATGTTGAAGTTGCAGTCCTCGGTATACTTTGACCAAGTTGTGGCAAATATGTTCGATATTTCTAAGGGTGCCGTTATTAATGTATTATTAGCTCTGATACACTTAAGCTGGGGAGGGGGGACTCCCACCAGGGATTTAATGTCGCGCCAGACTTTTTTGGAGGAGGATTGAGGAGAAATATTGGATGTGAAGGCAACGAGGCTCTCTGGGTTTGGTCTGTGGAATTGCCTTATTTGCTGCCATCCGAATTGATTTGGTAATTTGGGAGACTTGCAGTTGAATGTCTGCATTTTGTGTGAATGAGGTGTGGGTATTATAGTTTAAACGGAACAATTCCCAATTGGCTAAATCAATTTTGAATTTTGGGGAGAATTTAGACTTTTCAAAATGAAACTGATTTAGTATTTCAGTTATGACTGGGAAGTGATCGCTGCTGTATAAGTCGGGTAAAACTTCCCAATTGCAGTGTGGATACAGATTAGAGGAGATAAACGTGAGGTCTATGTGTGTGTAAGTTTTATGTGTGGAAACATGTGTTGGAATGCCATTATTCAAAAGAGATAGGTTAGTTTTTGATACGGCTTCGATAATATTTTTTCCTCTAGAGGTGGTGCGTGGAGAGCCCCAAGCAAAACCCCAGGCATTGAAATCTCCAGTAAACAATAGTGGAGCGGAGAAGCTGTTTATTATTGTAAGTATTTCGTTCCCAAAAAAATATTGATCAGGGGGGATATAGCTGTTAAGAATAGTAAATTTTTCGTTAAGTTTTAATTGAATTGCCAAGTGAAGTATACTTGAGCTGGTCAGAGAAGGGATCAGAGAGTGCGGTAGCTGCCTTTTAACAAGAATTCCTATTCCTTGTTTGGCATTAAGATTGTGTGGTAGGTTAGTGAAGTAACCTATGTATTGTTTGTTGCAGATTATGTTTTTTGAGTTAAAAGGTAAGTTAGTTTCCTGAAGACATATTATATCTGGATTTATTTTATTTATTAGAATCGTTAATTCATCAAAATTATTTATATATCCTTTTAGGTTCCATTGAACAACTTTAATGGTCATAGATAAATGAAGTAATAATTGATATATGTATGTATTCAGGGAACATAGTATTTTTATACCCTTGCAAAAAGGGTATATTAATTTTGGTCAGAAGTGTGCAACGCACAGAAGGAAGCATCTCCGACCATATAAAGTATATATATTCTTGATCAGCACGACGAGGCGAGTTCAAATAACCATGTCCGTCCGTCCGTCCGTCCGTCCGTCTGTCCGTCCGTCTGGATCGATGCGAACTCCTCCTAGACCGTAAGAGCTACAGAGCTGAAATTTTGCACGTAGGCTTGTATATATTGCAGGGTTTGTATATCTCGGATTCAGTCGGATCGGACCACTATATCATATAGCTCCCATACAAACGTCAAAGTCACGAACAGTGACTTTTCTCAATAACTTCGTTATTTTATCAGCAATTGTCTTAAAAGTTGGTATTTGTCAGTTTTGTGTTCTTATTAATAATTGTGCCAAATTTGATCAAGATCGGGTGACTATATCATATAGCTCCCATACAAACGTCAAGGTCACGAACAGTGACTTTTCTCAATAACGTCGTTACTTTTTAAGCTATTGTCGTGAAATTTAATATAAGTAAGTTTATTGTAACTGTAAACTACTGTGCCAAATTTGATCAAGATCGGGTGACTATATCATATAGCTCCCATAGGAACGATCGGTCGAAAACAGTGACTTTGATTAATATCTTCGTTATTTCCGAAGATTGTAGGCCGTTCTTTCGCAAACATTAGCCTTTTTAGATGAAACGTTTTTTCCTGTGATGGCTATAGGTAAGGAAAGAGTTACCAAACAACTTGCAAGGGTATACAAACTTCGGCGCGGTCGAAGTTAGCCCCGGCCCTCTGGTTTTTTATTTTTTATTTATTTATTATTATTATTGTATCAGTCGGACATTGAGTCAGTTGGGTCAAGATCGATGGTGTTATTTGGTGTTGAATCAGATAATGACTCAATTGAGCCACAATCGATGGTGTTGTTTTGTGTTAAGTGTGAGTGAGTAGGTGATTTTGGTTTTGTTCGGTTATTGAGTGTTTTTTTTAAGAATTGAGATAGAGAAGGGGACAGTTGGGATGAAGAGGGAAGTGATGAGGAGAGAGTAGAAGGATATTGAGCGTTATTTTGTGGAAGCGAGTCAGGCGAAGAGAGGCGATCGTCAGAGCCAACAATATTGCTCTTATCAGTGTGACGGTTTATGTTGTATTTTGCTTTTTGTGCTGTGCTATTTTCGTTTTCTATGTTTGCTGTGACTGAGGCGTAGCTGTCGGGCTTGGATTGTTTAGGCAAGGCAGCTTTGTAATAAAGCTTTGCCTCTCTCATTGTACACTTCTTTGTGGTTTTTATTTTCACTATTTCTTTTTGCTGTATGAATGCACTACATTTTTTGTCTGAGGCAGCATGGTTCTGTGAGCAATTCACGCATTTTGGAGAGCAGGAACCAGAGTGCGGGGTGAGTCCACAGTTACTACACGTTGGATCGTTCTTGCAGTGTTTTTGGGTATGGCCGAGTTTTTGGCAAGATTTGCACCGCATGGGATTCGGAACAAATTCGGGTACCTTTACAGTGTGCCAGCATATGTCGATTTTCGATGGAAGGTTGTAGAGATCGAAAGTAAGGAGCATAACACCCGACGGTTTTGCTACACCCTCAACTTGCTTGGTGAACTTGTAGATTGCGATAACTTTTCTTCAATAAATTCGTTTTCGGGCACGTTAATAAGGTAGGGTGCATAAATAGTTCCTTTAACCGAATTAAGTGATTGGTGGAGTTGGCATTCTATTTTGCATATACCTGGGAGTTCTTTTGCGTTAATGAATTTGTTGGCGTCGTCGATTGATCGAACCAGCATTAGTATATTTCCGTCTTTTAAATTTGTTATTGAGTTAATATTCTTATTGATGTGCTTAAGCGCCTTGTGTACAGCGAAGCAAGGATATTCTGAGATTGTTTTATCACTGTCTTTGGCGGAGATTATTATATATTTTGGGTTAGCAATGTTGTTAGATGGCAGTTCGGGAAAGTCATTTAAAGTTTTTGAAGGTGGTTTACGTTTTTTTTTGGGGGACTGTCGGCCAGAGTGCTGAACCGGTTATGTCCCAGGTTTGGGGGCCCCAGGCCACCCATGGTTTTTTTTTTTATCTGCGATCAAGCGCTTGAAACTAATATTTTGTACAAGTAACGTTTGATAGAAAGAGTGTGAAGAGAGAAGAGAACTGATAACAGCACGATTGGTTAGCAACTGACGTCTGCTCGCGATGAGTGTTAGTCGGCGACTGTCTCTTTGTTTTATTTGTAATTATTGCTTTTAATCGATAATTATCTTAGTGCTGTGTATTTATATGTTTATATATTTTTGAATTGTGATTCTGTTTCTTTTTCAATGGCTTGTTGTCTACCTAGTTGCAAGCATGCTGATCGTTGTGATGATCACTATAGACCAATATCTTGTTGGCTCTGCGATAATCTTATTCACTTAAAATGTGCCGGCCTTAACGGCCGTGACTATGACAAATTTACTGGTTTGTCTGTGTCTAAGCCTGAGCTTGGCTTGATGCGCTTGACTTGCCCATCTTGTGGCAGCCAGCAGCTTGATTTTAGCCGTATGTACAGGAATCTTCGTTTAAAGTTTCTTTCTAGAAATAATCTGGCAAAACGGCTGTCTAATGAGTGTGACTCTAGCGTACATTTATTGTCACAATACAAGCTCATTCCACCTTCTGGGAAGTTGCCCAAGTGTACCTTTGAGTTGCCTCCTAAGCAGTCGTCAGCCCTTTCTATTACATCTCCTCCCATTTCACTTTCGCTTACACCATCTTCTTGTCCCTCTTTATGCTCTTCTTTTCAGATTGAAGTACCCAGTACAAGCCCTGGTGTACCCCAATATTTCTCTCACGGGAACTCTGATCATTTTCACGACCATGCTGGCTCTCAATCACTCGTGGATTCCCAAGCTCCTCTGCCTCCACTGACTGTAGTGCCTCATCGCAAGCAATGAATTTTCTTTAGGCCTGCTCCAGATACTTCTTAGTTGTTTGTGGCAGCTTATATTGATAATATATGCCCTTCTAAAATTTTAATTCAAAAGTTTAAGTTTTCTAGGCCTTGCGAAATCTCCTCTTTTTAAATAATTAATTTTTGGCCAGTGGGCCTAGTTATGCACAATAAGCGCTCCCGTCCGTTGCCTGTCAACTTTCCTGATGTATCTTCGGCTTCAAAAAAATAATAACGTCTAGTCTTTGCATTCACTATCAAAATATAAGGGGGCTTCTTACAGAGCTCTCGAAACTGCTCTGTGATAGCCAAACCTTTTCAGCTGACATATTAGCTCTTTCTAATAACTTCATTTCTTAAAGGCTTAATCGTGTTGGTCGTCCTGCCGGTGGAGTACTCATTGCTGTCAACTCAAATCTGTGTTCATGTGTTGTTCTGATTGATCTGCTGTTAGGTGTTGAGTTAAGCTTTCATATTTCTTGTTCATATATTTCTCCAGCTCTGATATCATGACCTGCATGCACCATGCTGATGCTGTGCAAACTATTTTTAGTCGACTTAAAGAACCATTTAGTTTTAGGTGATTTTAACTTGCCTAATATTTCTTGGCTGGTTGATGATAATCTATCTTTCTTAATTGCTTCATCTCAACATGTATAATTCTTTATTTAATTCTTCTAAAAGAATCGTAGTTCTTGGTTTTGTCTCGGATCCCACTGTTAGTTCTGTATCTCAATCACAGCGCCTTGTGAAGCCTGAATATCCTTATCACCCTACCATTGAAGTTATTATATCTTACAATTCCGTTACTAATACATTTAATAATATCTCAGTTACTCGTCTTCTTAACAACCTTATTTCCTCTTTTGATTGGTAATTTCTATTTGAATGCTGTGATATAGATTGTGCAGTGAATTTTTTCTACTCTTTTGATTCTCTAATTTATTATTGTATTTCTTATGTGAATGTCTCTACCGCCTCCACTACACCGGTCTTGGTCACACGTAGGCTATCTAATCTCCGTAATATTTAATACTAAAGTCAGATTTGGGATTCGAATGCATTCGAATCATAGCAACTCATTGTCTCACTTTTTAACTCATTGACTGATTTTCACGTCGAACACTCATATACTTGAAGTTGATTTTCAAAGTCATTGAGTTCATTCATTTGGTGTCAGATTTGGGATTCGAATTGATTTTTCTATCATTCATGCAACTCTCTTCTACTAACTTATTTAAACAGACTATCCATAAGATCAAAGGAAATTAAAGTTGATTTGCATACTGATGCCACTCATAAGTCAGTATTTCAAGCAAGGCTTTTTATTCTGTTAATCATACTCTGCTTATATATAAAATGAGCGAACTTAAAATTCCCAGCATTTTGCTTGATTCTATTTTCCAACATCTTCCTAAACATACACAAAGGTCTTTTTTAAATTTTAATTTGCAAAGACCATACCCTTTACTCTAAATGGTAGCGATCGATCAAAAATCAATGTGTTTTTCATCGTAATCATCCAATCATTTCAGATCCAGCACATTCATTTTCCATTTGTCGCCAACTCTCATGGGGATAGTTATATGTCTTATTATTATTTAATAACGTCAACAGATATCGGTCACCTTCCACAAATGGTCCTTTGAACTTTGAATCAAGTTTTGTATGGTGCCGTACCTCACATTTTAACTAAACATGATCGCCATCCTTGTGCTTTACAACTAGTGCATTGTTCTGTCTACCGAAATTTGTCATACACTGTTCTTTTATCAACATTTGACTTGGGTTCCTTTTTTATTAATATCGATTTCGTCTTCATTTTTAGTTTCAGGCAACATTCCCAACGGTCTAGATTTTTTACCTATTGGCAGTTCTAAGGGCCGAAACTTTGTCCTTTGATTATTGTACAAGTCATAGCTAATTGTACATCTCCAAGTGCCTCATGCCATGATCGCTTGCTTATCTCTACCGCTGTGAAAATATTTTTCATTGTGCTCATTACACGCTCTATCTGCCCATTAGCACGGATACCCCGTGGCTTTCAAATGTGATTCAATTTTATTGTTTGAGCAGAAATCTCGGAAACTACTACTGGTATAATTTCTGCCCTGATCTGCAATAATGTGATTAGGTACTCCAAAGAGTTATATCTATACCTTATTTAATCGCCTTAATGCAGCTTTTTTAATATAGGATTAGATCATGGTATAGATAAGCATATTTAGTGAACCCATAAATCTGGACTATTGCATATGCATTCTTATTGTTCTCTTCACTTAATTTGCTGCTTACATCGATGTGAATTGTGTGCAATTGTATTTTTATCTTGTGAATGGGGTGCATTTCCATTTGGATCCTACCTGATGAAGGTTTCGACATCTTACAGATTGGAGTAGTTTACACATGGTAGTGAGATGCCTCGAAGAAGATCGATATGTCTAGTATATATCAAAAAAAGTTAACAAACGTCTCAGAATATAAATAACATAGTGGTTCTTCGCTTCAAACAATCAGCGATAGAAATACAGTCCATAAACAAAAGCAAAATCAGCAGATTGGCCGTATTTATTCGTGGAAAGACACTACGAGATGTACCTACATTTTGCAATCTACCTGAAAATTGTTACGGAAACATTGATAAAACGATAACTTGGTACGTTTAAAGGTTTAAATTATAATAATGCTGAAAGAGCAGACATGAGCAGACGATCTCAAAGGAACTTGGTGCAAACGCTTTATTGCGCGTCTATGAGTTTCTTTACATCGTCGCCGGTGAAAAAGACTGATGCAGCGATTATTTATACTACAACAAATTGAAAACAAAAATACAGCATACGTGGACCTCAGGCACAAAATTTACGAAAAGGAGATAAAGTTGCCAAACAACAAACGGATACTGTCAGGGGAAACTGCAAGCTCCGAGGCAGACTTAACTAGTATGCACAAAGAAATACTTATAGTTCAAAGGGGACTAGATTTTCTTCAAACAGAAGAAGTCCTTCTTCTTCTTCAGTTGGATTTTTATGGTTTATCAAAAGCTCGAAAGTTCGGGCTAAGGAAAAGGTACTAATCTCTATCAATCATAGATAAACAATACGGTCGCCCTAAAAATGTTGCACTCTAGTTGATGTCAAGAGCATGCCAAGTAAACCCAGTCATAATATCGACAATTTCAAAGAATTCAATAATACTGTTCAAAATATAAGTTCTGCATTGAAATACACTGATAAACGATTAATCGACACACAACGATTACTAGCTATGATAAAAGGAAAACTGTCCGAAAATTATCTTCGAGAATGGGGCGCATATCTACCGGATGTATGTCTCATTTTTCAAAAAGGTAACAACAATCCACCAGCAGTCATCATTCGCAGAGCAATTCAAAGTTAGCCAATCCCAACAATTAGAAGTAAATGCGGTAAGCCAAGTAAAGCCGAAAGCAGTTTGGTTGATTTGCAGCGAGGAAAAACACCCTCTAACCAAGTGCAATATACTCCTAGAAGCAGATATTAAAAAGATATGGGATTTAGCTATTCGTATCAAAGCGTGTTACAATTGTTTAAATTCCATAAAAGTCAATACAGTGAAAGACAAGCATGCAAAATTGTGAGAAATTTCACAACCTATTACTCCCCAAGCGACCAATACTTGTATGTCTAGCAACCACCACAAACGTCACAGAATGCGCATCTAAGTCACCAAAAGCAGCGTTACTCAAATGGTACCAATCATAATACACGGCGACAAAGGCTGAAGAGAAACGGTCGACCTGAAAATACCACCACAACAACACCTATTAGAAGCTTACAGATCTTGTACCAAATGAAGTAAGTAAGTCGTCTCGCCGACTTAGGTATATCATACACCATTAAACGAAATATTTCAAATTTATTAAACAAATGCATTTTCGCATGCTTTTTACAAGTATCTCACTCACTCAAGCATACGAGCACCCTAGCGCCCCCACCAGCCAACGGCCAACTCCGGCCTTATGAAATACTTGGCTATTTTTATTCCGATTTTGATCAAATTTTGTATTTTGCTGGTTTTTTCCACAAGGTAAAAAAATTACGGGAGATAATAGTGTTTATGAAATTTCTGGGGCGGAAAGGGGCGTGGCAAAATCTTTATACATACAAAATGTGCGCATTTTCTAAGCAAATATACATACCAAATATGGTGTCTATACAATATGTACGCATTTACTAATCAAATATACATCCCAAATATAGTGTCTCTAGCTACAAAAGTTTTTGACATAAACGTTTTTTTTGAATTGCGGTGGCGGAAAGGGGCGTGGCAAAAATTTGAAATAAACTTGATCACTCTACATACTACATACTATTATCTCTTATAGTCTCCGAGATCTACGAGTTCATACACACGTACGGACATGGCTAGATCGACTCTGCTGTTGATACTGATACTTTATGGGGTCGGAAATGCTTTATTCTACCTGTTACATACATTTTAGCGACTTTAATATACCATTAATATTAATATACCATAATAATCATATAATACACTACACGAAGATGAAATTGGAATATAACCCAGAAGCATATAAGAACAAATATAACAAAACTTTTGGACAAAGGTTATTCCGTCCAATTAACAGAGAACAACTCTGTGGTTTTTACCACATTTTGCTGTTATCAACCCAAGCAAGCCCAGCTAGGTTTGACTCGTGGGCTACTTGCAACGGTATGTCATTCAATATCAACTTGCTTCTGGCGGTAGCAGTCGTCGTAAACATTGGCGAAATGTTCAATCAAGTGAGCATTACAAAATGTGATACTGCAGCTAATTGATTCTTATGGCGAGACCTTGACCATGATAGAGAGTCATAAATATTTGACATGACAACAATGTCGTTTGGAACTACTTCCTCACTATTGCTGGCTCAATTAAGAATTACAATGCTAGCATATTTAAAAAAAAAAACAGCCCGACGTAGTAAAAGCTATATTATAAAATCATTACACAGATGATGATCTCGATTCCAAACCTAGTAAGTATGAAGTCATAAACATCATTAAAGCGATCACTAAAGTTCACTCAAAGGCAGTATTTGAATTGTGTTAATTCATATCAAACAGCCACTCTCAAAACTCTCAGAGTGAATTAGTCAACAGCACGGATTGGGGATAAAATGGACGTACAACAAAAAGTACTGCGAATATTGTGGGACGCAAAGTGCGAATTCTTCAGGTTCTCCAACGACGCACCCTTGCAGTTAACTCTATTTTTGTTTGACTAGCTTTTAGCAAATTACAATCAGTGGACGCTATAATTTTTTGATCATGGCGGAAATGTTTCAGGACATTGTAAACAGATAAAATTTCCAACCCATAAGAATGACATTTGAATTCTGCTGCAGTAGCACGGTAGTAATTCTACCAAAAAAATAAAACACAAGATACAGTCAATAAAAATTTCGGCTCTGCTCAAGAGCTGCCGTCAGCGCTGCATGCTGCATTTTTTTAAAAGCGCACAGCAGCACACACACAGGCGCAACGCTACAAAAACTCTATGAAAATGAGTGCCGTGCTTTGCTTAGGGAATTAGGGAAGAAGAAGAAAAAATTGTAGTAAAAAGAGTAATAATTTGATTGTTTAGTTTGTGTATTGATGAATTGAGCTGCAGGAAATGAATTTTGAACATGTACAAATATTATTGCCAAGGGCTGCATGGGTATAAAAACTTCGGCATTGCCAAAGTTAGCTTCTTTGATATTTTTAATATTATTTTAGTCGAATTTAAATTAAATATCAATTCTTTCGTAATTTTAACATAATTTTTTATCCCTGCTTGTAGGGAAGCAGAAAAATTCCTTCTTGAATTGGGGGCAGTTAAATTAATTTTCTCTCCCAAAGAAAAGTAGGCACGCACAAAACAATTTCAGCTGATACTAGCCTAAACGAAATTTCATTAAATATGTCATCGTACCTTATCTCAAACCTCTAGTCTAATACCTGATATTAGAAAATTTTTAGAAAACATTAGATCTAATATGTCATCATCAAATACTATGATTGACATCAGGAAAATTTATTCTTCAATCTAAAATCTCCTGTAAATACAAGTCAAAAATCTGTTATAAAAGTCCAGCTTCACATTTAATATATATTAGAAACACTAACAGTACAATATTCAAAGCCTTACCTCCAATAACAACAAGCAACTTTTAGAAATCTTTTTAGTTAATAATGACATCGACATTGCTATAATTTCTGAAATCTGGGTTTTTGACAATTCCATGTGCAGCTTAGAGAATTACAGCTTTGTTTGCAACCCTCGCAACAATGGCTTTCAAAGTCTCCTTTAGCAACTCCTATTTCGAATCAATAGGCATCTCAACTATTAATCTGAAAAAAAATCTCAACGTCTTTAGCGTTTATTCGCCTCCCAATTTAGATACTAACAGCATTGAAAACGGATGTACAGACATTCTGGACGCTGCCGCTGCCCTTAATGGACAGTCTGTTGTGGGAGGAGATTTCAATGCCAGATCTTCTATCAGGGGCAATCCTTCCCATGACACGAAAGGTCTTATTTTGGAACAGCTGTTGGCCTCCTCAGGCTTTAAATGCGTTAATGATCCCCTACATACGCGCCCAATCCGTCGTACAATTCAATATTGGATCTGTCTTATAAAAATAAAGACGATTCTCAAATCAGTTGGTCTGTTATGAACAGTAAAATTTCAAATAGCAATCATCTACCTATACTCATGAGAATTAATGAAAATACTGAAAATACTGAAAAATAACTAAAGTCGTAGAGGACTTCTCTACAATAAAAATATCTTCAATCCATAATCTAACTCAATCTGCCAGGGACATCTTAGAAAAAAACACCATCACATTAGCTGAAAATAACAAATATGTACCCAAAAAATTCTAGGACATGAATTGCGAAAGATTATTTAGACTGCGTAATGCAACTCGACAGAAATATTTCAAAACTAAATTATTGTCTGATGCTTTTAATCTATTTTCACATCAACAAAAAACTCAACGCTCATATCTATAAAGCTAGAAAGGAGAATTTCAATAAAGTTATTAGAAACTTATCAAACTCGGCATCCCCCAAAGAATTATGGGCAACAATAAAACCATTGAGGAAATACAAACAAATTAAACCATCCAATACCCAATTCAACGAACAAGATCATGTTAACTTTCTTCAGCAAATAGCTTCCGCACCGGATACCAATAAATGCATTCAATTAATGTTACCCACACTCAATATACAAGTTTTAACGAAAGCCAATTTTAATTCAGTTGACCTCCCTCAATTCTTTAAAACACGTAGCTTGCAGTCGGCCAAAGGCCTAGATAGAATCTCTTACAATATGTTGCTCACCCTTCCACCAGGGGAGCTTGAAAAATTAGCAGCTTTCTTAAAATAGATTTTGAATAATGGACTCTTTCCGGATGCCTGGAGAAATATAAAAGTGACCCCAGTACCAAAAAACAATTTAGACTTTTCCTTACTTATAAATAATAGACCAATATGCTTGTTAAGTGTAGTGTTTAAGTGTCTAGAAGGTCTTATCAAAGGTAAAATGGAGGCACATATAAATGAATTCAATTTATTACCAAAGAGATCGTACGCATTTAGGCGTAATCACTCGACAGCTAACTGTATCAATGACGTTATCAATAACATTGCTAACTTGAAAGCTCAAGGATTTCAAGTTACAGCGGCTGTCTTAGATATTAGTAAGGCATTTGACTCTGTGAACGTTCCAATTTTAAGTAAAGTACTCATAGACTGCGGTCACCTTAATATGAGACGCACCAAAGTAAAATTGAATCTGTTCAAAAGCCATTTCTGCTATTTGCTCTTCGCGGTCTAAATTGGGATCGCAATGTCAATTTGTAGCATGTTGTGGAATAACATTAACAACAATACAAACATATTGTAGCAATTAGTTACAATATTTATGTGCGCAACATTCAAGTGCATTTGCCTCTTAAGTAACATGACCACCCATGAGTGCATGGTGCTGGACAATTGCTGTGTCAGCAAATATAACACGCGCGGCCGCTTTGGCCCAATATGCAATATGATACATCCTCACTCCACCGCTGCCACGGTACATAAACATACATACTCTTATGTAAACATTTAAACATTTATACATTTATACATAAGTATGTTTATACATAAGCATACCGCTTCTCTGCCTGCATGACCAGCAGCGCAGCTACGCGGTCTTAGCTATAGACGACAATTGTTATAGAATTAAGAATCATTCAAAAAACCAAACTCAAACTGAAAACAACTGTTTGTGTCTTTTAATCGAAACCTTCAAAATAATATTAAAAGGCATCATATATCTTCGAAGATATTACATGGCGACCGTGACAGTGGTCACTAAGCACAAAAGTGACCTGTGACTTAAAAAAAAAAAAAGGAAACTGAACAACAACTGTAACTACAGTGTGGTAGGCAGACCGCCCACTACACCGACGTGGGAATACTATAAATACAAGAAATGAATAAAGAAGAAAAAAAATCACAGTAAGTAGAGTGATGGGAAGAAAAACTGGTGTGGTAAAAAAGTTAAAGGCCAGAAAGGCAGAAATATTGAAGCTAATAAATAACCCAAAAACTAATTGGAATACCTCGGTGAAATTACACGCCGAGGTAGAGGTTATAAAAACCCAATTAGAAGAAAGAAGGAATAAAACCACAACCAGAATCCCATACTCTGCAATACAAAACGTGGCAAAACCGAAGATAAGAATAAGTCCACAAGCTGAGAAAGAGATACCAAAGCTGAAGAAGGTCTGCCCAAACGACTGCGAGGGACCATTATACTCAGCATACTGCGAGTATACATGCAGACATTGCTACGGGACTCCAAAGGAGGAGCCAGTCCCCAACCGGAAGAAATCAAAAAATTAACAAATCTGGTGCGATGACCGGCACCGGAACCGCCTGAGCTCATAGGCCACGGACATCAGCAGCTGAGACTACAAGCGTGAAAAGCAGGCCGCTTTTTACGCCATCGATGGAGCATCAGCGTGCCAACCGGCGACGACCAGCTGATGCTAGAAACTAGCCGGAGACGGAAAGAAGATAAAAAAAAAAAAAACAAATAAACAACTTATGTGCTGCGTCACAAATTTTTTTTGAGTGTACTGCGATGCACATTTTTTTTATAATATATAAGTAATCAATGTACAATTGTGCGGCATTAAAGCTGTCCGATTAGAGTGTGGCCTGAAAACCATACGCAAAAGTAGGCAGGAACATATGTAAAAAGAAAAAAAAAAGAGCCTTCAGCTCAAAACATTAATACTAAAGTACATTCAAGAAAAATATATAAAAAGCAATGAAAAATTCAAATTTTTCATTTAAAATCTTTTTAAATGGAATGTTTGACAACAAAATAAGTAAATTTGATGATACATTTGATACACCCAATATGGGGTTAATAGACACTAAAACAGTGGACTCCACTGCAAATGTTATTAACAAAATAGAGTCATCAAATGTAGATCTAAAACCAACAAATGTACTTTTATTAATAATTGTGATAATAATGAGCGCATATGTATTATATAAAGCATACAAATTACACAATAAATGTGTAACAAAGAGAGCCCTAAGCCATGCTAATGATCTTGATAAGATCTAAATAACATATGCATCAATTATTGTAACAGTGCATTTACAAAAAAAAAAGATCATTTTCGAAATTTAAAAAAAACGAGTCAAAGAAGTTAACTTCGGCCTTGCCGAAGTTTATATACCCTTGCAGTTCTTTATTATATTTAATTCGATAAGAAAAGTGAAATTTCATACATCAACAGCATGAACCGATTTGTTCTGACTGTAACTTGTGTTCTATTTATCCGATCAGGTTCAAATTTTGGGATCTGAGATTTTATACCAAATTCTATTATATTGGTAAATTTCATGGGGATACTCCAATTTTTATTTTATAAAATTTTCTTTGCAAAAATTTTTGTTCCAGAGCTATATGATATAGTAGTCCGATCCCGATAATTTTCATACTTTATCTCACACAGGTAATAAAGAGTCTCCAAAAAAAATTTCAACCCGATATCTCTTAAGATGGCTGAGTAAAACGCGTACGCACAGACGGACGGACAGACGGACAGACGGACAGACGGACATGGCTATATCGACTCAGCTTCTCAAGCTGATCAAGAATATATATACTTTATGGGGTCGGAAACGTCTCCTTCTGTGCGTTACAAACATCTGACCAATTTTATAATATCCTCTGCAAGGGTATAAAAAATTATATAAAATAAAATAAAAAAAAGAAAAAACACAAATATATATATTAATTGGATAAAATGAGCACATTAGAAGATTATTTTAGGAAGATAGTAGATAGGAATACTAGCATTGTAGAAGATCTACTCGAGGTTTTTAGAACAGGTAATGTCAATTCGGTACAGAATTCGATAAATTTAGTACAGATTAGATCAGCATACCTTGATTTGACTGGAGAAGAATTCCCAGTGCAAGGAAGTGCAATGGTACAGATGTGTTTTCTAATTACAGTGCCAAATATATGTTGTTTTTCAAATGCAACAGGTACACTTCGCTTCTATCTGATGGATGAAGCCCAACAACAATAGGTTGTCACAAATTAAATAAACATGAATGAAGTGGAAACTAAACATCTGCAAATATATATTCCTTTTCTTGATTTCCTGATATACTCAGGACCGGTAAACAAAAAGTATAAGGAAATAAAATTCTGGATACAAAATAACTACAAGTTTAAAAGAAACATTGTGGAACTTATGGAAAAATCCATAAAAATAGCATATAGCAGACTGTTATTAGAGAAACCTAGGAATAAGGATGTGCCTGCATGGGTGCATAATATTTTTAAAACAGAAATAGAAACTATCAATGTAGTAGAATCAGATGAGGACATCTAAATAAAAAAAAAAAACCCACAAAAATAAACTTTTAAGCATGGAATGGGAAGAATTAATTACCCATATCCAAAATATTAAAGAAAACTTTAAGAAATCATATAAATGCGTTACACAAAATAGGAACATCCAAAAGGAAACCATAAACAAGCACGCAAAAATCCTAGTTGATTCTTTCAACGAAGCGAGAAATTTAGTGCATGTTAATAGAGAGAGCATAGGTAAAGAAAATTGGTCAAAGATTTCCAATCTATTGATCAAATTACGAGCAAACCTAATCTCTATAAAAACAAAATATAATCTTGAAATATTCGTACCCACCGTACTTAATTCACCTCTGAGCATAGACACCTGTAAAAAGGAAACAGAGCAAGAAGGTGAAGAATCTGAAACAAGCGAGGAAGAAATAGAAGAGAAAGATCTAAACGATCTAACAATTCCTGCGCTTTTAACACTACCTGATATAGAAGTGTTGTCTGAACAAGACAACGAATCGGACTTAGACATCAATACAAGTGTAATAAACACAACCAACAGGATGGCAGAATTAAATGCCCGAAGGGCATATGTGAAAGAAATAAACATATCCATACCTGAATTTAACGGCTCAAAAATGCAACTCCAAAGATTCATTACAGCTCTGAAGTTGGTGGATATGATGAAAGGAGACTACGAAAATATAGCAGTTGAGGTAATAAAATCAAAAATTGTTGGCCCAACATTATATGAAGTATACAAAGAAACTTCAATAGAAGCAATAATACAAAAATTGCAAGGCGTTGTAATTGGTGAAACATCCAA
Organism: Drosophila paulistorum; assembly: GCA_018152135.1. Taxonomy (NCBI): domain Eukaryota; kingdom Metazoa; phylum Arthropoda; class Insecta; order Diptera; family Drosophilidae; genus Drosophila; species Drosophila paulistorum. The sequence goes on along the minus strand of JAECXG010000822.1, from coordinate 14,277,155 downwards.
GGTTATAAAAGCCAAGTTGAAGAATACAGCTCAGAAAGGTAAAACCGCTGACAAATTTACTTCGGAGATAGACAACTTACGAAAGACACTGCAATCAGCATATATCGAAGAGGGTATACCTGCAGAAATTGCTACTAAGAATAGCACAGACGAGGCTATAGAAGCAATGATTGCAAATTGCGAAAACAACAGAATTAAAAATATACTTGACTCTGGAAACTTCAAAACCATGGATGAAGCAATAGCAAAGTACTTACAAAAAAGTACTGAGATATCAGGCAATCCAAATACGGTTCTATTTGCTCAAAGAGGCCGTGGTAATTATAATAACAGATATAATTATCGTGGTAGAGGTAATGGTCGTGGTAATTATAATAATTATAACAATTATAATAATAGTTACAACAATGGCCAAAATTATAACCAGAACTACAACCAGAGAGGAAACAACAGAGGCAGAAATAATAACAGAAGGAATAGAGGAAACAACCAACAAAGCAGAGGTTATAACTCTAATAATAGCAATGTTAGGGTAGCCCAAAACAATTCGGGAAACTCCCAACAACCTTTAGATACTCAGCAATAAAAAATTACAAGGTGTACACCATCAGTCTCAGTCAAAGCACATTTGTAAGTTTCACTAACCTAGCGACAGGAAAAGAATTAGTATTTTTAATAGACACAGGTGCTGACATATCAATATTAAAAGAAAGTTCCGACAACTTCCAATATATTCAAACAAATCAAATAATAAATATACAGGGAATAAGTCAAGAAATAACAAAATCTAAAGGACTTACTTCCATACAAATACAAACCTCTAAATACATAATTCCACACGATTTTCATATCGTAAATTTACAATTCGCTATTCCTTGTGATGGAATACTAGGTATCGATTTCATAAGAAAATATAACTGTCAATTAGATTTCAAACCGACTGAGGATTGGCTTATACTTAGACCAAATAATCTACAATATCCCATATATGTACCAATAGCATACAGTTCTGGCAACAACTCCATAGTTCTGCCAGCAAGATCACAAGTTGTCCGAAAAATTAAAATAACCTCAGCGGAAGACAGTATATTAATTCCGAACCAAGAAATTCAGCATGGTATTTACATAGCAAATACCATAGCATCTTCTCAAAACGCATTCATAAAATTACTAAATACAACAAACACAAATCAAATAGTCAAGATAAATAACTTGCAGTACGAATCACTTTCGAACTACGAAGTAGTTAAAACAAGTCCAGAAGATAGAGAGAAAACGGTATTAGCGACACTCTCCAAGAATTTCCCACCACAGTTCAATAGCCAACTAACCAAATTATGCACACAGTATAGTGATGTGTTCGGTCTGGATACCGAATCTATAACTACCAATAATTTTTATAAACAAAAACTGAGACTGAAAGATGATGAACCAATATATATAAAGAACTACAGAAATCCTCATAGTCAAAAAGACGAGATACAAAGACAAGTCCAAAAGCCTATAAAAGACGAAATAGTTGAGCCTTCTGTATCCCCATACAACAGCCCACTTTTATTGGTACCGAAAAAATCGTTACCAAACGCTGAAAATAAAAAATGGCGATTAGTAATTGACTATCGTCAAATTAATAAAAAATTGTTGTCCGATAAATTTCCGCTACCTAGAATTGATGACATTTTAGACCAACTAGGTAGAGCAAAATATTTTTCATGCCTTGACCTAATGTCAGGTTTTCATCAAATTGAACTCGAAGAAGAGTCACGAGACATAACATCCTTTTCCACAAGTAATGGCTCATACCGCTTCACGCGACTACCATTCGGTTTAAAAATAGCGCCAAATTCGTTCCAGAGAATGATGACTATAGCGTTCTCTGGCCTTGAACCTTCGCAAGCATTTCTTTACATGGATGACTTAATAGTCATAGGTTGTTCCGAAAAACACATGATCAATAATCTAACAGATGTTTTTGAGAAGTGTAGGCAACATAACGTAAAGTTACATCCTGAAAAATGTTCATTTTTTATGCATGAAGTCACCTTTTTGGGACATAAATGCACAGATAAAGGAATCTTGCCTGATGACACGAAATATGATGTCATTCAAAATTATCCAGTCCCACATGATGCGGACAGCGCTAGAAGATTCATTGCATTTTGCAACTATTATCGAAGATTTATACAAAACTTCGCTGAATGTTCTCGTCACATAACAAACCTATGTAAGAAAAATGTTAAATTCGAATGGACAAGTGATTGTCAAAATGCGTTCGAGCATTTGAAATCAGCACTAATGAACCCAACTCTATTACAGTACCCAGATTTTAGCAAAGAATTTTGCATAATCACCGACGCAAGCAAATACGCATGTGGAGCAGTCCTAACACAAAATAAAAGTGGACTACAGCTTCCAGTAGCATACGCGTCTAGATCCTTTACAAAAGGTGAGAGTAATAAGAGTACAACTGAACAAGAGTTAGCAGCGATTCACTGGGCAATCACGCACTTCAGACCATACATTTATGGTAGACATTTTACTGTCAAAACAGATCACAGAGCATTAACTTATTTGTTTTCAATGACAAATCCAAGTTCCAAGCTAACTAGAATGCGACTTGAACTCGAGGAGTATAATTTTACAGTAGAGTATCTAAAGGGGAAAGATAATTTCGTAGCCGACGCGCTATCAAGAATAACAATACAGGACTTACAAAATATACAAACGAGTAACAAACTTCTGAGAGTCACTACCAGAAATCAAAGTAAACAGTCAAATTCCTGCGCAGGAAAAGAAAAAGAAAATAATATAAAAGAGTTGCAAAAGCAATCTCTTAATGCTTCTAAGCCCAACGTATATGACGTCATTGTAAATGACGAAGTACGAAAAGTAGTGACCTTGCGGATAACTGATTCTTTAACCACATTCAAACATGGCAAGAAAGTTATAGCAAGAATTGACATTTGCAATATGTATACCAATGGAATTCTTGATTTAGGTCAATTTTTTCAAAGGCTCGAAAAAGAAGCCGGTATAATCAACATCAGTAAAGTCAAAGTGGCACCGAGCGAAAAGATCTTTGAAACCGTTTCAATAGAATCTTTCAAAAATATGGGCAACAAAATATTGAAATTTTTAAGAGTAGCGCTACTCAAGCCGGTGACCCTATTATTAAATAATGATAAAGAAAAAGAAGCAATACTGTTTACGTTCCACGATGACCCCATACAAGGAGGTCATACTGGAATATCGAGAACTATAGCCAAAATAAAAAGGCATTATTATTGGAAAAATATGACACGAGATATATCTCAATATATAAAAAAATGTAATAAGTGTCAAAAAGCAAAAATAACTGAAACGCCACAACAGGCTTTCGATAGGGTTATTGTGGATACGATCGGTCCACTCCCAAAATCAGAACACGGAAATGAATACGCAGTAACCTTAATCTGCGATTTAACAAAATACTTAGTAATAATACCAATTATAGACAAAAGTGCAAAAACAGTAGCGAAAGCTATATTTGAAGATTTCATTCTGCGGTACGGTCCTATGAAGACGTTCATTACGGACATGGGAACAGAATATCGAAACTCAATAATTGAATATTTATGCAAAAACTTGCAAATAAAAAAGATAACTTCAACCGCACATCATCACCAGACTGTAGGCACTGTGGAGCGAAGCCACCGAACACTAAATGAATTTTTACGATCATACATTGCAGTTGACAAAACTGACTGGGATGTATGAATAAGATACTTCGCATATTGTTTTAATACAACACCCTCTATGGCACATGATTATTGTCCATATGAGTTGGTATTCGGTAAAACTTCAAATTTACCACAACAATTTAATAGTGTTGATAAGATAAATCCACTATATAACATAGAAGATTATGCTAAGGAATCAAAATTTAGATTAGAACAGGCTTATAAGAGAGCAAGAATTATGTTAGAACAGCATAAAGCAAAGAATAAGGAAATATATGATAGAAAAGTAAAAGATATTGAATTAGAAATAGGAGATAAGGTTCTATTACGTAATGATACGGGTCATAAGCTAGAATCTAAGTATTTAGGCCCATACATCATAGAAGAAATAAAAGATAGGGATAACATTTTAATTAAAGATACAAAGAATAAGAAACAATTAGTGCATAAAGATAGGTTAAAGATCTTAACCAATTAATATATATATATAAAAAAAAATAATAATAAAAATAAAACAAAGGAAATAAATTTGAACAAATAAATTACAAACATTTAATGACACTATACATACACAAATAAAATTTTGACACATGTATCATTAAATAAACACTCAAACATTCAAAAGAAAAAAAAAAACAATAGTAAGTAAATAAATCCCTATATAATAATAAATTAGAAAATAACTCCATATAATTACGTTATTTTTCTAAAGAGGGGGGATGTAGCATGTTGTGGAATAACATTAACAACAATACAAACATATTGTAGCAATTAGTTACAATATTTATGTGCGCAACATTCAAGTGCATTTGCCTCTTAAGTAACATGACCACCCATGAGTGCATGGTGCTGGACAATTGCTGTGTCGGCAAATATAACACGCGCGGCCGCTTTGGCCCAATATGCAATATGATACATCTTCATTCACCGCTGCGACGGTACATAAACATACATACTCTTATGTAAACATTTAAACATTTATACATTTATACATAAGTATGTTTATACATAAGCATACCGCTCCTCTGCCTGCATGACCAGCAGCGCAGCTACGCGGTCTTAGCTATAGACGACAATTGTTATAGAATTAAGAATCATTCAATAAACCAAACTCAAACTGAAAACAACTGTTTGTGTCTTTCAATCGAAACCTTCAAAATAATATTAAAAGGCATCATATATCTTCGAAGATATTACATCATACTCCAGTAGGCTTCTTTCAATCAATCATTCTTCATTAATTAATCGTAGAGTAATGCTTGGTGCTATCTTTATTCATAAACTTTTAATAGGTGAAATAGACTCTCCTGAGCTATTGAACCAGTTAAACCTATCTGTACCTCGTAGACCTACTAGAAATTTTATTCCTCTATCCTTAAAACATTGTAGTTCTAACTATTCTTTGCATGAACCTTTTCGAGTCCTATGTTCTGATTACAATCTTCTGTATCCCGTAATCAGATCAGAAGCCTCTATTTCTCTTTTGAAAACCTCTATTTTAGCACATTTAGCTCGTAATTAGCTATAGTTAATCACATTTTTAATTGTTTGTCCGTTTTATTTGTATTTGTCCACGCGATCGTGCCGTCCGATATACGGCTGCGCCCCACGGTCGGTCGCGCGAGAGGTAGACAGCGCTCTGCTTGGGCTCGCGCGAAACAGGCTATGTCTTGGTGTCGTATTGGCCACTTGAACGTACTTCGCATTGTACGCGTCAACGTCCAGACAAAAAAAAAAAAAAAGATTTTGCCAAAATTTTTGCCTTTGGGCTTCCAACAGCCAATTTATTATCTACAATTTCATAACTAGAAACACTAGCTATGGAAAAGTATATACTGAGTATAAATTGATATTCGATACTATAGCAAATATTGACACTAACAGACCTTCATCACATAAATTTACATTTGACACTAACTTCTTCAAAGGAATCTGCCATAATAAAAAATCTGCCAATAAAAAAAACTATTTCTGCTCTAATCGGAGACAAACTAAACACACTCCGTGAGGGAGGATACGAAATTATTTTTACAGATGGCTCAGTGTCAGAGGACTTTATGTTAAGTGCACACAAAATTTCAAACACCACTAAAAGTTTTTATACAGGGTCCAAGAGATCATCGTTGACCGCAGAGCTTATTGCTATGGGAAAGGCAATAGACTATGCAATTGAAAATTATTTTCCAATAATTGCTATCCTAACAGACAGCTTAAACAAATAACACAGCGACAACTGCTTGGCGTTAGTTATTTTGAGAAAAGGAGAAGATAAAATATTTATAACCAGTATTCAAATCCATCACATACCAAGCCATGTCGACATACAAGAAAACGACCAAGTGGACGCTGCAGCAAAGAACGCTACAATAAATGGAGTCTTTATCTCAGCAAGATAGCCTATAAATGACGCGATTAATTATTTATATAACAAAATTAAATCTGACTGGGAATATGAGTATAATGCTTTTTGCTTTGAAAGAAACAGAGGTTATTGTTTGTTATTTTCCTTTGTTTCGTCGGCTCCATGGTTCAATAAAAAAGAATCCTTCCATTCCTTGGAAATTAAGCAATTAAACAGAATCCTAAGTGGACACGCATTCGACAAACATACACTTCATAAAATGAATATAAACAACAGTGATTTATGTGACACCTACAATGTAAAAGAAGATATATCCCACTTATTATTAAACTGCACCAAATTTACGCTTATAAGAAACAAATTTCCGAACCTACTACGATACAATGACATTTATCAGTTCCTCGCTGAAGAAACAAAAAATAATCGAGGGGAGGCCAAATAAATCTTCCATTCAGCAAGAGCTGGGAAGTAACTTAATATAAAAAAAAAAATAAAATAAAATCTAGCTTATCTAAGAGCGAAGACTAAGTTTGGGGAATTGATTTTGTGGGGAGAGCGGTGAGCATGTTTGGGAGATCGGTGCGAGGTGAAAGCTCGCCTTACTCAGCCCTTAACCCTTGTTTTGCCCGTTGGGCCAGGAGTGCTAATGGCACGCTCCGGACAGGGTCCATCCGAAGACGATGCACATCGCGATTGGCCGCCCGCCAACTCCTGGTAAACTCTTCTCCAACACAATCTTCGACATCACGTCCGTGCCTAAGACAAAGGACCCAGACGACGATCGGTAGAATGTATTGTGTGCCACGATGATGCCATAAAAATTCCCTGCAATCTGCGGAGCAAACGGAGAGCTGGGAGTTTTGCAGCACAGGCCATCGACCACCTTCAGGATCGCTTCCAATCGCCATCCTTGGCTGATCGGGGACCGGATCACTGCTGCCACCGCTTTCTCGCTTCCAATGTTGAAGGCTGTCAACTTGAAGGCCGCGGCCAGAGATGTCGCCATCGATGACACCACCGAGCATGGATCCACGGGGGCCTTTACGTCGAAGGTTTTCCCCCCCGACTCGAGGTGTACCATCGCCGTTGGCATCAGATGTGGGTTGCGGTGCTGCAGCAACAGATGTTGGCAAGCACTGCTAGCATCCTCTTCTCCACAACCCTCTCATGTGTAGTGGCCCGGGGGGTATGAAATGCCAGGACAGATTCTGATGGCTATAGTGGGATAAGATTTTCTGCTGGGTCGACCTTAGGAAATTTTTTTCAAGAACTTTGGACGCCCCTACGAAGTTTTTACCATTGTCGGACTGCATTTGCTGGGGACACCCTCGTCTCAATACATACCGAGCGAATGCTGCCAGAAACGTTTCAGTACTTGGTCCGAAGTTGCCTCAAGGTGAATGGCTTTGGTGGCGAAACACACAAATACACACACATAGCCCTTTGATATACGACAAGCGCGGTGAAACTTTTGATGTCGAATGGACCTCCAAAATCTATCCCGGTGGTCATAAAGGCATGAATTGACCACTGATTTAAGACGGACTACCAGTTGACTTCCCCCATGCAGAGAGATCTGATGCGTGAAAAGCACCAGCAGCCGGGACTTGCGATTGGCAGCAGAATGGGGTTACGCTCGTCATAACTGAGGGATGCTGCTTGTTGCACAAGCCCACATGATCGGATCACACCTGATGCGTCAGTAACGGATTCAAATGGAGCATGGCACTAGACGTGGGCAGAGATTTCTTCTGCTATAGACACTGATATTCACTATGGAAATATTCACGCTGAGCTCATTAGAAGTCACTTCCCCGGAGTAGTCATTTCGAAGTTTCCGACACTTTCTGCCAAAACGGACCACATACGCTACAACTCGTAAAGGAGGAGTTGTAGGAGCGTGGCTCCCCATAACTCAAGGCGGGTTAATGAAACCCTAGACTTTGCTGCAAGAAGGCAGCACGATATGCCTTGGTCGTGGCTAACGCGCACGTAAATCGCGGCACCATAAGCCCGCTGTGACGCATCACAAGAACGCAACACAATTGGATGTCAGACTTCGGATCATAAAGAACCCACAGCGGAATTCGAATCTGGTCAAGAAAGGAGCAGCTCTTTGTAAAATCACGGAGCACAGTTAATGCCAAACGTGACGGTATTAGGCTCGTAATCATCAAATTGAACAGGATTCTCTGAAATGGCGTATGGATTGGATCGACCATAATTTGCCGAATGCTTACGTGACAGACCTTCAAGGTTCTATTGACCTTTCCGTGAATGCCTGTCACCTCGGCCCTGACAGTTTGGAATTATAATTTGGAATTATAATTTCATGAGACGGAACATTCGTTCCCTTGTGCCACGTTCCCAAAGTCCACGTTGGCTGTACCTAGTAACTAATCTCGTGAGGACCTTGCCTCAGAGGTAAAGTATGTCGGGACAATACTGTGAGACTGGACTGCGCTTTGACCGGCGTTGGACTATTCTCCGGTCGGGCGTCCTTGGAAGAGCGTATTGTGACGCCCTCTTGCGAAACAGTTCAGACACAGGGACTTTTACTTTATTTATACCGTCCTCTCTAACACCGGCATCTGAAGTAAGCGGGAACATGGACTCCTTGTCATATTTAGCTTGGATGGCTAAATTTTCAGATCTAACGTCTTTATTCTCTGGGAGTGCCTCGCATTTCTCATATTCCTGCTCGACCCTCTCCCACAACGCTCGAACTCGATCACGACGGACTTGGTGCGTAAACACGCTGACCTCGGACAATGAAGTGACTTGGGTGTCGACTTCAAACTCAATCAGTTTATGGTCGATCGAGATAAACTTCTGCAATGCAATGGTGGAAGCAACTGGAGTCCTTTTGGATTCGGACCGAGTGACTCTTAGAACGGTTACCACAATCTGTTGGGGTGGTACCAGTGGCTTGACCCTTTTTTGGCTTGCTCGGCGTTACTCTGACGTGGCCCGCCGAGACGTCATGCTTATTTATTTAAGTCAACTAACACAGCAGTCGATAAAAAGCTTAAACTAAATAACAGATAGCAATTAATAAAAAAAAAGGAAGCATAGCCTTATACACAACTAAACATCCCCGAGGAGGTGGAGGTGTTTTATTTGCACAAGGTGCCAGCTATACCCCGATTCATAGACAATGTGGTCAGGAATAAGTTGCAAGCAATGCGATGCCTAAAATATAATACCGAAAATATATTATATATATATGTAGGAAATGAATTGTCAGGCGGGCATAATCATGGCAATCGTGAAGTAGGTAGTGAGCGAGACAGAATGACACGCAGCGACCGTATTTATCTGGTCGACTTACTCATTGGCAAGTAAGGCAGAAGGGTAGATTCAAAAAAGCACTCTCAATCGTACTCTCGCCTCGATCACATCGCGCACCCAAATTTATCACTGCAGAATCTGTTCTTTTCGAATGTCTTTAATTTTGGTTCTCTTAGCTAAAGGCTTGCTAGCTGTCGGCGCAGCGGCAGAGCAGCCGTTTTATAATGTAAGACGGGCAGAAAGTGTGAGTTATGCATGCACATTAGGGGTGTTCTTATTTTCAAAAAATCGAATTTTACCAAGTGCCGGGCATTTTTTTTTTCCTTTTAGTCTAAAAAAAATCTCAAAAAAATTTGGGGCCGATCGGATAATGTTTAATGGGCGCGGAACTCATCTAAAGTTTTCAGTGTGATGCTCCCATATAAGCATACATAGCACCATACAAATATCATAAGAGTGAGCGAGATGGCATTATAGGAAATACAATTTTGGTACCTTGTGAACACAAAAAGAAACGAAAAATAGAAACAAATGTTTCTTAATTAATATTTTTAACGTAAATTTTTATTATTATCACTGACTAGATCACTTTTTTTTGCAGTGGGGTATTTTTTTTTAAAAGCTTCAACAACTTGAAGCAATAATTGATTTTCTTCCTCGTTGTTTGTGAGAACCTTGTTGTACTCCTGCATATATTTGACTCCTCTTTCGGCCATATCATTTGCCACATGAAGATCACGGCAGTACACAAACCTTCCTCAAATTTACAAGTTTGCTTCCAGTTCGATGGATCCAGTTCAAAAAATGCTTTTGGTAGCTTAGCTTTCTCAAAACAATTTTTTGTTTTTGATGACACAAAGTCAGAGAAGGAGTATTTTTGAACGTCCACCAAATTAGAATAATGCCTATTATTTTTCAGTTGAACATTTGGTTCCTTTAAGTTAAGATTGCTAACCATTCGGATTTATAGCCGAGGTTTCCGCGTCAGTATTTGCATATTTTATATAAATTTTTACATGGTTCAGATCATGGAAAGGAGTTTCAATAGCGTTTGTACACTTACACCATGCTTTAATATACATTTTCACCAAGAAAATGCAAACATCACGGAAACCATTTTCTTCCTTTTTTGTTAGCTGAAATTGATGTCTAAATAAAAGTATCTTCAAGGAATATATGGCTTTTGACATCCAGCGGGCATGGCTAGTTGGTCCAGGAGTACGAAAAGTATATTGCTTTACACCAAGAACGATTAATGCTAGCTGAAGCAATTCTTTATGATCTTCTCGGCTCTGACATTTCTGTAGTTCACCAAGGCAAAACTTCGTGAAGTCCTGGCGTTCTGCTTCACAAATTTGGACACGAATTGTTTTTAATCGGCAGCGCCACTTTCGAATTTATCCTTCTTGAAATTTGGCCATGATTTTAAAAACCTTTCAAATATCGGAACTTCTGCTGCAGATGTGGAGCGTAGCTTTAGTTCAAATACGCTTCGCAATATGATTTCCAACATATGGTGGCAGCAGGGTGGGTTTATTAGACTGCGTCCAAATTTTTTTCTAATAGTACTGCTGCTCCTGAGAAAATCCCTGTATTTGCAGACGTGGTGTCATAGGACAAACCATTGACTTGGTCAACTACATTCCATTTGACTAGCCTGTCGAAAACTGCCTCAGCAATATTTTTGCCAGTCTAAGACTCTACTTTTGGTGCACCTAGGAACTTTGAAGTACCATTGTAGCTAACTAGAACTGCTATGCGTTCAACCTTACTAGAACCGACTAAATCTGTCATGAACTTTCCGTCAAAATGCACTACCAGGCCACCAGTTTTACCCATCTGTAAGTTATGATAAGATTATTGGTTTAAAATGACCGAACAAATTTGTAAACCACTCTATTACTTTGTCCCTAATTTCCGCAGAAATTTCTGTAGATCTAGTCAGCGATAATAATAAAAATTTACGTTAAAAATATTAATTAAGAAACATTTGTTTCTATTCTTCTTTTCTTTTTGTAAAATATCATCAACACTGTTAACAAGGTACTAAAATTTGATTTCCTATCATGCCATCTCGCTCACTCTTATGATATTTGTATGGTGCTATGTATGCTTATATGGGAGTGTTGGTGGTTAGATTATATAAAATAAGAGAACATTAAGCCAATTATAATAGAAATGTATGTCAATGTTAAGTATGTAACCCGATTATAGATATCGATGGCTCATCAGTCATAAGTAGATCTGGTATGGTCAGCAGTAAACAATAAAGACCTAGTTAATCAATAAAAACGTACTTTGCTGACCTAACACGATGTCGAACTATGCACTGGTGAGCTTGCTATTTTGTACTATAAAAGAAATGCATTATTCTTAGTAAGATCAGATACCAATTGTAGCTACATCGGGTGAGCATCGCTGTGTCTTTGGCCCCCATCTCTACCTTTGTAATCTCACTCCGAGGTCCACCCAATTTATGTGTTGGTTGCGACAACCTTTAGTCACTGGTTTATGTGCTAGTGCCTATATATATATATAAATAAATAAACATTTAATAACTTCAAGAAACATTAACGTCTTTCATTGAACATTTTGGTGACCCCGACATTGGCGGCTCCAAGTTAAAAGAATAACAGACTTGGTGAAACCGTCATCAAGCGAGAACATTTGGTCAACTCAGGCGACCAATCTCTCAACAAAAAGGAAACTGGTCAACTAGGCGACTACTTTCTTTGCACGCTTTGGACACGACAATCCTAAGCGAGGGCACAAATTGATGAACATCTCACATCAATCTGGGGTCCCGACTAAAAAACATCGCAATTGATTAACTTGGCAATCATTGCGTAGCCACCTTGGCGAATAAAAAAGATTATTGGAAAACTAGGAGTTGGTTTTCCGCAACGGGGTAGCAGTGCATACCCATTGAATAAAAATTGATCAACTAGGCGATCACTTTATAAAAAACATTTAACAACGATTTGTGTCAACGAGGCGACCAAATCATAAAAAGTTATTGTATATAAAATAAAGTTTGGCTAAAAAAGTTATTTTATATAAAATAAAGTTTGATCAACTCAACTCTGTTGCACTCCCTGGCGTCAGCAATATCTGACCTAGTTAACTCGGTCAGTAACCCAGGTAGTACACACGAGTATAGATTTTGGCATTGATCAGCAATTTTTGAAACAAAGAAAAGAAACTCAAAAAATTTGTTTCACTGTCGTGGCAGTTATCAGTGTAAAAGAATAGGTATATTGGAAATAAAAATAAACCATTGTTAAAACACTAATCAAAAGGCGACTTCGAATTTTTTTGTATTCTTATTTGTGCTACACTTGACCAATTTTAGGAACGAGTCGGAGCGTTCCCTGTCTTTGACAAAATAAATAAACTCCCATCGGGTCAAGTACTAGTACAGATAAGCAATTACATAAGAATATAAAAGAACATGGAGGAGTTTTATAAACAGCAGACAGAACGAGGAGAGGCAATCCAGGCCTTCATTCGGAATACCAAAAAAGATTCTTTCGCCAGGAAAACGAAGCCATCTTATTTCGAGGAAAAACTTGAGCTCCTGGAATACATGTGGGAGAACTTCGAGAAATGTCATCAGGAGTTGATGGACAAATTAAATAACGTACCAACTGAAGATGATTACTTTGTAACGGACTATTTCAGCAAAATGAAGACGGTTGTATCTAATATAGTGGAAGAGTGGAAGGACCATTTGAAAAAAATAAAGCTAGAGAGACAAGCTCGCCAAAGAGAGGAAGAGCGAGTCATGATCAAACCACTGGTTCGCAAGCAAAGTGCTCTGCTGGAGTCATTATCCAGGACATTAAGACAAATTGTGCCTGAAGATAAAATGACTTATAAATCGGTAGTCGACAAATTATGGATGCAAATTGAAGAAATCCATTATGAGATTCACCGGCTAGCTGAAAATCCAGCCGAAGCCGGATATAATATAGCTACGTTTGTGGCCGCAGAAAATACAATGCTGAAATTCTGTGTGGCACCAGCAGAAAATGTAGTGATACAATCACCACCTGTATTGCAATCGATACAATCATTGCAACTACCCAAAATTCCCATTCCAAAATTTGATGGGGATTATCTGAAATGGCAACAATTTCATGACATCTACAAAAAAGTGGTTCATGAGTCAAATGTATCCACGATAGAGAAAATGTGGTACTTAAAATCAAACCTTTCTGGAGAAGCAGAGAGATTGATACGGCACCTGGAATTAACAGAAGCCAATTACAACACTGCTTGGTCAGTGTTGCAGGAACGTTTTAATAACAAACGAGTTCTAGTAACAGCCATACTGACAAAGCTGTTTGATCACCCAAATGTGGGAAATGACGCAGCTTCTATAAAGAATTTGCATGATAACATTTTTGAACCATTGCAAGCCTTAAAAAATGTAGGCGTCAATATGGAATCGTCAGATGCTGTCATAATGTTTCATATGACAAGAAAATTGGATAGATTCAACCACGCACTATATGAGCAATCTCTTTCCAACACAAGGGATCTGCAGGAAGTAAAGGACTTCCTATCCTTCTTGGAACAGCGCTTCTTAACATTAGAGGCGATTGGGAAACCAAGAAACGAAAATCGCAGCATTGAAAAACCAAATCCAAGAAAGACATGCGCAACAGCATCTGGGACAAACAGTACCCTGTGTGCTTTCTGCGAAAAAGCAAAGCACAAACTCTTCCAATGTGAAAAGTTCAAAACCAAATCCGCAGCAGAGCGGCTTAATTGGGTGCAGAGACACAAATTGTGTGTCAACTGCTTCAAGCCGGACCATATGGCAAAAAATTGCTCTTGGAGGGGATGCTTTAAATGCGATAAAAAACATAACACAATGTTGCATTTAGAAACAGGCAACCAAATTGCTACATCTGCTTCTGCAGCTTCTGCGTATGGAATTGGCAGAAAATACACCCTGTTGGCAACGGCCAAGGTAGTGGTAAAAGGGATCAATGAAAGGAAAGGAGAATTTCGAGCACTCCTGGATAGCGGCTCTCAAGTAAATCTTGTCTCAGAGAGACTGGTAAAGAAGTTATCGTTAAAAATTAGCGAGACTCATGTGCATATAAATGGAGTGGGTGGTCAACCACAGATAAGCAAGGCGCGAGTAAGCTTGGTTGTAAGGTCAAGATACAACAAGTTCGCAATGCTAGTTGAGGCATTTGTATTGCCACACATAATAGGTGACCAACCCACAGAACAAATAACGCAGAAAGTCACATTACCAGACAACATTCAATTAGCGGACCCAACATTTGATAAACCCGGAAAAATTGATATGCTGTTGGGAGCTGATGATCACTATGCTATACTGCTACCAGAAAGGAGACGGGGCAATCGAAACCGTCCAACATTACAAAACTCAGAGTTCGGATGGATTGTTGCTGGCAGAATTAATATGTCAACGTCAGCTTCAATCACATGTATGGTAGGCATGACGAATCCAGAGGAATCACTGGAAAGATTCTGGCAGCTAGACACACTAGAGCCAATAAAAAAGTACAGGAGTCCGGAGGAAGAGTATTGTGAAAAATTCTTCCTCGATAACCTACACACGGCGGCGGACAATCGACTAATTGTAAAGCTTCCATTTGCTGAAGAGGCGTCATCTCTTGGAGAATCTCGGGAAGTAGCCATAAGAAGATTCATGTCGTTAGAGAGGCGAATGAACCCTGACATAAAAAAGGAGTATGTAAAATTTATGTCAGAATATGAACAGCTTGGACATATGAAGCAAGTAATGGTAGAACAAATTCCCAAGAACCATTACTTTATACCGCATCATTGTGTACTAAAACCAGAAAGTACCACCACCAAGCTAAGAGTGGTATTTGATGCATCATGCAAAACGTCATCAGGAAAATCACTGAACGACATTTTATATCCTGGACCAGTTGTACAGAGTCAACTCTTCTCAATTCTTCTGCGGTTCAGGACACACAAATATGTGTTCACGGCAGACATTGAAAAAATGTATCGTCAAGTTTGGATAAACCCTGCCGATCAATTCAATCAGATGATTGTGTGGAGAGAGGATCCAAGTCAAGAACTAAAGTTTTATCGTTTAAAAACGGTAACTTATGGAACCACGTCAGCCCCATATTTAGCGACGAAGTGTCTGGAATATTTGGCACTGAAAAACATTGAGAAATTGTCGTCTGGAGCATCAGCATTAAAAAATGACTTTTATGTTGATGATTGTCTCACAGGAGCAGACAGTTTACCAGAAGCCCTGCAAATAAGACAAGAGCTTCTAGAAATCTTGAGACCTAAGGGTTTCAACTTACGAAAATGGTGTTCAAATAGCAGTCAACTTCTAAAGGAAATTCCAAGGGAAGATACGATTGCTGACATCAATCTCGGTGACACACTGGAACAAACAAGTGTCAAAACATTGGGAATCATATGGGCACCCAAAGAAGACCAATTATGTGGAAAGGCTCAAAGACATACAAAAGGAATAACCAGACGAGTGGTGCTATCTGAAGTCGGTCAAATCTTTGATCCTCTAGGACTGTTCGCTCCGGTAGTGGTAAGAGCGAAAATGTTTCTTCAACATGTTGCTACCGAACGAATTGAGATGGATGGTGACCTACCGCCGTATTTGGAGAAGCAATGGGAAGCTTACCGAGAGGATGTACAGGCACTAAACCAGATGAAAATTCCAAGGCATATTTTTGATGGCAAGGTCCCCACTACAAAGGAATTGCATACATTTGTTGATGCATCAGAAAAGGCGTATGGTGCGGCAGTTTATGTCCGATCAACCTATAAAAATGGCCAAATTTCGGTCAGATTGTTGTGCGCCAAGTCAAGAGTGGCTCCCCTGGAAAAACAGACACTGCCCCGGCTGGAACTATGTGCAGCTGCACTTGGAGCTGAACTCACGGATAGAGTTCGACAGGATCTCCAATTCGGATCAGAAAGTGTGGAATCATTTCTCTGGTCAGACTCAACAGTGGTACTCTCTTGGATTAATTCACGAGCATCACATTTCCACACGTTTGTGGCTAATCGGTTGACAAAAATACACGCAGTATCACATCCAAGGCAATGGCGGCATGTGTCATCAGCGCTCAACGCAGCTGATGTTCTGTCTCGAGGCATATCAGCAGTTCAGCTTAGCACACATACATTATGGTTGTATGGACCACTATTTTTGCATGGACCACAACGTGGCTGGCCAGCACCATTTAAGCCTACAGAGCACACGATGGATACCGCTGAGAAGAAAACCAAGGTATTCAGCATGGTGACTGACACGGCAAACAACAAGAGTGAATGGATATATACGGTAAATCACAGAAATTCGTTTTACCGGCTACAGCGAATAGTGGCGTATGTGCTACGGTTTTGTCACAAGCAGAACAGGAAACCAACGGCTCAGTTAGAGGTGGAAGAGTTGGACCAAGCACGGAGAGTGATCATTAAGCAAATTCAAGAAACAGGATTTGCATATGAATTACGGCACTTAAAGAAACGACCTGATCAACCGCTAGATCGCAAAAGCACAGTGGCAACATTGCCACTAATACTGGATGAAGATTCAATCATACGAGTAGCAACTAGGCTACAACAAGCACCAGTATCAACGGAAACAAGGAATCCATATCTCTTGCCGTATAATGATCCGGTGGTAAAAATGATGCTACGAAAACTTCATGAAGAGAATCTTCATTGTGGACATGAGGCACTACGCGGAATAGCTCGGCAACAGTACCATATCATTAAGGTGAAACCGATGGTCCGGAATGTGATCCAGGGCTGCGTAGTATGCACCAAGTACCGGCCTCAGTTCTTTAAACAGGTCATGGGCGACTTACCTGAGCATCGGGTATCTCAGAATAGACCCTTTCTCAATGCCGGAGTAGACTATTGTGGACCATTCTGGATCCACCATAAGGTTCGAGGAAAACGTCCCGACAAAGCCTACATTGCAGTATTTGTATGCTTTGCAACCAAGGCAGTACACTTGGAGTTGGTCGGAGACCTGTCCACCTCCTCATTTGTGGGCGCGCTTCAGCGCTTTATTGGGCGCAGAGGAAGATGCCAGACATTATATTGCGATAATGCAACAAACTTTGTTGGAGCAAACAACCAACTTAAGGAACTGACCGATACAATACACTCAGAAACGGCAGCAGGTAGTATCAAGGAATTTTGCAATCAAAAAGGAGTGCAATTTAAGTTCATACCACCACGGTCTCCACATTTCGGAGGATTATGGGAAGCTGCGGTAAAGTCCGCTAAGCATTTACTATTAAAAAACGTATCGACAGCAAACTTAACGTTCGAACAACTGTCTACTATCATTGTCAATGTTGAAGCAGTGCTGAATTCTCGTCCGTTAACGCCAAACTCAGACGATCCCAACGACTTAACAGCTCTAACCCCAGGCCACCTATTGATTGGAGAACCATTAGTAGCCCAACCAGATGCAGAGCCAATAACACAGCGATCGATTCCAGAGCAATGGGAATTAGTGCAACGGCTTAAGCATACATTCTGGACGCAATGGTCTCAAGAGTACCTACAAGAATTGCAGGGCACATCCAAGTGGAAAAAACCATATAATAATGTCAAAGAAGGCATGATGGTAATTCTAAAGGAGGATAAGGTGCCAATTTTGCAATGGCCAATTGGACGAATTGTTAAATTATATCCAGGCCTGGATGGATACGTCCGCGTGGTAGACGTTAAAACAGCCAGAGGCACCTACAAGCGGGCTATCCATAAATTGGCCCCCTTGCTTAGAGAGACAGCGACAAAACGTAAAATCGAGGCAGATGACACAGAATCGAATCCCCAAAAGGACTCTGGTATCGAGGACAACGCAGAACCAAAACCAAAAAGACGCTTATCGATCGGTCTGCCACCGTTGGCAATGACGATCTGCCTAATGCTGTTGTTATTGCCTATAGCATTTGCTCAAAGAACTAATATAACTCGATTCAACCCCAAACCAGGCATATACTATGAAAGTATTGGCACAGGAAGGATGGCAACATCTGACTGGACTATTGTGGCATTCTACGATCTCGAACCATATTGGGCCGACTTGAAGACATTTTCAGATGGAGTAGTAAAGGTTGGAGAAATATGTGTGTTAATGAAGGTTCCAGAGGCATGCACCGCAATGCAGAGGCACTTCGAGCATGTCAACTCAGAGCTACGGACAGGAAATGATCTCCTTCACATAGAACGCCAACGACGATCGCCTTTAGATATAATTGGGAACATTGCGAACGGCTTATTTGGTGTGCTGGACTCAAAGTATGCAACAGAGATGTCAGGCACCATACGAAAAGTTAAATCAAATGAAGAGTACTTATTGAACTTGCTGCAAAATCAGACATCTGTAATTGATTCAACGATAAATATCATTAAGCGAGATGAAGCCACAATTGAAAATCAGATGAAACTAATGGAACAACAAATGAACGACATGACCAAGGTCCAGGACAATGCGGTAAAGGCATTGCAATGGTATATCACGTTAACTACTCAGATGACAGTTATTGCAGGGAATTTGCAACGAATTCAAACCGAAATTTCCCGAGTATTTACAGATGCCCATCATAGCAAAATAAGCCCGTTACTACTATCACCAGGCCAGCTTCGGGAACATCTGAGCCAACTGAAGAGACATCTTCCGTTTGGTTTGGATTTGCCAGTTCCAGATAACGACGTCTTGCAATTATATGGCTTAATGAAAGCACAAGGCACAATCGCAAACAATCATGTGATATTTAAGGTCACATTTCCATTAGTGGCAACGCAGGCAGTGCAACTGTATAACCTGGTGCCCATTCCAGCAATTGGAACTCATGGGATTGTAATCATGAACATTAAAATTCCCATCATTGCTGTCAACAAGAAACAGAATCAATACATTGGGCTCTCAAGAGCCGATTTGGAACAATGCCATCAGCTCAACAACGAGCAATATATTTGTTTTGATAAACAGACGACGTTTTCGGCCAATAGCAACTGTGAGTTCCAGCTATTCAAAAACACAAAATCATCAACTTGCCAAATACAACACACAAACAGATCATTCGTGTGGTACGACATGTATCAAAAAAATCAGTGGATTTTTGCCACCATTAGACCAATTGAACTCGCAGTGACCTGTGACGATAATATACAAGGTGTCACTATTAAGAAGACTGGATTGTTGACTCTAGACCCGACGTGTACAGCTAGGAGTGCTGCTATACAAATAACAGGCCACCGTATAACGACGACAGACACAATGAAATTGTCATATGTCCGATTTGGCAACTTCAGCATTGGCCCAACAAAAGTAGCGCCAACAACAACACAATTTACAAAGATGCAGCTAAGCTACGACGAACTAAGCAACATTCAAGGAAAACTGGAAACTAAGCAAAACTGGAAATTGCCAGAAGACCCCAGCCAGCCAGCTCACCATGTTATAGTCTCCTACGTAGCGTTAACAATACCATTGGTTCTTGTGATGGTATATGGAATAAAAAGATGCTCACAACACCCAAGACACAATGGTCCAGAGCAGACAACCGTGAGGATCGTCAATCCCATACCGACTCCTGCTGCAGTAAGCCCAGCCCCCAGCAATTTTGCGGTCAACGTTGGATAACGTTGAACAGGTGTTCAACGGCCGGGAGTATGTTGGTGGTTAGATTATATAAAATAAGAGAACATTAAGCCAATTATAATAGAAATGTATGTCAATGTTAAGTATGTAACCCGATTATAGATATCGATGGCTCATCAGTCATAAGTAGATCTGGTATGGTCAGCAGTAAACAATAAAGACCTAGTTAATCAATAAAAACGTACTTTGCTGACCTAACACGATGTCGAACTATGCACTGGTGAGCTTGCTATTTTGTACTATAAAAGAAATGCATTATTCTTAGTAAGATCAGATACCAATTGTAGCTACATCGGGTGAGCATCGCTGTGTCTTTGGCCCCCATCTCTACCTTTGTAATCTCACTCCGAGGTCCACCCAATTTATGTGTTGGTTGCGACAACCTTTAGTCACTGGTTTATGTGCTAGTGCCTATATATATATATAAATAAATAAACATTTAATAACTTCAAGAAACATTAACGTCTTTCATTGAACAGGGAGCATCACACTGAAAACTTTGGATCAGTTCCGCGCCCATTAAACATTATCCGATCGGCCCCAAATTTTTTTGAGATTTTTTTTAGACTAAAAGGAAAAAAAAATGCCCGGCACTTAAAAAAATATTGATATTTTTTTTCCCCCATACAACGAAGAACACCCCTAATGCACATATGTATATTAGCGGTCAGTATGCTGACTTGGCTCTAAGCGATGAATGCAATGAGTGCATATCATATTACGTTTGCACTTGAAATGTGTGCGGGCACTTGGCACGCTGTCGCTGAGTGGCAAAGCAATGCCCTATGCATATTCGGCTAAGTGTTGCCGCTCAATATTTATGTTGAGTATGTGCATACACTACAAAATAAACAGGGAAGTAAAATCCCACAAACTGGGGGCTCAACCGAGATTTTGGCCCAAGACAATTAGTGAAATTTGTGTGTGTGTGAAGTTCACAGTTGAACAGAAAATTGTTAAAATTGCATGCATTAACGTGTAATACATGTACAAAGTCAAGGTTGGCGAACGAATTTTACAAACAGCAACCAATACAAGTTCAAAAAGTAATGGAAGTTGGTGTGACTGTACGAGAGTCGACGACTGGATGGCGAGACGGTGAGCGGTCGGACGGCGCAAGAAGAGCGTCACTAAGAATTTTGGCGCCGATTTAGATAAAAACCGGCGGCTGAAGCTGGAAGCAGCTCGAGAAGGAAAAGAGAAAGCAGACAGCAGACACGAAGTTGATGATAACTAGTGTTTACTGTGGAAGCAGACAGCGGGCACGAATGATAACCAATGTTTACTGTGGAAGCAGACAGACCAAAGAAGCAGACATGAAGTTGATGATATCTAGTGTTTACTGTGGAAACAGACAGACCAAGGAAGCAGACACGAAGTTGATGATAACTAGTGTTTATTGTGGAAGCAGACAGACCAAGGAAGCAGACACGAAGTTGATGATAACTAGTGTTTACTGTGGAAGCAGACAGATCGAGAGAGCAGGCAGCGGGCACGAAGTTGATGATAATTAGTGTTCACTGTGGAAGCAGACAGATCGAGAGAGCAGGCAGCGGGCACGAAGTTGATGATAATTAGTGTTCACTGTGGAAGCAGAAGCAGACACGAAGTTGATGATAACTAGAGTTTACTGTGGAAGCAGACAGACCGAGAGAACAGAAGGCAGCCACGAATGATAACCAGTGTTTACTGTGGAAGCAGACAAAAAGAGAGAGAGAGCAGACAGCGGGCACGAAGTTGATGATAACTAGAGTTCACTGTGGAAGCGGAAAACCAAAAGAGCAGAGAGCTGACAACACAAACCGTTACAAGAAGCAGACGACGACGACAAGTCCAAACGAGAAGAAGGCAGCGGACACGAAGCTGAGACAATTTGGTGTGAAAGCAGACAAAGAGAGACCAAGAGAACGAGTGGAAAACAACAGAGTGAGCTGCGACATCCGAGTGAGCTGCGACAGCAGAGTGAGTGGCAACAAAGAACGAACCGAACATTCGCAAGAAGTGTGAGTGAGTTGCGATAACGATATTGAGCTGTTTTATTATTGTTTTGAGTATGAGTTACTTTGCTGGCACGACGAGACCAGACCGTTGGCAGAAATATTGACGAAATTGATGCGAGCTGCAGAGAGCCCATTTCTCAGAATCGTCTGAATAATCCATAACCTACCCCAATTTGACCTACATTAACATAGTGTGTAAATTTTGCTAAGTTTGACTAAAATTTGATTAATTGTTACTAACCATACATTACTATACCAATCTTGTTAAACAATATACGTACAGGTAATTGTGTGAAATGGATCGAGGTGAGATTCTAACATTGCGTATTGAGGAGTTGCGCAGTAAATTAGGTGAGTTAGGGCTAGAGACTACAGGCCTTAAAGCTGAGCTGCAAACGCGTCTACTCGCTCATTACGATCAAATGGAAACCGAGAATGATGGGCAAGAGGCAGATTTCACATCAGTTAGAACAATTCGAGTAGTCCCGAACACAGATGGACAAAGGTCATGGTTTACACTAAAAGATGTGGAGGGAAGCGTTTACGAATTTTGCGGTTTAGGTTCGATTGATGTTGTACAATGGAATAGGGAATTAGAAGAATGCGCTTTAACCGTAAAGTGGAGTCAGTTACAGCTTTTTGTGTAGGCAAAACAACTGTTAAAAGGAGCTGCATTGTCGTTTATACGTAGTAAGAGAAATATTTGTAGTTGGGAGTCCCTGAAGACTAAACAATCGACAGTTGAAGAAAGGTGAGAACTTGTACGAATTCTTGTATTCGTTAATTGAAATCGCAAAGCCGATCGATTTGGATGATGAAAGTTTAATCGAGTATTTCGTAGAAGGTATACCAGACATGAGAGCAAATAAGGCATTATTGTATCAAGCAAGAACAGCGGATGCGTTGAAAGTTCAAATAGAGACCTATTTAAAATCCTATGATCCTAGGAAGTCGTCAAAGAAATCAACATTTCAATCTTCTTTTCACAAGCAAGGCAGAGATAAAGAGAGAAAAGTTTGATAACAAAGGGAGAACGAAAATGTTTTATGTGTGGTGATCTTTCGCACATGATGAGAAACTGTAGCAAGAAAACGTTTACTTGTTTTAAGTGTGGCGAAACAGGCCATCGTTCATTTGAATGCAAGGGAAAAGATACCACTAAAGCGGAAAAAACCAATGTTGTAAAGGATGAATTAGTAAAACCATCCGGTAAATTTACTGATTCGGGTTTGGAGTTGAAAGAAGTAACTTATAAAACGATTAAGTTGAACGGTCTAATTGATACAGGAGCAAATCTGAACCTCATACGAAAGAGCGTGTTTGTTAAACTTGTTTCAGTTTCAGCATAAGATGGAGATGGAAGTCGAGATTCATATCGTTCCTGATGAGGACATGGCATATCAGGCAATTTTAGGTAGAACCATATTAGATCACGTCGATTTGGTTGTCACAAAGAAGGGTACAAAGTTTGTAAGCATCAAGAGAAAAGAATCACTGTGTAGGGCGAATGGATCTTGTGATGAGTTCTTTAAGGAATTTGAAAGCATGTGTATGCATAGTGCAGAACAGAATAAAGTGGAAATCAAGAGTGACTTGTCACATATCAGTGCAGAAATCGCTAGTGAAGTTAAGAAATTGATTAAAAGTTATAAACCTATTAGAAATACAAGCCCTCCTATAGAAATGAAGGTTTAACTAACCGAGTTGCCAGTTTATCAGCATCCAAAGCGTCTAGCAGAGTCCGATCAAAACATTGTTGACAGTACAGTACAAGAATGGTTGGAGGAAAAGATAATAAAGCCAAGTTTTTCCGAATATGCTTCGCCTGTTGTACTTGTTACAAAGAAGAATGGGAAAAAGCGTCTGTGCTGCGATTACAGAAAACTAAATGAGAAAGTGGTCCGAGATAATTTTCCTATGCCACAGATGGATACCGTATTAGAAAAACTTCAAGGTGCGTTAGTTTATACGACTCTAGATCTAACAAACGGTTTTTTCACGTTCCCGTTGAAGAAAAATTTGAGAAGTACACGGCATTCGTAACCCAGAATGGTCAGTATGAATTTCTATACGTACAATTCGGAATTTCAAACTCTCCAGCAGTTTTTACAAGATTTATAATGGCAGTAATGAGAGAATCAGTGAAGAATGGAGATGCAGTGGTGTATATGGACGATATAATTATACCAAGAGGTAGCGTGAATGATGGTCTAATTAAACTTAAAAGGGTGTTGAAGATAGCTGCGGAGAATGGGTTGAGAATAAACTGGGAGAAATGTCAGATACTGCAGAGTAAAGTAAATTTTTTGGGCTATATAGTTGAAAATGGAAGTATTAAGCCAAGTAAGGAGAAGACTGATGCCGTTTCAAGATTTCCGATACCACATGATAAGAATTCAGTTCAACGATTTTTAGGGTTAACTTCATATTTCCGTAGATTCATAGAAGGATACGCAGTAACAGCTAAGCCCTTGACTGGCATTTTGCGAAAAGACAACAAGTTTGAGTTTAAAGAATTGCAAATGGTAGCGATCGAGCAATTGAAGTTAGCATTGACCAAAGGTCCCGTTTTAAAGTTATACAATTCTAAGCTAGAGACTGAGATTCACACTGATGCCTCGAAACATGGTTTCGGAGCTGCGCTTTTACAGAAAGATTCAGAAGATGGTTTATTTCGGTACAGTATATGAGTCGGAAAACTAAACCTTGCGAAGAGAAATACGATTCATATGAACTTGAGGTTTTAGCGGTTATAGGAGCATTAATAAAGTGGCGTGTATATGTGTTAGGGTTGAAATTTAAGATTGTCACAGATTGTAATGCGTTCACGATGACAATGAACAAGAAAGAGGTTCCGTTACGTGTAGCACGTTGGGCAATGTATCTACAAGATTTCGATTACCAGATTGAACATCGTTCAGGTTCAAAGATGCGGCATGTGGATGCCTTGAGCCGTTTATCTTGTTTTCTGCTAACCGACACCATAACCCATAGACTGAAGGAAGCACAGTTGTCAGATGATTGGACTAAATTGATTGAAATTGAGCTTAGTTCAGGAGAAGGGATATGAAGATTTTTACATTGACAATGAAATATTGTTAAAGAACCCCAATAAAGAACTTATCGTCGTACCCTCGCAGATGGAAAAGGAAATAATACAGATTGCACACAAACAAGGACATTTTGGAGCTAGAATGACTCAGTATATCGTAGAAAAATCGTATTATATTCCGAAGTTAAAAGAAAAGGTATCCCGTTTTGTTGAGTGTTGCGTGGAATGTCTTATTGTTAATGCCATAACCGGTAAAAATGAAGGATATTTGATGCCAATAAGCAAAGGAGATCAGCCATTGATGACAAACACAATCACAATCACAACAAAGCGTTACAATCATATACTTGTTATTGTGGATGGTTTCTCTAAGTTTGTATGGTTGTATCCAACACGTGGAACTGGAGTCGATGAAGTAGTTAGTTGTTTTGAAAAGCAGGCCATAATTTTTGGTAACCCGGTGAGAATAATTTCTGACAGGGGAGCAGCATTCACATCCAATGCGTTTAAGGAATATTGTAACAGACAGGATATACAGCATTTACTGATAGCAACAGGTGTACCTCGTGGCAACGGCCAAGTAGAAAGGATGCATAAGATAATAGTTCCGATGACTTTAAAGTTAAGCCAAGAGAATGAGGGAAACTGGTACAAGTATGTAGGACGTGTGCAACAACTTGTTAATAATACTACCACAAGAAGTACAAAAGTTACACCTTTTAAGATATTGACAGGAATAGAGATGCGTAGTCCTGGTGATCCTGAAATAAAAAAAGCTGATAAACGATTCGTTAATAGAAGAATTAGACTGTGGTCGTGAAGAGATTAGAGCGGAGGCTCGAAAGAATATCGATGAAATACAACCGGAAATGAAAAGGACGTTTGACAAAAACAGGAATTGAGAAAGAAAATATAATTTAAACGACTTAGTGGTGATTAAACGTACGCAGTATGGTACAGGACTAAAGTTGAGAGGTAAATACTTAGGACCATATAAAGTCACAAAGGTGAATAGGCACGGTCGATACGACGTTAAGAAAGTTGGCGATGGTGAAGGACCTCAACAATGGCCGAGTTGGCTAGGATCTCTCGGGTCGAATGACTTGTCAGGACAGCCGATTGTAGGAAATGAAGTATCAGGCGGGCATAATCATGGCAATCGTGAAGTAGGTAATGAGCGAGACAGAATGACACGCAGCGGCGGTACCTATCTGGTCGACTCACTCATTGGCAAGTAAGGCAGAAGAGGGTAGATTCAAAAAAGCACTCGCAATCGTACTCTCGCCTCGATCACATCGCGCACCCAAATTTATCACTGAGGCCATTATTATAATAATAAATATATGTATTCTTAACACAAAGAAACATTGTTAATAAATAAGACTAACTAAGGAAACACATCCGTATAATATTGAATTAAATAAACAGGGAAGTAAAATCCCACATATATTTAATGGCGCGGAATTGAGAGCTAAAGGACTAGAATGGGTCTGAAGCGCTCAGAAAGGAGGAGTAGTAGGGCTGGTACTCCTCTAAGGTGGATATGGAGAAAAAAATCAAAGATTTGCGAGTGCCAGCAGTGATCTTAGCCCCTTTATCGTCCTTTGGGGGGCTCGTGCTCATATTATAACGGAATAGCGGTTATGATGGTAGTGGACTGGTGTGCCACGGCTTG
The DNA here is from genome assembly GCA_018152135.1 of Drosophila paulistorum. Lineage (NCBI taxonomy): Eukaryota > Metazoa > Arthropoda > Insecta > Diptera > Drosophilidae > Drosophila > Drosophila paulistorum. The sequence goes on along the minus strand of JAECXG010000822.1, from coordinate 14,250,372 downwards.
GAAATTAGTAAAACCCACAAAGCACAAAATGGACCGTTTGGGATAATGTGGAACATTTGCCTAAAATCCCAAGGAACGGTTTGGGACGGTTTGGAACGCCTTGAAATTGAATAAAATCCACAAAGACGACTTGGAACGTTTGAGACAATTTGGAACGTTGGTAGAATGTTTTGATAGCCGAAGTGTGGGACTTGGTATTGACCTTGGATAGTGGTCACCGCACCGCACTAAAACTCACCCTATGCTCCGTATCCCTCTCGCGAAACCAACGCTGAAGTACTTCTTCACGAGGTGGAGATGGTACGTATGCCTCGTCTGAAGTTTACCTAGAACTGAAGTTTTGGTTACGCTGACGTTGGTTTTCCGAATTACTTTGGGTAACTCGTACTCTACCATTTCCATTACTGGAATTACCTCGGTTGGAGATGTTTCGGTTGGATATATTTCTTCCTCGGTTATTGTATCGTGAGTTACCACGATATCCACCTGTATTATTATTACTCCTATAACCGTTATTTTGATAATTACTTCTACCTAGGTAATTATTTTGTCCATTTCTATTGTATTGCCGGTAATACAGGACTGAGTTCGTCTATCCTGTTTCTGCCGTGCAACTGTCCACGAACTTTGTTGTTAGTTCGCTCATGTCCCGGAATAGACCTGCTTTTAGTACGTTACGTACCTGATTGTTTATGCAGTTCTTTGTTAGTGCCTCTGTAGCGATTGAAAGTGTATACTTCTTGGCAACTTCGACGGGCTTTTCGACCTCTGGCTTGCTATTGTATTTCTCTGGGGTAGGTTTTTCAGTTTTGCTGCTATTGGCGCTACTGATTCTGTTTTTACATTAGTGGCAATGCGATTAATTATTGCTTCTATTGTCTGTTCTGAGGTTATCAAATTTCTAGTGTAGCCTTTAAGTTTTGTCTTTATTACGCACACTGCTGTTTCTTAATTATTGCGTTTTAGAGTATTTAACAAACTCAATGCATCCATGAACCTCTGAAGATTTTCTGTTCTGCCATCAAACTCTGCAATAAGGTTTGAGGCCATCTTCAAAAAATCTAATCTAAATCTGAAATTTCCAAATCAGTTGTTTGTTTATATTCAATATTATGTCTTTTTAATACAGATTTTGCCTTTTGTTGCTGTTTTACGCCCTGCACTTAGCTTACTATAGTATTCTACTAATACTGCTCTAATATTTTCTAGCTTTTGTTATTATGTCATCCCAATTATTCATAGTGTGTTGAAAAGAAATTATACTCTGTTTTCTTTTTTTTAATTCCCTGATCTCTATCAATTGTCCCCATGGGTTGGTCGAACAGGTACGCAGGCGGGTAGAATTCGGTTTTTAGCTTTTGGCGTTTGTATGCTTCTACTATGGATCTTTCTATCAAGTAGGCTATCCTTGATTTCAATTTTCTATTATATACAAGTATTTGATTTCTTTATATTTTGGATTGGTTTCACCTCTGATAAAGAGGAAGTCTAGAAATGGAACATATTTGTTTAAATATTTAATTTCTACTTGACCCATTTTTAAACTGCATTTAGGCCATCTGCTCTACTCTGGTATTTTTTCTTAATTATCTTATTATGCATTGCATATAAATTTAAAGCCAGATTTATGGCTACCAATATTAGAATAGCTAACAATAATATCCCTATTTCTTCTAAATTTTTCCTATGATCTATTATTTTTACGCTGTTAAAGACATTAGCCGTTGGATGATCTATTATGGATTCTTGGGAACCCATGTTACTAAAAAAAATTTGCTTTTTGGTCGTTTAAACCTGTTTTCGATTACTGAGAAAATGTTTGAAAAAATTTGTATGGATTCATTTGTTACTTTTTATTTTTATGTAACTCAAAAAAAAATTGTTTTTTGAAAGAGAAAAATTATCTCAACTATGTCTTGCACAGTGAGCCAGGAACGTGGAAAGATAGAAGAGTAGACATGTAGACATGCGTAGGCTTACAGCTTGAACAATGTTTTAGTTAAATCTATGCACACGCATGTTTTTTAGTATTAGCCTATCAATGGTTGGTTAGTAGGTGTACTGTGCAACAAGTGCAAACTCGTACGTGTTTGTGCATAATATTTATATAAAATTTCAATTATAATTAGAGGCAAGAGAATTATTTACTCATTGCGTGTCTTCGCTCTTTGGCGAAGTTGAACTGAATTGTTCATGAGGCACTCTGTGTAGTGCTGTCGGTCCTTGTTATCCAGTATCATTATTTTTTTTTTGTGTGTGTGTTTTTTTTTTTTTTTTTTGATTATGTTTGTTTGAATCGAATGTACCTGCTGCGTTTGTGTAGCAGCATACAATTGGTACATTTATCAAGAAGCACATTTGTACTCTTGTGTCTCCTCTTACTGGAAATTCTTTTGTCAATAACTTCGTTACTTTTAATTCGATTGCTTTCAAATTAAACATTTGACAGTTAAATATATCTGTTAATGACTGTGCCACTTGGTTTAGAGTTTGGGAAATAAACACGTCAGTTCCGTTTGGTGGTAATATTCAGATTGATTTTTATTCCAAAAATATTCTTTTGCTTAACCTATTGTTACATATGTATATATTCTGATGCTGTGACTTAGGCGACACCTACAAAAAGAGAGGGAGAGTGTCAGTACATACATACATATTATTTGGGGGCTTGCATCAAAGTGCTTGGTCAGCGTTCACACGCTGGCTTGGTCCTAACTCATGTTACGCCTGTGCATTGTTGCTTAAGTGAATATACATATGTATGTCCACATATAAATGTACATACATACATGAACATGCTTAGCTGTGTTTTTTTTTTTTTTTTTTTTTATAAATAGGGGGGAAAGCATTGAAAGCCGAAGTGTGCGACTTGGTATCGACCTTGGTTAGTGGTCACCGCACCGCACTAAAACCTACCCTATGCTCCGTATCCCTCTCGCGGAACCAACGCTGAAGTATTAGTATTTTGGTTACGCTGACGTTCAGCGCGACGCAAGGATTGCATGATGACTGCTGTTATCTGACTAACAGCTATCCAATTGTTTTGCGAGCTAAGTAGGATATCCATAAAATCGTTGACTATAAATGGCCTCCCAATGCCTGGGCTGAGCTCTTCCCGTACAGCAGAAAATCTAGGACAGATAAACAGGACGTGTTCTGGGTCTTTTATGTTCCCCGCACAGAGTGTGCAAAAGGGATCTGTCTCATGTTTAAAGCTACGAAACTAGAACTTAAAGCATCTATGTCCTGTCAGTAACTGTGTCAAATAAAAGTCAGTCTGTCGGAGAGAAGGCGCCTTGTCTAGCTCCCATGGTTTGAGTCACGCCATCTGCGTTGCCAATTAGTCAGAGTCGTCTCTATTCTAACTGGCAGCGGATCTCTATTTCTAGCCTCGTTAGCCAAGGGGTCTATTGGGGCCATATTAGACAGCACCAGGGCGGCATCTTCAGAAACTCTTTTAAACGCGCTTATGGTCCTGAGTGCGCATATTCGGTACGGATGATCTGCAGTCCCGGCTGTAGGTGGGGGATGACATCGCAAGTGCCCATATGGCGGCGGCATATAGAATGATGGTTTTGCGTCCAGCTGTGGTCCTGTATATGGGAATATGGCTCGTTCAAAATTGAGAAATCTACTTCCAGGTCTACTTGTTTTAGTAGGTCCTGTCCCGACCTGCAGTGGTTTAAATTGAGCTGTTGAAACTTAATCCTACCTGTCACTGCCAGCGTCTGCAAATAACGATCAAGCTCTGAGCGTGTTATACGCCGTATTGCTCCGCCTTATTATGTGCAAAGAATGCATGCTGCTTTCTGGTGGAGCGTGTTCCTTGCTACCGCAGTTGACGTACAGCTTGGATGCGTCGTGCTTGCTTCTGCACCGTACTGCTGTATGCCCAAAATCCAGACATTTGTAGCACCGTCTCGGCTCAGTCTTCAGGCGTACTCGGTATATGCACATGCCTACTCGTATTTTGCCCGCCTCTTTGGGTGACATTCTGCCGGCAGATCCGCTGATCGCCTTGACATCAGCAGTGTCTCCAAGTGCCTGTTTTACTGCCTGCTGCAGTTTGACAGTTACTTCGTCCGATGGCTTGGTCAACTGTAGGAGTAGTTTCCCGGCTGCTGTGCGTCAAACCGCACATACATTCTCCTTGAACTGCTGGATTGCGGCGTTTGTGTGGACTGACTTCAGTACCATCGCGTAATTGGCTGGGTCTTTGCATTTCACCATGATGACGTCCGGCCTCTTCTTTTTAATGGGTCTCGGCTTGCTTTTGACCTTGTGCCATTTCCCTCCAGCGGTGTTTGTTGTGTGTGTTGGTTCAGCTACTACTGGTCCTGGTGATAGTGATGTTGCTGCGGGGCTTCGGTTCCTTGGAGTCCGCTCCTGAATTGGCGACTTCTTTTTCCTCCTCCTGTCATTCTTATTTGCCGTCGGTGGGTCTTCCGTCCTGGTTTCCTTCCTTTTTGTAACCTTTTTGGTGGTTTTGGCGACAGAATTGCGCGTTGCGCATGCAAGGCATGGTCGAGCCTTTACCGGATATTCCTGCATCTGCTCCATTACCTGTAGATGAATGGATTTCATCTTGAGATGTGCCTCCTTCATCCATTGGGTTGTGTTACGCGTCGGGGGAGCCTTTTTATTAACCGAGCCATCTATGATCTCGTCTAGGATTTTGCCCAGTTCGGCCCTCACGTGTTTAGTGCCTGCGGCGGTCCTTAAGGTGAAGAGCCTGTGGCGATGTCCTGGCGATCTTGCTTTCTTTGGCGAAAGGATTGGCTCCGTTTGTGCACAGTCCGTGCTTTTTGCTGCTGCTTGTAGCTATGCCCGCTGCATCGGCCAAGTCTGCAATGGCTTGTACCATGGGTGGATTTCCACAACTGTGGCTGCCACGTGGAGTAGTCGACGTTTTTCCAGCCATTTTCCCAAGAGGTTTTTGCATTTTTCGTCCTCTTCGTGTCTCAGAGGCCCTGTGGGTTTGTTGTTCCTGTTCGTATGACCTGAAAAGATTGCTAGTCGGTAACTTCAGACTTACTCTGCCTATAGGGGGATTTTGAAAATCGCGCCTAAGCGAGCGCCCGAAAGCACGCAACAGTATGGAAGCTAATGTTGTGAGTTTATGTTAAGCCGTCAGCTAGTTTATCGGCTCTGATATCGATCGATGGTTCTCAACACTAGTTACCAGCTGAATAATTACAGTCGGCAAAGTAAAAAGCGTTAAGAAGTCGAACGATAGGGAAACTGCCAAAATTGCAATTTTCCCACCACAGCAGAAGGCGCGGGATATATTTAACACCTCCGGCGCCCCTCCCGGTGTGGCCTCCAAACCAAGTCTGATTGGAAATAAACAATTTCTTCAGCAAAAAAAATGCAGCCAGCTGGGCAGCCGATTGCAGTCCAGGTGAGTGGCCAGTCTCTTAGTGACCCTTCCTAATCCTATATTCCAGGTATTGTGCGTCGATTGTGTCCTTTTATTTTGCGGAGCGACTGATCATCGCGACCGCACTTGAAAATACACATATATACCAATCAAGCCTTGCGTCTGTGTGTATGCATGTGCTCTGTTTGATTTGATGATGACGTAGTAGGCAGCAAGCAGCGCTACCGGCAGCTTTTTATATAGACTGTAACTTGTATTCTATTTATCCGATCTGAGATTTTATTTCCAACACTATCATATTGGTAAATTTCATGGGGATACTCCAATTTTAGCAAAAATGTTTGTTTTAGAGCTATATGATATAGTAGTCCGGTATCAAAGATTTTCATACTTTCATACTCATACGGGTAATAAAAAGGCACCAAAAAAATTTCTTCCCGATAGCTCTTAAGATGACTGAGTAAAACGCATACGCACCGACGGACAGACGGACTTGGCTATATCGACTCAGCTTCTCATGCTGATCAAGAATATATATACTTAATGGGGTCGGAAACGTCTCCATCTGTGCGTTACAAACATCTCACCAATTTTATAATGTCCTCTGCAAGGGTATAATAAAATCCCAAGATACGAATTGGAACACTTTGAAATTCGAATAAAAGATCCGAAGCTACGACTTGGAACGATTGGAACACTTTGGAATTCGAATAAAAGATCCAAAGATACGACTTGGAGCGTTTGGAACAAGTTGCAACTCGAAAAAAAGATCCAAAGATACGACTGGGAACGGTTGTGTTCGTAGCGGGGCGGAAGGATCCAAATAGGTCACAAGTGTTTGGCGGGTGCCAATTTCTTCAGGGGTCTGGTGAGTGAGGAATGAAATTGAAACGCGCGCAAACCTTCGTTTATAATTAATTTTGGTTTATTTAGTTTCTTTACAAAATGTCCCGACACACACGAAAATGTTTCGGGTTGGAAAAATACAATATCGGAAAAAAAACACGGTGAAAGAACGGGTGTTCGGGTTAGATGCTCGTACTGGATTGAATATGGCGATTTACTCCAGAACCCTTCGTCACCTTCCTCAGTATGACCGAATTCGGTTTTTGGAAAAAACCCTACCCCTCACTCTCTGCTGTTCACCCGGTGGCGTGAACATACCACCCCCCTTGCAACAAGTTGCAATTGCCTCGCTGGACATGTCTAAGGATGGGGGATGGCAGCGTTCTGGATCGCCAAGACACGGGTGGAGATGGAGGGGGAACTTTGGATGTAGATGGAGTAGGCGGCGCGATGACTGATGACCTCTGGATAGAAGTCCGAATGAAAGGCGGGTGCCTTTCGGGTCTTTCCTCTTTGGACGCTTTGGGTTGGATATACGCGACTGAGCTGCCGATGTGCAAGAGCGTGTGGTGTTGCTTGCCACATCGATGGCATCCTGCTGTGCTCCTGCAGGAACCATTGCAATGCTCATGAGCCAAACAGTTTGGGCAGTATCTGTTGCTCAAGACTACCCGTAGCCTGTCGTCAGCTCGTAGTCCTCGAAACTGTCGGCACTGACGGAGCACGTGTGCCCCTTGACAAACGCGGCACCTGAAGCAATTGGAACTGCGTTCTAAATCGGATGGTGCTGCTGCCTTTAGAGACATCTTCGGACTGCTGGAGGAGGTGGACCGAGACCTTCTGGGTTTTCCAGTAACGGATCCACAGAGAACCCATCCGAACATCGTCTCGATCCCCACGAAAGAATCACCAACATTCTTGATGATTCGTTCCCCAAGGATAGTGGGAAGGAGCTCGGCTCCAAGCACCAAATCCACAGGAGCTTTTTGGTGAAATTGCGGATCAGCGAGCGGAAGGTCAAGCGAATCCTGCTTCACCTTATTCGGGACGGCGCAGGACGGAAGTGCTTCAGCTACACTAGGCAGCACCACGGCGACTGCTTCGAACTGTCGCAGCGGTTCGTCAGGAGGAGAAATCTGTAAGCGACACACTTTGTCGCCGCTACCCGCATCGCATTGCCCAATGCCGCGAATGCTAGTTTATACCTTGCAGCTTGGAGGGTTAATCAATTCAAACATTCTTTGGGAGATAAAGGATGCTTCGGATCCCATATCAATCAAAGCGCGGATTTGAAACTGCTTGCCACGATGATGAATAGTTACCCTCGCAGTACCCAGGAGGCCAGTGTTGCGAGTGGATGCGAAGTAACTTCCCACGTTTACATGGGGGCTGCTGGAAGAATCGGAGGACGCAGGATTCGGAATTATACAAGCATCAGGTGCTGAGCTCTCTTGCACTTGAGTGGAAAAGGCCTGAGTTCGTGCCTTAGGTTTTCGGCTCACGGATGGAAAGGCCTGACCGCTAGAGCTTGGTTGAAGGACATCTGTGGCCTCTAGTACACGGTGGCGATCAGTTAGGAATCGATTCAGGTCGTCCCAGGATGAGACTGCGGTCCTTTTTGGAACGGACTGTTCCCACAACAGAAGGGTGGCTTTGGGCATTTTGCTCGTACAGATTGCTATGAGAAGGATATCCCAATTGTCTATACGAGCCCCGGAAAGCTCAAGACCGGTTAAGCAACCTTGAATTGACGTCTGCAGTTCTCTCAACGCTTTGCCAGACTCTTGGGTTACAGCTGGGATCTGTAGAAGCTGCTTGGCTTGGCTCATAATCAATAATCGATTATTTTCGTATCGCGCAGTGAGGTTATCCCACGCGGACTGGAACCCTTCATTGGTCAAGGGTGACCTAGAAACAATGGCTCTGGCTTCACCGCGAGTTTTGCAACTTAAGTGGTACAGTTTCTCCACTTGTGTTAGGCTTGGATTATGGATAAAAATCGCGGTAAACAAATCACGGAATGTAGGCCAAGCCAGGCTGTCTCCGTTGAAGATTTCGACTTCACACGGGGGAACTGTGTGGCTTTGATGGGTGGAATCGACGGAGAGTCTGACTGGTGGGGGAACCGTTTTCGCTGACAGCTGCTCGATTCGCTCTCCAAACAAAGTCCCGCCTCGAACATATACCATATAACAATATTCATGTTTAGCTTTAATTGTAGCTATGTGCTTCGGACTATCTTCCTTCTTTTGAGCCGTCAAAACCCTTTAACATCGTGAAAACTCTGCCTCGACTTGTGCCCAAAGCGACTTAAGCTGGTCTAAGTGTATTTTAATGGAGACGAGTGGCACATCGTCCGCTAAAGCCTGGGCCTCGCGAGCCTCGAACGCCGTTAATGCCTCGCACACGGCAACAAAGTCGGAAAGAGACATCGTAGAGTGTTCTCTGAGCTATTACGAATCGAATGGAAACAAAAAACTGCTTGGAATTAGAGCTCTCAAGCGAGGAGATCGAAACGAAGCTGTAAGTGGACTGTATAATTTAAGGATAGAGGAGTGAGAAGGAAAAATGTCTCCTCTTTTTAATGAACACAATGGATAAATGAAATTAGAAGAATTTATAATTTTCCTCTCAGTTGTGTGAATAATTATAAGGGTATATAAAAAGCTTCTGCTCTCTGACGTGACGGTCGTGTTTTTGCTTAGCTCCTGAGTTTTATTAATATATATTGTTTTTTCCCAATTTTTAATTGTGCCTAGTTTGTTTTCGTTTTCGCTGGTGTCATTTGCTTGAAACCCTTGTGTTTTATTTGCATAATTCGCCAAATTAAACAGTTTTGTTTTTTTCTTTTTGTGATTAGTGTTTGGTGCATCTAAATTGTTTTTATTTTTTTTCTTATTGTTCTCTCCCGTCATTGCTTCTGCAGTTGCTCCCCTCATCGCCCCCATCATACCATCAGTGCTAGTGGTTTTGTTGTTCTCTCTGCTTTGTGCTTGTGCTCAGCTTCCCTCCCGCGTAATTACTTTTCTAAGGCCGCCTCTCAAAGCTCGTCTTATAACTGTTCTTGCACTCTCTCTTGTGCTGTGTACTCTAGCTGTCTCTTTGTTTTATTTGTAATTATTGATTTTTTATCGATAATTATCTTTGTGCTGTTTATTTAAATTTTTATATATATTTTTTTTTTGTTGTTTTTTTTTTTGCCTTGTGTTTATTTTGGCTTTTCAATGGCTTGTTGTCTACCCAATTGCAAGCATTCTGATCGTTTTGACGATCAGTATAGAGCAATATCGTGTTGGCTTTGCGACAATCTTATTCACTTAAAATGTGCTGGCCTCAACGGCCGTGATTACGACAAATTTTCTGGTTTGTCTGTGTCTAAGCCTGAGCTTGGCTTAATGCGCTGGACTTGCCCATCTTGTGCCAGCCAGCAGCTTGATTTTAGCCGAATGTACAGGGATCTTCGTTTAAAGTTTCTTTCTCTAAATAAAATGGCCAAACAGCTGTCTAATGAGTGTGACTCTAGCATAAATTTATTGTCGCAATTCAAGTTTGATCCACCTTCTAAGGAATTGCCCAAGAAATGTACCCTTGAGTTGCCTCATAAGCAGTCGCCCGCACTTTCTATTACATCTTCTCCCATTTTACTTTCGCCTACACCATCTTCTTGTCCCTCTTTATGCTCTTCTTTTCAGATTGATGTACCCACTACAAGCCCTGGTGTACCTCAATCTATCCCTCACGGGAACTCTGATCAATTACTGGATCATGCTGGCTTTCAATCACTTGCGGATCCCAATGCTCCTCCGCCTCCACTAACTGTAGTGCCTCATCGTAAACAATTATTTATCTCTAGGCTTGCTCCAGATACTTCTGAATCGTCTGTGGCAGCTTACATTGGTAATATATGCCCTGCTAAGGTTTTAATTCAAAAGTTTAAGTTTTCTAGGCCTCGCGAAATCTCCTCTTTTAAAATTACTGTACCAAATGAGTATTTCTCAGCTATGGTTGACCCTAACTTTTGGCCAGAGGGCCTAGTTGTACACGAATTTGCGCCCAATAAGCGCTCCCGCCCTTTGCCTGTCCACCTTCCTAATGTATCTTCTGCTTCAAAAAACTAATAACGTCTAGTCTTTGCATTCACTATCAAAATGTAAGAGGACTTCTTACCAAGCTCTCGAAACTATTCTGCGATAGCCAAACCTTTTCGGCTGACATATTAGCTTTCTCTGAAACTTGGCTTAACTCCTCTGTTCTGGATAATGAAATTCTTTCTAATAACTTTATTTCTTATAGGCTTGATCGTGTTGGTCGTCGTGGCGGCGGAGTACTCATTGCAGTCAACTCGAATCTGTGCTCAAGTGTTGTGCCGATTGATCTCCCCTTAGGTGTTGAGGTTATTTGCGTCGAAGTTCCATGTTCTAACTTTAGCTTATATATCTCTTGTTCATACATTCCTCCAGCTTCTGATATGATGATCTACATGCACCATGCTGATGCTTTGCGAACTATTTTTAGTCGTCTTAAAGATCGTGATTTTTTTATAGCTTTAGGTGATTTTAACTTGCCTAATGTTTCTTGGCTTGCTGATGATAATCTATCTTTCTTAATTCCTTCATCTCAACATGTTTTTCTTGATAGCCTACTTGAATGTCCGCTATATCAGTTGAATTCTTTTCTTAACTCTTCTAAAAGAATCCTCGATCTTGGTTTTGTCTCTGATCCCACTGTTAGTGCTGTATCACAAACACAGCCCCTAGTGAAGCCTGAAGATACTTATCACCCTACCATTGAAATTACTATTTCTTACAATTCCGTTAATAATTCATTCAATAACATCTCAAATTCTCGTCGCAGATGTTTTCGTAAAACAAATTTCAATCTTCTTAACAGCCTTATTTTCTCTTTTGATTGGTCATTTCTATTTGAGTGCTGTGATATAGATTGTGCAGTAAATTTTTTCTACTCTGCTCTTAATTCTCTAATTGATAAATGCGTTCCTTATGTGAATGTCTCTACCGTCTCCAGTGCGCCAGTCTGGTTCACACGTAGGCTCTCTAATCTCCGTAACATTAAATCGAGATATTTTAAAAGATTTAAAAAAACTGGTTCGCGACTTGACTATGCAAATTATTGTGTAGCCAAATCTCAATTTTGCCTTTTAAATACTCAATGCTACAATAATTATATCGTTCGCTGTAAGGTTGAATTTTATAATAACCCCAAAAGATTTTATAACTTTGTTAATTCCAAAAGACGCTGTAATTTACTACCTTCCACCTTCAGACTTAATGACCAGACTGCTAATTGTGATTCAGATATTGCAGATCTGTTTGCTAAATTCTTTCAGTCGACTTATTCTTCTACTGCTTCGGATCCCACACCTTATCCCTTCACAATTCCACATTTAAATTGTATGTTTTTTCCTAATATTACTGAAGACTGTATTATCTCTAGCTTGTCATCTATGACGTCTTCCTTCGTACCCGGGCCTGATAATATACCTAGTTGCATCCTTAAAATGTGTTCGATTTCCCTATCTAAGCCTTTATCTCGGTTATTCTTTATATCGAGTGAGACTTGTCGCTTCCCTGATATTTGGAAGGAGTCTTTTATTATTCTGCTTTTTAAAAAGGGTAACAAATCGGATATTTCTAACTACCGTGGCATTGCCAAACTTTCGGCAATACCTAAGCTGTTTGAGAAAATTATTACGTCTTCCCTTCAACACCTATCCAGATCCGCTATTTCTGCTTGTCAGCATGGCTTCATGAAAGGTCGTTCGTCGCTTACCAACCTTTTAGAATTGACTACCCTTGTACACCATGGCTTCCGTAAAAAGTGTCAAACTGATGTTATTTATACTGACTTTAGTAAGGCTTTCGATACGGTTGATCATTCCTTGCTTCTCATGAAACTTAACATCATGGGTTTTTCCCCGAAACTATTGGCTTGGTTAAAGTCGTATCTTATTGGCAGAACCCAAAAGGTGTCTTTTCGTTCCTCGATATCTAAAACTGTTCGAGTTACGTCAGGTGTCCCCCAAGGCAGTCATCTGGGTCCACTGTTATTTACCTTGTTTATAAACGATTTGCCTTTGGCCTTGGCTCATTCACGCGTGCTCATGTTTGCGGATGACGTGAAGATTTGCTATTCATATAATGATCCTTCTTTCCAACAGTACTTGCAATCAGATCTCGATGCGTTCTGTGTTTGGTGTCACGTTAATAAATTACACCTTAATGCCTCTAAATGCTCTTTTATGACTTTCAGTCGTTTGTCGCCGTTCCTAGCTCAATACTCTATTAAGTCTGTTCTGTTAGATTGTGTACCATCATTTAAAGACTTAGGCGTTATGTTTGACCCAAAACTTTCTTTTAATATTCATATATCTTCAATTGTTAATAGAGCATGCAGTCTTCTTGGCTTCATTAAACGTTGGGCCAAAGAATTTGATGATCCATATGTGACAAAGGTTTTATACACTTCGTTAGTTCGCCCTACTCTAGAATATTGCTCACCAGTGTGGAACCCTCAATATGATGTTCACCAGCGTAGTATTGAATCGGTACAGAAGCAATTCCTTAAGTTTGCGTTACGCGGTCTTAATTGGGACCCGAATCTTCGCCTACCTTCTTATTCTGACAGACTTCTTCTTATTAATCTTCCTTCACTTTACAACCGTAGGCTCGTATTTGGGATTCTCTTTCTACATAAAGTAGTCAACGGCGAAGTCAGTTCTACCAATTTACTAGATACGCTATATTTTTGTGTTCCCTCACGTCGGACCAGAAACTTTTTTCCTCTTCACCTTAGTAGATGTTTGACTAACTACTCTCTTCACGAACCTCTTCGTGTTCTTTGCCAATCTTTTAACAACCTTTCTCACCTTATTTCTCCTCATCTATCTGTCACTTCTCTTCGCGCTATACTTTTTAATTATCTACAGCGTAACCACTGAAAGTATTCTGGACTGGATATTTGATTGGCTGCAACTCATCCCTGACCACATTGGCTGTGAATCGGGGCATAGCTGGCACCTTGTTGCAAATAAAACACCTCCATCGGGTCGGGGATGTTGTGCATATAGCTAAGCTACTTTAATGAATTAATTACTATTTGTATTTTAGCTTAAGCTTTTTCGTCGACTGCTGACTTAGTTGACGTAAATAAATAAATAAATAAATAAATAAAAATAAATAAATAAATATAATCACTTGGATATTAAAATTTATACAATGTGGAAATTTGTTGAAATTTATAAGAGTATAAAAAAAAAACAAAAATATGGAGAAATTGAGATCAGTAGGATTACTTTTCAATGGAGGCCAAAAAACTCGGAATTAATTTTCATTAAACGGACTAGATCAATTTCATGGATCTGTGAGGAAAAAATCAAAAATGCACCAAGACAAAATACTAATTCCATATAAATAAAATTGTACTTATTTTTCGTTAGAAAATATTTTGCGAATTAAATTCAATCAGTCGATTGAAATATTTTTTGCAAAATACGAAAATCACGATGGAAAAAATGGATGTCGTGACCGAGTCACGGCTTGGCTCAAGTGTCAGCACTGATGAGACTTGAGTGTCAGCACTGATCGGGAGTCAGCTGTTCTGCCGTTGTTTATGTTTTATGAATTTAATTAATTTTAAATTGTTTAACGAAGATCGCGATTTCCTGCTTTAATTATGTAGGTTTCGAATTGTTAAATTGCGGAGAGCCAATCGGAGTGGCTGCAATTTATTTTGGTGTGGGTGGAATCAAATTGTATGTGGACATATGTACATATGTAAGTATGTCGTATGAGTGTGCTTACCGCGGCAAAAATTATTACATATGTATGTATGTATGTACATACATATATACATATGTATGCATATACAAAGTATTTGGCATAAATAATTTATGCCGCTGGACTAATGATCAGCCCGTGGAGTGTGCTTTACACTTTAAGAAAAGGTAAGTGGTACTTTATAAACACTTTTACTTGCAGGTTAGAAAACAGCTGTTTTTACATGTACGTATATTGTAAAAACTCCTTTGACCGGGTTCCGTTGGGTTGAAAAATATAATAATAAGAGACACGTCTGTGTCGGTTGACTGGAGTTTTTGTATTCAATTCTTTATTCCAAATTATTCTTTTGCTTAGGCTAATTTTACATATATATTCTTATGCTGCGACTTATGCGACAGCTACAAAAGAGAGGGAGAGTGTCAGTACATACATACATACATACTGTTGGAGCGCATGCATCAAAGTGCTTGGTCAGCGGTCACACGCTGGCCTGGCTCTAGCTCATGTTACGCTTGTGCATACAGTGCTTATGTGAATATATGTATGTGCATATACAAATGTACATACATATATGTTCATGCTTAATTGTATGTTTACTTGAATATGTTTATGTGAATACTTCAATGTATACATATGAACATATTCAAGTGCACAATTATATTTTAATGCGTATATGTTTAATTGTTTATACTTGCAACAAAGTGTTACAAGTTGAGCTCATTGTGTTGAGTTATTAGTTGTATGAACATACTACACCTCCCCTTTTTAGAGAATAACGTAATATTATGTAGTTATTGTAATGATTATTTATATAGAAAGGTAAAATAAAAGGTAAAGTAAAGGTGTATCTTAGGAAAGTTTTTTTTTTTTTTGTGTCTCTTTAGGCAAATTTTCTTTCTCTTGTTTTTCGAAATTGCGTGAATTTGTTTTCAATAATAGATGAATCCATAAAGATTTTTGTTTTTTTTTTTTTGTAAAAATTACTTAAGTATCATGATAATTATTATTTTTTTTTTTCGGTTGATCATTCCGAAAATGGTTTTAGTCTGTTTTTATGAACCTTTTGGTATTTATTCTTATTATCTGCTATTAATATATTGTCATTTTCTTCTATACTCACTACCTTATAAGGCCCTATATATTTAGCATCTAGTTTATGACCTATTTCTTTTCTTAATAAAACTTTATCTCCTATGTTTAAATTGAAATCGGCAATATGTTTGTCGTAGTATTTTTTATTACTTAACTTATGGTTTTCTAACATTATCCTAGCTCTTTTATATGCTATTTCTATTCTAAACTTTATTTCCTTAGAGTAGTCGTCTAAATTGTATATTGGATCTATTCTATCGATTTTGTTAAAATCTATGAACTGATTTGGTAGTCTTCCAAATACTAGTTCGTATGGACAATATTCATGCACTGCCGAGGGTGTTGTGTTGTAACAATAAGTGAAATATTGTATCCAAGCATCCCAATCGGACTTATCTGCTGATATGTATGAACGAATATATTCATTGAATGTTCTATGACTTCGTTCTATTGTCCCTAAGGTCTGGTGGTGGTATGCTGTAGATGTCAGATTTTTAATCTTCATGTACTTGCATATATCTGTTATAATTTGGTTTTTATACTCAGTTCCCATGTCCGTAATGAGTGTTTTCATTGGACCGTACTGTAGTATACAATTTTCGAATATAGCTTTAGCTACATTACTTGCACTCTTAGATGCAACTGGAATGGCTATTAGGTATTTTGTCAGATCGCATATCAATGTGACAATATACTCATTTTCATTATCTGATTTTGGTAGTGGACCTATTGTGTCCACTATAACCTTATCAAAAGCCTTCGCTGGTGTTTCTGTTATTATCATGGGAGTCTTCGTATGTGTCGTCGTTTTTGACACCTGGCATTTATGACATCTCCTTATGTACTCTTTGATATGGCGTCCCATATTTTTCCAATAGTAGTGTCTTTTGATTTTTGCCAGCGTTCTGGTAATGCCAGTATGACCTCCTTGAATTGGATCATCATGATATGTAGACAGTATTGCTTCTTTTTCTTTTTCATTTTCTATTAGGGTCACCGGCTGGAGTAGCGCTACTCTTAATGTTTTCAATATAGTATTGCCCATATTTTTAAAAGAATCTATTGAAATAATTTCAAAGATCTTTTCGCTCGGTGCCAGTTTTAGTTGGCTGATTTCAAGTATACCGGCTTGCATTTCAAGCCTTTGGAAGAACTGACCTAAGTCGAGAATTCCATTGGTATACAAATCGCTAACTTCAATTCTTGCCATAACTTTCTTTCCATGTTTCAGTGAACATTTAGATTCTGTTATTCGCAAGGTCACTACTTTTCGTACCTCGTCATTATTGATGACTTCGTATACGTTGGGCCTAGAAGCATTTTGAAGTTTTTGCCTTGGCAAAAGGTCTTCTTTATTAACTGCGCAGTTTTTCTGTCTACTTTGTTGCCTGGTAGTGACTTTCAGGACTTTTATACTCATATCTTTTAATTCGGATATAGTTATCCGCGATAAGGCGTCTGCCACAAAATTGTCTTTACCTCGCAAATACTCTACTGTAAAGTCGTACTCTTCCAATTCTAGCCGCATGCGTGTTAGTTTTGAACTCGGGTTGACCATGGAGAATAAATATGTTAATGGTCTATGGTCTGTTCGCACTGTGAAGTGTTTTCCATATATATATGGTCGAAAATGTGTTATTGCCCAATGTATTGCTGCTAGCTCTTGTTCTGTAGTACTCTTGTTGCTTTCACCTTTAGTGAACGCTCTTGATGCATATGAAACTGGAAGCTGGAGTCCATTATAGTTTTGTGTTAAAACTGCTCCACATGCTTGTTTGCTTGCATCCGTGATTATGCAAAATTCTTTGCTGAAATCTGGGTACTGCAATAGATTAGGTTGAACGAGCTTTTCTTTTAAGTATTGGAATGCATTTTCGCATTCTGCTGTCCATTCGAAGGGAACATTCTTTTTACATAATCTTGTTATGTGCCGGGAGTATTCGGCGAAATTTTTTATGAAACGTCTATAATAATTGCAAAATGCAACGAAACGTCTAGCACTATCTGCATCATGTGGGACTGGATAATTCTTGATGACGTCAAATTTTGTGTCGTCTGGCAAGATTCCTTTGTCTGTGCATTTGTGACCTAGGAATGTCACCTCATGCATAAAAAATGAGCATTTTTCTGGATGCAGTTTTAGATTGTTTTTTCTGCAAAGTTTAAAAACATCTACTAAATTTTTAATCATATGTTGTTCAGAACAACCAATAACGATTAAATCATCCATATAGAGAAAAGCTTGGCTGGGCTCAAGCCCTGAGAATGCTATTGTCATCATTCTTTGAAATGAATTAGGTGCTATTTTTAGACCGAAAGGTAATCGCGTGAAGCGATATGAGCCATTGCTCGTTGAAAAAGACGTTATATCTCTTGATTTTTCTTCTAGTTCTATTTGATGAAAACCTGACATTAAATCAAGGCAAGAAAAATATTTTGCTCTTCCCAATTGATCAAGAATATCATCAATTCTGGGGAGCGGAAACTTGTCTGACAGCAATTTTTTGTTTATTTGACGATAGTCAATTACTAATCGCCAGTTTTTTTCTTTAGATCCCGAAAGTGTTTTCTTTGGGACTAGTAAGAGTGGGCTATTATAAGGCGAAACAGACGGTTCAACAATACCCTGTTCAATTAACTTTCCAACTTGTCGCTGGATCTCGTCTATTTGGCTATGCGGGCTCCGGTAATTTTTCACATATACCGGTTCATCATCCTTAAGTCTTAAATTTTGTTTATAAAAATTATTTGTTGTGATCGGTTCGGTGTCAAGTCCGAACACATCACTATACTCAGTGCATAATTTTTCGAGTTTGTCTTTGAATAGTGTTGGGAAATTTTTCTTCAATTTATGAATTACAGATTCTTTTCTTAAATCTTTGGTATTTTGAACTATATCGTAGTTCGAAAGTGATTCAAATTTTAAATTGTTAAAGCCTACTAGTTGGCAGTTATCTGTGGTATTTAAGAATCGGACATAAGTACTTTGGGCTGTTGCAATAGTGTTTGCAACATAAACGCCCGGTTTAATTTCCTGATTCGGAATTAAAATGTTACCTTCTGCTGAAGATAGTTCTATTTTGCGTACCACTTGGGATCTTGCTGGTAGAAGTGCTGAGTTATTACCAGAATTGAATGTTATTGGAACGTAAATTGGGTACTTTAATGTTTGTGGTCTAAGTATAAACCAATCTTCTGAATTGCTGTAATCTATTTTGCAATTAAAAGTTTTTATGAAATCTAATCCTATTATTCCATCGCATGGGATTGCGAAATCTGCATGAAGCAGATGAAATTCGTATGGAATAATATATTTACTTGTCTGCAATTCTATTGAGACCAGGCCTTTGGAATTTATTACTCCTTCTCCTATGCCTCGAATGTCTACAGTTTTGTTTACTTTGATGTCATGAAATACATCAGAATTTTCTTTTATTATTGAAATATCTGCACCGGTGTCAATTAAGAATGTTATTTTCTTATTGGTTTCAACATTCTTAAATGATACGAAATTATTAAGACTTAGGTTGATAGAGTATACTTTATTTTTTAACTCTGAGCATTTGGAGGAGCTTGTCCGTTTCCCTGGTCGCTTTGGGTAATTCGGACATTTGTATTGTTATAACCATTTTGTTGGTTATTTGTGTTTTGTCTATTATTATTTTGTTGTCCACCTCCACGGCCGCCTCTTCGGTAGCGTGAATTATTTCGGCCTCGTTGGGCTCTGTGGGCATCGTTATTACTCCAGCTCGAATTGTTGTTGTTCCAATTCGAGTTGTTTCTCCAGTTACCATTATTATTGTAGCGGCGTCTACCGCGGTCATTATGCTGGGCATAAAAAATGGTATTATTTTGGGAACTTCCCGTGGAGCCCGACTCTACTGAAAGAGTGGTAAATCTAGTGATGGCTTCTTTGGCTGAATCAAAGTTTCCCGATTCCATTAGTAGCTGGACTCTTTGACTTTTGGTATGACTTACCATAGCATTTACTGCCACTTTGGTAGTGTATTTTATAGCCTGTTCATTTGGAAGACCATCCGAAATATACGCGCCTTTTAGGGCGTCGGTCAACTCAGTAATCTCTTTTGTGTATGAAACACAGTTATTAGGGTTTCTCTGCAGATTTTTAATCTTTGCTGTTAAAAGATCCACTGATTCACCCTTAAAGATTGTTGACAGTTTTTGTATAACTTCGTCAATCGTTGTTTCCGAGCTTAGCGTATTACCCGCTTGACCTTTCAATTTTGATTTTATTATTTCGATGGCTACTGCTTCATGCGTTTCTTTTATGGTATCAAGTACGCGAAGTGCCCCAATGAAACCTTGTAGGTTTTTAATGTCACCATCGAAGAATGGTAGCAGCCTTGTGGCTGTGTTTATGAATTCTACCACTGTTTGAGTCATTTTGTTGCTTCCTGTTGGAATTGCTGGTTTATTATGACTTATAATTGACTGATCAGAGCTCACTGGTGGTTTTTCTTGACCTCTTTCATCATCGGCCATTAGTTGCGTTTCTTCTTCCAGCACTATTGAAGTTTCCAAATCAGTTGTTTGTTTAAATTCAATATTGTGTCTGTTTAGCACAGCTATTGCTTTTTGTTTGCAATCACTGTAGAACGCATTTGCGGCTGTTTTTTGCCCTTCCTTTAGTTTGCTATAGTGCTCAGTTAATACTGCCCTAATAGCTTGGAGCTTCTCGGTTATTATTTTCGTGTGTTTGGTTACTGTGTCTTGGGATGTTTCTCTGTTTTACGAGAGGCACTTACAAGATTTAGTTAATTCTTGTGCGTGTATTCTAGCTTTTCCAATTATATCATCCCAAGTAACCATAGTTTGTTAAAAATAACAAAATTTTCGAAAATGTTTATGTTTATTTATTTTTTTTTTATTATTATTCTGTATCTATTATTTCTACATCTGAGTCTGTACTCGATTCTGATATGTCTATCAGCGCGATCGAGTCCTTAAAGAGTTCGTGGACCCATCCGGGCACGTCTTTATGTAAAGGAGTCTTAGCTAACAATCTACTATAAGCTACTTTTATGGATTTTTCCATAAGATCTACAATATTTTTGTAAATTTGTAGTTGTGGGCTATCCAATACCTTATTTCCTTGTATTTGTGATTTGTTTCGCCTGATTGTATCAGGAAATCGAGGAAAGGTAAGTATTTTTGTAGCCTTTTTGTTTCTATCTTATCCATATTCTACACTAACTTGTTAGGCCTATTAATATGGATGTACGTATATAAAAAAATCATGGAGGCTTACTGCCTCGGTTCCTCCATTCGGTAGAAACGATATGTGCCTGCTGCGTTGGAAAAGCAACATACATATGGTACTGTGAGGATGAAACTCATCTGTACCCTAGTGCTTCCTTGAACTGGGAATTCTTCTCCCGTTATATTTAGGTAAGCTGACTTAATTTGTACCAAGTTTATTGAGTTCTGTGGTGAATTGATATGCTCATTTCTAAAAACCTCAATTAAATCTTGGACAATACTGGGATGCCTAGCGTTTATTTTTCCAAAATAATTATCAAGAGTGGCCATTGTTTTCCAGAATTATTATTATTTTTTTTTTTTGTTATTCGCGTGTGTGCATATGTATTCTTAGACCTTATCTAGGTCATTAGCTTGGCTTATGGCTCTTTTGGTTACACATTTATTGTGTAATAGATAAGCTTTATATAAAATATATGCGCACATTATTACGACGATTATTAATAACAATATGTTCGTTAATCTCAAGTCAGTATTTGATGATTCGATTTTATTTATTACATTAGCAGTGGAGTCCACTGATTTTGTTTCTATTAACCCCATTGTGGGTATAAGAGATATATCATCAAATTTACTTATGGAATTATCGAACATATGGAGTTTATATAAAAAAAAAAAAATTTTTTTTTGTGTATAATTCTAATAATAATCTCACTGACTAACGATCCTATATGAGACTATTCTAATTTAGCAGGATGAAAATGAATATGACAAATACGGGAAAAAAAAAATAGGGAACAAAAGCCCATAAAAACATCTCAAAACCTTTTGTTTAAAAGTTACTAAAAAAAAATTTTTTTTTTTTAAGTATTTCAAGCTTCGTTCTTATTTGCTTGAATACGAATTATAATTATAAAAATTTATATTTGAATTAAAAAAAAAATTGTTATGGATTCATGAATTTTTATGAAATTTTATTTAAAAAAAATTATTAAATTTTTTTTTTATACGACAAAAGAAAAAAAAATTTTATCTCAACTGTGTCTTGCACAGCGAGCCAGAGACGTGGAAAAAATTATAGAGCATGTGGTTGGCTCACAATTCAGATTTACATTTCATTTGTTATTGTTATTTAGAAATAAAAAAAATTTTATATAAAAAAAAATTCTCCAACCACATTGTTAGTAATAGCCTAGCAGAAAGTTAGTAAGTTCGCAAGTTGCACTTTCGTGCTTCAACTTGCTATTAGGCTTATAATTATTATTAAATTAAAGGCAAGTTAAGGCTTGCGCATTTCTGCGGCCCCCTTGCGTTTCTTCGCTCTTTGGCGAAGTTCAGTTTTCAGGGTCTCGATACGCTCTATGCAGCGTTGTCGGTCTTCTTCGTTGGTGCTGGCCTTTAGTAAATCCTGCTGCAGTCTTTTCTGGGTGAGCAGGCGTCTCACCTCACCGCCTCGTTTCGTCTTTTTGGGGATTCTCGTCTGCTGCCGGGCTCTGTACTCCTCTATTGTTAGTGGCCGTGGTCCATCGTTGGGATACAACTCTAGCGCTTCTTCTAGCGTCAGTGCATCCCTTTGCTCGACAGGAGCAGATTCCGCAAAGGGAATATCTTCACTGTTGTTCATTTATTTTTCTTTTCGTCTCCGGCTAGCTTCTAGCATCAGCTGGTCGTCGCCGGTTGGCACGCTGATGCTCCATCGATGGCGTAAAAAGCGGCCTGCTTTTCACGCTTGTAGTCTCAGCTGAATATGGGCATCGGTTATTGCTTGTAATATTTTTTTTTTTTTTTGAATATTTGTTTCTGGGTGAGCTTGAGATTGTGGCTTTTTTTTTTTTTTGTGTGACTTTAAGAAGTCAAGTTCTTTTTGCAGTTTTTGTGCTACTTGGCTTGAATATAATAGCCACTTAATGTGCTATTCTTTTCTTTATTTGATTTTGCACTTCTCCTTTCTTTGCCATTTCTCAACTCTACTCACTCAGAATATTCTTTTGTATGGTTTTCATCCGATTTTCCAAGTTCCTTTTCCCTCCAACGCAGCTGTACTTTTGGTTGTTTTTTTTTTCTTATTACATTGCCATCTAGTCCAGAACAATGTCCGGATAACTACTTTTGTGCTTAGTGGGTCCTGTCACGGTCGCCATGTAAAAACTCCTTTGACCGGGTTCCGTTGGGTTGAAAAATATAATAATAAGAGACACGTCTGTGTCGGTTGACTGGAGTTTTTGTATTCAATTCTTTATTCCAAATTATTCTTTTGCTTAGGCTAATTTTACATATATATTCTTATGCTGCGACTTATGCGACAGCTACTAAAGAGAGGGAGAGTGTCAGTACATACATACATACATACTGTTGGAGCGCATGCATCAAAGTGCTTGGTCAGCGGTCACACGCTGGCCTGGCTCTAGCTCATGTTACGCTTGTGCATACAGTGCTTATGTGAATATATGTATGTGCATATACAAATGTACATACATATATGTTCATGCTTAATTGTATGTTTACTTGAATATGTTTATGTGAATACTTCAATGTATACATATGAACATATTCAAGTGCACAATTATATTTTAATGCGTATATGTTTAATTGTTTATACTTGCAACAAAGTGTTACAAGTTGAGCTCATTGTGTTGAGTTATTAGTTGTATGAACATACTACAATATATATGTATACATACATATATGTACATACATATGTATTGTTATGCAATTGGACTTTTAGACATTCAGAATTTCAAAGAATGGGAAAAAGACACTTCATAAACCATGTAACCTTTGGAACAGGTCAGGTATGTACATACAAGTATACAAAAGTGTGTAGGTCGCTATGGAAGAGCGGGAAACCTCACACTTTTATAAGTTTGCAATGGGGTATAATGTGAATGAGATTTTTATTAAGAAATGTTGTACTTATCAGGAATTCCGCCGATGCAAGCTGGAAGAGCGGAAGGATATCCGGCTCGAAGGACCAACGATCGTAGCGGGGCGGAAGGATCCAAATAGGTCACAAGTGTTTGGCGGGTGCCAATTTCTTCAGGGGTCTGGTGAGTGAGGAATAAAATTGAAACGCGCGCAAAAATTCGTTTATAATTAATTTTGGTTTATTTAGTTTCTTTACAAAATGTCCCGACACACACGAAAATGTTTCGGGTTGGAAAAAACCAATATCGGAAAAAAAACACAGTGAAAGAACTGGTGTTCGGGTTAGATGCTCGTACTGGATTGAATATGGCGATTTACTCCAGAACCCTTCGTCACCTTCCTCAGTATGACCGAATTCGGTTTTTGGAAAAAACCCTACCCCTCACTCTCTGCTGTTCACCCGGTGGCGTGAACATACCGCCCCCCTTGCAACAAGTTGCAATTGCCTCGCTGGACATGTCTAAGGATGGGGGATGGCAGCGTTCTGGATCGCCAAGACACGGGTGGAGATGGAGGGGGTACTTTGGATGTAGATGGAGTAGGCGGCGCGATGACTGATGACCTCTGGATAGAAGTCCGAATGAAAGGCGGGTGCCTTTCGGGTCTTTGCTCTTTGGACGCTTTGGGTTGGATGTACGCGACTGAGCTGCCGATGTGCAAGAGCGTGTGGTGTTGCTTGCCACATCGATGGCATCCTGCTGTGCTCCTGCAGGAACCATTGCAATGCTCATGAGCCAAACAGTTTGGGCAGTATCTGTTGCTCAAGACTACCCGTAGCCTGTCGTCAGCTCGTAGTCCTCGAAACTGTCGGCACTGACGGAGCACGTGTGCCCCTTGACAAACGCGGCACCTGAAGCAATTGGAACTGCGTTCTAAATCGGATGGTGCTGCTGCCTTTAGAGACATCTTCGGACTGCTGGAGGAGGTGGACCGAGACCTTCTGGGTTTTCCAGTAACGGATCCACAGAGAACCCATCCGAACATCGTCTCGATCCCCACGAAAGAATCACCAACATTCTTGATGATTCGTTCCCCGAGGATAGTGGGAAGGAGCTCGGCTCCAAGCACCAAATCCACAGGAGCTTTTTGGTGAAATTGCGGATCAGCGAGCGGAAGGTCAAGCGAATCCTGCTTCACCTTATTCGGGACGGCGCAGGACGGAAGTGCTTCAGCTACACTAGGCAGCACCACGGCGACTGCTTCGAACTGTCGCAGCGGTTCGTCAGGAGGAGAAATCTGTAAGCGGCACACTTTGTCGCCGCTACCCGCATCGCATTGCCCAATGCCGCGAATGCTAGTTTATACCTTGCAGCTTGGAGGGTTAATCAATTCAAACATTCTTTGGGAGATAAAGGATGCTTCGGATCCCATATCAATCAAAGCGCGGATTTGAAACTGCTTGCCACGATGATGAATAGTTACCCGGTGGCGTGAAGAGGTTGCAACAAGATCGGAGTTTTAAAGAAGTATTTTGTCTGCAAAGCGAAACAATTGGGACAAGAATTCAATACAATACAATACAGCACAGCTACTTTTGGTCTTTTGCTTTGTGCCGGTTCTTTGGCACATGAGCCTGCAGCTGTACCTGTATACAGCGGTTAAGCGGGACTAATGTATTCACGTACATAGGCTGCAAGGGATATCGTGATGTTTCGAGGTTTTGAAAAAATAGCTACATAGATTTGTGTGCGAATATGAAACATCGTGATTGTTGATTTCTTTCGAATTGCAAAGCGTTCAAATTTTATAGAATATGTATACATGTATTTGGATATGTAAAATATATATATATGTCGGCGCATACCGAGTTTGTATGTGTGAGGTTGTGCTTTTGCGTGTGTCGCCGCATGTCGAGTTTGTGTGCGTGTGGTTGTAGTTTTGGATATTTCTTATAAATGATAATTTCATCATTATTGTAATTTTGCGTCAGCCTCTAATTGTGTTGTGATTGGTTGCTTGTACTTTGTCGCTTTAATAAGTACCGTTTTAGCGGGGCGTTAGCGTTCTTACGCTGTCGCCGAGTGTGGTTCGATGGTAGGCACAAAGAAGAGAGTTCAGATTCAAGGCAGTACAATTCTGAACTCGAGTGCGATCGAAACTCGCTGCGCTACAATGGCCGAAAATAATAGTGACCCGACATATATATGTATAATATGTGTATGGATATGTATAAATTTGAAATATGGAATATATGTATATATGCATGTGTATGTAAAGATATTATGTGTCTACGCTTATTCGAAAACTAATAATGTTTAAATACGTACATATATGTTTTTCAACGTTCTTGTGGAAATAAGCAGAGGGATTGGATGAATATAAAAAAAATTAATACATTTTGTTATATATGTATATATTTTTCTTTATCGATGTGTTGGCTGGATATGGCCCAGTTTTATAGGGTGGCGCGGGACAAAAGAAACATCTAAGTGTGGGCTGTACTTATATGTGAAAGGGTGGTTCACTTGCTTTTATACCTTTGTTTTAATGTGCATAGTGAAAAATTTTGCAAATTGCGAGAAAAAAATCTTTAAGTAGGCGAACAATAATGACGCCTTATATCTTATATATAAACATAAGTCGGGTTTTCCTGCCTGACGCTTTACTTGCAGAACGCACGAACCGATTTCCACGGTTTTGCATTTGTTGGAAAGGTCTCGGGATCTGTAAGCAAAGAAAACCTCGAATCTATATTCGCCTGCGCGAATAAAATGGGTTTTATGACAGCTTTCCGTGTATCGACCGGAGTTGGGCGGGGGTAGTAACATGTCAACCACGTGGTAGGAATTATTCATTCCTGTTTCAGTTACAAACGAAAAGTTACTAACGATATAACTATAACTCCAGAACGCACGAACTGATTTCCACGGTTTTGCATTTGTTGAAAAGGTCTCAGGCTCCGTGAGGTAGCAAAGAAAAATATAAAAATTAGTCGGGCTTTCCTTCCTGACGCTACCAAAATGCCGAGAATACGACGTGTAAACATCAGCCGCCGCACTAGACATGCAAGCCAGCCACAAGTGTATTCACAGAACATAAGCGAAGAAAGACTGAATATACTAAATATACTAATGGCCGATTGAGACAACGCGTTGTGATGATGACAATTTAGAAATTGGACCAATGACAACTGTATGCCGATATTGCAATGCCTTAAAGTTGAGAAGAGAAAAGGCTGGTTTGTGCTGCGCAAGTGGAAAAGTCAAACTGGATCCATTACTTACACCACCACACCCACTGAAGCCATTGATCGAAGGAACTGATCCCGACTCCAACTATTTTCTTCAACGCATCCTTGAATACAATACCACATGACTTCTTTTGAGCTAATATCATTCAAGAAGACGGCTTCATGCCAACTTGCAAGTTAAAGATACAACACACATAACCAATCACTCACACCAATCAATTCTTTGCCATCACAGATACAAGGACAAATATATCATTTGCATGGTTCAATGGTGCCAACACCAGATGACCCGCATCAATTTCTGCAAATATATTTCATTTCGTCAATGGTGGATCAGCTGAATGTGCGATGCAATATACAGGGAACACAACAGTTAAAGAGACGAATTATTGAACAGTTGCATGCATTTTTTACGCTAATAACGCTGTGGTTAATATGTTCAAAACAGCATTGGGACGAGTGGCATCGGATACGCACAAATTTGTCATAAAAGCAGATCGGTCCCCAACAGGTCAACATGTGCGAAGATTCAATTCACCTATCGTTGATGACATTGCTGCAATTATTGTTGGCGATCTAACTACATCGCGAGACATTGTCGTTCAGCGAAGAATTAATATCATGCATCGCGTAAATGAAGCAAATCGTTTGTACGATGCGTTACAATATCCAATCATTTATTGGAAAGGGCAAAACGTATACCACATCACGTTGCAGATGGTCGATCCAATTACAGGTACAATATTAACACACTAATTATTGCTATTATTGGTTTCCATTAATAATCCATTTCATTTTGCATTTTCAGGCATATCAACGAACCAAAATCTAAGTGCAATGAATTCCTTTGCTTATCGTATGATGATTCGTACGCATGAGGAGAATGTCATGTATGTCAAAGCTGAGACCGAACGTTTAGCGTTCATCCGATTCAATCAGGCAAAGCTACGATCTGAAGACTATATATACTTGCGTGATGCTATTCATTCAGATGGTAATGTTAGGGATATTCGACGCCTGACGATTCTCCCAACAACTAATATCGGAAGCCGTGAGTTGGACCGGGACCAAAACCCGCTAGATCGGCGTGACATAATCGCCAGAGTATTTAAGCAAAAACTCAAAGTTCTTACTAAGTATCGAGTTTTTGGTGACACACGTTGTGTGTACTCAGTGGAATGGCAGAAGCGTGGACTACCGCATGCTCATAATGCTAATTTGGTTGCTAAACAAATTACATTCAAATGAAGTGGATGACATCATATCAGCAGAAATTCGTGATCCAGTCCCTAATCCCCATCTACACGACATTGTGACGATACAGATAAATTCATTAAATGCATGGCTGATGGAAAGTGCATAAAACGATATCCGCGACTGTTAGTTGCTGAAACAGATAAATTCATTAAATGCATGGCTGATGGAAAGTGCATAAAACGATATCCGCGACTGTTAGTTGCTGAAACACAGGGAACGGTAGATAATATCCAGTTTATCGTTGACGTTCAAAAGAAGATATTGTTCGAACTATCAAAGTTAAAGTTCAAAATCAAGAGATTGAGATTGGAAATGAATTCATTGTACCATATCGCAGAGCAGCGGCTCTCACGAATTTTCGAAGCTCATGCGAACGTTATGAGTTGTCATTCAGCCAAATCAGTCAAATATTTGTGCAAGTAGGTCACAAAAGGAAGCGACATGACTGTGTGGTATTGCGTCGAAAAATGCGAATGACGAAATCAGCAACTTCCAAATCATGAAAGATATCCCACAGTTGTAAATTTAGCAGTGCATTTGGAAAATGCACAAAGAGTTTACTTCACTGAGGATAATCCGGCTCAACGAGCTGAGAGACCACCATCGACAACATTGACTAGCTTCTTTGCAATGTATGCAGATCCATTCGAAGCGACGCTGATGTATGTTGAAATGCCCAAGTATTACTAAGTATGTTACACTTGGAATCAATCAACAAAGAAATTCCAACGTCACAAACAAGGAACACCAGTTCCAAATTGGCCACAGGTATTTTCCACTGATACGCTAGGTCGCATGTATACTGTTCATCCTAGAAATGATGAATGTTTTTATTTGCGACCGCTGTTGGTAAATGTACGTGGACCAAAATCATTTGTGCATTTGAAAACTGTGAATTGCCACTAATGCCAAACATATCGAGAAGCATGTCAACTATTGGGTTTGCTGGAGAACGATTCTCATTGGAATTTAACACTTGCGGATTCAGTTGTTTCATCAAATGCGTCCAAATACGAACGCTGTTCTCAATTATCATCACCACATGTTTCCCTTCACAACCAATTCAGTTATGGAACAAATACAAAGACGACATATGTGAAGATATCTTGCATCACTTGTGCAATCGAACGAATAATCCCGACATGCAAGTAACCGATGAAATCTGCAGTGAAGGATTGATTCTGATTGAGGATCAATGCCTGACTATTGCAAATACGCTACTGCTTGCTACCAATGCACGGCGCATTTAACCAAGAATTAAATCGCAATACAATGTTGATACATCGCAGGAATTCGTTCAAAATAACGGGCCGTTGCTAAATGAACAGCAAAAATAAGTATACGAAACATTAATGCAAGCGATGGACAATAATACTGGTGGTTTTTTTTTTCTGGACGCACCTGGAGGAACAGAGAAAACATTTATCATTTCATTGATTTTCGCCACTATTTGATCAAGATGTGCTATTTGATTAAGATGTGCAACATAGCTTTGGCGTTAGCATTATCTGGAATTGCGGAGAAGCTTCTAGATGACGGTCGTACTGCATATTCTGCACTTAAGTTGCCACTCAATTTAAACACAATTGATACTTCAACATGAAAGAACTCCGATCCAGTGCAATGGGAAAATTGTTGATGCAATGCATGTTCATTGTTTGGGATGAGTGCACAATAGCACATAAGAAATCACTTGAAGCACTTAATTTCAAACTGAAGGATCTTCGGCGAAATAACAACATCTTTGGAAATTTGATATTATTGTTGGCAGGCGATTTCAGGCAGACATTGCCAGTAATTCCCCGTGGAACGCCTGCAGATGAATTAAATGCTTCCACTTTTGTGGAACTACGTAAAAACATTAGTGGTTACTAATATGAGATTTCAACTTCAACATGATCAAAGTGCTGCTCAATATTCCAAACAATTGTTAGCTGTTAGAAATGGAAAAGTGCCAGTTAATGCGACAACTGGATTAATCACTCTTACCATCCACTTTTGCCGATTTGTAGTTTCTCAATTAGCTCAATGTTTCCCAATGTTTTCCCAAACATAAGTGAGAATTATCAGAATTATACTTGGTTAAATCAACGAGCAATTCTCGCCGCAAAGAATAATGATGTCAAAAATCGATGGCGATTTGGTGACATACAAATCCGTTGATTCCACAACAAATCCCGATGATGTAGTAAATTATCCAACAGAGTTTTTGAACTCTCTGGAGTTAACAGGATTTCTACCATATAACTTGCAACTCAAAGTGTGTTCAGTTTAATAAGTATCATAATTGATATTGCGTAATTTGAATCCACCCCGACTTTACAACGGTACTCGGCTTGCGGTGAAAACACTTATGCCGAATTTGATTGATGCAACCATTATTAACGGAAAGTACGCAGATGAAAATGCGAATTCCAATGATTCCGACTGATCTTCCGTTTGACTTCAAACTTTTGCAATTTCCGGTTCGCCTTGGGTTCGCAATCAAAATTAACAAGTCGTAAGGCCAATCGCTTAGTCTTTGCGGGATAAATTTAGAAAATCATTGTTTCACATGGGCAGCTATATGTTTCATGTTCACAAGCTAAGAAACCATCCGCTTTGCTTGTGTTACCGTCAGATCAAAAAACGAAAAACCAATGAAAGCGATCGATTCAGTATTTAGTTTGGATTCACTCTCATTTTTTAAATAAAATTTTTCCTTTTCAAATATCAAGCATTAGAAATCATTTTTCTTCATCTTTTAATTCCCTAACGAAATGTTACAAAAAACTAATCCATCTGCTGGCGAAACGGAGTGTGCCGGGTTTACTAGTATGCTTATATACTGGACACATATATATGCGGTGAGGCGTAGCACTATGGCTTTTCAGTAGCGCTATGTACATTGTTCACTCACGTCTATACTTTTATACTTTTCACTTTTACTTAGTTTGTATCACTTTTACTTGTACATGAATATATGAACATGTATTCATATAGATATAATTTAAGAAAAAATTATTTAGCTTGAAAATTATGATACTCCGATGCTGAGGTTTGAGAGGATCCTGGTATCCGGCTCGAAGGACAAAATGTTTGTAGGAGGGTCAGAAAACTTCCTTCTTGAATTGGCGTCAGCTATTTAATTTTTTCCTTCCTAGTCTCTCCCAAAAAAAGTAGGCACGCAAAAATCAATTTCACTTGTTGTTTTATCCCATCAATTATGGAACTAAAATTTAGCTTAACTAAGAGCGAAGACTAAGCCCCGCTTGAAGAGAAGTGTGGGGAGTTCTTTTTGTAGGGAGAGCGGTGGACACGTTCTTTGGAACACTGACGGAGCGTTTTTAAGTCCAAAGGGCATCGACAAAAATACGTATTGCCCATCTAGTGTAACGAGTGCCGTATATTTAATAGAATTTAAATCCATTGGAACCTGATGAAATCCGCTTGCCATATCCGAGCAGGTAAAGTATTTTTCGCCTCTTAGTCTAGCTATTTGATCCGCAATCAATCAACTCACTATAGCCTACACAAAGTCGTGCTGATCTATTCCATTCTAACGAATATTGCAGGGCTAGCAAAAGCAGAACTACTTGGTCTAATAACTTTGCTTTGCAAGAACTTATTAATTTTATCGCGAAAGACTTCTCTCTCACTACGACTAAATCTATAAAGTCTTCGTTGAACAGTCTTTGTTGTATCGATCAATCTAATCAACATTTCACCCGAATTAAACCGTTTCTTTGGAGTTGCATTTCTAAACGAAGTGATGTAAGTCTTCAATAAAGCATGAAATTTCTCTGTATTTGGACCAATTACTTCGGTTTCTACTTCGTTAAACGAAACAATAGTGCGTGTGGAACACACATCAACATTTTTAGATTTAATTATTTCTACCCCATCGCACGATACCAATGCTGAATATCCTTGAGCCAAAATTTTCCCTTCCTAATACAATATCTTTTCTCATACAGTCGTCCGGTGTTACATAATATGTTACATTTAAACAGTTCCCATTAATTCCCATTAATCCCATTAATCATGACATAATTTTAAATTTATAGTGTGCTACTAACGTTAGAATTACCGATACCTTTTAAAGCGACAGTAAAGATTCTACTCTTTGATGTGACGGTCATGTTTCTCATAGTTTCTGTGTTTTTATCAATATTTATTGTTTCTCTCAATTTATAATTGCGCTTGTTTACGCTTTCGCTGGTGTGGTTGACACCCCAGTATTTTATTCGCATAATTTTTAAATGAATTATTTTTTCGTGATTAGTGTTTGGTGCATTTTATTTTTTTATTTCTGTTTTCTTTTCTCTCTCGACATTGCTTCTGCACTTGCTCCCCTCATCGCCCCGTTCATGTATTGTTCTCTCTGCTTTGTGCTTGTGCTCAGATTCTCTCCCGCGTAATCACTTTTGTAACGCCGCCTCTCTAAGCTTGGCTTATAACTGTTCTTTTACTCTTTCTTGTGCTGTGCACTCTAGCTGTCTCTTTATTTTATTTGTAATTATTGCTTTTTTATCGATAATTATCTTAGTGTTGTGTATTTAAATTTTTTATATATTTTTATATATATTTTTCCTTGTTTCTTTTTGCTTTTCAATGGTTTGTTGTCTATCTACTTGCAAGCATTCTAATCGTTTTGATGATCGGTATAGAGCATGCGTGTAACCGAACGGCTGCCGAAGTCCTTACACAAAATAATCAAGACCATGAGGGTGGATTTAGTTTTCTACACTGTAGAATCTACAGCATTTCGACGCAGGCAGATCTCTGTCGCTTTGTTGAAAAAACACACATGAGAAAATTGATCGCTGCTTTGTTTTTTCTATCTCTTTCTTGCATCATATTATCGGCTGCGCTCGTTTTCTTGATTTGTGATAGAATTTGATGAATTTTAATTTTTTGCAGTGTAAAGCAAAATACGCACACAAGCAAGTGCACACACACAACTACATTTTTCAGCGCTCTCTTTGTGCCGGGCCCTGGTATAGAGCATTATCTTGTCTCTGCGATAATGTTATTCACATAAAATGTGCTGGCCTTAACGTCCGCAACTATGACAAATTTACTGGTTTGTCTAAGCCTTAGCTTGGGCTAATGCGCTCGACTTGCCCATCTTGTGCCAGCCAGCAGCTAGATTTTACCCATATGTTCAGGGATCTTCGTTTAAAGTTTTTTTCTTTAAGCAAACTGGCCAAACAGCTGTCTAATGAGTGTGATTCTAGCGTACATTTATTGTCACAATTTAAGTTCGTTCCACCTTCTGAGAAGTTGCCCAAGAAATGTACACTTGAATTTTTTTACTTTCGCCTACACCATCTTCTTGTTACTCTGAATGCTCTTCTTTTCAGATTGAAGTACCCAGTACAAGCCCTGGTGTAACTCAATCTATCCCTCACGCGAACTCTGATCAATTACAGAATCATGCTGGCTCTCAATCACTTGTGGATTCCAATGCTCCTCCGCCTCTATTAATTGTATTGCCTCAAACAATAATTTATCTCTAGGCTTGCTCCAGATACTTCTTAGTTGTCTGTGGCAGCTTACATTGGTAATATATGCCCTACTAACGTATTAATTCAAAAGTTTAAGTTTTCTAGGCATCCTGACATATCCTCTTCTAATATTACTGTACCAAATGAGTATGTCTCAGCTATTGTAGACCCCAATTTTTGAACCGAGGGCTTAGTTGAACAGGAGTTTCCGCCCAAAAGGCGCTCCAGTCCGTTGCCTGTACACCATCCTTATTTACCCTCTGCTTCAAAAAACTAACAACTTCTACTCTTTGCAATCATCACCAAAATGTTAAAGAACTTCTTCCCAAGCTCTCGAAACTGTTCTGGAATAGCCAAACCTTTTCGGCTAACATATTAGCTTTTTCTGACACTTGGCTCAATTCCTCTGTTTTGGATAACGAAATTCTTTAAAAAAACTTTATTTCTTAAAAGCTTGATAGTGTTGGTCGTCCTGCCGGTGTTGTGTTGAGTTTATTTGCGTCGAAGTTATATATTCCAACTTTAGCTTATATATTTCTTGTTCACATATTCCTCCAGCTTCTGATACCATGATCTACATGCACCATGCTGATGCTTTGCAAACTATTTTTAGTCGTCTTAAAGATCGTGATTCCCTAATAGTTTTAGGTGATTTTAACTTGCCTAGTATTTCTCGGCTTTCTTTGCCAATTATTTAACAACATTTCCCGCCTTATCTCTATAACCTTCAACGAAACCGCTGATTAAAAAAATATAAATAAATAAATGAATTTTAATTTTTTTGCCACTTAACCTTTTTGCAACACTATGTTTTATTAACGAGCACTCGGCTCCAGAGTCAAAGAAAATTGGAAAATTCTCTTTATCAACTCTATCCGACATATGTGTAAAAATTTGATACCAAATTTTCTTTCTTTTGAAGAGAAAAAATATCAAAGAAGCTAACTTCGGCAATGCCGAAGATTTTATACCCTTACAGTTCTTGGCAATAATTTTTTTACATTTTGAAATTTCTTTCCCTGCAATTCAATTCATCAATGCACAAACAAAACATTCAAAATATTATTCTTTTTACTACAATTTTTTCTTCTTCTTCCCTAAGCAAGCAGTGATGCCGACAGCTCTTGAACCAATTTATATGGACTGTAACTTGTGTTCTATTTATCCGATCAGATTCAAATTTTGGAATCTGATATTTTATATCCAACACTATCATATTGGTAAACTTCATGGGGATACTCCAAAAAAAACAAAATGTTGCAAAAATGTTTCTTTAAAACTATATGATATAGTAGTCCGATCCCTATGATTTTCATACTTTATCTCACCAGGGTAATAAAAAGTCCCCAAAAAAAATTTCATCCCGAAGCTCTTAAGATGGCTGAATAAAACGCATACGCACCGACGGACAGACTGTCAGACGGACATACGAACATGGCTATATCGTCTTAGCTTCTCATGCTGATCAAGAGTATTAATACTTTATGGGGTCGGAAACGTCTCTTTCTGTCTCCTTACAAACATCTGACCAATCTGACCTTTTTGCTAGGGTATATAAACAAATTGCACAAATGAAAGGAGCGAGGATCGCATCGACTTGACAGAGTTAACTGATAATTAAATAATAACAAAACAACAGCGTGATAAGCTATCAAAACCTTCATCATTTAGGAAAATTGTAACGCATCGAAATAAGCGGCAAATTGAGTGGAAAGAACGACTTTTTTATTGGCCAGAATAATACAAATAAATACGTCTACCTATACAATGCTCTAAACCATATACTTCATGAACTTCGCAGTTTGCTTTGTGAAAACGAAGAGCGCAACGAAGTACGTAACGACGAACGCAGCGACGAATTTGACGACCTAGAGGGTAACGAAAGTGCAGCTCACAGGAGTGTGTACAATGATGCAGAAGAAAACGTTGAACAGAAAGAGAGAGAGAGTTCACGAAGATGTAAGAGAAACAGTGGAGACAGAAAACGCTATAGTGAGATTTCTATGCGTTTAGGTATAAATTTTCATCACATAGAGGACACAATTAGAACATTCGATGGAACAAACTCAATTGGAATTGAGAAATGGCTTTCCATCTTTTGATGGGCTTTAATGACCTTCAAAAATTTGTTTTTGCAAAAAAGTCGCTAAGAGGCAATGCCAAGCTATTTGCTTTGAGTGAAGAAGGTATTTATCCTTGGTCAATACTCAAAAATGCACTACTACGCGAGTTTAGGCAGACCGTATCAAGCAAAGAATTACATAAACAGCTGATTGAAAGAAAACGAAACAAAAATGAAAATATTCAAGGGTATTTTTATAAAATAAAAGACATTGCATCCCGCGGTAGATTTGAAGATCAAGCTCTAATTCAATATATAATCGACGGGATAGATGAAAGTGAAACTAATAAATCGGTTTCATACGGTGCAAATGACTTAAAGAATTTTAAATCAAGACTAAGAAGCTGTGAATCAATGTGTGAAAAATCCAAAGCAGTCGACCGCAGTGTTTTCGTTAAAAAGATGCCAAGTAACGTAATATCCAAAAAGAAAGAAGTCAGCTGTTATAGTTGTAGACATAAAGGCCAAATAGCAAGTGATTGCGGCAATAAAGAACAAACCCCAAAATGTTTTAAGCGTAACCATATTGCCAGTAAATGCAGTCAAGTTAAACAAAAAGATGAACAAAAACTGAATGCGTACTCTACACTGTCAAAGTATTTGATACAGGGAAAATGAGAAAAAGATGAAAAAGAAGCTGTTTTAAATTTAAAAGAGGTAATTTCTTTCTGCGAAGATTATGGACTGGAACTCAACATTAAGAAGTGTAATTTTTTAAAAAGACGAATTCAATTCTTATTACATATTATTGAAAATCAGATGTTGTATCCGACAACTGAATAGATTGAAGCCGTTTCCAAATTCAATATTCCTCAGACATCTAAGCAGTTGCAAAGTTTTTTGGGAATAAGTGGGTATTTTAGAAAATTTATAACCAACTACGCAATCATTGCAAAACCATTCACAGACTTGTTGAAATCCAACATAAAAATCTATCTAGGTGCAGCAGAAGAGTCTGCTATCATTTTACTAAAGAAGAAGTTGACCGAAAATCGAGAATTAAAAAATTACGAAACCGAAGTTCATACAGATGCTTTAATAGATGGATTCAGTGCAGTGCTATTGCAAAAATCAGATGAACACAACGAATTACACCCTATTTATTTTATGAGTAAGAAGGCTACAGATGCACAGCGCAAGTTTTCGAGATATGAGCTGGAAGTTCTAGCAGTCATTGAGGCCTTGAACAAGATTAGAGTTTACCTTTTAGGAATCAATTTTCGTTTGATAACTGACTGTAATGCCCATACGAAGACACTTGATAAGAAAAGTTTGTGCACAAGAGTTGCACGTTGGATTTTATTTCTAAAAGTTGAACATCGTCCTAGAACACGTATGAAGCATGTAGACGCCTGAGTAGATATCCAATATTAACAATAACTGAAGATAGTATGAGTATCGGACTGAAGCAAGCTCAAATGCAAGACGATCAACTTAAAGCTATTAAGCAAGTACTTACCGATAAAAAGCAGTCCTATGACAACTAGTTTTTTTTTTTTTTTTTGTTTAACGTTCAATATATATTTGTTGAATCTACTCTTAAATTAGAGCCTAACAACAAGTTTGAGATATTTTTCTTATCTTGTACTTAAGATATATCCAGGGGATACTGCAGGCGGCCCTAATCATTTATTATTGGGTTAGTTCGCGTAAGGGAATTGGCAAAAACATTGGGGAAACTGGGAACATCCAGTTTTTTTTTAGCGGACGTTGACGATACTATGCGCAGTACGTTCAAGTGGTCCCTACGACACCAGGATAAAGCCTGTTACGCGCGAGCCCAAGCAGATAACTGCCCACCTCCCACCCGACCGACCGAGGGGTGCAGCCGTATAACGCACGGCACGAATCGCGTGGACAAATACACAATAGAAAAAACAGACAAACAAATAAATAAAAAATACTATAGCTATCTATTAACTAAATGGGATAGGATAGAAGTTTCAATCATATTAATAGAAAGCTCTGAGCCGATTACAGGGAATAGAAGGTTGTAATCAGAGCAGAGAACCCTAAAAGGTTCATGCAGGGCATAGTTAGAAGAACAACGACTAAGGGATAAAGGTATCAAAGGATGTCTACTCCGTCTACTTGGTACCGACAGATTTACCTGAGCTAATAACTCAGGCGAGTCGATATCACCAATTAGGAGCTTATGCATAAAAATAACACCAAGCATAATTCTACGGTTAGTTAGGGAAGGAAGGTTAATCAAGAGAAGTCTACTAGAATACGAAGGCAAATTGACATTGCGATCCCAGCTTAAGCCACGAAGAGCAAATAGCAAGAACTGCTTTTGAACGGATTCAAGTCAAATCTGGTGCGACTTGAGGTACACCAGAAGTCACAGGAATGGAATCGGAAAAAGAAGACTTAAAAAGTACCTTCTGTTTTCTATTTGTTAAATATTCTCGAACCCAAGAAAGGAAAAGGAGTGGAAACCCAATGTCGCTCAGCTTAGAAAGTAATAGGGTATGATTAACGGAATCAAAGGCTTTGCTGAAGTCAGTGTATATGACATCAGTTTGTTTAACATTTTTGAACCCCTTGATAATTATTGATGTAAATTCTAAAAGGTTAGTGGTTGTAGATCTACGTTTCACAAACCCATGTTGGGATGGCGAAATAATAGAGCTGCAAAAATGTTGCAATTGAGAAGTTATAATTTTCTCAACAGCTTTCGGAATAGCGAACAATTTTGAGATACCCCTATAGTTAGAGGCTTCGGCCTTTTTGCCATTTTTATGTAGAGGAATGATATACGACTCCTTCCAAATAGATGGAAAAGAGGAAGATTCGACAGACAATAGAATCAATTTTAAAATGGGTTTGCATAATACGTTTGCACAGAACCACATCCAGGAAGACCATCTGGCCCCGGAGAATAAACAGGTTTAACTAATTTAAGTTCGCTAAGAATAGAACTTTCATCAAACACTGGATTGCAAATGCAATTAGCCTTTTCTAAATGATAAGGATACTGACTTGCTCGATATTCCGTTGAGGAATAAGTTGTTTTGAAAAAACTCGCAAACATATCGGCAATTGCCTGATCAGTGCTCGCTTTTTCATTTTGAAAAGACAAAAAAGATGGGTGCACGGAGGTCTTACGTTTAGAATTGACAAAATTATAAAATTGTTTAGGGTCAGAAGAAAACTGAAGCTTACACCGCTAAAGATAATTCCTATAGCATTGTGTATTAAGCATCATGAATTTTGAACGAGCGACTGTATACAGAGCATAATCTGATGTACGACGTGTTTTTTGAAACTTCTTATAATATCGTGTCTTCACATTTTTCAAATTTGATAACTCACGAGAGAACCGAGGAGGTTTGTTAAGCCGCTCAGTTTTGCAGATT
Organism: Drosophila paulistorum; assembly: GCA_018152135.1. Lineage (NCBI taxonomy): Eukaryota > Metazoa > Arthropoda > Insecta > Diptera > Drosophilidae > Drosophila > Drosophila paulistorum. Next base: position 14,211,690 of record JAECXG010000822.1, on the reverse strand, counting down.
ACTTTAGTTGTTGACTACCTATTTCAGATTTTACGCTAGGTATATTTAGATCATTTTGAATGTTGTCGTTCCGTATGTACCACGGAGCCCCAGCCCCACTTTGTATAATGTCTTGCTGGTACTTGCATTTCCCCATAGAACGGCACCGTAAGTCCAGATGGGTTTCAGTACGGAGTTGTATAGGAGGACTTTATACTCCAGACGTAGAGGGGACCGAGCATTGATTCACTTTAAGCTGTGACTTTTTTGCCTCGATGTGCTTGCGCCAAGTTAGTCTTCTGTCTAGGTGGATACCAAGGTAAGTGACATCCACGGCTTGAGGAATTAGTACGCTGTTTAGCATTAGAGCTGGACAGTTTCTTCTGTTAAGCGTAATTGTAACATGTTTGCATTTCTGCTGGTTGACCCGGATACGCCAGGTTGCTAGCCATTCCTCTACCACCTTGAGGTGTTCCTCTAATTTTGCAGAGGCTTGTATCGGGCATTTGGATCTGCTGAGGATTGCCGTGTCATTGGCAAAAGTGGACGTTGTAAGTCCTAGACTCGTTGGTAAGTCTGCAGTGTACAGCAGATAGAGCAATGGTCCGAGTACACTGCCTTGCGGTACACCAGCTTCGATTTCAAAGTCAGCCGAGATGGAGCCCTTACATTTTACAGCGAATTTCCTATTGTAAAGGTAAGATTCCATGAGTTTGTGGGTGTACTATGGGAGTGTCTTTATGTATTTGCACTTTATACATATGGTGAAATTCGGGCTCGCGGAAATTTTTTAACCTCAATCAACTTTTTTAAAAAAAATGTGGCGCACGGGGTTTGGTTTGTATTAAAACAAACTTAAGTTACAGTTTATATAGCGGTCGGTTTATTTAGCGACATTTTATCATTGTTTACAGGATGTGTGAAGTAATTATTTATTATTCGATCTTCTCCTTCACGACGCGTGATGCTTTTAAAAGTTTTTCGCATATCTCCACTGGTGCCATCACATACTGACGCCAAACTCTCAGTTGATCCCCGCTCGTCTTTTCCAGGGTTGCCAACCCCAGTATTTTCAGGGCTGCCAACCACAGCATTTTCAGGTTGACGGTTAATATATAAATTTGTAATGACGGCGGTAACAGGCCCTTTGTTCTCTCTCCGTTCTCCCCCTCCTCAGGCAAACTAAATCATAGACATTTGTTTTTACATGTAATCACAAAATTTTACAGACAACTCGAAAACGAGGAGAAATCCGGCAAAATGTTTCATTTAGATTTATTGTTTCACATATTTTGTACCTTCACACATACTTGAGAATCTATATATACAAATTAAACACTTTCTTGGTTCGTCGTAAAAAAAACAAAAATTTATTTATTTAGTAACTTTAACAAAGTTACGAATTGCACTCGGGCTAAAGACTGACTTGGGGTAGCTCGATTATGTTTGGGTGAAGCCTCTGATATTGGGCGTCATTGGTGACAGCGACGCTTGCTGAGTCCAATGGTCCCACGCTGGCGTGGGATCTGCTTCGTGCGGAATTGATTTAGGCGACTTGATGTCTAATGTACCGAAGTTGATGCTTATTGCCGCCTTGATTCATAGAATTGGGAGTCTTGCTGTCTGATGTACCATTCCGCTAGTAATGTTTAACCTGGCGATTGTCTATTGTGATTATCTATTGTGGCATGATTAGTGTAATATGAGTGTGGCTATAGTGCTAGAGTACGCCTGGTCTTAACTCCCCACACCACATATTGTACGGTTGTTGGATTGTTTCCGGCTGATCTGTGGATGCATTGCTTCTTAACCACGTAGTAGATAATTGCTGCAACCCCCAGGAGTGCTAAGACAATCCAGTAGGATGATGAAATAATGACGTTATTGGTTTGAATTGTTTCCAAATTGTCCGTATTGTTCAGATTAATTCCATAATCATTTCTAATTATAGGATCTCGCCTTGGTGTTGCTTATCCGATAGAAGCTGTAATACTGGGGGCTGGGCTTCGACTTCACGTTTGGTCTTCATGATGTACCACGAGTCTTCTATGTTGATCGTTGCATTTTCCGACTGGATTACGAATATTCCATCCAACGTATGGTTTTCTCCGTCGTGTTGATAGTTCCCTTAAATTGATTTAGCAAGAGCGTGCCAGAATGCGATTTAACGTGTTGATTGTTTGTCTTTTGGCAATTTGGTTTCTTTCTGTGGAAATATACTTCTATACTTTTACTATTATTTAAAACAATTATGCCTTCCAGTTTTCATAATATCCTATTATTTTGGTTTTTACATTTGTTCTTATTAGCTAACCCGAAATATTGTTTATTACATTTTAATATGTGCCCATAATCTATCTATTGCAATGATTTCTTTACATTGTTTTTTGATTACCCTAGGTATGCTGACGATATAAAGGAGAGCTCTGCCGTCGGAAGCAATGCTTACTTCAACAAATTCTATCAGCTCTTCGATATTTACAAATGTTGGACTTTCTTCAGCAATTGTTTCGATAATGTTAATTTTGGCTGGTGATAAAATTAAAGAATTTATTGTGTTGGCCTTAGCCCAATCTATTGCATAAATAACATTAGTAATTTCTTCTCTTTTTAGGCTTAATTTGAATTTTGTCATCTCTATTTCTTTTGTTTTTTCATCTGTTTCGGGTTTATTTTTAAGCAATAAAGTATTCGTTATTTTGATTAGGTCATTTATTTTATTTTCTACCAAATTGTTAATTATTACTTGCTTGTTATTATTTATTAGCTGTTCGTTATTTTTATCGATTACAATCTTATGGTCTTGGTGATCCGGAGTATCCGCGAGCCACTTCCACGCTGTTCCAAGTATATCAAGAGAGCGTTTGGCTCTGGATCGCATAGGCTTTAATCCTTTAATTTAGTTTTCGATTCGGGTTATTTCGTAAATAAGGAATGGGTAATACGGACTTGTTTTAGTTGAGTTTTTTACAACTTTCTTTAACACCGACAATGCCTGCTGATATCTTTCTATCTCTACAACATGGATTATTTTAAACGTGCCGTTCTGCCTCGCTGTCATCCCGGTTTCCAGCACTACTAGCTTAAATTTTGAATAATCCAGGATAGTCGTGTGTCCCTAACAGATTGGCATCAACATTAACCTTTCAAAGATGGATGTTAGTCAGTATTTCAACTGATTCTTGTGTACTATCCTGCCTGACATTGTTTTAACTGTTGTGTTTAAATCTTCAGCTACTTTTTCGTTTTTATATCTTGGTGTTAATTTAGAGCCCCATCTCTTATTGATTTTGTAAATTATTTCGCCTGGATCATAGAGACTTATAGGCTCTTAATTTTTATTATGGTATTGTAAATCTACGTTTTGCTTGTCTGAAATCTTTTTTGAAATTTTTTCCCTTTCCAATGCTTATTCCTCTGGACAATGCGCCAAATCTAATGCAAAATATCAAAGAAGCTAACTTTGGCAGTGCCGAAGTTTTTATACCCTTGCAGTCCTTGGCAATAATATTTTTACATTTTAAAATTTTTTTCCCTGCAACTCAGTTCATCAATACACAAACAAAACATTATTACTCTTTTTATTACAATTTATTACATACACATACAGTTCGTGTAGCGCTGCGTCTGTGTGTGTGTATGCATGTGCTCTGTTTGATTTGATGATGACGTAGTAGGCAGCAAGCGGCGCTGCCGGCAGCGTTAGAACCAATTTGTATTGACTATAACTTGTGTTCTATATATACGATCAGATTAAAATTTTAGGATCTGAGATTTTATATTAAGCTCTATTATATTGCTAAATTTCATGGAGATACTCCAATTTTTGCAAAAATGTTTCTTCTAGAACTATATGACATAGTAGTCCGATCTTAAAGATTTTTATACTTTATCTCAACCGGGTTATAAAAGCGACCAAAAAAATTTCATCCCGATAGCTCTTAAGATGGCTGAGTAAAACGCATACGCAAAGACAGACGGACATGGCTATATCGACTCATGCTGATCAAGAATATATATACTTTATGGGGTCGGAAACGTCTCTTTCTGTGCGTTACAAACACCCGACCAATTTTTTAATACGTTCTGCAAGGGTATAAAAAATATCCGGTACCGAAAGATGCTGATAGTGCTAGAAGATTCGTAGCTTTTTGCAATTTTTCACAAAATATTCACGTCCGATAACACGACTATATAAGAAGAACGTTAATTTTGTCTGGTATGAAGAATGCCAAAAAGGATTTGAGTACCTGAAAGAAGCTTTATTAGAACCCACACTGCTACAGTATCCAGATTTTAGCAAAGAATTTTGTATAATAACAGATGCTAGCAAATATACATGTGGAGCAGCCAAACTAATAGTGATAAACAGTTACAAGTAATAAAAGCACTACTGAACTGAACAAGAACTAGCTGCGATACACTGGGCTATTAAACACTTTCGTCCATATATACTATATGGCAAGCACTTCAGAGTCAAAACAGACCATAGACCACTAACATAACACATAATTCATGTTGCCTTAAACATGGGAGAAAGTTATACCGAGAATTGAGATTAGAGTTCTGTACACCAATGGAAATTTCCACTTAGGTCAGTTTTTTCAAAGGCTTGAAAAACTAGCCGGTATACTCAAAATCAAACTACTTAAATTGGCACCAAGTGAAAAGATCTTTAAAACCTTTTGAATAGAATCTTTTAAACAAATGGCAACAAAATATTGAAATCATTAACAGTAGCGCTACTCCGACCGGTGACCATTATAAAAAAAATTTAAGATATTGTCTACATATCATGATTATCCTATACAGGGTGGCCATATAAGCATTACAAAAACTTTGGCCAAAATAAGAAGACACTTTTATTAAAAAACATGACAAGTCATGTAAAGGATTACATTAATAAATGTGAAAAATGTCGAAAGTCAAAAACGACAAAGCATTTTAAAACACCCTTAATCATTACCGAAACCGTAATGGATGTATTTGACCGAGTAATAGTGGACACCATTGGTCCATAACAAAATCCGAAGATGGTAATATGTGGTATCACTTTAATATGTGACTTGACGAAAAACTTAGTTTTCAGGTGCAAACAAAAGCGCAACAACAATTGTAAAAGCTATATTTTACTTCTTTTATCTGATGTCCAATGAAAACGTTCATTACGGACATTGGAACAGAATACAAAAATTCAATAATAAATTATTTGTGCAAATATTTAAAAATAGATAACATTACGTCTACTGCACACCACCACCAGACCTTAGATACCGTTGAAAGAAGTCATAGGACATTCAATGCGTACATTCGTTCATATATACTAGTAGATAAAACTAAGTCACGAAAAGTGACTTTTCTCAATAACTTCGGTTATTTCTAAGCTTTTGCCGAGAAAATTAATATTGGTGAGTTTATTACACATATAAAAAACTGTGCTTAATTTGAATAAGATCGCGTGACTATATCTTATAGCCCCATAGGCACGATCGGTCGAAAACAGTGACTTTTGTTAATAACTTTGTTACTTTTGACGCGATTCCTTTCAAATTAAAAATTTGTTAGTTTAGTATATCTGTTTATGGCTGTGCCGAATTCGATAAGGATCGCGTGATTGTACCATATAGCTCCAATAGGAACGGTCGGTGAAAATCAATGACTTTGATCAATATCTTCGTTATTTCCTATGGCAAGATTATAGGACGTTCTTTCGCAAACATTAGCCTCTTTGCGCTCATATTGCAGTCTGTTGTGTGTCTATATCTCTTTCTCAGTGCTCTCTTTATCTTTTAACCCTTCCAAGTGACTGTTACGAAGATGACTATTGTCAACTTACTCAATTGCCGTATAGGTATCTTAGATTCAGCCCGACTCAAGCAAGCGTGTGAGAAAACTGTAAGTTAGTGTTTGTAACATATAATTGTAAAGCAGTATTTGTATATGCATGTATATGTTGTATGTGTATATGTATAATTGGTATATATGATCGAGTTCGATCAAATGTCAGGATTGGCCGAATGTAAACATTAAGAATATTTTAAACACGTCCGCTCGTCTCCACAGTGAATTATTCTAACCATCACCGAATATGACCACACTAAAGGTCATAAATACTGAGGAGAGGACGGGCACACTCTCTACATTAAAATTAAAATTAATTAAAAATAAAAGAAATCTTTTAAGAAAGCTGAGTTGGGGGGAATTTTACAATGGCATCCCCATTTCGTCCTTATGGAAGTGTTCCGTTCGCCAATGAAGTCTGAATCCAAAAATGAAATTTTTTTCTCAATCTAGACACTTTTTCGCAGCGCTGGTAGAAGAATTGGGAAAAAATAATGAAAAATTAAAAAGGTATGAGCTTTTTTGGAAAAAAATTATGTTTTGCCAATTTTTCGATACTAGTTAATTTTTTAAATTAACACTTTTGAATATTTTTCGTCAATTCTACTACCAGCGCTAAAAAAAATATGCTAAAGAACATGTGTAAAAAATTTTATAGCGATTGGTTAATGTTTTGCGCCCTGTAGGTCTTCCATGAGCCCCAAGAACGTAGTTTTGAGATAAACGCATTTCAAAATTTGCGGTGCGGCCCAGCGCGCTTGACACCGCTCCACTTAACGAGCGATAACTTTCTTAATTTTACTTTCTTTGGTTTTGTAGGCTTTACCAACTTTTTTCGCTTCATTTGGTTGTTACAATTCCCAACCAATTCTAGCGTTGAAGACATGGTATGGCTATTGCAATTCCGGAGTTCTTTAGCAAAGTCTGCTGATGATAGAACTTGATAGTTCTTGAAATAACTATACAGACAGCCTGCTCACCTTTTTGTGTTGCCTTTGAAATAATCTTCTTTTGGAAGATTGACCTCGAGCCGGCTAAACTGCAAGGTTTGATTTAAATTTCAATAGGTCGTAATCTAACCAGATAACACCAACGGAAAGCACGCCGTTACTTTGGAATTTTTATTCCAAAAAAAACCCTTTTTCTATGTGGTACAATATACCGTATATGAAATAACAGGTCGTGATATTAGTTTGGTAAGGCGAAGCTCTTACACTAATTTTTCATAGCGCCTAAGGGTATGCACAGAAAGGTGGTCTTTGGTTTTGTAGGCTTTACCAACTATTTTCGCTTTATTTGGTTTTTACAATTCCCAATCAATTCTAGCGTTGAAGACATGGTATGGCTATTGCAATTCCGGAGTTCTTTAGCAAAGTCTGCTGATGATAGAACTTGGTAGTTCTTGAAATAGCCAAACAGACAACCTGCTCACCTTTTGTGTTGCCTTTGAAATAATCTTCTTTTGGAAGATTGACCTCGAGCCGGCTAAACTGATTTAAATTTTACAGATTTAAACTTAAAATTTGTACACATTATAAAAATCGAATTTTATTTAACACAAAATCCCTTTTGTTCGCTGTACTTGCAATTCCTTTGTCTTCTTCTCTCCATGCCATTTGAACACTAATACTTTATTGATTGCCACGCATAGACATCGAGCTTATTAAACGTTGCGGCTGTGTGTGAATGTGTGTGCTCTGCACTTGTGATGATTTTAAGCAATGACGTAATAGGCTGCTGGCAGCGCATCCATCAGCGTTTGAGCAGAGCCGATTTATATTGGGATGTGAGACTATTACATTAGTAAATGATAGAAATATAGGTATATGGGAATAGGAATCATAGAGAATCATAGGGCTTTCAAAATGGCTGAGTAAAACGCATACGCACCAACGAAAAAAGAACAGACGGACCTGGCTATATCGACTCAGCTCCTTATGCTGATCAAGAATATACATATTTTATGGGGTCGGAGCAACCTATGCCAAAAAAAGTGAACATCAGTATACATATTAATGACTGTAAACATTTGAGGAAGATTAGGTGACTATAACAAATACATAGCTCGCATAGATATGATCGATCGCAAACAGTAACTTTTATCAACATTACTTTTACGCAAATGTCATAAAAATTTTTATTTTGCAGTTAAATATAAAAACTTAACTATCAAGGGGAACTTCAGGTATGCGAATCACCGATTTGGATGAATTTTGGATATGTTGTACAATACCCCGTCATTTGAGGCTGTGTGAAATATTTCGGCGCACTATTCTATATTTTCCATATAAATCGTGTTTAAAGCTATAGCTTCGGTGACTTATAGGTAAAACGCCGAAAGGAGTTCAAGCAGCTCGGCAGTGTAAGGGGTGAAGGTCCCGATTAAAGTTGGAGAAACCCAGGTTCAAACCCCGCCTGAAACTAGTTAGTTTTGGATTTTCATTTTTTTGCCTTCTTAATAATTATTTTTTTAAATAGCTAAATAGGTCTTTTAATGATTTTTGATGAAATTAATTTTGTATGCCTTTACAAAAACATAAATGTAATATATACGAATATAGACGTAAAATACACGAATTAACTTCTGTCTTCACATTTTTTGTTGTGATATACATCGTACATCATCATGCTAAAATTATGCTTTTGTCCAAAAATATACCAACTTTAAATCATTTTGAAAGAAACAAACCAAATAAAATTTTTGGAAAATTACTCTCTTATCTCATCTCATCACATCTCATCATCAACTTTGAAGCAAATAATGCATACCCTTCAATATCAGGGATGACAAGTGGAAATGCACAAGGGATTATACTTTAATTGAATGCAGTCTTCTCTTGATGAAATTTCTCGATTTTCTTAGGCATTTCAGGAGTTTTGCATTCGCTTTAACATATTTTTAACCTGCCCGCAAAGTACAGTTCATAATGGCGTGCGTATAGCTAGTATTTCCTCAAGCGTACAAGCTTCAACATATGTATATAAAAAATGTTTCCGATTACAAATCATCAAATGACCTATTTTGCTATGTCAAAAATAATTATTAAGAAGGCAAAAAAAAAAAAATGAAAATCCAAAACTAACTAGTTTCAGGCGGGGTTTGAACCTGGGTTTCTCCAACTTTAATCGGGACCTCTACCCCTTACACTGCCGAGCTGCTTGAACTCCTTTCGGCGTTTTACCTATAAGTCACCGAAGCTATAGCTTTAAACACGATTTATATGGAAAATATAGAATAGTGCGCCGAAATATTTCACACAGCCTCAAATGACGGGGTATTGTACAACATATCCAAAATTCATCCAAATCGGTGATTCGCATACCTGAAGTTCCCCTTGATAGTTAAGTTTTTATATTTAACTGCAAAATAAAAATTTTTATGACATTTGCGTAAAAGTAATGTTGATAAAAGTTACTGTTTGCGATCGATCATATCTATGCGAGCTATGTATTTGTTATAGTCACCTAATCTTCCTCAAATGTTTACAGTCATTAATATGTATACTGATGTTCACTTTTTTTGGCATAGGTTGCTCCGACCCCATAAAATATGTATATTCTTGATCAGCATAAGGAGCTGAGTCGATATAGCCAGGTCCGTCTGTTCTTTTTTTCGTTGGTGCGTATGCGTTTTACTCAGCCATTTTGAAAGCCCTATGATTCTCTATGATTCCTATTCCCATATACCTATATTTCTATCATTTACTAATGTAATAGTCTCACATCCCAATATAAATCGGCTCTGCTCAAACGCTGATGGATGCGCTGCCAGCAGCCTATTACGTCATTGCTTAAAATCATCACAAGTGCAGAGCACACACATTCACACACAGCCGCAACGTTTAATAAGCTCGATGTCTATGCGTGGCAATCAATAAAGTATTAGTGTTCAAATGGCATGGAGAGAAGAAGACAAAGGAATTGCAAGTACAGCGAACAAAAGGGATTTTGTGTTAAATAAAATTCGATTTTTATAATGTGTACAAATTTTAAGTTTAAATCTGTAAAATTTAAATCAGTTTAGCCGGCTCGAGGTCAATCTTCCAAAAGAAGATTATTTCAAAGGCAACACAAAAAGGTGAGCAGGTTGTCTGTTTGGCTATTTCAAGAACTACCAAGTTCTATCATCAGCAGACTTTGCTAAAGAACTCCGGAATTGCAATAGCCATACCATGTCTTCAACGCTAGAATTGATTGGGAATTGTAAAAACCAAATAAAGCGAAAATAGTTGGTAAAGCCTACAAAACCAAAGACCACCTTTCTGTGCATACCCTTAGGCGCTATGAAAAATTAGTGTAAGAGCTTCGCCTTACCAAACTAATATCACGACCTGTTATTTCATATACGGTATATTGTACCACATAGAAAAAGGGTTTTTTTTGGAATAAAAATTCCAAAGTAACGGCGTGCTTTCCGTTGGTGTTATCTGGTTAGATTACGACCTATTGAAATTTAAATCAAACCTTGCAGTTTAGCCGGCTCGAGGTCAATCTTCCAAAAGAAGATTATTTCAAAGGCAACACAAAAAGGTGAGCAGGCTGTCTGTATAGTTATTTCAAGAACTATCAAGTTCTATCATCAGCAGACTTTGCTAAAGAACTCCGGAATTGCAATAGCCATACCATGTCTTCAACGCTAGAATTGGTTGGGAATTGTAACAACCAAATGAAGCGAAAAAAGTTGGTAAAGCCTACAAAACCAAAGAAAGTAAAATTAAGAAAGTTATCGCTCGTTAAGTGGAGCGGTGTCAAGCGCGCTGGGCCGCACCGCAAATTTTGAAATGCGTTTATCTCAAAACTACGTTCTTGGGGCTCATGGAAGACCTACAGGGCGCAAAACATTAACCAATCGCTATAAAATTTTTTACACATGTTCTTTAGCATATTTTTTTAGCGCTGGTAGTAGAATTGACGAAAAATATTCAAAAGTGTTAATTTAAAAAATTAACTAGTATCGAAAAATTGGCAAAACATAATTTTTTTCCAAAAAAGCTCATACCTTTTAATTTTTCATTATTTTTTCCCAATTCTTCTACCAGCGCTGCGAAAAAGTGTCTAGATTGAGAAAAAAATTTCATTTTTGGATTCAGACTTCATTGGCGAACGGAACACTTCCATAAGGACGAAATGGGGATGCCATTGTAAAATTCCCCCAACTCAGCTTTCTTAAAAGATTTCTTTTATTTTTAATTAATTTTAATTTTAATGTAGAGAGTGTGCCCGTCCTCTCCTCAGTATTTATGACCTTTAGTGTGGTCATATTCGGTGATGGTTAGAATAATTCACTGTGGAGACGAGCGGACGTGTTTAAAATATTCTTAATGTTTACATTCGGCCAATCCTGACATTTGATCGAACTCGATCATATATACCAATTATACATATACACATACAACATATACATGCATATACAAATACTGCTTTACAATTATATGTTACAAACACTAACTTACAGTTTTCTCACACGCTTGCTTGAGTCGGGCTGAATCTAAGATACCTATACGGCAATTGAGTAAGTTGACAATAGTCATCTTCGTAACAGTCACTTGGAAGGGTTAAAAGATAAAGAGAGCACTGAGAAAGAGATATAGACACACAACAGACTGCAATATGAGCGCAAAGAGGCTAATGTTTGCGAAAGAACGTCCTATAATCTTGCCATAGGAAATAACGAAGATATTGATCAAAGTCATTGATTTTCACCGACCGTTCCTATTGGAGCTATATGGTACAATCACGCGATCCTTATCGAATTCGGCACAGCCATAAACAGATATACTAAACTAACAAATTTTTAATTTGAAAGGAATCGCGTCAAAAGTAACAAAGTTATTAACAAAAGTCACTGTTTTCGACCGATCGTGCCTATGGGGCTATAAGATATAGTCACGCGATCTTATTCAAATTAAGCACAGTTTTTTATATGTGTAATAAACTCACCAATATTAATTTTCTCGGCAAAAGCTTAGAAATAACCGAAGTTATTGAGAAAAGTCACTTTTCGTGACTTAGTTTTATCTACTAGTATATATGAACGAATGTACGCATTGAATGTCCTATGACTTCTTTCAACGGTATCTAAGGTCTGGTGGTGGTGTGCAGTAGACGTAATGTTATCTATTTTTAAATATTTGCACAAATAATTTATTATTGAATTTTTGTATTCTGTTCCAATGTCCGTAATGAACGTTTTCATTGGACATCAGATAAAAGAAGTAAAATATAGCTTTTACAATTGTTGTTGCGCTTTTGTTTGCACCTGAAAACTAAGTTTTTCGTCAAGTCACATATTAAAGTGATACCACATATTACCATCTTCGGATTTTGTTATGGACCAATGGTGTCCACTATTACTCGGTCAAATACATCCATTACGGTTTCGGTAATGATTAAGGGTGTTTTAAAATGCTTTGTCGTTTTTGACTTTCGACATTTTTCACATTTATTAATGTAATCCTTTACATGACTTGTCATGTTTTTTAATAAAAGTGTCTTCTTATTTTGGCCAAAGTTTTTGTAATGCTTATATGGCCACCCTGTATAGGATAATCATGATATGTAGACAATATCTTAAATTTTTTTTATAATGGTCACCGGTCGGAGTAGCGCTACTGTTAATGATTTCAATATTTTGTTGCCATTTGTTTAAAAGATTCTATTCAAAAGGTTTTAAAGATCTTTTCACTTGGTGCCAATTTAAGTAGTTTGATTTTGAGTATACCGGCTAGTTTTTCAAGCCTTTGAAAAAACTGACCTAAGTGGAAATTTCCATTGGTGTACAGAACTCTAATCTCAATTCTCGGTATAACTTTCTCCCATGTTTAAGGCAACATGAATTATGTGTTATGTTAGTGGTCTATGGTCTGTTTTGACTCTGAAGTGCTTGCCATATAGTATATATGGACGAAAGTGTTTAATAGCCCAGTGTATCGCAGCTAGTTCTTGTTCAGTTCAGTAGTGCTTTTATTACTTGTAACTGTTTATCACTATTAGTTTGGCTGCTCCACATGTATATTTGCTAGCATCTGTTATTATACAAAATTCTTTGCTAAAATCTGGATACTGTAGCAGTGTGGGTTCTAATAAAGCTTCTTTCAGGTACTCAAATCCTTTTTGGCATTCTTCATACCAGACAAAATTAACGTTCTTCTTATATAGTCGTGTTATCGGACGTGAATATTTTGTGAAAAATTGCAAAAAGCTACGAATCTTCTAGCACTATCAGCATCTTTCGGTACCGGATATTTTTTATACCCTTGCAGAACGTATTAAAAAATTGGTCGGGTGTTTGTAACGCACAGAAAGAGACGTTTCCGACCCCATAAAGTATATATATTCTTGATCAGCATGAGTCGATATAGCCATGTCCGTCTGTCTTTGCGTATGCGTTTTACTCAGCCATCTTAAGAGCTATCGGGATGAAATTTTTTTGGTCGCTTTTATAACCCGGTTGAGATAAAGTATAAAAATCTTTAAGATCGGACTACTATGTCATATAGTTCTAGAAGAAACATTTTTGCAAAAATTGGAGTATCTCCATGAAATTTAGCAATATAATAGAGCTTAATATAAAATCTCAGATCCTAAAATTTTAATCTGATCGTATATATAGAACACAAGTTATAGTCAATACAAATTGGTTCTAACGCTGCCGGCAGCGCCGCTTGCTGCCTACTACGTCATCATCAAATCAAACAGAGCACATGCATACACACACACAGACGCAGCGCTACACGAACTGTATGTGTATGTAATAAATTGTAATAAAAAGAGTAATAATGTTTTGTTTGTGTATTGATGAACTGAGTTGCAGGGAAAAAAATTTTAAAATGTAAAAATATTATTGCCAAGGACTGCAAGGGTATAAAAACTTCGGCACTGCCAAAGTTAGCTTCTTTGATATTTTGCATTAGATTTGGCGCATTGTCCAGAGGAATAAGCATTGGAAAGGGAAAAAATTTCAAAAAAGATTTCAGACAAGCAAAACGTAGATTTACAATACCATAATAAAAATTAAGAGCCTATAAGTCTCTATGATCCAGGCGAAATAATTTACAAAATCAATAAGAGATGGGGCTCTAAATTAACACCAAGATATAAAAACGAAAAAGTAGCTGAAGATTTAAACACAACAGTTAAAACAATGTCAGGCAGGATAGTACACAAGAATCAGTTGAAATACTGACTAACATCCATCTTTGAAAGGTTAATGTTGATGCCAATCTGTTAGGGACACACGACTATCCTGGATTATTCAAAATTTAAGCTAGTAGTGCTGGAAACCGGGATGACAGCGAGGCAGAACGGCACGTTTAAAATAATCCATGTTGTAGAGATAGAAAGATATCAGCAGGCATTGTCGGTGTTAAAGAAAGTTGTAAAAAACTCAACTAAAACAAGTCCGTATTACCCATTCCTTATTTACGAAATAACCCGAATCGAAAACTAAATTAAAGGATTAAAGCCTATGCGATCCAGAGCCAAACGCTCTCTTGATATACTTGGAACAGCGTGGAAGTGGCTCGCGGATACTCCGGATCACCAAGACCATAAGATTGTAATCGATAAAAATAACGAACAGCTAATAAATAATAACAAGCAAGTAATAATTAACAATTTGGTAGAAAATAAAATAAATGACCTAATCAAAATAACGAATACTTTATTGCTTAAGAATAAACCCGAAACAGATGAAAAAACAAAAGAAATAGAGATGACAAAATTCAAATTAAGCCTAAAAAGAGAAGAAATTACTAATGTTATTTATGCAATAGATTGGGCTAAGGCCAACACAATAAATTCTTTAATTTTATCACCAGCCGAAATTAACATTATCGAAACAATTGCTGAAGAAAGTCCAACATTTGTAAATATCGAAGAGCTGATAGAATTTGTTGAAGTAAGCATTGCTTCCGACGGCAGAGCTCTCCTTTATATCGTCAGCATACCTAGGGTAATCAAAAAACAATGTAAAGAAATCATTGCAATAGATAGATTATGGGCACATATTAAAATGTAATAAACAATATTTCGGGTTAGCTAATAAGAACAAATGTAAAAACCAAAATAATAGGATATTATGAAAACTGGAAGGCATAATTGTTTTAAATAATAGTAAAAGTATAGAAGTATATTTCCACAGAAAGAAACCAAATTGCCAAAAGACAAACAATCAACACGTTAAATCGCATTCTGGCACGCTCTTGCTAAATCAATTTAAGGGAACTATCAACACGACGGAGAAAACCATACGTTGGATGGAATATTCGTAATCCAGTCGGAAAATGCAACGATCAACATAGAAGACTCGTGGTACATCATGAAGACCAAACGTGAAGTCGAAGCCCAGCCCCCAGTATTACAGCTTCTATCGGATAAGCAACACCAAGGCGAGATCCTATAATTAGAAATGATTATGGAATTAATCTGAACAATACGGACAATTTGGAAACAATTCAAACCAATAACGTCATTATTTCATCATCCTACTGGATTGTCTTAGCACTCCTGGGGGTTGCAGCAATTATCTACTACGTGGTTAAGAAGCAATGCATCCACAGATCAGCCGGAAACAATCCAACAACCGTACAATATGTGGTGTGGGGAGTTAAGACCAGGCGTACTCTAGCACTATAGCCACACTCATATTACACTAATCATGCCACAATAGATAATCACAATAGACAATCGCCAGGTTAAACATTACTAGCGGAATGGTACATCAGACAGCAAGACTCCCAATTCTATGAATCAAGGCGGCAATAAGCATCAACTTCGGTACATTAGACATCAAGTCGCCTAAATCAATTCCGCACGAAGCAGATCCCACGCCAGCGTGGGACCATTGGACTCAGCAAGCGTCGCTGTCACCAATGACGCCCAATATCAGAGGCTTCACCCAAACATAATCGAGCTACCCCAAGTCAGTCTTTAGCCCGAGTGCAATTCGTAACTTTGTTAAAGTTACTAAATAAATAAATTTTTGTTTTTTTACGACGAACCAAGAAAGTGTTTAATTTGTATATATAGATTCTCAAGTATGTGTGAAGGTACAAAATATGTGAAACAATAAATCTAAATGAAACATTTTGCCGGATTTCTCCTCGTTTTCGAGTTGTCTGTAAAATTTTGTGATTACATGTAAAAACAAATGTCTATGATTTAGTTTGCCTGAGGAGGGGGAGAACGGAGAGAGAACAAAGGGCCTGTTACCGCCGTCATTACAAATTTATATATTAACCGTCAACCTGAAAATGCTGTGGTTGGCAGCCCTGAAAATACTGGGGTTGGCAACCCTGGAAAAGACGAGCGGGGATCAACTGAGAGTTTGGCGTCAGTATGTGATGGCACCAGTGGAGATATGCGAAAAACTTTTAAAAGCATCACGCGTCGTGAAGGAGAAGATCGAATAATAAATAATTACTTCACACATCCTGTAAACAATGATAAAATGTCGCTAAATAAACCGACCGCTATATAAACTGTAACTTAAGTTTGTTTTAATACAAACCAAACCCCGTGCGCCACATTTTTTTTAAAAAAGTTGATTGAGGTTAAAAAATTTCCGCGAGCCCGAATTTCACCATATGTATAAAGTGCAAATACATAAAGACACTCCCATAGTACACCCACAAACTCATGGAATCTTACCTTTACAATAGGAAATTCGCTGTAAAATGTAAGGGCTCCATCTCGGCTGACTTTGAAATCGAAGCTGGTGTACCGCAAGGCAGTGTACTCGGACCATTGCTCTATCTGCTGTACACTGCAGACTTACCAACGAGTCTAGGACTTACAACGTCCACTTTTGCCAATGACACGGCAATCCTCAGCAGATCCAAATGCCCGATACAAGCCTCTGCAAAATTAGAGGAACACCTCAAGGTGGTAGAGGAATGGCTAGCAACCTGGCGTATCCGGGTCAACCAGCAGAAATGCAAACATGTTACAATTACGCTTAACAGAAGAAACTGTCCAGCTCTAATGCTAAACAGCGTACTAATTCCTCAAGCCGTGGATGTCACTTACCTTGGTATCCACCTAGACAGAAGACTAACTTGGCGCAAGCACATCGAGGCAAAAAGTCACAGCTTAAAGTGAATCAATGCTCGGTCCCCTCTACGTCTGGAGTATAAAGTCCTCCTATACAACTCCGTACTGAAACCCATCTGGACTTACGGTGCCGTTCTATGGGGAAATGCAAGTACCAGCAAGACATTATACAAAGTGGGGCTGGGGCTCCGTGGTACATACGGAACGACAACATTCAAAATGATCTAAATATACCTAGCGTAAAATCTGAAATAGGTAGTCAACAACTAAAGTAATCTGCAAAACTGAGCGGCTTAACAAACCTCCTCGGTTCTCTCGTGAGTTATCAAATTTGAAAAATGTGAAGACACGATATTATAAGAAGTTTCAAAAAACACGTCGTACATCAGATTATGCTCTGTATACAGTCGCTCGTTCAAAATTCATGATGCTTAATACACAATGCTATAGGAATTATCTTTAGCGGTGTAAGCTTCAGTTTTCTTCTGACCCTAAACAATTTTATAATTTTGTCAATTCTAAACGTAAGACCTCCGTGCACCCATCTTTTTTGTCTTTTCAAAATGAAAAAGCGAGCACTGATCAGGCAATTGCCGATATGTTTGCGAGTTTTTTCAAAACAACTTATTCCTCAACGGAATATCGAGCAAGTCAGTATCCTTATCATTTAGAAAAGGCTAATTGCATTTGCAATCCAGTGTTTGATGAAAGTTCTATTCTTAGCGAACTTAAATTAGTTAAACCTGTTTATTCTCCGGGGCCAGATGGTCTTCCTGGATGTGTATTTAGGCTCTGTGCAAACACATTATGCAAACCCATTTTAAAATTGTTTCTATTGTCTGTCGAATCTTCCTCTTTTCCATCTATTTGGAAGGAGTCGTATATCATTCCTCTGCATAAAAATGGCAAAAAGTCCGAAGCCTCTAACTATAGAGGTATCTCAAAATTGTCAGCTATTCCGAAAGCTGTTGAGAAAATTATAACTTCTCAATTGCAACATTTTTGCAGCTCTATTATTTCGCCATCCCAACATGGGTTTGTGAAACGTAGATCTACAACCACTAACCTTTTAGAATTTACATCAATAATTATCAAGGGGTTCAAAAATGTTAAACAAACTGATGTCATATACACTGACTTCAGCAAAGCCTTTGATTCCGTTAATCATACCCTATTACTTTCTAAGCTGAGCGACATTGGGTTTCCACTCCTTTTCCTTTCTTGGGTTCGAGAATATTTAACAAATAGAAAACAGAAGGTACTTTTTAAGTCTTCTTTTTCCGATTCCATTCCTGTGACTTCTGGTGTACCTCAAGTCGCACCAGATTTGACTTGAATCCGTTCAAAAGCAGTTCTTGCTATTTGCTCTTCGTGGCTTAAGCTGGGATCGCAATGTCAATTTGCCTTCGTATTCTAGTAGACTTCTCTTGATTAACCTTCCTTCCCTAACTAACCGTAGAATTATGCTTGGTGTTATTTTTATGCATAAGCTCCTAATTGGTGATATCGACTCGCCTGAGTTATTAGCTCAGGTAAATCTGTCGGTACCAAGTAGACGGAGTAGACATCCTTTGATACCTTTATCCCTTAGTCGTTGTTCTTCTAACTATGCCCTGCATGAACCTTTTAGGGTTCTCTGCTCTGATTACAACCTTCTATTCCCTGTAATCGGCTCAGAGCTTTTAATATGATTGAAACTTCTATCCTATCCCATTTAGTTAATAGATAGCTATAGTATTTTTTATTTATTTGTTTGTCTGTTTTTTCTATTGTGTATTTGTCCACGCGATTCGTGCCGTGCGTTATACGGCTGCACCCCTCGGTCGGTCGGGTGGGAGGTGGGCAGTTATCTGCTTGGGCTCGCGCGTAACAGGCTTTGTCCTGGTGTCGTAGGGACCACTTGAACGTACTGCGCATAGTATCGTCAACGTCCGCTAAAAAAAAACTGGATGTTCCCAGTTTCCCCAATGTTTTTGCCAATTCCCTTACGCGAACTAACCCAATAATAAATGATTAGGGCCGCCTGCAGTATCCCCTGGATATATCTTAAGTACAAGATAAGAAAAATATCTCAAACTTGTTGTTAGGCTCTAATTTAAGAGTAGATTCAACAAATATATATTGAACGTTAAACAAAAAAAAAAAAAAAAAAAACTAGTTGTCATAGGACTGCTTTTTATCGGTAAGTACTTGCTTAATAGCTTTAAGTTGATCGTCTTGCATTTGAGCTTGCTTCAGTCCGATACTCATACTATCTTCAGTTATTGTTAATATTGGATATCTTCTCAGCCGTCTACATGCTTCATACGTGTTCTAGGACGATGTTCAACTTTTAGAAATAAAACCCAACGTGCAACTCTTGTGCACAAACTTTTCTTATCAAGTGTCTTCGTATGGGCATTACAGTCAGTTATCAAACGAAAATTGATTCCTAAAAGGTAAACTCTAATCTTGTTCAAGGCCTCAATGACTGCTAGAACTTCCAGCTCATAACTCGAAAACTTGCGCTGTGCATCTGTAGCCTTCTTACTCATAAAATAAATAGGGTGTAATTCGTTGTGTTCATCTGATTTTTGCAATAGCACTGCACTGAATCCATCTATTAAAGCATCTGTATGAACTTCGGTTTCGTAATTTTTTAATTCTCGATTTTCGGTCAACTTCTTCTTTAGTAAAATGATAGCAGACTCTTCTGCTGCACCTAGATAGATTTTTATGTTGGATTTCAACAAGTCTGTGAATGGTTTTGCAATGATTGCGTAGTTGGTTATAAATTTTCTGAAATACCCACTTATTCCCAAAAAACTTTGCAACTGCTTAGATGTCTGAGGAATATTGAATTTGGAAACGGCTTCAATCTATTCAGTTGTCGGATACAACATCTGATTTTCAATAATATGTAATAAGAATTGAATTCGTCTTTTTAAAAAATTACACTTCTTAATGTTGAGTTCCAGTCCATAATCTTCGCAGAAGGAAATTACCTCTTTTAAATTTAAAACAGCTTCTTTTTCATCTTTTTCTCATTTTCCCTGTATCAAATACTTTGACAGTGTAGAGTATACGCATTCAGTTTTTGTTCATCTTTTTGTTTAACTTGACTGCATTTACTGGCAATATGGTTACGCTTAAAACATTTTGGGGTTTGTTCTTTATTGCTGCAATCACTTGCTATTTGGCCTTTATGTCTACAACTATAACAGCTGACTTCTTTCTTTTTGAATATTACGTTACTTGGCATCTTTTTAACGAAAACACTGCGGTCGACTGCTTTGGAATTTTCACACATTGATTCACAGCTTCTTAGTCTTGATTTAAAATTCTTTAAGTCATTTGCACCGTATGAAACCGATTTATTAGTTTCACTTTCATCTATCCCGTCGATTATATATTGAATTAGAGCTTGATCTTCAAATCTACCGCGGGATGCAATGTCTTTTATTTTATAAAAATACCCTTGAATATTTTCATTTTTGTTTCGTTTTCTTTCAATCAGCTGTTTATGTAATTCTTTGCTTGATACGGTCTGCCTAAACTCGCGTAGTAGTGCATTTTTGAGTATTGACCAAGGATAAATACCTTCTTCACTCAAAGCAAATAGCTTGGCATTGCCTCTTAGCGACTTTTTTGCAAAAACAAATTTTTGAAGGTCATTAAAGCCCATCAAAAGATGGAAAGCCATTTCTCAATTCCAATTGAGTTTGTTCCATCGAATGTTCTAATTGTGTCCTCTATGTGATGAAAATTTATACCTAAACGCATAGAAATCTCACTATAGCGTTTTCCGTCTCCACTGTTTCTCTTACATCTTCGTGAACTCTCTCTCTCTTTCTGTTCAACGTTTTCTTCTGCATCATTGTACACACTCCTGTGAGCTGCACTTTCGTTACCCTCTAGGTCGTCAAATTCGTCGCTGCGTTCGTCGTTACGTACTTCGTTGCGCTCTTCGTTTTCACAAAGCAAACTGCGAAGTTCATTAAGTATATGGTTTAGAGCATTGTATAGGTAGACGTATTTATTTGTATTATTCTGGCCAATAAAAAAGTCGTTCTTTCCACTTAATTTGCCGCTTATTTCGATGCGTTACAATTTTCCTAAATGATGAAGGTTTTGATAGCTTATCACGCTGTTGTTTTGTTATTATTTAATTATCAGTTAACTCTGTCAAGTCGATGCGATCCTCGCTCCTTTCATTTGTGCAATTTGTTTATATACCCTAGCAAAAAGGTCAGATTGGTCAGATGTTTGTAAGGAGACAGAAAGAGACGTTTCCGACCCCATAAAGTATTAATACTCTTGATCAGCATGAGAAGCTAAGACGATATAGCCATGTTCGTATGTCCGTCTGACAGTCTGTCCGTCGGTGCGTATGCGTTTTATTCAGCCATCTTAAGAGCTTCGGGATGAAATTTTTTTTGGGGACTTTTTATTACTTTAAAAAAACTATTGCCAAGGACTGCAAGGGTATAAAAACATTGGCATTGCCGAAGTTAGATTCTTTGATATTTTTCAATGACATTGTATTTGGTGTCATCTGGCAATATTTCTTTGTCAATACATCTGTGGGTGAAGTGTGAGGTTTTGTTTTCTGCATATGTCAAAAATATCCTTAAGCGTTCTTGAGCATGTATTTCTCAGAACAACTGATGTTCATCCATGCAAAGGAATGCTTGTGACGGGCTTAATCCAAAGAAAGTAATTGTCATCATTCTTTGAAAGGTATTTGGTGCTATTTTCAGACCATATGGTAGTCTGGTAAACTGAAAAGATCCAATGCTAGTGGATGACGTAATGCTTCGCGATTTTTCTTATAATTCTATTTGGTGGAAACTGCACATTAAATCTAGACATGAAAAATATAGGCTCTACCTAGTTGATCGGGAATATCGTCTATTCTTGGTAGTGGGAATTTATCGGAAAATAGTTTTTTGTTTATTTGTCGATAGTCTATTACTAATTGTCATCGATTCTTTTTTGATGCTGGTAAGCCCTTTTTCGGCACCAGTAGTAGCGGACTTTTATACTCAGACACTGAGGGTTCAACTATTTTGTCTTGAATGAGTATATTGACTTGTTTTTTCTTTCTTATGAGTGTGTGGAATTCTGTAATTTTTTGTGTATACTTGTTGTTTAACATTCATTCTTAGTTCTTGTTTGTAAAAGTTATTTGTTGGAATTGGTTCGGTTTCTCGACCAAATATATTTGTATACTGGGTGCAAAGCTTTTGTAGTGAGTTTTTGAACATAGGTGGGAAGTTTGGCTTCAGTTTTTGCATTACTGATTGACTTCTTTGCTCATCAGTTTTCTGTACTATTTTATACTTCTTTAATGGTTCATATTTGATTTTTTTCTTTTGAAATTTGAAATTTTAACACTGTTGATTGTATTTAAAATTCGGGTAAATGTTTGGTTCGGACTTGAGATTGAATTCCCAATAAATATTTTTCGACTTCTTGATTTAAGATGACGATATTTGTATTTTCGTTTGGAATATTTATTTGTCGGATTTCTTCAGATCTTGCTGGGAGGATTGTGGTATTACTGTCACAGGTATGTAATGGGAAAATCTGAATTATTCGGTTTAAATATTAATGAATCGTTTGGTTCATTGAAATGTAATTGGCCTTATAGAACAGAGTTTTAAAACTCTTAACTCCAGCCTCCCACAACCCTACCATGCGTGGTGCCCCGGGAGGGATGAAATGCCAGGACAGATTCTGATGGCTATAGTGGGATAGGATTTTCTGATGGGTAGACCTGAGGAAATCTTTTTCAAGCACTCTGGATGCACCTACGAAATTTTTACCGTTGTCGGACTGCGCTTGCTGGGGCACCCTCGCCTCGATACAAAACCAGCGAATGGTGACAGAAACGTTTCAGTACTTAAATCCGAAGTTTCCTCAAGGTGAATGGCTTTGGTAGAGAAACACACAACGACACACACATATCGCTTTCATATGCGACAGGCGCGGCCGGTGAAACTTTTGATATCGAACGGCCCTGCAAAATGTATCCCGATGGTCGTAAAGAGTACGAAATTAGTTCGCTGGGACTGAAGGGTGCCCATTAGCTGTGATAGCAGTCCTCTTTTGTAAATCACGCAGAACTTGCATGAGTTGACCACCGATTTGACTAGTTTCCGCAGTCTTGGAATCCAGAATATCTGTCGGATGAAACGGTCTACCAGTTGACTGCCCCCATTGGAGAGAGAGAGTAACTGAGGGCCGCTGCTTGTTGCACGTGCCCACATGCTCGGATCACACCAGATGCTTCAATGAACGGATTCAAATTGAGAATGGTACTAGATGTGGGCAGAGATTTTTTCTGCTGTAGACACTGTTGCTCAGTCGGGAAGTATTCACGCTGTGACTTGGACAACGCCTGGAGTACTTGGTTGATCTCATAAGAGGTCACTTTTCCGAAATAATCGTTTGGAAATTTTCTTCACCTTCTGCCAAAACGGACCGTGCCAGATTGGAACAACGAGACAGTATCTCGTTGGCTGGCTTAGCGATTGCAACATGGACTTTCACTACCTGCTGTTATAAGGTAGTGTCTAGTCGCTCGTCACCAAGACTATTGCGGTCATGGTGGGCCATGCCACTCCAAATCCTAGTGTACAAGTTCCTCCGCGACTAGGGAGATCTGCCGTGATTCCATGGTGCGCTACTTGTAGCCGTAACAATTTTAGCTACTCGATTGACGACAAACGCTGTCCATGTGCAGGGTGGCTTATTTAACCATGCTAGTACGACAGTTGAATCTGACCATTAAAATGCCTGAGCATTAGGAACTGGAAGTTGTGGAAGAACTGCAGCTGCCAGTTCAGCTAGGAGCGTGGCTCCCCATAACTCAAGGCGGGGTAATGAAACCCTAGACTTTGCTGCAAGAAGGCAGCACGATATGCCTTGGTCGTTGCTAACGCGCACGTAAACCGCGGCACCATAAGCCCGCTGTGACGCATCACGAAAACAATGGAATTGGATGTCGGACTTCAGATCATTAAAAATGCACCATGGAATTCGAATCTGGTCATGAAAGGAGTAGCTTTTAGCATAATCCTATCACCTGTGATGAAGATTACTGGGCAAGTGATCATCCCAGCCTAGCTCTTGTAGACTAAGCTCTACATGGATTTATGGATTTTTTGGCTTGAATCATAAAGGGAGCCAGCCAGCTAGCGGAATCGAATAGCTTGGCGATTTGCCAGCGGACTTCTCGCTTAGTGTAAGCTGACTTGATCTCTTGGGGTGAGATAACAAAATATAACTCATCCGTTCTCGATTTCCATTGGATTCCAAGTCTTCTGTGCTGTCCTCGTTTATATCGAGAAATCAGCATTCAACAAGTGACCCCTTGGGATGCAACTGAGCACGCACTTCACATTAGACGTTCACTTACACAATGGAAAGCCAGCTAAACCAAGAGCGTCTTGAAGTTCATTGACCATTGCGATTGCAGTTTCTTCTTCATAAAGCTCCTTTTTGGGTTTGCTACGCGGTGTCTGTATTGCCTGACATTCAATTACTTAAATAGTCCACCATGCTAACTCAAATTTCTTAGACTTAAACATTTTGAATTTTCCATCATTTATGCATACAAATATTAACTATTGAAAAAAGTTTGGAATGTTGATGAAACAAATGCATACATTCAGTGTGAGCCCCTACCAGGACAACATCGACATACATATAGGACTTGATAATATCGCTAGCCAACGGAAATTTGGATTACACATCATTTGCGAGTTATTGAAAGATCGGAGCACAGTTATTGCCAAACGCGACAGTGTTAAGCTCGTAATAACCAAGTTGACCCTCTTTGTTTTGGATCAATATTCTCTGATATGGCATATGAAATGGATCGACCATAATTTGCCGGTACATTTTTGTGATGTCCGCATTAAATATACGTATGCCAGAAAAATTGGCACTTTAGAATCTGAGTAGTGAGATCAGACTGAAATACCGGACCAGGGTAAAGTATGACATTCGGACCTTCTCCGTTTGTGGATTTGCTAGAAGTGTTGAAGATTACCCGTTTCTTCATTGTGGTACTGTGGTCTTAAAAACTGCATGGTGTGACAAGCCAAAATTGTTATTTCTGTCGTCAAATGGCACCTGACGCATGTGGCATAAGTCCAAATATTCTTGGATGACGGCGTCATACTCAGTTTTTGACGGAATATTTTTTAGCAGACGGTCTTCGTTTTTTAGGAACTGATCCAATGCCCCTGGTCTGGAGTGACCAAGGTTGATGTTGGTTGGATCGCGAAACGGAAGTGAGACCGTATATCTCCCCGAAACATTTTTTCTTGTGGTCTTCTGGAAATTAACCTCGCAAACTTAATCAGAATCTTCTACCGGTTTTACCGGTAGATCCTCCACCTCCCAAAACCTTGTGAGAAGAGTTTCAAGTGCTTCCTCTCTGCTAACAGCGACCCTCGTGGTGAACGCGGCACACGAATTAACGGGGACCCCTTGCAACGGGCCTGAAATTACCCAACCGAATCTCGTCTCTTGAGCCATTAAAGATCCGCACACTTCGGTCTGGATGCCGAAAGCGGTCACGCTGGTATGACATCAATGCCAAGAAGTAGATCGATCTTCGCCTTTCATCTAAAGGAGGGGTCGATTAGAGGAATATTGGGCATTCCATCCAGTGCGCACTAAAGACAAAAGCTTCTATCTCTATCTGGACTGGAGGTCCATGCGATGACCGAATGCTTATGTGACAGACCATTAAGGTGCTATTGACTTTCCCGTTAATGCCTGTCACTTCGGCCCTGACAGTTTGGAATGGTAACTTCATGAGCCGGAACATTCTTTCGGATATGAAATATGCCCGTGAAGCATAAGTAATGCCCTTGTGCCAAAAGTCCACGATGGCTGTACCTAGCAACTTATCTCGTGAGGACCTTGCCTCAGAGGTAAAGTAAGTCCCGACAATATTGTGAGAACTGGGCTGAGCTGGGACCGGCGTTGGACTAATCTCCGGTCGGGCATCCTTGTGCAAGAGCGTATTGTAACGCGCCTTGCACGTGAAGCAATTGTGCTGACTCGGACAATCTTTTACTTGATGTCCTTTTGCGAAGCAATTCAGACAAAGGGACTTTTTCTTTATGTATGCCACCCTCTCTGGCACTGGCATCTGAAGGAAGCGGGGACATCGACGCACCGGGTGATTCTCCTTCATACAGAGATCACAGGATTTTGGTTTGGTGGTCACCTTGGCTTCAAATGTATTAGCCTTTCGGGTGGCTGGCCACAGTGCTCAAAAGCACGAATGGACGCCTGCAGGGCATTCTGATGATCTTGTAATGCTTTTCCGGACTCATGAGAAATTTGAGGCAGGTCAAGAAGTGCTCGGAATTGGCTGTTCACGATAAGTCGCTTATTTTCGAAACGCTGTTTGAGTGCATTCCATGCCGTTTCAAAACCGTCATTTGTAAGCGGGAATTTTGCTACAATGAGGTTGGGTTCACCCCTCGTTTTCGCTAGGAGATGGTACAGCTTTTCAACGGGGGAAATTTGCGAATCGCTCATGTTGATGGTCGTAAACAAGTCACGGAACATAGGCCATTTTAAGTAATCTCCCGTAAAGACTTCTGTGTCAATGGGTGGCAATCGACAGCCTCGTTCTGCTGGTGCAGAGGTAGACCCATGACGGTTCGGAGGAGTAGGAGCAGACGCTTCGTGGATAAGCTCGTTTAATCGAGCTGTGCATCGCTCGTAAACTTGATAGCATTTGTCATACTTAGCTTGGATGGCTAAATTTTCAGATCTATTGTCTTTACCATCTGGGAGTGCCTCGCATTTCTCATATTCCTGTCGACCTTCTCCCACAACGTTTGATCACGACGGACTTGGAGCGTAAATACGCTGACTAAGGACAATGAATCGACGTGGGTGTCGACTTCAAACTGAATTAGTTTATCGCTAATGGAAACAAACCTCTTCAAAGTAATGGTGGAAGCAACTAAAAAACTTTTGGTTTCGGACCGAGTGACTCTTGTGGCGGTTACCAAAATCTGTAGATGTGGTACCAATGATTTGACCTCTTTTTGGCTTGCTCGTCGTGGCTCTGACGTGGCTTGCTGAAAGGTCGAGCTTAATGGTGCGGATGTGAGAGCTAATAGACTAGAAGGGGTCTGAAATGCTCGGGAAGGAGGAGTAGTAGGGCTGGTACTCCTCTGGCCCTGACTTGGAGCAGCAATTGAGGATTTGCTGGTTCTCGTCTCTTGGCGGGCTCGTGCTCATAATCCCACAAAATGGCGGTTATAAAGTAGTGAGCTGGTTTGGCACGGCTGGAAAATAAGCGAAAAAAGACATACAGGATCATTTGGGAAAACCTGGAACACTGCCAAACCACTCAAAGAACGGCTTTGAGACGCCTTGAAATAGATTAAAACCCCACAAAACGAGTTGGTACGTTTGGAATAACTTGGAACGCTGTCAAAAACCCTAGGAACGGCTTGGAACGCCTTGGAATTGAAATATAAAACCCAAAGATACGACTTGGGACACTTGGAACACCTTTGATTTCGAAAATATAACCAAAGATGCGACGTGGCACGCTTGGAACACCTTGGAATTAAACTATAACCACAACGACACGGCCTGGAACTCGTGGAAATACTTTGGAATGGAAATATAACCAAAGAAACGACTTGGAACGCGTGGAAATACTTTAGAATTAAAATATAACCAAAGATACGACTTGGAACGCGTGGAAATACTTTAGAATTAAAATATAACTCCAAAGATACGACTTGGAACGCTTGGGAACACTTTGGAATTTAAATATAACCAAAGATACGACTTGGAACGCGTGGAAACACTTTGCAATTAAAATATAACACCCACTTTCCGGCTTGGAACGCGTGGAACACTTTGGAAATATAACCAAAGATACGACTTGGAACGCTTGGAAACACTTTGGAGTTGAACTAAAGGCAAAGATACGACTTGGAGCGCGCGGAAACATTTTGGAATTGAAATATAACTCCCAAGATACGAGTATACAGGGTATACAGCACAGCTACTATTGGTCGTTTGCTTTGTGCCGGTCTTTGGCACATGAGCTTGCAGCTGTGCTGGTATACTGCAGTTAAGCGGGACTTCGTGGATAAGCTCGTATACACGTATGTATGTATATAGGCTGCAAGGGGTAGCGGGATTTTGTTCGCGGTGATGGAAAAATATATTTGTGAGCGAAAAAATTAAAAATTTTTGTGGAATATATGTATGGATATGTATGTATAGGTATATAGATATGAATATCAACGTATGTATGTATATAGGCTGCAAGGGGTAGCGGGATTTTGTTCGCGGTGATGGAAAAATATATTTGTGAGCGAAAAAATTAAAAATTTTTGTGGAATATATGTATGGATATGTATGTATAGGTATATAGATATGAATATCAATATGTAAAATTTTATGTATGGAAAAATATGTACCTATATATATGTATGTGAATGGATATGTAAAATGTTGGAGTATATGTATAGATATATATATATATATGTATATGTGCATTGATATTTATATATGTATTTAACTTTTTTTTTTTTAAATATGAAAATATGGAATGGAAATATGCAGAGGTGTGAATGGATCTGATTTCTTTATGCAAATTAATACATTTTTTTTATATTCTTTTGATGTGTCTAACTGATATGCCCCAACTTTATAATGTCTAAGTGTGGCCTTTATATGTGAGAGGGTGGTTCACTTTATTTTTTGTTTAAAAATCTTTGTTAATTTGTATTGAAAAATTTTTTCTCTTTGTTGGAACCACTTCGCGCACACTTTTCCCAGGAGTGGACTGTATTTGCACAACCTTTTTTTAGGATTTAATTTAGCACTGGATAAATTTTGTAATGTTTTTTATGTCACATTCATACACTCTGCTTGCATATATACTGTAACGTAGACGGCCTGGGTGGCAACTCGGGTAGTAGGCAAACTGTCCCCATTAAGTAGCGGTCCCATTTTCTACGGCTGGGCACACTAAAAACGTCGCCACAGGGAGGACAAGCTCTTTTGGAGCGAGCGCGGCCAACTTAACGATGAGAGAGAGAGAGATAGAGGAGGGCTGGAAAAAGTTTTCGGTGTCGCCAATCGAGAAAAAAAGAAAGGAATTAAAATAACCGAAAGAAACGAAGCATCTCTGTTTTCTTTACGATTCTGCCGAACTATCTGAGGCCTGACGATCGAACGCCCAACCGTAACCAACCGCTCGGCCACGGGTGGCGTTACTTTGTCCCACAAAGGCGAAACACGTTTTATTGGTGTCAGGTGTGGGGTTATGTTCGGTTACTGCGAAGAACCTCACCACGTGTAAAATGCCTAAGAAATCGACGCAGGCTCGGAACAGCAGAATGGAAGAGGACAGCGGCAGTTCTATTATTGCTATAGCACAATCAGTGGAGGCGGTGACTAAAAAGATCGACCGAATGTGCGAAGCCTTAGAACGGTCCTTTATAAGCGCTCATCCCACAGCGGCGCCAGGGACACACCACGTGGGGCGGGTTACCCCAACCAAGGCATGACGCGCTGCCACGGGCCGCTTCTACCACCTACGGATCTACGCCTACACTGCTGGGTACTGATTTTTGGCTAGAACACAAGGTCGTGATTAACTTTGATAAGATGCACCTAAGATTCCACTGGGGTACCATGCCTTTGTTCCGCGCCTCCGAAGCGCCACAAAATCCAATATACTTGATGACTCCCGTCTGTTTGGCGCCACGCTCCGATACGCATGTCAGATTGCAATGTGCGACAACTAAGCCGGCGTTACCAAGCTTACTGAAGGAAGACGGTTACACAGAGCTGCCGAACGATATCGTCCTGAGCACCGGCGTCGTCCAACCAGAGGCTGGCCAATTTTCTGCCAGGATATCGAATCTAAGCGCACACGAGAGAACGCTACCACCCACACTAGTTTTGGGCGACTTAGAAACCGTAGAAGTGATATTACCCGACAGATGCGAAGATGCGAGCTCAGATTCTGGCGATTGGGACCGATTCGAGGAAGTGGACCTGCCGCCTACAAAACAACTAATGCTAAAGGAACTATTGAATCGCTTTCGACCTACTTTTGCCCGAAACGATGACGAGACTGGTCAAACCAATTAAGCCTCTCACCACATCGATACTGGGCCGGCACGCCCTATTAAACAGATGGCCCGAAGAATACCTCTTGCACGCAAAACTGAGGTGCAGCAACTGGTTGCTGACATGGAGAACAGAGGCATAATTCGCCCGTCGGTCAGTCCGTGGTCGTCGCCGGTTGTGCTAGTCAAGAAGAAAGATGGAGCGACACGATTTTGTGTGGACTATAGGCGCCTGAACGAGATAACCGTCAAGGACTCATATCCGCTGCCAAAATGGATGACATCCTATCAATGTTGTACGGCTCCCAGTGGTTTTCGACGATGGACTTGCAAAGCGGATACTGGCAGGTGCGGATGGACGAACCTTCCCGACCAAAGACAGCTTTCACTTGCGATGCTGGACTGTTCGAGTTCAATGTGATGCCATTTGGGCTTTGCAACGCCCCCGCCACGTTCGAACGTTTGATGGACAATCTTCTGTCTGGGGTGATGTGGAAGTTCGCGTTAGTGTATCTCGATGACGTGATTGTTTACTCTCGCACAACCGAGGATCACCTCATACACCTGCAGGACGTGTTTAAACGACTGGCAGGAGCTGGCCTTAAACTTAGTCCGAAAAAGTGCAGCTTTTTTAAAAAACAAGTTAGTTACCTAGGCCATATCGTGAGTCGTGATGGATTACAAGCGTGTCCCAACAAGATTGATAAAGTGCTGAGCTGGCCTACACCTCGAAACACCAAGGAAGTGCGATCGTTTTTGGGACTTTGCTCGTACTACCGCAAGTTTATCCCCAATTTTGCTACTATCGCTCGACCGCTCCACCAGTTGACTGAGAAACTTCGACGCTTTGAATGGGACACTCACTGCAGTCACTCCTTTGACACCTTGAAGCAGTGTCTAACGACAGCCCCCGTCTTGGCGTTTCCTAATGACACCGGTCCATTTATTCTAGACACGGACGCCTCGAATTCTGGGGCGGGAGCGGCGCTCCATCAATTACAGGATGGACAAGAACGAGTAATCGGATATTATAGTAAATGTTTCCAACCAGTAGAGCGTAACTATTGCGTAACACGTCGAGAGCTCCTCGCCGTAGTCCGTGCCACTAAACACTTTCATCATTATTTGTATGGGCGTCCGTTTCTCGTACGGACTGACCATGCATCTTTACAGTGGCTGTACAACTTCAAAGAACCAGAAGGGCAGATGGCACGTTGGATAGAACGTCTGCAACAGTACGACATGCAGATTCAGCATCGAAGTGGTACACAACATGGTAACGCTGAGAGCCTCTCTCGCCGACCTTGTAGCGACTGTCCCACATGCGAAAGAGTCGAACGGAAAAATGGAGTCGCCGTGTTGTTTACCCAAGTCCTGTTACCTGACCTGTGTAAGGAGCAACAGGCCGACGAGGCCCTCGGTAAGGTGCGCGATTGGATGAACAAGTCCGAACGACCGCTTAAAACTACATTGTGTGGCGAGAGCCCGGAAATTAGAGCCTTGTGGCATCTCTACGACCGATTAGCCGTTGATGAAATAGGAGTGATTACCATAAAAAACTCGGAGAATATATCGGTAGCCCTTATGCCCCGCTCACTGGTAGATGCTGCAATTCGAGGCGTGCACGACTCTCCGTCGGGAGGCCACTTCAGTGCTAAAAAGACTTTAGCCAAAGCGAAGAAACGATTTTACTGGATCGGCCAAAGTGCTGATATAACCCTCTGGTGCGCACGCTGCACCATCGTCGGTCGCCTGCAACCAAGCCTGATGGGAGCCCCTTTCGATCGTCTAGCGATTGACATTCTAGGCCCTCTACCAACTACGCCTCGTGGGAACCGATACGTCGCGGTCATTATGGATTATTTCACCAAGTGGCCGGAATGTGCCGCCATACCGGACCAGACAGCCGAAACTGTAGCTCGAGCATTGGTACAAGAAGTCTTCTGTCGATTCGGCGTTCCATTCGTCTTACACTCTGATTAAGGACGCAACTTCGAAGCGGGAGTCTTCCAAGCCTGTATGCGGTTGATGACTGTCGAAAAGACACGTACTATGCCGCTGCATTCACAGTCAGACGGCATGGTGGAACGTTTCAATCGCACGTTGCTACATTACTTGGCAAAGTTTGTATCTTCCAGCCAGCATGATTGGGATGAGCTGCTGCCCATGGCGTTATTGGCCTACAGATCTGCGGTTCATGAAAGCTCCGGTTATTCGCCCGCAATGCTAACGTTTGGAAGAGAACTTAGGCTGCCCAACGATTTGCTATTTGAAACACCAGCTCCTGTCCCTACGGAAGTCCCGGAATTCTTGGCTAAGCTGCAAAATCAACTTCGGGTGGTAAATGCGAACGCTCGCCGTCAACTGCTAACGGCTGCCCAGACTAACAAAACTCGCTACGACCTACGATCGCACCCTCAGGAATTCTGCCCCGGCGACGAGGTATGGCTCTATTCACCTAGCCGAAGAGTAGGCCGTTGCCCAAAGCTACAATCCGATTGGATTGGGCCCGCTACAATAGTACGTCGGATTTCGGACCTTATCTACGAACTTCGACCCCCTGGAAAAAGAGTTACCAGAACCGTACATGTGAACCGTTTGGCTGTTTACCGTCCCGATCCTCGCAACGACTTGGTACTCGGGCAGGAGCCTCGAGTCTAAGGAGGGGGTAATGTAACGTAGATGGCCTGGGTGGCAACTCGGGTAGTAGGCAAACTGTCCCCATTAAGTAGCGGTCCCATTTTCTACGGCTGGGCACACTAAAAACGTCGCCACAGGGAGGACAAGCTCTTTTGGAGCGAGCGCGGCCAACTTAACGAGGAGAGAGAGAGATAGAGGAGGGCTGGAAAAAGTTTTCGGTGTAGCCAAGCGAGAAAAAAAGAAAGGAATTAAAATAACCGAAAGAAACGAAGCATCTCTGTTTTCTTTACGATTCTTCCGAACTATCTGAGGTCTGACGATCGAACGCCCAACCGTAACCAACCGCTCGGCCACGGGTGGCGTTACATTGTCCCACAAAGGCGAAACACGTTACAATACATATGTATGTAGGAGATCACTTTGAATTTCGTAGGTTTGTTTCAATACATTCATACATATGTGTTAATATTTTCTCCTCCTTTGAGGAGGAAAAATTTACGCGAAACTAATTTTACTATGATTAGGAAAATCAAGGGCAACAATTATATGTTGTAATAACCTCCTTTGACCGGGTTCCACTGCGTTATAAATATATATATATAATAAGAGCAGACACGTCTGTGTCGTTCGATTGAAGTTTTAGAATTAATTCTTTATTCCAAATTATTCTTTTGCTTAGGCTAATTTTACATATATATTCTTATGCTGCGACTTATGCGACAGCTACAAAAGAGAGTGAGAGTGTCAGTACATACATACACACTGTTGGAGCGCATGCATCAAAGTGCTTGGTCAGCGGTCACACGCTGGCCTGGCTCTAGCTCATGTTACGCTTGTGCATACAGTGCTTATGTGAATATATGTATGTGCATATACAAATGTATGTACATACATATATGTTCATGCTTAATTGTATGTTTACTTGAATATGTTTATGTGAATACTTCAATGTATACATATGAACATATTCAAGTGCACAATTATATTTTAATGTTTAATTGTTTATACTTGCAACAAAGTGTTACAAGTTGAGCTCATTGTGTTGAGATATTATTTGTATGAATATGCTACACCTCCCCTTTTTAGAGAATAACGTAATATTGTAGAGTTATTGTAATGATTATTTATATAAAAAGGTAAAATAAAAGGTAAAGTAAAGGTGTATCTTAAAAAAGTTTTTTCTTTTTTGTTTGTGTCTCTTCAGGCAAATTTTCTTTCTCTTGTTTTTTCGAAATTGCATGAATTTGTTTTCAATAATAGATGAATCCATAAAGATTTTTGTTTTTTTTTTTTTGGAAAAAATACTTAAGTATCATGATAATTATAAAATGTATGTTATTATTTTTACGGTTAATCATTCCGAAAATGGTTTAAGTCTGTTTTATGAACCTTTTGGTTTTTATTCTTATTATCTGCTATTAATATATTGTCATTTTCTTCTATACTCACTACCTTATAAGGCCCTATATATTTAGCATCTAGTTTATGACCTATTTCTTTTCTTAATAAAACTTTATCTCCTATGTTTAATTTAAAATCGGAAATATGTTTGTCGTACTATTTGTTTTTTTTATCTTATGGTTTTCTAACATTATCCTAGCTCTTTTATATGCTATTTCTATTCTAAACTTTATTTCTTTAGAGTAGTCGTCTAAATTGTATATTGGATCTATTCTATCTAATTTGTTAAAATCTATGAACTGATTTGGTAGTCTTCCAAATACTAGTTCGTATGGACAATATTCATGCACTGCCGAGGGTATTGTGTTGTAACAATAAGTGAAATATTGTATCCAAGCATCTCAATCGGACTTATCTGCTGATATGTATGAACGAATATATTCATTGAATGTTCTATGACTTCGTTCTATTGTCCCTAAGGTCTGGTGGTGGTATGCTGTAGATGTCAGATTTTTAATCTTCATGTACTTGCATATATCTGTTATAATTTGGTTTTTATACTCAGTTCCCATGTCCGTAATGAGTGTTTTTATTGGACCGTACTGTAGTATACAATTTTCGAATATAGCTTTAGCTACATTTCTTGCACTCTTAGATGCAACTGGAATGGCTATTATGTATTTTGTCAGATCGCATATCAATGTGACAATATACTCATTTTCATTATCTGATCTTGGTAGTGGACCTATTGTGTCCACTATAACCTTATCAAAAGCCTTCGCTGGTGTTTCTATTATTATCATGGGAGTCTTCGTATGTGTCGTCGTTTTTGACACTTGGCATTTATGACATCTCCTTATGTACTCTTTGATATGGCGTCCCATATTTTTCCAATAGTAGTGTCTTTTGATTTTTGCCAGCGTTCTGGTAATGCCAGTATGACCTCCTTGAATTGGATCATCATGATATGTAGACAGTATTGCTTCTTTTTCTTTTTCATTTTCTATTAGGGTCACCGGCTGGAGTAGCGCTACTCTTAATGTTTTCAATATAGTATTGCCCATATTTTTAAAAGAATCTATTGAAATAATTTCAAAGATCTTTCGCTCGGTGCCAGTTTTAGTTGGCTGATTTCAAGTATACCGGCTTGCATTTCAAGCCTTTGGAAGAACTGACCTAAGTCGAGAATTCCATTGGTATACAAATCGCTAACTTCAATTCTTGCCATAACTTTCTTTCCATGTTTCAGTGAACATTTAGATTCTGTTATTCGCAAGGTCACTACTTTTCGTACCTCGTCATTATTGATGACTTCGTATACGTTGGGCCTAGAAGCATTTTGAAGTTTTTGCCTTGGCAAAAGTTCTTCTTTATTAACTGCGCAGTTTTTCTGTCTACTTTGTTGCCTGGTAGTGACTTTCAGGACTTTTATACTCATATCTTTTAATTCGGATATAGTTATCCGCGATAAGGCGTCTGCCACAAAATTGTCTTTACCTCGCAAATACTCTAATGTAAAGTTGTACTCTTCCAATTCTAGCCGCATGTGTGTTACTTTTGAACTCGGGTTCGCACTGTGAAGTGTTTTCCATATATATATGGTCGAAAATATGTTATTGCCCAATGTATTGCTGCTAGCTCTTTTTCTATATTACTCTTGTTGCTTTCACCTTTAGTGAATGCTCTCGATGCATATGAAACTGCAAGCTGGAGTCCATTGTAGTTGCAGTAAAATCTGGGTACTGCAATAGATTAGGGTGAATGACCTTGTCCTTTAAGTATTGGAATGCATTTTCGCATTCTGCTGTCCATTCGAATGGAACATTCTTTTTACATAATCTTGTTATGTGCCGGGAATATTCGGAGAAATTTTTTATGAAACGTCTATAATAATTGCAAAATGCAAACGTTAAGCACTATCTGCATCATGACTGGATAATTCTTGATGACGTCAAATTTTGTGTCGTCTGGCAAGATTCCTTTGTCTGTGCATTTGTGACCCAGGAATGTCACCTCATGCATAAAAAATGAGCATTTTTCTGGATGCAGTTTTAGATTGTTTTTTCTGCAAAGTTTAAAAACATCTACTAAATTTTTAATCATATGTTGTTCAGAACAACCAATAACGATTAAATCATCCATATAGAGAAAAGCTTGGCTGGGCTCAAGCCCTGAGAATGCTATTGTCATCATTCTTTGAAATGAATTAGGACCGAAAGGTAATCGCGTGAAGCGATATGAGCCATTGCTCGTTGAAAAAGACGTTATATCTCTTGATTTTTCTTCTAGTTCTATTTGATGAAAACCTGACATTAAATCAAGGCAAGAAAAATATTTTGCTCTTCCCAATTGATCAAGAATATCATCAATTCTGGGGAGCGGAAACTTATCTGACAGCAATTTTTTGTTTATTTGACGATAGTCAATTACTAATCGCCAGTTTTTTTCTTTAGATCCCGAAAGTGTTTTCTTTGGGACTAGTAAGAGTGGGCTATTATAAGGCGAAACAGACGGTTCGACAATACCCTGTTCAATTAACTTTCCAACTTGTCGCTGGATCTCGTCTATTTGGCTATGCGGACTCCGGTAATTTTTCACATATACCGGTTCATCATCCTTAAGTCTTAATTTTTGTTTATAAAAATTATTTGTTGTGATCGGTTCGGTGTCAAGTCCGAACACATCACTATACTCAGTGCATAATTTTTCGAGTTTGTCTTTGAATAGTGTTGGGAAATTTTTCTTCAATTTATGAATTACAGATTCTTTTCTTATATCTTTGGTATTTTGAACTATATCGTAGTTCGAAAGTGATTCAAACTTTAAATTGTTAAAGCCTACTATTTGGCATTTATCTGTGGTATTTAAGAATCGGACAAAAGTACTTTGGGCTGTTGCAATAGTGTTTGCAACATAAACGCCCGGTTTAATTTCTTGATTCGGAATTAAAATGTTACCTTCTGCTGAAGATAGTTCTATTTTGCGTACCACTTGGGATCTTGCTGGTAGAAGTGTTGAGTTATTACCAGAATTGAATGTTATTGGAACATAAATTGTGTACGTTAATGTTTGTGGTCTAAGTATAAACCAATCTTCTGAATTGCTGTAATCTATTTTGGAATTAAAAGTTTTTATGAAATCTAATCCTATTATTCCATTGCATGGGATTGCGAAATCTGAATGAAGCAGATGAAATTCGTATGGAATAATATATTTATTTGTCTGCAATTCTATTGAGACTAAGCCTTTGGAATTTATTACTCCTTCTCCTATGCCTCGAATGTCTACAGTTTTGTTTACTTTGATGTCATGAAATACATCAGAATTTTATTTTATTATTGAAATATCTGCACCGGTGTCAATTAAGAATGTTATTTTCTTATTGGTTTTAACATTCTTAAACGATACGAAATTATTCAGACTTAGGTTAATAGAGTATACTTTATATACTGGTCGCTTTGGGTAATTCGGACATTTGTATTGTTATAACCATTCTGTTGGTTATTTGTGTTTTGTCTATTATTATTTTGTTGTCCATTTCGGCCTCGTTGGACTCTGTGGGCATCGTTATTGCTCCAGCTCGAATTGTTGTTGTTCCAATTCGAGTTGTTTCTCGAGTTACCATTATTGTTGTAGCGGCGTCTACCGCGGTCATTATGCTGGGCATAAAAAATGGTATTATTTTGGGAACTTCCTGTGGAGCCCGACTCTACTGAAAGAGTGGTAAATCTAGTGATGGCTTCTTTAGCTGAATCAAAGTTTCCTGATTCCATTAGTAGCTGGACTTTTTGACTTTTGGTATGACTTACCATAGCATTTACTGCCACTTTGGTAGTGTATTTTATTGCCTGTTCATTTGGAAGACCATCCGAAATATATGCGCCTTTTAGGGCGTCGGTCAACTCAGTAATCTCTTTTGTGTATGAAACACAGTTATCAGGGTTTCTCTGCAGATTTTTAATTTTCGCTGTTAAAAGATCCACTGATTCACCCTTAAAGATTGTTGACAGCTTTCGTATTACTTCATCAATCGTTGTTTCAGAGCTTAGCGTATTACCCGCTTGACCTTTCAATTTTGATTTTATGATTTCGATGGCTACTGCTTCATGCGTTTCTTTTATGGTATCAAGTACGCGAAGCGCCCCAATGAAACCTTATAGGTTTTTAATGTCACCATCGAAGAATGGTAGCAGCCTGGTGGCTGTGTCTATAAATTCCACTGTTTGAGTCATTTTGTTGCTTCCTTTTGGAATTGCTGGTTTATTATGACTTATGATTGACTGATCAGAGCTCACTGATGGTTTTTCTTGACCTATTTCTTCATCAGCCATTAGTTGCGATTCTTCTTCCAGCACTATTGAAGTTTCCAAATCAGTTGTTTGTTTAAATTCAATATTGTGTCTGTTTAGCACAGCTATTGCTTTTTGTTTGCAATCACTGTAGAACGCATTTGCGGCTGTTTTTTGCCCTTCCTTTAGTTTGCTATAGTGCTCAGTTAATACTGCCCTAATAGCTTGGAGCTTCTCAGTTATTATTTTCGTGTGTTTGGTTACTGTGTCTTGGGATGTTTCTCTGTTTTGCGAGAGGCACTTACAAGATTTAGTTAATTCTTGTGCGTGTATTCTAGCTTTTCCTATTATATCATCCCAAGTAACCATAATTTGTTAAAAATAACAAAATTTTCGAGAATGTTTATGGGGTTTTTTTTTATTTTTTTTTATTCTGTATCTATTATTTCTACATCTGAATCTGTTAAGTCTATTGGTTCTGTACTCGGTTCTGATATGCCTATCAGCGCGATTGAGTCCTTGAAAAGTTCGTGGACCCATCCGGGCACGTCTTTATGTAAAGGAGTCTTAGCTAGCAATCTACTATAAGCTACTTTTATGGATTTTTCCATAAGATCTACAATATTTTTTGTAAATTTGTAGTTGTGGGCTATCCAATACCTTATTTCCTTGTATTTGTGATTTGTTTCACCTGATTGTATCAGGAAATCGAGGAAAGGTAAGTATTTTTGTAGCCTTTTTGTTTCTATCTTATCCATATTCTACACTAACTTGTTAGGCCTATTAATATGGATGTACGTATATAAAAAAAAATCGTTTAGGCTTACTGCCTCGGTTCCTCCATTCGGTAGAAACGATATGTGCCTGCTGCATTGGAAAAGCAACATACATATGGTACTGTGAGGATGAAACTCATCTGTACCCTAGTGCTTCCTTGAACTGGGAAATCTTCTCCCGTTATATTTAGGTAAGCTGACTTAATTTGTACCAAGTTTATTGAGTTCTGTGGTGAATTGATATGCTCATTTCTAAAAACCTCAATTAAATCTTGGACAATACTGGGATGCCTAGCGTTTATTCTTCCAAAATAATTATCAAGAGTGGCCATTGTTTTCCACAAAAAAATTTTTTTTTTTAATTGTTATTCGCGTGTGTGCATATGTATTCTTAGACCTTATCTAGGTCATGGCTCTTATCATGGCTTATGGCTCTTTTGGTCACACATTTATTGTGTAATAAATAAGCTTTATATAAAACATATGCGCACATTATTACGACGATTATCAATAACAATATGTTCGTTAATCTCAAGTCAGTATTTGATGATTCGATTTTATTTATTACATTAGCAGTGGAGTCCACTGATTTTGTTTCTATTAACCCCATTGTGGGTATAAGAGATATATCATCAAATTTACTTATGGAATTATCGAACATATGGAACATATATAAAAAAAATTTTTTTTTTTTTGTGTATAATTCTAATAATAATCTCACTGACTCACGATCCTATATGAGACTATTTTAATTTAGCAAAATAAATATGACAAATACGGGATAAAATAGTGAACAAAAGCCCATAAAAACAGCTCAAAACCTTTTGTTTAGAAATTACTTTAAATATTTTTTTTTTTTTTAAGTATTTCAAGCTTTGTTCTTATTTGCTTGAATACGAATTATAATTATAAAAATTTAAATTTGAATTATAAAAAAAATTGTTATGGATTCATGCATTTTAAGAAATTTTATTTAAAAAAAATTATTAATTAATTTTTTTTTTTTTTTCGACAAAAGAAAAAAAAATTTTATCTCAACTGTGTCTTGCACAGCGAGCTAGAGACGTGGAAAAATTATAGAGCATGTGGTTGGCTCACAATTCAGATATACATTTCATTTGTTATTTAGAAATAATTTTTTTAAAAAATATTCTCCAACCACATTGTTAGTAATAGCCTAGCAGAAAGTTAGTAAGTTCGCAAGTTGCACTTTCGTGCTTCAACTTGCTATTAGGCTTATAATTATAATTATTAAATTAAAGGCAAGTTAAGGCTTGCGCATTTCTGCGGCCCCCTTGCGTTTCTTCGCTCTTTGGCGAAGTTCTGCTTTCAAGTTGTCGATACGCTCTATGCAGCGTTGTCGGTCTTCCTCCGTCTTTAGAGTGGCCAATAGCTCTACTTCCAGCCTCTTCTGCTGGAGTAGTTTGCGAATTTGGCCTCCTCTTTTGGTCTTCTTTGCCTTTGTAGTTCTGGAGTTGCGGGCCCGGTACTCAGCTATTGTGAGTGGGCGTGGTCCATCGTTGGGATACAGCTCTAACGCTTCTTCAAGCGTCAGTACATCCCTTTGCTCGACGGGAGCAGATTCCGCAAAGGGATCTTCATTCGATTTTCTTTGTATTCAAACTTATGTGTTGATGCTGATGTTCATCGTTGGGATAACGAACGAGACTCAAATATATTCACTAGATATCTTCAGGATTATGGTGTTGAAGCTGATGTTGATAGCTGTTCTTTAGCTTTAAATGTTTAATGCTTACATAATTTTTCTTATTATTTTTATTCCAGTAATTATTATTAAATTTTTTATTATTTTTTTGCCAATAAGTTGCAGCATCATTTAGTTGTCGTCGCTTTTCCATATATTAGTTGTCGCAGCATTATTTAGTTGTCGTCGCTTTTCAATATAAAATTATGTTATTATAATTTATAATGTTGTGTGCAGCTCAAGTCCTGTCACGGTCGCCTCCTTTGACCTCCTTTGACCGGGTTCCATTGGGTTATAAATATATATAAATAATAAGAAAAGACACGTCTGTGTCGTTTGATTGAAGTTTTAGAAATGATTCTTTATTCCAAATTATTCTTTTGCTTAGGCTAATTTTACATATATATTCTTATGCTGCGACTTATGCGACAGCTACAAAAGAGAGGGAGAGTGTCAGCACATACATACATACTGTTGTACATACATGCATCAAAGTGCTTGGTCAGCGGTCACACGCTGGCCTGGCTCTAGCTCATGTTACGCTTGTGCATACAGTGCTTATGTGAATATATGTATGTGCATATACAAATGTATGTACATACATATATGTTCATGCTTAATTGTATGTTTACTTGAATATGTTTATGTGAATACTTCAATGTATACATATGAACATATTCAAGTGCACAATTATATTTTAATGTTTAATTGTTTATACTTGCAACAAAGTGTTACAAGTTGAGCTCATTGTGTTGAGATATTATTTGTATGAATATACTACAATGTCATATAATTTGGAAAAAATTACTTAGCTTGAAATATGTCTGAAATTCCACCGATGCAAATGGTTCGAGAGGATCTTGCTATCCGGCTCGAAGGACCAATGTTTGTGTAGGGGGGTCGAACTTCCTTAATGTTTGGGGCAGCTAAATGAATATTTTCCCTTTCTTCCTTCAAACAATTGGAGACGCGCAGAGACCTTTTCCTTCACTTGTATATTTTTCAGTCACAGGTATAATTCAACTAGCTCTAGCTTAAACTAACAGAGGGGAATCAAGCCCCGCTTGGAGCGAAGTGTGGGGAGTTCTTTTTGTGGGGAGAGCGATGGGCATCATCGGGAGAAGGGCGCGAGGTGAAAGCTCCCGCCTCCCTTAACCCTTGTGTTGCCCTTTGGGCATAAAAAATCAATTCAATATCATTTCTCAACATAGTAGCATGGGATGCTCGTGCCGTTTCCAATAAACGTTTCCTAAATCGGTACCAAGTTCATATATGTCTTGACAGATAAACAAGGTCTATAGACATAATCGTTTAACAAATAGTGCGGGTCTTGTAATCTTAGTTAAAAATTCGATTAAGCACATTCAGATTCAGGGCATTGGTATCAAGGTTTGTCTTAACTCTCAAGTATCAATTCAAGTACAAACTAGTTTGATGTTGGATTTGGCTGGAAAACCATTTTAAGATGTGCTTTTCTATGTATTTTCTTTGAGCCCAGCTTTCTTCTTGTCTGAACGCCTTGGAGAGTTTGAGATTGGCATGCCTTAGGCGAAGTTTTGCTGCTGGTGAGCGAGTTATCTGCCACTGTCTTCTTAGACGTCGTTTCTTCGTTACTAGTTTTTCTATCCGCCGGTTCATAGGCCTGTCGGCAGTTTTAGTGACAGTAGAGGCAGGTGGAGTAGATACTCTTGCTGCAGCTCCCAGCATTGAATCAAGTGCGCATGTCTGGCATTATAGTCCCCTGCTGCAATGAATCGATCAATGAGTGTGTGAAAGAAATCGGTAAATTCCTTTTCAGAGATTGAAAAGCGTGGTGGGCAGTACAACGCAACCAGTGTGGTGCTGCCGCAGCTGGGTTGGACAGTTATAGAAGTTGTGTTTCGTTCCTCGAACGAGTGTTTTTTACGGTTTTTAAATAGGATACCAGTCACGCCATGAGCTTTTCCATCTGGATGGTTTGTTGCGTAAAAGGTTTATTTTGGTTTTTAAAAATTATTTTTTGATGTTAGATGTGATTCCGACACCATTATGAAGTCGATTTCACTTGAGTCTAGGAATAGTAAGAGTTTGTTTGAGCTTGGAGATGCCTTTAGCATTCCAAAGATATAGACGTAGAGAAGCCATTATTGATTATCAATATGTTTCTGGATAAGGAGGTTTTGATTTCGCATCACTTCCTGCATGCAGTTTTGCATTAACGTCATAAAAGTCGCCATGTTTTGATTAATAGGGCCTCTAGACCACTTGACCAAGTTCTGGTGCGCTAGGTGGCGGATTCTGTAGATGGTGTAGCGACGGAGTCTCTTTCGCGTGCTGCGTCTCTTCGGAGTATGCTAGCGAAGGATGCCCTAGGGCAATCCAACCTGACCTAAATCCTTTTAGAATCATCGTCCCAAATATAGAAATAATCGACAATATGAGCAACAGCATTACCCAAAAATAACTCAGGCAATCGAGAACTATACCCTTAGAAAACAAGTCAAGTTGCAAACCC
The DNA here is from genome assembly GCA_018152135.1 of Drosophila paulistorum. Classification (NCBI taxonomy): domain Eukaryota; kingdom Metazoa; phylum Arthropoda; class Insecta; order Diptera; family Drosophilidae; genus Drosophila; species Drosophila paulistorum. The sequence goes on along the minus strand of JAECXG010000822.1, from coordinate 14,168,389 downwards.
AAAAACTTTCAGCTAGAATAGCAAATATCATTGAAAACATAAATGCTGTTAAGAGACAATAGATCACAAGCAGGCTGCCATTGTATAAAGCTATATTTAACCACTTAAAAAGATTAATACAGCAGGAGTTATTTAATGATAACAATATCTTTTGGGGCGCAAATTTGTCTAAGCTAGACTATAAATCAAAGCCCTCTTGTAAACTGACTAAAATAATAAAGAACAAAAAGCCAGAAATTCCGTGTTTCAATCATGAAGACAAGGTCTACACCACCAGCTTAGATAAAGCAAACTGTCTCTGTGACGTTTTTGAGTCTAAATATCACATTACTGAAACATTCTCTAGTAGCACTGCCACTGAGTTAGTGCAAAATTCGCCCACTGAACATGCTTCTGAAGCCAACCACGCGTTTGACCTTTTTTCCACTACAGAATTAAAATTTATAATAATAATAATAAAGTATAATAATACTTCAAACGAAAATTCACCTGGAATGGACAAAATACCCAATGTCAGGATACTATTGGTAGGATACATTTATTACAGCTTATATTATTATACAAAATACTAATAATATATATAAGTACATCGCGTTCTTCTAAAGACGTCCGCGGCTTCTTAAACAAGTCTCCCGTGTTCCCATCTATGTTCTCTCTCTATGCTCTGTCTCTCTCTATGTATTCCCACCTGGAAGTCAACAATATTTTACCATCAATATCATATGGATTCAGAGAGCTCTATAGCTGCATCTTTCGTTCGGACAAATTGACAAACTTTGACAAAACCAAATTCGCTTAAAAGCAATCCGTCGGTTTGGTAACCATGGATGTCAAAGCTGCTTTTGACACTGTTTGGCATGATGATCTTATCCACAAACTGAGAGCTTGTAATAATCCATCTTACCTGACCCATATAATTAAAAGTTTTCTGACCGATAGACATTTCTGCGTAACGAAACTTTGTGTGCCAAACAATCCATCTGCGCAGGAATCCCCCAAGATTCTGTCATCGGTCCTATTCTATACAATATTTACACTTTTGACTTCCCCAGGTCTTTAAGATCCAAAGCTTTAATTTTTGCTAATAACATTATAATATTTTCCTCTAGTTTAGACAAAAAACTGTTATTTAGTGGCGATATAAGCAACATCATAGATGTTAGATCTCTACGAAAAATAAGTTAACTATTTACAAATCTATTCTACTTCAAATGATAATGTATAGAGCTGAAATATGGAGCACATCAGCATTAACTCATTTGAGAAAACTCCAAGTAGCTCAATATAAAACATTAATGAAGCAAGTAAGTCTCGCCGACTGAGGTATACCATACACCAGTAAAAAAAATATTTAAAATTAATAATAACAAATACATTTTCACATGCTTTTTAAAAGCATTCTTAGTATCGCACTCACGCAAGCTTGCGAGCACCCTAGCGCCCCCCACCAACCAAAGGCCAACTGGAAAAACGTGTATATGCATAACGTGGCTATTTTTATACCCTTGCAGAGGGTATTATAAAATTGGTCAGATGTTTGTAACGCACAGAAGGAGACGTTTCCGACCCCATAAAGTATATATATTCTTGATCAGCATGAGAAGCTGAATCGATATAGCCATGTTCGTCTGTCCGTCCGTCCGTCTGTGCAAATCAACTTCACGCTGGCATCTTAAAAGCTATCGGAATGAAATTTCATATTTGAGCTACTTTTAGCCGGGAGATAATAAAGTATGAAAATTGTTAGGATCGGACTACTATATCATATAGCTCTAGAACAAAAATTTTTGCAAAAAATTGGAGTATCCCCATGAAATTTACCAATATAATAGAATTTGACATAAAATCTCAGATCCCAAAATTTGAGTGTGATCGGATAAATAGAACACAAGTTGCAGTCAGTCAATACAAATCGGCCCTACGTCATCAGCAAATCAAACAGAGCACATGCATACACACACACAGACGTAGCGCTACACGAACCGTATGTATGTGTATGCGTGTTGTGCTTTGCTTACGAAATGATGGAAGAAAAATTTGTAGTAAAAAGAGAAATAATTTGAATGTTTCGTTTGTGTATTGATGAATTGAGTTGCAGAGAAAGAAAAATCAAAATGTAAAAAAATTATTGCCAAGGACTGCAAGGGTATATAAACTTCGGCATTGCCGAAGTTAGCTTCTTTGATATATTGATTTGATTTTGATCAAATTTGCTATTTTGCTGGGTATTAGTATCAAATTCAAGTGTGCCAAATTTGATGGCACAAGGTAGAAAATTACGTGAGATAATCGAGTTTTTCTAAATTACGAGGGCGGAAAGGGGCCTGGCAAAAATTTGAAATAAACTTGATCACTCTACATACTACATGAGCCTACATACCAAATTTGGTGGCTCTAGCTTTTATAGTCTCCGAGATCTAGTTGTTCATACGGACAGACGGACGGACAGACGGACATGCCTATATCGACTCGGCTGTTGATCCTGATCAAGAATATATATACTTTACGGGGTCGGAAAAGCTTCCTTCTGCCTGTTACATACATTTTGGCAACTTTAATATACCATTTCACCCTTTGGGTGTATGGTATACATATAATAAAATAGCAAATGACTAAATAGCGAATATTAAAACGATTGATGAGCTCATCGCTCATTAAATGCTAACTCTTGGCCAATTTTTTTAATTTTTTTACCCTTGCTCAAAGGGTATATTAATTTTGGTCAGAAGTGTGAAACGCATAGAAGGAAGCATCTCCGACCATATAAAGTATATATATTCTTGATCAGTACGAGTATCAGTATCGAGATCAGTATCAGACGAGTTCAAAAAGCCATGTCCGTCCGTCCGTCCGTCTGGATGAACGCGAACTCCTCCTAGACTGTAAGAGCTACAGAGCTGAAATTTTGTACGTAGGCTTGTATATACTGCAGAGGTTGTATATCTCGCATTCAGCCGGAGCGGACTACTATATCATATAGCTCCCATACAAACGTCAAAGTCACGAACAGTGACTTTTCTGAATAACTTCGTTATTTTCTGAGCTATCGTCATGAAATTTAATATTGGCTAGTTTATTGCAGCTATGTATAAACTGTGCCAAATTTGATCAAAATCATGTGACTATATCATATAGCTCTCATAGCAACGATCGGTCGAAAACAGTGACTTTTGTCAATAACTTCGTTATTTCCAATGCTAAGATTGTAGGCGGTTCTTTCGCAGACATTACACTTTTTGCATAAAACGTTTTTACACTTTGATGGCTATGGGTAAGGAAAGAGTTACCAAAATAGTTGCAAGGGTATATTAACCCCGACCCTCTGTTTTTTTATTGTATTTAGTAATACCATTAGTGCATTTTCTTCTAGTTTTAAGTTATTATTTAAGTTGCAACTAAAGGTTTTTCATCAAACAATGCATTGTTCATAGCTATGTTCAAAAAAAAATCTATGTAAATATTATATGTCAGCTGCACCGACTTAAAATAAGTCTAAAATAAAGTAAAATTAGCAATATTTAAGCAAAATGTAATATTTTCGAAATAAAGCATATATTGAATTGAATTCAAAATAGATCTTGTAAAGAGCTAATTGAAAATTAACTTGATGTTTACAAAATAGGTCTTTATTTATTTATTATTTAATAGATTACGTATATAAGCATCTTTGCATACATCAGCGTATCTTACATTAGAGTTAATTAGTTTAGTAGAGTAGTTTTGGGTTAACGGTGTTTGTCTTTTTTATCTCTGATCCTTTGTTGGAGTTCTTTGTATCGCTCGTATGCTTTATACGAGGACGCGTGGCCACTCTTCTTGCAGAATACACAGAACAGTTCCTCCTTCTTGCACTCAGAGTTTTTGAGGATGGGGCAGGGTGCGTCACCGTGATGTGCACCACATTTTACACATCTCGATGCTGAGTTACAGTTAGCAGAACTGTGAAAAAAAACGTTGACAATTCCTACACTGAGGAATCTCCACTCGGCAAAGTGGATCCCAATTAATACAATGATGTTGTATCGGCTTAATTGCTTTTAAAGCGTTTGCGCTGCTTTCGGCGCTTTTTTTTTCTAGGTCCATATCATTAAAATTGAAATCCATATCGTCGAGAGCATTATGCTCATTCATAATTACGATGGGCAACGATTACTGCCCATAAGGGTAGCCGCTCGTAATTAAATTGTATTAAACACTAAGAAAAATTAATTGAAGAGAAATAATCGGAACAACCGTTTATTAAGCACTTAATTTTTTGACACGTCTACTTCTCACCGCTGTCAGAATCAAACTCCTCTACTATTACCTCCTTTGCTCCAAGCACTAAAATCTGGTATGCACTATAAGGATGTTAAGATACACGCATGAACCGAGTCTACAATGGTTTTGTCATGGCTTTCTCATCAACCCTGTAAACTTAAAACATTTGTTGCCAACCGCACGGCAGAAATACTTGTGACCATACCATGTAGCGCTTGGAGACATGTCAGTACTAAGGACAATGCATCACGAGGCATGTTAGCGAGTGAATTAATTAACTTTGACCACCAAGTTACCAAACATTGCGATCAATAATCTTTTACTGATCAAGGACTCTAAAGCGCCTCCATTAGCTCTTAGGACGCGTAGGTGTTCGCAGGAGATGATGGCCTCTTTCGAACAGTTCGGATTCTCACCAAATAAAAAGAGGTCACTTGGCTCTGCCTTGTTGATCGAGTGATATACTCGATTATTCTATTCTTGGTAATGGGAATTTATCGGAAAATAGTTTTTTGTTTATTTAACGATAGTCTATTACTAATCGCCATCGATTCTTTTCCGATCCTGTTAAGTCTTTTTTCGGCACCAGTAGTAAAGGACTATTATACTCAGACACTGAGGGTTTAACCATTTTGTCTTTAATAAGTTTATTGATTTATCTTGTTATTTTTTCCTTATGAGTGTGTGGTATTCTGTAATTTTTTATGTATACTGTCTGTTTGTCATTCAATCTTAGTTCTTCTTTGTAAAAATTATTTGTTGTAATTGGTTCGGTTTCTAGACCGAATATATCTGTGTTATTTAAATGTTGAGACGCTTATTAACTTTATTTTGATATTTTCTTAACAGTATGTTTTATCTAGGAGGATTTATCTTGCTAGGAGGATTGTGGCATTACTGTCACAGATGTGTAGTATTGTGATGTTTATTGCAAAATCTAAATTATTTGCTCTTAATATTAGTGAGTCGTTTGGTTCCCTGAAATCTAGGTGGGAATAAAAAGTTTTGAAAAATCTAATCCTAAAATTCTATCGAATGGTATCAGAAAATTTTCATTAACTCTTTGGAAGTTGTGTGGAATTATGAATTTATTTCGTAGTAGTTCTATAAGGGTTGGTCCTTTGGAAATAATTAAACCTTCACCAATTTCTGATATTCCAATTATTCTTGAAGTATCTACATATATGTTCAAAGATATCTGTTTTTTCTTTTATTGATATGTCTGCACCAGTATCTAACAAGAAAGTGAACATGTTGCCTGTATTTTCATAATGGATTTTGATAAAAATACTAAGGTTAAGGTTGAATGTGTATACATTCACAGTTGCACCTGAATATCTGTAGGGACTTATTGGTTTTCCAAATTACTTTGGGTAATTCGTACATTGCCATTTCCTTTACTGGAAAAACTTCGGCTGGAGTTATTTCGTTTGGAATTGTTTTGGTTGGAATTGGTTCTTCCTCGGTTATTGTATCGTGAGTTTCCACGATATCCACCTATATTATTGTTGATCCTATAGCCGTTATTTTGATAATTACCTCTTCTTCGGTAATTATTTTGTCCATTTCTGTTGTATTGTTGCTGGCGGTAGAGCAGGACTGAGTTTGTCTGTCCTGTTTCCGATGTGCAACTGTCTTCGAACTTTGTTGTCAGTTCATTCATGTCACGGAATATTCCTGCTTTTAGTACGTTGCGTACCTGATTGCAATTATTAGAGCGAAGCTCTCTTAGGCGCGTTGGGGTGGTCGGTCCCGGTAGGAAATTATTTTTAAAATTCGTCAGATCTGCAGCGCGTCAGATTTTTTTTCTTGTAGCGCAATACATAAAACGATAATTTATCCATTAACTTCTAGCTCTGAAGGTGTGTGTTGGCCTCCCCTGCACCTGGCCCGTGGTTCAAATGATGTAGAGGTCGTCGAATATTTTTTTTTTTTTTTTTTTTTTAATTATATGCTTTTATTATAAATATGTACATACATATGCATATATACATTGCACATAAATATATCATCTGTACTTATATATGTATGTATATTTTGGATAATAATTATGTTAACAAATTTTTTAGAATATATGTACATATGTATGTATGTATGTACATATGTAACGTACATTTTTCTCATTTAGCTTTGAAAACGCATGCATGTATTGTATGTATATACAACCATGTAAATGCATTCATATGTACATACATATTTTGGAATGGCGTGTTTGCTAAATTGTTGGATAAATTACTAATCAACTTTTTTCACGGGTTCTACTCGTAGCAGCGGCTGCCAGCGCATGCTTTTTTTCTTTTTTCTTTAAATTACATACATATGTACATATGGGCATTTCCGGAAAAAGGTCAACCACAGGACCCAAACATAAAGTACCAAATATCCGTTTTTTTTTTCATTATATCTTATTAAAAAATGTTCGAATTTTACATTTTTGAATATAAATAGTGAAAAAAAGTTCAAATGTACAAAATATTTGGAAGAAAAGTTGAGTTTGTGTTTTTACTAAACTTGCTACATTTTTAAGAGATTACTCTTTAAATTATTTACGGCATTAGAAGTTCTGTTACCGTAAATGTTCTGCTCTTAAATGACACTTAGATACGTGAACTAACCGTAAAAAATATAAAGAGAGCCCTAAGAGTACGAGTTTACCGTAATTTTGCTTATTTGTCAAGTCATTTTTTCTTGTCATGTGAGTGACCGAAAAAGAGTAAAAGTTTGCTTAGCATTGACATTTTTCCAGAAGATTCAATGAAAATATATTTTTTGCGTGAAATCATAATAAAAAAAAAAAATTTCATTTTTTGTTTTATTAACTACGAAAGTTTGTCGTGTGAGTGACCGTAAGTGCAAACCCTTCTATATATTTTTGTTTGCAAACTTATTGTTAGCGTTTTTTTAATTGAAATTTAGATGGAGAAAGAAAATATAAATAAAAGAAGTTAAAATCAAAGACGGTATATGTCAAAATTAAGAAAAGACCCACTAAAACTTACGGAATATAAGGAAAAACTAAGACAATTTACCCGAGAATCCAATTGAAGTCGAAAGTGGGTTAAAAAGGAAAAGGGAATATGACCGATTGAGAGTGAGACAGATTCGGTCTATGTAATCTTAAAGTAAACAGCAACAACAATAACACAAAAGAAAACTACTCCAGCAAGCAATCTCTTGGAAAGGCCGTCAAGAAGGCAGAAAGGGCACTACCATCAAATGCAGCAAGACGAAAAATTGTGCTTGATGTTTTAAATAAGATATACAACGAAACAAATACCATCAATACACAAGAAAAAATGTCTACTCAAAGTCGATTGGAAATCGCGAAAAAGTTCTTTTTAAAAGATGAAATATCCGTCCAAACTTATTTTGGTTTGTATTAATAGCTGAAATACTAATAAATTAACTAAAATTTTCTATGAAAATGCATTGAAAACTCACAATGCTATAAGGATAATTTTCAGCGATGTAAACATAGCTTTTTTCGCGATCCTAAGCAATTTTACAACATTGTCAACGTAAAACAAAAGACATCAGTGCACACTTTTTTTTTTTATTTCGAAAACCACAAAGCTGACATTGCTCAGGAAATTGCCTATATGTTTGCTGATTTTTTTAAAACAACTTATTCCTCTTCGACTTATCAAGCTCCTTATCCTCATTACTTGCAATCGTCTAATTGGATTTTAAAACCTGAGTTCGAAGAAAGTTCGGTTCTTAGCGAGCTCAACTGACGGAACTCCGTCAAACCAGTGTATGGACCTAGCCCTGACGGAATACCAGGTTGAGTATTAAGGTTTTGTGCAGACGCCCTAAGCCAATACTAAAGTTGCTCACGCTGTCCGACACATCTTTCACCATGCCGTCTATCTGGAAGGAATCGTGTATTCATAATCTTCATAAAAAGGGAAAAAAGACAGCTGTGCAAAGGGACGTCATTTATATTGACTTCAGCAAGACTTTTGGCTATGTTAATCATACTCTGCTTTTATATAAATTGAACGCACTTGGCATGCCCAGCCTTTTGCTAGATTGGATTCTTCAATATCTTTCTAAGCGTACACAAAAGGTGCTCTTTAAGTCTTCATTTTCTAAGACTATCCAAATAACCTCTGGAGTACATCAGGGTAGTCATTTGGGTCTATTCCTATTCACTCTTTTTATAAATGATCTTCCATTGGTAGTGTCACATTCTCGGGTGCTTATGTACGCTGATGATGTCAAGCTTTACCTCAGTTTTGAAGACATATCGTCTTCTTGCCTGCTTCAATCTGATCTTAATGATCTTTAGAGTAGGTATGAAACCAACCTATTAAATTTTAACGGCTCTAAATCTAAATTTATGTCTTTTTATAGGTGCACTCCATATTTGGCAAATTAATATCTTAACGACACTGACTTAGAGCGATTAGATATTATCAATGACTTAGGTGTTCTTATGGATCATGAATTAACTTTTAATCCTCATATTTCTGCTACAGTTGGTAAAGCTTTGATGTTCTTGGGTTTGTGAAACGATGGTCAAAAGAGTTTGACGATCCGTACACAACCAAAATTCTGTATACTTCATTAATCTGTCCTATCTTAGAGTGGTGATCTTGCATATGGTCACCTCAATATGAGACGCATCAAGGTAAAATAGAATCTGCTCGAAAGCCATTTCTGCTTTTTACTCTTCGCGGCAATAATCTTCCTTCTTTAGATTATCATAGTGTATTGCATGGTGCTATCTTTATTCACAAACTTTCAATAGGTATTCAACCAGTTAAACCTATCTGTACCCCGTAGACCTACTAGAAATTTTATTTCGCTATCCTTAAAACACTGTATTTCTAACTATTCTTGGCATGAACCTTATCGAGTCCTATGCTCTGATTAGAACCTTCTGATTAGAATCTAATCAGATCGGAAGTCTCTCTTTCTTTTGTGAAAACTTCTATTTTATCACACTTAGCTCGTAATTAGCTGTAGCTAATATTTTAATAATCTTAATCTAATATCTTAATTGTTTTTCGGTTTTTTTTTTTGTATTTGTCCACGCGATCGTGCCGACCGATATACGGCACTCGTTCCGCGGTCAGTCTAGCAGGAGGTGCACAGCTCTCTGCTTTGGCTCGCGCGAAACAGGCTATGTCCTAGCCTCATCGTCATTTGGACTATCGCTGGGAATGGATATTAGACGGGAGTTCAATATCGCCTCCTTATCAATTGCAATCGATTTAAGCTCTTCGTACATTAAAAGAGAAGGGGCCAAATTTTTGATGAACATAGTCTTCATTGACTTTACTGCGGCTTCCCAAAAGAAGTAGGCTAAAAATCAGTTCTGCTGCGACTATTTTTCCGACTGCTGCTTTCGTCGACTTCCGAAATTCGCTAAAAGCAACAGTCGACTCAGTTCCTAGTATTAAAATTTATAAGTTGGCTGTTGCTATCAAAGCAATCTGTTTCGGATTTTTGCTATTGCTGCTGCTGTCGGGTTTTTTGCTTTCAGATTTTTGCTATTGCTGCTGCTGTCGGGTTTTTTGCTTTCGGATTTTTGCTGTTTGCTGCTGCTGTCAGGTTTTTCTATTTCGGTTATTTGCTGCTGCTTTTGCTGTCAGATTTCACCAACTTTTTTCGCTTCATTTGGTTATTACAATTCCCAACCAGTTCTAGCGTTGAAGACATGGTATGGCTATTGCAATTCCGGAGTTCTTTAGCAAAGTCTGCTGATGATAGAACTTGGTAGTTCTTGAAATAGCTATACAGATAACCTGCTCACCTTTTTGTGTTGCCTTTGAAATAATCTTCTTTTGAAAAATTGACCTCGAGCCGGCCAAACTGCAAGGTTTGATTTAAATTTCAATAGGTCGTAATCTAACCAGATAACACCAACGGAAGGCACGCCGTTACTTTGGAATTTTTATTCCAAAAAAACCCTTTTTCTATGTGGTACAATATACCGTATATGAAATAACAGGTCGTGATATTAGTTTGGTAAGGCGAAGCTCTTACACTAATTTTTCATAGCGCCTAAGGGTATGCACAAAAAGGTGGTCTTCGGTTTTGTAGGCTTTACCAACTTTTTTCGCTTCATTTGGTTGTTACAATTCCCAACCAGTTCTAGCGTTGAAGACATGGTATGGCTATTGCAATTCCGGAGTTCTTTAGCAAAGTCTGCTGATGATAGAACTTGGTAGTTCTTGAAATAGCTATACAGACAACCTGCTCACCTTTTTGTGTTGCCTTTGAAATAATCTTCTTTTGGAAGATTGACCTCGAGCCGGCTAAACTGCAAGGTTTGATTTTAGGTAATAGATAATTGAGTCCAAATCAGAACTGCTATTAACTGGAATTTCTTCCATACATTGCAAAATCAAGTCGATCGAATTTACGTTGAAGCTTCCCTACCCACTTCTCAGGCCAGGATAAACAAAAAAGGATAAAACACCTTGTGCCGATGTACATAGAAAAAATTATGGAATGAAGTAGGTAATTTGCCCAAGCTGCTTTCGTAGGCAAGGATTAAAAGTTCAATGATGGAATCACGACAAAGAGATTTCTTGAAAATGGTAAAATGACATCATTAATGACAGTTACAGTTACAGTTACAGTGAAAACATTTAAAAGGTTTGCTGTTATCTTGAATATTATAAAGCTCAAGGAAATGGTAAATGCTGCAAAATTTGCCAAATATTATTGAAAAACAGATTAAACGACGAAAAAACTTACTCCAACGTTTTTAGAATTTTTGTCTCACGGAAAGGATTTAAAGACATATTAGTGTTCACCGATTGCAGAGCTATCCAAAGAAGCACAGGAATGTAAAAACAAGGACTACAAAAGTTTCAGATACAATTATACATTAAAAACTTCTCGCGGTAGACAAAATAAAGACCTTGTCAACACCTTGTCAAAGAAATGTGAAAATAGCAACTAAATTCCCGAAATGTTGACTTAATTAGATATCGATAAAAATATTTACAATTATTTTGAAGAAAATCAGCCATCAATAGCAAATTTTCAAAATTAACCTAAAAATAAAATCCATTTTAATTTTTTTTTCATTTTTATGTTTTGTAATTATGTTAGAAAATCGAAATAAAACATTACAAAATCTTACGTCGTCATTTAAAAATTCCGTTTGTGATTAATAAAAACTTTTCATTCCATTTTTAAAGGAAAAACATGCTAGGAAATATTTTCTGATTTTGACCTTAAATATTATAGCGCCACGGATACCCAGCACTCTTGGCAAACATTCGTTTTGAATTCTCAACGCTGTTTAAGTCGCTCTGTCGGCTTAGAAGCTATGATTGTTGCATTGGGAAATGACAAAAACTCACTGTGCTTGCTGCAACGCCCCATATGTGTGGACGTCTCGACGGTCGATGTACTGGAATGTATGGAGTATCGGGTGCAGATGCGCGTTTTGACTTATATATGCAAAAAAATGGATATAGATATAGGGGAGAGGGCCCAGTTGTGACTCAGTTATGACATTCTCAAATATTTTTGAAATGCGGTATTGAATGACAGTTTGAGCCCTGTAAATCATGTTTGTTAGACGTTCTGCAGTTTTTGGACAGACCCCAACGTTAATAATCGTATTGTATATACGCGTACCAAACATCGTGTTGAAAATTGTGCGAAAAAGTTTTTTTTTCATTTTTTTCAAAGTACCAAAATTATGTGAAATTAACAGTGAAAAGGTGAGTGTAATGCATAAAAATATTGTATTTGCCGTATATTTCGTGATTTTATAAAAATCTTTGTGATTATGCAGTGTCTATAAAAAATATACATATAACCTTTAAACTATAAAAAGGCCGGGTTATGACTCAGCTGGGGGGCCCAGTTATGTCCCATTTTTTTTTTTGCACTCGGATTATGTAAAATTGTCAAATTCCAACATTTTTGTTGTTGTTTAACAACAAGGAAAGGAATTTACATATTGAGATCAGTTTGTCCGAGAATATTCTGGAAGATCTCGATCGGGAATGTTTCATTTGGTAATACAATGATTAAGTAACGTTTGGGAATTAAATGACTTTACATAGTTTTAGTCAATGTTCATGTAATCGAACCACTGTATATTTTCAACACCGAAGAAATCAGCAACGAAGCGAGCAACACCATCACGGCAGCGCGTCAAACCAACATCACCAGCATCTGATGAAGAAACAGATTTCTGCATCATTTGTCTAAAGCTGTTGCCGAAGAAATTGCCAACTCTATCCATTGCAATGTATGCAAGCGTCCATTTCATTCAAAGTGCGCTAACATGCAAGCAAGTTATTTTACATGCAAAAACTGCGAAAGTGATATGGACGACGAGGAATAAAAATCGTTGTCATTTATGGCCATTGGAGTCCATTTCCTTTTGTTTTTTTTCCATTGTTTTTGCCATTGAAGGCCTTCATAATAAATAAGCCATTAAATTACAACAATTGGTGTGACATTCCTTTCATATTTTCTTATATTTAGTGAATTTCTTAAGGTGAGTCATAACTGGGCCACTTTTTTTTGGCCCCAAAAAAGTTATCCAAATTAAATCTGTTTCAAAATTTTTGGAGTAACTCAAATAAACATACTTTCTTTGGAAAAAAGTTGCGTTTGGTTAATATTAAAATGTTAGTCTTCTTAATTTTTCAATTTCCGGAACTGAAAAAACAATTTCAAGGTTTTTCAAAACCCGGGTCATAACTGGGCCCTCTCCCCTACATATATTTACATATATCTATATCAGACAGTGATATAATTATCTATATATTTACATGATCCAAACTTAGCCCAAAGGTATGGTTTATGACTCTTCGTATGATTCAAGTAAAGATTTGAATAGTTAGGCTTATAACAATTTATGTGCATTTGGGCACTAATGATTTCATTCAAAGTGTGTTGAAGAAATCACGAATTTCATCTGGCACGGAAACAGTTTTTAAATTATCTGCCCGTGCACAACGATTTTATAAAGTGGCGATGGCATAAAAAACCAAAGGTGATCTTTTGCAAACAATCGCCTATTTACCTTGCATATTGGCAAAGAACTAAAATTGGTTGCTTTAAAAATTGCTGTATTGCCTTTATTACGACTATGTTGCTCTATGTGTATCTGCATCTCAATTTACATTTTTTTTACTTTAAGAAGTTCAAAAATGGTGTATTTCATTAAAAACTGGAGACTTTGTGGGCAACCCAATTTTCCAAACTAACATCAGGTGAAGGTTTCGATATTTGGGTGTCGCCCCAAGCCTTCTCTAGGGCGAAATTTCTTAGGATTACAGAGTCTGTTTTATTAAGGTTTGCATGATGTTACTTAGTACTTTAGAGCCACTCATTTTTCCACAATTTAATATGCTCAATCGAGGGGCTACCATCAAATCTTCGCACAATGTTGCCTTCACTTTAAGAGGGACTCTTTAAAATCAACGATTGTTTTTGTAAACTCAAAATGATTTTGCCGGAGGTCCAGGCGTGTTATATGAATATTAATAAACATTATTGGCCATTAACCATGCAGCATTTCTTTGGTGATAAACGGCACACAAGTTTTTCTAATAAAATTTGTTTTGGCCCGATCTTTTTTTCAATGGAAGCTATTTGATAGAGACACACAATTTAAAAAAAAACAGTGGGCCGGGGATAACTACGACCGCGTCGAAGTTTGTATACCCTTGCAGCTTTTTTAGTAATTCTTTCCTTACCCATAGCCATCAAAGTTTAAAAACGTTTTATCTAAAAAATCTAATCTCTGCGAAAGAACGGCCTACAATCTGAGCATAGAAAGTTATTGATCAAAGTCACTGTTTACCATCAATTGTTCCTATGGGAGCTATATGATATAGTCATCCGATCTTGATCAATTTTGGCACAGTGATTAACATCTATAATAACCATAGCTCGTAAATAACAATTGAGTGTTTTGCAATGTCTTCAAATAAGTCTCTTTACTGAGTATATGAAAATAATACTCCCGAGCAGAGTATTGGCAATCACTTCGTTTATCACACACGCACTCGGACAACAATCGTTTTTTTTCGTTTATTTTTCGTCTCACTTAGATTGAGAGTATTTGCATTAGTGAAATGAAGCAAAACGTCTTTAATCGAGTGATGCTTATTAAATTGTCAAAAAAACATCGATATTATCCGAAAGTTCAATGACTTATAGGTGAAACGCCGAGCGCATTTCAAGCAGCTCGGTGGTGTAAGAGGTAGAGGTCCTGTCTAAGGTTGATGAAACCCTGGTTCAACTCCTGCCCAAAACTCGTTAGTTTTGGATTTTTATTTTTTTGCCTTTTTAATAATTGTTTTTTTAAATAGCAAAATAGGTTTTGTGATGATTTGTCATTGGAAAGGTTTTTTTGTACATATGTACATATGTTAAAGCTTGTACACTTGAGGTAATACTGGCAATAAGCACGATATTATGAACTGTATTTAAAAAAAAAATGAATTGACTTATTCAGTCATTCACTCACTCACTGAGTCTCAACACTCGAACGACTATTATTTTATAGATTATTTATTTATTATTTATAAGAGTTCAACACGAAGAACTCAACAACAACGTTTAAGCAAAAACCGAAGCAAAATAGAAAAAACTCTCTTGCTCAGAGTGGGAGCAAATTTTTTCAATTGTTTCGCTTCTGCTCAGAGATTGAGCGTTAGGAAAAAAACACTCAATTGTTATTTACGAGCTATGATAATAACTAACAAATGTTTAATTTGAAAGCAGTCGCATCAAAAGTAACGAAGTAATTGACAAAAGTCACTGTTTTCGACCGAACGTTCCTATGGGAGCTATATGATGTAGTCACCCGATTTGGATTAAATTTGGCATCGTAGTTTAAAAATATATAAGATTCACCAATATTCAATTTCACGACAAAAGCTGGGAAAATAACGAAGTTATTGAGAAAAGTCCCTGTTCGTGACTTTGCCGTTTGTATGGGAGCTATATGATATAGTGGTCCGATCCGGCTGAATCCGAGATATACAACCCCTGCAGTAAATACAAGACTACAACTTTTAGTTCTGCAGCTCCAACCGTCAAGGAGAAGTTTGCGTTGACGGACGGACAAGACAATATATACCTTATTTGCTCGGTGACGCTTCCTTCTGTGCGTTGCACACTTCTTACCAAAATAAATATCCCCATTTTGCAAGGGTATAAAAATTATTAGCAGAGAGGTAAGAGTTTAGTTCTGTATGAATGGCTTTAGAGGAAGGTTTCGCATATGAAGATCTTCAATATATTTTTAAGTGAAATGATGAGTCTTTGGAAGCATAAATGGCATTCTATCGTAAAAAGGTATGTCAGCCATTGCAAGACGGCCTCTAACACGGAAAAGTTGAATATTTTGAGTACCTATCTGTTCATTTGAAATAAATGGATTTAATTTTTGAAGCTCCGGCTTCAGACTTCGTCCTGCTTGTAAGTCCTTTAGTTCTTTCGCAAACACATCACACTGAATGGAAGAGATTATATGATTAATTTTTTATATGATTAATTTATTATCGATAATTATCTTTGTGCTGTGTATTTAAATGTTTCTATATATTCTTATATATATTTTTTTTTTGCCTTGTGTTTTTTTGGCTTTTAATAGCTTTTTGTCTACCTACTCGCAAGCATTCTGATCGTTTTGATCATCAGGATAGGGCTATATCTTGTTGGCTCTGTGATAATCTTATTCACTTAAAATGTGCTGGCCTCAACGGCCGCGCCTCTCGCAAATTTTCTGGTTTGTCTGTGTCTAAGCGTGAGCTTGGCTTAATGCGCTGGACTTGCCCATCTTGTGCCAGCCAGCAGCTAGATTTTAGCCATATGTTCAGGGATCTTCGTTTAAAGTTTCTTTCTTTAAACAAACTCGCCAAACAGCTGTCTAATGAGTGTGATTCTAGCGTACATTTCAAGTTCGTTCCACCTTCTGAGAAGTTGCCCACCTTCCTAATTTATCTTCTGCTTCAAAAAACTAATAACGTCTGGTCTTTGCATTCATTATCAAAATGTTAGAGGACTTCTTATTTGGGTTAACTCCAATGTTTTGGATAATGAAATTCTTTCTAATAACTTTATTTCTTATAGGCTTGATCGTGTTGGTCGTCATTGCTGTCAACTCAAATCTATGTTCAAGTGTTGTGCCGGTTGATCTCCCCTTAGGTTCTAACTTTAGCTTATATATCTCTTGTTCATATATTCCTCCTGCTTCTGATATCATGGTCTACATGCACCATGATGCTTTACAAACTATTTTTAGTTGTCTTAAAGATCGTGATTTTCTTATAGTTTTAGGAGATTTTAACTTGCCTAATATTTCTTGGCTCGTTGATGATAATCTATCTTTCTTAATTCCTTCATCTCAACATGTTTTTCTTGACAGCCTACTTGAATGTCCGCTATATGAATTAAATTCTTTTCTTAACTCTTCTAAAAGAATCCTTGATCTCGTTTTTGTCTCGGATCCCACTGTTAGTGCTGTATCATAAACACAGCCCCTAGTGAAGCTTGAAGATCCTTATCACTCTACCGTTGAAGTTACTATTTCTTACAATTCCGTTACTAATTGATTTAATAACAACTCAAATTCTCGTCGACTTATTCTACTACTGTTTCGGGTCCCACACCCTATCCCTTCTCAATCCCACATTTAAATTGTATGTTTTTTCCTAGTATTACTGAAGACTATATTATGTCTAGCTTGTCATCTATGACGTCTTCCTTCGTACCCGGGCCTGATAATATAACTAGTTTCATCCTTAAAATGTGTTCGATTTCCTTATCTAAGCCTTTTTCTCGGTTATTCTTTATATAGAGTGAGACTTGTAGCTTTCCTGATATTTGGAAGGAGTCTTTTATTATTCTGCTTTTTAAAAAGGGTAGCAAATCGGATATTTCTACCGCAACCACTACCACTACCGTGGCATTACCAAATTTTCCGCAATTTAAAGCCGTTTGAGAAAATTATTACGTCTTCCCTTCAACACCTATCCAGATCCACTATTTTTCCTTGTCAGCATGGCTTCATGAAAGGTCGTTCGTCGCTTAACAACCTTTTAGAATGGACTACCCTTGTACACAATTTCTTCCGTAAAAAGTGTCAAACTGATGTTATTATACTTATTTTAGTAGGGCTTTCGATACGGTTGATCATTCTCTGCTTCTCACGAAACTTAACATCATGGGTTTTTCCCCGAAACTATTGGCTTGGTCAAAGTCGTATCTTATTGGCAGAACTCAAAGAGTGTCTTTTCGTTCCTCGATATCTAAAACTGTTCGTGTCACGTCAGATGTACCCCAAGGCAGTCATCTGGGCCAACTGTTATTTACCATGTTTAATAATGATTTGCCTTTGGCCTTGGCTCATTCACGCGTGAATTACCACCGGGAGCTAGATGGTTTGAATCAGGGTGTGTGAAATGTGTGTGTATTTGGTTTTTCCCCGAGTAACTCAAACGTCTGTTCGATTCAGATGTTAAAACAGGAGTGACTTTTATTAATAATGTTTTTGGGTCTCTAAGTTTTGTCTATCTTTGTGTGTCTGTTACAATCGAAATAATGCATGTGTGTATGTATGTAAAATGTATGTATGTTTTGTGTATGTATGTTTTATGTTTCATATGAATGTATGTTTTATGTATGCATGTTTTATGTATGTATGTTTTATGTATGTATGATCATCATATATATATTATCAATCGTTCTGGGAACAGGGAAGAGTCGATGACACGTCTTCTTTCGTGGTCTCGTTCCCCAATTTAGTAACCAGGGTGTTGGGTTGGTAACTCCTCCCTCCCCAAAATGAAGCAAATGCGTTTAGAATGGGGTGTCGGGGTGGATACCGCTGATTTTCCTTGTGACTTGGGCTTGTTGTCCACTTGTGATTCCAACGCAACACAAAAGGATCTAATGGTATGCTGAAAACTTAATTTTTCTAGTTGTTTTTGTAGCATTTTATGTTACAAAAATTTTTTCAAATGTTAAAACAAATGCTGTATATTGTTTACAATGCGTTTGGGTATAATGAATGACATATGTAAAAAGCAAAGATTATACTAATTATTATTTTGTTGTTCGCCTTATTTTAGATTTATGGATTTTTTGCAAGCGTGTGGTGATAAGAGTGTTACCATTATCTCGTAAGACTTTATGTTTAGAAAATCTTGGCGTTAACTTATTTCTACGGTTTTCTTTTCGAAATATGCTCTCATTAGTTGATAAGGGGGCTGCGGATTTCCGAGTTTCGTTAAGTTTATCAAGTTTGCTTTTAGTATTTTTATGTAAAATCTCTTTTACCTCTTGGTATAATTTTGATTGAAAAAAATTTAATTTTTGTAAATATTCATGATTAGTGTCGTATTTAATTGTTTGTTCAAATATAGGTGTGCGTCCAGTAAAAAGTTCAAAAGGTGTGTATTTTGTAGATGAATGTATAGCGTTATTGTATGTGAGAAGTGTTTCCGAAAGAGTTTCCTCGTGTTTGTTAATCTGCTTATTTTTCTTTTTTAATTCTGTTATTATTCTATAGGTTTCAGTCAGTGTCGAATGCAATCGTTCTACTGGAGAGTTGCTGGATGACTGCTGGAAGGAAGTTATATGACATTGGATGTCGTATTGATTACAGAAATCTTTAAATATACTGCCAAAAAATTCCGCACCTTGGTCATAAACTATTTTTTTAGGGATTCAAAAAAGACTGAAAAAATGTTTCATGGCGGTAACGACGTTTATGCAGGTCCTGTTGGGTATAGGGTAGGCACACGCAAATTTTGAAAACTTATCTATTAGTGTAAGATTATAGTTTTTGTTAATCGTGTATATGTCTATATGGACTATGTCCATTGGTTTGCAAGGAGTTTCTGGTACTTCAAAAGGTGGTTTCTGCGGCTGTCTATCGTATTTAAGTGTGAGGCAAATTTCACAACCCTTTATTATTTGCGCTATTTTGCTTTTCATATGTGGAAAGTAGACTTTTCTTTTAAGGTGCATTAATGTTTCATCAATACCCCGGTGATTGTTATTATTGTGATAATCATTGACTATTTTTTCTTGATCGGTCGTATTAGTGATATCGTCTAAAAGAGTTGTACACCTAAGTAATTTAAATAATTTATTGTGAGAAAAATGTTGAGAGAACACATCTAGTACTATTTGAAAAATATTGTCTGATGTGTAAATTGCTAATGTCCTGTTAATCTTTAAAATTTTTTTTTAGAATGTCTAGTACAGTTTCTGAGTTAAGTCTGGGCTCTGTGATTGTTCTCCTTAATTTGTTTTTAAAGGGAGTAGAAACCTGGTAAGAAGCAGGAGAACCTTCAGCTAAAACAATCTGCAAATTAAAATCGTTAAGTGGTTTTTCGACAATTATTATGCTTGATTCAAGATTATACAGAGAAGATGTTACTTTGTTATTTGAAAAATTTTCGACATCTATATTGTTAACAATAATATCTGCTTCGGGTCGGATACGACTCAGTGCATCTGCAACTACGTTTTGAGAGCCTTTTTTGTATTGAAATTCGTATTCGTATTCTAGTAATTGTAGTTTCCAACGGGCGACCTTGTCGTTGGTGGAAAATGGTCCTGTGTTCCATGTTAATGGTTTGTGGTCTGAAACTAAAATAAATTTTTTTCCGAATAAGTAGGGTCTGAAGTGTTTTACTGCCCAATGGACTGCAAGCATTTCTTTTTCTGTAGCTGAATAACGGGTTTCTTCATCGGATAATGTGCGACTGGCGTAAGAAATAGGTTTGTCGCTTCCAGATGATTTTTGGGATAAAACAGCGCCGAGGGCATAATTGCTTGCATCAGTAGTTAATATAAAGGGTTCTTTAAAGTTTGGGTAGGTCAATATTGGATTGTTACAAAGTAATGTTTTACAGAATTCAAAAGTTTTACAGTATTCTTCATCAATCGTTACTGCTTTTGTACCTTTTAATTGTTGTGTTAATGGCTTTGTTATGCGGGCAAAGTCTTTAATAAATTTTCTATAATAGCCAAGGAGACCTAGAAATGATTTAATTTGTCTCCTGTTTTTTGGGATAGGGAACTCCTGAATGGATTTTATCTTATTTGGGTTAGGTTTGACCCCATCTTGAGTTACAATATGACCTAGAAAATTAACCTCTCCGAAGGAAGTCAGATTTTGCGATTTGTAGCTTAAGATTAGCGGATCTGAGTCTATCAAATACTTGCCTTATATCTATCAGGTGTTTTTGTAGAGATGGTGAAAAAATTATAATGTCGTCTAGGTATACTAAACAAATGGAACCTACTAGATCTCCAAGGACATGGTCCATTACTCTTTGGAACGTTGCAGGTGCATTCTTCAACCCGAACGGCATACGGATGAATTCAAAGTGGCCACCTTCGACTGTAAAAGCTGTTTTGCTCCTATCTGCTTGGTTCATTTCAATCTGGTGAAATCCACTAGCTAAATCAAGAGTTGAGAAGTAATTAGATTTCCCAAGTTGGTCTAAAATCTCATTTATATTTGGAATTGGATAACGGTCTGAAATTGTTTTTTCGTTAAGTTTACGATAATCTAGAACTAATCTCCATTTCTGCGTTTCAGGGGAGTTTGATTTTTTCGGAACTACCCAAACAGGGGCGCTCCAAGGCGAATAACTGTTTTTAATTATGTTTTGGTTTAGCATTGAGTCTATTTGGTCTTTTACTTCTTTCTTTAAGGCGTAGGGGTATCGATATGATTTAACAAAGATTGGCGTGTCGTCAGTTGTGCGTATATAATGTTTAATATCGCTGGTAAATGTTAGTTTTTGGTTGTCGTCATAAAAAAGGTCTGTGTACTTGCTACAGAGTTGTATTAATGCAATTTTTTCTTCGGAGTTTAGGTGATCGGTTTTTAATTTGGTAACGTATTTGTCGACATGTGGGAGAGTTTGATTGTCCGAATTTATATTGTATATTTCAAAATAGTGATTTTGATCATAGGGTATGGTTTCTAATGGCTGTTCTAAATATAATTGCTGATCTTCGAGTGAATTATTTACGATTACCATCTTGCTATATCCGTTAACTGAATTGTATAGTCCTTCTGAAATCTCTAAGTCCTTATTATACATTGTCTGTTGAGAGTAGAAATTACCTTCCTTCATCCGAACCGGAAGGGTTATTAAACATTTTGAAGAAGCTGGGATAATGTGTACTTCGGTTACTGGGTTGTCTTGTAAACAAATTTTTAAGCATGATTTTGGAGTTTCTAACCAAAAACTGTCCAGATTAATATTGGCTTTTAACTTACTAAGGACATCCATCCCAAGCAAACCTTTGAAATGTGGGTGAAAATCGAAAAGAAGTAAGTCTACCTTCATTTGTTCATTAAACTCTTTAAGTGATTGAATCGTGGTTTTTTCTTTTATGACGTGTTGGTTCAACACTGACTGTACAGTTATAGGGTTATCAAGAGTTTTGCGATCGACATTGCTCACTATGGTTGGGCTTACAAATGAATTTGTGGAACCTGTATCTATTAAGAATTTTATGGGTTGAGTTGTAACGGAATTTATCCATATAAAAGGGAGTGTCGATCCGTGTGATTTTTTTGTTAAGTACCCTGTTGGTTCTCGGAGGCAGTTTCGAAAAAATTTCCTGCGTCATTAATATTACAAAGTTCAGTTGAAGATTGTTGCTCATTGATATTGTGTAATTGGTTCCTAGTTGGGCCTGTTGAATTGAAAGGATTTACAGTGGAATTTCTGTTATGGTAGTTATTATTAGCGTGGTTGTTAATGTTAGGCTGAGAAATGGTTGAATTATTTCTAAATAACTGGCTTCTATTGTTAGAATAGGGGTTGCTGTTTGGTTGATTTCTTATGTTTTGGGGGCGTGAGTATGGTGTTACCTGTGCTCGAAAATTCTGGCTAGTATTTGGTTTTTGCGAATAGAAGGTCTTTTCGACACGGCAATGTTCATAGGCTTCCTTGATATTTTGTGGGTTTTTTGATTTTATTAAAGTTTTAAGGGGTTCTCGTAGATTAATTAAAAAGGTATTCAAGCATATCTCGTCATATAATTTTGGTTTGTCAGTTGAGTTTTGATTTGTGTTTTGTAAAATCTCTGTCAATTGTGATCTTATTTTTAAAATACTATAAAATAGTTGACCTAATGACAAGCTATCGGGAAAGTTTTGTAAATCGCGAATAAGCATAGCTTCGCTTTTCTTGCTACCATAATGCTGTATGAGATTAGCCTTGATGTCATCCCAGATGAGTGCAGTATTGGATAGTTTTAAGGCGTCATTAGCTCTACCTACGATTTTGTTCCTGATGGCTCTTAACAGAAGGGAGCTGTATGGCGTCTGGTCAGTTCCTCTGATCAAAGCGATGACTTCTTCCACATTGACAATGAAGTCTTGCAGTTTATTAGGGATGCCGTCAAAAGTAGGTAGCTCCTTGATAAAGGCGAGGATGTCAGTTGGATTTAAAGATGTTGGGTTGTTGGCTATGCTGCTTATTGTAGGCGTAACGTTTGGAGTCGATATAGTTGTGGGAAGTGACACTGAAGCGTTTCCAGAATCCATTGCTACGTCGTTGGGTGAATGAACTGGAACTTTATAAATGAGTGCCCTTCGTCTGGCAGATGTTCTTTTTGTGGCTGCTTGGTATGTAGATTTTTTTGGCATTTATGTTGACGTGATTTGTCGACGTGAGTGTTTCTAAATTCTGTAATGTTTTAACCATTATTATATTTATTTATATACATGTAACACCCAGACACACATACACACACACATGCACACACGTACACTAATATACATCTGTATTATTATCATTATTATTATGTTTTATGTTTTTTTTTTTTTTTTTTTTTTTTTTGAGTGTTTTAAAATTTTGCAATGTTTTAAACATAATTATAATTGTCTATGCACATACACATACACACAACACACACACGCATATACCGACATACATATATATATATACATACATATATACGTATATATATATATATATTTTTATTTTTTATTATTATTTTTTTTTTTTTCATTGTATGTCACTAACATTGCAACGTTTGAATTGTTCTTAATGTTCTTTCAAAATATTTTGTAACAAACCTTTATTACTTTAATTATGTATTAATAGTATATTGTTCTTAAACTTTGTGTCACAACTTTACACTGAACTTCTAATTTTATTCACGTCTTTGCAACTCAAGCTCACTTTTGTAAATGAGCCTACAATAAAACGCTACTACTTATGAATGCTTCGTTTGCCAATTGCAGCTCTGCTTAGAAGATCGATTTCACTAGAATTTGCCGCTTTTGCTGCCTCGTCTGCCAATCGCAGCTCAGCTAGCTGATCACTTTCGCCAGAAATTGTAGCTTCTTAGCGTCGTCACCTCAGCGTCATCTTCTCTCAGCTTCGCCAGAAATTGTAGCTTCTTGGCGTCGTCTTCTCAGCGTAGTTCTGCTAGCAGATCGATTTCACTAGAAATACAATACTAAGTATTGTGGTTTTGAGCGTTTTGGCAATTCCAGATCGATTTCGCCCGAAATACAATACTAAGTATTGTGGTTTTGTAGCGTTTTGGCAATTCCGCCGAATAATGAAATTGAAAGCAGAATGAGCGACAAACAATGTGTATTTCGTAAAAGAGATCTTGTAGCTTTGCAGCATATAAACATTTCCATTGAATTATGAGATGTACACATACACATGTGTATATGCATCCATGTATATACATATTCCACTTTTTTTTTTTTTTTTTTTTTTTTTTTCATGTGGTGATTATCGACGTATGATTTCAGCCCACACCTTTTAACACTTTTACTAAAATAATTTTAATTTCACTTATGATTGACCTTTAGTTATCAGCAATTGATTCTGTAGGCCAATTTTCACGTGTGGAACATGTACATGTATGTATGTTTGTATATATGTAAATGCTGTATAGAAAATTTTTTTTTTTTTTTTTTTTTTTTTTTGTGTTGTGTGATTGGTTTTGCCATGTAAACGATTATCAACAATTGATTCCGTTCCAATTACCAATGCACAGCAATATTTTTTTTTTTTTTTGGTTTTCAATGCACTTTACTTACGAAACAAAATAATAATAGTTCTCAATGTGAACATAAGTAGGTCCATTCCTGACCCAGCTGCGCCAATTACCACCGGGAGCTAGATGGTTTGAATCAGGGTGTGTGAAATGTGTGTGTATTTGGTTTTTCCCCGAGTAACTCAAACGTCTGTTCGATTCAGATGTTAAAACAGGAGTGACTTTTATTAATAATGTTTTTGGGTCTCTAAGTTTTGTCTATCTTTGTGTGTCTGTTACAATCGAAATAATGCATGTGTGTATGTATGTAAAATGTATGTATGTTTTGTGTATGTATGTTTTATGTTTCATATGAATGTATGTTTTATGTATGCATGTTTTATGTATGTATGTTTTATGTATGTATGATCATCATATATATATTATCAATCGTTCTGGGAACAGGGAAGAGTCGATGACACGTCTTCTTTCGTGGTCTCGTTCCCCAATTTAGTAACCAGGGTGTTGGGTTGGTAACTCGTGCTCATGTTTGCGGATGACGTTAAGATTTGTTATTGTTATAGTGATCCTTCTTTCCAACAGTACTTGCAATCAGATCTCGATGCGTTCTGTGATTGGTGCCACTTTAATTAATTACACCTTAATGCCTCAAAGTATTCTTTTATGAGTTTCAGTCGTTTGTCGCCGTTCCTAGCTCATTACTCTATTAAGTCTTTTCTGTTAGATTGTGTACCATCATTCAAAGACTTAGGCGTTATGTTTGACCCAAAACTTTCATTTAATGTTCATATATCTTCAATTGTCAATAGAGCACGCAGTCCTCTTGGCTTCATTAAACGTTGGGCCAAAGAATTTGATAATCAATATGTAACAAAGGTTCTATACACTTCGCTAGTTCACCATACTCTAGAATATTGCTCACCAGTGTGGAACCCCCAATATGATGTTTACCAGCGTAGTATTGAGTCGGTACAGAAGCAATTCCTTAAGTTCGCGTTACGCGGTATTAATTGGGACCCGAGTCTTCGCCTACCTTCTTATTCTAACAGACTTCTTTTTATTAACCGTCCTTCACTTTTCAAACGTAGGCTCGTATTTGGCCAATTTAAATTCTTCTACTGAAATGCTTTTTGTAGCATTTATCGTATTATTGCGGTTAATAGGAACTCGGTTAAGAACTCGTAAAACGTATGCTAAGACTCTCACAATCATACGAAACGATGATAGTCTTAATGATCTGCTCAACTATGCTTTTTTCTTTATAACTAGTGCTACATATCAAAACAAGGGTATTTCGCAATTCTAATTCTGTGGGCTTGAAATCTGTCTTTCCTTCAGATTTCGGCCAATGTAATGCATCAAGTGTTAAGAACTTTGGTCAGTGAAACCAAATAGTCTGCATCAAATCGCGGGCTGTATAGCCACGTGAAACCATGTCGGCTGGATTATCCTTTGCAGGCACGTGACTCCAAATCATGAGATTGCGTTTGTATGGTTGATACGCGATTGGCAATAAAGCATTTTAGAGTTGAAGGGTGCATTTTAATCCAATGAAGAACGACAGTTGAATCTGTCCAAAAATATGTTTTTGGTGATGTGTTAACAAATCGATTCAATATTCGATAAATCAGCTTAGCTCCTCAGCTAATACAGCAGATCCAATTGGAAACGACTCCGTACATGTCTCTGATAAGAACGTCAAGGACCTAATTGCGAGAAATGGAGCGCACGACATCCCGTAGGTACTGTTATTCAATTGAAATAGTTGAATAGGTTCTTGCGGTGACTTTCTCCACAAGATTTTTTATCCTAAGATGCGAAGAGAAATTGTCTGTAAATATTAGCTATGTCAGCTGCAACGGCATGACGATACAAACGAAACGAGAGTAATGTTAGGATCAGATCTTGTTGAATAGTAGGACCAATGAGTATATCATTTAATGATAGATTTGATGATGATTTAGACGAAGCGTCAAATACTACGCGAAGTTTAGTTGATGAGCTCTGCGGTCTAAGGACACAATGGTGAGGAAAAAAGTAATGATTTCCCGATTGCAAATTGTCTAACGAATCTACCTCCATGTGATTCAACTTAAAATATTAATCTAAAAATTCGATGTATATTTCCTTTAATTGGTGTTAAGATGCAAGCCGTCTTTCGAATTGAAGAAAACGTATTTTTGCACAGGACAACGAGTCTCCAAGTTTCTCAGGCGATTCCTTGAACGGCAACCGAACCTGTATGCGCCCTGAATCCAGGAATTGTGTGTGCACCTGAAAGTGAGTTTCACATGCTTGTTCTTCTGAGGTTAAGGAAATATCTTTATTTTGAATCCCATGGATTTCATCCATTTTCCAAAACCTTTCTAATAATATGTTAAGGTCTTGAAGTTGCGTTAAATTACAAGTGTAGTGTTGAGTTGATTGAGGTTCAGCAATCTTACCCCCGACGATCGATCTTAATGCAGTTTCCACTAGATGAGGAAGACCAATTGATTTCACCCGTCTTAAGTAGATCCTTTACGCTAAGCAATAAATCTACCTTTCCGGGCTTATAAAATAATGGGTCGGCTAACTCAATTTTTTTGGAAATGGCCCAATTTGACACATCTAGTCTCTTTTCAGGCTGAGGCCACCGAGCGTGGCGAGACAACATACGCTGTTACGCTGTCTTAACCATCTCGAATCGCTTAATAAAAGGTAGCGAAATAAAAACTGACAGAATGCTAACCTGGGCTCTGTTGACTGACATTGAATGCATCTCCTTTGATCTGCAACAAATACTTTCGATGTGCTAAGAATTTTTCCTTTTGCCGGTTTCGAAGATACCCTTCCAAAAACTGACAGTGTCGACTGAGTATTTGATAACAATCGGCCCAGTCTGGCAATAACGTATTCTTCAACCCGATCGTATGCTTGTTTGGATACACGATCAATTTATGACATAACAATATGAAAAAGTACTACGTTTAATACCTCAACTTAAGACCCAAGAGACAACCATGATCCACGAAGAGCTGAAACCGTATCCAAAATTGTACGGAGGGTAACAGCGTCGAGCAATGTTAAATAAACTTGAAATATGTTCTACGAAAATAAGAACTTTCTTGTCATATCGCTCGTTGAGGCCGTCTAAAGCTTTGGGATAATTTTCGTCTGATACGTGAAATGGCGAGACTACGCTAAGAGCACGGCCAGATCTATCTGGCTTGTCTACAAGCCATGAGATATTTGTTCACATTGGACAATGAGTTGTCTTTATGTACTATATTTGTAAATGAAGTAAAAAATTTTTTGAATTCCCCATATTTTCTGTCGAATTTAGCTAATTTGAAGGATGGAAACCGATTATGATGCCCACCATGACAAGCAGATGAATTTAAGAAACTAAGTTCCTCTAATTTTGCCTTTTTACTTGCAAAAAATAAGTCGTCTCCTTTTCGATTTCAAGAAAAAAGTCTCTTCATGAGCCATATAACAGAAGCATTTAGAACATGTTTATGTAAGTACAGTGGTAGAAATTCCAAAAATCTTCAACAAATAATATAAGAAATCTCAATATATATATATGTCGGAGAATTTAGAGCGCTTAAGAGTAGGCTAATGTTTTGTTGTTTGATATGTGAATTGACAGGTATGTCACCTGTAACTATGGTATGTCCAACACTGCCCTTTGCAGGTTGACAATTGGTATGTTAAGATTGACAATTGGTATGTTAAGATTGCAGAATGACTCGGCAGATTTGAGATGCCTGACAGCGTGACAACATTGGAAATGTTGTCGAGTGGGGTTTGGTGTTAAGTCATTGGACTCGGCATAAGTAGTCTAAAAATCAGACGTGCCGGAACAACACCTAAACTGATTAATACAAAGTGAGAGTGAACAGTAGAAAGTGTCCAAAGTAAAGAAAATGGAAAAGGCTAAGAACAACAATGGATGTTCGACATCAGAAGTGGGATTTTCTCCACCGCAAATTAATCCTGACGACCGCTTGTGCATGATTTTGGAAGCTTAACACCGTAGTCTAATCGAGGTGATCAGTGCAGTTAAAAGTGGACGACTGGAGCAAGGTTGTACAAAATCAGTTGTCTTGCCAAAGTTTGACCTTGACTCTTTAGGATCAAGTGCTGCTGCATGGTGCTCGACTGTGGACCTAATACTGGCGGAGAATTCGTTGGAGGGCAGCGCACTTCTCATGGCCCTAAGCAAATCGCTGGAAGGGAGTGCGTCCAATTGGCTACTCCAAATTTCTTTTGCTGATATTACGTGGAACCAATTCAAGGAATTGTTTCTGCAGCACTTTGAAGGCACTGAAACCCCTGC
The DNA here is from genome assembly GCA_018152135.1 of Drosophila paulistorum. NCBI lineage: Eukaryota > Metazoa > Arthropoda > Insecta > Diptera > Drosophilidae > Drosophila > Drosophila paulistorum. The sequence continues at coordinate 14,139,804 of JAECXG010000822.1, read as the reverse complement.
TGCCACAATTTTCAACATTCTCAATGGCCGTCCAAACGAAGGAGAGTGCTTGTCATTGTACGGAAGCCGACTACTCACGTCACTGCTGTCAAAATGGAAAGGGATGACTATAGAGCAAGCTGCTATATAATTTTAGCAAACACTCCTCAGGTCGAGCCGAAGCTGCAACGAACAATTTGTACAACCAACACCAAGACGCGCAATGAGATGCTAAATGAGTTAAAAGCCTTTGCTGTTGGAAAAAGGAAAGACCATTCCGTTCCAGTAGACGCTGAAAACAAGCGAATGCGACTACAACTACAACCTGCCGAGAAATGTCATTTTGCGGAAAAAACGGACACAAAATAGCGGATTGCCGTTTGAGAAGATAAGGAAACCAGAGATTTTCTCAGCACACTGCCCGTCCACCAGAGATGAAGAGAGGACCAATTATTTGTTTCAAATGCGGAGTTGCTGGACACATGAAGTCTGCTTGCCCTGAAGGATCATCATCATTGATACCGAAAAGAATTGAAGAAAGACGTGTAAACTTGTGTCAAGTTAAAGAACCCATTGGTACCCTAACTCAATCCGGTGAGTCGTACCCATTTTACTTTGATTCCGGAGCTGAATGTTCTCTTGTAAAGGAGGAAATATCACATAAGCTTCCGGGAAAACGAATTAACAATTTAGTCCTCTTGAAGGGCATTGGAAACCATACAGTAACTAATACTTTGCAAATTTTGTCAAATGTGAATTTCTTTTCTCGTAATCCATTACCTATTAAATTGTCTGCTCAGGCTCCCATTAAACGTGTGCACTTAACTGAGATATCAGACAATTGGCTTCTTGCTGAGCAACAAAGAGATTCTGAGACTTCTTCGATCATTTCTAGACTTAAAAATTACGAGTTGGAGGAGGGTTTGGCAAAGACGTACGAACCACGTTCAAAAATGCTCTCCCGAAAAATCCATCGGAATGGTATATCTAGATGCCTTCCTGTTATACCCAGACCATTTAGGTGGTCGGTAGTGAATAACGTTCATGAGGCAACTGTACATCTCGGTTGGGAAAAGACTTTAGATAAAATGTACGAGTTCTACTGGTTCGAGAATATGCGTAAATATGTCCTTAAATTTGTAAATAATTGTATTACCTGCAGTCTCATTAAACCGCCGTCGGGCAAAATACAAGTAGAGCTCCATCCCATTCCTAAAGTAGATATACCATGGCACACGATGCACATAGATATAAATGGCAAGCTGAGTGGAAAAAGCGGTAAAAAGGAGTACCTTATAGTACAAATCGATGTATCATACTGTAAACGTAAATACTGAAAGTTGCGTCAATGCTTTAAAGTCATCGATATCACTTTTCGGTGTACCGAATAGAATCATTGCTGACCAGCGCAGATGTTTTACTGGAAAGGATTTTAGCAAGTTTTGCACCATGCAAAAGATAGGTTTATAGTACAACACTTGATTGCAACGGGTGCTAGTCGCGCGAACGGTCAGGTAGAGCGCGTTATGAGCGTGTTAAAACGAATGTTAACTGCTAAAGAGACCAGTAAGCGATCCTGGCAGACGAAATACAACTGGCCATAAATTGAACAACAAATAGAACCACTAAAAATAGTCCTTTGGAATTACTGATTGGTAAAGAAGTTCTACCTTTAAATATATTACATGTTTTTGAGAATCAGAATAAAGTCGATGTAAGACTTGTAAGGAAGATAGCTAAAGAAAACATAGAAAAATCCGCCTCCTATGAAAAAGCTAGATTTGACAAAAACAAACTCAAAATTGTAAAATTCAAAGTAGTCGATTATGTATTGCTCAGAAATGAAGAGAGACATCAGACGAAGCTAGACTAAAAGTTCAGGGGACCATTCCAAGTAGCGGAGATACTCGATGGCGACAGATATGTTTTAAAATCCATGGCTAATAAGCGAACTTATAAATATTCGCACGAATCGTTGAAAGGTATGCCGGCGAAAGGGATTCCCACTGAGTTGGACATGTGTGTTGATAGTGATGTATTAGTGGATTCTAATACGGGTCACGACGTTGAAAGAGACGTCAAGTAAAAGGGCGTTGAAAGAGACGTCAAGAAAGACGGCGTTGAAAGAGACGTCAAGAAGAACAGAGTTGAAAGAGACTCTGGTGATGCGTTAATGGATTCTAACGCGTGAGAGACATTGGTGGACTCCAACGTGGTGAAAGGCATTGATGGTTTTCAATACAGAATGTCAGACTCCATTCCTGAAGGTTACCTGAAGCACTACTCTGCGGGTGCTGGTAAGAGCACGAGTTATTGTGTTTTCTTGTTCAGTATCAGTATGGAGAGGTGAGGTGATAGGACCCCAATATGGTTGGTGTCCGGGGAGATTACTGAACGCCGGGTGCATAGAGTAATACCCAGATCTATATCCTGTATTCTGCCACTGGTACAACCCATAGAACATAAAAACTAAGCTTTATTTTAACATCCTTTATAATAAGATTGAATCAAAGTGTCATTTCAAACTGAGCAATGCATGTCGTAACGTTATTAATGTAACACACGAGGACGTGTGATGGTCAGGAGGGCCGTACAGTGTTGTACTATAATTGGTTTACATCTAATGTCAATAAAATAAGAACTTTGTATGTTACTGCAAATATGAGTTTAGTGATTTATTAATGGATGGAAGTTGACTGATTAAGCCAGATACGGGTAGTTGAGTCAGGATAAGAGACCGTGTGGCCTACTAAAGCAAATAGTACATTGGTATGTTGGAGCGAAATAGTTTGTGGTTGCCCTTGCCGGGATAATACAAGTATAACATAAAGATTATAATGGTTTGCCAATATGGTATGGTATCTGGTTTATTCAATGTAGAATAATGAACGGAAAGGATCTTCACATTCTTTTACACGAGGACGTGTAACTTGTCAGAATGGCCGTGTCGGAGAATTTAGAGCGCCTAAGAGTAGGCTAATGTTTTGTTAATGTTTGATATGTGAATTGACGGGTATGTCACCTGTAACTATGGTATGTCCAACACTCCCCTTTGCAGGTTGACAATTGGTATGTTAAGATTGACAATTGGTATGTTAAGATTGGAGAATGACTCGGCAGATTTGAGATGCCTGACAGCGTGACAACATTGGAAATGTTGTCGAGTGGGGTTTGGTGTTAAGTCATTGGAGTCGGCATAAGTAGTCTAAAAATCAGACGTGCCGGAACAACACCTAAACTCGCTGCGCTAGCAGTTCATTAATATAATGTGAGAGTGAACAGTAGAAAGTGTCCAAAGTAAAGAAAATGGAAAAGGCTAAGAACAACAATGGATGTTCGACATAAACAAATCTAAGTTAACGATGACGTATTATACATTCAAATATTTCAATATTCCTGTACATAAAACTTTTTATGTATTTTATTTTACAAAGCACAACATAAGTACAAAAAACTTAAAAAAAAACAAAAAATAACGTCTAGTCTCTGCATTCATTACCCTGTGATAGTTTTTTTCAAAAAAAAAAGACATGGCAAAGTTCGATGATTTCACCTTATTTCGGGTCTTGTGAATCGAACTGTTTCGTTAGTTTAAGTTATCACGATGGTTTCATACAAAATTTTTTGCGGAAGTTTTTCATCAAAGTTGCCATTTCTTCGAAAAGGGTATTTTTCCATTTGCTGCTAACTTCTAAAATATTCAGTTTTGTTACAAACTTTCTTCAGCAAAGTTTCTTAGAATTGATAGGGCTACACATGTTGGGAAGACTTCTAGCCTCTAAATCTGTACATTCTCGAGCTTTAGGACAAAATGTAAAAAAAAATCGAATCTCGACCAAATTTTTTTAATGTTTTCTTTCTTTCCTTTTTTCTAATAATCTGGTATCCCAATGACAAATGAAGCACATGTTTTTTGTATAACCCGCTTATAAGCCAGTGAGTCGAGCAACAACTTTTAGGTCAGCGCATATTTTCCATTAATGTTTTTTATATTGCACACAATCCAAAATTAGTTTCATTGAATCGTAAGTTTCCTTCGTGTTGGAACTAATAGCAATGGGAACTGGATTTTTCGTGTTATCCACTTATAGCAGTACTGCCTTTGAACTATTTTTGAATTTATCAATAAACAATCGCCATTCACCTGGTTTGTACTCGCAACTTATATGTTCCATTAGCCCAACGATATTTTTGCAGTATGCAAACGCTCTTCTTGTCTCTTCCGATATCCGTACACTTTGACATCCTTAGACAAAATGTTAACAGATCGTAAATGATGTGCTAAACAGATTGCTTGCCTTTGCGATAATTTCAGTTGCCTTACCATCGTATATAAGCGAGCTTGGGATATCTCGACATGTTGGCAAGGTTTATCGATTTGCGATGGCTCATACATTGACAGTAGCTCTTCAGGTTCGGTGAAAAAAAGGTTGGCGGAATATATCTTTCTGTTCGGCTTTGACATCTAGGAATTGGAATATTCTCCGAGTGAGATACTGGCAACTGTGCAGAACACTTTTATAAACCATATAACTCTTCTTTAGTTTTGCGAGTTTATTCTGGCATGCATAGCAGTTACCCGTATGATGACCTTGTGGATCTATCCAAATCATTGGAATGCCGAAACCTATTTATGCACCTAACCTTTTTGACCAATTCTGCAAATTGTTATTGCATTGTGTGCATATATTGCTTGGTGCCCAATTTACGTCTCTAATCACTGGTAAATTAAAGTACTCCTCATAAATTGCTGCAGTTCCAGGAGATATTTTGCGTCTACTGCGAGGCCTCGTAAATTTTCCACATACGTAGCAAATTACAGCAAAACTTGTCGGACACTTGTTCATTTTAATTTAAGCTCAATGCAGAACAGTTCTAAGCGCAACGTTAAAGTCAAAATTAAGATTTAAGTCTATGCTTACATGATTAGTAGAGGTAATTTCTTAACGGTGCTCGCATAAGTACCCACCGATATCAATAGAATAGCGGTAAAAGGCTTGAGAAGTTAAAGCTCATGGGATATAAGTATTTCTAATATCAAGGGCGTAACCAGTTTTTAATTCATGACGGGTAACACCTTTTTTTCCTAACTTAACTTTTTAATACATTTTGACCTATAAAAAGTTTTATCAACTTCAACTTTAAGTAAATTGATTTAGTTGCACCCCTCCACCACCCACTGTGCTCAAACCGGGATACGCCCTTGATTAATAATGTTGTCAAATAAATAATATGCAGTTATGATACCGACTGTATAAATATTTTTAGTTTATTTCAGTTAGTTTAATTTTGTTAACATATCTAAAAAAAATCAATTTGATTAAATGGTTATATTATAAATCGTAAATTAGATAGGTCTGGTTTCTCTTCTGCTACCATTGAGCAAAATAAATTCTCATATTATGATCATGATTCGAATGAAAAATTTTCAATATTAGCCAAATGCAAGAAAGAAAACATTAAAAAAATTTGGTCAAGATTCGATTTTTTTACATTTTGTCCTAAAGCTCGAAAACGGACAAATTTAGAGGCTAGATGTCTTCCCAACATGTGTAGCCCTTTCAATTCTAAGAAACTTTGCTGAAGAAAGTTTGTAACAAAACTGAATATTTTAAATGTCAGAAGCAAGTGGAAAAAATACCCTTTTCGAAAAAATGGCAACTTTGATGAAAAACTTCCGCAGAAAATGTTGTATGAAACCATTGTGATAACTTATAAAACTAATGATGCAGTTCGATTCGCAAGACCCGAAATAGGGTGTTATCAAAATCCAGGAGGACTTCTTACCAAGCCATTGAAAATGTTTTGTGATAGTCGAACCTCTTCTGTTGACATATTAGCTTTCTCTGAAACTTGGCTTAACTCCTCTGTTTTGGATAACGAAATTCCTTATTTCTTATAGGCTTGATCGTGTTGGTCGTCGTGACGGTGGAGTACTTTTTTTCGTCTATCACAGTGTTATCAAAATCCAGGAGAACTTCTTACCAAGCCATTGAAAATGTTTTGTGATAGTCGAACCTCTTCTGTTGATATATTAGCTTTCTCTGAAACTTGGCTTAACTCCTCTGTTTTGGATAACGAAATTCTTTATTTCTTATAGGCTTGATCGTGTTGGTCGTCGTGACGGTGGAGTAGTCATTGCTGTCAACTCGAATCTATGTTCAAGTGTTGTGCCGATTGATCTCCCCTTAGGTGTTGAGTTTATTTGCGTCGAAGTTACATGTTCTAACTTTAGCTTATATATCTCTTGTTCATATATTCCTCCAGCTTTTGATATCATGATCTACATGCACCATGCTGATGTTTTGCGAACTATTTTTAGTCGTCTTAAAGATCGTGATTTTCTTATAGTATTAGGTGATTTTAATTTGCCTATTATTTCTTGGCTGGTTGATGATAATCTATCTTTCTTAATTCCTTCTCAACAATCTCAACATGTTTTTCTTGATAGCCTACTTGAATATCCGCTGTATCAGTTGAATTCTTTTCTGAACTCTTCTAAAAGAATCCTTGATCTCGTTTTTGTCTCGGATCCCACTGTTAGTGCTGTATCATAAACACAGCCCCTAGTGAAGCTTGAAGATCCTTATCACTCTACCGTTGAAGTTACTATTTCTTACAATTCCGTTACTAATTGATTTAATAACAACTCAAATTCTCGTCGACTTATTCTACTACTGTTTCGGGTCCCACACCCTATCACTTCTCAATCCCACATTTAAATTGTATGTTTTTTCCTAGTATTACTGAAGACTATATTATGTCTAGCTTGTCATCTATGACGTCTTCCTTCGTACCCGGGCCTGATAATATAACTAGTTTCATCCTTAAAATGTGTTCGATTTCCTTATCTAAGCCTTTTTCTCGGTTATTCTTTATATAGAGTGAGACTTGTAGCTTTCCTGATATTTGGAAGGAGTCTTTTATTATTCTGCTTTTTAAAAAGGGTAGCAAATCGGATATTTCTACCGCAACCACTACCACTACCGTGGCATTACCAAATTTTCCGCAATTTAAAGCCGTTTGAGAAAATTATTACGTCTTCCCTTCAACACCTATCCAGATCCACTATTTTTCCTTGTCAGCATGGCTTCATGAAAGGTCGTTCGTCGCTTACCAACCTTTTAGAATGGACTACCCTTGTACACAATTTCTTCCGTAAAAAGTGTCAAACTGATGTTATTATACTTATTTTAGTAAGGCTTTCGATACGGTTGATCATTCTCTGCTTCTCACGAAACTTAACATCATGGGTTTTTCCACGAAACTATTGGCTTGGTCAAAGTCGTATCTTATTGGCAGAACTCAAAGAGTGTCTTTTCGTTCCTCGATATCTAAAACTGTTCGTGTCACGTCAGATGTACCCCAAGGCAGTCATCTGGGCCAACTGTTATTTACCATGTTTATTAATGATTTGCCTTTGGCCTTGGCTCATTCACGCGTGCTCATGTTTGCGGATGACGTCAAGATTTGTTATTGTTATAGTGATCCTTCTTTCCAACAGTACTTGCAATCAGATCTCGATGCGTTCTGTGATTGGTGCCACTTTAATTAATTACACCTTAATGCCTCAAAGTATTCTTTTATGAGTTTCAGTCGTTTGTCGCCGTTCCTAGCTCATTACTCTATTAAGTCTTTTCTGTTAGATTGTGTACCATCATTCAAAGACTTAGGCGTTATGTTTGACCCAAAACTTTCATTTAATGTTCATATATCTTCAATTGTCAATAGAGCACGCAGTCCTCTTGGCTTCATTAAACGTTGGGCCAAAGAATTTGATAATCAATATGTAACAAAGGTCTCGGATCCGACTGTTTACAAACACAGCCCCTAGTGAAGCCCGAAGATCCTTATCACCCTACCATTGAAGTTACTATTTCTTACAATGCCGTTACTAATTCATTGATAACTTCTCAGTTGCTCGTCGCATATATTCTCGTAAAACAAATTTTTAGTCGTCTTAACAACCCTATTTCCTTTTTTGATTGGTCATTTCTAAATTTCTTAAATACTCAATGTAACAAAAATTATATCGTTCGCTGTAGACTTGAATTCTATCAGAATCCCAAAGGTTTTACAAAATTGTTAATTCTAAACGACTGTCTAATTTACTACCTTCCACTTTCAGACTTAAAGACCTGACTGCTGATAATGATTTGGATATTGGAGATCTGTTTTCTAAATTCTTTCTTATTCTTTCTGCTTCACATTCAACATCCTGAACCTTCTCAATCCCATATTAAAATTGTGTGTTTTTTCTCAGTATTACTGAAGACTGTATTATCTCTAGCTTGTCATTTCGTACCCGGGCCTGATAATATACCTAGTTGCATCCTTAAAATGTGTTCGGTTTCCCTATCTAAGCCTTTATTTTGGTTATTCTTAATCGATATCAGACTTGTAGCTTTCCTGATGTTTAGAAAAAGTCTTTTATTATTCTGCAAAAAATTGAATATTTCTAACTACCGTGGCATTGACAAACTTTAAGCATGGCTTCATCAAAGGTCGTGCGTAATTGACTACCCTTTTACACCATGTGTTGCCGCCGAAAACCGCTAACTGCTGAGCAGACCCAACGCAGCCACAAATGGGTTAACTATCACTCATTCTCTTTGATTTTCATACTTATGTTGAAGCGTCAGCCTACGTGCTGAGAAATTGACCGTTGCATCTTGTGCTTTAAGCTTACATGTTAGGTTTTTGTTACTAAACGGCGGTAAAAAGGCTGTGTTGCAACTGCGGGTAAGGGCGATTAATTTATAATTTCGCGGACGACTCGCTCGCACACACACACACTCACTCAGCCTACCATTAGCATAAGAAATACACGTGGAAGAAATAAATGAAGTATCACTTAAAAAAATAAGTGTTCTTCTTGTCGGTCCGCTAAAACCTCGAACCTTAGCGCCAAACTTAACAATTTTTTAAATTAGAGCTTTAAATTCATTTTATAGATCAAGGAAGGACTCTATAAACTAAAGACCACGAATTATTCTGTAGATCAACTCTATAAATTCTGCTCGAGATTAATTCTATAAATTAATTTTAAAAAATGAATAAATAAATGAAATAAACTAAATAAATTAATTACATTGATTAATTAATTAATCCAACAGTGGTACATTACTAAATGAACCGAGAAGTTTTATTATTTAAATCAACTCGACGTGTCAACCCACGGTACTAAACACCAATCATATAGTTGTTGACCTCGATGATTGCATAACCAATCATTAAATTGTGATAACCTCGTAACCTCAACGGTCAACCGTTTACAGCCGACGTACATAGGTCTAATAACTAATCAACATCGCTGTTCGTGGAGGGGCGGAAGGATCCAATGAGAATACAATCTTGGCGTGTGCCAACTTCTTCATGGTATGGTGAACGAGTAATTAAGTAAGAACGCGCGAATAGCTCGGCCGTGGAGACTCCACGGCTTGCCAGATCATCGGGGTTGTCCTCGGAACGCACATGTGACCAGCTTTGGGCACTGGTGCTTTTGGAGATGCTAGATAAGCCAACACAATGGAGTCGCTCTAAAACTGGGAGGTTGAAGGTGGCATTGAAAGTTCAGGAACGATCGACGCCCAGAAATCGGCTAGCAAAACCGCTCCGCACAACTCCAGACGAGGCTGCGAGACTGTTTTGACCGGAGCTACACGGGTCTTAGCCGTTAATAAATGGAATCTTACTTGATCGCGATACCTAACCCGCACATGTCGGGCTGCTCCGAACGCTTTCTGCGACGCGTCACAAAAGCCATGAAGCTCTCAAGAGAGAGTATCGCTGATGTTTAGCCAACGGGGGATGCGGAGTTGACTGAGACCTGGGTAATCCTGCAGGAATTCGTGCCATTGGTGCAGCAGGAGAGGCGGCAGAGCGTCATCCCAGCCAAGTTCGGGTAACCAGATTTGCTGCATGAATATCTTCGCTCGAATAACAAATGGGGCCAGCGGGGTCGAAGAATTTAGCGATATGGGCCAGAACCTGCCTCTTGGAGATCGACTCCTTCACTGGTGGGTCCTCTACGGTGAAGAAAAAGATGGCGGCTTGCCAGCGAATTCTGAAGGTTTTCGCAGTGCTCGCGTCTTCCAACTCGAGAAAGTCCTCTCGCAGTAGATGCTCTTTTGGAATAGCCTGAAGTACTTCCTTCTTATTGTAAGTCCACTTCCGCAGCGGGAGGCCCGCAGATTGAAGGACTGCTTGAAGCTCTTGTATGGCGAGACGGGCGCCGTCTTCAGTGTTAGCCCGGCTAGGACATTTCGCAGGAATTGGGCCAGCTTTATTTCGCAGGAATTGGGCCAGCGCGATCGATCTTGAATGACCCAAGTCGACAGTATTCAGACTTTTGAACTGCGTCGGAAGCGTGTTAAGGAATGGCGCCGTTGGAATGGCACGAATATGGTGCTCCACACCACGATGGTGAAAAGTGACAATCGCAGTGGATGCAAAATAACTTTGACCATTTGTGAGATGGCCGCTCGTGGACGGACGCTCTGTGGCGCCGAATGGTGAGACTTGCGCAGCGGATGATGAGGGCACGGACACATCACTAGGGTGCAACAAGGTATGATGACGTTCCTTGCATGTATGACAATTATGCGCACTTGAGCAGCCCTTCACTTGATGACCGCGAGCAAAACAGTTCAAACTAATGGTTTCCAAACGCTTCTGAACAGGCATGTCAAGGAAACTTGCGCAAAGCCGTATTGGGTGATTTTCCCGATGGCAAAGCTTGCAAGACGCCAGTATGAGTTGAGCTTTCGCGGGAAACGCTTGGACCTTCATCGTCGTGGAGGAATTGCGGGGGCCAATGGGGATGGCCTTGACACTTGGGGCCGACTTATTTTCTTCGGTGGCATCCAGAACACGATATCGATCGGTGAGAAATTGGTTCAAATCACACCAAGTGGAGACGACAGTCTTATTTGGCACGGATTGTTCCAACAGGAAGATGGTGGCCTTCGGCAATTTGCTAGTACATATGGCAATGAGTAAGACATCCCAATTCTCAGTACTAACACCCGAAGGCTCAAGAGCGGTTAGACACCCTTGAAACACCGCGACGGCTTTTTTCGTCAGGGGGGACTTAGCCACGATGGTTCTCGCTTCCCCTCGCGTCTTGGCGTTCAAGTGGTAGAGCTTGACAAATACGGTGATATAAATGGCAGCGAACAAACCGCGGAATGTGGGCCATGCTAGACTGTCGCCATCAAAAGTTTCCACCTCACACGGAGGAACTCTATGGCCCGGATGCCCCGACGGAGCGGTAGGCTGACGCGTAAGACTCGCCATCTGTGCCGTGAGCTGTTCGATGCGTTCTCCGAACAACGTCATGCATCGCACATGCACCGCGTAAGCTGATTCGTGCTTCGCCTTGATGTGGCTTATGTTTGCTAGGCTTTCCTCGTCTGTTTGGGCCGTCAAGGCGTTGTGACAACGCGAGTATTCCGTCTCGACGGTTGACCAAAGGGATTTTAGCTGCTGTAAGTGCATTTTAATGGAAAATAAGGGCACCTCAGAAGTTAGAGCTTTACTCTCACGAGCTTCAAACATAGTTAATGCGTCGCACGCCAGAACGAAATTGGAGAGGGTCATTCTGGATTGTTCTCTTCGCTGTTGGGATACGGATCGGGTGACGGGAACGTCAGAACAGTGCGTCACAATAACGTGCGGGATCTGAGTTTGGATTGAAAGCTTTTAACGACCTTTGTGTTCACTCGAGTCTTTAACCGAGAATCTGCCAGCCTTAGGTAGGCTGGACGAAGACGGAAGTGACTTTGGGGATTCGCTGAGGCTGCGAGCAGATGGGGACTTGCGCGGAATATCCGTACGCTTCGCGGTCACCGGAGTCTTCGGAGGCCGAACTTTCTCCGGAGTTACAGAGGGAGACGAGAGACTGTTAGACTTCGGCGCAGTATTGGACGGCTCCGTGGACATACTCAAGATACGACCTTACCGACGAAGTCCGAGCTTGCGCGCCCTTTTATTTTGGAGAAGCAACAAGGAAGAGAAGTGGACTGTATGAATACGAGAGAATTCGCTCACTGTCAGCTGCAGGATAAGGGAGAATTGACTCGCGCGTGGCTCGGAAAAAGAGCGCTTTTAATGAAGGTATATGAGGAACAATATACGAACTCATGAATGCGGATCGAAAGATACACGTAGGCAAAACGGATTAATTACAAACCTTGAGATGGATTTATAAGTATCGATGGGAGTACGTAAGCAACAAACCATGGATAAAATATATAAATAAGGACGAATATAAATATATTATAAACATTATATAAATATTACTAGAAATATGTATGTATGGGCAACTAATGGCTGGAAAATACTATATATATATAATTTATAAGTATGGTCGGATATATATATATTTGGGCACAATAATGGCTGGAAAAAATAATATATATATGTGGTCAAAATAAAGCTTCTGTTCTGTTGACGTGACGGTCGTGATTTTGCATAGCTCCTGAGTTTTTATTAATATTTATTGTTTTTCTCTCAATTTTTAATTGTGCTTAGTTTGTTTTCGCTTTCGCTGGTGTTGTGTGCTTGACAGCCTTGTGTTTTAATTACATAATTCGCCAAATTAAACATTTTTTTCTTTTTCGTGATTAGTGTTTGGTGCATTTGGTGCTTCTGCAGTTGCTCCACTCATGGCCCCCATCATACCATCAGTGCTAGTGTTTTGGTTATTCTTTCTGCTTTGTGCTTGTGCTCAGCTTCTCTCCCGCGTAATCACTTTTGTAAGGCCGCCTCTCAAAGCTCATCTTATAACTGTTCTTGCACTCTCTCTTGTGCTGTTTATTTTGTTTTATTTGTAATAATTGATTGTTTATCGATAATTATCTTTGTGCTGTATTTTTAAATTCTTCTATATATATATTTTTTTGTGTTTCTTTTGGCTTTTCAATGGCTTTTTGTCTACCTACTTGCAAGCATTCTGATCGTTTTGACGATCAGTGTAGAGCAATATCTTGATGGCTCTGCGATAATCTTATTCACTTAAAATGTGCTGGCCTCAACGGCCACGATTGCGACAAATTTTCTGGTTTGTCTGTGTCTAAGCCTGAGCTTGGCTTAATGCGCTGGACATGCCCATCTTGTGCCAGCCAGCAGCTTGATTTAAGCCGTATGTACAGGGATCTTCGTTAAAAGTTTCTTTCTTTAAACAAACTGTTAAAACAGCTATCTAACGAGTGTGACTCTAGCGTACATTTATTGTCACAATTCAAGTTTGTTCCACCTTCTAAAAAGTACTCTTGAGTTGCCTCATAAGCATTCGCCAGCAATCTCTATTACATCTTCGCCCATTTTACTTTCGCCTATATCATGTTGTTGTCCCTCTTTATGCTCTTCTTTTCAGATTGAAGTACCCATTACAAGCCCTGGTGTACCTCAATCTATCCCTCACGGGATCTCTGATCCTGCTGGCTCTCAGTCACTTGCGGATCCCAATGCTCCTCCGCCTCCACTAACTGTAGTGCCTCATCGCAAACAATTATTTATTTCTAGGCTTGCTCCAGATACTTCTGAGACGTCTGTGGCAGCTTACATTGGTAAGGTTTTAATTCAAAAGTTTAAGTTTTCTAGGCCTCGCGAAATCTCCTCTTTCAAAATTACGGTACCAAATGAGTATTTCTCAACTATGGTTGACCCTAATTTTTGGCCAGAGAGCCTAGTTTGCGCCCAATAAGCGCTCCCGTCCGTTGCCGTCCACCCTTCTAATTTATCTTCTGCTTCAAAAAACCAATAACGTCTGGTCTTTGCATTCATTATCGAAATGTTAGAGGACTTCTTATTTGGATTAACTCCAATGTTTTGGATAATAAAATTCTTTCTAATAACTTTATTTCTTATAGGCTTGATCGTGTTGGTAGTCGTGGCGGTGGAGTACTCATTGCTGTCAACTCAAATCTATGTTCAAGTGTTGTGCCGGTTGATCTCCCCTTAGGTTCTAACTTTAGCTTATATATCTCTTGTTCATATATTCCTCCTGCTTCTGATATCATGGTCTACATGCACCATGATGCTTTGCAAACTATTTTTAGTCGTCTTAAAGATCGTGATTTTCTTATAGTTTTAGGAGATTTTAACTTGTCTAATATTTCTTGGCTCGTTAATGATAATCTATCTTTCTTCCTTCATCTCAACATGTTTTTCTTGACAGCCTACTTGAATGTCCGCTATATGAATTAAATTCTTTTCTTAACTCTTCTAAAAGAATCCTTGATCTCGTTTTTGTCTCGGATCCCACTGTTAGTGCTGTATCATAAACACAGCCCCTAGTGAAGCTTGAAGATCCTTATCACTCTACCATTGAAGTTACTATTTCTTACAATTCCGTTACTAATTGATTTAATAACAACTCAAATTCTCGTCGACTTATTCTACTACTGTTTCGGATCCCACACCCTAACCCTTCTCAATCCCACATTAAAATTGTATGTTTTTTCCTAGTATTACTGAAGACTATATTATGTCTAGCTTGTCATCTATGACGTCTTCCTTCATATCCGGGCCTAATAATATAACTAGTTTCATCCTTAAAATGTGTTCGATTTCCCTATCTAAGCCTTTATCTCGGTTATTCTTTATATCGAGTGAGACTTGTAGCTTTCCTAATATTTTGAAGGAGTCTTTTTTTATTCAGCTTTTTGTCTAACTGATGTTTTTATACTGACTTCAGTAAGGCTTTCGATACGGTTGATCATTCTATGCTTCTTACAAAACTTATTTTTATGGGCTTTTTCCTGAAACTATTGACTTGGTTAAAATCGTGTTCTATTGGTAGTATCCAAAAGGTGTCTTTTCGTTACTCAATATCTAAAAGTGTTCGAGATACCTCAGGTATCCCCCAAGGCAGTCATCTGAGACATGTAGTCATGTAGTCTTCTTGGCTTTATACAAAGTTGTCCAAAGAATTTGATGACCTCTTCGTAACAAAAGTGTTATATACTTCGTTAGTTCACCCTACTCTAGAATATTGCTCGCCAGTGTGGAACCCTCAATATGATGTTCACCAGCGTAGTATTGAATCGGTACAGAAGCAATTCCTTAAGTTCGCGTTACGCGGTCTTAATTGGGACCCGAGTCTTCGCCTACCTTCTTATTCTGACAGACTTCTTCTTATTAATCTTCCTTCACTTTACAACCGTAGGCTCGTATTTGGCATTCTCTTTCTCCATAAACTAGTCAACAGTGAAGCCATTTCTACTCGGATTGGCTGCAACTCATCCCTGACCATATTGGCTGTGAATCGGGGCATAGCTGGCACCTTGTGCAAATAAAACACCCCCACCGGGTCGGGGATGTTTAGTTACTAAGGCTAAGCTTACTTTTTTTAATTAATTGGTTTTTGTTTTTTAGCTTAAGGTTTTTGTTGACTGCTATGTTAGTTGAAGTAAATAAATAAATAAATTCTGAGTTTGATCTAAACCGCAGATTTTTCTACCGCCGAGATTCAGCGGCATAAAAATGACCTCGCAGATATACTTTCCCGATTGTTTGTAAAGAAACGTATTGTTCTTGTGCTTAATTTTATATATGTGAATAAAGAAATAATATGCCAAAATCAATTCAAAACTTGTTGAGGGGAGAACAAAAACAATAGTACTACTCAGAAGTTTATTGTAGACTAACATAATGCGCATGTCAGGGAAAAAATAATTCATTAACCACAATTGAAGTAGTGCTTTATCGGGGGGAAAGCCACCTACGTCAAGGCGTTCTCGAACTCGAGAACAACAGAATTGTATATTTAATGAGTGTTAAGTCTTCTTCACCATGTTTCTGGTATAAACACAGCTCACTACTACATGGTTTAAAACCCAAATCTTGTAATACAGCGTCCAGCTTAGAGTTTCATGCCCTTCCTGATGGTGTCAAACCGTGGATTGCCTTCTTCAAATGTAATGCGGCCTTTGGACGATTTTTGTCTGTGTACCCCATGTGTTACCTCATGTACACCGTGTCCTCCAGATCGCTTTTGAGGAATGGCGAAACTAGTCGTGACTTAAAACGTTCTATATCTCCCTGTGCATCCTTTTTTAGACTCAAAACCCATTTGCAGCCTATTATTCGTTGTTTTCTGGGTAGGTCTATTAGCTCCCAAGTTTGATTTTTTACTAGAGCTCCAAACTCTTTGTCCATTTCCTCTTGCCACTGCTATGCATACGGTCCACTTATGGCATCCTCGTAAGTCCATGGAATTGGCACCTCGCCAGCCACAATCGATCTAAGTATATTTTATTGCTTCCTTGGACGTCTAGGTTTACCCGTTCTGATTACTCGTGATCTGCCTGGTCCTACCCGCGTTTTGCTTTTATCTGGCGTAACTTTCTCCTCAGGTGCACTATGAAACGATTCCTTACCAGTACCAATCTAAAAGACTGTTCCTCTGATATGTCGCTCTCGCTTCCATCTATTTCCAGATTTGCACCTGCTAACTTATTTTGCCTATTTGCCAGGTAAATCAATCATAACCGTCCTGCAATTAGTTTGCTCTATGGGATCTCTTTCATTGAAGGATTCTTTTCTGCAATACCCCACCATTCTTTTCTTGAATACCCCACCATGCGATATTTCTTTCCTTTCGGTCGAAATTTACTCTCTTGATGGCCCTTGGATAGCGCAATTGCAACAGAACCAAAAACTTTATAATGATTGATACACAGAATCTTAAACGTCCCCGCTTTGATTGGCGTTTGGTTTGTCAACGCACTTGTAAGTTCCTTAGATATACAGCTGTAAACATAGACTCTGCCCATAATGCCTCACATAATCTAGACTCTGCCAATAAACACCCAGACATTTCCATCAGAGTGCGGTTAGCTCGTTCTGCAGCGCCATTCTGAGTGTACGCTATGGTCAGCTGGAGTAACATTCAAATTTTCTTCAGGAAGTCATCGAATGCGTTCTTCACACACTCTCATCCATTGTCACTGCGGATACATTTTAGCTTCTACCTTGCGTGCCTCTCCACTATGCTCATAAACTTCAAAAACTTGTCAAAGACCTCATCTTTGTCCTTGACAAAGTACTCAAAAACTAGTGTAGATTTTGCATCAATAAATGTTAGGAAATAACGTGAACCACCAAGTGATTTTGTTCCAAAAGGTCCACATCGATGCTTCGATGTTTTTCACGAAAAAACATCGATGTATCGATACTACATCGAAGTAATATGGTACATTTTTTGATTATCTATATACATATGTCGGAGAATTTAGAGTGCCTAAGAGTAGGCTAATGTTTTGTTAATGTTTGACATGTGAATTGACAGGTATGTCACCTGTAACTATGGTATGTCCAACACTGCCCTTTGCAGGTTGACAATTGGTATGTTAAGATTGCAGAATGACTCGGCAGATTTGAGATGCCTGACAGCGTGACAACATTGGAAATGTTGTCGAGTGAGGTTTGGTGTTAAGTCATTGGAGTCGGCATAAGTAGTCTAAAAATCAGACGTGCCGGAACAACACCTAAACTCGCTGCGCTAACAGTTGATTATTACAAAGTGAGAGTGAACAGTAGAAAGTATCCAAAGTAAAGAAAATGGAAACGGCTAAGAACGACAATGGATGTTCGACATCAGAAGTGGGATTTTCTCCACCGCAAATTAATCCTGACGACCGCTTGTGCATGATTTTGGAAGCGCAACACCGTAGTTTAATCGAGGTGATTAGTGCAATTAAAAATGGACGACTGGAGCAAGGTTGTACAAAATCAGTTGTCTTGCCAAAGTTTGACCCTGACTCTTTGGGATCAAGTGCTGCTGCATGGTGCTCGAGTGTGGACCTAATACTGGCGGAGAATTCGTTGGAGGGCAGCGCACTTCTCATGGCCCTAAGCAAATCGCAGGAAGGGAGTGCGTCCAATTGGCTACTCCAAATTTCTTTTGCTGATATTACGTGGAACCAATTCAAGGAATTGTTTCTGCAGCACTTTGAAGGCACTGAAACCCCTGCTGCCACAATTTTCAACATTCTCAATGGCCGTCCAAACGAAGGAGAGTGCTTGTCATTGTACGGAAGCCGACTACTCACGTCACTGCTGTCAAAATGGAAAGGGATGACTATAGAGCAAGCTGCTATATAATTTTAGCAAACACTCCTCAGGTCGAACCGAAGCTGCAACGAACAATTTGTACAACCAACACCAAGACGCGCAACGAGATGCTAAATGAGTTAAAAGCCTTTGCTGTTGGAAAAAGGAAAGACCATTCCGTTCCAGTAGACGCTGAAAACAAGCGAATGCGACTACAACTACAACCTGCCGTGAAATGTCACTTTTGCGGAAAAATGGGTCGTGAAGTTCTTTATCATAATTTTAAGGTCATATTATCATGTGATAAGGCCGAATTTCCGAAAACAATAGGGGTAGGATTGAGGAGTTAATAGAGTCAAAAATTATTCGGCCTAGCTGTTCGCCATTTGCCAGCCCTATACTGCTTGTCCGTTGCCTTTAATTAATGATCAAATCTCTAGACTGGGTTGGGCAAGATATTTTTCCTGTCTGGACAAGGCAAGTGGTTTCCATCAGATTCCTATTCACCCAAATTCAATTGAGCGTACAGCTTTCGCTACACCGCACAGTGGGCCAGGCTGCCCATCTAGCGGAACTTTAGTAGCAACTTGCGTAAATGAAGACATATTGCATTGAAAATTTTAATTTAAGATATTTAACATATTTATAATATATTTCAAAAAAAAAATTAATCGGAATCAGATGATTCCGAGTCACTAATAGATTCGTTACAGCTGTTTAGCAATCCTAAAACGGTTTTGTCCAAATTCATTTTTTTGAAAGTGGCTTTTGTTGTTTTGGAGAGAGTCGTTATAAGAGGATCCGATGAAACAAGTAGTCCATTCATAACATCTTCCATTGTATTGCTCCTCTTGTCCTTACGGGAATGCTTTAATCGTATATTCCTAAAATCCTTATTCCTGGCTTCAAGTGCTTCTTCGGACAATATACCAATAGGAAGTCCCACATTGTTGATGATGTCCGCTCCATGTATTAAAACTTTGTGTACAGATGACGGCATGTAAAACCATGGATATTTGTCGACATACATTTCAGCTGTTTCCATGGCATATGAGCTGAATAAATCAGTATTGACTTGATATCCACAAGCCATTACCCTTAGTATAACACTAAACCTATATATTAGAGCTTCGCTAACTCCAGTAATACCGGCTACTAAATTTGGTTGGCTAAAAAACCGTCTAGCGGAATTTCCATTGTTCGTATTGCCACTACTACCCACTGGAATATCCACCAATAAGCCCATTTGCTTTCTAAGCTGGAATTGAATTTCAGATTTTCTAGCTTCTACCTTTGCCTTATCTTCACCTCGAGCTTGCCATTTTTTTATTGGGAGTCTGTAAGCAAAATGTAGAACGCATTCAAAAAATCGTATCCACGCATGCAATGTTGATAAACCATATTTAAAGAGATCTGCATCAATTCTATAATTTCTTACCAAACTAATATTATTCATATTCTTTGGCGCCGCTCTACAAATACCACATATCATGGTAGGTGCTTCTGCAAGGACGCTAAAAGTTTTGCCATCCAACATGGTCATGTGAAATTCGTGCATAATTGTATATAAATTGGTAGTCGTTGGTTGAATATTTTCTACTTGGTTTTTTACAATGTCGCTCTCTGATCTAATTAATTCGCTTGTTTCCTTTTGGCAAATTAGTTTTAAAGGCCTACAATAGCGAGTTGAGGAAGGCCGTGGGTTTTTCCATAAAACTTTTGATCCAAGCTGAATTTGTAATGGTACAAGGCAAACTGCAAAAAGGTGCTGATCCAGCATATTGGTTTCACCATTTTCAAACTTTTGCCGGTATGTTGCGTGTCCACTGCTTCCATCACAGCCCCATTTATGTACTGCAGTTAATTTTATTTTATTATTATTTTCCAATAATTGATTATCAAAAACTGGGAAGTTCGCCTGTATAATTCGATTAACGGTATGGTCGACTAAACTTTGCAAAGTTGTCTCAGCTGAATAGTCTGAATATTTCAAGTTGGTTGGATAGCACATAACCTTAGCTGAGTGCAACCTTTGGTAACTCGGATATATATCAGCATTCCTCTCCTTAGCACTACATCGCATTAGCTTGTACGTATGCTTCGTGTATCCACGTATAGAGCCAGGGCTTCTTCAGGTGAGTAGGGATTTGGAAATTGTGCTTGTGCGTCCAATGACTTTTTAATTTTTGTCCTGCCGTCTCATTTCCATTAAGCTCTGTAACGATTTTTGATGCGGTTCGCATTCCGGATTTATACAGACTAGTGCTTGTTGCCACCATTAACTCATCGCACGTGGTTTCCTTTACAAGGCTTGACACTTTTCTGGTCTGTACTTTAGGGCACAGATCACTGAAATCCTTCTTGGGTCGACCCATGTGTGAACTAGACGTCATATTATACAAAAAAAGCGAATCATCAAGCCATTTCTGATTTTTTTTTTCGAAGACTGATTTGTTGTAATGGCATGCCTTCCATTTTTCTGTAAGCCTGCTTACAAAGTTTGTTTTTTTTTTTGGTGATTTCCTCGATTTCCTTTTTTGAAAGGTTTCTGTTTTTTAAAATTGTACCAAATATAAGTTCTTTTAAAGCAATAACTTTTTTTGTGGCGATATTTTCGCCAAGCCAAGTGCTATACAGCATGCGCTTTGGGACCGACATAGAACCTAAAAAGTGTAATAAACTTAGCAGATGGTCGTAGATGGCTACCATTTTGAACACGTTAAAATCACAAAGACTCACACGATACATAAATGCTAATACTAGCTTGAATAAGATTGAATAAAGTAAGTTATAGTTCAGAGAAGTTAGTATAAGGCCCAAAACCGTACTTGTTAAAACAACATACTTCAAACACATTTATTTTGCTACACATGAATAGACAGGTCACAAAATAATTTTTTTTATTGAATACATACCTTTTCTAGACGAAAACAAAAGTAATTGGGCCAATTTGTTTTAATTTGTTTAAGTTGAAGATCAACCAAGAAAGATCAAAAAGTGCAACCAAATATTTGCATGCCACGTGCTGAACATCTGTTCACTTTGAAAGCCCGCAGCTGATCAGGGGTGCATTGAAAAAATCTCACGAAAGCGTTTTTAAGCTTTTACAAGTGTAGCCAATTAGGATAAATAACAAAACAAACGAATTTTTAAAAAGTTAATTTTGACTTATGTCCCGCTAGACCGCTCAGTTGGCCCACTGTGCACCGGAGGGACAATGAGTTTTTGACGATGCCTTTCGGTCTTAAAAATGCGCCGTCTGTGTTCCAGCGCGCTGTAATGAAGGCATTGGGTGACCTTGCCTACTCATTTGTCATAGTTTACATGGAGGACATAATGATTGTTTCTCAAACAAAGAAAGAGGCGTTTCAAAGATAAAAACTGTATTGAAGGTTTTGTCACGATCCGGGTTTTCCTTTAATGTTTCAAAGTGCTCTTTTCTGAAGTCGAGTGTAGAATACCTAGGTTTTGAGGTCAGAGAAGGAGAAATTCGACCTAATCCTCGCAAGAAACAAGCTTTGATAGACTTACCGCCTCCACAGTCTGTTACTCAAGTTAGACAGTTCATTGGCCTGGCGTCATATTTTAGGCAGTTTATGCCAGGATTTTCACAAACAATGAAGCCGTTGTATTGTCTCACATGCAAGAATAAGACATTCGAGTGGAAATTGGAACACGAGCAAATTCGCCAGAGTGTAATAAAAACATTAACAGATTTTTGATCCTAAGCACCCCATCGAATTACATACAGATGCTAGTATGGATGGCTACGGAGCGATCTTATTACATAAAATCGATAATAAACCTCATGTTGTTGAATATTACAGCAAACGAACCTCACCTCCAGAATCTCGTTATCATTCATACGAACGCTGGCATTGTTCAATTCCATGAAGCATTTTCGTCACTACCTGCAGGGCCTACATTTTGTTGTTTACACCGACTGTAATTCGTTAAAGCCTTCACGCAATAAAGTCGACCTGACGCCGAGAGTCCATCGATGGTGGGCTTATATGCAGTCATTTGACTTTGAAATTTAGTATAGACCTGGTGTAAAGATGGCCCATGTGGATTTCTTTTCTCGTAGTCCGTTACCTATTAAATTGTCTGCTCAGGCTCCCATTGAACGTGTGCATTTAACTGAGATATCAGACAATTGGCTTTTTTCTGAGCAACAAAGAGATTCTGACTGAGATTCTTCGATCATTTCTAGACTTCAAAATGACGAGTTGGAGGAGGGTTTGGCAAAGACGTACGAATTTCGTTCAATTATGCTCTTCCGAAAAATCCAACGGAATGGTAAATCTAGATGCCTTCCTGTTATACCCAGACCATTTAGGTGGTCGGTAGTGAATCACGTTCATGAGGCAATTGTACATCTCGGTTGGGAAAAGACTTTAGATAAAATGTACGAGAACTACTGGTTCGAGAATATGCGTAAATATGTCCGTAAATTTGTAAATAATTGTATTACCTGCAGTCTCATTAAGCCGCCGTCGGGCAAAATACAAGTAGAGCTCCATCCCATTCCTAAAGTAGATATACCATGGCACACGATGCACATAAGTATATCGTTGAAAGGTATGCCGGCGAAAGGGATTCCCACTGAGTTGGACATGTGTGTTGATACTGATGTATTAGTGGATTCTAATACGGGTCACGACGTTGAAAGAGACGTCAAGTAAAAGGGCGTTGAAAGAGACGTCAAGAAGAACAGAGTTGAAAGAGACTCTGGTGATGCGTTAGTGGATTCTAACGCGTGAGAGACATTGGTGGACTCCAATGTGGTGAAAGGCATTGATGGTTTTCAATACAGAATGTCAGACTCCATTCCTGAAGGTTACCTGAAGCACTACTCTGCGGGGGCTGGTAAGAGCACGAGTTATTGTGTTTTCTTGTTCAGTATCAGTATGGAGAGGTGAGGTGATAGGACCCCAATATGGTTGGTGTCCGGGGAGACTACTGAACGCCGGGTGCATAGAGTAATACCCAGATCTATATCCTGTATTCTGCCACTGGTACAACCCATAGAACATAAAAACTAAGCTTTATTTTAACATCCTTTATAATAAGATTGAATCAAAGTGTCATTTCAAACTGAGCAATGCATGTCGTAACGTTATTAATGAAACACACGAGGACGTGTGATGGTCAGGAGGGCCGTACAGTGTTGTACTATA
This sequence comes from Drosophila paulistorum, assembly GCA_018152135.1. Taxonomy (NCBI): domain Eukaryota; kingdom Metazoa; phylum Arthropoda; class Insecta; order Diptera; family Drosophilidae; genus Drosophila; species Drosophila paulistorum. The sequence continues at coordinate 14,116,585 of JAECXG010000822.1, read as the reverse complement.
ATTAGTTTACATCTAATGTTAATAAAATATGAACTTTGTATGTTACTGCAAATATGAGTTTGGTGATTTATTAATAGATGGAAGTTGACTGATTAAGCCAGATACGGGTAATGAGTCAAGATAAGAGACCGTGTGGTCAAATAGAGCAAATAGTACATTGGTATGTTGGAGCGAAATAGTTTGTGGTTGCCCTTGCCGGGATAGTACAAGTAAAACATAAAGATTATAATGGTTTGCCAATATGGTATGGTATCTGGTTTATTCAATGTAGAATAATGAACGGAAAGGATCTTCATATTCTTTTACACGAGGACGTGTAAACTTGTCAGAATGGCCGTTCTCCGACACGGCCTTAGAGTAGGCTAATGTGTTGTTAATGTTTGATATGTGAATTGACAGGTAAGTCACCTGTAACTATGGTATGTCCAACACTCCCCTTTGTAGGTTGAAAATTGGTATGTTAAGTTTGCAGGATGACTCGCAGATTTGAGATGCCTGACAGCGTGACAACATTGGAAATATTGTCGAGTGAGGTTTGGTGTTAAGTCATTGGAGTCGGCATAAGCAGTCTAAAAATCAGACGTGCCAGAATAACACCTAAACTCGCTGCGCTAATAGTTTATTAATACAAAGTGAGAGTGAACAGTTGAAAGTATTCAAAGTAAAGAAAATGGAAAATACTAAGAACAACAATGGATATTCGACATATATATATATCTCGTGTCACAGATTTCGAAGTGATAATCCTCCGAAACGGCTTTGCCGATTTTGATGAAATTTTTTGTACTCATCTATTTTTATCCTAAATGTTAGGGGTAGTTCGCGAGCGCGAAAAAAAGGATTTTATAACGGTTTTCCGTGTATCGACCGCAGTAGGCGGGGGCAGTTACATGTCAACCACGTTGTAAGAAATTCATTCATTCCTGTTTGCCGGGTCAACAATGTCATTAAATAATTTCATTAATTCTATTCTGCTCTGAAATTCAAAAATGAGACAGCTTGGATGTGTTGAGAGTCAGGAAAAGTGCAACTACTTGAAATTAAAACACCACCCGAACCATTGAACGGTTTACTTATCGGCACGGATCCAGATTCTAACGTGTTCCTCAAGTCAATTCGAAGATTCAATTCATGCTTTCAAATGACATCGTTCGGAGCAACAGAAAAAGTTCGAAATACTAATACAAATGATCAACAAAACAATTCTACATTCAAAATCTTTTAAATCTTTTTTATGGGCGGCGAGGATTCCGGAAGCGCACTTGCCAATCGCGTGAATGCACGTTGTGATTATAATAACTTTGACCGATTTAGATGCAATTTTTTGTGCTTATCCAGTATCTATGAGAATTGGCCAACTTCTATTTTCTATGTCGAAATCATACTGGCGAGCGCGAATAAAATGGGATTTATTTCCCCTTTCCGTGTATTGATCGCAGCAGGCGGGGCATTCATTAAATACAAATTCTCCTGTTTCAGTTACAAACGAAATAATGACTCCTAAAAAAGGGAATTTAAGTCGTCGTACTCTTAGCGCAGAAATTTTTTTCTGATTATGTTTCGAAAAGGCCTAAAGAAAAGCGGGAATTGTTACGGGAGACGGAGCGGCTAAGGCAAAGGCAGAGGATTGTAATGGAAGCAGCCGAAAGCCGTGCAGCCAGGCTGCATAGCGGAAGGGTAGCTAAATACCGCGCACAGACCGCGACTAGGTCGATCAATTAAATTTAATTGATTTAATTTAGTAGGACCAATGAGTATATCATTTAATGATAGATTTGATGATGATTTAGACGAAGCGTCAAATACTACGCGAAGTTTAGTTGATGAGCTCTGCGGTCTAAGGACACAATGGTAAGGAATAAAGTAATGATTTCCCGATGTGATTCAACTTAAAATATTAATCTAAAAATTCGATGTATATTTCCTTTAATTGGTGTTGAGATGCAAGCCGTCTTTCGAATTGAAGAAAACGTATTTTTGCACAGGACAACGAGTCTCCAAGTTTCTCAGGCGATTCCTTGAACGGCAACCGAACCTGTATGCGCCCTGAATCCAGGAATTGTGTGTGCACCTGAAAGTGAGTTTCACATGCTTGTTCTTCTGAGGTTAAGGAAATATCTTTATTTTGAATCCCATGGATTTCATCCATTTTCCAAAACCTTTCTAATAATATGTTAAGGTCTTGATGTTGCGTTAAATTACAAGTGTAGTGTGCAGTTGATTGAGGTTCAGAAATCTTACCCCCGACGATCTATCTTAATGGAGTTTCCACTAGATGAGGAAGACCAATTCCCAAACTAATTTCACCCGTCTTAAGTAGATCAAAAAACTCCTTTACGCTAAGCAAGAAGTCCATCTTTCCGGGCTTATAAAACAATGGGTCGGCTAACTCAACTTCTTTGGGAATGGCCCAATTTGACACATCTAGTCTCTTTTCATTTGGAGATATCCTTGAACGAATTTTGGTATATGCGGAATGTTTCATATGTGTACGTATTTCACCGATTCCAGCATTTTCATATTGATCGTAGCGAAACGAAAGCTGAAGCCTTTTGGCTAATTAAATTGGCGTTATTAAAAAATTATAAAAGTAAGCTAAGAGTACGAGTCAAGAAATGCTCTTGCGAGCAAGTTTGTCTTGAATAAAAACTATTGCTGTTGGAAGTAATCCCCGCCAAGCGTGGCGAGTCAACATCGATGTTGCAAATGTTTTACTTTCGTCATGTGTATTACTAATGATTTGTTCCGATTGATGATGAAAAGAAGGTTCATCTGGTTGATAATTTCCCTGGACGTTTGAATCCTTATGCATATTTGTGTGATGTAAGGCTCCACAATGTCGACATCTACTCAATGAAAAACACTTTGATTCTGGATGTCGACAGAGTATTTGATAACATTAGGCCCAGTCTGGTAATCTATCGTATTCTTAAACGCGATCATGTGCTTGTTTAGATTCAAGATCAATTTTTGACATAACAATATGAATAAGAACTGCGTTTAGTACATCAGCTTCAGACCCAAGAGACAACAATGATCCGGGGAGAGCTGAAACCGTATCCAAAATTGTACGGAGGGTAACAGCGTCTAGCAATGTTAAATAAACTTGAAATATGTTCTACGAAAATAAGAACCTTCCTGTCATATCGCTCGTTGAGGCCGTCTAAAGCCTTGGGATAATTTTCGTCTGATACTTGAAGTGGCGAGACTACGCTTAGAGCTTGGCCGGATAGATAACTTATTAGATAGTTAAATTTGTCTACATTGGACAATAAGGTGCTTCATGTACAATATTTGTAAATGAAGTAATACATTTTTTGAATTCCCAATATTTGCCGTCGAATTTAGGTAATTTGAGGGATGGAAACCGGTTATGATGTCCACCAAGATAAGTCCATGAATTAAAGAAACTAAGTTCTTCTGGTTTTTCCTTTTTACTTGCGCCGATGCGCCGTAATATGATTGCCTTTGTTTCGATAAAAAGATTTTCTATTTCTGCCCGATTCGCGTCTGCTGGATCTAGCTTCTCAATATTGGTTAGAACTTGTAATGTCTGTTTAAAATATGACTCAACAATTTGAGACTGACAATCTAATATATTTGGGTCATTTTGAAGATCGATTCTAGCTTTTAAACTTTGAATATTGGATTGCAGTTGATTCCTTTGTTGTCTAAGAGGTAGAAGCTGCGTTTCAACTGGTGGAGACATTTTGGGCTCTTAACGAAAGAAATGTGGCAAGTTAGAAATGAGTTAAACCTGAGCTAGACGAGTTCTAGTTTTAAGAAAACACTCAAATGCATAAAGTTTCACTCAAGAGCTTAATAAGTGAGCTTTAATATGTAGATCTTTTCTCCATATGAAAGTTTGAGTACTTATTCCGATGTGCTTAATTTTTAGCACGTGTTAAAAATTAGGAGTGTTTTACATGTGAGTGTATAGCATGTGAAAGGTTTACGATCGCTAATGAGTGTCAATTGAGTCAAAATTTGAGTGGAAATTGATAATGTAAATTTACACACTCAAGTTGATCTAGGTTATGATAGGGCTCCAATGTCAATGTCCCACTATGATATGTCTCGGAAAGGCCATTGATGAAGAAGTCCGATGACGACTCTCCAAGATGATTATGTAATGATGAAGAAGTCCAATGACGACTGTTCAGGATGATGTAAAGCTGAAAAAGTCCAATGATGACTGTCCAAGATGATGTAACGATGAATGCAATTAAATGAACAAATAAACGAATTTATATAGTTTTTAAGTTTTTATGTTGGGACTTGCGAAGTGCAAGGTCCTGTCACGGTCGAAAATGTTTGATCTGCCCAGTTGCAGATGGTACAAAACTCCAATGCTCAAAGGCATGTATAGTGGAGTAAGGAAAAAAAGTCTTCTCCTCTTCGAATTCCAGAAAGAAGTCATTTTTATATTTCGTTTTCATGAGTTAGAAGCTCTTCATGAGCCATGTAACGGAAGCTTTTAGAACATGTTAATGTAAATGCAGTGGTAAAAATTCCAAAAATTCTAGGTTAACGATGACGTCTCCTCCAACAGATCTCATCAAATAAAGTCTTTCGAGATGGCTGCAAGAAATATTTGTGTTCCAGCAACTTTGACTGAAACCGAACGTATGTTCAGGTATGTAGTAAGCGAGAAGAAAAGTTCGCTTAATTTTAATGTTGACATGCTTCTTTGTATACATTATCACAAGTGAATCTGTGAATAGGAATGGTTGTTTTATATTTTGAAGTTTGAAAAAGATTGAATTATGTTTTTTTACGTTTAAAAAGATTCAATTTCTGTTTTATAGTTGTTGGAGTAGACGTCGTCGTTGAAATTAGATTTGTATATATCAAGATATCTTCTATTATTTGTTAAAGATTATTGGAATTTTTACCACTGTATTTACAATTACATGTTTTACAAGCTTCTGTTAAATGGCTCATGAAGAGCTTCTAACTCATGAAAACGAAATATAAAATAATTTCTTTCTGGAATTCGAAGAGGGGAAACTTATTTTTCCTTCCTCCACTCCACATGCTATTGAGCATTGGAGTTTTGTACCATCTGCAACTGGGCAAAAACATCGAACATGGGAGAGAAAAAATAGAGGTTTTTAACGAAAGGAGAAACATCGATGTATCATCACTACATCGATGTTTCGCACAACTCTAGTGCGCAGACATCACTATGAATCAATTCTAAAAGTTCACTGGGCCGACTTTCTGTCATCTTTGGAAGCGGCTGAATATGCATTTTACTTACTATGCACGTCTTACAGTAGTATTGGACACGAAGTTTGTCACACTTAGCCCACATATCAAGCCCTTGCGATTTGTGACAGACTTGTATAATTAAAATGCCCAAAGCGTTTGTGCCACAGCGATACATCTTCTCCAACAGCCGCAAATAGAATGAAATAAAATGCGATTTCGCGCCCCAAAGCATGTCCATGTGTATATAAATGTTCCAGTTTATTAAAAGGACACCAAAGCCTTTCATAACACATAAAACATATGCACAAAACGATGTTGCGTTGTTAGAGATCGCTTTGTGCAGGATGCACCCAACCATTCAACAAAACTCACAGAAGCTTATTTAAAAGTCTCTTAAATTCCTATTTTAGACTGATCAACAAGCAGACTAGACCCAAATCGGATATGAAAATTTTGAGGCATCTTGATTCAACGGCTTAATGCCCACGGAAAGCAATTTGGAGATTTAGAGGGCTTATAAGAAACCCTTATTCAAGAATCGGACGAATTGGACGTTCAAATGCTCCAAAACACGTTTAATATAATGACAGCTCGTAATTTGAAATTGTTAAAAAACAGACGAGAGGGATATTTAATATTTTAATTTTGTTTCAGTTGGTTTTTATTTTGTATTTTAAAACTAAGTTACTTATTTCGTTTGAAAACATATTCTCTAATTTTTTCTTAATCTTGTCATAAGCTTTTTTTGATTTAAGTGGTCTAAAATGTATTAATAAGTTTAAGAAGTTTTAAAAGTTTATTTTATTTTAATATATTAATCGGTTCAGTTTGTATACATAGCAACATAGTGTCCTATTTACTTATTGCGCGCACCTTATTTATTAATTAAGATCTTAAGTCTTTACTTTAGACATAGAGGGCAGCAGCATGCTAAATTCATCAATTAGTTACAATACTGCAGCAGATAAATAAACATGACTGAAAACTAAAGAGGAGACAAACTGATTTGTCTCTAAATGATTTAAGTAGATCACAATGTATGACAATGGTGAAATGTAGGAACAAGTAATAAAAGCACTAAAGGACTTAAAATATTATTTAAATTTACTTTAACACTGACTAATTCAATCTCCTGGGTATTACAAAATTTAATTATTTTAGATGTAAGAACACAAGGCAAAATTAAATAAACAAAACAACAACGCCGCTAAGTTTCAGTATATATTAAAAGTGTATACGATTTTGTTTTGTTTATTTTAATGAAACCGATAGTAGTAAGTTTAGAAGTGATAGAAAAGTTTTTAATCGCGAGAAAACAATAAATAGAAATATGTCCTCTGCAATATAACCAATAATAAATGCTATACTTGACTAGTTGGTTCGAGCCAAACAAGGGCGTGAGAGGGATTGAAACAGATGACCATGTGTATGTCGTCTGCCTATGTTGATCCAGAATGTGTTACTTTATTTATACTTAACACAAATATCTGACAAATTTCTGACAATAATCAGTTCATTAAAATTTATGAGGACACGCCTATAATAATATTACATATGACAAAACAAAAATAAAAGCAATTGGGGTATACGCTTCAGGACGGATGGAAAATCTCCGATATACTGGCCAATGGCGGTTCCACCCATTGTAGGCCCTCGCTCGTTAATTGTTGTTGGACAGATTATCAGATTATGGGCAGTACTATCTTGACGTAATGAACAAGTCGCTTAAATTTCAATTTTATGTTATCAAACGACGTGGGGCCTTCTGGCATTTAGCATTGAAAAAATCATAGCGTCTAAACCAATAAAGCGATTTCAAAAATTTAAAAAGCATATGATAAAGAATACCTTAAGCTTTAAAATGAATGTCAAAAGTTCTGGGTGTTCGTGGTGCTGTAATATTCAAGGTCAAAGTCAGAAAATATTTCCAAGCATGTTTTACCTTTAAAAATGGATCGAAACCCGGTTTTTTTTCAATCAGAAATGGAATTTTTCATTGTTTCAGACGACTATGTAACATTTTTTAATGTTTTAATTTGATTTTTTAACATAATTACAAAAAGAAAAAAAAAATTTTTTTAATTTTTTTTTAGGTTATTTTTGAAAATTTGCTATTGATGGCTGATTTTCTTCAAAATAATTTTCAATATTTACATCAATATCTAATAAACTCAACATTTCGGGACTATAGTTGCTATTTTCCAAATCCTTTCACTACTTACTTTTGGCAGTCAACTTTCAGTCCCAGCTTCCGAGAGAATTCAGATTGTATAATCTCCTTCCTGCTCTGAATATCCTCACGAGATGTTTTATCCGTTTTTGTTTCTCCTGGCCGAGGAAGTGTGTAAGCTAGCTTCAGAATAAAATTTATCATTGTAGAAAGGCATATACATATGTAAACAGGTAGTATTTGCAAAACAGCATTACGCAATGTTATCATTTAAATACAAAGAAGCTACAGGCCAATACGCCTGCGCTCTTCTTCTTCCTTATACCTGCAGCGCATTTTTTAGGCGAGGTTGCCTTAGTTTAATGGCTTACGCATCGCTGTCGCAGGTCTCCGCATATTGGGACTATATACATCTGATAGGTAAATATTTCACCTACCTAGTGTATGTAGTCCGGTATTGATACTCGTTGAGTCTTGCTAGTTTTATTCCATCAAAGTTCAAAAAATGACAATATTTAGTACATTTTTTAAACGCTTCTAGTTCAATAACTGTTTAAGTAATTATTAAAATTTATGAAACATGCTATAAATAAAAAACATACTTTTCAGATAAAACCAAAAAATCCAAGATCGATTGTTGTTAAAGTTGCGATTTTTTTTTTTAAATTATCATTTTTTCCTTTTCACTAAAAATGTCTCAACTTTGGGCGCCTCTAGCACCCATGAATCTCAACCGATAGCAAAAATGTTTGGATTCATAATCTCTAAAGTATTTCCTATCGATTGCATATATCATTTTTGCCAAACGCGATCATGAAAAAACGTATTTTTGCAACGCTATCCGAGCAGAGGCCCAACTGTGCGACGGTTGGACAGCGTTGAAGTTGGTCGTCTTTGTCGCAGATAATCTTTTCGGCGTATTTGAAGTTAGTGCCATTGTCGCTGTAACTTTCTTTTGGGGTCCCGTGCCGATTGATGAAGCTGCGGATATACATTATGTACGATGCGGGGTCCAAAGAGCACGCCAGTTATATATGCACTGCTCGTATGGCTAGGCAGGGGAAAATAACTACCAATTTTTTTCGGTTCACCGCCCTAGGGTAAGCAGGAAAGGCCCGAAGTAGTCAATGCCGATGTAAGTGAAGGAACGTTGGTAGGCACCCAGCCTTGCGACTCGTAGGCGTGGTGTGTAAAACATACCTCGAGTCCTGTTAAGACACGTCTCATGGGATGTTTGGTACATTTCCTAATGATACCAATTCAGTAAGAATAATGTGGTGTCCAAATGGGAGCAGTGTTTGGTTTTGATCGTTCAGCACATCTGCTCGCCCTCGGGTATGCAGTAATTGGTTTTCATCTTGGAAGATATTCAAACATATGAGTTTAGAATTTGTTTTTAAAGGTTAACCTTTCGTTAAGTTTCGCCTTTCTGGTTTGAATTGAGATGACCGCAGTAGGAATGTGCGTATTAACTATATCATAGATCCATTTTCTAAAAGATTCCATTGATGGTGTCTTAGTGGCTTTAGGAAACATTGACCACTGCAGCTTCAGTTGTGTAGGGAGTTTCTCCACTAGCTCTTGTACGAGGATTAGGTTCTGCATGTATTCGATAAGTGGTTCAAGCTTGTCTTTTATTGCGGGTAGTTGCCGACTTTTTTCACTAAGTTGTCAGAATATGTTCTGCCGATCGAAACACATGCATAATGTTTATATGATCTCAGGGACCATTGCTGGCAATATGTAATAATAGTTAAAATGATACCAGGAGTAACATCGATTGAATTGCACCAAGCGGTCACTATCCTGCATTTCTTGAAGGGATATATGTATTCCACTTGATAGGTCTTGTGTTCCCATGGTTTACCAGTAAGTGTATAGTTTTTAAGCGATGTTAGGTAGTGGGTAGACCTACGTAGGTCGTACGCGTTTGACCGTTGAGCTTATGTAACACAATTTCGTAATTGGTTATGCACGTGATACTTCATTTATTTCTTCCATGAGTAATTCATAGATAAATGGTACAGCATTTTCTAGCTGAGCTGATGGGAGCTGATGCTTCTAATAAATAGTCCGTACGGGTGATTAATTGATTAGAATCTAACATGTAAGCGTAAGGGACGAGATGCAACGGTTCATTTCCCAGCACGTAGACTGGCGCTTATGTATAAGTTTGTAAATGAAAAAGAATGAGTGATGTTGGTGCAGACTTCAGCTTAATAGAAATAATTTGGCGTTTGGCGTTTGGGCTTAAGTTTTCTAAAAACTATTCGAAATGTAGTTTTTGTGTATAAATGTGCGGAAAAAATAATAAAAATGAAATAAGTGGCTTAGGTGGTATAAAATAATGGGGCTCCAGAGGATTATTTACCTCGGAATACCCAAACTTAACTTTTCTTAAAACAAAACAGCTTTTAAAGCTAACTAAACAATGAAAAAATGCGTTTAAAAAGTTTCCCTTAACTGCTAGCACCTAAAAAGCAGATCACTTACCTCAGACTAATAATAGATAGCAAACTGCCTTTGTAGGCTAATATTGAGGAAATGGAGAAGGCCACCAATGCTCTCTACACAACTCATAGGCTGTTGAGTTACACATGTGTCCTCTAGCCTAGACTGACGCACTGGCTCTTCATCTCAGTCGTGCGACCTTTTCTGTTCTAGGGGGTGCTAGTCTGGTAGTCAGCCACAGAGAAGGTGACATACAACAAATTACTAGAAACATTACAACGAATGTTACTCCTATGTATAACAGGTTCCCTTAGAAGTACCCCACCGAAAAATCTGGAAGTGCTAATTCGAACTAACCCTACAGACATTCGGGCCAATCTAATAGCGAGCAAGACGGCACAACGTCTAGCTACCTTATACTCAATTAAACTAATGACGTACGGGCATACCCAATTAGTAAGAAATATGGGCGTAGCCACAGACTATCACAGCTGTCTTATGGCTGACGTTGACTGGGAAGCAGGCCAAAATTTCAGCTTTCAACGAAGACAGACACAGACGGATCGAAAATGGATAACGGAGTGGGACCAGCAGATTGTTTGGATCCACCTATCCCACTTTGGATTACACTTCCAGACCATTGCAGCATATTCCACGAAAGAAATATTTGCAATAAAAAGTGGCACTAACAATCTCAATGAACCTTTTCGAGTCGTATGTTCTGATTACAATCTTCTGTATCCCGTAATCAGATCAGAAGCCTCTCTTTCTCTTGTGAAAACCTCTATTTTAGCACATTCTGCTAGCTATTAGCTGTAGTTAATCATATTTTTAATTGTTTGTCCGTTTTATTTGTATGTGTTCTTAAGACACCGTAGATCTAACTATTCTTTGCATTAACCTTTTCGAGTCCTATGTTCTGATTACAATCTTCTGTATTCCGTAATCAGATCAGAAGCCTCTCTTTTCCTTGTGAAAACCTCTATTTTAGCACATTTAGCTCGTAATTAGCAGTAGTTAATCATATTTTTAATTGTTTGTGCGTTTTATTTGTATATGTCCACGCGATCGTGCCGTCCGATATACGGCTGCGCCCCACGGTCGGTCACGCGGGAGGTGGACAGCTCTCTGCTTGGGCTCGTGTGAAACAGGCTATGTCCTGGTGTCGTATGGGCTTCAACGTATTTCGCATTATACGCGTCAACGTCCAGACAATATATTACAGTAATGGGTATCAATTGCAAGATTATACGGCTTCGATTCCCAAAGAGTTATTTCTGTCAGTACTAAAGGGTGCTCATAACCACCCTTTGCCTTCGCATGGGGGAAGACATAAAACCATGGAAAGAGTACATAGGTATTGCTATTGGCCACACTTAATAAATGATGTAAAGGCATATAAATCTGACTGTAAAATGTGCAAAACTACCAAAGCTCCACCCATGGAAAAAGCACCCAAGCGACAACGTTTCCTTCAAAGATACTGAAATATACTGATTTTCTTGGATCATACCCCCGGTCTGGTGACAGGAATATTAGAATATTTATAGTTTCTGGATTCTTCTCAAAATTTGTTTGTTTGATAACAGTCAAAAAATTTTGTGCTGAAAAGGTCATAGAATATGTGGAACGTGAACTGTTTCATTTGTTTGGAGTGTAGAAAACAATAATATCCGATAATGGATCATAAGTTTAGTCTCAATTGGTTCAAAAGTTATTAGCTGACTATAAAATTTCAAATATGTACTACGACTGCGGCTCATTCCACCCCAAGTAAATGCTTCGGAGCGAGTCAATCGTTCAGTAATCTCAGCCATTCACGTCGTACGTGAATCCGAGTCTAAAAAAATTGGATGTAAATTTGAGTAATATAATTTGTGCTTTAGGAACTGCTGTTCATAAAAGTCTGGACACGTCCTCTTACAACATAGGGCAGCATTTTCTCGCTTCGGGGTCTACATATAGGCTCCTGAAAACCCTTAAGTTACTAGAAGTTCCTCTATCTTATGTTAAATTTTTTTTATTTATTTACGTGAACTAACACACCACTCGACTAAGAAAGCTTAAACTAAAAAACAAATAACAATTAATTAAAGAAAAGTAAGCTTAGCCTTATACGCAACTAAATATCCCCGACCCGTTGGATGTGTTTTATTTGCATAAGTTGCCACCTATGCGCCGAAGTTATCAGGGAAGAGTTGCAAGCAATGCAATGTCCAAAATATATTCAGCGGTTTCGCTTGCAAAGTAAAGGAAAATTAATAAGAAGAAGTCTGTCAGAATAAGAAGGTAGGCGAAGATTGGGGTCCAAATGAAGACCTCGTAATAACATAGGGACGGATACAAACGACTGAATGTCATAAAAGAGCACTTTGAGGCATTGAGGCATTCGACGCAAATAAACTCAACACCTAAAGGAAAATTAATCGGCACAACACTTGAGCACAGATTCGAGTTGACAGCAATGAGTACCCAATGAAAAAAATAAAATATTTCAAACACAAGAAAACGAGTTAATTTGCAAAATGATGCAAATAAACCCACACAATGGGTAGGACTCAAGTCTGGGGATACTCAGAGAAAGTGTTCAATTACTCTTCAATTTAGTAATGCCAAAAATTGCGAATTTTCGCGGGAAACAATCAGAATGGATTCTTATAGAGCTTGTTGCCAAGCGGCAAAGTATCAATCTCTAAGAGTGCAGTTCGCAGTCTCAGCATAAAATTAATTTTTTTGCTCAGTGTTTACATACAAAAAAAAGGAAAAATATTTAAATCAATCACTAGCTCAATTTTTAAATTAACCCTTATTTCAAAACTGATAGCAAGAGCTACCAAAAACACCTTAAATTGTGGGTAAATGTTGAATAAAAATATTTGTTTATGGTCAGGCTGAAAGGGTTACGTTTTTTTTTTTGAACTCTCTTTTATTTGCCTATACATAAATAGGTCTAGTCCCAATTTGTGAAATAAGTCGAATTCATATATCGAGAGGGAAGAAGGCAGGGGAAAAGAGGAATCAGCACGAAATTATCGGCACTGAAAAAAACCAAACTACTCCAAAAACGATATTCTTAGGCCGTGTCAGCGAGCTACCTAGTACCACTCCGTGTAAGAGGTGGCGTCCGGAAGTATAGCTCTGGAAAACCTCCGTTAATTTAATTTGAAGACGTTTTTTTCTATACCGAGTTTCAACTCACAAGTTCAGTAAAGAGAAGATTCAGGCAAAAGTGTTTTTAATCCCAAGTCTTTATTTTTAAGATCAAAAGAAAAGATCAAAATGAACGTTAAAGCAAAAAAAAAAAAAAAAAAAAACGAGGGCCGGGGCTAACTTCGACCGCACCGAAGTTTGTGTACCCTTGCAAGTTGTTTGGTACTCTTTCCTCACAAAGTGGAAAAACGTTTTATCCAAAAGTGAAGTAAGTAAGTTGTCTACCATACAATAGTAAAACAAATATTTCAAATTTATAATAACAAATGCATTTACGATTTTTTTTTGTAAATTCTGATTACATGCTTTTTACAAGCATATCTCAGTATCTCGCTCATGCAAGCTTACAAGCACCCTAGCGCCCCCACCAGCCAACGGTCAACTCTGGCCTTGTGGAAAAACGTTTATATTTATATTTTGCTGGGTTTTAGTATTCAATTCAAGTGTGTCAAATTTGATTGCACAGGGAGGAAAATTCCGTGAGATAATAGAGTTTTTTCAAATTACGGGGGCGGAAAGAGCCGTTGCAAAATCTTTACACATACAAAATATACGCAGTTATTAAGCAAATATACATACCATGCCTTTAGCTATTATAGTCTTTAAGAAAATCGGTTTTGTTTTAATTACGAGGGCGGAGGGGGGCGTGCCAAAATTTCTAAGCAGCAAATGTCTGCGCGCTTACCAAAGGATTAATCATACCAAATTTGATGTCTTTAGCTATTATAGTCTTTAAAAAAAATAAATTTGTTTAAATTTCGTGGGCGAAAGGGGGCGTGGCAAATTTGGTGACTCTAGCTCTTATAGTCTTTGAGATCGGACAGACGGACGGACGGACAGACGGACGGATGGACAGAGGGACAGACGGACGTGTCTGGATCGACTAGGCTGTTGATCCTGAGCAACAATATATATTCTTTATTTTGTCGGAAAAGCTTCCTTCTGCCTGTTACATACATTTTGGCGACTTTAATATACCATATCGCCCTATGGGTGTATGGTATAAAAATAATGTTTGCGAAAGAACGGCCCACAATCTTAACGTAGGAAAAAACGAAGTTATTGATCAAAGTCACTGTTTTCCACCGATCATTCCAATGGGAGCTATATGATATAGTCACCCAATCTTTATCAAATTCGGCACAGTCATTCACAGATATATTAAATTGACAAATGTTTATTTTGAAAACAATCGCGTCAAAAGTAACGAAGTTATTGAGAAAAGTCGTTGTTGTTGACCGATCGTTCCCATTGGAGCTATCTGATATAGTCACCCGATCTTGACCATATTTGGCACGAAATACCGTATCCTAAATCGAATTTTTTTTCCCCCACCAATTTTAGTTCACATAAGATACACTTGTTGTTTAGAATAGTCATTTATTAGTAACTTTTAAATATTAATTTGGTATTATAATATTCTTCAAATGCTAAAAGTATTTTATATTCTTTTTGCACGGCTATTTACAAACTTAACTTAAATACTATTTGTTGAAAAATAACAAATATTTATTGAAAATGTTTAACTAGAGGTTTTTTTTTTGCGCTAGCTTTGTAGTTGTAGTGATATCCAAGTATATGGGCCATTTACTTTTATAAATTTTTTTTTGCAATTTGCAATCTGAGACGAAATTGACAAGGTAGGGAGGCGAATACAAACCTCGACAGTATAACTTTTTAGAAATGTTGCAAAATCTTTTCGGGGAGTTCTTTCAATTCTTTTTTTCTTTAATTATTCGTATTGGTTTAGTCATCTTCTCTCCGATCCGATTACTATTTTTTTTATCTTGCACGCTTGTTTTATTTTAAATTTAATGTATTCAAAAGGGCACCAGCGAGTCGAGAACAAAAACATACTGGACCGATTATCTGACAACGGATGCACGTTACAAATCTAAATTTAATAATAATATTCTTATCAATATTACAAACAATATGTTATAAAAATAACACTTTAAAATAAAACGAGCTATGGAAGTTAACTTCGGCCTTGCCGAAGTTTATATACCCTTGCAGTTCTTTATTATATTTAATTCGATAAGAAAAGTGAAATTTCATACATCAACAGCATTAGTTGTCGTATTATGAATATGCTCAAATATTTTTCAAACTACTGAATTCAAAACACATTTAATGATTATTTAACAATATATGATATAGTAGTCCGATCCCGATGATTTTCATACTTTATCTCACACAGGTAATAAAGAGTCTCCAAAAAAAATTTCAACCCGATATCTCTTAAGATGGCTGAGTAAAGCGCATTTTCAAAACACATTTAATGATTATTTAACAATATATGATATAGTAGTCCGATCCCGATGATTTTCATACTTTATCTCACACTGGTAATAAAGAGTCTCCAAAAAAAATTTCAACCCGATATCTCTTAAGATGGCTGAGTAAAACGCATACGCACAGACGGACGGACAGACGGACAGACGGACATGGCTATATCGACTCAGCTTCTCAAGCTGATCAAGAATATATATACTTTATGGGGTCGGAAACGTCTCCTTCTGTGCGTTACAAACATCTGATCAATTTTATAATACCCTCTGCAAGGGTATAATAATAAAATAATTACTCCATTCTGATATTTTAAATTATATTTAAGACATCTTATATATAAATAAGTTAAAATAATAATGTTCTAGTGTAATATTATACTTATATGTAGGGGAGAGGGGCAAGTTATGACCCGGGTTTTGAAAAACCTCGAAATTTTTTCTTCAGTTCCGGAAAATCAAAAATTAAGAAGTTTAACATTTAAATATTAAGAAATATTTATTTGAGTTACTCAAAAAATTTTGGAACAGATTTTATTTGGATAACTTTTTTTAGGCCGAAAAAAAAGTGGCCCAGTTATGACTCACCTTAAGAAATTCACTGAAAATAAGAACAAATAAAAGGAATGTCACACCAATTGTTGTAATTTTATGGTTTATTTATTATGTGGGCCTTCAATGGCAAAAACAATGAAAAACACAAAAGAAAATGGACTCCAATGGCCATAAATGACAACGATTTTTATTCCTCGTCGTCCATATCACTTTCGCAGTTTTTGCATGTAAAATAACTTGCTTGCATGTTAGCGCACTTTGAATGAAATGGACGCTTGCATACATTGCAATGGATAGAGTTGGCAATTTCTTCTGCAACAGCTTTAGGCAAATGATGCAGAAATCTGTTTCTTCATCAGATGCTCGTGATGTTGGTTTGACGCGCTGCCGTGATGGTGTTGCTCGCTTCGTTGCTGATTTCTTCGGTGTTGAAAATATACAGTGGTTCGATTACATGAACATTGACTAAAACTATGTAAAGTCATTTAATTCCCAAACGTTACTTAATCATTGTATTACCAAATGAAACATTCCCGATCGAGATCTTCCAGAATATTCTCGGACAAACTGATCTCAATATGTAAATTCCTTTCCTTGTTGTTAAACAACAACAAAAATGTTGGAATTTGACAATTTTACATAATCCGAGTGCAAAAAAAAAAATGGGACATAACTGGGCACCCCAGCTGAGTCATAACCGGGCCTTTTTATAGTTTAAAGTTTATATGTATATTTTTTATAGACACTACATAATCACATAAATTTTTATAGAATCACGAAATATACGGCAAATACAATATCTTCATGCATTACACTCATCTTTTCACTGTTAATTTCACAAAATTTTGGTACTTTGAAAAAAATGAAAAAAAAAACTTTTTCGCACGATTTTCAACACGATGTTTGGTACGCGTATATATAATACGATTATTAATATTGGGGTCTGTCCAAAAACTGCAGAACGTCTAACAAACATGATTTACAGGGCTCAAACTGTCATTCAATACCGCATTTCAAAAATATTTGAGAATGTCACAACTGGGCCTGAGTCACAACTGGGCCCTCTCTCCTATCTATTATATATGTATTATAATAGACAAAAAAATATTGTAAATTTAGTTTTTTTGAAAAATTTCGTTCTTATTTTTAAAAACCTGCGAGCGTGTAAAAGACCAATTAGAGAGTCGTGACTAGCAACCCACAATTGGAATACGACACCTATTAAATATCAAGCACTTGTCACATGACCTAAAAAATGCTGGCATGTGCAATTGACAAAGCGGTCTTTAATCGTTAGTAGAACTGTTTGATTAAGACACCCCGTTTGACACCCCATATGTATAAAAAAATTTTTTTGGTGGTTGAAAAGTCGTTGCTCCATCGCTTATTCTTGTGTATATCTACGTTCTATACCCTGGAATATTTTTTATACCATGCACCCATAGGTTGAAATGGTACATTAAAGTCGCCAAAATGTATGTAAACAGAAGAAGGATCAGCATCAACAGCCGAGTCGATGTAGCCGTTGTCCGTCTGTCCGTCAGTCTGTCAGTCCGCATAATTTCCTAGATCTCAAAAGCTAAAGCCAGCAAATTTTCTATATAGACTCGTGTAGTATCTAAAGTAATCAAATTTATTTAAAAAAAAAGATTTTTCTCAAATACTATACAAGCTAGAAATATAAAATTAGGTCAATACTCGCTTAGTAAAGTCGCAGATTGTGTATGACTAAAAATATTGCGACCGCTATTCCGCCCATGTAGTTTGAAAAAAACTCAATTATCTCCCTTAATTTTCTAATTTATGCAAATTAAATTTTGCACACCCAAATTTGTTATTATTATTATTATTATTATTTAATTGTAAAAAAGAATTAATTCTAGGTTACAATGAGTTTTGAGCCAGAGCGACAAAGGCCGTAATGCAGTAATATACCAAATTTGATAAAAATCGGTCTTAATGTTTCAATA
The DNA here is from genome assembly GCA_018152135.1 of Drosophila paulistorum. Taxonomy (NCBI): domain Eukaryota; kingdom Metazoa; phylum Arthropoda; class Insecta; order Diptera; family Drosophilidae; genus Drosophila; species Drosophila paulistorum. The sequence continues at coordinate 14,098,727 of JAECXG010000822.1, read as the reverse complement.
GACAAGACTTGGCCGTTGGCTGGTGGGGGCTCTAGGGTTTTCATATGGTAGAGCGAGCGAGATACTGACATATGCTTATAGAAAGCATGTAAACAGAATTTTGTATAAATACCTAAAGGCTTTTGTTATTATAAATTTTAAATATTTGTTTCATTGGTGCATGGTATACCTAAGTCGGCGAGAACACTTACTTACTTCATTTTTTACCGTGTATACCATAATAATGGATATTTCCGAACAATTTGAGCAATTGGGGTGTAATTTTCTGCTAGACGATTGTCATTTTTAAGATTTAAAAAAAAAAATGTATTGTTTAATCTTATGCATAATTACCTGCACGCGGGCTTCACTGAGGCATAATCGTTGACTTAATTCCTCACGCATAAAAGCATCCGGGTAATGTGTCTCTTCAAAAAGTCTCTCAAGTGCGCTAAGTTGCTCCAGGGTAAAGTTTGTTCGTGACCGACGCTGTTTACCATTTAGTACCGATGATTCGAAGCGTCCCAAATTTTCATGTGTTGCAGTTCGCTGTTCTACAGACGCAAATTTATCAGGTGAAATTTGATCTATCGCTAATTCGGGTGAAAACACTCCATTCATATTTTTCGTTGCATGCATTTGAGTTTCTGCAAATTGAAAATTATTATATAGTACGTTTCGACCGTTAAGAAAAAATAAATGCATATGCTTATCCAGCCTTTGATAACCCGTGTTTGATTTCTGTTTTTAGAGGTTTTAAAATAAAGTTGTCATACAGTTTTTATACCCTTGCGAAACTGTTACATAAATTGTTGAGAGAAGTGTGCAACGCATTTAAAATAGCATCTTCTACCGTATAAAGCATATATATTTTTGATCGGTAAGGTTGGTAAATAATGATTATTTTGTTTTTTTTTTTTTTATATTAAAAAAATCATCTTATTACTTTAGGATAGCCAAAAATAGACCAATATACTCGTCTATGAAAAAAAAGAATTTTTCACTATGTTTTCAAAATCTTCGATTTTTAATCAATTAATTAATTATTAATCATCGATTTTGAGCAAAAAAAAAAAAAACTTAAAAATTATATGTGAGCAAAACATAAAAATTATTAGCTTTATCATTCACTATTATCACGTTGTCAATAGTCTCAAGTCTCAAGCGTAATTGTCTGTCGCGACGTTTTTGATATACAATGTGGAGACGTTTTTACGGAGTATAATGTGTCCGATTATAAACGCCATTTAACAGAACATCATAAATCCAAATATGAAGATGAGTCGGCCAATGAAGTAACTGTAAAAGATCCAGAAAAAAAATTAAGTTTTTGATGACGCTCCGACCAAGTGAAGTGAAGAATGCATGCGTAGATCTCGTGTCCATCGAAAAAATGCCAAATGCTATGCCTTACAGCGACCAGACTAAACCGTGAAATCTTGGGACTAAACGCTTCATTTTATAATGGTGTGGTGACTCTAGGAATACTAGAACTGCAAAATTCGCACACGTCCCAAAATATATGTGGCGAGATTCTTACAATCTTGGAGGAATTTAGCATTGAGAAAAATCAAGTCTATGCTATAACTACTGATAATGGACGCAATATGATCAAAGCAGTGGAACTTCTCAATGATTGCCCGGTTGAATATGCTGCTTACGTAGAGTGAAATAATTCGAATTAGACGTTAGATGACATGACTTTAGTAAAAGATGCCGAAGTTTTTATACCCTTGCAGTCCTTGGCAATAATATTTTTACATTTTAAAATTTTTTCCCTGCAACTCAATTCATCAAAACACAAACAAAACATTCAAATCGTTTCTGTTTTTACTACAAATTTTTATTCTTCTTCCATCATTCCCTAAGCAAAGCACCTCACGCATACACATACAGTTCGTGTAGCGCTGCGTCTGTGTGTGTGTATGCATGTGCTCTGTTTGATTTGATGATGACGTAGTAGGCAGCAAGCAGCGCTGCCGGCAGCGCTTGAACCGATTTCTACAGACTGTAACTTGTATTCTATTTATCTGATCTGATTCAAATTTTGGGATCTGAGATTTTATATCCAAAACTATCGTATTGGAAAATTTCATGGGGATACTTCAATTTTTGCAAAAATGTTTCTTCTAGAGCTATATGATATAGTAGTCCGATCCTAAAAGTAGCTCAAATATCAAATTTCATTCCGATAGCTCTTAAGATGCCAGCGTGAAGTTGATTTGCACAGACGGACGGACAGACGGACATGGCTATATATCGACTCAGCTTCTCATGCTGATCAAGAATATATATACTTTATGGGGTCGGTCTCCTTCTGTGCGTTACAAACATCTGACCAATTTTATAATACCCTCTGCAAGGGTATAAAAATGTATATTCAATTACCTCTATGAAATGCGCACATACCCTTCAGATTGTAAAAGACTTTTATTTGTAAAATTCTTAAGAACACCCACATTCAAGCTCTAATTGCGGCTCAGTCACTGCCTAAACGCGAGCTTCATGTTGCAACGCGTTGGAACTCAACATTTAAAATGGTAAACACATTGTTAAAATATGAGGACTTTTGTGCTGACCACATTAAGGCAACTTTGAAACTCGCAAACTCAAAATGTACCCCTCAAAATGTACCCCGTGAACACGTTGGAACCAGCATACTCTGCCACCCAAAAATTACAGAGTACTTAATTCTATATGGGTGATTTTTATAAGTTGTGGTTGGAGCTCAAGCTTGCAGTCAGCGCAACTAAATCATACCATAGCTAAATATTTCACCAGTGTATTGTAAACAGAGAGAAATCTTTAATGGAAAATCCGGTGGCTGTTAGCAGCATTTTTTTGCATCCTACAATTAGAAGATTATTGTTGCAGCCTTCTCTAATAATCATGCTTGCTATGATACACCTCAAGGACAAACCCAAAAGTTGCAAATCGAAATTGTATCAAATGGGTGCGAAGCAAGTGAGTGTCGGTCAAGCTTTTTCTGCGCTGAAATTGGTTTTATCAGATCTAAGGTGCAATCCCTCGCCGGAGTCTTTAAAAAAACTACTTTTTGTAAAGGTAAACAAAAATGAATTTTAAAAAGAAAGTTTTGATGTGTTAATTTATAGCGTTCAATTAGTCATTCTATTGAGATAATGCCGTGTTGCTAAATAACACCTGTTCTTGCAAGGAAATCTATCTATTTTTTATCCGATATATATATTTTTTAATTTTATTATGCATGCGTAAAATATGAAGGTCAAAGGATAAATATGAAGTTATACATATATCGAGTTTCTGGAAAAGCCAAAAAATAATGTTGCATTTTAATTTTTGAGCAAAAATTAAAGAAAATAAAACTCAAAAAATAATCATTAGTTTTAGTATTTTACTAGTTGCCCGGCGAACTCCGTTTCAGATGTTTACTGAGTCAGAAGTGACACCTGTAGACATCTTGCTCATGTCGACCTAGTCGCGGACTGTGCGCGGGATTTAGCTACCCTGATGATGCGCCTGGCATAAAGTGAATCAAGGTTATTATAATTACAACGTGCATTCATGCGATTGGCAAGTGCGCTTCCGGAATCTCCGCCGCCCATAAAGTAGATTTCTAAGAATTTATGTGGTTCGTTTGGCATTGGCAGCAGTGAGCCCATTTTATGATAAACTTGGCCTCTGATTTCGAATGTAGAATTGAATTGTTGATCATTTGTATTAGTATTTCGAACTATTTCTGTTGCTCCGAATGCTCCGATGTCATTTCAAAGCATGAATTGAATCTTCGAATTGACTTGAGGAACACGTTAGAATCTGGATCCGTGCCGATAAGTAAACCGTTCAATGGTTCGGGTGGTGTTTCAATTTCAAGTAGTTGCACTTTTCCTGACTCGCAACACATCCAAGCTGTCTCATTTTTGAATTTCAGAGCATGACAATGTCCGCATTGTCCATAGCACTAAATATCAATTACCAATGAGCATAATATTCAATATCGGGTTCATACTGGAATGCTAGACGCAGGAATGAATGAGATATAAATGCTCGATGTACCTGTTGTCGTTGTTGGTCATTTGTTCTTCGTCTATTGACTATGAAACGGCGTGATTGTCGTTGTTTTAATCTTCTGACTTCATTTCGTTCAGCTCGTGGCTCTTCTTGATGCAATTGCACCATTCTGACACGTGCATCGGTATTTCGTTGCTAGATTTGTACTTCTTTTGTTTCAGATCTGTTATTTCGCAAGTACCGAGCATTACTTGTAATGCGGCCCCTTTGCGTTTTCTTGGCATTGCTCACTGTACAAAACATACATAAATAAAATTATAGAAATTATTTAATGACCTAGTTGACCCGACAAACGTTACAGGAATGAATGAATTTCCTACAACGTCGTTGACATGTAACTGCCCTCGCCTACTGCGGTCGATACACGGAAAACCGTTATAAAATCCATTTTTTTTTTTTGGTTTTGAGTATTTTTCCCGCAATTATTCGAATTTTTTCACCTTTCAAACCTTCCCTTGACCTCCACGTATAATTCAAGACCGAGTTAATATAATTCCGTTCAATTGATTAAAAATTATAAATAATTTTTATTTAATCAAGATCGGGTGACTATATCATATAGCTCCCATAGGAACATTTGATGGTAAACAGTGACTTTGATCAATAACTTTCTATGCTCAGATTATAGGCCGTTCTTTTGCAGACATTAGATTTTTAGATAAAACGTTTTTAAACTTTGATGGCTATGGGTAGGGAAAAAGTTACCAAAACAGTTGCAAGGGTATTCAAACTTCGACGCGGTCGTAGTTATCCCCGGCCAACTGTTTTTTTTAAAATTGTGTGTCTCTATCAAAATTATAAAAAAGATCGGCCTAAAACAAATTTTATTAGAAAAACTTGTGTACCATTTATCACCAAAGAAATGCTGCATGGTTAATGGCCAATAATGCTTATTAATATTTATATAACACAATTAATATGCCTGGACCTCCGGCAAAACCGTTTTGAGATTACAAAAACAATCGTCAATATTAAAGAGTCCCTCTTTAAGTGAAGGCAACATCGTGCAAAGAATTGACGGTAGCCCCTCGAATGAGCATATTTAACTGTGGAAACATAAGTAACTCTAAAGTACTAAGTAACATCATGCAAACCTTAATAAAACAGACTCTGTAATCCCAAGAAATTTAGCCCAAGAAAAGGCTTTGTCCCGCTTTATTGATGAAGCCTTTACTACGATATATTGAGAGTTGCAGAAAATACGTGTTATCCAAATGATGTTAGTTTGAAAAATTGGGTTGCCCACAATGTCTCCAGCTTTTAATGAAATAGACAATTGTAGAACTTCTTTAGGTAAAACCAGACGTCCGGGACTAACTTCGACCTCGCCGAAGTTTGTATACTCTTGCAAGTTGTTTGGTAATCTTATCTAAACGAGAATTTCTACGGCCTTGATCAAAGTCACTGTTTTCCACCGATCGTTCCTATGGGAGCTATATGATTTAGTCACCCGATCTTTATCAAATTCGACATAGTTATTAACACATATATTGTGGGCGGTAGATGAATCAACCGATGTCAGAAAATTTAGGAGATTGGGGTTTTAATTGCTTTAGAGTAATTTATTTCTTAACTATGCTTGATTATTATTGTTTATTATAGTTATTGTTAACTAGCTGACCCGGCGAACTTCGTACCGCCTTCGTGTTTTAATGATGCACTACTTTATTTTGTATAGCTGACGTATCTTAGGTATGAGTATCTATTCAATTTGAACTGAATCATCCATATAAAAATGAATCCATAATTCCCTAGACTCGCTCAAGAAAATAGCTTACTTTTCGGCACAGTCATTAACAGGTATATTTAACTATCAAATGTTTAATTTGAAAGCAATCGCATCGAAAGAAACGAAGTTATTGACAAAAGTCACTCTTTTCGACCGATCGTTCGAATGGGAGCTATATGATATAGTCACGCGATCATGATCAAATTTGGCACAGTGGTTTATAGGCTTAAAAGATTGACCAATATTATCACGACAATAGCTGAAAAAATAACGAAGTTAATAAGAAAAGTCACTGTTTGTGACATGAACTCGTCTTGTCGTGCTGATCAAGAATATATATACTATATGGTCGGAGATGCTTCCTTCTATGCGTTGCACACTTCTGACCAAAATTAATATACCTTTTTGCAAGGGTATAGAAATGTAAATTGATATGCGGATACACATAGAGCAACATAATCGTAATAAAGGCAATACAGCAATTTTTAAGCAACCAATTTTAGTTCTTCGCCAATATGCATGGTAAATAGGCGATTGTTTGCAAAAGATCACCCTTGGTTTTTTATGCCATCGCCACTTTATAAAATCGTTGTGCGTAGGCAGATAATTTAAAAACTGTTTCCGTGCCAGATGAAATTCGTGATTTCTTCAACACACTTTGAATGAAATCATTAGTGCCCAAATGCACATAAATAGTTATAAGCCTAACTATTTAAATCTTTACCTGAATCATACACAAAATCATAAACCATACCTTTGGGCTAAGTTTGGATCATGTATGTATATGTACATATATATATATATATCATTATATTACTGTCTGACACACATATATAAAGTAATTTGGAGTCCTCAATTGAGTCCCCAAATGTATTATATTATAGCTTATTAATAGTATTATAAATCGTGGACGGGCGAATAATGATTACAATATGCAATTTAAATCTAGGGTTCTGTGTACTGCTGATTTATCGGCTTCTTACTGCTGCTTACAACTGCAGACTGCTGATACTTCCAACTGCTGAACACCGACTGCTGAACCTCGACTGTTGACTGCTGAACATCGGTTGTTGACTTTACACACCTCACGACTGCTGCTGCATTGCCAATTTGCATAAGGGAGTTGCCATCACGCTGCAACTACCTATCGCATCTCACATATATGTATATTTATATCTATTTTTTTTGCACATATAAATCAACACGCGCATTTGCACTCGATACTTTATACATACCAGTACATTGACCAACTATGACGCCGAGATGTCCACACATATGGGGCGTTTCAGTACGCACAGTGAGTTTTTGTCATTTCACATTGCAAGAAACCGACAAACCTAAACCGACTGTTTAATCTGCCCAGTTGCAAATGGTAAAAAACTCCAATGCTCAATAGCATGTGGAGTGGAGTAAAGAAAAATAAGTCTTTTCCTTTTCAAATTCCAGAAAAAAGTCAGTTTTGTATTTCGTTTTCATGAGTTAGAAGCTCTTCATGAGCCATGTAACAGAAGCTTCTAGAACATGTTAATGTAAATACAGTGGTAGAAATTTTTATAATCTTAAACAAATAATATAGGAAATTTTAATATATACAAATCTAAGTTAACGATGACGTCTCCTCCAACATAATCCCCCATTGAAGGATGATTCCTTCAATTGAAAGATGACTCCTTCAATTTACATAAACGCCATCTCTCAAAGGCAATGAAGCATGTTTGAAGATTGGACGGCGAATAATTTCTTTCTTGGTGGGACATCGGCTACTCTGACCCTTCGATCTGCACCAAGTATAGCTTCGACCACACGACCAGTAATCCAGCATCGCGGTGGAAGATTGTATTCATGGATGAGAGCTAATTGATCCCGCGCTATGTTGTTTTCGGGACGCAACCACTTAGAAACTGCTTGAGATAGGTTATCCTTTGCCAACGAAATAGATAATAAAGTTTTGAGTCATTTACCGGGTCAAGGATCGCTTGCAGTGAACATCCGATCAATAAGTGGGCTGGCGTCAGGGCCTCCCCGTCATTGGGATCATCGCTGTAAATGGATATTGGACGGGAATTCAATGTCGCCTCTACTTCAATTGCAATCGATTGAAACTCTTCGTACGTTAAATGAGAAGAGGTCAAATTTTTTCCATAAGCCTCCAAAATGGGGATCGCGCGGTGGAATAAAGTTGAATTCAAAGCCGGCATGAAAGATCAAATCGAAATAATATAACATCTTCAGTTGCCAGCCACGACATGCCAAAAGCCTTGGCATATATTGAGATAATATTCATAATCTGTTGTCCGCTACTAAAATTCCACTTTGTCAATTCTGCTTGCCTTGGAGAGCAATTTGGTACTTCATTCGTCTTAGCATTGAGTTCTTCGATTGAGTCAGCTCCACAAAGTAGATCGTCGACTTACATATCCTCAGCTAATACAGCAGATCCAATTGGAAACAACTAATTATACGTCTCTGATAAAAACTTTAAAGACCTTATTGCGAGAATTGGAGCGCACGACATCCTATAGGTAACAGTATTCAATTGAAATACTTGAATAGGTTCTTGCGGTGATTTTCTCCACAAGATTTGTTGGAAACTTCTATCCTCAGGTGCGACGAGAAATTGTCTGTACATTTTTGTTATGTCAGCTGTAATGGCATGGCGATAGAAACGAAACGAGAGTAATGTTAGGATCAGATCTTGTTAAATAGTAGGACCAATGAGTAGATCATTTAATGATAGATTTGATGATGATTTAGACGAAGCGTCAAATACTACGCGAAGTTTAGTTGATGAGCTCTGCGGTCTAAGGACACAATGGTGAGGAATAAAATAATGATTTCCCGACCGCAAATTGTCTAACAAAGCTACCTCCATGTGATTCAACTTAAAATATTAATCTAAAAATTAGATGTACATTTGCTTTAATTGGTGTTGAGATGTAAGCCGTCTTTCGAGTTGAAGAAAACGGTTTTTTGCACAGGAGAACGAGGCTCCAAGTTTCTCAGGCGATTCCTTGAACGGCAACCGAACCTGTATGCGCCCTGAATCCAGGAATTGTGTGTGCACCTGAAAGTGAGTTTCACATGCTTGTTCTTCTGAGCTTAAGGAAATATCTTTATTTTGAATCCCATGGATTTCATCCATTTTCCAAAACCTTTCTGATAATATGTTAAGGTCTTGATGTTGCGTTAAATTACAAGTGTAGTGTGCAGTTGATTGAGGTTCAGAAATCTTACACCCGACGATCTATCTTAATGGAGTTTCCACTAGATGAGGAAGATCAATTCCCAAACTAATTTCACCCGTCTTAAGTAGATCAAAAAACTCCTTTACGCTAAGCAATAAATCAATGGCCCAATTTGACACATCTAGTCTCTTTTCATGCTGAGGTAGATATATAGATTTAGTCACGATAAACTCCCTATTCCACACGTCTGGAGATATTCTTGAACGAATTTTGGTAGCTACGGAATTTTTCATATGTGTACGTATTTCACCGATTCCAGCAATCTCATAATGATAGTAACGAAACCGAAGCTGAATTTAACTTTTGACATATTAATATGAATAAGTATTTGTATAAACCCGGTATTCCAGCGATTAGAAACAACAACAAATTAATAATTAACAAATTAGCTATTAATTTATTCACGTGTTGCTTTATACGTTTTTATGCTGCGCTTCCCGCCAAGGATCAAAGTGAAGAGAGATGGAGAAAGCGATACCCAAAGCTCGACATGAAAAGCTCATTTCGTGGCTTGTGCCGCGGGGCTTTCTGTCTGTTGATCGCCGGCCACCGAAAGCTCCCTTGGCCACATCCCTCCAATATTTTTCAGCTTCAGCTTCAATCCCTCGTCCTGAGCGCAGGACGGTGCTTTTTCGGTGCTTGGGACGTTTGTCTGGGTGTGCTCATGCCCTGAACACTATCAGTTGTCCGTAAATGACTCACATCCCTGGTTAGCGTTTTCCCTCCTCCTTGCACTTGGACTATATTCCCTTTTCTGTTGACTACCACGTACTCGGTTGTATCAAACGTGGGTGTCAGCTTATGTGGGCACAAGACATTCTTTAGCACAATTTTGTCTCCGGGTTGGATATCCGATGCTTTGGCGCCTCTTCCCTTGTCTGCTTTCTCTTTTCCCTTCTGTTTGTTCCAGCAATCCAAGTCTCTTTCCGAGGATTCACCGACATCCCCCACAACGTCTCGAACATCCGGTGTCTTGTCTCCAATGATCCGGTTTAACATCAATTCCGAAGGAGCTGCTCCTGTAGTTTTGGATCTCTCTTTTATAATCTTTCACTTTCGACCACGCAATTTTAAGGCGTTTCACCAAAGACTTGTTCATATTTTCAACTTCGCCATTCGCCTGCGGCCAATATGGTGGTGTCGTTATTTGGGTAATACCGTTGGTCCGACAAAAATCTTGAAGTTCGAGACTTACGAATTGCCGACCATTATCGGTTCTCAGCGTTCGTGGTATTCCCAAACGAGAAAATATCTCATCCATTTGCTCGATCAGCACCTTCGACGAAATGGTTTTTTTAAACTTTAATTGCATGTGTCTGGAAAAATAGTCGATCAATACCTGTACATAGTCGTTGCTCGGTAAAGGTCCTAGTAAGTCAGATGCGACACATTGCCAAGGGCCAATCCTTCTGCTTCCTGGTCGATCCTTCGCCACCACACCTTTGAACGTAATCTTCGTTTAATAGCCGATTCACCCGGATGGCCCTCGTGAGCCAGTTCGAGCACTTGCGATCGTAGTATTGTTGGTATAACTATTTTCGTTCCGCGTAAGAGTACATATCCAACTGTCGATACCATCGGAACGGATAATATGGACTGGATGAGTTCGCCTCCCATGAGTTGGTGCTAAGATAGGTCATTGCATCAATTATTTCTTCGTCCTGCATACTTTTTTTCATGATTTCCGATATGGTTAGAGATTTTGGTACTCCTTTGGCTACAATTTGAAAGATATTCTGCTCATCCTGCCAGTCGAAAGCTACTGCTTCTGTAAGTTGACAAAGACGCGACACAGAATCTGCGATGTTTTCCTTTCCTGCTTTATAGATGACTCGGAATCGGTAGGACTGTAGGCGTAGTAACCAACGTTCGATACGTGCCGGTGGTTCCGAAGTTGGTTTGAAGGCTCCAATGGCTTATGATCCGTTATCAGATCGAATTCCAGTCCTGCTAGGTAGTAGTAAAACTTCTCCACTGCCCATACCAGTGCCAAGCTTTCTTTCTCCGTTTGCGAATATCTCTTCTCAACATCAGTTACGCTTTTACTGGCGAACGATACGATATGATGGTCGTTGTGATCATCAACCTGTACCAGAACAGCTCCCAGTGCCACTGGACTTGCATCGGCTATAAGACATGTACGGAGATTTTTATTGAAGTATGACAGCTTTGTCACCTCGACGACTTGTTTCTTTAACGTATCGAAGGCTTGCTGTTCTTTGTTGGTCCAATCAAATTTGGTATTCGCCTTTATTAATCTTCTCAGTGGCTCCGTCGTGTTGGCGTGATCGGGTATAAATTTCCCCACGTATGTTACGAGGCCCAGGAAACTCATTGTCTCCTCCTTGGTTTTCGGAGCACGGAAGTCTGTGATCACTTTAACTTTCTCCGGATCCGCTTCGATACCATGGTCTTGTTTTGTACACACATTTTTGCTTATTCAAAACAACGTTGTGGGTATCAAAGATTTTCAGAACCGCAATTAGCGCCTTGTCGTGTTCCTCTACATTTTTGACGAAGACGATGACATCGTCAATATAGTTCAGAGCATTGGGGCAGCCTGCTAACATTTCTTCCAGCCGTCTCTTAAAAATTTCTGGTGCCGAATTAACTGCGAAAAACAGTCTTTTATATCGAAATAGTCCATTGTGTGTAATAAATGTGGTAATCTGCTGACTTGACTCATCGAGTTCCAATTGGTGATAAGCATTTTTCAAATCCAGTCTGGAAAAACATCTCGCCTTCCGTACATGTCGAATGTTGGCAGTGGGTAGTTTTCCCTCGAGATGGCCAAATTCGCCCTTCGCATATCCAGACATAGCCTTATCTCGTGAAATCCATGAACTCGGTCCATGGACATGGATTGTCTACCATTTTCAATTACATTTTCATTACTCTGGTCTTTCCTGAATTCTTATCGGAGCTTCAAAAACGTTAGTCACCCTCAGCACGTCATCCGAAGCATCGGATCGAAACTGGGTAGACGAGTTGGTATGAACATTGAACACTGTCGCATGTACACTATTCAGTTGCAGCCAATCGTCAAGGCTTATCAGTTTGTACCGTGATACGGAGTCAATTATCATTTGCAGCTGTGATCCCCCAACTAGACATGATACGGTTTCTTCTCCTCCTGGTTCACCAGTTATTTTAAAACAGTTCGACCAACTGTTGTCACTGTGACACTTAGTCTCCTCCTCATCAATGGCGCGCACCTGGAATTGTGAGGTTGGTGGTCGCTTGCGTTGATTATCATATGGTGTTCCAAAACGTCTCTTCAATGTGGTCTTACACATCCGAGCATAATGTCCGAACCGGGAACATTTATTACATTTTGAGTTTCTTGCCGGGCATGCCATACTGCGTTCATCATGGTCTGCTGCTCCAAGAGCACCAGCAGCAAGAACTCGGCGAAGCACTCACCTTGGCGGGGCACCATGCTGCGAAACATGTGCCTTTCGAAATCGGCGTTACGTTGCGGTGAAAAATATTCATTTAATTTATCCACCAAAGGAGTAAATACATAATTTTCCTTTGTCGCCTCGTATGCCACTGACGCGCCTGGAAGACTGTACACCACCTCTTGTAGCTGTGGTCCGCCGGGATGCAATAATTTGTTCCGCTTTTTAATTACCGATGAAATTTCTTCTGTGTCCACATAGATATTGAATGACCGAAGCCACTTCTCCCACTCGTTGCGCCACAACGATTTTTCTATGTTGGCGCACAGAAATGGATTAATTTCAGCCATCTTGCTGATTTGTTTTAGCTTACACTTTATTTCGTGCTCAGCCTCTGATTCTTTTCAGATGATTTCGCTTGGACGGCCATGCTGTGTACAACTTCTGGCATTTTCCAGATATTTTTTTCAGCTTGCACGGGAGTTAGTTCTGCCTTGCTCAGCTGTTTGCTTTTTTTTTTCTTCTTTTGGCTTGTCTTGGAGTCGCATTTGCACTCTCTCGACGCGGCCTCTGTCAAATGCAGATAAATAATTTATATTTTGTTTCCATCACCATTGTATACTTACATGTACGCACTTATATGTATATATATTTTTTTTTTTAATTTTTGCTTATGGCCGCGTCTGGCACGGGTTGCTTTGTGTATAACCTCACTTCTCTTTTCATTTTTTTTCTTCTTTTTTTTTTTTTTTTGCTAGGCCGCGTTTTCCTTCTTCTCTTCTCTTCCTTCCTCCTTTTCACCTCGTCGCCAATGTATCAACCCGGTATTCCAGCGATTAGAAACAACAACAAATTAACAATTAACAAATTAGCTATTAATTTATTCACGTGTTGCTTTATACGTTTATATGCTGCGCTTGCCGCCAAGGATCAAAGTGAAGAGAGATGGAAAAAGCGATACCCAAATCTCGTACGTGAAAAGCTCATTCCGTGGCTTGTGCCGCGGGGCTTTCTGTCTGTTGATCACCGGCCACCGAAAGCTCCCTTGGCACGGGTCTCCACAGTATTGATCAACAATGATCAGCGGAGAGCTGAAACCGTATCCGAAATTGTACGGAGGGTAACAGCGTCTGCCTTTTTCATGCTAGCAATGTTAAATAAACTTGAAATGTGTTCTACGAATATTAGAACTTTCTTGTTATATCGCTCGTGAAGGCGATCTAGATCCTTGGGATAATTTTCGTCTGATAGTTGAAATGGCGAGACTACGCTTAGATCTTGGCCATATAGATAACTTATTAGATAGTTAAATTTGTCCACATTGGACAATGAGTTGTCTTCATGTACCATATTTGTAAATGAAGTAATAAATTCCCCATATTTGAATTTAGGTAATTTGAGGGTTAGAGGCCGATTATGATGTCCACCATGATAATTTGATGAATTAAAGAAACTAAGTTTTTCTTGTTTTTCCTTTTTACTTGCGTCGATGCGCCGTAATATGATTGCCTTTGTTTCGATAAAAAGATTTTCTATTTCTACCCGATTCGCGTCTGCTGGATCTAGCTTCTCAATATTGGTTAGAACTTGTAATGCCTATTTAAAATATGACTCAACAGTTTGAGACTGACAATCTAATATAATAGGGTCTTTTTCAAGATAGATTCTAACTCTTAAACTTTGAATATTAGAGATTGCAGTTGATTCCGTTGTTGTCTAAGAGGTAGAAGCTGCGTTTCAACTGGTGGACACATTTTGGGCCCTTAACGAAAGAAATGTGGCAAGTTAGAAATGAATTAAACGTGAGCTAAACGAGTTCTAGTTTTAAGAAAACACTCAAATGCATAAAGTTTCACTCAAGATCGTTTCTCTATATGACAGTTTGAGTACTTACTCCGCTGTGCTTAATATTTAGCACGTGTTAGAGCCTACGAGTGTTTGACATGTGAGTCTAAAGCATGTGAAAGGTTTACGTTCGCTAATGAGTGTCAATTCAGTCAAAATTTGAGTGGAAATTGATAATGTAAACTTACAAACTCAAGTTGACTTAGGTTATGATAGAAAGGCCACTGATGAGGAAGTCCGATGACGACTCTCTAAGATGATTATGTAATAATGAAGAAGTCCAATGATGACTGTCCATTATAATGATGTGAAGCTGAAAAAGTCCAATAATGACTGTCCAAAATGATGTAACGATGAATGCAATTAAATGAACGAATAAACGAATTTATATAGTTTTTAAGTTTTTATGTTGGGACTTGCGAAGTGTAATGTCCTGTCACGGTCTCCAATGTTGGATCAGCAGATGGTACAAAACTCCAATGCTCAATAGCACGTGGAGTGGAGTAAAGAAAAATAAGTCTTTTCCTCTTCGAATTCTAGAAAGAAGTCATTTTTATATTTTGTTTCCATGTAAAAGAAGATTTTAACATGTTAATGTAAATACAATGGCAGAAATGTCAATAATGTTAAACAAATAATATAAGAAATTTTAATATATACAAATCTAAGTTAACGACGACGTCTCCTCCAACACCGACAGAGCGACTTAACCAGCATTAAGAATTCAAAACGAATGTTTGCCAAGAGCGCTGGGTATTCGTGGCGCTATAATATTCAAGGTCAAAATCAGAAAATATTTCCTTGCATGTTTTTCCTTTAATAATGGAATGAAACGTTTTTATCAATCACAAACGGAATTTTTATTGTTTTAAAAGACTACGTAATATTTTTTATGTTTTATTTCGATTTTCTTACATAATTACAAAACATAAAAATGAAAAAAAATTAAAATGGAATTTTTTTTAGGTTAATTTTGAAAATTTGCTATTGATGGCTGTTTTGCTTCCAAATAATTGTAAATATTTACATCGATATCTAATAAAGTGACTTTAGTTGCTATTTTCAAATTCCTTTCGTGATCGGAAGTGTCTTGGCGGAAGAGGCTGCCAGCATGTTGACAAGGTCTTTATTTTGTCTAATGCGAGAAGTTTTTAATGTATTATTGTATCTGAAACTTTTGTAGTCCTTGTTTTTACATTCCTGTGCTTCTTCGGATAGCTCTGCAATCGGTAAACACTAATATTCTATTAAATCCATTCCGTGAGCCAAAATTCTATGAATGTTTTGATAAGTTTTTTCGTCGGATATAATTTGGTCAAAAGTTAATCTGTTTTTGAAGCATACTTGGCAAATTTTGCACCATTTACCATTTCCTTGAACTTTATAATATTCAAGATAACAGCAAACCTTTAAATGTTTTCACTGTAACAACTGTCCTTAATGATGTCATTTTACCATTTTCAAGAAATCTCTTTGTCGTGTTTCCATCATTGAACTTTTAATCCTTGCTTCCAAAAGCAGATTGGGCACATTACCTGCTTATTTCCATAATTTTTACTATTTACATCCGCAAAAGGGGGTTTTATCCTTTTTTTTTTATCGAATTGATTTCGCAATGCATGGGAGAAATTCCAGTTGTAGTAGGCCCAGTGTCCAAAGCATAAGAAACAGTGGTATTGCAACCAGTGTTTAAACACCGTTATAACTATTGATATAGATTCCACACTCTCTGATTTCATAAAGCATCTCTCGTTCTGTCTTGCAAGCGAAGATGCTCTCTTGATTGTATAATATCTAACTCTCTAAGAACTCTGTCTGCGAGCAGAGAGTCAGTTCGTAAGCAATATCCAAGCGATCAGATCAAATAAATAAAGCGACGAGCAGTTAATTAAGGCTAAGACATATTATTTATACTACCATAATATTAGAAGCAAGCCTAAAAAGTTGGCTGGTGGCTTTGGGAATGGACACCAAGGGTTCCAAGACGGAGCTAAAATGCAGACTACTGGAAATTCCGGAGGATGTACGTGGAGGTGTTCCATTAACTCGAACACCAGATCCCGATGCCATTCCATGTACAAGCGGCGTTGGTACAAAGTCACCAGAAGAAGAAAACCAAATGAGGCAATTGGAGTCTCAAATCCTACAGCAACAACATGTCGAAATAACCGAAAGTACAGTTGTGTTAGAGGGACTCAGCAACGAAATAAAAGAAGCCAAGAAACTTCTAGAAAGTTTGCATGTCGCAGTCGCAAGCGGCGACGCCATGCAAGAGCGAGACAGCAATAGACGCGTCGATGCCATGCAAAAGCGAGATAGACGCGACGAAAATGAGAGTGGCGACGAACATACTTCAAAAGCAGACGAAGAAAATGACGAAGAGAATTCAAAGCGCGAGCGTGTATCAGAGATAGCAACAGCAACGGACCAGCAAAATAAATGTGACCAGAGTAGCTGAGCAGAAAATAAATAATTTTACTTATGCTGGCTACCAGAAGGCTAAGGAAATGCTTATGGAATATAATGGCGGACCAGATGTACAAAATTGGATTGTGCAATTGAATAATGTGTCTGCATTGTGTGAACTCAGCGAGAATCAACGTCATTTGCTTTGCGTTGGAAACTTAAGAGCAATGCACTACAATGGCTACACGCAAGCCCAAAACGTATATTGGAGTCAGTAAACAACTTGTTGGACGACTTGGTGATGGCGTTTGGTTTCAGGAAATCGAAAGCAGCGTTGTGGCGTGCTTTTGAGGCTCGTTTTTGGAGAGATTCCGAGGAATTTCCAGAATACTTTGAGAATAAGGTAAAGCTTGGCCAACACGTCAATATTGAGGACGACGAGCTGCTGGATTTCATCATAGAGGGAATTCCATTGGAGAGCATGCGTATACAAGCGCGTGTACAATGTTTTGACAATTCAAACCGGTTGTTAAGAGCATTTGCGGAGGTCCGGCTGCCAAGTAAGAAGTTCGTCGAGAGGCAAAACAGGGTACCCAAGGACTCGAGGTGCCATAATTGTAATTCGAGAAATCACCGCAAAGGAAGAAGCGAAAGGACGAAGTAAACAATTATGTAAGATATATTAAATTATTTTTAAGAGACTATATTCATAAACCAATAATTACAGAGTGCCTCATAGATTCGGGCAGCGCCATTTCGTTTATAAAAACATCAAAAGTGCCTAAGGATGTGCAGCTAAATGATAATTTGGAAAACTTTTGCGGGCTAAATCAAAGTCCATTAAAATTTTTTGGAAAAATACAATGTTATGTTTTGAAAAATTCAATAAAAATTGATTTTGATGTAATGGTTGTGCCTGACGAATCTATGAGTAGCGATTTAGTATTGGGTAGAGATTTTATGAAAAAATGTAATTTAGAAATTAATCCAGACGCGTTGAAAATGATTACGTTGGAAAAAAGTGAACGAATTTGTTAGAAAATCAGGAAAATTATTTAGATAAAATGCTGAAAAATGAAAACGGTATAGAAAGTCGAGTTGTTAGAAAAGATGAGAGAAAATTTGTTAGTAATGTAGATAAAGGAGAAAAAATGAAAGATGTAGAAATTAATATTAGAAATGTTTTGGTAAAAAATTTTGAGAAAGAAATGTTAGAAATCAATTTATTAGACAATGCAAAAGAAGATCTTGTATACAACATCGGTGAAAGTGTTGATTTTAGGACTCGATGTAAGTTTGTCAAACTGTTAGAAGAATGCTATATTGGGCAGAACAGACCAGAGAATCCAGATTTTAAATGTGAAATGAAGATAACTCTTGAAAATACGAAACCCTTTAGTTGTTCACCTAGAAGGTTATCATATATGGAAAAAGCGAAATTACAGATATTAATAGATGATTATTTAAAAGATGGGATTATACAACCCAGGCATATGCATCGCCGATAGCTTTGGTCAAAAAGAACACAGGAGATTTGTGTCTATGTATAGACTTTAGAAAATTGAACAAAAGTATGGCTAAAGATAACTATCCCTTACCATTAATAGACGATCTCCTGGATCGCTTAGCACAAAAGAAAGTATTCACAAAACTGGATTTTAAAAATGGATATTTTCCTGTGTTCATGGACAAGGAGTCGGTTAAATTTACATCGTTTGTAACACCATTAGGCCGGTATGAATTTCTTAGGATACCAATGGGATTAAAAAAATGCAACGGTTTACAAACAGCATTTTTGATGACATGATTAGAGAAAACAAAATTATTTTATATATGGATGAAATAATGATTGCTAGCAAAAATATTGAGGAACATTTAGAAACGTTAAAAGAAGTATTCAATAGACTAGTGCGGAACAAATTAGAGCTTAGAATAGACAAATGCGAGTTTATGCAAGCTAGTGTAAAATATTTAGGATATTTAATCACAGAAGAGGGAATACAAAAATTATCCAGTGCCAGACAAGACGCAAGCAGTTCACAGTTTTTTAGGCTTGTGTTCCTATTTTAAGAGATTCATTAAAGATTTTTCAATAGAAGCCAAGCCGTTATATGATTTATTAAAGAAGGATAAACAGTTTGAATTTGGGGAGAATGAGTTGAATTGTTTTTTAAATTTAAAAAAGAAATTGATGGAAGCACCTGTATTGGCTATCTTTAATCCTAACGATGAAACTGAATTACACTGTGATGCCAGTGCTTTAGGGTTTGGAGCAGTTCTGCTTCAAAGAAAAGAGGATAAGCGGCTACACCCAATTTCTTTTTTTTTTCCAAACGCACTACAGTAACTGAGGCGAAATACCACAGTTTTGAGCTAGAAACATTAGCAATAATATATGCGTTACGCAGGTTTAGAATTTATGTCCAAAAAAATAAAGTAGAGCTTAATCCAAGAATCGCTAGATGGGCGTTAGAATTACAGGAATACTGCTACGAGCTAGTGCATAGATCCGGCAACCAAATGCAACATGTAGATGCGTTGAGTAGGTGCACAAACATTATGATCACAGAAGCTAATAGTTTTGATAGTTTTGGTTATTTGCCAATCAAAAGTGAATAGATTCAGAGCATAAAAAAATGTTTAGAAGTAAGGGAAAACAAACTGTTCGATATGCGGAATGGTATATTATAAATATAGGAAAACAAATGATAGAAGGGTTGTATTTTATGTACCGGAAAATATGGAAGAGCATATGTTATATAAATATCACGACGAATTAGGGCATATTGGCAGGGACAAAATGATAGAAGCAATAGGAAGAGGATACTGATACGGATACTGATCGTAGCAGGGCGGAAGGATCCAAATAGGTCACAAGTGTTTGGCGGGTGCCAATTTCTTCAGGGGTCTGGTGAGTGAGGAATGAAATTGAAACGCGAATTAAGATTGAGTCTGTTCTGGTTGAGCGTTAAATCAAGACTGTTTTATTGAATCAAATCATATTCTGGTTTGGCTTACATCTAAGTGTTTATAATGTTTTCTTCTGGTCACTTTTCTTGTGACACTCTATGTTTTAGGGAAACTGTCACTTATCTTGTGACACTCTATGTTTAGGGAAACTGTCACTTATCTTGTGACACTCTATGTTTACTGGAATGGTATTGTTTATGTTTACATTAATGTGGAGTGTAGACCTCTTGGGTCGGCTGTTATGGGAAGTGTTGCTAATGGCATAACTCCTCCCCTCTGAGAGTATGAATTCTCCTGAATTCTGTTTACATTAATGTTTATATTTTTCTTTTTACAGTATATATGTAAATAAATGGATAAACATATAATAATAATAATAAAAAGTGTTAAAAATATGCCATTTGTCATTTTCTTTTCGTATTTAAGTTCTGTGATTTCTTTTAAATTGTCAAAATTATCTATTGTTACATGATCAAAGTTAATTGTGTTTTTATAGGTTTGATTCAATAGTTCTGTTGGATAAAAAAATTTTTCGTGAAATTCTGTTTTTTCATTAAAAAATATTTCATTTAGAATTTGAATTTTACAGTTACCGAATTGAATTAAGTTACTTCCCTTAAGTATAATATTTCTTTTATCGCAATTTTGATATATTTTTGTATTCTTGGCATTTTTGATTATAATTGTATCATCGTCAATTTCTTCGATACTCCTTATATTGTTGAATATAAATTTGCAATTATTATTAATGGTACAACTTTTACTTAATTTTAATTCTTTTAAAATTTTGTTGGGTTCATATGTAAATGTTTTATTATTTATTTCTGCAATTAACTGATTTTCTTGGTCTATTTGTATATAATCCATATTTGGTATAGGAATAATTAACTTAACATCTATGGTTATAAATGATTTTGGGATTTTAATTGCGATTATGACGCAATTATTCTTATATTTTAAAATGCCCATACGGATTAGCTTTAATTTATAAAAATCAATGTCAAATTTATTTATTTCCTCTTCTGATAAAATTTCTGGTACGATTATATTATTTTTTGCTGATGCTATGTTTTCCTGAATATAATTTATTTTGAATTCTATATTTTTTAATTTCCCCATTTGGTCATTATGAAGTATTTTCATTTCTATTTCTTGATTTTGATTGTCCATGCTTGTAAGTATGTCCTTGATTATTGTTCTGTCTTGTTTAATTGTTTCTGCTAAGTTGTGTATTGTTTTATTAAAATGTGTATTTATAACAATTTGTTGGTTCATGTCTTGTATAATATTATGGTTGTTTTGGTCAATATTGTTAAGGTGGTCTAAAATATCTTTTCTATCTTCATCGTCCATAATTCCAAAAAGCCATTTGTATGTTGTTCCTACAATATTTAACATTCCTCTTTTTATTCTGTTGTTTGGGGTTATGGATTTTATTTTAGCTCTAATTAGATTTATTTCAGCTAATAGCTCCTTTTTTCCTGTGATGTTAATATTTTTAATGTTTGTCTCCATTTGATTTATTATATTATTTAAAGGGTCGATATTAATAATGTGTAGTATAATTACTGTTTCATTAACTATTTCCGTGGAATAAGTTTGTATAGGTGCATATCCTGCATTTGATTGAATTGGTTCAATTTGTAATCTGCCTTGAACACACATTATAACGTAAAAAATTATGAAAATCTGAGGATAAGAGAAAAAATTTTTGTTTCAAGGATGTCAATCTGTATTTTGTTGGAAATTAATTTTTTCCTGCTTTGACGGTCTTTTTATATTACATGGATGAATATTATTTAATGTTGTAATTCTAAAATAAGGTTCATCCTTATGCCTAACTCGTTTATAGTTTTTAATTGGTCCTTCCTGTCTTTCCTCCTCATAATCTTCTCTTGTATTATTTTGTTTGCTCAAAATTTTTTCTTTGTGCTTGATAATAGTGTTTTTTAGTTTTTCCTCATCTTCTATGTTTTTGCATAATTCGGTGTACATTTTATTGTAGAGTGATAACGGTTATTATAAGCTGTTATTGCTAATTGCATTTTGGATGAAATTGATACATCATCATCTATTCCTGCTATTATTTCAATGAGAGTAGAATGTAGTCTTTCTATGTCTGCATTTCCTGTATGTGAATTTGGCTTTGTATAATGGATTTCTATTTGTTCTTGGTTTAAGTATTGTTTTATCTGTTCTGATCGAAATTCATTATCCATTATTATTTTATGTGGCTTATTGAATTTGGCAAAGTGTTCAATCATAATTTCCATTTTAGTTTTCCAGTTTCTATCTGTTATATTATAAGCGACTGCGAATTTTGTGAGCTTGTCTATGATTGTAACAAACGATTTGTGTTTTATATGAAATATGTCTAAATGTATAATTTGATTTTTAACATCCGGTGTTTCTGTGAATTGAAACTTAGGTTTGATTGGTTTTCTGTCATATTTAATTTCCTTACATTTTTTACAATTTGAAATTATCAACTGAATATAGTCTCTTAGCTTTGGAAAATATATTTTGTTCTTTAACGAATTAAAAGCTTCATTTATTCCGCTATGTAATGAATCTTTGGTGTGGTAAATAGCTATTTGTTTGTGTAACTCTTCCTCGCTTGA
Organism: Drosophila paulistorum; assembly: GCA_018152135.1. Lineage (NCBI taxonomy): Eukaryota > Metazoa > Arthropoda > Insecta > Diptera > Drosophilidae > Drosophila > Drosophila paulistorum. The sequence continues at coordinate 14,076,481 of JAECXG010000822.1, read as the reverse complement.
AATTTCCTGAGCTCTCTTAGTACATTTAAAAAATTTTATATTATTACAATGTGAAAAAATGTTCATTAAGATACATTGTATCTTATAATATTCTGAGTCTGGAACTTCTGAAAAAATTCCTACTGTTCCTTTATTTATATTATTTTGCATTTTGATTTCGATTTCAATTTCTGTTTCTGCTGGGCTTACTTCTATTATTTTTCTACCATGCTGAATATTAATATTGTCCGTTGCTGTATAAGTTACTATTATCTGAGTTTTATATTTGTTTACAATATCGTCTTTTATATAGAAATTTGTAAATCCTCCTTCCTCTGCTGAATGCTGTGTATCTGATAGTTCAAAGTTTGACTCATTTGTTTTATCCTTGTTTATTAGTTCAGCTGTTTCCTGTCTACTTAAAAAATCTGCCACTTTATTGTCTTTTCCTTTCAAATATATTATGTCATAATCGAATTCTTGTAATTTTAAAATCCATCTTTGGTGTCTTGCTGTCATTTCTTTCCCTTTGTATTTTGAGTTTAGATATTTTATCGGAGCATGATCTGTTCTAATTTGGAATTTATTACCTATCAAATAGTGTCTAAAATAGTTTACTGCATGTATAATGGATAAAAATTCTTTATCAATTGTACTGTAGTTTTTTTCGTGTTTATTTAGAGTTCTTGAAAGGAATGCAACTGGTTGCTCTTGTTGAGACAATACTGCACCTATTGCGAAGTCACTGGCATCTGTTGTAATGGTAAATGGTTTATCAAACTCTGGATATTTTAAGATTGGATGTGAGCTTATAAGTGTTTTAAGGTTTTCAAAGGCATCTATAAACTGTGGGTCATTTGTATTAATTTGTGTGCCTTTTTGTAAATATCTGATCATTGGGTAAGCTATTTTGGAATAGTCCTTAATAAATTTTCTGTAAAATCCTGTCATACCAAGAAATCCTTTCAATTGTTTTTCTGTTTTAGGTAACTGCATTGCTTTTATTGCTTCTATTTTATGTGGATTGGGTTTAATCCCTTCCTTTGTGAGAATGTGTCCTAAATATTCAGTATATTGTTTCATGAAGGAACATTTGTCTGGTTGAATTTTTAAGTTATGATTTCTAAGTATTTTGAAAATGTTTTCTAGAGCAATCTTATGTTCCTCAAGAGTTGTTGAAAATATCAAAATATCGTCCATGTATACGACACAACTTTTGTTTATATAATCCCTCAGTATTTCATTCATTAAACGTTGAAATGTGGCTGGGGCGTTTTTTAACCCAAAAGGCATTCTAACATATTCATATAAACCCATTGGTGAAATGAATGCTGTTTTCTCTATATCTTCTTCTGCCATTAAAATTTGGTGATAGCCTTTTGCTAAATCTAATGTAGTAAAATATTGGGCTTTACCAAGTTTGTCTAATACAGCGTCCATGATAGGAATTGGGTACTTATCTGGAACGGTTACTTGGTTTAAACGCCTATAGTCTACACAAATACGATACTTTTGAATTCCAGAGCTATCTCTTTTTTTAGGTATGACACATATTGGAGAACTATATTTGCTTTTGCTTTTTCTTATAATTCCATTGTTTTCCATATAAATTATTTGTTTCTTTATTTCTTCTTCATATTTTGGGGAGACCCGATAGAGTTTTGAATTAATAGGTTGGTCTGTAGTAGTTTTTATGCTATGAACTATAGTGTTAGTATTGGTTAAGTGATCCCCTTCTTTGAAACATAACTTTTCGTACTTTTTTGAAAGTTTTCTTATTATTTGTTCTTCCTCAATATTGAGTTCTTTTAACTTAAGATCATCAATTTCACTTACTTCCATTACGCAAACATCTTCTGATTGTTTGGAAAGGAATGGAATTTCGACCCCATTGTTAAGTTTAATAATTTTGTTTTGAAAATCAATACTTGCAAAATTCCTTTGAATGAAGTCCATGCCCAATAGAAAATCATATGATTTTTCCAGGGGCATAGCCACCCATCTTGTTCTTGCATTATTTATGTATTTAAACTCCCTTGGCACTTTTGTTTTCACTAAGTAACTGTCACTTTCTATTTTTCCCTTTATTGTATGTATGGTTTTTGAATATTTTTCAATTATTTTGTATTTGGAATTATGTACCTTAGTTGTGTTTAAAATGCTTATGGTTGATCCTGTATCTACTAAAATAATATAAGTATCTTCCTCTATTGTTCCTTTTATAAAAATTTTTTTTTCATCCAAGGCTAGTTGGTAAAAAACTCTTGATTATCTGTGCTGTTTACTACTTCCTCATTAATATTTTCTACACTCATTGCTTCTGCTGGTGGTTGCTGATAATTTTGTGGTTGCTGATAATTTTGTGGTTGCTGATAATTTTGATTTTGTCTTACATTCTGACTCTGTTGTCTATTCGGATTTTGATACTGTCTCATATTTTGACTCTGTTGTCTATTGGGATTTTGAGACTGTTTTACATTTTGACTCTGTTCAGTATTTTGGTTTGTATTTTTATTAGTTGTCTGTTTGTTATATGTAGTATGGTCATTGTCATTTTTGGTTAATAATAGTTTTTTATTTAAATTTCCATAATTCAGACCAATATAATTTGCAAGTTCAATTCTTATATCTGTTAATGTTGTTTTATTCATTAAGGCAATGGCCATTGGACCACAAGATAATTCTTTTACTCTTTGAATTAAGAGACCACTTAATATGTCAACTAATCTGCTATTGTTTTCAAAGACCGAAAAATCAGTAATTTCCTCAACAATTGCTCTTACTTTAAAATCAAGATCTCGAACGGTAGTTACCCTTAAGTTATTAATTTTTCTGGTTAGACCCATTTGATCCGTTCTTGGGCGATAATGATGTCGAAGACGAGTTTTGCAATCAGCCCAAGATGTAGGGGGTTAATATTAAGCATAGTTCTAGCCTGACCTTGAATTTTGGTGTTGAATATAACAGTGAAGACCTGGTCGTTATCATCATACTCCTCCATGATTTGGTTGACTGCCGAAATGAAACCATGTAACGTTCCCTCCTGTCCAGTGAACACCGGCAAGTACCTTGTTTCCTTCTCGATGCTGTTTCTCTCCCTTGTTGTTGGATTAGAATGCATCTCTTGATTGGATATTATTATTGATGTTAGCATTTGAATGCATTGTTGTATTTCGTTAATTTGTGCCATTTTAATGGTGTATGTTTTATTGTTTCGTTAACTTTTTTTTTTTTTTAAGTTTCCACAATAATTCTGTTTGTTTGCACAAAGTGTTTTTACAATATTATATTGTTTCGTTATTTGTCACAAAATGTTTTCATAATATTATATTGTTTCGTTGACTTATTTTTTCTTCAAAGTTTCCACAATATATATATTTTATTTTGTCACTAAATGTCTTGTTTTCCACAGTATTATATTGTTTCGTTTTCTTTGATTTCGTTCAAAGTTTCCACAATATTTTAACTGTGAACTCGAGTACCGACTGCGCCAATTAAGATTGAGTCTGTTCTGGTTGAGCGTTAAATCAAGACTGTTTTATTGAATCAAATCATATTCTGGTTTGGCTTACATCTAAGTGTTTATAATGTTTTCTTCTGGTCACTTTTCTTGTGACACTCTATGTTTTAGGGAAACTGTCACTTATCTTGTGACACTCTATGTTTAGGGAAACTGTCACTTATCTTGTGACACTCTATGTTTACTGGAATGGTATTGTTTATGTTTACATTAATGTGGAGTGTAGACCTCTTGGGTCGGCTGTTATGGGAAGTGTTGCTAATGGCATAACTCGCCCGCAAACCTTCGTTTATAATTAATTTTGGATTATTTAGTTTCTTTACAAAATGTCCCGACACACACGAAAATGTTTCGGGTTTTAAAAATACAATATCGGAAAAAAAGCACAGTGAAAGAACGGGTGTTCGGGTTAGATGCTCGTACTGGATTGAATATGGCGATTTACTCCAGAACCCTTCGTTACCTTCCTCAGTATGACCGAATTCGGTTTTTTGGAAAAAACCCTACCCCTCACTCTCTGCTGTTCACCCGGTGGCGTGAACATACCGCCCCCCTTGCAACAAGTTGCAATTGCCTCGCTGGACATGTCTAAGGATGGGGGATGGCAGCGTTCTGGATCACCAAGACACGGGTGGAGATGGAGGGGGAACTTTGGATGTAGATGGAGTAGGCGGCGCGATGACTGATGACCTCTGGATGGAAGTCCGAATGAAAGGCGGGTGCCTTTCGGGTCTTTGCTCTTTGGACGCTTTGGGTTGGATGTACGCGACTGAGCTGCCGATGTGCAAGAGCGTGTGGTGTTGCTTGCCACATCGATGGCATCCTGCTGTGCTCCTGCAGGAACCATTGGAATGCTCATGAGCCAAACAGTTTGGGCAGTATCCGTTGCTCAAGACTACCCGTAGCCTGTCGTCATCTCGTAGTCCTCGAAACTGTCGGCACTGACGGAGCGCGTGTGCCCCTTGACAAACGCGGCACCTGAAGCAATTGGAACTGCGTTCTAAATCGGATGGTGCTGCTGCCTTTAGAGACATCTTCGGACTGCTGGAGGAGGTGGACTGAGACCTTCTGGGTTTTCCAGTAACGGATCCACAGAGAACCCATCCGAACATCGTCTCGATCCCCACGAAAGAATCACCAACATTCTTGATGATTCGTTCCCCGAGGATAGTGGGAAGGAGCTCGGCTCCAAGCACCAAATCCACAGGAGCTTTTTTGTGAAATTGCGGATCAGCGAGCGGAAGGTCAAGCGAATCCTGCTTCACCTTATTCGGGACGGCGCAGGACGGAAGTGCTTCAGCTACATTAGGCAGCACCACGGCGACTGCTTCGAACTGTCGCAGCGGTTCGTCAGGAGGAGAAATCTGTAAGCGACACACTTTGTCGCCGCTACCCGCATCGCATTGCCCAATGCCGCGAATGCTAGTTGATACCTTGCAGCTTGGAGGATTAATCAATTCAAACATTCTTTGGGAAATAAAGGATGCTTCGGATCCCATATCAATCAAAGCGCGGATTTGAAACTGCTTGCCACGATGATGAATAGTTACCCTCGCAGTACCCAGGAGGCCAGTGTTGCGAGTGGATGCGAAGTAACTTCCCACGTTTACATGGGGGCTGCTGGAAGAATCGGAGGACGCAGGATTCGGAATTATACAAGCATCAGGTGCTGAGCTCTCTTGCACTTGAGTGGAAAAGGCCTGAGTTCGTGCCTTAGGTTTTCGGCTCACGGATGGAAAGGCCTGACCGCTAGAGCTTGGTTGAAGGACATCTGTGGCCTCTAGTACACGGTGGCGATCAGTTAGGAATCGATTCAGGTCGTCCCAGGATGAGACGGCGGTCTTATTTGGAACGGACTGTTCCCACAACAGAAGGGTGGCTTTGGGCATTTTGCTCGTACAGATTGCTATGAGAAGGATATCCCAATTGTCTGTACGAGCCCCGGAAAGCTCAAGACCGGTTAAGCAACCTTGAATTGACGTCTGCAGTTCTCTCAACGCTTTGCCAGACTCTTGGGTTACAGCTGGGATCTGTAGAAGTTGCTTGGCTTGGCTCATAATCAATAATCGATTATTTTCGTATCGCGCAGTGAGGTTATCCCACGCGGACTGGAACCCTTCATTGGTCAAGGGTGACCTAGAAACAATGGCTCTGGCTTCACCGCGAGTTTTGCAACTTAAGTGGTACAGTTTCTCCACTTGTGTTAGGCTTGGATTATGGATAAAAATCGCGGTAAACAAATCACGGAATGTAGGCCAAGCCAGGCTGTCTCCGTTGAAGATTTCGACTTCACACGGGGGAACTGTGTGGCTTTGATGGGTGGAATCGACGGAGAGTCTGACTGGTGGGGGAACCGTTTTCGCTGACAGCTGCTCGATTCGCTCTCCAAACAAAGTCCCGCCTCGAACATATACCATATAACAATATTCATGTTTAGCTTTAATTGTAGCTATGTGCTTCGGACTATCTTCCTTCTTTTGAGCCGTCAAGGCCTTATAACATCGTGAAAACTCTGTCTCGACTTGTGCCCAAAGCGACTTAAGCTGGTCTAAGTGTATTTTAATGGAGACGAGTGGCACATGGTCCGCTAAAGCCTGGGCCTCGCGAGCCTCGAACGCCGTTAATGCCTCGCACACGGCAACAAAGTCGGAAAGAGACATCGTAGAGTGTTCTCTGAGCTATTACGAATCGAATGGAAACAAAAAACTGCTTGGAATTAGAGCTCTCAAGCGAGCAGATCGAAACGAAGCTGTAAGTGGACTGTATAATTTAAGGATAGAGGAGTGAGAAGGAAAAATGTCTCCTCTTTTTAATGAACACAATGGATAAATGAAATTAGAAGAATTTATAATTTTCCTCGCAGTTGTGTGAATAATTATAAGGATATATAATCACTTGGATATTAAAATTTATACAATGTGGAAATTTATTGAAATTTATAAGAGTATAAAAAAAACAAAAATGTGGAGAAATTGAGATCAGTAGGATTACTTTTCAATGGAGGCCAAAAAACTCGGAATTAATTTTCATTAAACGGACTAGATCAATTTCATGGATCTGTGAGGAAAAAATCAAAAATACACCAAGACAAAATACTAATTCCATATAAATAAAATTGTACTTATTTTTCGTTAGAAAATATTTTGCGAATTAAATTCAATCAGTCGATTGAAATATTTTTGCACAATACGAAAATCACGATGGAAAAAATGGATGTCGTGACCGAGTCACGGCTTGGCTCAAGTGTCAGCACTGATGAGACTTGAGTGTCAGCACTGATCGGGAGTCAGCTGTTCTGCCGTTGTTTATGTTTTATGAATTTAATTAATTTTAAATTGTTTAACGAAGATCACGATTTCCTGCTTTAATTATGTAGGTTGCGAATTATTAAATTGCGGAGAGCCAATCGGAGTGGCTGCAATTTATTTTGTGTGGGTGGAATCAAATTGTATGTGGACATATGTACATATGTACATACATATGTATATATGTAAGTATGTCGTATGAGTGTGCTTACCGCGGCAAAAATTATTACATATGTACATATGTATGTATGTACATACATATAACAGCTATACAAGCTGCTGGAATCATTCTACAGCCGTTATTTTGAGTGTCATAGCCGCCAGCCTTTATATAACAGCTATACAAGCTGCTGGAACCATTCTACAGCCGTTATTTTGAGTGTCATAGACGCCAGCCTTTATATAGTAGCTCTACAAGCTGCTGGAACTATTCTACTATTTGGCATAAATAATTTATGCCGCTGGACTAATGATCAGCCCGTGGAGTGTGCTTTACACTTTAAGGAAAGGTAAGTGGTACTTTATAAACACTTTTACTTGCAGGTTAGAAAACAGCTGTTTTTACATGTACGTATATATATGTATTTTATGTACCGGAAAATGTGGAAGAGCATATGTTATATAAATATCACGACGAATTAGGGCATATTGGCAGGGACAAAATGATAGAAGCAATAGGAAGAGGATACTGGTTTCCGAATGATCGTAGCGGGCCGGAAGGATCCAAATAGGTCACAAGTGTTTGGCGGGTGCCAATTTCTTCAGGGGTCTGGTGAGTGAGGAATGAAATTGAAACGCGCGCAAACCTTCGTTTATAATTAATTTTGGTTTATTTAGTTTCTTTACAAAATGTCCCGACACACACGAAAATGTTTCGGGTTTTAAAAATACAATATCGGAAAAAAAGCACAGTGAAAGAACGGGTGTTCGGGTTAGATGCTCGTACTGGATTGAATATGGCGATTTACTCCAGAACCCTTCGTCACCTTCCTCAGTATGACCGAATTCGGTTTTTTGGAAAAAACCCTACCCCTCACTCTCTGCTGTTCACCCGGTGGCGTGAACATACCGCCCCCCTTGCAACAAGTTGCAATTGCCTCGCTGGACATGTCTAAGGATGGGGGATGGCAGCGTTCTGGATCACCAAGACACGGGTGGAGATGGAGGGGGAACTTTGGATGTAGATGGAGTAGGCGGCGCGATGACTGATGACCTCTGGATGGAAGTCCGAATGAAAGGCGGGTGCCTTTCGGGTCTTTGCTCTTTGGACGCTTTGGGTTGGATGTACGCGACTGAGCTGCCGATGTGCAAGAGCGTGTGGTGTTGCTTGCCACATCGATGGCATCCTGCTGTGCTCCTGCAGGAACCATTGGAATGCTCATGAGCCAAACAGTTTGGGCAGTATCCGTTGCTCAAGACTACCCGTAGCCTGTCGTCATCTCGTAGTCCTCGAAACTGTCGGCACTGACGGAGCGCGTGTGCCCCTTGACAAACGCGGCACCTGAAGCAATTGGAACTGCGTTCTAAATCGGATGGTGCTGCTGCCTTTAGAGACATCTTCGGACTGCTGGAGGAGGTGGACTGAGACCTTCTGGGTTTTCCAGTAACGGATCCACAGAGAACCCATCCGAACATCGTCTCGATCCCCACGAAAGAATCACCAACATTCTTGATGATTCGTTCCCCGAGGATAGTGGGAAGGAGCTCGGCTCCAAGCACCAAATCCACAGGAGCTTTTTGTGAAATTGCGGATCAGCGAGCGGAAGGTCAAGCGAATCCTGCTTCACCTTATTCGGGACGGCGCAGGACGGAAGTGCTTCAGCTACATTAGGCAGCACCACGGCGACTGCTTTGAACTGTCGCAGCGGTTCGTCAGGAGGAGAAATCTGTAAGCGACACACTTTGTCGCCGCTACCCGCATCGCATTGCCCAATGCCGCGAATGCTAGTTGATACCTTGCAGCTTGGAGGATTAATCAATTCAAACATTCTTTGGGAAATAAAGGATGCTTCGGATCCCATATCAATCAAAGCGCGGATTTGAAACTGCTTGCCACGATGATGAATAGTTACCCACGCAGTACCCAGGAGGCCAGTGTTGCGAGTGGATGCGAAGTAACTTCCCACGTTTACATGGGGGCTGCTGGAAGAATCGGAGGACGCAGGATTCGGAATTATACAAGCATCAGGTGCTGAGCTCTCTTGCACTTGAGTGGAAAAGGCCTGAGTTCGTGCCTTAGGTTTTCGGCTCACGGATGGAAAGGCCTGACCGCTAGAGCTTGGTTGAAGGACATCTGTGGCCTCTAGTACACGGTGGCGATCAGTTAGGAATCGATTCAGGTCGTCCCAGGATGAGACGGCGGTCTTATTTGGAACGGACTGTTCCCACAACAGAAGGGTGGCTTTGGGCATTTTGCTCGTACAGATTGCTATGAGAAGGATATCCCAATTGTCTGTACGAGCCCCGGAAAGCTCAAGACCGGTTAAGCAACCTTGAATTGACGTCTGCAGTTCTCTCAACGCTTTGCCAGACTCTTGGGTTACAGCTGGGATCTGTAGAAGTTGCTTGGCTTGGCTCATAATCAATAATCGATTATTTTCGTATCGCGCAGTGAGGTTATCCCACGCGGACTGGAACCCTTCATTGGTCAAGGGTGACCTAGAAACAATGGCTCTGGCTTCACCGCGAGTTTTGCAACTTAAGTGGTACAGTTTCTCCACTTGTGTTAGGCTTGGATTATGGATAAAAATCGCGGTAAACAAATCACGGAATGTAGGCCAAGCCAGGCTGTCTCCGTTGAAGATTTCGACTTCACACGGGGAACTGTGTGGCTTTGATGGGTGGAATCGACGGAGAGTCTGACTGGTGGGGGAACCGTTTTCGCTGACAGCTGCTCGATTCGCTCTCCAAACAAAGTCCCGCCTCGAACATATACCATATAACAATATTCATGTTTAGCTTTAATTGTAGCTATGTGCTTCGGACTATCTTCCTTCTTTTGAGCCGTCAAGGCCTTATAACATCGTGAAAACTCTGTCTCGACTTGTGCCCAAAGCGACTTAAGCTGGTCTAAGTGTATTTTAATGGAGACGAGTGGCACATGGTCCGCTAAAGCCTGGGCCTCGCGAGCCTCGAACGCCGTTAATGCCTCGCACACGGCAACAAAGTCGGAAAGAGACATCGTAGAGTGTTCTCTGAGCTATTACGAATCGAATGGAAACAAAAAACTGCTTGGAATTAGAGCTCTCAAGCGAGCAGATCGAAACGAAGCTGTAAGTGGACTGTATAATTTAAGGATAGAGGAGTGAGAAGGAAAAATGTCTCCTCTTTTTAATGAACACAATGGATAAATGAAATTAGAAGAATTTATAATTTTCCTCGCAGTTGTGTGAATAATTATAAGGATATATAATCACTTGGATATTAAAATTTATACAATGTGGAAATTTGTTGAAATTTATAAGAGTATAAAAAAACAAAAATATGGAGAAATTGAGATCAGTAGGATTACTTTTCAATGGAGGCCAAAAAACTCGGAATTAATTTTCATTAAACGGACTAGATCAATTTCATGGATCTGTGAGGAAAAAATCAAAAATGCACCAAGACAAAATACTAATTCCATATAAATAAAATTGTACTTATTTTTCGTTAGAAAATATTTTGCGAATTAAATTCAATCAGTCGATTGAAATATTTTTGCACAATACGAAAATCACGATGGAAAAAATGGATGTCGTGACCGAGTCACGGCTTGGCTCAAGTGTCAGCACTGATGAGACTTGAGTGTCAGCACTGATCGGGAGTCAGCTGTTCTGCCGTTGTTTATGTTTTATGAATTTAATTAATTTTAAATTGTTTAACGAAGATCACGATTTCCTGCTTTAATTATGTAGGTTTCGAATTATTAAATTGCGGAGAGCCAATCGGAGTGGCTGCAATTTATTTTGTGTGGGTGGAATCAAATTGTATGTGGACATATGTACATACATATGTACATTAGGGGTGTTCTTATTTTCAAAAAATCGAATTTTACCAAGTGCCGGGCATTTTTTTTTCCTTTTAGTCTAAAAAAAATCTCAAAAAAATTTGGGGCCGATCGGATAATGTTTAATGGGCGCGGAACTCATCTAAAGTTTTCAGTGTGATGCTCCCATATAAGCATACATAGCACCATACAAATATCATAAGAGTGAGCGAGATGGCATGATAGGAAATACAATTTTGGTACCTTGTGAACACTGTTGATGATATTTTACAAAAAGAAACGAAGAATAGAAACAAATGTTTCTTAATTAATATTTTTAAAGTAAATTTTTATTATTATCACTGACTAGATCACTTTTTTTTGCAGTGGGGTATTTTTTTTTAAAAGCTTCAACAACTTGAAGCAATAATTGATTTTCTTCCTCGTTGTTTGTGAGAACCTTGTTGTACTCCTGCATATATTTGACTCCTCTTTCGGCCATATCATTTGCCACATGAAGATCACGGCAGTACACAAACCTTCCTCAAATTTACAAGTTTGCTTCCAGTTCGATGGATCCAGTTCAAAAAATGTTTTTGGTAGCTTAGCTTTCTCAAAACAATTTTTTGTTTTTGATGACACAAACTCAGAGAAGGAGTATTTTTGAACGTCCACCAAATTAGAATAATGCCTATTATTTTTCAGTTGAACATTTGGTTCCTTTAAGTTAAGATTGCTAACCATTCGGATTTATAGCCGAGGTTTCCGCGTCAGTATTTGCATATTTTATATAAATTTTTACATGGTTCAGATCATGGAAAGGAGTTTCAATAGCGTTTGTACACTTACACCATGCTTTAATATACATTTTCACCAAGAAAATGCAAACATCACGGAAACCATTTTCTTCCTTTTTTATACCCTTGCAGAGGGTATTATAAAATTGGTCAGATGTTTGTAACGCACAGAAGGAGACGTTTCCGACCCCATAAAGTATATATATTCTTGATCAGCTTGAGAAGCTGAGTCGATATAGCCATGTCCGTCTGTCCGTCTGTCCGTCCGTCTGTGCGTATGCGTTTTACTCAGCCATCTTAAGAGATATCGGGTTGAAATTTTTTTTGGAGACTCTTTATTACCTGTGTGAGATAAAGTATGAAAATCATCGGGATCGGACTACTATATCATATATTGTTTAATAATCATTAAATGTGTTTTGAATTCAGTAGTTTGAAAAATATTTGAGCATATTCATAATACGACAACTAATGCTGTTGATGTATGAAATTTCACTTTTCTTATCGAATTAAATATAATAAAGAACTGCAAGGGTATATAAACTTCGGCAAGGCCGAAGTTAACTTCCATAGCTCGTTGTTAGCTGAAATTGATGTCTAAATAAAAGTATCTTCAAGGAATATATGGCTTTTGACATCCAGCGGGCATGGCTAGTTGGTCCAGGAGTACGAAAAGTATATTGCTTTACACCAAGAACGATTAATGCTAGCTGAAGCAATTCTTTATGATCTTCTCGGCTCTGACATTTCTGTAGTTCACCAAGGCAAAACTTCGTGAAGTCCTGGCGTTCTGCTTCACAAATTTGGACACGAATTGTTTTTAATCGGCAGCGCCACTTTCGAATTTATCCTTCTTGAAATTTGGCCATGATTTTAAAAACCTTTCAAATATCGGAACTTCTGCTGCAGATGTGGAGCGTAGCTTTAGTTCAAATACGCTTCGCAATATGATTTCCAACATATGGTGGCAGCAGGGTGGGTTTATTAGACTGCGTCCAAATTTTTTTCTAATAGTACTGCTGCTCCTGAGAAAATCCCTGTATTTGCAGACGTGGTGTCATAGGACAAACCATTGACTTGGTCAACTACATTCCATTTGACTAGCCTGTCGAAAACTGCCTCAGCAATATTTTTGCCAGTCTAAGACTCTACTTTTGGTGCACCTAGGAACTTTGAAGTACCATTGTAGCTAACTAGAACTGCTATGCGTTCAACCTTACTAGAACCGACTAAATCTGTCATGAACTTTCCGTCAAAATGCACTACCAGGCCACCAGTTTTACCCATCTGTAAGTTATGATAAGATTATTGGTTTAAAATGACCGAACAAATTTGTAAACCACTCTATTACTTTGTCCCTAATTTCCGCAGAAATTTCTGTAGATCTAGTCAGCGATAATAATAAAAATTTACGTTAAAAATATTAATTAAGAAACATTTGTTTCTATTCTTCTTTTCTTTTTGTAAAATATCATCAACACTGTTAACAAGGTACTAAAATTTGATTTCCTATCATGCCATCTCGCTCACTCTTATGATATTTGTATGGTGCTATGTATGCTTATATGGGAGCATCACACTGAAAACTTTGGATGAGTTCCGCGCCCATTAAACATTATCCGATCGGCCCCAAATTTTTTTGAGATTTTTTTTAGACTAAAAGGAAAAAAAAAATGCCCGGCACTTAAAAAAATATTTGATATTTTTTTCCGCCATACAACGAAGAACACCCCTAATGTACATACATATATATATATGGAAGTATGTCGTATGAGTGTGCTTACCGCGGCAAAAATTATTACATATGTACATATGTATGTATGTACATACATATATATGTATGCATATACAAAGTATTTGGCATAAATAATTTATGCCGCTGGACTAATGATCAGCCCGTGGAGTGTGCTTTACACTTTAAGGAAAGGTAAGTGGTACTTCATAAACACTTTTACATGTACGTATATATATGTATACATACATATATGTCCATACATATGTATTGTTATGCAATTGGACTTTTAGACATTCAGAATTTCAAAGAATGGGAAAAAGACACTTCATAAACCATGTAACCTTTGGAACAGGTCAGGTATATATGTACATACAAGTATACAAAAGTGTGTAGGTCGCTATGGAAGAGCGGGAAACCTCACACTTTTATAAGTTTGCAATGGGGTATAATGTGAATGAGATTTTTATTAAGAAATGTTGTACTTATCAGGAATTCCGCCGATGCAAGCTGGAAGAGCGGAAGGATATCCGGCTCGAAGAACCAATGATCGTAGCGGGGCGGAAGGATCCAAATAGGTCACAAGTGTTTGGCGGGTGCCAATTTCTTCAGGGGTCTGGTGAGTGAGGAATGAAATTGAAACGCGCGCAAACCTTCGTTTATAATTAATTTTGGTTTATTTAGTTTCTTTACAAAATGTCCCGACACACACGAAAATGTTTCGGGTTTTAAAAATACAATATCGGAAAAAAAGCACAGTGAAAGAACGGGTGTTCGGGTTAGATGCTCGTACTGGATTGAATATGGCGATTTACTCCAGAACCCTTCGTCACCTTCCTCAGTATGACCGAATTCGGTTTTTTGGAAAAAACCCTACCCCTCACTCTCTGCTGTTCACCCGGTGGCGTGAACATACCGCCCCCCTTTGCAACAAGTTGCAATTGCCTCGCTGGACATGTCTAAGGATGGGGGATGGCAGCGTTCTGGATCACCAAGACACGGGTGGAGATGGAGGGGGAACTTTGGATGTAGATGGAGTAGGCGGCGCGATGACTGATGACCTCTGGATAGAAGTCCGAATGAAAGGCGGGTGCCTTTCGGGTCTTTGCTCTTTGGACGCTTTGGGTTGGATGTACGCGACTGAGCTGTCGATGTGCAAGAGCGTGTGGTGTTGCTTGCCACATCGATGGCATCCTGCTGTGCTCCTGCAGGAACCATTGGAATGCTCATGAGCCAAACAGTTTGGGCAGTATCCGTTGCTCAAGACTACCCGTAGCCTGTCGTCATCTCGTAGTCCTCGAAACTGTCGGCACTGACGGAGCGCGTGTGCCCCTTGACAAACGCGGCACCTGAAGCAATTGGAACTGCGTTCTAAATCGGATGGTGCTGCTGCCTTTAGAGACATCTTCGGACTGCTGGAGGAGGTGGACCGAGACCTTCTGGGTTTTCCAGTAACGGATCCACAGAGAACCCATCCGAACATCGTCTCGATCCCCACGAAAGAATCACCAACATTCTTGATGATTCGTTCCCCGAGGATGGTGGGAAGGAGCTCGGCTCCAAGCACCAAAATCACAGGGGCTTTTTGGTGAAATTGCGGATCAGCGAGCGGAAGGTCAAGCGAATCCTGCTTCACCTTATTCGGGACGGCGCAGGACGGAAGTGCTTCAGCTACATTAGGCAGCACCACGGCGACTGCTTTGAACTGTCGCAGCGGTTCGTCAGGAGGAGAAATCTGTAAGCGACACACTTTGTCGCCGCTACCCGCATCGCATTGCCCAATGCCGCGAATGCTAGTTGATACCTTGCAGCTTGGAGGATTAATCAATTCAAACATTCTTTGGGAAATAAAGGATGCTTCGGATCCCATATCAATCAAAGCGCGGATTTGAAACTGCTTGCCACGATGATGAATAGTTACCCTCGCAGTACCCAGGAGGCCAGTGTTGCGAGTGGATGCGAAGTAACTTCCCACGTTTACATGGGGGCTGCTGGAAGAATCGGAGGACGCAGGATTCGGAATTATACAAGCATCAGGTGCTGAGCTCTCTTGCACTTGAGTGGAAAAGGCCTGAGTTCGTGCCTTAGGTTTTCGGCTCACGGATGGAAAGGCCTGACCGCTAGAGCTTGGTTGAAGGACATCTGTGGCCTCTAGTACACGGTGGCGATCAGTTAGGAATCGATTCAGGTCGTCCCAGGATGAGACGGCGGTCTTATTTGGAACGGACTGTTCCCACAACAGAAGGGTGGCTTTGGGCATTTTGCTCGTACAGATTGCTATGAGAAGGATATCCCAATTGTCTGTACGAGCCCCGGAAAGCTCAAGACCGGTTAAGCAACCTTGAATTGACGTCTGCAGTTCTCTCAACGCTTTGCCAGACTCTTGGGTTACAGCTGGGATCTGTAGAAGTTGCTTGGCTTGGCTCATAATCAATAATCGATTATTTTCGTATCGCGCAGTGAGGTTATCCCACGCGGACTGGAACCCTTCATTGGTCAAGGGTGACCTAGAAACAATGGCTCTGGCTTCACCGCGAGTTTTGCAACTTAAGTGGTACAGTTTCTCCACTTGTGTTAGGCTTGGATTATGGATAAAAATCGCGGTAAACAAATCACGGAATGTAGGCCAAGCCAGGCTGTCTCCGTTGAAGATTTCGACTTCACACGGGGGAACTGTGTGGCTTTGATGGGTGGAATCGACGGAGAGTCTGACTGGTGGGGGAACCGTTTTCGCTGACAGCTGCTCGATTCGCTCTCCAAACAAAGTCCCGCCTCGAACATATACCATATAACAATATTCATGTTTAGCTTTAATTGTAGCTATGTGCTTCGGACTATCTTCCTTCTTTTGAGCCGTCAAGGCCTTATAACATCGTGAAAACTCTGTCTCGACTTGTGCCCAAAGCGACTTAAGCTGGTCTAAGTGTATTTTAATGGAGACGAGTGGCACATCGTCCGCTAAAGCCTGGGCCTCGCGAGCCTCGAACGCCGTTAATGCCTCGCACACGGCAACAAAGTCGGAAAGAGACATCGTAGAGTGTTCTCTGAGCTATTACGAATCGAATGGAAACAAAAAACTCCTTGGAATTAGAGCTCTCAAGCGAGCAGATCGAAACGAAGCTGTAAGTGGACTGTATAATTTAAGGATAGAGGAGTGAGAAGGAAAAATGTCTCCTCTTTTTAATGAACACAATGGATAAATGAAATTAGAAGAATTTATAATTTTCCTCGCAGTTGTGTGAATAATTATAAGGATATATAATCACTTGGATATTAAAATTTATACAATGTGGAAATTTGTTGAAATTTATAAGAGTATAAAAAAAACAAAAATATGGAGAAATTGAGATCAGTAGGATTACTTTTCAATGGAGGCCAAAAAACTCGGAATTAATTTTCATTAAACGGACTAGATCAATTTCATGGATCTGTGAGGAAAAAATCAAAAATGCACCAAGACAAAATACTAATTCCATATAAATAAAATTGTACTTATTTTTCGTTAGAAAATATTTTGCGAATTAAATTCAATCAGTCGATTGAAATATTTTTGCACAATACGAAAATCACGATGGAAAAAATGGATGTCGTGACCGAGTCACGGCTTGGCTCAAGTGTCAGCACTGATGAGACTTGAGTGTCAGCACTGATCGGGAGTCAGCTGTTCTGCCGTTGTTTATGTTTTATGAATTTAATTAATTTTAAATTGTTTAACGAAGATCACGATTTCCTGCTTTAATTATGTAGATTTCGAATGATTAAATTGCGGAGAGCCAATCGGAGTGGCTGCAATTTATTTTGTGTGGGTGGAATCAAATTGTATGTGGACATATGTACATATGTACATACATATGTATATATGTAAGTATGTCGTATGAGTGTGCTTACCGCGGCAAAAATTATTACATATGTACATATGTATGTATGTACATACATATATATGTATGCATATACAAAGTATTTGGCATAAATAATTTATGCCGCTGGACTAATGATCAGCCCGTGGAGTGTGCTTTACACTTTAAGGAAAGGTAAGTGGTACTTTATAAACACTTTTACTTGCAGGTTAGAAAACAGCTGTTTTTACATGTACGTATATATATGTATACATACATATATGTCCATACATATGTATTGTTATGCAATTGGACTTTTAGACATTCAGAATTTCAAAGAATGGGAAAAAGACACTTCATAAACCATGTAACCTTTGGAACAGGTCAGGTATATATGTACATACAAGTATACAAAAGTGTGTAGGTCGCTATGGAAGAGCGGGAAACCTCACACTTTTATAAGTTTGCAATGGGGTATAATGTGAATGAGATTTTTATTAAGAAATGTTGTACTTATCAGGAATTCCGCCGATGCAAGTTGGAAGAGCGGAAGGATATCCGGCTCGAAGGACCAATGATCGTAGCGGGGCGGAAGGATCCAAATAGGTTACAAGTGTTTGGCGGGTGCCAATTTCTTCAGGGGTCTGGTGAGTGAGGAATGAAATTGAAACGCGCGCAAACCTTCGTTTATAATTAATTTTGGTTTATTTAGTTTCTTTACAAAATGTCCCGACACACACGAAAATGTTTCGGGTTGGAAAAATACAATATCGGAAAAAAAGCACAGTGAAAGAACGGGTGTTCGGGTTAGATGCTTGTACTGGATTGAATATGGCGATTTACTCCAGAACCCTTCGTCACCTTCCTCAGTATGACCGAATTCGGTTTTTGGAAAAAACCCTACCCCTCACTCTCTGCTGTTCACCCGGTGGCGTGAACACCGAATATGAAGGAGAAGAGAATAAAACACATAAGAAATTGTTTGAAATGTGTTTAAGATTAAACATCGTGTTCAGCTGAAATGGCTTCACCAAATCAGATTCACCAAAGAAATATACAAAAACGAAACATAAACAAAAATATGTCATAAAGATTCATATGGCAAGTATTGCTCAAAAACAAACAAACATGCATCCGCACTCTGTCGACACTTAACACCTAAGACCGAAACGACGCATTATCAAGTCGCCAAGTGCTGAGCATGAAATATATACAAATTCCAAACCCCGAAGACGTGGGGCATTAGAATAAGTATTTTTTAAGAACAATTGTCGCTTCTTAAAGTTTAAGAGTTTTCCAATAAAATCAGTTCATATTTTGAATTCAACGAATGAAGACTGGTTTAATTTCTTTCGCATCGGAAATCCCTATTCATTTTGGTCCTTCGAAAGGAACTCTGGTAGTTTTCCCCCACCAGTGGTTAGAGACTCAGAGGGTGAATCAGTGCCTTTAAGTCTGAATTCTTATGCAAGTGTAAATGCTAAGATCAGCTAAAGGTAGCAAAAATAAAATAACTCTTGTTTTCCCCCATCATTGGTGAGAGACAGAGTATAAAAACAAAAAGCAAAATATTGCTTAATAAATAAAAAGAGCGTGCGACCGAGTTAAATAAGGCAGTTTGGCTAGTCGAGCAACTGCAATAATTTCGGCGGCGGCAAATAAAAAAAAAAAAATAGTTACAGAATTGGTGTTTGGCGTATTCGAAGCCCTAATATCGAAAAAAAAGTTAAAGTTAAAAGTGTATATGTATGTAGTTGCAAGTCGGCAACTACAAACAGCAGCAGAGCAACAAGATAGTTGCAAATAAGAGGCTGCTAATCCGAGAAAATCTAATGCGATGACTGGCACCGGTACCGCCTGAGACCATAGACCCTGGACAACAACAGCTGAGCAACGATAAAAAAAAAGAAGTAGAATCATCACATGGCGGAATGGACACACATGGTCTGGAAACAAAATGAAATCTGAGTGAGTAGAGGTGATGAGCAATGCCAAGACGTAGCGGAGTTAAGAATCGGCTAAGACAAAGGAAAGCCGAACTCCTTAAGCTACTGTTTGCCACCAACACAACAATTAGTTGGGCAAAGGCAAATAAATTGCAAGCTGAACTAGACAACTTCGAGCTGATTCAGCAAAAATTAAAGCAAAAAGGCTCAACCTCTACAGAAATTACGCCTAAAAATATAAAAGTAATTAATACATACGAATCCCAAAAAGCAAAACCCAAGAAGAAATTCCAGACCACACCAGAGAAGAAGTGCCCGGCAGACTGCCCTGGACCATTATATTCGCCATATTGCGAGTACACTTGTGTCAAGAGGACCAGCATCGGCGCCCCAAGAGCCTGTGCGAAGACCAGCACCGGCACCGTCTAGCGCGACAAGCTAGACCCAGAGCCAAGAAATCTGAGAAGCCAGCATCGGCGCCCCAACAGCCTGTGCGAAGACCAGCACCGGCACCGTCTAGCGCGACAAGCTAGACCAGGAATGCAGTAGGACCAGTAGCGCTACAAAGAGCGCCCAACAATCAAATACATCATAAATTAAAATTGTTTGCAAAACAGAAATATGTTACTCTGTTAAACTGAGCAATAATTGCGTTGCTCGGTCTAGAGTGTGGCCCGTAAAGCCATACGCCAAATAGACAGGAGATCACTGCGATGATCGAGTAGGGAAAGTAAAAAAAAAAAAATATAAAATTCATTAAAAAAAAAAAATTCAATTTATTTATAAGCAAGTTGCCCGTTGAAGGGTCAATAATAATATAAAAATATATATAAAAAATACATTCATATAAGTAAATAAATAAAAAGAAAATAAAAAAAATACATACAAAATGTTTCTTAACAAAACTGAAAAGTTGTTAGGGAAGCAGTTAGAGTTGCATACCAGGATAAGGCAATTAGAAGCACTAGATCCCAGAAGCATAACTAGCAAGGTGATCGAGGAAGTAAAAGAGATTAGGAATCGATGGCTACCTAATCATAACAAATTGCTACAGCAAGGAAATTTTTATCATCAGTATTTCACATAGAAAATACATGAAGGAATGTTAAAGATAGTTGCCAAAATAGTAGCTGCAGGAGAGTCAGAAAAACCAGGCACTAGTAAGTCAACTAACGCTGAAGCAGAAGCGAATATATCAGAAATGTTAGAGGATAGCAAAGGAGAGTCGCGCGGGAATGCGACCTCCAGTAATGAAAAGGCTAATGTTAGCCAGGAAAAATTTCAAGGAAAGGTCCGTCGGCTCCTGCAATATTTGGACATGGTGAGCAAAGATTTACGTATGATAGACAATAGAACAGGCGGAATGTATATTAAAAAAACAGAATTCTTCTTCAAGAAGACACAGATGTGCCAAGCTTATACAGATGAACTTATAGGTAATGAAACGTTAAAAGAAGTCATAGAAGAACTAGAGTTCGTCGTTCAGAATACCTTGTCAGCACTAGAAGAAAAAATAAACGATCAGAAAAATTTGAAAGCTGAGAATGTAACCGTAAGAGGCGAACTTCCGGTGTTGCCGAAAATACAGGTACCCACATTTTCTGGGGAACCTAGAGAATGGGACCTGTTTGTAGAATTATTCGCGGAACTGATTGAAAAAAGAGAGGATCTAAGTCCTATCTTAAATTCAATTATTTAAAATCCGCGTTAAAGGGCGAGGCAAAGAGCATGGTAGCCCATCTATTGTCAGGTTCAGCTGACAATTATAGTGCCGCTTGGGAATTATTAAACAAGCGATATGAAAATAATCGAAGGGTATTTTCCGAACAATTAAGTGGGATCGTTGATTTAACGATGATCAACAATGAATCCGCAAAAAGTGTAAAAGGAGTGATTGACATAATTAATGAATCAATACACTTAATGAAAATTAAAACAAATTTGTCCGATGAAGTTGACATAATATTTGCACAACTCATACTTCGGAAATTTGACAGAGAGGCTCTGCAACTGTATGAGAGTCAGATTAGAAAAACCAGGCAAGTTCAGATGCTATCTGATGTCATGGAATACTTAGAGCAAAGATATAGCTCTCTAAGTGCCAGGAGAAAGGAAGAGAAAAAACCGTTTCAAAAAACGTCGGTGGCGGTGTTTAAAGATAGTTGTCCGATCTGCAAAGGTCCCTGGCATAGCGCACCGATGTGCTATAACTTTAAAGCGCTAACACCTAAAGAAAGGGCGGAAATAGCAAAAAAAGTACAATTATGTACAAGGTGCTTGAAGCATTCAAGCAACAAGAGAAGCACCAATGAAATAGTATGCTCATTGTGCAGCAAGGGGCACCATACCATGCTTCATTTTGGGGAAAAACAGGCGAAGGTAAATACTTGTGTTACAGAACAACAAAAACTGTTGGCCACAGCTCTATACAAGTTAAAAAAATAAATGGAGAGTATGAAACATTAAGAGCCTTAATTGATAATGGCTCTCAGAGCACTATTTTGTCTGCAGAAGCCGCTCAAATGTTAAAGTTACCTAAGATCAAGAAACAAACAGAAATAAGTGGCATATCTGCAACAAAAAGTAGAACGTCGAAGTATAAGGTAAATATTGAAATGAAGACACGTGATTCGGAAAAGAAACTGCTTAAGGTTGAAGCAATTGTATTGTCGCAATTAATGAAAGCTCCATCAAAAATAGCAAACGTGGATATGTCAAAATGGCAAACTTACGTTCTAGCTGACCCCACCTTTGATAAACCTGGTAGGGTTGATGTGATAATAGGGGTAGACGTATATACCCACATCTTAAAAAGTGGAGTTGCCAAGATTAACGGCTTGCTGGGACAAAACGCTCAATTTGGCTGGATCGTGTCGGGATGTACTAAGTCAAAAGGAGATGGGTCTATAGTAGCTACAACAATAGACGTTACAGATATGGAGCGTTTTTGGGAGTTGGAGGCAAACTAAAAAGATGATATAGAAGCTAATCAATGTGAAGAAAATTTTAACAAAACAACAAAGATTGAAAGATTGAAAGGGAATTAGGTGACTCGAAGGCACAAGCAACTGCGCGATTGCTCAACTTGGAGAAAAAATTTGTACGTATTGTATTGTAAATGAGTACGAAAAGTTCATTAAAGAATATTTGGAGTTAGGCCACATGGTAGAAGCTAAGGATGAAGGTGCTTATTACCTTCCACATCAAGCAGTAGTAAAAGAAGAAAGTTTGACAACTAAATTAAGAGTTGTATTTGACGCTTCTGCAAAAACCACGAATAACAGAAGTCTCAATGATGTGATGTGGATCGGGCCGCGACTCCAAAAAGACATATTCGACATAATATTAAAATGGCGAAAATGGCAGTACGTAGCATCTGCAGATATTGAAAAAATGTATCGCCAGATAAACATTGATCAAGACGATCAAAAATATTTGCATATTTTGTGGAGAAATTACCCGCAGAAAAAGTTAAGAAAATATAAATTGACAACAGTAACGTACGGTACTGCATCGGCACCTTACTTAGCTACAAGGGTACTGGCAGAGATGGCAAACAGATGTCAGGATAAAGTGATAAGTGAAATTATCCGAGATGAATTGTACATGGATGATTTAATGACAGGGGCTGATACCGTACAAGAATCAAAACACAAAGTTCAGCAGGTTTCCAGAGAGCTGGAAAAGGCAGGAATGAATTTGAGAAAATGGATTTTAAATAGATCCGAAATTGTTGAAGAGGTTATTAATACAGGCGATAATAAATATTAAAAATTGATGAGAACGAAGCAATTAAAACCTTGGGGTTGCAGTGGGAGCCATTTAAAGACGAATTTAAATTTAAGGTAAACTGTGACGAAAACAAGATGGTGAATAAAAGAGGGGTGCTATCCACACTAGCCAAAATTTATGATCCACTAGGTTGGCTAGCACCAGTAACAGTAATAGGCAAGTTATTCATGCAGAAGTTGTGGCTAGCGGAGAAAAATTGGGATTAAGAGTTGTCCGATAACGAAACAACAGAATGAAACTCCTTCAGGGACAATTTGGTGTATCTAGAAGAAGTCAGATTACCCCGATGGATCAAGACACAGCCTAATATGTTGTTACAGATTCATGGTTTTGCTGACGCTTTAGAAAAAGCATATGCAGCGGTAGTATATGCTAAAATAGGTGAAGCAGTTACCTTAATAGCCAGCAAGAACAAATTGGAATTATGTGCAGCACACTTGCTATCGCAATTGCTAAAAAGAGTCCAGCAACTATTGCTGTTCCAGCTGAAATATATGCTTGGAGTGACTCTACCGCCGTCATTACAAATTTAAATATTAACCGTCAACCTGAAAATGCTGGGTTTGGCAGCCCTGAAAATACTGGTGTTGGCAACCCTGAAAAAGACGAGCGGGGACCAACCGAGAATTTGGCGTCAGTATGTGATGGCACCAGGGGAGAAAGCGACAAACTTTTTTAAAACACCACCACCACCACCACCACGCCACATCACCGTCGTTAAAGCGAAGATCACACAACAAATAATACTTAATTAAAATATCGCTAAATAAACCGACCGCTAGAAAAACTGTTACTTAAGTTTGTTTTAATACAAACCAAACCCCGTGCGCCACATTTCTTTAAAAAAGTTTATTGAGGTTAAAAAATTTCCGCGTGCCCGAATTTCACCATATGTATAAAGTGCAAATACATAAAGACACACATACACATGTATATTAGAGCGTAACTACACATAAAGTGTTCAAAGCCATGCATGTGTAAAAGAACTTTAAGTAGTACATGCACAAATTGCAGGGGATAAATTCAAGGCTCAATATAATCGGAAATCAATAGACTAAAACAAATCCAAAGCATCATGACTAAAGATCAAGACATTTGTAGTGCCTGTAACAAGAGTCGCCTAAACAGTAGTACCCAACATTGCGTTCAATGCGACAATTGCCAGAAATGGTACCACTTTCAATGTGCTGAAGTCAATAGCTCAATAGCAGAGGCTGAATGGATTTGCAACAGCTGCCAACAAGTGCTGGACAACGTGGCATCAACAAGCACTGGTCGTGACCCGTCAACAGGATCACCCAATATACCAAATGCCAACAAAGCCACCGAACAACAATGCTCCGAATCCCAGGCGGCAAATACGCCTTATCTCGGTAAAGTAAATTTAGTCGAGCAAACTCAATCGCCAAGCTCAAATTATTTGATGTTGGCAATGCTGGAGGAAAGGCGGGAAGCCGAGAAAAGATACATCGAGCAAAAATACAACTTGCTTGCACAGCAGCAAGGAACGCAGGTAACATGTTTCCAATTAAATGGACCTACTGCTTCTCAGCTAGTCGCAAGGCAAGTTTTACCCGCAGATCTACCCATCTTTAACGGAAATCCAGAGGACTGGCCAATCTTATTAGGATGTACGAGAACAGCTGCCGTATAGCGGGGTTTTCAAACGCTGAAAACATGCTACGACTTCAGAAGAGCCTCATAGGTAAAGCCTACGAACTAGTTCGTGATAAGCTACTGCTGCCAATACTGGTTCCTGACGTCATTAATACGCTCAAGCCATTCTTTGGACGCCCGGAACAAATACTCGATCGGTTGATCGACAAAATAAGAAAAATAAACGTGCACAAGGATAAATTAGAATCCATCGTTGATTTCGCTATGGCGGTGAGAAACGCATGTGCAACCATGGAAGCGTGCAATTTAACCTCAAATTTAAATAACCCGATGCTTCTTTGAGAACTTATCGATAAACTACCCACCCAGCAAAAGTTAAACTGGGCTATGCATCCACGTACCGGATCCATCCCGGTTATAAAAGCATTTAGCGATTGGTTGTACAAAATAGCTGAGGCCGCAGCCACTGTAATGCCTGGCCAAAGCATTAAGGCTAATAACGTTAACACACACTCGCAAGCACATCAACAACCACAGGAAGGACAAAATAATCAAGAGAATGGGCGGCAACAAAACTGTAAGCCGAAGTTACACTGCTTAATGTGTGCTTCCCCGGATCACCAGGTTGCTCTATGTCAAAGCTTCAAGCGGCTGTCCGTTGACAATAGACAACGAATAATAAACGAAGCCAAAGTATGCTACAGGTGCCTCAAAAGTCACCGCTGTAAATGCTTCTCTAATCGTGACTGCGGAATTGACAATTGCAACTCCAAACATCACCCGCTTCTTCACAAAGGCAGAACCGAAGTTGTTACTGCTCATCATAAAGACAACGTAGTGGAAGGACAATTTTTCCGCGTTGTACCCATCAAACTGTATGGAGCCAATGTAACTTTTAACGCGTTCGCATTTTTGGATGAGGGCTCATCAGTCACTCTCATCGATGAAAGCATTTTGGACAAACTGAAGGTCTCTTCAACGCCAGAGCCAATTTGCCTGCAATGGACCGGTGAAGAAACCAGAACTGAAAAGGACTCCGTTAAGACCCACCTACAAATCTCGGAAGCGGGAACTGACAAAAAGCTATGGCTCTACAACGTCCACTCAGTAAAGAAATTAGGATTGCCAAAACAAACCATCAATGTTGAAGAATTATCCAAGCAATATCCTTATTTGCGTGGCTTGCCGCTAAAGTCGTACCAAAAGGGTACACCACTAATTTTAATCGGCAGCAACAATTGGAATCTAGCAATACCCCGCAGAATACGCGATGGAAGACGAAACGAACCCATTGCTTCAAAGTGCACATTAGGATGGTGCATCCAAGGATCAACAAACTCAAGCAAACACGTAACAATGCATCATTGCGAGTGCAATTGGAGTGAAATAGATAATGCCATAAAGGAAAGTTTCGCAATGGAACCAATCGTATCTAGAGAATTGCAATCCAAAAACGACAAAAGAGCCAAAGGCATTCTCGAAGATACCTGCAAAAAGATCAATGGTCGATACGAAGTCGGCCTACTCTGGACACAGTCGTCTTACCCGAAAGCTATAACGCAGCGCTGAAACGCCTCGAATGCCTACGGGCCAAAATTAAAAGAATGCCGGAACTGTTTGATAAAATTCAATCACAAATTGACAATCTATTAGAAAAAGGATACGCAATTGAGCTCAGACCAGAAGAGGTATCCGATCGAAAGGAACGCGTCTGGTATCTCCCAATATTTATTGCTTTAAATCCGAATAAGCCAAACAAAATACGACTAGTTTGGGATGCCGCCGCCAAAAGTCATGGAAAATCACTTAACGATTTTATGCTTACTGGGCCTGATTATCTAAATCCATTGACTTCTGTTCTAATGGCCTTCAGAGTAGGACGGATTGCCGTGTGCGCAGATATAGCCGAGATGTTTCATCAGATTAACATTCGGGAAAGCGACATGCACGTCCAGCGGTTCTTATGGCTCAATAAAAACAATAACACTCCAAGGATCTTCGTTATGCGCGCGATGACATTCGGAATTAATTGCGCCCCTTGTATTGCCCACTATGTACGCGATAAAAATGCAGAGAATAAAAAATCCACAAGCTTACGAATCCATTACAAAGGCCCACTACGTGGACGACCTCATCGAGAGTTTCAAAGATGACCTCGAAGCCATAACAGTTACATTATCAGTTAGAGACATACATGCCGATGGTGGATTCCAAATAAGAAATTGGTGCTCAAACTCTGTATCTGTTCTCCAAAATCTAGGAGAACAGCAAATAAATCAACACCCCAAAGAATTAGGGAACCCTGAAAAGGTCCTCGGTATGTATTGGGACCCAAATAATGACGTTTTTAAGTTTATCTTCAGATTTTCGAGATTAAAACGAGACGTCCTAACCTATGAAATAGCGCCAACGAAACGTGAGGTTTTACAAGTACTGATGTCTATATTTGATCCCCTCGGTTTATTATCGTGCTACACCGTGGGCCTTAAAATGCTGCTTCAAAAGGTCTGGCGCACAGGAATAGGATGGGACGAA
Organism: Drosophila paulistorum; assembly: GCA_018152135.1. Classification (NCBI taxonomy): domain Eukaryota; kingdom Metazoa; phylum Arthropoda; class Insecta; order Diptera; family Drosophilidae; genus Drosophila; species Drosophila paulistorum. The sequence continues at coordinate 14,049,455 of JAECXG010000822.1, read as the reverse complement.
GATTTACCCGAACAACTCCTCGAACAGTGGCGACAATGGAAAGGTGTTCTACTACACGCCAGCAATTTAGAATTTCCACGTCACTACTCTGCTCTGCTGTTAAACGAAAGCCAGGTAGACCTTCACACCTTCGTAGATGCAAGCGAACATGCCTATGCCGCAGTAACCTATCTTCGCATTAAACAAGGTCAAAACATCAGAACAGTGTTGGTAGCAGCCAAATGTAAAGTAGCTCCACTCAAATCTGTATCTATACCTCGAATGGAACTTTTGGCAGCCGTCATGGGAGTAGGCCTAACGATGCGTATACTGAGTACCCGAGGCCTAAGAATCGATTCCTGCACATATTGGTCCGATTCTAAAACGGTCCTTAACTGGTTAACCATGGACCCAAGGAGACTCCAGTCATTCGTCATGCATAGAGTGGGCGAGTTAATCGACAAAACCATCCCAAACCAATGGCGCTGGGTTAGCACAAATGAAAACGTTGCAGACTTAGCCACAAAATTTTTTAAAGTACCAGACGCATCTCGTTGGATTAAAGGACCCGATTTTCTAGGACCGTCTGACGACAAGTGGCCAGATCAAAGAGGAATATCTGAGAATGTCCCACAGGAAATCGAATTGCGTAAGAATGTATTCATCATAGTAAAGCACAACCATTTCGATTTTGCAGTAGAATACTTTTCTGACTGGAAGCGCCTATATCGAGCAGTGGCCAACGTTATGCTGTACGCCCAAAGGTTACGCGCTAAGTGTTCGGGAAAGCCTCTACCACAAACCCTAAGCCCCGAAAATATACACGCGGCAAAATCTCTTTTATGCAGACAGGCCCAATTAGCGACGTACTCAAATGAAATCAATTCGCTCAAAGACAAATCAGTAGTGGACAAGTCAAGCTCATTAATTGCTTTAAATGTTTACGTGGACTCAGAAGACATCATCCGCGTGAAGGGCAGGTCAGACAGCATAACTTCTGACGGTGACGCCATCGTAATCCCAAGACACAGCAGAATTGCCTTTTTAATCGCTAAAGATGGCCAAGTTCGCAGAGCCACCATATGGACACCAAACGGAACCATGGTACGCCCCGTTTCCAAAATTGCTGTTCTAGACGTCGGATTAAAAGAGAGTGAACATCCTGAGGTCGTTCAATTCACAGCAGAATTGCCTTTTTAATCGCTAAAGATGGCCAAGTGCGCAGAGCCACCATATGGACACCAAACGGAACCATGGTACGCCCCGTTTCCAAAATTGCTGTTCTAGACGTCGGATTAAAAGAGAGTGAACATCCTGAGGTCGTTCACGGGGGGGCGGGGGGGCACTGTTACCGCCGTCATTACAAATTTAAATATTAACCGTCAACCTGTAAATGCTGGGTTTGGCAGCCCTGAAAATACTGGTGTTGGCAACCCTGAAAAAGACGAGCGGGGACCAACCGAGAATCACATCACCGTCGTTAAAGCGAAGATCACACAACAAATAATACTTAATTAAAATATCGCTAAATAAACCGACCGCTAGAAAAACTGTTACTTAAGTTTGTTTTAATACAAACCAAACCCCGTGCGCCACAATCACACTGAGCTGGATAAAAAACGGGGCTAGTAAGGAAAAATTCGTAAGGCGTCGCATAGAGGATATCCTAAAAATCAAAGAAATAACATGGAACCATGTAAAATCTGAAGATAACCCTGCAGATATAGCCTCAAGGTGTATTTGTCCAAACAAGTTAAAAGATTGAGAATTGTGGTGGAATGGGCCAAAGTGGCTCGGTGAGGCAAATGATAAATGGCCTAAACAAAAAACAGATGATGGCAACAGTATGCTAAATTCCGTACTAGTAAATACAGAAAGCAGTATTGTGCAGGAGCTAGTTGAAAAGTATTCCTGTATGAATAAGCTGGCCAGAATTACGGCATATGTATTAAGATTTATTGGCAAAAAAAGAGATAGAGTGTACCCATCATATCTCACCGTCAGTGAGCTTAAGAATGCTACAAATTTTATAATTAAACACCAACAGGCATATCAATTTAACAAAGAGATATCATGTCTTACGCAGAACAAGCAAATTGATATGAAAAGCAAAATTTTAAGCTTAAATCCATTTTTGGATGACGATGGAATATTGCGCGTGGGGGGAAGATTGCAAAATGCCAACATATGCTTTGACACCAAACATCCTGTGATTTTGGATAAATCACATCTAACAATGCTGTTGATTAAGGATGCTCATAAAGAAACTCTACATGGAGGAATTAATCTTATGAGAAATTTTGGATTTTCGGATTGAGAAACGCCCTTAAAAAATACCTAAGGGAATGCGTCACTTGTGCCAGATACCGCCAAGTAACTGCGGAGCGAATTATGGGTAACCTGCCCAAAAATAGGGTTACGGTGTCATCTCCATTTCATAACACGGGGATTGATTTTGCCGGTCCATATCATATAAGATGCTCAAAAAATCGGGGACAAAAAACGTTCAAAGGGTACATAGCAGTATTCGTATGTTTGTCAACTAAAGCAATTCATTTAGAAGTTGTTAGTGACTTGACAACTGAAGCTTTCCTAGCAGCATTTCGAAGATTTGTTGCAAGACGGGGTAAATGCGTTAACATATATTCTGATAATGGTACAAATTTTGTGGGAGCGGCTAGGAGGCTTGATGAAGAATTCAAAAAAGCAGTTGAAGATAACGTTAAGGTTGTCCCTGTTCTAGAGCGAGAACAGATAAGCTGGCATTTTAGCCCCCCGGCAGGACCTCACTTTGGAGGTATATGGGAAGCTGGGGTAAAGTCGGTTAAGTATCATCTAAAAAGAGTCATAGGAGACAGTAACCTCACATATGAGGAACATGCAACATTGTTGTGCCAAATAGAAGCCGTGCTAAATTCACGTCCATTGTATACGACGGGTGAAGATATGGACAACAACGAAGTGTTAACTCCCGGTCATTTCCTAATTGGAAGACCAACATTGGAAGCAGCCGAGTCCATATCAGACGAAAAAATTGGAAATTTAGACAGATGGAAACTAATTCAAAAAATGAAAAAAGATTTTTGGTTGAAATGGAAAGACGAGTATCTATATACTCTCCAGCAAAGGAATAAGTGGCGACGAACCACAGAAAATTTAGAGAATGGTCAGGTCGTACTGATCAAAGATGAAAATTGTCACCCAGCCAGGTGGCCTCTGGGCAAGATTGAAGAAATTCACAAAGGCAGGGACGATAAAGTAAGAGTGGTAAAAGTCAAGTTGCAGAAAGGGTCAATTACAAGACCTATAAATAAAATCTGTCCACTTGTTGGGGTCAAGTCATCAGAAGACGTTGAGGAGAATCGATATCGGAAAGGTACCAGGTTCGGTTATTTGTCCAAAATAGGAACCGTATTGATGTTAGCAATTTTTATGATGCTTTGTCAACTTTCGAATGCAGCGAGCATTAAAGATAATAGACCAAAAATAACGGTAGAGGAACTAAACGCAACAGCCGCATTGTACTTAGATCCAATGGGTGAAGTGGAAGTAGTAGCTTCCTCATGGGATCGGGTAGTATACTACGACATGTCGGCATATTTTGAAATGCTCAGTCAAGGTGACAGAATGATTCCCAAATTGAGGGGCCTATGCCAAAAACTGTATAATTTCGAAGACAGCAGAATTTAAAGCATCTACAAGAAAAGCAGACATCGGTGGTAGACTCCACGGCAAATATTCTTAAGGCTACCATAAATGAGATAAATGAAAACTTTGGCAACATGAACAAACGGATTGAAAATATGACAGAATTGTTCAAAGAAAGTTATTACGTGTATAGAGAATCCATTCGGTTTTTCATGATTGTAAATGAATTAAGCTCCGTAGTTGATGAATGTGAAAAAATTCAGACAGGAATTATAAGTTTATTGATAGACATTAACCATGGTAGATTAAATACTAATATTTTAAAGCCAAACCAAATGAAATTAGAAATAACTAAAATAAAAGAAAAATTATCTGAAACTTTAGTTCTGCCAGGTAAAAGGAGCGGAACGGAGTTAAAAGACATATATGCTCTGTTGACGGCCAAAGGGATCTTTTTTGACAGAAAATTAATTATAAGTGCTAAAATACCACTTTTCAGTAGGCACCCATCCTTCCTCTACAGAGTTATTCCAATCCCCGTTCGATTGGTCAGTAATCAATTGGTAACAGTTTATATAAAGAATCAGTATTTAATATATAATTTTGAAATAGACTCTTATCACTTAATGTCAGATTCAGAAATGCAGAAATGTCGGACCTGGCAATCAAACAGGAGAACATGTGAAGGAAACTGGCCATGGAGTAACGCCAATGATAATGCCTGTGAGCTGACACCTTTTAAACAGAATAGGAAGTCTACCTGTTTATATACAACGATTATTGAGCCAAGATCTTACTGGGTAGAGCTAGATAGTAGCAATAGTTGGTTATTCAAGGTTCCACCTAAAACTAAGGCCAGAGTCGAATGTGGTAACGAACAGCAGGAGTTGGTGGATTTACAGGAACAAGGGATTTTGAGCCTCAGATCAGGCTGCACAACTAGGGCAGAAGATAAGATTTTAGTGGCTCATCATAGCGTACAGTCAGAGTCGCACATAGCTATTACTACGTCGTATATAGGCGATATCAGTAATATACCAAATATAGAATGGAGTCCAGTTGAAGCCAACTTGGTAAACCACACGGCAAAGTTAGAGAAAATAGGAGGTCAGTTACAATCACTAAAGGAAGATCATTTTGATTTACTAGGTTTAAACGTTCATCATGCAACCGGTCATGCATCCTTAATATTAGTTATCTTACTAATTTTAATATTAATAATAATTTGTATAAGACAACCTAAAGTTAAACACACATTCCAAACAGTCGCACTTGGCGGCGCCTCGCAGAATGTTTAGGATTAAACATCGTGGTCAGCTGAAATGGCTTCACCAAATCAGATTTACCAAAGAAATATACACAAACGAAACATAAACAAAAATATGTCATAAAGATTCATATGGCAAGTATTGCTCAAAAACAAACAAACATGCATCCGCACTCTGTCGACACTTAACACTTAAGACCGAAACGACGCATTATCAAGTCGCAAAGTGCTGAGCATGAAATATATACAAATTCCAAACCCCGAAGACGTGGGGCATTAGAATAAGTATTTTTTAAGAACAATTGTCGCTTCTTAGAGTTTAAGAGTTTTCCAATAAAATCAGTTCATATTTTGAATTCAACGAATGAAGACTGGGTTAATTTTCTTTCGCTTCGGAATATCCCTATTCAAAATGTATAGCGTGTTCACCGAAAACAGGAAAAGGAGATGGTCTTTTTCATAGTATACCAAAAGGAAATAAGCCCTTTGATCATTATGGATCGGTAGATTCAGGAAGATCAAAGAAGCATATTTTAGTTGTTGTAGATGCGTTTACATAATTTGTTAGATTATACACCACGAAAACTACAAACATTAAAGAAGTCATTAAAGCATTAGAAGATTATTTTCGATCATATAGTAGACCGAAATGTATAATATCGGATCGAGGCAGTTGTTTTACATCGGGAGAATTTGAAAATTTCATGAAAAAAGCGAATATAAAACATATAAAAAAAGCTACGGGATCGCAACAAGCAAATGGACAAGTGAAAAGGATTAATAGAAGTTTAGGACCTATGATTGCAAAACTCACCGAACCTGAGAATGGATTGTATTGGGATGTGGTCATTGAAAAAGTCGAATTTTCGTTAAACAATACACAACATCGTAGCATCAAAAAATTACCGGCAGAGATGCTTTTTGGCTTAGCACAAAAAGGAGAGGTTAGTGATGATTTGAAAGAAAAGTTAGACGAAATGACGAAGAGGGCGATTATATAATGGTTAAAAATTTTGATAGTACCGCAGGAATAATGAGGAAGTTAATACCGAAAAATAAAGGGCCGTATATGATAGCAAAAACTTTGAAAAATGACAGGTTTTTAATAAAAGATGTGGATGGATTTCAATTATCGCGCAATCCTTATCAAGGCTTCTGGAGTGCTCAGCATATAAGACATTGGATAAATAAGTAAATGGTGGAATTTGCTAGCAAACTATATATGTAGATATATATATATGTATACATCGGTACTAGGTTTAAGAATATAATTGAATTGTAAAGATTTCACTATAGAATGAGAAAATAATCAAATTGTAAATTTATGTTAACATTACATGACAAAGTTCATCAAAATAATAAAGTAAAGCAGAGATTGAGGACAATATTAAAGTTAGGACGGCCGAGTTGTAGTAGGCCCAGTGTCCAAAGCAAAAGAAACAGTGGTTTTGCAACCACTGTTTCAACACCGTTATAACTATTGATATAGATTCCTCACTCTCTGATTTCATAAAGCGTCTCTCGCTCTGCCTTGCAAGCGAAGATGCTCTCTTGATTGTATAATATCTAACTCTCTAAGTACTCTGTCTGCGAGCAGAGAGTCAGTTCTTAAGCAATATCCAAAGCGATCAGATCAAATAAATAAAGCCAAGACATATTATTAATACTATCAAACAGTTAGTAGCAGTTCTGATTTGCACTCAATATCAAGGAAATCCAAAAAATACTAAATTTGAATTAACCCAATTATCTATTACCTAAAATTATATATCCCTATTTCCGTAGGCACCTAGGAAACTATCATGAAAATAAAAATCAAATATTTCGAAGACGGCGAGGTTTCCTTAGTTTTATGGCTTACACATCAGTGTCGAAAATTTCCGCAGATTGAGACCATATATGAACATCTGATAAGTAAAGTCCGGCATTAATACTAGTTGATCCTTGGTAGTTCTGTTCCACGAAAGTTGCAATATTTAGTGAATTTTTGAAACGCTTCTAGTTGAATAACGATTTAAGTACTTATCAAAATTTATGAAACATGCTATTCATAAAAAACATACTTTTCAGATAAAACAAAAAATTCATCGAATGCTGAAATCGCCCAATTGTAAAAATTAAGTAAGTTAGTCGACTCGCTGGCGTAGGTATACCATACACCAGTAAAAGAAATATTTCAAATGTATAATAACACAAATTCATTTACGTTTTTTTACATATTCTGTTCAAATGCTTGTTCACATGTATAAGAACATCGCAGCGCCCCCACCAGCCAACGGCCAACTCCGGCCTTTTTCAAAAACTAGCTATCTTTAGTCCGATTTTGATCATATTTTGCTGGATATTAGTATCAAATTTAAGTGTGCCAAAGTTGATTGCACAATTTAGAAAATTACGGAAGATAACCGTATTTTGTCCAATTATGACGGCAGAAAGGGCAATATCTTTACACATACAAAATGTGCGCATCTACTAAGCAAATATACTTACTAAACATGGTGTCTCTAGCTGCAATAGTTTTTGAGATAAACGTTTTTTTTTAATTGCGGGGGCGATAGGGGCGTGTCAAAATTTTGATATAAACTTGATCACTTTACATACTACACGAGCCTCTATACTAAATTTGGTGTCTCTATCGCTTGTAGTCTCCGAGATCTGGGTGTTCGTAAGGACAGACGGACGGACGGATGGACGGGCGGACGGACGGACGGGCAGACGGACAAGGCTAGATTGACTCGCTTGTAGATGCTGATCAAGAATATATATGTCGAACATCCATTGTCGTTCTTAGCCTTTTCCATTTTCTTTACTTTGGATACTTTCTACTGTTCACTCTCACTTTGTATTAATCAACTGTTAGCGCAGCGAGTTTAGGTGTTGTTCCGGCACGTCTGATTTTTAGACTACTTATGCCGACTTAGCCTACTCTTAGGCGCTCTAAATTCTCCGACACGGCCATTCTGACAAGTTACACATCCTCGTGTAAAAGAATATGCAGATCCTTTCCGTTCATTATTCTACATTGAATAAACCAGATACCATACCATATTGGCAAACCATTATAATCTTTATGTTTTACTTGTATTATCCCGGCAAGGGCAACCACAAACTATTTCGCTCCAACATACCAATGTATCTTTTGCTCTAGTTGGCCACACGGTCTCTTATCCTGACTTAACTACCCATATCTGGCTCAATCAGTCAACTTCCATCTATTAATAAATCACCAAACTTATATTTGCAGTAACATACAAAGTTCTTATTTTATTAACATTAGATGTAAACTAATTATAGTACAACACTGTACGGCCCTCCTGACCATCACACGTCCTCGTGTGCTACATTAATAACGTTACGACATGCATTGCTCAGTCTGAAATGACAATCTTATTATAAAGGATGCTAAAATAAAGCTTAGTTTTTATTGTTCTATGGGTTGAACCAGTGGCAGAATACAGGATATAGATCTGGCTATAACTCTATGTACCCGGTGTTCAGTAAGTCTGGAGAATGGAGTCTGACATTCTGCATTGAAAACCATCAATGCCTTTCACCACATTGGAGTCCACCAATGTCTCTCACTCGTTAGAATCCACTAACGCTTCACCAGAGTCTCTTTCAACTCTGTTCTTGACGTCTCTTTCAAGGCCGTCTTTTTTGACGTCTCTTTCAACGCCGTCTTTCTTGACGTCTCTTTCAACGCCGTTTTACTTGACGTCTATTTCAACTTGGAATGGTCCCCTGAACTTTGGGTCTAGTTTCGTCTGATGTCTCTTTGAATTTTACAATTTTGAGTTTGTTTTTGTCAAATCTAGCTTTTTCATAGGAGGCGGATTTGTTTATTTTTTCTTTAGCTATCTTTCTTACAAGACTTTCATCGACTTTATTCTGATTCTCAAAAACATGTAACATATTTAAAGGTCGAACTTCTTTACCAATCAGGAATTCCAAAGGACTATTTTTAGTGGTTCTATTTGTTGTGCAATTGATGGCCAGCTGTATTTCGCCTAAAGCATCCTGCCAGGATCGCTTACTGGTCTCTATAGCAGTTAACATTCGTTTTAACACGCTCATAACGCGCTCTACCTGACCGTTCGCGCGACTAGCACCCGTTGCAATCAAGTGTTGTACTATAAACCTATCTTTTGCATGGTGCAAAACTTGCTAAAATCCTTTCCAGTAAAACATCTGCCCTGGTCAGCAATGATTCTATTCGGTACACCGAAAAGTGATATCGATGACTTTAAAGCATTGACGCAACTTTCAGTATCTACGTTTACAGTATGATACAAATAAACAAACTTGGTAAACGCATCGATTTGTACTATAAGGTACTCCTTTTTATCGCTCAGCTTGCCAGTTATATCTATGTGCACCGTGTGCCATGGTATATCTACTTTAGGAATGGGATGGAGCTCTACTTGTATTTTGCCCGACGGCGGTTTAATGAGACTGCAGGTAATACAATTATCTACAAATTTACGGACATATTTACGCATATTCTCGAACCAGTAGTTCTCGTACATTTTATCTAAAGTCTTTTCCCAACCGAGATGTACAATTGCCTCATGAACGTGATTCACTACCGACCACCTAAATGGTCTGGGTATAACAGGAAGGCATCTAGATTTACCATTCCGTTGGATTTTTCGGAAGAGCATTATTGAACGAAGTTCGTACGTCTTTGCCAAACCCTCCTCCAACTCGTCATTTTGAAGTCTAGAAATGATCGAAGAATCTCAGTCTCAGAATCTCTTTGTTGCTCAGAAAGAAGCCAATTGTCTGATATCTCAGTTAAATGCACACGTTTAATGGGAGCCTGAGCAGACAATTTAATAGGTAACGGACTACGAGAAAAGAAATCCACATGGGCCATCTTTACACCAGGTCTATACTAAATTTCAAAGTCAAATGACTGCATATAAGCCCACCATCGATGGACTCTCGGCGTCAGGTCGACTTTATTGCGTGAAGCCTTTAACGAATTACAGTCGGTGTAAACAACAAAATGTAGGCCCTGCAGGTAGTGACGAAAATGCTTCATGGAATTGAACAATGCCAGCGTCTCTAGTTCGTATGAATGATAACGAGATTCTGGAGGTGAGGTTCGTTTGCTGTAATATTCAACAACATGAGGTTTATTATCGATTTTATGTAATAAGATCGCTCCGTAGCCATCCATACTAGCATCTGTATGTAATTCGATGGGGTGCTTAGGATCAAAAATCTGTTAATGTTTTTATTACACTCTGGCGAATTTGCTCGTGTTCCAATTTCCACTCGAATGTCTTATTCTTGCATGTGAGATAATACAACGGCTTCATTGTTTGTGAAAATCCTGGCACAAACTGCCTAAAATATAACGCCAGGCCAATGAACTGTCTAACTTGAGTAACAGACTGTGGAGTAGAGGTGGAGAACTATCGATGGAACTATCGTCACTATCGATGGTTTGGCACTATCAACCTGTCATAGTATCGATGGCGCTGCATTACCGATAGTGCCGATAGTACATCGATAGTTTGGTTTCACATCACTGCAATACAATTTGCCGCATTTATTTGTGGCGTCGCGACGTTTGCACTTATACTATATACATATATAAATTTTCTTTGTGAATTTTAAAGTGATTAAATTTAAAAGTTGATAAATTTCAAAGAAATGGATCGCTTCATTCAGAAAGGTAATTATCATTACGTATTTTTTAATCCATTTTAACCAAATTTTTAACAAATACAAGGGAAACGTCGCGGCTCTACTCCGGCTTGCAACACAAAAGATGAAAAATAAAATATCTGAAGTTTGTAAATATTTTAAGCGGTCCGACGACAAAAAATTTGCAAAGTGCCTAAACTGCGCAAAGGAATATAAAACAAGCGGAAACACGTCGAATTTGCGGGACCATTTAAAAAGATTTCATCCAGATTTAAAAGACCACGCAAAGAATTATAGCACAACAGCTACACTTGCTGATAACAACAACACAGCATCTACAAGCAGCAGTTGCAGGTCCAGTATGCGCTTTATGGACTCGTATTTGAAAAGAGCCGTATTCTACGATGCAAACAGTAAGCGAAAGAATGATATTGACAGAGCCCTAACCGAGATGATAGCCAAAGATGTGCAGCCATAAAGTGTCATCGAAAATGAACGCTTTATAAAGTACACGGAAGTCTTGGATCCAAGGTACAAGCTTCCAAGTCGAACGCAATTAAGAGATGTGCTGATGCATAATTTGTTTCGAGAAACTTCGGCCAAATTGTCCGCGATGTTGGAGAGTATTTCAAATATTGCCGTCACATGCGGCTTGTGGACCTCAAGTGCAAATGTAAATATATAACATATAATGTAATATATAATATATATTATGAAGTTATTTCACGGACCGAACGTTATAAGCTTATAGCAAACAGATCAATTCCACCAAGAATATATGGATTACATAAAATTCATAAAGAAGGTACGCCATTGAGACCAATCTGCTCATTAATTGGTTCTCCATCATACGGACTAAGCAAATACATAGTCAACATATTAAAAAATATAACGGCAGACTCAACATACAACGTTAAGAACGCCTCAGAATTTAAGACAAGGATTAATCACACATACATTTGCGACGATGAAAGATTGATATCTTTTGACGTGGTCTCACTTTTTCCAAGTATTCCAATAGAATTGGCACTTGACACTATTAGGGAAAAGTGGATAAAAATAAAAGCGCACACTAACATTCCAAAATTAACATTCATGGAAAGAGTACGTTTTTCTATACAAGAGAACAGATATTTTAAATACAAGGACAACATATACACACAACTAAAAGGAATGCCTATGGGCTCACCAGCGTCACCAATAATAGCCGACATAATTATCGAAGAAATTTTAGACAAAATGATAAAAAGACTACAGCAAGGATAGCCACGTAGTGGCTCTTTTGGCTCCCGTGGCTCTTTACCGGCAGAGGCTGGGCAGAGAAAAAGGTCATTTTTTGGTCCCGCGAAATTCGGGACTTGTCCGTCCTTCTGTCTACAAGCTGCGAGCTCGAGATCGCAACCTTTTTCCCATTCTCCGCAAAATTTGGGACTTGTCCGTCCCTCTGTCTACAAGCTCGACGACGACACACAAATTTTTGTGTGCGTCGAGACCAAAAAATGACCTTTTTCTCTGCCCAGCCTCTGCCGCTGATGCTCTAGCTCCCAACTGAAATTTCCGAGGCCACCCTTGCCCTTGAGTTATGACGAAATATGTAGATGACCATTTCTTTCGTTTAATTATGGCAAAAACGAGATCCAAAAAACACTTGACAACCTAAATTCATTTGACAGAAACATAAATTATACAATAGAGTTAGAAAATGACAACAAATTGACATATCTAGACGCATCAATACACAGACAATGAAGAAAACTGTGATAAAATATATATAGGGACAACTAAATCGGGGCTAAAAACAAGACTATCACAACATAGATCTGACTATAAGCTTCGTCAACACTCCAATTTACAAAAAACGGCACTTATGGCCCACTGTGCCGCCAGTGGACATTCCCCAAATTTTGACGAAGTAAACATAATAGACCAAGAACAACATTACAACAAACGTTACACTTTGGAGATGCTGCACATAATAAATACCCCGACTAATATAAGACTTAATTATAAGGCAGATACAGACAACTGCGCGCATTTGTTAGGGACAAGGGAGTGTGTCACGTCACAGTGTGCGGTAAAAATAAGTAGGTGTTTCTTGATGTTAAATTAATGTTAAAGTTAATCACAATTAAATGTTTTTATAGTTGCCCTGAAGACGACCACCGATGAGTAGTCGAAATATATCGAAGAAGAAAATAAGAACAAACTGTTTTTTATTTTGTTTTTATTCACCCAACAATTTGACCTCGAGCCGGCAAAACATACAATTTAATTTATTCTTTATTAAGTTTCACGTTTACAAAATCTATCTTTTTTACTGGAAAACTTTTGTGACAACTAATCTGAACTAAGGTCGCGGAGCTTTAATAAAGTTACAAGTTGTACTCGGGTTAAAGACTGAATTGTGTAGATCGATAATGTTTGAATGAAGCCTCTGGTTTTGGGCGTCGATGGTGTACCGAACTTGATGCTTATTGCTGAATTGATTTATGGAATTGGGCGGCTTGCCGTCTGGTGTACCGAATTCGACACCATTCCTTAGGGATGTTTAGTCGGTCGATTATTTGTAAGGCGATCATGCGTCTCAAGGTTATCGGGTGACATTCTTGGCGGTGCCCTCTATGATTGTGTCAATGTTCATTATGTCGATGCTCATTATGATGAGTCTTGGCTGTTCTCTATTGTAGCATGATGGGTGTGGAATGATTATAGTGATAGAGAACGCCTGGTCTTAACTCCTCCCTTCTTAAGTGCGGACGTCCTCGGTCGCTACCACATATTGTACTGGTGTAATCGGCATCACTGTTGTTGGATTGTTCCCCTCTGATCTGTGGTTGAATTGTTTTTTAATCACCCAGTATATAATTGCTGCAACCCCCAAGAGTGCTAAGACAATTCAGTAGGATGATGAAATAATGACGTTATTGATTTGAATTGTTTTCAAACTGTCCGTATTGTTCAGATTAATTCCATAATCATTTCCAAAGATAGGTTCTCGCCTTGGTGTTGCTTGTCTGATAGGAGCTGTAGTAGTGGAGGTTGGGCTTCGATTTCACGTTTGGTCTTCATGATGTTCCATGCGTCTTCTATGTTGATTGTTGCGTTTGGCGATTGAATTATAGAAGTTCCGTCCAACGTGAGGTTTTCTCCGTCGATGTTAATAGTTCCCCTAAATTGATAGTGCCGGGAGCCACTTCTGAATGTGATTTCACGTTGGTTGTTTGTAATTTGGCAAATTGGTTTTTTTCTATGGAAATATTCTCCTATACATTTGCTATTTTTTAAGTCAACTAAATCTTATTTCGTTATTTTGATGTTTACATTTATCCTTATTAACTAACTCGAAATATTGTTTATTGCGTTTCAAAATGTGACCATAATCTAAATTTTCAATTGTGTTTTTATTTTTTTATAGGTAATGGCATAATTTTTTTACATTATTCTTTAATTACTCTAGGTATGCTGACGATATAAAGGAGAGCTCTGCCGTCGGAAGCAATGCTTACTTCAACAAATTCTATCAGCTCTTCGATATTTACAAATGTTGGACTTTCTTCAGCAATTGTTTCGATAATGTTAATTTCGGCTGGTGATAAAATTAAAGAATTTATTGTGTTGGCCTTAGCCCAAACTATTGCATAAATAACATTAGTAATTTCTTCTCTTTTTAGGCTTAATTTGAATTTTGTCATCTCTATTTCTTTTGTTTTTTCATCTGTTTCGGGTTTATTTTTAAGCAATAAAGTATTCGGTATTTTGATTAGGTCATTTATCTTAATTTCTACCAAATTGTTAATTATTACTTGCTTGTTATTATTCTTTAGCTGTTCGTTATTTTTATCGATTACAATCTTATGGTCTTGGTGATCCGGGGTATCCGCGAGCCACTTCCACGCTGTTCCAAGTATATCAAGAGAGCGTTTGGCTCTGGATCGCATAGGCTTTAATCCTTTAATTTAATTTTCGATTCGGGTTATTTCGTAAATAAGGAATGGGTAATACGGACTTGTTTTAGTTGAGTTTTTTACAACCTTCTTCAACACCGACAATGCCTGCTGATATCTTTCTATCTCTACAACATGGATTATTTTAAACGTGCCGTTCTGCCTCGCTGTCATCCCGGTTTCCAGCACTACTACCTTAGATTTTGAATAATCCAGGATAGTCGTGTGTCGCTAACAGACTGGCATCAACATTAACCTGTCAAAGATGGATGTTAGTCAGTATTTCAACTGGTTCTTGTGTACTATCCTGCCTGACATTGTTTTAACTGTTGTGTTTAAATCTTCAGCTACTTTTTCTTTTTTATATCTTGGTGTTAATGTAGAGCCCCATCTCTTATTGATTTTGACGTTAATTATTTCGCCTAGATCATAGATTCTTATAGGCTCTTAATTTTTATTATGGTATTGTAAATCTACGTTTTGCTTGTCTGAAATCTTTTTTGAAATTTTTTCCCTTTCCAATGCTAATTCCTCTGGACATTGCGCCAAATCTAATGCAAAATATCAAAGAAGCTAACTTTGGCAATGCCGAAGTTTTTATACCCTTGCAGTCCTTGGCAATAATATTTTTACATTTAAAATTTTTTTCCCTCCAACTCAATTTATCAATGCACAAACAAAAAATTCAAGTTATTACTCTTTTTAGTAAAATTTTTTTTTTTTTCCATCATTCCCTAACCAAAGCACAACACGCATACACATACAGTTCGTGTAGCGCTGCGTCTGTGTGTGTGTGTATGCATGTGCTCTGTTTGATTTTCTGATGACGTAGTAGGCAGCATATTGCTAAATTTCATGGGGATACTCCAATTTTTGCAAAAATTTTTGTTCTAGAGCTATATGATATAGTAGTCCGATCCTGACAATTTTCATACTTTATCATCTCCGGGCTAAAAGTAGCTCAAATATCAAATTTCATTCCGATAGCTCTTAAGATGCTAGCGTGAAGTTGATTTGCACAGACGGAAAGACGGACGGACGGACGGACGGACGGACGGACGGACAGACGGACATGGCTATATCGACTCAGCTTCTCATGCTGATCAAGAATATATATACTTTATGGGTTCGGAAACGTCTCCTTCTGTGCGTTACAAACATCTGACCAATTTTATAATACCCTCTGCAAGGGTAAAAAAAGGTTTTTGGTTTTTTGTTAGCGGTACTATGGATCGTTTTATTATACTCGTCTACTGCTCTGAATATTAGGTCTTCGAATTCCAATTCCGGATGCTCAATCTTTAGGCATCTCATCATTTCTGTGAATGTGGAATTAAATCTTTCCACCTGACCATTGCTGGACGAAGTATATGGTGGGGTTGTATGGACTTTTATACCTAGCTGGTTATTCAAAAGGAATTTTATCGACGCGGAATTTAAGGATTTGTCATTGTCCATCACTACTGTTTTGGTCACGCCAAAGGCTATTAATAGCTCACGTGATGGCACCTTTGGATGTTCTGCCGCTTTCGAATTTACTAGTTTTATTTGTGCATACTTTGAGAACTTATCTATTGCTGTTAAAATAATTTTATTCTGTGTGGAATAGAGGTCTATGTGTATTATTTCCCCTAAATAACTTGGGATGGGTGTTGGTTGAATTTCCTGATTTGGAGGGTGCCTTTGATACTTCGCAAGTTTGCATGTTTGACACGCTTTTACCACCGCCTCTATTTTCTTTTTCATGCCTGAGAAAACAACTTTTAATAAGATCTGTTTTTTATTTTCTATTGCATTTTTATGAGCTCTAACATGTTCATTAGTTATGATTTCTTGTTGCTGTCTTTTGTCATGGACGTCTGTAGTTCGAACCTGCGTAAATTTTGCGTTATAGTTTCTCAAATGTTCCGGGAATATCGACTAGATGTTTCCCAATATACTGTCATGAAAATCATCGGGATTTTAAAAATTTACCAATATGATAGTATTGGATATAAAACTTCAGATCCCAAAATTTGAATCTGATCGGATAAATAGAACTGAAGTTACAGTCAATATAAATCGGCTCAAGCTGCCTACTACGTCATCATCAAATCAACAGAGCATATGCATATGCAACAGAGCATATGCATACATATCGATATCAGACGCAACGCTACATGAACTGTATGTGTATGCGTGGCGTGCTTTGCTTAAGGAATAATGAAAGAAGAAGAAACAATTGTAATAAAAAGAGTAATAATGTTCTGTTTGTGTATTGATGAACTGAGTTGCAGGGAAACAAATTTTAAAATGTAAAAATATTATTCCCAAGGACTGCAAGGGTACACAAACTTCGGCATAGCCAAAGTTGGATTCTTTGATATTTGCTTTTAAAATTGTATCAAGATCACTTTCCGAATAATTTCACCTTACAATCGTATGCCTGTGATATGTAGCGAACGGTAGTTATGCCGTAGTTTCGTTATCGCCAGTGAGAATTCTTAATTGGTTTTTAAAGACGTTAATGGGAATATCCATTGTTGGTATAAGTTCGTGACCTGAGCTTTCGTCACTATGCACCGTAACTGCTGAACTACTGCTAGCATTTATGCTAGCGGGATTTCTCGATAGTGCGTCTGCTACCACATTTGAGCTACCCGGCTTATACTTCAACTCGTAGTTGTACTCCTCCAGATAACTTTTCCACTTTCTTACCTTTGCGTTGTTATTTTTTGGACTAAGTCCATAGGTAAGCGGTTGGTGGTCTGTATAGATTGTCACTTTGGACTTGCCATAAAGGTACGTCCTCAGTTAGCATTTCCCTCTCATTTGTAGCATAATTTTCTTCCGTCTTAGATAACGCTCTGGATATAAATGTGATTGGTCTCCTATTTTGTTCCAGTGACGCAACTATTGCTATGTTCGAAGCATCTGTGGTCAGATGAAATTCTCGATTGAAGTCGGGGTGTGCTAATACTACGTCTTGTGAAACTAATGCATTTTTCACTTTTTCAAAAGAGTCGAGCTATTTTTTGCCAAAACAAATTTCAATTTTGTTGGAGACATTCTTTTTTGTTCTCCCTGTTCGACATGCAATAAAGCTGTAAGGGGTCTTGCTAGTTTAGCAAAATCTTTGATAAACCGCCTATAATAGCTGGCTAAACCCAAGAAGGTTTCAGATTCTTTGGTGTGGGGAAGTTTTAAATTGCCTGTACTTTTTCTCGGTTAGTTTTGACACCTTCCCTTGATATTACTACACCTAGGAAATCAACGCTATGTTTGAGGACTTTACATTTGTCTACTTGTACTTTCATATTTGCTTCAGACAAGGTAGAGAAATACTCGGCCAAATGCCGGAAGTGTTCCTCCTCAGATTTTGAATATTATGATATCATAAACATAGCATATTTTCCCTATATGAGATCTTAAAATGTCGTCAAGGGCTCTTTGAAATATTGATGGGGACATTTTTAAACCGAATGGAAGTCTGGTAAATTCGTATTTCCCTCCGTTTACAGCGAATGCTGTTTTTTCAATATCAGATTTTTTTTAAAGGAATCTAATGAAATCCACTTTTGAAATCGAGAACGGAGAGGTATTGTTGCCCAACTGAGCAATCATTTCTCCAATTTCTGGGATAGGATATTTATCCGAAATGGTGACTGTATTTAATTTTAGTAGACGATAGTAGCATAGATCAACTTCATATATGGACTCGCAAATACCGATTTGTACTCTTCTTGAAGTGCTTCTAGCTTTAATTTTGACGATCTGAGTTGATCGTGTGGACCTGCTGAGTTTACATTTGCCTCACTTTAACAACATGAGAGTTGTTGACATGTAATAAATTTTTTCCCACATCTATAATGGCATTAAGTTCTTTTAATGTGTCAATGCCTAAGATTCCATGAAACGATTTTAAGTTTGGTAGTAAAAAAAAAATTATAGGTTTATTGGGTTCATTGAAAAGACCCAAGTGGACATGTTCCGCAATTGGGACACGCCCACATACAGTTCTCCCATAGAACTTGTACTTTTGGTTTTATATTGGTTGGTTTTATATTTTTAGCTATTTTAGGTTATATGTAATTTTTATTTGAACCGGTATCTATTAGAAAATTGTATACTGTTCCGTCTTTGTCCCGGACTACAACGTACTTCATCCTAAAAAATGGACAGTATCCTCGATTTGTGGGTGAGGATCGTGTACTATGGTTTGTGATACCTCCTTATTTTGCGGAATTAACTCGGACACGTCACGCTGAGTGGTGAAATATTCTTGCTGTTGTTACTCTACTCTGAAAATTGTGAGTATGGGAGTGTTTGGACTGAGCTTTGGTTGTATTGATTTGTAGCTCTTCTTGTGGTGGAGCACTGTATTGCTCATTTTGGTGGTGCATTAAAGAATGCTTGGTTGTTGTTTTGGAATGGCATATTCTGGCAAATATTATAGTTCTGAGGAAAGTTATTCTGGGGTATACATGTGTTTTGTGTCTGTCTGGGACTGTACCAGTTGGTGTTGTTGCGTGGTTTGGGGGGAAGTACCGGAGGGTACGACCATTGTGGGGTAGTGTGGAATCTAGTTTATTGTACTGGTTTATGTACCGAATTCGCACGAGGGTGCTGATAGCCGAAACCAATCGAATTTTTAGTATGCTTATTAGTCAAGTCTTCTATCATTTGTAGCACATGGTTCAGGATAAGAGGCTGCGCCAAACTTATCCTGTCTGATAGGTCACCATTCAGTCCCCTAA
Source organism: Drosophila paulistorum (assembly GCA_018152135.1). Classification (NCBI taxonomy): domain Eukaryota; kingdom Metazoa; phylum Arthropoda; class Insecta; order Diptera; family Drosophilidae; genus Drosophila; species Drosophila paulistorum. The sequence goes on along the minus strand of JAECXG010000822.1, from coordinate 14,030,226 downwards.
TGAAAGTTTCTGGGGCTCTGTCCCTTATCTGTTTGGACAAGACCAGTATAACTTCGGGACCGTGCCCCATATTCTTAATTTGGAATGATTAAGGACATCATAACTGCAAGATAAAACTCATGGATCGTACTATTCTTCTGGCTCATGGAAAACAACTGGTATTCTAATGTACCCAAATCTCGTCTATCCGAATACTCTTCCAAAAGGCATTTCGAGATTGCCTTCCAATGTAATGCGGTATCATTCACTTTTAGCACTATATTTGCATGGCTGGTAATTTTGTGCCTGACTGTGAATAAGATTGCGAAATATTTCGGTGTTCCTTGGAAAGAAGCAAAAGCCTCCACTACACGCGAAACTGTAGAGAACCAGGTTGTAAATTCTGCTGGGTTACCTGAGAATTCTTTAAGACCTTTCACTAAATCTGGAACCTTATCTAGCTCACTCCAATTGTCTTGCAAATTTAGGGTCAAGTCTATGTACACTGGGTTTGCTGGTTGGGTCGAGTTTAAACGCTCGGTATAGATCTCCATACTAGCTGCTAATAACACATCGATGGCTGCATCTAAACCTTGTATGGATATGGCTTCTATACTTCTGTTTTCAGAACCTGAGGTTGATGAATTTTGTGGCTTTGTAGGTGTTTCTTTTTCCTGATTGAAGGACTGCGGCCTTTACCCAGCTATCATTAGTCATTTCGGTTTCAAAGAGGGAATTATTTCGCTCAAAAAAACAAGTAAGTAGTGCAATACCGTCGAATAATAACTGGTCATGCTTTTTTACTAGTTAAATTATTAATAATAATTTGTATAAGACTAACTATAAAAATGAAGTCCAAAACCTCGTATTTGGCGGCCTTTGCAGAATGCTTAAGAATAAACAACGTGATCAGCTGAAATGGGTTCAACAAATCAGATTGACCAAAGAAATATACAAATCGAAACATAATCAAACGTAAGTCATAAAATTAATATGACAATTATTACTTAATATCAAACAAAACACTTAAGATTATAACAGCGGCGCGGTATCAAGTAACCAGCCCTGAGCATGAAATATGAACAATTTTCAACCCCCGAATTAGATTAAGTATTTTTAAGAACAATTGTCGCTTCTTAGAGTTTAAGAGTTTTTAAATAAAATCAGTTCATATTTTGAATTCAACGAATCAAGACTGGATTATTTTCTTTCTTTTTTTTTCAATTACACCAAAATATATAGGACCAATTTAAATGTTTTTGAGCTCACTTTTTCAGATGCCAGACCCAAACCGCCTTCTAAATAATAGGGAATAGCTCCAAAATTAACACCAAAATGGTTTGCGCAAATTTAATGTCTCATTTATGCATCCACAAAGAGAAGTACAAATTAGAAAATAAGATTAGCTACCGAAAGCGGTAAGGAGTATTAAACAGTTGGCGGTTACTATAAATATAAGCCAAACCTTCACTGCAAGAGAAAAAATAGAATCGTAGATTTCAAAAATTTTTTACGCATGTTTAGATCCTTTGATTTTCCCTTTAAGTCTGAGAAAACCTCCAAAAGCATTTCTCGAATTCCACGGCCGACAGAAGCAGTTGGTTGCTTCAAGTGTCTATATTACTTATGCTGATAATGATATTGATCAACTTTAAGAACATTTTGTAGATTTTTCTATGAATCTTGGCAATAAATTTGAAGAAAATATTAAAATCACAACGGTTGTAGGAAACGTATTATGTTTAATGATACATATACTTAGCATACTTTTTTGGGCAAAATGCCACACCCATTGTTCAAAATCAATTGCAAAACATATTTATTACTTCAAGCAATGCAATGAGAATGAAAATTATTCCTATAAAACGTCTGAAGACTCTGTGATCTTTGACAGTTGACAGTTACTTTCGTCTTCTGTAATTTCCTCGACAGTCTCAGTTCCAATAGATATGGAACGTATGGAACGTTTAAGAACGCCACAAGCTCGCCCTTTGACCCTGTAGTAGGCAAGTCCAACAGCTCCAGCCACTTCGATAAAAATATCAAATTGTGAGCTTCAATGTTGATGTCCATTGCGTTAAAGTTCACCACTTGTTATATTGTGGGCGGTAGATGAATCAACCGATGTCAGAAAATTTAGGAGATTGGGGTTTTAATTGCTTTAGAGTAATTTATTTCTTAACTATGCTTGATTATTATTATTTATTATAGTTATTGTTAACTAGCTGACCCGGCGAACTTCGTACCGCCTTTGTGTTTTAATGATGCACTACTTTATTTTGTATAGCTGACGTATCTTAGGTATGAGTATCTATTCAATTTGAACTGAATCATCCATATAAAAATGAATCCATAATTCCCTAGACTCGCTCAAGAAAATAGCTTACTTTTCGGCACAGTCATTAACAGGTATATTTAACTATCAAATGTTTAATTTGAAAGCAATCGCATTAAAAGTAACGAAGTTATTGACAAAAGTCACTGTTTTCGACCGATCATTCCTATGGGAAGTATATGATATAGTCACCCGATCTTGATCAAATTTGGCACAGTTGTTTAAGGTACAATAAACTCACCAATATTAAATTTCATAACGATAGCTCAGAAAATAGAAAATAGTTATTGAGAAAAGTCACTATTCGTGACTTTGACGTTTGTGTGGGATATAGTGGTCCGATCCGAGTGGTCCAAGATATACAACCCCTGCAATCAGCTCTGTAGCTCTTACAGTCTAGGAGGAGTTCGCGTTGATCCAGACGGACGGACGGACGGACGGACGGACGGACATGGCTGTTTAAACTCGTCTCGTCGTGCTGATAAATATGTTTTGCAATTGATTTTGGACAATATGGGTGTGGCATTTTGCCCAAAAAGTATGCTAAGTATATCATTAAACATCCTACATCCATTCTACAACCGTTGTGATTTTAATATTTTCTTCAAATTTAGGGCCAAGATTCATAGAAAAATTTGATCAATATCATTATCAGCATAAGTAATATAGACACTTGGAGCAACCAACTGCTTCTGTCGGCCGTGGAATTCGAGGAAATACTTTTGGAGGTTTTCTCAGGCTTAAAAAGAAAATCAAGGGATCTAAACATGCGGAAAAAGTTTTTAAAATCTACGATTCTATTTTTTCTCTTGCCGGGAAGATTTGGCTTATATGTATAGCAACCGGCAACTGTGTAATACTCCTTACCCCTTTCGGTAGCTTATCTTATTTTCTAATTTGTAGTCCTCTTTGTGGATGCATAAATGAGACATTAAATTTGCGCAAACGATTTTGGTGTTAATTTTGGAATTCTCATTCAACCGCCGCCGCGTGCAGACGTGTTTTTTTTTAATGCACTCCGCAAAATTTAGTCTAAAAAAAAAAAAGACCGCGTTTGCAAAAATTGTGTAGGGCTCTCAGTCGCCTAATTACAATCATATTGCTATTAGTTTGTTCTAATAGCAATAAATACTAAGTTGCAACAACAAAGTAAGCACTTTTTTTTTGGAAAAGCCATGTCCACCAATTCGGGCCCAAGCTCTCTCGATCCCCACCAGCAACAGCTTCAAAAACTACAACAACATGAGCGTCGTCTCTCGGTCCAACGCAACAACGCGTACTTTTCGGTGGTGTCACCGACCCCACTGAATGCTACCGTAAGCAATAACACCGAAAGTGCAAGCCACTCAGAAATCAACAGCAATTTACCGTGGAGAGAGCAGTGTGCTTCTCCATCAATATCGATAACTGGTTCACCGATTGCAGCGACCAGCACCGTCAGCTCGTTGACAGCAACTACTGCAACGTCTGCAGAAGTATTGACCTGCCTCAAGCCGTCATCGACAAGTCGCCCAGAGTCAGCCACGACAAGAAACCCAACGCCTTCTGTCCAAACTGGAATGGATAAATATATTAAAATAACTATGCGGAAGCTAACCCGCAAAAGAAAAAAAGGTGGCAATACGCCGAAAATAACCAAAACAAATGAACGAGTAACACTTCTAAGCGGGAATCGTTTTAAAATTCTTGCCGATTAGCAAGACGATCAAGCCGGCGCTGTAGATAAAGTTAAATCGTCTAGACCACCCCCTTTATACATCCGTTGAGCCAACTGCAGCGCGCTGATTTCGAAGCTAGTAGAAACAGTAGGGGTACCATAAAAAATATTTAATGTCAAACCCAAACTGAGGACAATTTCCGCATCATCGAAAAGTACCTCCGTAATGCTAACATCAACTTCTATACCTACCAACTAAAAAGCAGTAAAGGGCTCCAGGTTGTGTTAAAGGGTATCGAGCCATCGGTCCCAACTTAAGAAATAGCAGACGCATTGGCCGAAAAAGGGTTTGCGGTTAAGTCCGTTGTCAACATCATCAACAGGAATAAAGTCGCACAGCCGCTCTTTAAAATCGAGCTCCAACCAGATGCAAAGCGGTCGAATCCAAATGAAGTGCACCCAATCTACAACCTTCAGCTCCTATTGCACAGAAGAATCACCGTAGAGGAGCCCCATAAGAGATACCAACCAACTCAGTGTAAAAGCTGCCAGGAATACAACCACACCTCTAACAATTGCAATCTTAGGTCAGTGTGTGTTGGCTGCGGCGAACATCATAAAGATGGCATTTGCATCAAGGACAGAAACAACGTCGCACTAAGACTATGCAGTAACTGTGGAGGGAACCACACAGCCAAGTACAGGGGATGTCCTGTCTTCAAGGATCTTAAATCGCACCTAAATGGGCGTAAACCCCCACCTTCAACGCCTTCAAAACTACACCGGAGGTATTCTTCGCCAAGGCTGTTAGATCATCTAACATGCCTGCTACAAACAGTCCTAGTGTATCCTTCGCTAGTGTACTCCGAACTGGACAGACGGAGCCCGCGAAAGAGACCCCGTCACTCCACCATCTACAGAATCCGCAACCTAGCACACCAGCACATGGCCAGCAAACTCCAAGTGGTTTAGAGGCCCTATTGATCTCACATAATCAAAACATGACCGCTTTTATGACGTTCATGCAAAACTGTATGCAGGAACTGATGCGGAATCAAAACGTGCTTATCCAGAAGCTTATCGAGAATAAATAATGGCTTCCCTACGTCTATGTCTTTGGAATGCTAACGGCGTCTCCAACCACAAAAATGAACTGCAACTATTCCTAGACTCAAGTGAAATCGACGTCATGCTGATATCGGAAACACATTAAACATCAAAAAATAATTTCCAAATACCAAAATATACCTTCTACGCAACAAACCATCCAGACGGAAAAGCTCATGGCGGGACTGGTATTCTAATCAAAAACCGTATAAAACACTCGTTCCTCAACAGATTCGAAACACAGCACCTAAAACCAACTGCTATAACCGTCCAAACCAGCTGCGGCAACACTACGTTGGTTGCCCTGTACTGCCCACCACGCTTCTCAATCTCTGAAAAGGAATTCACCGGTTTCTTTAACACACTCGGAGAACGCTTCATTGCAGCAGGGGACTATAACGCCAAACATACGCACTGGGATCTCGCCTGGTAAATCCTAAAGGCAAGCAGTTGTACAATACAATAGTCAACCCACTCAATAAGATGGATTGCGTTTCACCGGGTAGGCCTACTTATTGGCACACAGATCCACAGAAAGTGCCTGACTTGATTGATTTCGCAGTAACCAAGAGAATTCCGCGTAATCGGATCACTGCGGAAACACTGCTAGATTTAACCTCCGATCACTCTCCAGTGCTATTCACACTATTAACAAGACCTCAAGTACTTGATCGCCCATATATGCTTACAAACAACAAAACAAATTGGCTTAAATTTAAAATGTACATGAGTGCCCACATTGACTGTTCGCCGAAACTGGATGCTGCAGATGACATTGAGATGTGCGTCTCTGCACTTGAGTCGATGCTGGGAGCTGCAGCAAGAGTATCTACTCCACATGCCTCTACTTACGCTAAACCTGTTGACAGGCCTACGAACCGGCGGATAGAACAATTAGTAACGGAAAAACGACGTCTAAGAAGAGAATGGCAGAATACTCGATCACCAGCAGCAAAACTTCGCCCAAGGCATGCCAGTCGCAACCTCTCCAAGGAGTTAAGACAAGAGGAAATCTGGGCTCAAAGGAAATACATAGAAAAGCTCAGTCCAACCAGCACTAAACATCCTCTGTGGAAAGCCCACCCAACTTTAAGCGCTCGTACAGAGACAGTTTCACCAATAAGGGGTCCAACCGGTGGATGGGCCCGCAGTGACGAAGAGAGGGCATCCGTACTTGCCACACATCTTAAAATGGTTTTCCAGCCAAATCCAACATCTAACTCATTTGTACTTCCCCCTTCGAGCACATTAACGGATAGTGAGTACTCGGAACTCCAATCGGATGAGATCACTGCAGTTATTAAAAACCACATAAAGCCGAACAAAGCCCCTGGCCATGACCTAATCACACCGAAAATGATCCTAGAACTCCCTACCATCGCGATACAATACATCTGCAAAATGTTCAACGCGTTAATGGAATTTGGCTATTTCCCAAGAGTATGGAAAAGGTCCACTAACATCATGATTCCTAAAGTGGGAAAGGACAAAACCCAACCATCATCCTATAGGCCAATTAGTTTGCTGCCATGTCTTTCAAAGCTTTTTGAAAAGGTCCTGCAGATCCGTCTAAACTCATTTCTGACATCGGAGAACACAATCCCTTCACACCAGTTCGGCTTCCGCGAAAAACATGGGACAATTGAACAAGTCAATCGCATAACATCCGAAATAAGAACGGCATTCGAACTAAAAGAATACTGTACGGCTGTCTTTCTCGACGTTGCCCAGGCTTTCGACAGAGTCTGGCTGGAGGGTCTAATGTTCAAAATCCAGCAGAAACTCCCACAGTATACCCACAAACTCATGGAATCTTACCTTTACAATAGGAAATTTGCTGTAAGATGTAATGGCTCCGTCTCGGCTAACTTTGAAATCGAAGCTGGTGTACCGCAAGGCAGTGTACTCGGACCATTGCTCTATCTGCTGTACACTGCAGACTTACCAACGAGTCTAGGACTTACAACGTCCACTTTTGACAATGACACGGCAATCCTCAGCAGATCCAAATGCCCAATACAAGGCTCTGCAAAATTAGAGGAACACCTCAAGGTGGTAGAGGAATGGCTAGCAACCTGGCGTATTCGGGTCAACGAGCAGAAATGCAAACATATTACATTTACACTTAACAGAAGAAACTGTCCAGCTCTAATGCTAAACAACGTACCAATTCCTCAAGCCGATGATGTCACTTACCTTGTCACCTACCTAGACAGAAGACTAACTTGGCGCAAGCACGTCGAAGCAAAAAAGTCACAGCTTAAACTGAAAGCGAGTAGCGAGGTCATCAATGCTCGGTCCCCTCTACGTCTGGAGTATAAAGTCCTCCTATACAACTCCGTACTGAAACCCATCTGGACTTACGGTGCCGTACTATGGGGAAATGCAAGTACCAGCAATGTCGACATTATACAAAGGGCGCAGTCGAAGATTTTAAGATCAATCACTGGGGCTCCGTGGTACATACGGAACGACAACATTCAAAATTATCTAAATATACCTAACGTAAAATCTGAAATAGGTAGTCAACAACTAAAGTATTCTGCGAAACTGGATGTACACCCTAATGTTCTTGCCAATTCCCTTACGCGAACTAATAATAGAACTCGTCTTAAAAGAAATGACAGACCAACCCAATAATAAATGATTATGGCCGCCTGCAATATCCCCTGGATATATCTTAAGTACTAGATTAAGAAAAATATCTCAAACTTGTTGTTAGGCTCTAATTTAAGAGTAGATTCAACAAATATATATTAAAAGTTAAAAAAAAATTTTTTTGGATCTATTCCCTATTATTCAAAAGGTCGTTTGGGTCTGGCATCTAAAAAACTGAGCTCAAAAACATTTAAATTGGTCCTATATATTTTGGTGTATTTGAAAAAAATAGAAAGAAAATAATCCAGTCTTCATTCGTTGAATTCAAAATATGAACTGATTTTATTTAAAAACTCTTAAACTCTAAGAAGCGACAATTGTTCTTAAAAATACTTATTCTAATTCGGGGGTTGAAAATTGTTCATATTTCATGCTCAGCGCTGGTTACTTGATACCGCGCTGCTGTTATAATCTTAAGTGTTTTCCACAGAGTGTGGATGCATGTTTTGTTTGGTATTAAGTAATAATTGTCATATTAATTTTATGACTTACGTTTGATTATGTTTCGATTTGTATATTTCTTTGGTCAATCTGATTTGGTGAAGCCATTTCAGCTGACCACGATGTTTAATCTTAAACATTCTGCAAAGGGCCGCCAAATGCGACGTTTTGGATTTTATTTGTATAGTTAGTTAGTTGTCTTATACAAATTATTATTAATAATTTAACTAGTAAGATTACTATTGTTAAAGAAGCATGACCAGTTATTATGCGACGGTATTGCACTACGTACTTGTTTTTTTGAGCGAAATAATTCCCTCTTTGAAACCGAAATGACTAATGATAGTTGGGTGAAAGCCGCAGTCCTTCAATCAGGAAAAAGAAACACCTACAGAGCCACAAAATTCATCAACCTCAGGTTCTGCAAACAGAAGTATAGAAGCCATATCCATACAAGGTTTAGATGCAGCCATCGATGTGTTATTAGCAGCTAGTATGGAGATCTATACCGAGCGTTTAAACTCGACCCAACCAGCAAACCCAGTGTAGAGAGACTTGACCCTAAATTTGCAATACAATTGGAGTGAGCTAGATAAGGTTCCAGATCTAGTTAAAGGTCTTAAAGAATTCTCAGGTAACCCAGCAGAATTTACAACCTGGTTCTCTACAGTTTCGCGTGTAGTGGATGCTTTTGCTCCTTTCCAAGCAACACCGAAATATTTCGCATGGACAAAGTTACCAGCCATGCAAATATAGTGCTAAAAGTGAATGATACCGCATTAAATTGGGAGGCAATCTCGAAATGCCTTTTGGAAGAGTATTCGGATAGACGAGATTTGGGTACATTAGAATACCAGTTGTTTTCCATGAGCCAAAAGAATAGTACGATCCATGAGTTTTATCTCGCAGTTATGATGTCCTTACTCATTGGCCAAATTCAGAATATGGGGCACGGTCCCGAAGTTATGATGGTCTTGTCCAAACAGATAAGGGACAGAGCCCTAGAATCTTTCATTAGGGGACTGAATGGTGACCTATCAGACAGGTTAAGTTTGGCGCAGCCTCTTATCCTGAACCATGTGCTACAAATGATAGAAGACTTGACTAATAAGCATACTAAAAATTCGATTGGTTTCGGCTATCAGCACCCTCGTGCGAATTCGGTACATAAACCAGTACAATAAACTAGATTTCACACTACCCCACAATGGTCGTACCCTCCGGTACTTCCCCCCAAACCACGCAACAACACCAACTGGTACACTCCATACTCACAATTTTCAGAGTATAAACAACAGCAAGAATATTTCACCACTCAGCGTGACGTGTCCGAGTTAATTTCGCAAAATAAGGAGGTATCACAAACCATAGTACACGATCCTCACCCACAAATCGAGGATACTGTCCATTTTTTAGGATGAAGTACGTTGTAGTTCGGGACAAAGACGGAACAGTATACAATTTTCTAATAGATACCGGTTCAAATAAAAATTACATATAACCTAAAATAGCTAAAAATATAAAACCAACCAATATAAAACCAAAAGTACAAGTTCTATGGGAGAACTGTATGTGGGCGTGTCCCAATTGCGGAACATGTCCACTTGGGTCTTTTCAATGAACCCAATAAACCTATAATTTTTTTTTTACTACCAAACTTAAAATCGTTTCATGGAATCTTAGGCATTGACACATTAAAAGAACTTAATGCCATTATAGATGTGGGAAAAAATTTTTTACATGTCAACAACTCTCATGTTGTTAAAGTGAGGCAAATGCAAACTCAGCAGGTCCACACGATCAAATCAGATCGTCAAAAATTAAAGCTAGAAGCACTTCAAGAAGAGTACAAATCGGTATTTGCGAGTCCATATATGAAGTTGATCTATGCTACTATCGTCCAAGGAGAAATTCGAACGACTTCAGACACTCCAGTCTATACACAACATTACCTGTACCCAGCTTCTCTGAAAGAGATAGTCGAAGAGCAAATTCAAGAATTATTAGAAGATGGTATAATACGACCCTCACGGTCGCCCTATAACTCTCCCTTATGGATTGTCCCAAAGAAAAGCGACAGTCTGGGTCATTGACTACCGAAAATTAAATACAGTCACCATTTCGGATAAATATCCTATCCCAGAAATTGGAGAAATGATTGCTCAGTTGGGCAACAATACCTCTCCGTTCTCGATTTCAAAAGTGGATTTCATTAGATTCCTTTAAAAAAAATCTGATATTGAAAAAACAGCATTCGCTGTAAACGGAGGGAAATACGAATTTACCAGACTTCCATTCGGTTTAAAAATGTCCCCATCAATATTTCAAAGAGCCCTTGACGACATTTTAAGATCTCATATAGGGAAAATATGCTATGTTTATGATATCATAATATTCAAAATCTGAGGAGGAACACTTCCGGCATTTGGCCGAGTATTTCTCTACCTTGTCTGAAGCAAATATGAAAGTACAAGTAGACAAATGTAAAGTCCTCAAACATAGCGTTGATTTCCTAGGTTTAGTAATATCAAGGGAAGGTGTCAAAACTAACCGAGAAAAAGTACAGGCAATTTAAAACTTCCCCACACCAAAGAATCTGAAACCTTCTTGGGTTTAGCCAGCTATTATAGGCGGTTTATCAAAGATTTCGCTAAACTAGCAAGACCCCTTACAGCTTTATTGCATGTCGAACAGGGAGAACAAAAAAGAATGTCTCCAACAAAATTGAAATTTGTTTTGGCAAAAAATAGCTCGACTCTTTTGAAAAAGTGAAAAATGCATTAGTTTCACAAGACGTAGTATTAGCACACCCCGACTTCAATCGAGAATTTCATCTGACCACAGATGCTTCGAACATAGCAATAGTTGCGTCACTGCACAGTGGCAGATTTTAAGAAAATAGCCGCATAAACTGAAAAAAAATTTTAGCATTGCTATTAAATTAATATTATTTTCACTAAATAAGTGTTTTATCTATTTGAAAATAAAATTTTTTTAATGATTTGTGCAGCCCCGGCCTTCTGGCAGCCCTGCAAAAGCAGCTGTTTGTGGCACGTGGCTTTTGTGTTGATTTTGCTCAAAAGTTTGTTTAACTTTTAATGCTCCATAATTTGCTTAATAAAATAGCTAGAGGTATTGCTAAATATGGAAAACATAGTTCAAGGTATGTTGATCATTAGGTTAATGTCAAAGAATTTGTATTTGTGTGTTTTGTCTTTCGTTTCGTTTGTTATTGTTGGTATTGTTTGTAGAAGAAACCTAACCTCAACGTTCTGTGATTTGTGGACTAAATGTTACCTGCTTCTCGTTGCTACTTGCAAGTAAGAATGCAATTATTTTCCGTTAAATGTTCTTAAGATGACGCCAATAATTTTGCTTGCGCTTTTTTGCGCTTTTTTAAAATATTTGCTGATATTGCAGACAAGGTAGAGTTCAGTCACATGGAGTTGCTTCAATTTTGGATTGATAATGGGCGCACAAGTAAAGCGCTTTCTGAGTGGGTGTTTGAAAAGATTAATGAAAATCTTAAGGCAGCTAATAAACTTGAAATAAACAAAAAAATTCGAACTTTGTCGCTTATATATGCAAGTAAATACATGCCAAAATGCCAAAGAAAAATAGAAAAATTCAAAGAAAAACACCAACAGTTAATTGATTCAAAAATAACAATACATATTGAAAGAGCTGCTGTGAAAGAGTGTTCCGTTGGTCGTCCACGGCTGACTAACGATGAAGGCAGTTGCCGTTTAAAACGAAAGATAGCTTCAGAGTCGCGACTAGTCAAGGGCACAATATAGCAATGCTTTTTCATGCATCTACCATATGCGCCAAAAAATCAAAATGTAATGAATGTACTGACTGTACTGATTGTTCTTTAAAAGAAAATATTATCAATGTCAAGAGGAAAAGCGATTGCAATCAAAAACCAGTTCAGATGACTGCAGATGAAGCATTAGCATTTCTACTTGAAAATTCTTTCTCCAAATAGCAGTATAACGCCATTCGAACCATAAACCAGAAGCATGGTTGCGACATATTCCCATGCTACGACAATGTTTTTAAAGCTAAATCTGAATGTAGACCCGTCGGAATACAAGCAACAGAAACTTCAGCACAAGTTTCGTTACAAAATATGCTGAACCATACTGCAAAAAGAATAATTCTTTTTCAAAAAAAATTTTTGCTCAATTTGAAAGCAACCGATGTAAAGTTAATTGTCACCTATGGTTTTGATGGATCGACTGGACACAGTTTATACAAGCAACAATTTGAAGAAAAGGTGCAGGACACGCTTGACCAATCTCTATTTGTCACATTAATAATCCCTATAAAGTTATTAGATTCTTTGGGGAGTGTTCTATGGATGAATTCTAAAACACAATCAGTGCGATTTTGTAGACCACTGAAAATCGAATTCATTAAGGAGAGCAAAGAACATACAGAAAACAATAGATTGAAGGACGAAATTTAAAACTTGAAACCGTACTTATTCAATGATTGGTCTGGGAGAACTATCTCTGTTTCGTTTGATCTAAATCTGACACTTATCGATGGAAAAGTTTTAAATGCTTTGACAGGAACGAACTCGACCCAATCATGTCCAATATGTGGTGCTACTCCTAAAACCATTTTGATAACCACGGATACAAATGCTGAAGTATTTAAGCCAAAGCCTTTTTCTCTGCAATATGGTGTAAGCCCATTACACGCATGGATAAGGTTTCTTGAATTTGCTCTGCATATTTCGTATCGTATAGGAATAAATAAGTGGCAAACAGAGATCCAAATGATAAGGCTTTTATGGCATCTCGAAAAAAAAAAATATCCAAAAAAAGCTATGGAAACAAATAGGACTACACGTAGATAGACCAAAACAAAACGGAAGCGGCAATACAAATGATGGGAATACTGCTAGAAGAGCTTTTTCAAATGTTCACTTATTCTCATCTATTTTGGACTTTGATTAGCATATTCTTGAATGCTTTGGGACACTTTTGATTGCAATCTCCTGTGAATATGAAATATGTTCACAAAAGTTCCAGAATTTCTGTACGAAAGCTTCAGACTTATACATGGCAAAATATCCTTGGTATCCAATGTCGCCGACGGTTTACAAAATATTGGTTCATGGATTCCAAATTATTGCTGCTTCTTCAGTTCCAGTTGGATGCTTAGGAGAAAATGCTTCGGAGAGCCGAAACAGGTTTTACAAAAGGGATAGACTGTCGCATTCTCGAAAAAACAGTCGCATTAATAATTTAGTAGATATGTTTCACCAAGCAATTGATTCATCAGATCCCCTACTTTCAAGTAAATATTTTTTTGATAAAAACAACAACCACAAATATAAAAAATTGCCGTCAAAAGTACTCGAACTTCTCGCTAAACCCAATGTGAAAACTGACGACAAAAATCTCAAAAATATCGAATATGAATCAGATTCAGATTCGGATTATAAACCCTTAGATGCATATTCATATGAGCTCGAAGCAGAAGAATATTAAATAAAAGTGATATTTTAAGTAAAAAATTACATTTTTTTTAATGAGTAGGTTTGATAGGTTTGAAACTTTTTCCAATTTTTCTATATACAAATACAATCACGTGTACCGAATTTCAAGTCCTTTAAAGTAGTAAAGTATTTTAATACAGTATTTTAATTTATGCCGCTATTTTCATTAAATCTGCCACAGTGCACTGGAACAAAATAGGAGACCAATCACATTTATATCCAGAGCGTTATCTAAGACGGAAGAAAATTATGCTACAATGGGAAATGCTAACTGAGGACGTACCTTTATGGCAAGTCAAAAGTGACAATCCATACAGACCACCAACCGCTTACCTATGGACTTAGTCCAAAAAATAACAACGCAAAGGTAAGAAAGTGGAAAAGTTATCTGGAGGAGTACAACTACGAGTTGAAGTATAAGCCAGGTAGCTCAAATGTGGTAGCAGACGCACTATCGAGAAATTCCGCTAGCATAAATGCTAGCAGTACGTCAGCAGTTACGGTGCATAGTGACGAAAGCTCAGGTCACGAACTTATACCAACAAAGGTCATTCCCATTAACGTCTTCAAAAACCAATTAAGAATTCTCACTGGCGATAACGAAACCATGGCATAACTACCGTTCGCTACATATCACAGACATACGATTGTAAGGAGAAATTATTCGGAAAGTGATCTTGAAACAATTTTAAAAGCAAATATCAAAGAATCCAACTTTGGCTATGCCGAAGTTTGTGTACCCTTGCAGTCCTTGGGAATAATATTTTTACATTTTAAAATTTGTTTCCCTGCAACTCAGTTCATCAATACACAAACAAAACATTATTACTCTTTTTATTACAATTTTTTCTTCTTCTTTCATCATTCCCTAAGCAAAGCACGCCACGCATACACACACAGTTCATGTAGCGTTGCGTTTGTGTGTATGCATATGCTCTGTTGATTTGATGATGACGTAGTAGGCAGCTAAGAATCCAACTTTGGCTATGCCGAAGTTTGTGTACCCTTGCAGTCCTTGGGAATAATATTTTTACATTTTAAAATTTATTTCCCTGCAACTCAGTTCATCAATACACAAACAAAACATTATTACTCTTTTAATTACAATTTTTTCTTCCTCTTTCATCATTCCCTAAGCAAAGCACGCCACGCATACACATACAGTTCATGTAGCGTTGCGTCTGTGTGTATGCATATGCTCTTTTGATTTGATGATGACGTAGTAGGCAGCTTGAGCCGATTTATATTGACTGTAACTTGAGTTCTATTTATCCGATCAGATTCAAATTTTGGGATCTGAAGTTTTATATCCAATACTATCATATTGGTAAATTTTTAAAATCCCGATGATTTTCATGACGGTATAATGGGAAAAATCTAGTCGATATTCCCGGAACATTTGAGAAACTATAAAGTAAGATTTACGCAGGTTCGAACTACAGACGTCCATGACAAAAGCCAGCAACAAGAAATCATAACTAATGAACATGTTAGAGCTCATAAAAATACAATAGAAAAAAAAAAAAGATCTTATTAAAAGTTTTTTTCTTAGGCATGAAAAAGAAAATAGAGGCGGTGGTAAAAGCGTGTCAAACATGCAAACTTGCGAAGTATCAAAGGCACCCTCCAAATCAGGAAATTCAACCAACACCCATCCCAAGTTATCCAGGGGAAATAATACACATAGACCTTTATTCTACACAGATTAAAATTATTTTAACAGCAATAGATAAGTTCTCAAAGTATGCACAAATAAAACTAGTAAATTCGAAAGCGGCAGAACATCTAAAGGTGCCATTACGTGAGCTATTAATAGCCTTTGGCGTGACCAAAACAGTAGTGATGGACAATGAAAAATCCTTAAATTCCGCGTCGATAAAATTCCTTTTGAATAACCAGCTAGGTATAAATGTCCATACAACCCCACCATATACTTCGTCCAGCAATGGTTAGGTGGAGAGATTTAATTCCACATTCACAGAAATGATGAGATGCCTAAAGATTGAGCATCCGGAATTGGAATTCGAAGACCTAATATTTAGAGCAGTAGCCGAGTATAATAAAACGATCCATAGTACCACTAACAAAAAACCAATAGAAGCCTTTTTATACCCTTGCAGAGAGTATTATAAAATTGGTCAGATGTTTGTAACGCACAGAAGGAGACGTTTCCGAACCCATAAAGTATATATATTCTTGATCAGCATGAGAAGCTGAGTCGATATAGCCATGTCCGTCTGTCCGTCCGTCCGTCCGTCCGTCCGTCCGCTAGCATCTTAAGAGCTATCGGAATGAAATTTGATATTTGAGCTACTTTTAGCCCGGAGATGATAAAGTATGAAAATTGTCAGGATCGGACTACTATATCATATAGCTCTAGAACAAAAATTTTTGCAAAAATTGGAGTATCCCCATGAAATTTAGCAATATGCTGCCTACTACGTCATCAGAAAATCAAACAGAGCACATGCATACACACACACACAGACGCAGCGCTACACGAACTGTATGTGTATGCGTGTTGTGCTTTGGTTAGGGAATGATGGAAAAAAAAAAAAATTTTACTAAAAAGAGTAATAACTTGAATTTTTTGTTTGTGCATTGATAAATTGAGTTGCAGGGAAAAAAATTTTAAATGTAAAAATATTATTGCCAAGGACTGCAAGGGTATAAAAACTTCGGCATTGCCAAAGTTAGCTTCTTTGATATTTTGCATTAGATTTGGCGCAATGTCCAGAGGAATTAGCATTGGAAAGGGAAAAAATTTCAAAAAAGATTTCAGACAAGCAAAACGTAGATTTACAATACCATAATAAAAATTAAGAGCCTATAAGAATCTATGATCTAGGCGAAATAATTAACGTCAAAATCAATAAGAGATGGGGCTCTACATTAACACCAAGATATAAAAAAGAAAAAGTAGCTGAAGATTTAAACACAACAGTTAAAACAATGTCAGGCAGGATAGTACACAAGAACCAGTTGAAATACTGACTAACATCCATCTTTGACAGGTTAATGTTGATGCCAGTCTGTTAGCGACACACGACTATCCTGGATTATTCAAAATCTAAGGTAGTAGTGCTGGAAACCGGGATGACAGCGAGGCAGAACGGCACGTTTAAAATAATCCATGTTGTAGAGATAGAAAGATATCAGCAGGCATTATCGGTGTTGAAGAAGGTTGTAAAAAACTCAACTAAAACAAGTCCGTATTACCCATTCCTTATTTACGAAATAACCCGAATCGAAAACTAAATTGAAGGATTAAAGCCTATGCGATCCAGAGCCAAACGCTCTCTTGATATACTTGGAACAGCGTGGAAGTGGCTCGCGGATACTCCGGATCACCAAGACCATAAGATTGTAATCGATAAAAATAACGAACAGCTAATAAATAATAACAAGCAAGTAATAATTAACAATTTGGTAGAAAATAAAATAAATGACCTAATCAAAATAACGAATACTTTATTGCTTAAAAATAAACCCGAAACAGATGAAAAAACAAAAGAAATAGAGATGACAAAATTCAAATTAAGCCTAAAAAGAGAAGAAATTACTAATGTTATTTATGCAATAGATTGGGCTAAGGCCAACACAATAAATTCTTTAATTTTATCACCAGCCAAAATTAACATTATCGAAACAATTGCTGAAGAAAGTCCAACATTTGTAAATATCGAAGAGCTGATAGAATTTGTTGAAGTAAGCATTGCTTCCGACGGCAGAGCTCTCCTTTATATCGTCAGCATACCTAGGGTAATCGAAAAACAATGTAAAGAAATCATTGCAATAGATAGATTATGGGCACATATTAAAATGTAATAAACAATATTTCGGGTTAGCTAATAAGAACATATGTAAAAACCAAAATAATAGGATATTATGAAAACTGGAAGGCATAATTGTTTTAAATAATAGTAAAAGTATAGAAGTATATTTCCACAGAAAGAAACCAAATTGCCAAAAGACAAACAATCAACACGTTAAATCGCATTCTGGCACGCTCTTGCTAAATCAATTTAAGGGAACTATCAACACGACGGAGAAAACCATACGTTGGATGGAATATTCGTAATCCAGTCGGAAAATGCAACGATCAACATAGAAGACTCGTGGTACATCATGAAGACCAAACGTGAAGTCGAAGCCCAGCCCCCAGTATTACAGCTTCTATCGGATAAGCAACACCAAGGCGAGATCCTATAATTAGAAATGATTATGGAATTAATCTGAACAATACGGACAATTTGGAAACAATTCAAACCAATAACGTCATTATTTCATCATCCTACTGGATTGTCTTAGCACTCCTGGGGGTTGCAGCAATTATCTACTACGTGGTTAAGAAGCAATGCATCCACAGATCAGCCGGAAACAATCCAACAACCGTACAATATGTGGTGTGGGGAGTTAAGACCAGGCGTACTCTAGCACTATAGCCACACTCATATTACACTAATCATGCCACAATAGATAATCACAATAGACAATCGCCAGGTTAAACATTACTAGCGGAATGGTACATCAGACAGCAAGACTCCCAATTCTATGAATCAAGGCGGCAATAAGCATCAACTTCGGTACATTAGACATCAAGTCGCCTAAATCGATTCCGCACGAAGCAGATCCCACGCCAGCGTGGGACCATTGGACTCAGCAAGCGTCGCTGTCACCAATGACGCCCAATATCAGAGGCTTCACCCAAACATAATCGAGCTACCCCAAGTCAGTCTTTAGCCCGAGTACAATTCGTAACTTTGTTAAAGTTACTAAATAAATAAATTTTTGTTTTTTTTACGACGAACCAAGAAAGTGTTTAACCGTCAACCTGAAAATGCTGTGGTTGGCAGCCCTGAAAATACTGGGGTTGGCAACCCTGGAAAAGACGAGCGGGGATCAACTGAGAGTTTGGCGTCAGTATGTGATGGCACCAGTGGAGATATGCGAAAAACTTTTAAAAGCATAACGCGTCGTGAAGGAGAAGATCGAATAATAAATAATTACTTCACACATCCTGTAAACAATGATAAAATGTCGCTAAATAAACCGACCGCTATATAAACTGTAACTTAAGTTTGTTTTAATACAAACCAAACCCCGTGCGCCACATTTTTTTTTAAAAAGTTGATTGAGGTTAAAAAATTTCCGCGAGCCCGAATTTCACCATATGTATAAAGTGCAAATACATAAAGACACTCACATAGTACACCCACAAACTCATGGAATCTTACCTTTACAATAGGAAATTCGCTGTAAAATGTAAGGGCTCCATCTCGGCTGACTTTGAAATCGAAGCTGGTGTACCGCAAGGCAGTGTACTCGGACCATTGCTCTATCTGCTGTACACTGCAGACTTACCAACGAGTCTAGGACTTACAACGTCCACTTTTGCCAATGACACGGCAATCCTCAGCAGATCCAAATGCCCGATACAAGCCTCTGCAAAATTAGAGGAACACCTCAAGGTGGTAGAGGAATGGCTAGCAACCTGGCGTATCCGGGTCAACGAGCAGAAATGCAAACATGTTACATTTACGCTTAACAGAAGAAACTGTCCAGCTATAATGCTAAACAACGTACCAATTCCTCAAGCCGTGGATGTCACTTACCTTGGTATCCACCTAGACAGAAGACTAACTTGGCGCAAGCACATCGAAGCAAAAAAGTCACAGCTTAAACTGAAAGCGAGTAGCTTACATGGGATTATCAATGCTCGGTCACCTCTACGTCTGGAGTATAAAGTCCTCCTATACAACTCCGTACTGAAACCCATCTGGACTTACGGTGCCGTACTATGGGGAAATGCAAGTACCAGCAATGTCGACATTATACAAAGGGCGCAGTCGAAGATTTTAAGATCAATCACTGGGGCTCCGTGGTACATACGGAACGACAACATTCAAAATTATCTAAATATACCTAACGTAAAATCTGAAATAGGTAGTCAACAACTAAAGTATTCTGCGAAACTGGATGTACACCCTAATGTTCTTGCCAATTCCCTTACGCGAACTAATAATAGAACTCGTCTTAAAAGAAATGACAGACCAACCCAATAATAAATGATTATGGCCGCCTGCAATATCCACTGGATATATCTTAAGTACTAGATTAAGAAAAATATCTCAAACTTGTTGTTAGGCTCTAATTTAAGAGTAGATTCAACAAATATATATATTAAAAGTTAAAAAAAAAAAAAAAAAAAAACACTAGCACTGATGGTATGACCGGGACTATGAGGCGAGCAGCTACAGAAGCAATAACGAGAGAGAAAAAAAAAACAAAAAAATAATATACATCAAACACTAATCACGAAAAAAAAACAAATTAATTTAGCAAATTATGTAAATAA
This sequence comes from Drosophila paulistorum, assembly GCA_018152135.1. Classification (NCBI taxonomy): domain Eukaryota; kingdom Metazoa; phylum Arthropoda; class Insecta; order Diptera; family Drosophilidae; genus Drosophila; species Drosophila paulistorum. The sequence goes on along the minus strand of JAECXG010000822.1, from coordinate 14,010,179 downwards.
AACAGAAGGGTGTCAAGCAAACCACACCAGCAAAAGCGTAAACAAACTAAGCATAATTAACAAATGAGAGAAACAATAAATATTGATAAAAACTCAGGTGCTATGAAAAACACGACCGCCATGTCAGTGAGCAAAAACTGACGTGCTGAAGTGACTGTTTTCATTTTTGTTTCATCCACAGATTCTTTTGTATTGTTTTCCATTTAAGTATTTTAGTAGATGAGTGTCTACCATCATTTTGACTTGTCCTATTTGTCTTTGAAGCACTTTTCTCAACAAGTCAAGCATTTATGTATGCACCAAGACTTCTACGTTTTGAATTGTTTTTGTTTGAATTTTTTTTTAGTTAGAAGCTTGCTTGCCTTTTTTTTCTGTAGGTTCTTTAGGACCATTTCACGGTCGCCATGTAATGGATCCAGTTTGAGTAGAATAATAAAAAGACGAACACGTCAGTATCGTTTGATGGTAGTATTCAGAATCAAAGTGCTTGGTCAGCGTTCACACGCTTGCATAGCATTAGCTTTTGTTACGCTTGTGCATACATTGCTTATGTTTTTTTTTTTTTATTCCTTTATTGTTCCTAGCTGCTGCAGCGACTGCTGTGTCTTCATCCGCCTGGATGTCAATTGGCAGTACCCCAGCTAACACTAATACTGCGTCGTTCGATACAGTTCTTAACGCGCAGCAGACTCTGAGTGCGCATAGTCTGTGGGTTGACCGTATGCCCCTGATGTAGCTATCTACTACCAAGGCCGATTTCCAGATCTGAGCCCCATAAAGAACAATGGAGCTGTGTACGGTCATCAGCAGCTTTCTCGTCTCCTGTTTTGGGCCCCTAGTGTTCAAAAGAATCCTTGACAACGAGCGCACGCATACAGATGCCTTCTCCTGGACGTTCGCTAGGTGCTCTCGAAAGCTTCGTCGAGTGTCTATCCACACGCCAAGATAGCGGATAGCTCTTTTGGACTGGACCGTAGTCCCCTCAACAGTGATTTGTGCTGTCTCAACAAATTTTCTGCTGGAAATTAGAACGGCCTCGGTTTTTTGTGCCCACGGAGACGAGCCAATCAACTATCATTGTGATGGCCATGTTTGCTGCACCCTCTGCTTGCTGTTTCTCTTTTTTCACAACAACAAGTGCGACATCATCTGCATAGCCTATTAGTTGACAGCTATCAGCGAGTGGCAGCCTCAGGACGCCATCATACATTATATTCCATAGCATGGGGCCCAGAACGGATCCTTGTGGAACCCCGCCAGATATGGACGGCAGCAAGCTTCCAGCACCGCATATATACTGCAGCTGCCTCCTACCGAAGTAGCTCCAGGTGATTGCATTAATGTGGGCAGGGACTCCAAAATTTTGCAGCGCGTCAAGAATAGTTCCCCAATCCGCCATGTTAAACGCGTTTATGTCGAGGGTGACCAACAGGCAATATTTTTTTGTTCCTTCCTTCCACCTCTTACCTTTAATTGCTTTAGAAGCAATATCAACCACTCTTGTAATGGCATCAGTCGTAGACTTAGTTTTTCTAAAGCGGTATTGATTCGGTGATAAATCGCCGCCTAACCTTATGGCTGACTCTAGCCTCGCACACATTATTGATTCCAGGACCTTGCCTATGGTGTCTAGGCATATTGGCCTGTATCCTGATGGCTCATCTAGGCTTTTGCCTGAGTTTGGCAGCAAGACCAACTTTTACAGCTTCCATATGTCCGGAGTGCAGCCCTCCCGGAGGCATAAGGAATAGACCTGTGCAAATATCGCTGGATGCAGGGTCATTGCCAGCTTTATGGCGCGATTCGGTATGCCGTCTGGACCTGGAGCTTTTCAAGGATTGAGGCGTCCAGCCGCGGCCTTGCTTATGTGAATATACATATGTGTAAATGTAAATGTACATACATACATACATATATGAATATGCTTAGCTATATATTTCTGTGAATTTTTTTTTTTTTTTTTTGTCTAGATTTCGACCTTATTGAAGTTAATCAAAACTGGGTTTTAGCCGGCTTCAGGTCAATAAATCTTACTTACGAATTTATTTGTAAGATTTTAAAATCATAGGCAGCACAAAAGGTGAGCAGGTTGTCTGTATAGCTATTTCAAGAACCACCAAGTTCTATCATCAGCAGACTTTGCTAAAGAATCCACAGTTGTAATGGCCATACCATATCTTCAACGCTAAAAGTATTTGGGAATTCCAATGACATGAAGCGAGAAAAGAACGGCAAAGCTTGCAACTGCCGATTCCACCTTTTTTATGTGCATACCCCTGGGCGCCATCAGAATTAGTGTAAAGGGCTTCGCCTTAACCAACTAACCGTCGCGCCCAAATATTTTGTTATAGTATATTGTACTATATACAAAAAAGATGGTTTACAGCAAGTGTAAAAACAGCATGTGTGGGTTTTAGCCGGCTTCAGACGCTGGCTTGGCTCTAGCTCATGTTACGCTTGTGCATACATTGCTTATGTGACTATATGTATGTGCATATACAAATGTACATACATATATGATCATGCTTAGCTGTATATTTACGTAAATATGGTTATGTGCGTACGTCAATGTATACATATAAACATATTCAAGTGCACACTTCTATATTACTGCGTACATTTTTAATTGTTTATACTTGCAACAAAGTGTTACAAGTTGCGTGTAAAACCAAACATATAGCCATCTCGACTTGCGGCTTGCTCGTTTAGCCATTCCATTCTGGTGAGGTCTATAGGAACCGACGCACAACTTGATGACCCTATAAGTACCCAAAGTACCTATGAGTATGCATCAAAACGCCTATTGATGTATTCGCGGTCGCTTCTTATTGCCTTAAATTTTTACCAGCCTTTCAGCCATCTGTTTAAATTTCTTGAATAGTTTGTCTTTTGATTTTAGACAATGTCGTCTATGAATAGCATGAAATACGAAGAGCCGCCTAGAGAACGTTTTTTAAAGGGCCCACATACATCGGTATGTACCAATTCCAAAAGATGCTGAGCTCTATGTTCAAACGCCTACGGGAAAGGAGAAATGCACATTTTTCATGCCACTTACCATTACCATGCGTTTAACAATATTCATTAGACTTGAATAATTCAAGTGACCATTCTCCTCAAACACAAAGATCTGTCTTTTGCTCTCTGCAGTTAGTACCATCTTCCCGTCTTGGCGAACAGTCGCAGAATTTTTGTCAAAAATCACAGTCTCCATCCCTGGTAAGTGCGAAACATTTTCCAGTTTCAGCTCACAAAATCCTATTTATATATATATAATCCCGTTTATATATTATTATATATAATATATGCATAGACGAAATAACTAGTATAGTATTTTTTTCGTTTTTTTCAGAATGCACATCTCAAGAATAGTGTGTTAAAATTTTAGATCGATCCGAGTAAAACTTCTGAAGTTATGGGCAGTTGATCGCAGTTCGGCAGGTAGTTTTATATTAGATTTTTGGGTGTCCAAAACTTTAAAACGCTTTCCTGAAAAGTTGCCATTTTCAAAGTCGGTGTACACGATCCAGCAAAATCTACTGGACGAACCTTTTTGAAATTTTGCACAGTACTTCACTAAATTCTCCAGGTAACGCTGTCGACTTTTTTTTAAATTTATAATTTTTGTAACAACAAATAACTCGGTTTTTTGGGAGAAAAAAGGTTTTTGACTATCAAGTACCTATAAAAATTGACGGAAAAAATTAAAAAATAAAATACTCGACAGCATAACCTGGGGAATTATGTAATTGAACTATTTTGAATTTTTAATTTCCGATGATTCTGTGACGAGTTACGATGTACACCGCAAACCACTTCATTTTCGAGGTTCCGCCGGAAATTTTCAAACATATTATTTTAATGTTGTATTATCACATGGGCAAACAAAAATTTAACTAAGACTATCCGTATCGACAGTAAAAATTCTTAAAAAATGGCCGATCTTGCACGAACTGACTATACCGCAGGTTAACAAATTCATTATGCTTAATCTTACAAGGAGAACTTCAGGTATGCGAATCAACGATTTATATGTATTTTGGATATGATGTAGAATACCCTGTGTTTAATCGCATTTAAGGCTATAGCTTCGGTGACTTATAAGTAAAACGCCGATTGGACTTGAAGCAGCTCGGCGGTGTAAGGGGTACAGATCCTGACTAAAGTCGACCCCCGCCCAAAACTAGTTAGTTTTGGATTTTCATTTTTTTGCTTTTTTAATAATTATTTTTTAAATAAGATACTCTTGACAATTGAAGCGGACGCATTGAAGCGGATAAATACAAATCGATAATTGAGTTGAAACTTTTGTGTTTTAGTCAAGGTACAGGGTTATTACATTGGCGACGAGGTAAAAAACTAAATAAAAAATATCAAAGAAGCTAGCTTCGGCTATGCCAAAGTTTATATACCCTTGCAGTCCTTGGCAAAAATATTTTTACATTTTGAAATTTCTTTCCCTGTAACTCAATTCATCAATAAACAAACAAAACATTCAAATCATTACTCTTTTTACTACAATTTTTTCTTCCTGCATTCGCTAAGCAAAACACCGCACGCATACACATACAGTTCATGGAGCGCTGCGTCTGTGTGTGTATGCGTGTTCTCTGTTGATTTGATGATGACGAAGTAGGCGCTTGAACCGATTTATATTGACTGTAACTTGTGTTCTATTCATCCGATCAGATTCAAATTTTGGGATCTGAAGTCTTATATCCAATACTATCATATTGCTATTTTCATGGGGATACTCCAAGTTTTGCAAAAATGTTTGTTCTAGAGCTGTATGATAATTTCATACCTGACAATTTTCATACTTTATTTTTCCGGGTAATAAAAAGGCCCCAAAAAAATTTTCATTCCGATAGCTCTTAAGATGGCTGAGTAAAGCGAAGTAAAGTGAAAAATTATTACAATTAGACCCGTTACTTTTTTCTTTTGTCTCCTCGCGGTCCGTTTGCTAAAAGGCTATCTTGATTGAATCCGTTACTTTTTCTTCTCTCTCTCTCTTGTGTGCAGTCCGTTTTCTTAAAAGAGCGAAAATGATTTAAGTCTGAACACAACAAAAGAGGGGAAACACAGAATCAAGAGATCTGACAAAGTTCAGAGACGAGATGACGATAAAATATTAAATAATTGTTTAATGGAAATTATTTGTCAGCGGTCAGAGGCAAAATGCCGGTAAAATATTAAACAAATCTTTAATAGACAATTATAATATTATCTGACAGTGATCAGAGTCAAACAGCCGATGTAAAGAAAAAAAAAATGTTTTGGAATAGTTGTCGACATTTAATGCAATTAATGAATAGTTGATTCTTTTCCAGAACTGAATAACAATTCGCAATAACTGAGAGCGTCATTAAGCCATTTTTGTGTGAGAGTTTGGCGAATTCATTGCTTCAAAGTGAATGGGAGAAATGGCTACGGCGTTCAAGATCTACTTAGGGGTGGAGGAAGTCGAATCAGTGACTCAGTAGACAACAAAATTATTACACTTGGGTTGCAGACGGTTGCATACGCTGTGCCGGGCGCTATAGTAGAATTTGATGAGACCGTGAAAAATTATGTGTTTTCAGTACTAGTCGATAAACAGCCTACTTCTCACCCAAACAGAATTGAACTTTCGAAAGACACATTTTTGGGAAAATTACTCCAGAAGAAGGGGAAACCTTTGGGAAGTTTATTTTGCAATTGCGTCAACAAATTGTAAAATGCAATGTAGGGTCTACGAAATCTGAAATCGAAGAAATATGTATGAAGGATAAAATTATCGACAATTGGGCTAGTACGGAACTAAAGAAATTATTGAAAAAAGAACACACCCTTACCGAAATCATTGAAGCCTGCCAAGTGGACGAGGAAATAAGTAAACAGTCACAGCTCATGCAGTCAAAGGAATTTCCAGAAACCATAAATTATTATTATTAAAGTGTAGGATATAGTTGTAAACTATCAACCGAACTATATTTTACAAGCACTGGCAACTAAGGCCTTCGGCTTAGACGAAAACTACATCCATACACTAGCCTGAGATTCGAACCCGATCCTCGTTGTTCAGTTCACTAAATGACTAGGCCACTTAGACAACTACTCTACCGAGGACTGCTACCATAAATAAAATATCTAATTCCTAGCCTTCCAAGCCTCGAATGTAGGTTATATATTTATATATATTTTATATATATATACATTGATCAAAATATATATATTAGATGAAGCAAGAAGGCAGATAACCACTTTCATCGCACCCCGAGGGTTATTTAGATACAAGCGGTTAATGTTTGGCATAAATGCAGCGCCGGATATCTTTCACCGACGAATGGAGGAACTCTTAGCATCGTGCGATAACGTTATGTATTATATCGACGACGTTCTAATTTTTGGAAGTAGCGGACAAACAGAACCTTTACGTGAGCTGTTGAAGAAGGATCGGAAGTTTATTTAAGAACCAGCAGAGGAAAGTGGGTTCCAAAAGTTGAAGGCAGCTTTAATCAAGATTCCAAAGATGAGCACAGCATTTTGCGAATTATTGAAAAGGCTACACTAATATCAATTACTATAACTGAGATTGCCAGAAACAGCACACAGGATGAAGAAATAGTTGACGATATGATGAGTCTCCAACAGGGTTCGTGGGACTCGGCACTGTGGAATAAACTATACACATTCCGACATGAACTGTCGACTATTGGAACAATTATGCTAAGGGGAGTTCGGATCGTTATTCCATCTATGTACATTGAGACAGAAAATGTTGGGACTGGCACATGAAGGGCATCCGGGCAAATCAGCCACGAATGGAAGATTAAAATCTTATGTATGGTGGCCCTAAATTTACAGAGATACTGATAAATTTGTAAAGGATTGTTTTCATTGTATTCTGGTATCCCAAGCCACGAATCCACCGCCAATGAATAGGTCAAAATTTTCCAGCGGGCCATGGATTTCGGTCGCTACAGATCTATTATCGCCACTACCCAGCAATGAATATATCTTATACGGAATCACATATTTGGGCATGTGGAGAAATTTTTAGTAGGCTGGGTGTTCCAAAAGAATTACGAATGGATAATGGCCGACAATATGTAAGTGCTGAATTCAGAAATTACTGTACATCGTGCGGCATCGTACAAATTACAACTCCTCCTTATTGGCGGCAGGCTAATGGTGAGGTCGAAAATAGTCAACTGTTTGAAGATAGCTCACCAAAACAAGAATAATCTTAAGGATGAAATTCATGGGACCATAGCCACGGCTCCAACAGAGCTTGTGTTCAATCGAGTCATTCGGAATAAAATTCCAGGGCTACAAGATCTGGTGGGAGAGTTTACAGAGTCGGCAGAAAGGGATAATGACCGTATCAATAAACAAAAGGGAAAGGAAATTACTGATAAAAGAAGAGGAGCTAAGGAAATAGATATCAATTAGATAGCTGCATGACTTCATTCACTTAATAAGTAAAATAGAGTATACTCGGAAAGAATTGAATAGAGTGAGTGACAGACGCACAATGAGTGAGTGTGTATGAGTATTAGTATATTTTGGTACTCATACAAAGCAAATTGAATGACACTGAGTACTGACTGAGTACTGAGTAAAACGGAGTGACAAATTTGACACATCTAAAAACATTCGAGTTATTCAAGTATCAGGGTACATATTTTGTGTATTTATTTTTTTTGCATCGTTGAAACACAGCAGTCGCAAAAATGGAAGGAGGAAAAAGTATCCAAAGTGAGAAAGTATGTAATTTAAAGCGTATTTTGTTGTTTTTTTTTCGTTTGTTTTGTTATTGCTGTAGTCAAATATTGCATATATCTTTCTGCTTAGCTTGTGACCTGTCCATACATTTTTTTTTGTGTATTTTCTTTCAGATTTAATTTAGTTCAATTAAAATATACAGGTTGTTAAAAGAGCGCCGAGCATAAGAGAGATCCTTGCATAGGAAATAAAGGAGAATCTGCATTCTGGATTGTATAGCTTAATAGAAAAGAGGGGTCGAAGCGAAGTGTGGCAATTTTTCTCAAGAATAAAAAATGAAAATGGAGATGAGCTAGTTGAACTTGTAGCCTGCAAGATGTGTTTGTCAGTTTTGAAATTCACAGGTAGCACTTCAAATTTAACAAAGCATAAATGCTATAAATGCCAGCAAAACTCAAAAATCTTCCCCGGTTGATGTGAGTTCAGAAACTAAACAGGAAGGCGTAGCTGTTGCCAATGAATGGGTTGTCAAGAACTGCCGCCCATTAAAAATTATAGCAGATTCCGGACTAAACAAATTTGCATCATTATACCCTTGCAAAAAGGGTATATTAATTTTGGTCAGAAGTGTGCAACGCATAGAAGGAAGCATCTCCGACCATATAAAGTATATATATTCTTGATCAGCACGACGAGACGAGTTCAAATAACCATGTCCGTCCGTCCGTCTGGATCGATGCGAACTCCTCCTAGACCGTAAGAGCTACAGAGCTGAAATTTTGCACGTAGGCTTGTATATACTGCAGGGTTTGTATATCTCGGATTCAGTCGGATCGGACCACTATATCATATAGCTCCCATACAAACGGCAAAGTCACGAACAGTGACTTTTCTCAATAACTTCGTTATTTTATCAGCAATTGCCATAAAAGTTGGTATTGGTCAGTTTTGTGTTCTTATTAATAATTGTGCCAAATTTGATCAAGATCGGGTGACTATATCATATAGCTCCCATACAAACGGCAAAGTCACGAACAGTGACTTTTCTCAATAACTTCGTTACTTTTTAAGCTATTGTCGTGAAATTTAATATAAGTAAGTTTATTGTAACTATAAACCAATGTGCCAATTTTGATCAAGATCGGGTGACTATATCATATAGCTCCCATAGGAACGATCGGTTAAAAACAGTGACTTTTGTCAATAACTTCGTTACTTTTGATGCGATTGCTTTCAAATTTAACATTTGTCAGTTTAATATATCTGTTAATGACTGCCGAGTTTGGCAAAGATCGGGTAACTATATCATATAGCTCCCATAGGAAGGATCGGTGGAAAACAGTGACTTTCATCAGAAAGTTCGTTATATCCTATGCTAAGATTGAAGGCCGTTCTTTCGCAAACAGTACCCTTTTTAGATAAAACAGTTAGTTTAGATAAAAGAGTTACTAACAAACTTGCAAGGGTATACAAACTTTGACGCGGTCGAAGTTAGCCCCGGCCCTCTGGTTTTTAATTAATGTTGGTGCAACTTGTGGTCCAAATGTAGACGTGGATAAATTGTTACCACATCCAACAACAGTTTCCCGGAACATAGCAGCGATATTTTACTCGCACTTTGTTCCAATAAAAGAGGAAATTGTTAAATACAAAGTTTTTGGATACGCAATCACTAGCGATATATGGACAGATAACTTTTTAAAAGATTCATATTTATCGTGCACTGTGCATTGTGTAAAGGAAGGAGTACTTGTTGATTGACTCATGGCCATGAAATCAATGAAAGGATTGTCCTGCACAGGTGTGTTAACTTAATGAACGAGTGTACATGATTTTAATAAATTTTTCTATAACTAGGTGCAAATATTCGGGCAAAAATAGGCGATATCTTAAAAAACTTTGAATGTGATCTTGAATTGGACAACCCCGTAATCCAACTGATCGTGGGTCAAATATGATAAAAGCCTTCCACGATTTGCAAAAAATTCATTGCGTCAAGCATCTTCTCAACAATGGTGTTGAAAAAGGTATTAATGCCGTACCTGAGCTGGGCTATATGGTCAATACGTGCACCAAGCTGGTGAATTTTTTTATAAAATCGGGAAAGAATTCATCTTTGGGATTTACGCTGAAAACTTTTTGCCCCACTCGTTGGAACACAGTTTACTACCTGCTTAAATCAGTTGAAATTAATTAAATAGAACTGACAACAAGATTAAAAGATAAGAACCAGACCAATAGAATCGAAGGTATTAACGTCAACCACTTAGGTTTCGTTGTTCAAATTCTAAAAGAGTTCGAAACCGTCTCAAAAAAATTGGAGGCAACCCAAAGTCCAACAACGCATTTAATTATTCCAAATTTAAACAAATTAAAGAAAACCCGTCTGTCCGATTCCAATGATATTGTCATTATTCAAGCTCTAAAGTCCGCATTGTATACTCAAATTTTATCGACAATTGAACCAAATTTATCAAAATATCACAAAATAACAATATTTCTATTTCACTCAACTCAATTTGAGAGTAGTATATCCGAATGTCACTTTTTTGACATTCATGCAGATTTCTAATATCAATGTAGGAGACAGAGTTGTTCTCAAAAATGTAGTTTTTTTCTCATAAACTATATTTGGGAAACAAATATAACTAAAATATTGGGTCATATTTTAACAGACAAAGGAACTGAAAAATAAAAAACGCGTAATTTCTTATTTGCGGAAATTCATTGCAAACCTAGCGGAGCAAACAGAACCTTTACGTGAGCTGTTGAAGAAGGATCGGAAGTTTATTTTAGAACCAGCAGAGAAGAGTGGGTTCCAAAAGTTGAAGGCAGCTTTAATCAAGATTCCAAAGATGAGCACAGCATTTTGCGAATTATTGAAAAGGCTACACTAATATCTATTACTATAACTGAGATTGCCAGAAACAGCACACAGGATGAAGAAATAGTTGACGATATGATGAGTCTCCAACAGGGTTCGTGGGACTCGGCACTGTGGAATAAACTATACACATTCCGACATGAACTGTCGACTATTGGAACAATTATGCTAAGGGCAGTTCGGATCGTTATTCCATCTATGTACATTGAGACAGAAAGTGTTGGGACTGGCACATAAAGGGCATCCGGGCGAATCTGCCACGAATGGAAGATTAAAATCTAAAGTATGGTACCCCAAATTTACAGAGATACTGATAAATTTGTAAAGGATTGTTTTCATTGTATACTGGTATCCCAAGCCACGAATCCACCGCCAATGAATAGGTCAAAATTTTCCAAATTTATCAAAATATCACAAAATAACAATATTTCTATTTCCACCCACAAACAAAGTGTTACAATTTTCCCCGCATGTAATTGACGAGTGCAAACTAATTATGGAACGTTTTTTGAAAAACAGTGGGTCTAACACTTTACAAATACCAATAGCAAATGACGAATTTGCTGATTTTATAGAGGTTCAACAAGTTGACCCGAATAATAACCAAATTGACCAAGAAATAAAAGGGTACTCCAATAAAATTGTACCGTACAGCAGAAATTTCGATGCACTGGCTTGGTGGGACATGCACCAACAAATTTTTCCTTTATTGCACAAAGCAAGTTGTAAAATTTTTTGTATACCGGCAAGCAGCGCGGCGTCTGAAAGAACCTTTTCAAACGCAAGAAATTTAATTACGGAAGAACGCTGCTTAATTGCTGCAAATGCAGATAATATTAATAAAATAATGTTCTTGAACTCAAACTTGAGTTAAATGTAGTATATATGTAAATAAGTATATGAAATGAATATTAAAATGCAATCTATTTATGTATTTGCTTTCGTTTTTATGGGATTTGAAGTACAGATTCTGTACGCTCAACGACAAAACAACAAAAATGCTGTGTCGGCACCTGTCATTCGGATACATTCGAAACATACTCACTTATACTCTCTGTTTTAACATTGTGTCCGGCGAGTATAAAGCAAGCCTATCCCCTCACTCATACTTATTCCGTTTCGCACTCATATTCACTCAACTCAATTTGAGAGTAGTATATCCGAATGTCACTTTTTTGACATTCATGCAGATTTCTAATATCAATGTAGGAGACAGAGTTGTTCTCAAAAATGTAGTTTTTTTCTCATAAACTATATTTGGGAAACAAATATAACTAAAATATTGGGTCATATTTTAACAGACAAAGGAACTGAAGTAGTCCCTGATAAAATTGAATCTACTGCAATATTTCGGGCACCCAAAAATAAAAAACGCGTAATTTCTTATTTGCGGAAATTCATTGCAAACCTAGCGGAACAAACAGAACCTTTACGTGAGCTGTTGAAGAAGGATCGGAAGTTTATTTAAGAACCAGCAGAGGAAAGTGGGTTCCAAAAGTTGAAGGCAGCTTTAATCAAGATTCCAAAGATGAGCACAGCATTTTGCGAATTATTGAAAAGGCTACACTAATATCTATTACTATAACTGGGATTGCCAGAAACAGCACACAGGATGAAGAAATAGTTGACGATATGATGAGTCTCCAACAGGGTTCGTGGGACTCGGCACTGTGGAATAAACTATACACATTCCGACATGAACTGTCGACTATTGGAACAATTATGCTAAGGGGAGTTCGGATCGTTATTCCATCTATGTACATTGAGACAGAAAGTGTTGGGACTGGCACATGAAGGGCATCCGGGCGAATCTGCCACGAATGGAAGATTAAAATCTAAAGTATGGTGGCCCTAAATTTACAGAGATACTCATAAATTTGTAAAGGATTGTTTTCATTGTATTCTGGTATCCCAAGCCACGAATCCACCGCCAATCAATAGGTCAAAATTTTCCAGCGGGCCATGGATTTCGGTCGCTACAGATCTATTATCGCCACTACCCAGCAATGAATATATCTTATACGGAATCACATATTTGGGCATGTGGAGAAATTTTTAGTAGGCTGGGTGTTCCAAAAGAATTACGAATGGATAATGGCCGACAATATGTAAGTGCTGAATTCAGAAATTACTGTACATCGTGCGGCATCGTACAAATTACAACTCCTCCTTATTGGCGGCAGGCTAATGGTGAGGTCGAAAATAGTCAACTGTTTGAAGATAGCTCACCAAAACAAGAATAATCTTAAGGATGAAATTCAAACTTTCACTTTGATGTATAATGTAACTCCTCATGGGACCATAGCCACGGCTCCAACAGAGCTTGTGTTCAATCGAGTCATTCGGAATAAAATTCCAGGGCTACAAGATCTGGTGGGAGAGTTTACAGAGTCGGCAGAAAGGGATAATGACCGTATCAATAAACAAAAGGGAAAGGAAATTACTGATAAAAGAAGAGGAGCTAAGGAAATAGATATCAATTAGATAGCTGCATGACTTCATTCACTTAATAAGTAAAATAGAGTATACTCGGAAAGAATTGAATAGAGTGAGTGACAGACGCACAATGAGTGAGTGTGTATGAGTATTAGTATATTTTGGTACTCATACAAAGCAAATTGAATGACACTGAGTACTGACTGAGTACTGAGTAAAACGGAGTGACAAATTTGACACATCTAAAAACATTCGAGTTATTCAAGTATCAGGGTACATATTTTGTGTATTTATTTTTTTTGCATCGTTGAAACACAGCAGTCGCAAAAATGGAAGGAGGAAAAAGTATCCAAAGTGAGAAAGTATGTAATTTAAAGCGTATTTTGTTGTTTTTTTTTCGTTTGTTTTGTTATTGCTGTAGTCAAATATTGCATATATCTTTCTGCTTAGCTTGTGACCTGTCCATACATTTTTTTTGTGTATTATCTTTCAGATTTAATTTAGTTCAATTAAAATATACAGGTTGTTAAAAGAGCGCCGAGCATAAGAGAGATCCTTGCATAGGAAATAAAGGAGAATCTGCATTCTGGATTGTATAGCTTAATAGAAAAGAGGGGTCGAAGCGAAGTGTGGCAATTTTTCTCAAGAATAAAAAATGAAAATGGAGATGAGCTAGTTGAACTTGTAGCCTGCAAGATGTGTTTGTCAGTTTTGAAATTCACAGGTAGCACTTCAAATTTAACAAAGCATAAATGCTATAAATGCCAGCAAAACTCAAAAATCTTCCCCGGTTGATGTGAGTTCAGAAACTAAACAGGAAGGCGTAGCTGTTGCCAATGAATGGGTTGTCAAGAACTGCCGCCCATTAAAAATTATAGCAGATTCCGGACTAAACAAATTTGCATCATTTTTAATTAATGTTGGTGCAACTTGTGGTCCAAATGTAGACGTGGATAAATTGTTACCACATCCAACAACAGTTTCCCGGAACATAGCAGCGATATTTTACTCGCACTTTGTTCCAATAAAAGAGGAAATTGTTAAATACAAAGTTTTTGGATACGCAATCACTAGCGATATATGGACAGATAACTTTTTAAAAGATTCATATTTATCGTGCACTGTGCATTGTGTAAAGGAAGGAGTACTTGTTGATTGACTCATGGCCATGAAATCAATGAAAGGATTGTCCTGCACAGGTGTGTTAACTTAATGAACGAGTGTACATGATTTTAATAAATTTTTCTATAACTAGGTGCAAATATTCGGGCAAAAATAGGCGATATCTTAAAAAACTTTGAATGTGATCTTGAATTGGACAACCCCGTAATCGTAACTGATCGTGGGTCAAATATGATAAAAGCCTTCCACGATTTGCAAAAATTCATTGCGTCAAGCATCTTCTCAACAATGGTGTTGAAAAAGGTATTAATGCCGTACCTGAGCTGGGCTATATGGTCAATACGTGCACCAAGCTGGTGAAATTTTTTAAAAAATCGGGAAAGAATTCATCTTTGGGATTTACGCTGAAAACTTTTTGCCCCACTCGTTGGAACACAGTTTACTACCTGCTTAAATCAGTTGAAATTAATTAAATGGAACTGACAACAATATTAAAAGATAAGAACCAGACCAATAGAATCGAAGGTATTAACGTCAACCACTTAGGTTTCGTTGTTCAAATTCTAAAAGAGTTCGAAACCGTCTCAAAAAAATTGGAGGCAACCCAAAGTCCAACAACGCATTTAATTATTCCAAATTTAAACAAATTAAAGAAAACCTGTCTGTCCGATTCCAATGATATTGTCATTATTCAAGCTCTAAAGTCCGCATTGTATACTCAAATTTTATCGACAATTGAACCAAATTTATCAAAATATCACAAAATAACAATATTTCTATTTCCACCCACAAACAAAGAGTTACAATTTTCTCCGCATGTAATTGACGAGTGCAAACTAATTATGGAACGTTTTTTAAAAAACAGTGGGTCTAACACTTTACAAATACCAATAGCAAATGACGAATTCGCTGATTTTGTAGAGGTTCAACAAGTTGACCCGAATAATAACCAAATTGACCAAGAAATAAAAGGGTACTCCATTATAAATGTACCGTACAGCAGAAATTTCGATGCACTGGCTTGGTGGGACATGCACCAACAATTTTTTCCTTTATTGCACAAAGCAAGTTGTAAAATTTTTTGTATACCGGCAAGCAGCGCGGCGTCTGAAAGAACCTTTTCAAACGCAAGAAATTTAATTACTGAAGAACGCTGCTTAATTGCTGCAAATGCAGATAATATTAATAAAATAATGTTCTTGAACTCAAATTTGAAATAAATGTAGTATATATGTAAATAAGTATATGAAATGAATATTAAAATGCAATCTATTTATGTATTTGCTTTCGTTTTTATGGGATTTGAAGTACAGATTCTGTACGCTCAACGACAAAACAACAAAAATGCTTTGTCGGCACCTGTCATTCGGATACATTCGAAACATACTCACTTATACTCTCTGTTTTAACATTGTGTCCGGCGAGTATAAAGCAAGCCTATCCCCTCACTCATACTTATTCCGTTTCGCACTCATATTCTCTCAACTCAATTTGAGAGTAGTATATCCGAATGTCACTTTTTTGACATTCATGCAGATTTCTAATATCAATGTAGGAGACAGAGTTGTTCTCAAAAATGTAGTTTTTTTCTCATAAACTATATTTGGGAAACAAATATAACTAAAATATTGGGTCATATTTTAACAGACAAAGGAACTGAAGTAGTCCCTGATAAAATTGAATCTACTGCAATATTTCGGGCACCCAAAAATAAAAAACGCGTAATTTCTTATTTGCGGAAATTCAATGCAAACCTAGCGGAACAAACAGAACCTTTACGTGAGCTGTTGAAGAAGGATCGGAAGTTTATTTTAGAACCAGCAGAGGAAAGTGGGTTCCAAAAGTTGAAGGCAGCTTTAATCAAGATTCCAAAGATGAGCACAGCATTTTGCGAATTATTGAAAAGGCTACACTAATATCTATTACTATAACTGAGATTGCCAGAAACAGCACACAGGATGAAGAAATAGTTGACGATATGATGAGTCTCCAACAGGGTTCGTGGGACTCGGCACTGTGGAATAAACTATACACATTCCGACATGAACTGTCGACTATTGGAACAATTATGCTAAGGGGAGTTCGGATCGTTATTCCATCTATGTACATTGAGACAGAAAGTGTTGGGACTGGCACATGAAGGGCATCCGGGCGAATCTGCCACGAATGGAAGATTAAAATCTAAAGTATGGTGGCCCTAAATTTACAGAGATACTCATAAATTTGTAAAGGATTGTTTTCATTGTATTCTGGTATCCCAAGCCACGAATCCACCGCCAATCAATAGGTCAAAATTTTCCAGCGGGCCATGGATTTCGGTCGCTACAGATCTATTATCGCCACTACCCAGCAATGAATATATCTTATACGGAATCACATATTTGGGCATGTGGAGAAATTTTTAGCAGGCTGGGTGTTCCAAAAGAATTACGAATGGATAATGGCCGACAATATGTAAGTGCTGAATTCAGAAATTACTGTACATCGTGCGGCATCGTACAAATTACAACTCCTCCTTATTGGCGGCAGGCTAATGGTGAGGTCGAAAATAGTCAACTGTTTGAAGATAGCTCACCAAAACAAGAATAATCTTAAGGATGAAATTCAAACTTTCACTTTGATGTATAATGTAACTCCTCATGGGACCATAGCCACGGCTCCAACAGAGCTTGTGTTCAATCGAGTCATTCGGAATAAAATTCCAGGGCTACAAGATCTGGTGGGAGAGTTTACAGAGTCGGCAGAAAGGGATAATGACCGTATCAATAAACAAAAGGGAAAGGAAATTACTGATAAAAGAAGAGGAGCTAAGGAAATAGATATCAATTAGATAGCTGCATGACTTCATTCACTTAATAAGTAAAATAGAGTATACTCGGAAAGAATTGAATAGAGTGAGTGACAGACGCACAATGAGTGAGTGTGTATGAGTATTAGTATATTTTGGTACTCATACAAAGCAAATTGAATGACACTGAGTACTGACTGAGTACTGAGTAAAACGGAGTGACAAATTTGACACATCTAAAAACATTCGAGTTATTCAAGTATCAGGGTACATATTTTGTGTATTTATTTTTTTTGCATCGTTGAAACACAGCAGTCGCAAAAATGGAAGGAGGAAAAAGTATCCAAAGTGAGAAAGTATGTAATTTAAAGCGTATTTTGTTGTTTTTTTTTCGTTTGTTTTGTTATTGCTGTAGTCAAATATTGCATATATCTTTCTGCTTAGCTTGTGACCTGTCCATACATTTTTTATACCCTTGCAAAAAGGGTATATTAATTTTGGTCAGAAGTGTGCAACGCATAGAAGGAAGCATCTCCGACCATATAAAGTATATATATTCTTGATCAGCACGACGAGACGAGTTCAAATAACCATGTCCGTCCGTCCGTCCGTCCGTCCGTCCGTCCGTCCGTCCGTCTGTCCGTCCGTCTGGATCGATGCGAACTCCTCCTAGACCGTAAGAGCTACAGAGCTGAAATTTCGCACGTAGGCTTGTATATACTGCAGGGTTTGTATATCTCGGATTCAGTCGGATCGGATCACTATATCATATAGCTCCCATACAAACGGCAAAGTCACGAACAGTGACTTTTCTCAATAACTTCGTTATTTTATCAGCATTTGCCATAAAAGTTGGTGTTGGTCAGTTTTGTGTTCTTATTAATAATTGTGCCAAATTTGATCAAGAGCGGGTGACTATATCATATAGCTCCCATAGGAACGATCGGTCAAAAACAGTGACTTTTGTCAATAACTTCGTTACTTTTGATGCGATTGCTTTCAAATTTAACATTTGTCAGTTTAATATATCTGTTAATGACTGGCCGAATTTGGTAAAGATCGGGTAACTATATCATATAGCTCCCATAGAAAGGATCGGTGGAAAACAGTGACTTTCATCAGAAAGTTCGTTATATCCTATGCTAAGATTGAAGGCCATTCTTTCGCAAACATTACCCTTTTCAGATAAAACAGTTAGTTTAGATAAAAGAGTTACTAACAAACTTGCAAGGGTATACAAACTTTGACACGGTCGAAGTTAGCCCCGGCCCTCTGGTTTTTGTGTATTTTTTTTCAGATTTAATTTAGTTCAATTAAAATATACAGGTTGTTAAAAGAGCGCCGAGCATAAGAGAGATCCTTGCATAGGAAATAAAGGAGAATCTGCATTCTGGATTGTATAGCTTAATAGAAAAGAGGGGTCGAAGCGAAGTGTGGCAATTTTTCTCAAGAATAAAAAATGAAAATGGAGATGAGCTAGTTGAACTTGTAGCCTGCAAGATGTGTTTGTCAGTTTTGAAATTCACAGGTAGCACTTCAAATTTAACAAAGCAAAACTCAAAAATCTTCCCCGGTTGATGTGAGTTCAGAAACTAAACAGGAAGGCGTAGCTGTTGCCAATGAATGGGTTGTCAAGAACTGCCGCCCATTAGAAATTATAGCAGATTCCGGACTAAACAAATTTGCATCATTTTTAATTAATGTTGGTGCAACTTGTGGTCCAAATGTAGACGTGGATAAATTGTTACCACATCCAACAACAGTTTCCCGGAACATAGCAGCGATATTTTACTCGCACTTTGTTCCAATAAAAGAGGAAATTGTTAAATACAAAGTTTTTGGATACGCAATCACTAGCGATATATGGACAGATAACTTTTTAAAAGATTCATATTTATCGTGCACTGTGCATTGTGTAAAGGAAGGAGTACTTGTTGATTGACTCATGGCCATGAAATCAATGAAAGGATTGTCCTGCACAGGTGTGTTAACTTAATGAACGAGTGTACATGATTTTAATAAATTTTTCTATAACTAGGTGCAAATATTCGGGCAAAAATAGGCGATATCTTAAAAAACTTTGAATGTGATCTTGAATTGGACAACCCCGTAATCGTAACTGATCGTGGGTCAAATATGATAAAAGCCTTCCACGATTTGCAAAAAATTCATTGCGTCAAGCATCTTCTCAACAATGGTGTTGAAAAAGGTATTAATGCCGTACCTGAGCTGGGCTATATGGTCAATACGTGCACCAAGCTGGTGAAATTTTTTAAAAAATCGGGAAAGAATTCATCTTTGGGATTTACGCTGAAAACTTTTTGCCCCATTCGTTGGAACACAGTTTACTACCTGCTTAAATCAGTTGAAATTAATTAAATAGAACTGACAACAATATTAAAAGATAAGAACCAGACCAATAGAATCGAAGGTATTAACGTCAACCACTTAGGTTTCGTTGTTCAAATTCTAAAAGAGTTCGAAACCGTCTCAAAAAAATTGGAGGCAACCCAAAGTCCAACAACGCATTTAATTATTCCAAATTTAAACAAATTAAAGAAAACCTGTCTGTCCGATTCCAATGATATTGTCATTATTCAAGCTCTAAAGTCCGCATTGTATACTCAAATTTTATCGACAATTGAACCAAATTTATCAAAATATCACAAAATAACAATATTTCTATTTCCACCCACAAACAAAGTGTTACAATTTTCTCCGCATGTAATTGACGAGTGCAAACTAATTATGGAACGTTTTTTAAAAAACAGTGGGTCTAACACTTTACAAATACCAATAGCAAATGACGAATTTGCTGATTTTGTAGAGGTTCAACAAGTTGACCCGAATAATAACCAAATTGACCAAGAAATAAAAGGGTACTCCAATATAAATGTACCGTACAGCAGAAATTTCGATGCACTGGCTTGGTGGGACATGCACCAACAATTTTTTCCTTTATTGCACAAAGCAAGTTGTAATATTTTTTGTAAACCGGCAAGCAGCGCGGCGTCTGAAAGAACCTTTTCAAACGCAAGAAATTTAATTACTGAAGAACGCTGCTTAATTGCTGCAAATGCAGATAATATTAATAAAATAATGTTCTTGAACTCAAACTTGAATTAAATGTAGTATATATGTAAATAAGTATATGAAATGAATATTAAAATGCAATCTATTTATGTATTTGCTTTCGTTTTTATGGGATTTGAAGTACAGATTCTGTACGCACAACGAAAAAACAACAAAAATGCTGTGTCGGCACCTGTCATTCGGATACATTCGAAACATACTCACTTATACTCTCTGTTTTAACATTGTGTCCGGCGAGTATAAAGCAAGCCTATCCCCTCACTCATACTTATTCCGTTTCGCACTCATATTCACTCAACTCAATTTGAGAGTAGTATATCCGAATGTCACTTTTTTGACATTCATGCAGATTTCTAATATCAATGTAGGAGACAGAGTTGTTCTCAAAAATGTAGTTTTTTTCTCATAAACTAACACTCGACCTTTGACATCACCGTATATAAAGTTTTGAAAAGAGAAGGGAATATAGTACAAGTAGGTGCGGATGGCAAAACGCTCATGAGAAATGCAAAACACATTAAAAAAGTTCCTGGTGAGAGGGAATTATCGGATATATCCACAGGGAATCAATCCCAGTTCCTGCTGGAATTCAAACTCCGATCCCTTAAAACAAACCAGGCAGCAAACACCAGAAGAGGATGGCACAAACTTCACCGAGAGATTTAAGCTTAAGCTCTTGAGAAAGGAAGGAATGTGGGAACCAGCACCAAGATTCTAAGCAGCAATCGACGTCTAGAAAGGAGAGTCACTTTACTCTCAGTACCGGGTTATTACACTGTCCTAACACTATGACAAACTATGCACTGGTGAGCTCTCTATTTTTACTATTAAAGAAATTCATTATTCTTAGTAAGAACAGATACCAATTGCAGCTACATCAGGTGTGCGTCGCTTTGTCTTTGGCCCCCATCTCTACGTTTGTAATCTCGCTCTGAAGTCCACCTAATTTATGTGTTGGTTGCGACAACTATGAGTCACTGGTTTATGTCCTATTATGTCCTATTTACAAATGAATAAACAAACAGTAAAACAAATCAAGATTTACAAATGTCTTTCATTGAACATTTTAATGACTCCGACATTTGCGGCTCCAAGATGAATTACGGACTTGTTGAAACCGTCTTTAAGTGAGAATATTTGGGCAACTCAAGCGACTAATCTCTCAATGGCAAAAGAAGGAAACTGGTCAACTAGGCGACAACTTCCTTGCACGCCTTGGACACAGTTACAATCCTAGATGAGGGCACAAATTGATGAGCATTCCACATCAATCTGGGCTCCCTACTAAAACAGAGCAATTGATTAACTCGGCAATCATTGCGTAGCATGTAAGTCAA
This sequence comes from Drosophila paulistorum, assembly GCA_018152135.1. Classification (NCBI taxonomy): domain Eukaryota; kingdom Metazoa; phylum Arthropoda; class Insecta; order Diptera; family Drosophilidae; genus Drosophila; species Drosophila paulistorum. Next base: position 13,988,812 of record JAECXG010000822.1, on the reverse strand, counting down.
CTTGGCGACTAACAAATTTTATTGAACAATTAGTTGTTTTTCCACAACGTGGTAGCAGTGCATACCCAATGAATAAAAGTTGATAAACTAGGCGATTACTTTTGCAAAACATTTAACAACGATTTGTGTCAACAAGGCGATCAAATCATAAAAACTTATTGCTATCTAAAATAAAATTTAACTTATCAACTCTCAACATGTAACAACATTCCCTTGAATAAAACTCTGGCGTCAGCAATCTCTAACCTAGTTAACACGGTCAGTAACCCAGGTAGTATGCACGAGTACTATAGTTTGGCATCAGTCAGCAATCTTTGAAAATATATAATAAATAAAAGAAATTAAAACCAGAGCGCCCGGGGTAACTTCGACCGCGCTGAAGTTTGTATACCCTTGCAAGTTGTTTGGTACTTTTTCCTCACTTATAGCCGTCAAAGTGGAAAAACGTTTTATCTAAAAATGAAGTAAGTAAGTCATCTCGCCGACTTAGGTATACCATACACCAGTAAAGCAAAATCTTTACACATACAAAATAAACTTGACCTCCGTAGTTAATACACGAATCCATGTACCAAATTTTGTGACTCTACCTCTTATAGTCTCTGAGATCGGACAGACGGACGGACGGACAGACGGACGGACGGACAGACGGACGGACGGACAGACGGACGGAGGCACAGACGGACAGACGGACGGACGGACAGACAGGCGGACGGACGGACGGACGGACGTACGGACATGTCATCGACTCGGCTGTTGATCCAGATCAACAATATATATTCTTTATGTTGTCGGAAAAGCTTCCTTCTGCTGTTACATACATTTTGGCGACTTTAATATACCATATCCCCTTATGGGTGTATGGTATAAAAATAATGTTTCCGAAAGAACGGCCCACAATCTTACCATAGGAAACGAAGGAGAACGAAGTTATTGATCAAAGTCACTGTTTTCCACCGATCATTCCTATCGGAGCTATATTATATAGTCTCCCAATATTGATTTTCAAAACAATCGCGTCAAAAGTAACGAAGTGATTGAGAAAAGACACTGTTTTTGATCGATCGTTCCTATGGGAGCTATCTGATATAGTCCCCGATCTTGACCAAATTTGGCACAGTCGTTTATAGCAGGATGATGCACAAAGAGAGCCAACGAAAACTGTCGATGTATGCGTGCGCTTGCTTGTATGCGTAACCTGCCTTACACTGCGCAAATCGTATGCGAAGAAACGAATAACAAAATTAAAACAAAGTACAGTTAAGAGCCTTAGGTTCCTGTTACCTAAATGTCAAGAAATGAATGCATATTTTGTATCGGCTATTAGGCAAATTTTGTACTCTATATATATATGTATGAATACATGTGCACATGTAAGAAAATGAAGCATTTTTCTGCGAGTAGCTGCGCAAGCGTAAAGCGTTATAGTACTGCTTTCGTCAAAAGTGTGCGCGACACTAGTTTTTTTTTACGGTCTCAACTTGTACTTCGTGCTCACATCGGCATGCACACAGCACGAGCAATTGCCGAGCAAAAGTGCCCGCAAGGGCTATGGGTGCCTCACCCTGGTTTATAGCTATAATGAACTCACTTCTCAGAAAATAATAAAAGTTGAATGTTTTGCCGGCTCGAGGTCAGATGTTGTGGGAATAAAAACAAAAATAAAAAACACAGTTTGTTCTTAGTTTCGTTCCGATATATTTCGACCACTCATCGGTGGTCGTCTTCAGGGCAACTATAAATAACATTGAATTGTGATTGACATAATATTAATTTAACAACAAGAAAACACCTACTTAGTTTTACACGTCCGCACACTGTGACGTGGAGCTACACACTGATTTGTCCCTAATAAATGCCTGTATAAATGCGCGCAGTTGTCCGTATCTACCTTATAATTAAGTCTTATATTTGTCGGGGTATTTATTATGTGCAGCATCTCCAAAGTGTAACGTTTGTTGTAATGTTGTTCTTGGTCTATTATGTTTACTTCGTCAAAATTTGGGGAATGTCCACTGGCGGCACAGTGGGCCATAAGTGCCGTTTTTGGTGCATTGGAGTGTTGACGAAGTTTATAGTCAGATCTATGTTGCGATAGTCTTGTTTTTAGCTTCGATTTTGTTGTCCCTATATATATTTTATCACAGTTTTCTTCATTAGTCCCATTGCACGGTATTTTATATACTACGTTGCTCTTGTCCATTGTATCAATCCTACTTTTTGTTCTGTTAAAAATATTCCGTAGTGTGTTATTGGGTTTATGTGCTATCTGTATTTTTTCGATGTCATAGCAATCTGAGTTTGCTAATCTTTCCGATAGTTGTGGGACATATGTGACGGACATAAAGCGTTTTGTCGGAACATCTTTGTTGGTTTTCTTATTGCGAGATTTTAGTAAAGTCCTTATGGTGTGGTTTGGAAAGTCATTATTCTTTAAAATTCGTCGTATTTCTTCCTTCGTTTCTTCATAAAAAATTGGGTCCGATATATTAAGCATCCGTTGTATACAACCTCTTGCTGTATTCATTATCATCGACTTCGGATGTTTGGAGTTGAAGTTAATTATTCTTCCTGATGCTGTTGGTTTTTTGTACCATTTTAATTTTATTTCATTTCCTCTTCTGTGTATTGATGTGTCTAGATATGTTAATTTGTTGTCATTTTCTAATTCTATTGTAAACTTTATGTTCCTGTCAAATGAATTTAGGTTGTCAAGTGTGTTTTGGATCTCGTCTTCTTTAATTATGGCAAAAAGGTCATCTACATATTTCGTCATAACTCTAGGTGGTCGCTGTAGTGTTTTCATCATTTTGTCTAAGAGTTCTTCCATAATTATATCAGCTTTTATCGGTGACGCTGGTGAGCCCATAGGCATTCCTTTAAGTTGTGTGTATATCTTGTCTTTGTATCTGAAATATCTGTTCTCTTGTATACAAAAACGTACTATTTCCATAAATGTTAATTTTGGAATGTTAGTGTGCGCTTTTATTTTAATCCACTTTTCTCTAATGGTGTCAAGTGCCAATTCTATTGGAATACTTGGAAAAAGTGAGACTACGTCAAATGAAATTAATCTTTCATCGTCGCAAATGTATGTGTCATTAATCCTTGTCTTAAATTCTGAGGCGTTCTTTACGTTATATGTTGAGTCTGCCGTTATATTTTTTAATATGTTGACTATATATTTGCATAGTCCGTATGATGGAGAACCAATCGATGAACATATTGGTCTCAATGGCGTACCTTCTTTGTGTATTTTAGGTAATCCATATATTCTTGGTGGAATTGATGTGGTTGTTATAAGCTTATTTCTTTCGGTCCGTGAAATAAGTTCATGTTTGTATAGTTTTTCTACCAATTCGTTGTTTTTGGTCTGTAGTCTAGTGGTTGGGTCCTTCCTTAAGGTTCTATATGTATTTAAATCGTTAAGTATACTATCCATTTTTTTGTCATACTCAGTCTTATCCATTGCAACAGTCTTATTTCCTTTATCTGAAGTTAAAATTAATATGTCATCATTCTGTCTAAGAAATTTCCTTGTTTGTTCCACTGTGTCAAGTATTGCACGATCAGCTGCGTCTACTTTGTTAGATGTTTTGTGGTCTTTTATTAATAAAGAGAATTTTGTGCGTGCTTCCTCTTGTTTTTCTTTGTCTTTAAGAGTCTGTACTAGCTCCTCTCCGTCTACTATATATTTAAAGAGAGGGAATTTTCTCTTCTCTACTGGGATTGCGAACTTAGGGCCTTTCGCCAGTAACGCTTTTACGTCGTTCGGGAATTCTATATTCGTCTTATTTACAAACCAATCGTTTGTGTTGTTGTTGTTGTTGTTCAAGAGAACGCTGTTCCGTTGTTTTCGTAGTCTCTCATGTTTGGATTCATGATGTCTCTTCAAAGTTGTTGTTAGTTTTTCGGCTATTGTGTTCTCACTCTTCATAAATGCTTTAAAATCATCACATCTAACAAAGTAGACGCAGCTGATCGTGCAATACTTGACACAGTGGAACAAACAAGGAAATTTCTTAGACAGAATGATGACATATTAATTTTAACTTCAGATAAAGGAAATAAGACTGTTGCAATGGATAAGACTGAGTATGACAAAAAAATGGATAGTATACTTAACGATTTAAATACATATAGAACCTTAAGGAAGGACCCAACCACTAGACTACAGACCAAAAACAACGAATTGGTAGAAAAACTATACAAACATGAACTTATTTCACGGACCGAAAGAAATAAGCTTATAACAACCACATCAATTCCACCAAGAATATATGGATTACCTAAAATACACAAAGAAGGTACGCCATTGAGACCAATATGTTCATCGATTGGTTCTCCATCATACGGACTATGCAAATATATAGTCAACATATTAAAAAATATAACGGCAGACTCAACATATAACGTAAAGAACGCCTCAGAATTTAAGACAAGGATTAATGACACATACATTTGCGACGATGAAAGATTAATTTCATTTGACGTAGTCTCACTTTTTCCAAGTATTCCAATAGAATTGGCACTTGAAACCATTAGAGAAAAGTGGATTAAAATAAAAGCGCACACTAACATTCCAAAATTAACATTTATGGAAATAGTACGTTTTTGTATACAAGAGAACAGATATTTCAGATACAAAGACAAGATATACACACAACTTAAAGGAATGCCTATGGGCTCACCAGCGTCACCGATAAAAGCTGATATAATTATGGAAGAACTCTTAGACAAAATGATGAAAACACTACAGCGACCACCTAGAGTTATGACGAAATATGTAGATGACCTTTTTGCCATAATTAAAGAAGACGAGATCCAAAACACACTTGACAACCTAAATTCATTTGACAGGAACATAAAGTTTACAATAGAATTAGAAAATGACAACAAATTAACATATCTAGACACATCAATACACAGAAGAGGAAATGAAATAAAATTAAAATGGTACAAAAAACCAACAGCATCAGGAAGAATAATTAACTTCAACTCCAAACATCCGAAGTCGATGATAATGAATACAGCAAGAGGTTGTATACAACGGATGCTTAATATATCGGACCCAATTTTTTATGAAGAAACGAAGGAAGAAATACGACGAATTTTAAAGGATAATGACTTTCCAAACCACACCATAAGGACTTTACTAAAATCTCGCAATAAGAAAACCAACAAAGATGTTCCGACAAAACGCTTTATGTCCGTCACATATGTCCCACAACTATCGGAAAGATTAGCAAACTCAGATTGCTATGACATCGAAAAAATACAGATAGCACATAAACCCAATAACACACTACGGAATATTTTTAACAGAACAAAAAGTAGGATTGATACAATGGACAAGAGCAACGTAGTATATAAAATACCGTGCAATGGGACTAATGAAGAAAACTGTGATAAAATATATATAGGGACAACAAAATCGAAGCTAAAAACAAGACTATCGCAACATAGATCTGACTATAAACTTCGTCAACACTCCAATGCACCAAAAACGGCACTTATGGCCCACTGTGCCGCCAGTGGACATTCCCCAAATTTTGACGAAGTAAACATAATAGACCAAGAACAACATTACAACAAACGTTACACTTTGGAGATGCTGCACATAATAAATACCGCGACAAATATAAGACTTAATTATAAGGTAGATACGGACAACTGCGCGCATTTATACAGGCATTTATTAGGGACAAATCAGTGTGTAGCTCCACGTCACAGTGTGCGGACGTGTAAAACTAAGTAGGTGTTTTCTTGTTGTTAAATTAATATTATGTCAATCACAATTCAATGTTATTTATAGTTGCCCTGAAGACGACCACCGATGAGTGGTCGAAATATATCGGAACGAAATTAAGAACAAACTGTGTTTTTTATTTTTGTTTTTATTCCCACAACATCTGACCTCGAGCCGGCAAAACATTCAACTTTAAACAACAAAAAGGTCGCAAAAATCAACATAGAAAATAATAAAGTTATTGAGAAAAGCCACTGTTCGTGACTATGCCGTTTGTATGGGAGCTATACGATATAGTGGTCCGATCCGGCTGAATCCGAGATAAACAACCCCTCCAGTATATATGTACAAGCCTACTTGCAAAATTTCAAGCTTACGTGACCAAAATTAACCTAATTTTTCATAGCGCCTAAGGGTATGCACAAAAAGGTGTTCTACATAGCGCCTAAGGGTATGCACAAAAAGGTGTTCTACATACAACCTGCTCATCTTTTTGTGTTGCCTTTGAAATAATCTTCTTTTGGAAGATTGACCTCGAGCCGGCTAAACTGCAAGGTTTGATTTAAATTTCAAATAGGTCGTAATCTAACCAGATAACACCAACGGAAGGCACGCCGTTACTTTGGAATTTTTATTCTAAAAAAAAAAAAACCTTTTTCTATGTGGTACAATATACCGTATATGAAATAACAGGTCGTGATATTAGTTTGGTAAGGCGAAGCTCTTATACTAATTTTTCATAGCGCCTAAGGGTATGCACAAAAAGGTGGTCTTCGGTTTTGTAGGCTTTACCAACTTTTTTCTTCTTATTTCGAGGAGAAACTTAAGCTCCTGGAGTACATTATTTGGCAAAGCGAGTCATGATCTAACCACTGGTGAGCAAACAAAGTGCGCTTCTGGATTTATTGTCCAGGACAATAAATCAAATTGTGCCTGAGGAAAAAATGAATTACAAATCGGTAGTCGACAAATTATGCAGACAAATTGAAGAAATCCATTATGAGATTATTAGCGGAAAATCCAACTGAAGCCGGATATAATATAGCTACGTTTGTGGCCGCAGAAAATACAATGCTAAAATTCTGTGTGGCACCAGCAGAAAATGCAGTGATACAATCACCGCCTGTATTGCAATCGATACAATCATTGCAACTACCCAAAATTCCCATTCCAAAATTTGATGGGGATTATCTGAAATGGCAACAATTTCATGACATCTATAAAAAGGTGGTTCATGAGTTAAATGTATCCACAATACAGAAAATGTGGTACTTAAAATCAAACCTTTCTGGAGAAGCAGAGAGATTGATACGGCACCTGGAATTAACAGAAGCCAATTACAACACTGCCTGGTCAGTGTTGCAGGAACGATTTAATAACAAAAGAGTTCTAGTAACAGCCATACTGGCAAAGCTGTTTGATCACCCAAATGTGGGAAATGACGCAGCTTCTATAAGGAATTTGCATAATAACATTTTTGAATCATTGCAAGCATTAAAAAATGTAGGCGTCAATATGGAATCGTCAGATGCTGTCATAATGTTCCATATGACAAGGATATTGGATAGATTCAACCACGCACTATACGAGCAATCTCTTTCCAACACAAGGGAACTACAGGAAGTAAAGGATTTCCGTTCATTCTTGGAACAGCGCTTCCTAACATTAGAGGCGATTGGGAAACCAAGAAACGAAAATCGCAGCATTGAAAAAATAAATCCAAGGAAGACATGCGCAACAGCATCTGGGACAAATAGTTCCTTATGTCCTTTCTGCGAGAAGGCAAAGCACAAACTCTTCCAATGTGAAAAGTTTAAAATAAAATCCGCAGCGGTTTAATTGGGTGCAAAGACACAAATTGTGTGTCAATTGCTTCAAACCGGACCATATGGCAAAAAATTGCTCTTGGAGGGGATGCTTCAAATGCGATAAAAAACATAACACAATGTTGCACTTGGAAACAGGCAACCAAGTTGCTACATCTGTTTCTGCAGCTTCTGCATATGGAATTGGCAGAAAATACACCCTGTTGGCATCATCGGGAGAGCGGCGCGAGGTGAAAGCTTCCGCCTCCTTTAACCCTTGTGTTGCCCGTTTGGGCATAAACATGCTCCCCGCCTTGCAGGAGTGCAAGACCCAGGCAGTCCAATGGCACGCTCCGGACAGGGTCCAGCCGAAGACTGTGCGCATCGCAATTGGCCGCCCGCCAACCCCGGGTAGACTCCCCTCTAACATGACCTCCGTCATCACATCCGCGCCCAGGACCAAAGACACTGACGACGGTCGGTAGAAAGTATCATCCGCCAGGACGATGCCCTCGAACTTTTTGGATCTGCGGGTGCACCGGAGCGCTTGGAGTGCGGCAGCACAAGCCATCGACCACCTTTAGTATCGCCTCCAATCGCCATCCTTCACTGATTGGGGACCGGATCACTGCTGCCACCGCTTTCGCTGCCCCTATATTGACGGCTGTCAATTTAAAGGCCGTGGCCAGTGACGTCGCCATCGACGATACCGCCGAAGAAGGATCCACGAGGGCCTTCACGTCGAAGGTTTTTCCCCCCGTCTCAAGACGCACCATCGCCGTGGGCATCAGATGTGGATTGCGGTGCTGCAGCAGTTTGGTCGGTGTCAGCTTCGGATCGGAGGCTGGCGTTGGTGCGACCCTGCGTCTGGAGGACTCGGGGGTGACTCGGCGTACGACGGAGCTTGGAGTGCGTCGACGTGGCTGTTCGTGGAAGTGAAGCAGCGTGTGGTGGTCCTCCTCACATATTCGGAACTTATCACCGCTCAAGCAGCTTCCTCCGGAATGTTGGCGGGCCAGGCAATTGGCGCAGTACTTATTCGCAAGCACTGCCCTCATCCTCCACGTTCAGCCGCAGGAAGCGACGGCATCGCTTTAGAGGATGGATTCCGCGACAGACTCGGCAACGGAAGGACTCCGTTCCTCACGAGTATCTGCCCTCCTCTTTCGATGCCTGTACTGAACGCGGTCTCGTAGCCATGGAAACGGGATCTAGGTTGATGGATATCAGGAAGCTGCCGGGACAAATAATGAAGAAAGCGGATTAATGTAGGACGATAGAATACACATATTACTACTGTCAGCTCGGCCCTTCTTAATTGGGAGGAAGGACCAAGTGCTGGACGCTACTGTAGTTTTACATAATGGGTTTGAATTCTTTCTTCTGGAGGAAGAAAGATCAGCTTTGCGACGGGACGCTTCACAATACCGCGAGCGGTAAGCAGTTCGACGACGCGGACATTGCCGTCACTGCCAGGGTGTGTTTGGTCGATTCACCCGAGACGCCATTCATTAAATGGAAGATTGTCGTTTTTGAGTACCACCAGATCGCCCACTTCAAGATTTTTAGAAGGGAATCGCCACTTATTGCGCTTATGTAGCTCCTTCAGATACTCGTCTTTCCATCGGGTGCAGAAATGCTGACTCACAGCCTTCAGACTCTGCCACCGGTTAATGATAGACGGTACCTGATCCTTGATTTCAGGTTCCGTCACGAATAGCAATGGAGCGCCCACTATGAAATGGCCTCGGGTCAAAGCTAAAGAATCGGTGGGGTCTTCAGACATAGGAGAAATCGCCCGCGAGTTCAAACACGCCTCTACCTTAGCCAGCAGCGAAGAGAAAACGGACCACATATGCTACCACTCGTAAGGCACGTGAAAGATTGGAAAAACGAGATAGTATCTCGTTGGCTGGCTTAGCGATCGCGACGTGGACCTTCACCACCCGCTTCTCCAAGGTAGTGTCTAGTAGGAGAGGTGTCGCTCGCTGCCAGGACTCTTGTGGTTCCGTTAGCCATGGTGGGCCGTGCCACCACAAATCCTTGTGTACCAGTTCCTGCGCACTCAGGCCGCGGCTAGGGAGATCTGCTGGATTGTCCTCTGAACGAACGTGATTCTATGGGTCGCTATTTGTTGCCGTCACAATTTTGGCTACCCGATTTTCGACAAACGTGGAATCTGACCAATAAAAAGCCTCCGCATTATCAACTGGAAGTTGTGGAACAACTGCAGCTGCCAGTTCAGCTAAAAGCGTGGCTCCGCATAATTCAAGGCGGGGTAATGAAACCCTAGACTTTGCTGCAAGAAGGCAGCACGATATGCCTTGGTTATTGCTAACGCGCACGTAAATTGCGGCACCATAAGCCCGCTGTGACGCGTCGCAAAAACAATGGAATTGGATGTCGGAATTTGGATCATGGAGAACCCACCGTGGAATTCGGATCTGGTCAAGGAAGGAGTAGCTCTTTGTAAAATCCTGCCACCTGTGATGGAGTTCACTGGGCAATTGATCATCTCACCCTAGCTCTTGTAGCCAAAGCTCTTGCATAAACACCTTGGCTTGAATCACAAAGGGAGCCAGCCAGCCAGCGAGATCGAATAACTTGGCGATCTGCCCGAGGACTTCTCGCTTAGTATAAGCTGTCTTGACATCTTGGGCTGAGATGACAAAATAAAACTCATCCGTAGTCGCTTTCCATCGGATTCCCAGTGTTTTTGCTGTGCTAGCCTCTTCGATATCGAAGAAATCAGCATTCAGTAAATGACTCTTTGGAATGCAACTGAGCACGCTCTTCACATTCGATGTCCACTTGCGCAAAGGAAAGCCAGCTGAACCAAGAGCGTCTTGAAGTTCATTGACCATTGCGATTGCCGTTGCTTCATTGTGAGCCCCTGCCAGGACATCATCGACATACATATAGGACTTGATAATATCGCTAGCCAAAGGAAATTTGGATTGTACATCATTTGTTAGTTGCTGAAGTACTCGGATGGCTAAGAACGGAGCACAGTTAATGCCAAACGTGACGGTATTCAGCTCGTAATCACCAAGTTGCCCCTCTTTATTTCGGAACAGGATCCTCTGAAATAACGTATGGATTGGATCGACCATAATTTGGCGGTACATTTTTGTGATGTCGGCATTGAAAACTACTCGGAAATAACGCCACTTGAGAACCTGAGTAGTGAGTTCGGACTAAAATATGTCGTTGAGACTTACTCCGTTTGTGGACTTGCTAGAGGCGTTAAAGACTACCCGTACCTTTGTTGTGGTGCTGTCGGGCTTGAAAACCGAATGGTGTGGCAAATAAAAATTGTTATTAGTGCCGTCAAATGGCACCTGACGCATGTGGCCCAAGTCCAAATATTCTTGGATGACGGCGTCATGCTCAGTTTTTGCCGGAATATTTGTTAGGAGCCGGCTTGTGTTTTTTAGGAACTGTAGATCCTCCACCTCCCAAAACTCTGTGAGTTTCAAGTCCCTCCTTTCTGCTAACAGCGACCCTCGTGGTGAACGCGGCACACGAACTAACGGGGACCCCTTGCAACGGGCCTGAAATGACCCAACCGAATCGCGTCTCTTGAGCCATTAAAGATCCGCACACTTCGGTCTGGATGCCGGAAAGAGTCACCGCTGGTATGACATCAATGCCAAGAAGTAGATCGATCTTTGCCTTTAATCTGAAGGAGGGGTCGGCTAGAGGAATATTGAGCATTCCTTCCAGTGTGGCTTGGGCTATCGTACATGACGGCAAATCATCAGCAAATTGGGACAAGACGATGACCGAATGCTTATGTGACAGACCTTCAGGGTTCTATTGACCTTTCTGTTAATGCCTGTCACTTCGGCACTGACAGCTTGGAATGGTAACTTCATGAGCCGGAACATTCTTTCGGATATGAAATTGACTTCCGAAGCCGGGTCTAATAGCGCCCGTGAAGCTTAAGTTGTGCCCTTGTGCCAAAAGTCCACGATGGCTGTACCTAGCAACTTATCTCGTGAGGACCTTGCCTCAGAGGTAAAGTAAGTCCGGACAATATTGTGAGAACTGGGCTGAGCTGGGACCGGCGTTGGACTAATCTCCGGCCGGGCATCCTTGTGCAAGAGCGTATTGTGACGCCCCTTGCACGTGAAGCAATTGTGATGACTCGGACAATCTTTTACTTGATGTCCGTTTGCGAAGCAAATCAGACAAAGGGACTTTTTCTTTATGTATGCCACCCTCTCTGGCACTGGCATCTGAAGGAAGCGGGGACATCGACGCACCGGGTGATTCTTCTTCATACAGAGATCACAGGATTTTAATTTGGTGGTCACCTTGGCTTCAAATGTATTAGCCTTTCGAGTTGCTGGAAGCGGATTTCACGGAGGTTTCGATGTGGGAACCGAAATAGCCATTGCAGTTGTATTTTCAACTGCTTCGAGCGTACGGAACCGCTCAGTGAGGAAATCGTCCATCATTTGCCACTCTGGAGTGGCAGTCTTGTCTCCCAGAGATTGTTCCCACAGTGAAAGGGTATTCTTTGGCAATTTCATGGAACAGAAAAATGCGAACATGCCTCCCCAAGTGGTTACTGGCAGGCCACAGTGCTCAAAAGCGCGAATGGATGCCTGCAGAGCATTCTGATGATCCTGTAATGCTTTTCCGGACTCATGGGAAATTTGAGGCAGGTCAAAAAGTGCTCGGAATTGGCTGTTCACGATAACTCGCTTAAAGACTTCTGTGTCAATGGGTGGCAATCGACAGCCTCGTTCTGCTGGTGCAGAGGTAGGCGCATGACGGTTCGGAGGAGTAGGAGCAGACGCTTCATGGATAAGCTCGTTTAATCGAGCCGTGCATCGCTCGTAAACTTGATAGCATTTGTCATATTTAGCTTGGATGGCTAAATCTTCAGAGTTATCGTCTTTACCATCTGTGAGTGCCTCGCATTTCTCATATTCCTGCTCGACCTTCTCCCACAACGCTTGAACTCGATCACGACGGACTTGGAGCGTAAATACGCTGACCTCGGACAGTGAAGTGACGTGTCGACTTCAAACTGAATTAGTTTATCGCTTATGGAGACTAACTTCTTCAAAGCCATAGTGGAAACAGCTAAAACCCTTTTGGTTTCGGAACGAGTGACTCTTGGGGCGGTTACCAAAATCTGTGGAAGTGGTACCAATGATTTGACCTCTTTTTGGCTTGCTCGTCGTGGCTCTGAAGTGGCTTGCTGAAAGGTCGAGCTTAATGGTGCGGATGTGAGAGCTAATAGACTAGAAGGGGTCTGAAATGCTCGGGAAGGAGGAGTAGTAGGGCTGGTACTCCTCTGGCGCTGACCTGGAGCAGCAATTGAGGATTTGCTCGGGGCCGCAGTGTTCTCAGCTGCTTTCTCGTCTCTTGGCGGGCTCGTGCTCATAACCCCAGAGAATGGCGGTTATAAAGTGGTGAGCTGGTTTGGCACTGCTTGAAAATTAGCCAAAAAGACAAACTGGTACGTTTGGGACAAACTGGAACACTACAAAACCACTCAAAGAACGGCTTTGAGACGCCTTGAAATAGATTAAAAATCTAGAAAACGAGCTGGTACGTTTGGGATGACTTGGAACACAGCCAAAAAACCCTAGGAACGGCTTGGAACGCCTTAGAATTGAGATATAAAACCCGATGATACGACACTTGGAACACCTTGGAATTCAAATATATGACCAAAGATATGACTTGGAACGCGTGGAAACACTTTGGACTTGAAATATAACTCAAAAGATACGACTTGGAACGCGTGGAAACACTTTGGAATTGGAATCTCACTCCAAAGATACGACTTGGAACGCGTGGAAATACTTTGGAATTGAAATTTCGTTTCTTTCGAGTTCGATAGATCCAATATTTTCTTTTTTTTCACTTATAAAGGAAATGGATTTATAATTGGCGCAGTCGGTAGGATAAAACGAAATATATTTAGTGCGTGCAAAACCTGTGTATAAGCGACCGTTACGGATATCTAATCTAAGGTTGCCTAATAAGCCAGACCGTTTGTGTACCATTAAATAATTAAATGTGCGAAACTTGTGTCAAGCCACCGTTATAGATATTAAATCTGAGGTTGGCCCGTGATCGAGACTTTTTGTGCAAAAAAAATTCAAATAATAAGGAGCCGTAAGCAATTAAGGCCCAAAGCCCCAGAAAATTTTTTTTCGTTTTATCCGCAAAAGAACCTTTCGTGCAGTCAAAAGCGCGACATCGAATCCTGGAGTTTAAGTACAGTGTTGGAGGAAATAATAAAAACAACAACCTTCTTTGATTGTGAACTCTTTGTTTTCCAACGTTGGACAAATTATCCGAGATGTCCCTAGAAGAAACACACCTGAACCAGGCACTCACTATGCTTAGACAGTTGCCCAATTTCAATGGTGACGCTTCGACCTTGAGCACGTTTATACGGAGAGTTGATTATATTTTACAACTGTACCCGACGAGGGACGTCCGCCAACACAGTTTGATGTACGGCACTATAGAGATGCAGCTCACTGGAGAAGCACAACGGACATCACAACTATCGCAAGCCAACAATTGGACCGAGTTGCGGGCCGCTCTCATCAGCGAATATAAGGTGCAAACGCCTTATGAAGAACTACTACGACGGCTATACCACACTTTTTTTGGAGGAAACCTTCGTAAGTTTATTGAAGATTTAGAACATAAGTCATTCATTATAATAAATAAGTTAGCATTAGAAGGCAACGCGGCCAACACCGTATTATACACAAATGCCATGAATAACACAATCAAAGATGTTATTATCAAAAGATTACCAGACAAGCTTGACATGACATTAGCAAAATTTGATATTTCTACAGTGTCTAATTTAAAGCAAGTAGCTCAGAGAGAAGGCCAATATGAAAATAGTTCCACCGAGAAACCCAAAACTAATAATCAGAGTACTTCAGGAAACTCAAACTACAGATCAAACCAAAATAATTCAGGGCAAACCTATTATAGGCAAAGCAACCAATACAATAATTCAAATCCTACTCCCCAAAATAATCAACAGCTTCGAGAAGAATTTCAACAAAATCTTAATCAGGGCAGACAGGGAAATCCACTTAATCATCAGATTCAGAATCAACCCCAGAATCAAAATCCCGTGGTAAATCAACCTACTAAAAGGCAAAGAGAAAGTACCAGTGGTCAGAATAGAATGGACTGGTCCGAAAATTTTCATCAATCAGCCTCGGATCAGACAGTTCAAACAGAACCAATGAACCAAACAGATCAACCGAGTACGTCCAATCAAACCCCTATATCCAACTAAAAATCAATAACATCCCCTTAAAGTGTGTCATAGATACAGGCTCTTCAATAAATATTATCAACAAAAATTATTTCAATTTTCCAGAAACCTCAGAAAATTTAAATGTTCAAACAATAAAAGGAATAATAGAGCTTAATAAAAGCGTATCTTTTGCACCAAGCAAACTTTGCCCCAACCATCAAAAATTTTATTGCCATACATTTTCATCAACATACGACATACTATTAGGTAGAAAATATCTCAAAGCATGTCAAGCCGTTATAAACTATGAAGAAAATAGTGTGACACTATCAAATCATAAATTTTATTTCAAATTCACTAATAAAGAAGAAGGAAAAGAAAAATCAATACCTTATCCTCCCCCAGAGTTCAAATATGAAGCGTTCACAGAAGAAATAAATAACAGTATAGAGGAAAAAAACGAATTTAGACTCGATCACTTAAATTCAGAAGAAGTAGAAAAGTTAAAGAAAATATTGCATGAATTTAGCGATATCCAGTATAGGAAAGGTGAAAATTTGACCTTTACTAGTACCATAAAGCATAACATCAGAACCAAGCACGAGGACCCAATATACAAACACCCATACAAATACCCACAAATCTTTGACGAAGAAGTCAATAAACAAATTAATGAAATGATAGAACAAGGAATCATACGAAAATCAAAATCACCCTATTGTTCTCCAATCTGGATTGTACCCAGAAAAGAGGACGCATCCAAGGAAAAAAAGTTCCGTTTAGTAATTGACTATCGTAGTCTAAATGAGATCACTATCGATGA
Organism: Drosophila paulistorum; assembly: GCA_018152135.1. NCBI lineage: Eukaryota > Metazoa > Arthropoda > Insecta > Diptera > Drosophilidae > Drosophila > Drosophila paulistorum. The sequence continues at coordinate 13,973,177 of JAECXG010000822.1, read as the reverse complement.
CAAGTTCCCAATACCGGTAATGGATGAAATATTAGACAAACTTGGAAAATGTCAATATTTCACAACCATTGACCTCGCCAAAGGATTCCATCAAATCCAAATGGATCCCAAATCAATCGAAAAAACCGCATTTTCCACTAAACATGGTCATTACGAATACACACGAATGCCATTTGGGCTGAAAAATGCACCACCCACGTTCCAAAGGTGTATGAATAATTTACTAGAAGACCTAATCTATAAAGATTGTTTAGTCTACTTAGACGATATAATTGTTTATTCCACCTCATTAGAAGAACATTTGGCATCACTAAAAAAAGTCTTTGCAAAATTGCGCAACGCTAATCTAAAACTACAATTAGATAAATGCGAATTCTTGAAAAAGGAAACAGAATTTTTAGGTCACGTCATAACTACAGAAGGCATCAAACCAAACCCAGATAAAGTCAAAGCAATTCAAAAATTTCCGATTCCTAAAACCCCAAAAGAAATAAAATCATTCTTAGGATTATGCGGATTCTTCCGCAAATTCATACCAAACTTTGCACAACCTTTAACTCTTGGGTTAAAGAAAGCAGCTAAAATAAACATAGACGACCCAGATTATATTTCATCCTTCGAAAAATTAAAATGTCTCCTTATGAACGATCCCATACTTGCATATCCCGATTTCAAAAAACCATTCTTTCTAACCACAGACGCTAGCAATATAGCTTTAGGTGCGTTCATCTCACAGGACCATAGACCTATTTCTTATGCTAGTAGAACACTCAATGAACATGAACTTAATTATTCAGCCATAGAAAAGGAACTACTATCTATGGTATGGGCAACCAAATATTTTAGACCATACCTCTTCGGCAGACCTTTTGAGATGATGATGATGACCAATCAGTTTGCTAAAGAAATTATCAAAAAATATTTATGCTCAAAAAATAATGCACTTTACATCGAAAACGACTTAGATTTTCAAACACTCCAAGAAGCTTATCTTGAAATAATTAGTCCGGACAGCCAAACAAAAACTTTAAGAACCACTTACAAATTAAAAGACATTCCTACTTATGCAGAATTCAAAGAAATTATACTAAAGAACCATAAATCACTACTTCATCCAGGTATCACTAAAACTCAAAACTGGTTTAAAGAGAAATACTATTATCCAGACTATCAAAAACTAATTCAAAACTTCATTAATGAATGCCGTATATGCAATTTATCGAAATCAGAAAATCGAAGTACTAAATTAACCTTTGAAACCACCCCAGAGATATTTAACACTAGAGAAAAATACGTGATGGATTTCTATTTAATCGACAACCAACAATTTTTATCTTGCATAGATATTTACTCAAAGTACGCGACTTTAGTCGAAGTTAAAAGTCGAGATTGGCTTGAAACAAAAAGGGCAATCATAAAAATCTTTAACGATATGGGTAAACCCTTAGAAATCAAAGCAGATAAGGACTCAGCCTTTATTTGTATAGCACTTCAAAATTGGCTACAATCAGAAAACGTTAATATAAGTATAACATCGAGCAAAAATGGCGTTTCAGATGTGGAAAGATTTCACAGAACCGTAAACGAAAAACTAAGAATTATTAATGCAGAATCTAGCATAGAAGACAAACAAACTAAATTTGAAACTATCCTTTACACATATAACCATAAGACTAAACATCTAACGACAAACAGAACACCAGCGGATATCTTTATTTACGCAGGCACACCTCTTTATAATACGCAAGGTAATAAAGTAAAACAAATTGATAAACTAAATGAAATTAGGCACGATTTTGAGATAAATACAAAATATAAACAAGCCCCCTTAGTTAGATCAAAAACGACAACACCCTTTAAGAAAACAGGAGAAGTTACCCAAGTTGACGACAAACATTATATTGAAACAAACCGAGGTAGACAAACAACACACTACAAATCAAAATTTAAAAAGAAAAAGAAAACTCATCAAAGTAAATATACTAATTAATTTCATAAATCCCAACATTACTATTTCTACTCTTATCAATGGTACACTCAACGCATAATCAAAGTATTGAAATTAATCCCATAAAGGCACCCAATGGATATCTTGTATTCAAAACAGGAACCATGGATTTACCCTCAGATTTCGAATATCATTACCTAACTGTAAATTTAACCAACTTACAAAACACCTACAACAACCTAATAGAGCAGTCAGAACCATTTAAGAACAAGGTCCACATTCACTATTTAGTTGAAAAACTAAATCGCGAAATGAACGGCATAAAAATAATAAAGAGAAATAAGCGAGGACTTATTAACATAATAGGTACAGCACATAAATATCTTTTCGGCACTTTAGATCAAAATGATAAAGATGAGCTTGAACAAAAAATTGATAGTCTATCAGCAAATAGCGCCCAAAATAATGAACTTAATCATATTATCGAAGCAGTCAACAAAAATATAGAACTCCTGAATAACCTTACTCTTAATCAAGATGCAGACAAAAAATTAAATCTACTAATGTTCAATTTAGAGCATTTTACAGAATACATAGAAGACATAGAACTAGGAATGCAGTTGACAAGATTAGGTATATTCAATCCAAAACTTTTAAATCATCAAGAAATATTTAACATAAATACAGAAAAACTTTTAAACATAAAAACATCTACTTGGTTAAAATCAGACACGAATGAAATATTCATAATTTCACATATACCCAGGAAAATATCTAAAACATCACTATTTAAAATTATAGCCTATCCAGACGAAAATAATAACACCTTGACAGAAAATATTCAAGAAACTTACTATATTCAAGACAATAAAATTTATGCAAAATCAACCAAAAAACAAGAAATAAATGAATGTATAATTGGCATTATTACACAAAAACCAGCAGAATGCAAATACACAAAAATATTTAAGACAAACCTAATTAGTTATGTAGAACCCAATATTATCGTAACTTGGAACTTGCCCAAAACAAATTTAAAACAATATTGTAACCAGAACAAAATATTCATAGAAGGAAATAATATAATAAAAATATACGACTGTATTATGCAGCTAAATGAAATATCAATAGTAAACACATTACAAGATTATACCCAAAACATTTACGTAACCAACAATGTAACGAAACTAGAACCAATCTCTTACATCCACACTAAACAAATCATTTCTGAAAAAACTGCTTATAACAAAATATTCAACATAATAACTACAACAACATTTATAATTACACTAATAAGTTTAACCTTATATCTTATCTATAAATTTAAGTCAATATCAAAAAAAATAATTATTACACAAATTAAGAATGAAACTTTTGTACAACCAATTGACTCAGCTTTTAACAATCCCGTTTTGCATGAACTTTCACCATCCCAAGAAATCTTACTTGCAACACCGCAAGCACTGCCAAGTCTATACCCTGTATTTCCCGCCTGAGCACAGGCTATTTTCTACGTGTTGGGGGAGTAATATATCCGCCTCTCCATCCACCCACATAACTTCGCCCCTTTCTTAGTCTACAAAACGGATGTTTACTGCAACCGAGACTAAACAAAACTTTATAAACAAATCTGTCCCCAAAAAATCTTCCAGCGTGAGAATTCAACATTATAAACAAATCTGTCCCCAAAACATCTTCCAAGCGTGAGAACGCTTAGTAGGCGAAATCAATAAGCCAATCAAAGTCCAGATCAAGATATCATCCGATCAAAAGCTCCCACTACTAACATAAAGCTTTCTAACCGAACTTTCAACATAATTGTAAACATCAAAAGCTTTCTAACCGAACTGTAAACATAATTGTATGAATAATGATAAGTTAGTTCTTAAGACGCATTCTTTAAATAAAGACCGTTTCTTTCGAGTTCGATAGATCCAATATTTTCTTTTTTTCACTTATAAAGGAAATGGATTTATAATTATATATATGTATGTTTATGGATATGTAAAATGTTGGAGATATATATATATGTATTTAAAATTTTTTTTAAATATGACAGTATAGAATGGCAATATGCAGAGGTGTGAATGGATCGGATTTCTTTATACAAATTAATAAATTTTTTTTTTTTTATATATTCTCTGGTTGTGTCTAACCGATATGCCCCAACTTTATAGGGTGTCGCGGGACACCAGAAATGTCTAAGTGTGGCCTTTATATGTGAGAGGGTGATTCACTTTCTTTTTTTTGTTTAAAAAATCTTTATTAATTGTATTGAAAATTTTCTTCTCTTCGTCGGAACCACCTTTGGATTTAATGTAGCACCGGATAAATTTTGTAATTTTTGTCACATTCACACACTCTGCTTGCATATATACATATGTTGTATGTGGGAGATCACTTTTAATTTCGTAGGTTTGTTTCACTGCATACAAACATATGTGTTAATATTTTTTGGAAATTGCGAAAAAAATATATATTGGAAATAGGCAAATAAATATGGCGCCTTATATACTTGGCCTATATATGCCAAAGTGCGAGAAAAAAATCTTGAAGTGGGCGAACAAATATGGCGCCTTATGTACTGGACACATATATATGTATGAAAATTTGGGGACCAAAATTTTCTCTCCTTTGAGGAGGAAAAATTTGCGCGAAAGTAATTTTACTTTGATTAGGAAAATCAAGGGCAACAATTATATGTATGTGAGTATGGGTGCGGATGCTGGAGGCATGTACATGTACTCATATACATATAATTTGGAAAAAATTACTTAGCTTGAAATATGTATGAAATCCCACCGATGCAAATGGTTCGAGAGGATCTTGGTATCCGGCTCGAAGGACCAATGTTTGTGTAGGGGGGTCGAACTTCCTTGTTGTTTGGGGCAGCTAAATGAATTTTTCCCTTTTTCCTTCCTTCCAAATAAATGTAGACGCGCAGAGAGATTTTCTATTCACTTGTCTATTCAGTCACAGGTATATAATTCAACTAAAAACTAGCTTAAAAGAGAGCAGGGCACCAAGCCCCGCTTGGAGCGAAGTGTGGGGAGTTCTTTTGTGGGGAGAGCGATGGGCATCATCGGGAGAGCGGCGCGAGGTGAAAGCTTCCGCCTTCTTTAACCCTTGTGTTGCCCGTTTGGGCATAAACAATTACAAAATTCAGAGTTTGGATGGATTATTGCTGGCAGAATTAATATGTCAACGTCAGCTTCAATCACATTTATGGTAGGCATGACGAATCCAGAGGAATCTCTAGAAAAATTCTGGCAGCTAGACACACTAGAGCCCATGAAAATGTACAGGAGTCCGGAGGAAGAGTATTGTGAAAAATTCTTCCTCGATAACCTACACACGGCGGCGGACGATCGACTAATTGTAAAGTTTCCATTTGCGGAAGAGGCCATAAGAAGATTCATGTCGTTAGAGAGGCGAATGAGCCCTGACATAAAAAGGAGTGTGTAAAATTTATGTTAGAATATGAACAGCTTGGACATATGAAGCAGGTAATCGTAAAACAAATTCCCAAGAACCATTACTTTACACCGCATCACTGTGTACTAAAGCCAGAAAGTACCACCACCAAGTTAAGAGTGGTATTGATGCATCTTGCAAAACGTCATCAGGAAAATCGCTGAACGACATTTTATCAACAATAATAATGCATTTCGTTCGGAAACAATTTTTATTGTTAGCATATAATAAATTTGAATTGTATTCCATATTGTTAGTGTAGTAAGATAATTATCGAATGGCAGTGTCATACTTAAATGAAATTGTTATCGAGTTCGCTAGTATCGATATGTAATCGATATCGGGTAAAGCTTAAGTTTAGAAAAACCTTTGGAGTTGAACGGTTGTAAGACTTACACAAATTGCAAATATATTGACGAATAAATCAAATAGGCGGTACCTACTTAAACAGTCTAACTAGGCAGTTGGTTTCCGAACATATAAAAAATTGGTTCTTCGAGCCGGATACTAGCTGCTGATTTATATCAATATTTTGCAAGTTGTGTAAAGTTAGATAGTACTTTAGTTGGAAGAGCATTCGCGATGCAGACAGTTATGCAACAACGTGGTTACTGCAAAAGCCAAATCAAGCGGGCTTACCACAATGCAAATACATTCATCGAGAAAACCCACGCAGTGGCAAGTTATGATTGCAACAACTGCAAGAAAACTACATGCGTTTTCCACAACTAACCGAGGAGTTGCACACCTATGAAGACACTTTGGACTGGGAAGATCCGGACGTGGACATTGATCCCTATGAGAAAAAGCACTACGCAACTTATTCGATGTTGAGTGTTGCGCGGGAGGAGCTGCAAGTGCAGTTTGCCAGATCGCTCAACAACCGCCTTTCTGCAACAGAGGCACGTGAAGGTCACGTTTCACAAAACCACGTGAACTTGCACTATGAACGGATCAAACTACACAAACACATTGCCGTGACTAACGATAACTATAGTGAGGCTTGGGACAGGCTGTTGCAACGTTACAATAAGAGACATGTAATCATTCGTTCCTTCATTGCCAGTTTTCTAAATCTCCCAATGGCAACTGTACTCAACTCTGTCGCGATTCGCAAGCTGGCTGACGGAGCCGATGAAATAATTCGCGGACTAAGAGCATTAGAGTGTGAGAATCGAGATCCCTGGTTAATTCATGTGTTATTGGCAAAGGTGGACGACAACACTCGGCAAGCATGGGCAGAGAGCAGTGAATCTGAGGATTACACTGTAACGATCGACAATTTGATCAAATTTCTGCTCTCCCGAGATGATACGTTGGAATCGAGCCAATTTTCACGAGCGAATCACAGCCGACGAATAGCCACTACTCATCACGTCAACACGGAAACCCAGCCATTGATCGAGCCATGCACCCTGTGCCAACACGCTCATTCGCTATCAAGATGCGAACAATTTAAAGCACTTAATGCAATTGCACGATACGCACACGTGAGGAGTGCCAACTTGTGCTTTAACTGTTTAAGCCCAAACCATAGGATTGCAACCTGTCCTTCAAAGAATACATGTCGAGTATGTCAAAGAAAGCATAACACCCTGATTCATGCAGCGCAGCAGACGACTGGCCGTGAATTCAGAGATAGCGCGGTGCGAGTTCATCAGACTGAGAGCCCAGGATCTAACGATGAATCCCCGGCTATTATTAGCCATCATGTTCAAACCACACGAGGTCATCAAATAGCAGTTCCAAAGCACAGCAAGAGAGTTTCTCGTCACACCCTCGAGAATATTCCGTATGCAGGTATGCAAACGCTTTTGCCCACCATTCTTACATCAGTGAAAGACGCTCGGGGCAAGACCTTCACTTGCCAAGCTCTACTTGACACTGGGTCTACAGTCTCATTGGCAACGGAATCATTTGTCCAGCGGATTGGCATGCGACGTACACATGCAAAAAGTTCAGTTCGAGGTCTCGCGGCTAACAGAGCCGGCGTCACCAGAGGACTCGTAAATTTTCGAATCTGCTCTCGCAATTCGGATCACAACATTGAGGTTGAGACGTACATCCTCAGCATCCCTTACATCAGCTCTCCCAGCTCAAAACGTGGACATGAGCTCAACGCAATGGAAGGAAATTCTGAAGTTACCCTTAGCTGATCCATCTTTCGGCACAGTTGGTGCGGTAGATGTCATTTTTGGATCAGATTTGCTCCGGAAATTCTGTATTGGAGAGCAAAGATCATTTGGTAGCAACGTTCCTATCGCACTAAATACAATTTTTGGTTGGTCTCTTGCAGGTCCATATAGTACATTCGGGGAAAACCAACCACTGGCAATCACTCATCATGTTCACCTGGACCTCGATTCGCAGGTGTGATCGTTCATCGTTCGTTCCATCGAAAACATCGACATTGGACATAGTTGATCCGACTGAACAACACTTTATCACTGATACGACTTGGGACACTTGGAACACCTTGGAATTCAAATATATGACCAAAGATATGACTTGGAACGCGTGGAAACACTTTGGACTTGAAATATAACTCCAAAGATACGACTTGGAACGCGTGGAAACACTTTTGAATTGGAATCTCACTCCAAAGATACGACTTGGAACGCGTGGAAATACTTTGGAATTGAAATATATGTTACTCCAAAGATGCGACTTGGAACGGGTGGAAACACTTTGGAATTGATATATAACCAAAGATACGACTTGGTACGCGTGGGAATACTTTGGACTTGAAATATAACTCCAAAGATGCGACTTGGAACGGGTGGAAACACTTTGGAATTGAAATAGAACCAAAGATACGACTTGAAACGCGTGGAAACACTTTGGAATTGGAATCTAACTCCAAAGATACGACTTGAAACTCGTGGAAACACCTTGGACTTGAAATATAACTCCAAAGATACGACTTGGAACGCGTGGAATCACTTTGGAATTGAAATATATTCAAAGATACGACTTGGAAACGATTGGAAAAATTTCGGAATTCAATATTAAAAAACCCAAGATACGACTTGGAAACGATTTGGAATCAGAAAAAACAAAAGCGCGGAACACAAATTTTTTAATAATTAAATATTATTAGATTTTTCCTCAACGTGACCCTTCAACATATATACCCCACAAAGTGCCTGCCAACCTAGGGTATACAGCGCAGCTACTTTTGGTCGTTTGCTTTGTGCCGGTCTTTGGCACATGAGCTTGCAGCTGTGCTGGTATACTGCAGTTAAGCGGGAATTATGTATGCACGTATGTATGTATGTATATAGGCTGCAAGGGGGTAGCGGGATATTGTTCGCGGTGATGGAAAAATATATTTGTGTGCGAAAAAATTAAGAATTTTTGTGGAATATATGTATGTATGGATATGTATGTATATGTATATGGATATGAGTATCAATATGTAAAATTTTATGTATGGAAAAATATGTATATATATGTATGTTTATGGATATGTAAAATGTTGGAGATATATTTATATGTATTTAAAATTTTTTTTTTAAATATGACAATATGGAATTGCAATATGCAGAGGTGTGAATGGATCGGATTTCTTTATACAAATTAATAAATTTTTTTTTTTTTTTATATATTCTCTGGTTGTGTCTAACCGATATGCCCCAACTTTATAGGGTGTCGCGGGACACCAGAAATGTCTAAGTGTGGCCTTTATATGTGAGAGGGTGATTCACTTTCTTTTTTTTGTTTAAAAAATCTTTATTAATTGTATTGAAAATTTTCTTCTCTTCGTTGGAACCACCTTTCACTTCGCGCACACTTTTCCCAGGAGTGGACTGTATTTGCACAAAACCTTTATTTTTGGATTTAATGTAGCACCGGATAAATTTTGTAATTTTTGTCACATTCACACACTCTGCTTGCATATATATTTTGTATGTGGGAGATCACTTTTAATTTCGTAGGTTTGTTTCACTGCATACATACATATGTGTTAATATTTTTTGGAAATTGCGAAAAAAATATATATTGGAAATATGGCGCCTTATATACTTGGCCTATATATGCCAAAGTGCGAGAAAAAAATCTTGAAGTGGGCGAACAAATATGGCGCCTTATGTACTGGACACATATATATGTATGAAAATTTGGGGACCAAAATTTTCTCTCCTTTGAGGAGGAAAAATTTGCGCGAAAGTAATTTTACTTTGATTAGGAAAATCAAGGGCAACAATTATATGTATGTGAGTATGGGTACGGATGCTGGAGGCATGTACATGTACTCATATACATATAATTTGGAAAAAATTACTTAGCTTGAAATATGTATGAAATCCCACCGATGCAAATGGTTCGAGAGGATCTTGGTATCCGGCTCGAAGGACCAATGTTTGTGTAGGGGGGTCGAACTTCCTTGTTGTTTGGGGCAGCTAAATGAATTTTTCCCTTTTTCCTTCCTTCCAAACTTCACTTGTCTATTCAGTCACAGGTATATAATTCAACTAAAAACTAGCTTAAAAGAGAGCAGGGCACCAAGCCCCGCTTGGAGCGAAGTGTGGGGAGTTCTTTTGTGGGGAGAGCGATGGGCATCATCGGGAGAGCGGCGCGAGGTGAAAGCTTCCGCCTTCTTTAACCCTTGTGTTGCCCGTTTGGGCATAAACAATGACAAAATTCAGAGTTTGGATGGATTATTGCTGGCAGAATTAATATGTCAACGTCAGCTTCAATCACATTTATGGTAGGCATGACGAATCCAGAGGAATCTCTAGAAAAATTCTGGCAGCTAGACACACTAGAGCCCATGAAAATGTACAGGAGTCCGGAGGAAGAGTATTGTGAAAAATTCTTCCTCGATAACCTACACACGGCGGCGGACGATCGACTAATTGTAAAGTTTCCATTTGCGGAAGAGGCCATAAGAAGATTCATGTCGTTAGAGAGGCGAATGAGCCCTGACATAAAAAGGAGTGTGTAAAATTTATGTTAGAATATGAACAGCTTGGACATATGAAGCAGGTAATCGTAAAACAAATTCCCAAGAACCATTACTTTACACCGCATCACTGTGTACTAAAGCCAGAAAGTACCACCACCAAGTTAAGAGTGGTATTGATGCATCTTGCAAAACGTCATCAGGAAAATCGCTGAACGACATTTTATCAACAATAATAATGCATTTCGTTCGGAAACAATTTTTATTGTTAGCATATAATAAATTTGAATTGTATTCCATATTGTTAGTGTAGTAAGATAATTATCGAATGGCAGTGTCATACTTAAATGAAATTGTTATCGAGTTCGCTAGTATCGATATGTAATCGATATCGGGTAAAGCTTAAGTTTAGAAAAACCTTTGGAGTTGAACGGTTGTAAGACTTACACAAATTGCAAATATATTGACGAATAAATCAAATAGGCGGTATCTACTTAAACAGTCTAACTAGGCAGTTGGTTTCCGAACATATAAAAAATTGGTTCTTCGAGCCGGATACTAGCTGCTGATTTATATCAATATTTTGCAAGTTGTGTAAAGTTAGATAGTACTTTAGTTGGAAGAGCATTCGCGATGCAGACAGTTATGCAACAACGTGGTTACTGCAAAAGCCAAATCAAGCGGGCTTACCACAATGCAAATACATTCATCGAGAAAACCCACGCAGTGGCAAGTTATGATTGCAACAACTGCAAGAAAACTACATGCGTTTTCCACAACTAACCGAGGAGTTGCACACCTATGAAGACACTTTGGACTGGGAAGATCCGGACGTGGACATTGATCCCTATGAGGAAAAGCACTACGCAACTTATTCGATGTTGAGTGTTGCGCGGGAGGAGCTGCAAGTGCAGTTTGCCAGATCGCTCAACAACCGCCTTTCTGCAACGTGCCTCTGTTGTGAAGGTCACGTTTCACAAAACCACGTGAACTATGAACGGATCAAACTACAAACATTCTTTGGCAATTATGAGGACTGGCAACATTTTTCGGATATGTTTCTTGGTTCTATCGGCGATCCGCATCTCACCAGCTGTCAGAAGTTTCATTATCTGAAATCTTATTTCTCTGGCGAAGCGTTTTCGTTAATTAAACACATTGCCGTGACTAACGATAACTATAGTGAGGCTTGGGACAAGCTGGTGCAACGTTACAATAAGAGACATGTAATCATTCGTTCCTTCATTGCCAGTTTTCTAAATCTCCCAATGGCATCTGTACTCAACTCTGTCGCGATTCGCAAGCTGGCTGACGGAGCCGATGAAATAATTCGCGGACTAAGAGCATTAGAGTGTGAGAATCGAGATCCCTGGTTAATTCATGTGTTATTGGCAAAGGTGGACGACAACACTCGGCAAGCATGGGCAGAGAGCAGTGAATCTGAGGATTACACTGTAACGATCGACAATTTGATCAAATTTCTGCTCTCCCGAGATGATACGTTGGAATCGAGCCAATTTTCACGAGCGAATCACAGCCGACGAATAGCCACTACTCATCACGTCAACACGGAAACCCAGCCATTGATCGAGCCATGCACCCTGTGCCAACACGCTCATTCGCTATCAAGATGCGAACAATTTAAAGCACTTAATGCAATTGCACGATACGCACACGTGAGGAGTGCCAACTTGTGCTTTAACTGTTTAAGCCCAAACCATAGGATTGCAACCTGTCCTTCAAAGAATACATGTCGAGTATGTCAAAGAAAGCATAACACCCTGATTCATGCAGCGCAGCAGACGACTGGCCGTGAATTCAGAGATAGCGCGGTGCGAGTTCATCAGACTGAGAGCCCAGGATCTAACGATGAATCCCCGGCTATTATTAGCCATCATGTTCAAACCACACGAGGTCATCAAATAGCAGTTCCAAAGCACAGCAAGAGAGTTTCTCGTCACACCCTCGAGAATATTCCGTATGCAGGTTTGCAAACGCTTTTGCCCACCATTCTTACATCAGTGAAAGACGCTCGGGGCAAGACCTTCACTTGCCGAGCTCTACTTGACACTGGGTCTACAGTCTCATTGGCAACGGAATCATTTGTCCAGCGGATTGGCATGCGACGTACACATGCAGAAGATCCGGTTCGAGGTCTCGCGGCTAACAGAGCCGGCGTCACCAGAGGACTCGTAAAGTTTCGAATCTGCTCTCGCAATTTTGATCACAACATTGAGGTTGAGACGTACATCCTCAGCACCCTTACATCAGCTCTCCCAGCTAAAAACGTGGACATGAGCTCAACGCAATGGAAGGAAATTCTGAAGTTACCCTTAGCTGATCCATCTTTCGGCACAGTTGGTGCGGTAGATGTCATTTTTGGATCAGATTTGCTCCGGAAATTCTGTATTGGAGAGCAAAGATCATTTGGTAGCAACGTTCCTATCGCACTAAATACAATTTTTGGTTGGTCTCTTGCAGGTCCATATAGTACATTCGGGGAAAACCAACCACTGGCAATCACTCATCATGTTCACCTGGACCTCGATTCGCAGGTGTGATCGTTCATCGTTCGTTCCATCGAAAACATCGACATTGGACATAGTTGATCCGACTGAGCAACACTTTATCACCACTCACACCCGTTCCCAAACTGGCACGTATGTAGTAGAATACCCATTCAAAGCGCCGATGCCAACTGGCCAATTGGCGAAACCTTTGTATCAGCTATTAGCCGATTGCTGTCACTAGAACGCATTTTAGTCGCGACCAAGTCTCGGTTGTTTCTATCTGCCGCATCACGCCGTATTGAAAACGGAAAGCACCACTACCAAATGTCGAGCGGTGTTTGATGGATCTGGAAGAGATAGTAGCGGAGTGTCACTCAATGAGCGTCTTCACATTGGGCCTCCCATTCAGCGAGATTTATTTGGTGTCTGCCTTCGATTCAGACAACATCGTTATGTTTGCTGTTCGGATATCGAAAAGATGTTCCGTAAAATAGAGGTCGCTACCCATCATAGAAACTATCAACGGATCAATGGACCCTATGCAGCATTATCGATTGCGTACTGTTACCTACGGATTGGCGCCTTCACCCTTCTTGGCGGTACGGGTTTTGAAACAATTGGCCATAGACTATGAAGCGAAATATCCATTAGCCGCGCGAGTCCTAGCGCGCGATGCTTACGTGTATGACATTCCAACTGGATGCAATTCAGTTGGCGAACTTATGGAATTAAAGGATCAACTGATTTCTTTATTAGATGACGGAAATTTCAAGTTGAGAAAATGGAGTTCGAACAGCTGGAGTTTCTTGAAGTCGATACGAAAAGAAGATTGTTTAAATGGACATGCGTCGATCGAGGATAACGTTAAAATATTGGGCATTCCTTGGATACCTAGTCGAGATGAGTTATTGGTTAATACACCGATGATTACAACCAAACATGCCCCTAGCAAACGGGCGCTATTATCAGATCTGTCAAAAGTATTCGACCCACTGGGCTTTATTGCGCCTATCACTGTGTTGTTAAAGCTAATATTCCAAGAATGCTAATTCAGCGCTATTAGCTGGGATGACCCAATACCGGAACCTCTTCGAAGGCGATGGCATGCAATCGTAAAGGAATTACACCTACTATCTCACTGCCGAATTTCACGATACATAACCGCTTCATCACCGCACATTGAACTTTGTGGTTACGCGGATGCATCCACTCAAGCCTATGGCGCTGTCATTTATAGTCGCGTTCTTACAACGAATGGTTACCGGAGTCGGTTGGTGGCTGCCAAGACCCGAGTACCCCGCTTAAGCCTATCTCTATTCCCCGTCTTGAGCTCAACGCCTCTCTTCTACTTAGCCGATTACTTGAACTTGTAACAGAATCTCTAACTATACCCATTTCCAGCTCACATTGCTGGACTGATTCGGAGATAGTCTTGCACTGGTTATCATCGCAACCCCTTCTTTGGAATACCTATGTTTGTCATAGAGTTGCTGAAATTCTGGAGGACTACCCACGTAGCTGCTGGAACCATGTTCGCTCTGAAGAGAATCCTGCTGACTGCTCATCACGAGGTCTAAGTCCATATCAGTTGTTGAACCATGAGTTATGGTGAAACAGACCTTCACGGATTACCAAACCACAATCGGAATGGCCACTATCTGAACCACAAGGACAAAGCCTTACTGACATGGGGACTGAGGAACGACGCCAGCCAATTACGGTGCTTCATGGAATGCTTGATCATTAATCAACAAGTTATCATCCTGGAGCCGTCTCTTACGGGTAACCAGCTACTGTTACCGATTCATTGAACAACTTAGGTGCAAAGGTACACTCTCCGATAAAACATTCCTTACATCTGTTGAGTTACAATCAGCACGATGCCTACTTCTGCAACACGTACAACGAAAGAGCTTTTCCAAGGACTATGAGAAACTTACTAAATCAATTAAATCTCGATTGATCCGGTACAGCCCATTCCTTGACGAGAGAGGAATTGTACGAGTCGGAGGCCGAATCGACAGATCATCCTTACACTACAATGTAAAGCATCCCATTCTACTGCCCAAGGGGTCACCAATAAGCTTGTTATTAATTCGACACATTCATCAAACACATTTTCATACTGGAGTCGATGCCACATTTACTACACTATGCAACAATTTAAAGGTTATTAAAATCAAACCGAACCGGATCTTATTTTTCTGAAAGTGTATGTATTGAATAGCAAAACCCTATTTGGGTTTTTCAAAGTTAGCTCGTTTTTTTTTATAGCGAGTTGAAATTCTTCATTTTGGGGTCATTTTTTAGTTTGTCATATGAGCTAAATATGACTTATATATCGATTTCTTCTTCATGTATACGACCTAATTCATCCTCAGTTATTGTAGAAATATTGTTAATGGTTAAATAAATTTATTTTATGAATGTTATATAACCCAAAATGACTTTTACAGCTACAGTTCTAGAAAAAATTACAACTAAGCCCTTTTTTAGGGTAGTTTTGGAAGTATTTTTAATTTACAACTATTTTTTGTGAGAATAATATCAATTTAAAAGAAATGAAGTACGTAAGTCGTCTCGCCGACTTAGGTATACCATACACCTGTAAAGCAAATAATTCAAATTTATTATATCATATCTCAGTATCTCGCTCACTCAAGCATACAAGCACCCTAACGCCCCCACCAGCCAACGGCCAACTCCGGCCTTATGGAAAAAACATCTATATGCATAACTTGGCCATTTTTAATCCGATTTTGATCAAATTTGGTATTTTGCTGGGTATTAGTATCAAATTCAAGTGTGCCAAATTTTATTCCACAAGGTAAAAAATTCATACGGACAGACGGACGGACATGGCTAGATCGACTCGGCTGTTGATACTGATCAAGAATATATATACTTTATGGGGTCGGAATAATGTACCATATATATATACTTTAATATACCATTTAGTTGTAGTTTTTTCTAGAACTGTAGCTGTAAAAGTCATTTTGGGTTATATAACATTAATAAAATGAATTTATTTAACCATTACCAATATTTCTACAATAAATGAGGATGAATTACGTCGTGAAGAAGAAATCGATATATAAGTCATATTTAGCTCATATGACAAACTAAAAAATGACCCCAAAATGAAAAATTTCAACTCGCTATAAAAAAAAAAACGAGCTAACTTTGAAAAACCCAAATAGGGTTCTGATATTCAATACATGTACATTCATGATATTCAATACATGTACATTCAGAAAAATAAGGTCCGGTTCGGTTTGATTTTTGATGTTGCACAGTGCTATTCTTCGGCAACAATATTGGATTTTTGGTGCACGTAATCTAGTGCGCCGAGTGGTTTTTCAATGCAAGCTCTGCTTCTTGCAACGACGAGCAACTCATACTCAGCTAATGGGTAACTTGCCTCTACCTAGAGTTCAAGCAACTCCGTGTTTCCAGCATACTGGCCTAGACTATGCTGGTCCAATTGCAATCAAGGAGAATAAGGGTCGAACACCTCGTATTGGAAAGGCTTGGTTTGCCATATTTGTCTGTCTCGCAACAAAGTCAATGCACTTGGAGGTCGTAAGTGACTTAACAACCAACGCTTTCATTGCAGCATTTAAACCATTTATTTCTCGCCGAACGAGACCCACTGATCTCGGACAATGGTACCACCTTTCACGGAAGTAGATGTGCGCTAGACGAGATGAGACGTTTGGCCATCGATCACATGCAGGATAAGGAACTTTCTAGTTTTGTCGCGGGTGAAGGCCTGACATGGCATTTCATACCGCCGTCGTCACCACACTTTGGCGGCATCTGGAGTGCGATTTGTGAAACTACACCTCCGTCGGGTTATCGGCGCTAACGCACTGACCTTTGAGGAGTTGTGTTAGCGCAAATAGAAGCTGTATTAAACTCAAGACCACTGTGCGCAAACGGTGACAGCTCTCTGGACCCTCTCACACCTGCTCATTTTCTTGTTGGGTCACCCTACACCACTGCGCTACCTGAGCCCTGTTATTTTGACATGACATTCAACCGTGTGGAGAGATGGAATCACCTTCAAGCTATTGTAGGCATCACCTAGTCATAGTCCCTAACATAAGTCCCACAGTGGATCCTCACACTACCAAGTTATCTCACAATCAGTTATCTACATTTATAAGATCCACACACATACATGTAACCATCTAGAATAAGCTAGCAATAAGAAAACTCAATAAAGCAGTTCCTGTGCGACAATCGAAAAGTAAAGACGTATACCACAATTTCAGAAGTGGGATAACAGTGAATAAAAATATTTTTTTTTCATTGGAAAATCACACAGCCTACAAAGTGTCTGAAATAAATCAAGCACTTTTTTTTCGTTTTTAAAACTTAAACTTAATTTAAATGGAAACAATTGAATTAAGCAAGTACAGCGCAACCCAGTTGCGAAAGTGGCTGGAGAACCTAGGCCTCCAAAAAAGTGGCACTAAAGCGGCATTGGCCGCACGACTCAACCTGGTGCCACCCGAAGCCCGAGGATCGTGCCCACCTCCAGATGGCATGGACGAACCATACCTAGATGTCGAAGAAGCCGACCAGCAAGTTGCAGATGAAATCGAAGGCGCCGTTGGTGGCATAGAACTCAGCAACGAGAGTGAGCAGGACAGTGATGACGCGCAGTTTGAAGTCAATCACGACGTTGGCGCCCCTGCAGTCTGTAATGAGCGTGAGCGAGATAGCAACGACGCGCCTTTCGCGCGCGAATCTGAATGTATTGGTGAGCAACCGAACGAGCGAGACGGAGAGATAGGAGCGTCAGCGTCACAAAAAAGCGCGCGTGAATCGGTTACAGAATTGGAACTCTTGCGTCGCCAATTGGAACTCATTCAAATAGAAAACATGCTTCTTAAGAAATCCAATTCGACGCGAAATAATGTGACCGTATCTAAATTGCCAAACCTTGTAAACAACACTGGTCACAACAGCGTTGCCGGCACTAGACAGCCCAGCAGTGAGCAAAACAATGTTGCCATATCTGAAGTTGGAAGCATCAACAATGCAAACTTATTTTCCAAGGGTAACTCCCTATTCGTCATGGTAAAGGAAATGCTACCAATATTCGACGACGCAGTGGAAGCACAAGTAAATATTTGGATCGCTCAGCTAAACGCCGTGGCCAAGATGTACGATCTCAATGACGAAGTCGTTCGCACACTAATTATGTCAAAATTGAAAGACCGTGCACAGGTCTGGCTATACTCCAACGAAACATTATTGACTATGCCGGTGACACAGCTGTTAAATCAAATGGCAAATGCTTTTCAAATTAAGGAAAGCAAAATAATGTTGCGTCGCAAATTTCAGAAGCGAAAATGGAAGACTACCGAAAACTTTTCGACATATTTCAAGGAGAAGATCCTTCTGGCAGTAGAAATCCAAATGGATGATGAGGTATTAATCGACAATATCATCGAGGGAATTCCCGATGATCAACTGAAACAGCAGGCCCACATGCAATGCTTCGTCACGACTCAACATCTATTGCAGGCTTTCGATAAAGTTACCTTGCGTAAGCGCACGCAGGTTATAGAAAAATCGAGGATGGTGGCCAAGGACGGTTCTTCTAAGGTCGGAAGGTGCTTCAACTGTAACTCAATTGGACATTTTGCGGCCGAGTGCAACAAACCGAAGCGCGAGTATGGAGCTTGCTACGCATGTGGCAGCCTGGACCATTTGATATCGAAATGCAGCGAGAGAAAAAAGGAGCGTAAAAACGAATTTGTAAGACTGTTTCAGATAAATTTTAATTCTAAGACTAAAAAATGTTTATTTCTAGAATGCCTGATCGATTCTGGGAGTCCAATTAGTTTTATCAAATTTTCATGCATTGAACAAATATTAAATTACGTCAACTTTGAAGTCAATGAAGACAATTCTACCTACTTTGGGTTAAATAACAGTCCTTTAAATGTACTGCGAAAAATTTTATGTTTTGTTGTTATAAATAAAGAAAGAATTTATTTTGAATTACTAGTTGTGACAAACGGATCGATGGCATTTAACGTTGTGTTAGGCAACGATTTTTTAAGAAATGGTAATTTCGAATTTGTAAGTAAAAATGATCGTCAAAACGAAAATGATAGCTGTAAAAATGATCGTCCTAATGAAAATTATAGATGTAAAAATGATCGGTTAAATGAAAGAAAGAAAGAAATTATAGAAAGAAACGATGGAAATTATACAAATGTAAAAATAGTAAATAATGATCGTAAAAATGATGAAAAGATTAAGGATAATAGTGCGAAGCACGAATGTCAAGAAAATACAAAAAGATCGTTCGAAAATTTAGAGTCTGAGAAGAATGAACAGTCAGCGCTTGAAATATTGTCAATCGAGTATCCCGAACCAAATGAGGGTAGTTCGCTAAAAATCAACGATAATTGTAACGTTAAGTTAAGACAGGAACTCATAGATATTTTCAGTCAGTTTTATGTCAAAGTCAAACGACCAAAGCATCCGTCAGTTAAATGGGAAATGAAACTAAATTTTGAGAACACGAAACCCTTTAATTATCCCCCGAGACGTTTGTCATTTGCAGAGAAAGCCCAAGTCCAAAACATGCTAGATGAGTATATTCAAAATGGAATTATACGAGTAAGCGAGTCAGAGTACGCATCACCAATAGTACTTGTTAAAAAGAAATCCGGAGAACTTAGAATGTGTGTAGATTACCGAACCCTTAACAAGAACATGCTCAAAGACAATTACCCCACACCTTTAATAGATGATCTTATAGACAAACTTTCGGAAAAGAGAGTGTTTACCAAGTTAGACTTAAAAAATGGCTTCTTTCACGTCTTTATGCATGAAGACTCTATCAAGTATACGGCGTTTACAACACCGATGGGCCAATACGAATGGCTTCGAATGCCATTTGGACTACGAAACGCACCCGCAGTTTTTCAAAGATATGTTAACAAAATTTTTGCTGATTTAGTTCGAGAAGACAAGGTTTTAATTTACATGGACGACATATTGATAGCAACAAAGGATAGTAAAAGTCATTTAGAAATATTAACAGAAGTTTTCAAACGTTTAGTTGCCAACAAACTTGAATTAAGAATTGACAAGTGCGAATTTCTTCAGGAAGAAATTAAATATTTGGGATACGTGATAACAGGAGACGGCATCAAGCCAGATCCAAAAGGATTACAGGCAATTAGCGATTTTCCAGTACCGTCTAAAACACATGAGGTACAGAGTTTCCTAGGGTTGTGCTCTTATTTTCGACGATTTGTTAAAGATTTTTCAACAATAGCAAAACCATTGTACGATCTGGTGAGAAAAGATAGAAAATTTGAGTTCGGTGGCAAAGAATTAGAATCTTTTGAAAAATTAAAAAGAAATTTGCTAGAAGCCCCTATACTTGCTTTGTACAACCCGACCGACCCAACAGAGTTACACTGCGACGCTAGTGCCCTTGGTTTTGGTTCAATGCTTTTGCAAAAGAAGAAAGATAATAAGATGCACCCAGTGTTCTATTTTTCTAGGCGTACAACAGATGTAGAAGCCAAGTACCATAGTTTCGAACTTGAGACACTAGCCGTAGTGTATTCATTGAAACGTTTTAGAATATATCTTCAAGGATTAGAGTTCAAGATAGTCACGGACTGTAGTGCACTTACGTTAGCACTTAATAAGAAAGAACTTTCTCCCAGAATAGCTCGATGGGCTCTTCTTCTTCAAGACTATGACTATACCTTAGAGCACCGAGCCGGAAAGCGCATGCAGCACGTTGATGCGCTTAGCAGAAACACACATATACTCACCATTGATTCCAATTCATTCGAAGAGAACCTAATTATTTGTCAAAGTAGAGATGAGAAAATTAAAGAAATTCTAACGAAACTACAGAATACAGAACACAAAGATTATGAAATGCGCAATGGCGTAGTGTACAGAAAGAAAGATAAGGAATCTCTTTTATTTTACGTCCCGAAAGAAATGGAAAGTCATGTCATGTATAGTTATCACGATCAGTTAGCCCACATTGGAGTAGACAAAATGGTAGATATTATTTCGAAAAGTTATTGGTTCCCTAGCGTTAAAGAAAAATGCAAACAGCACGTACAAAATTGTTTAAAATGTATATCTTATTCAGATAAAAATGGAAATGGCTTTCTTCATAACATTCCTAAGCAAACAGTCCCTTTTGATGTCATACACATAGATCACTATGGTCCAATAGATAAGAGCAGATCTAACAAGCACATATTAGTAGTAATCGATGCTTTTACAAAGTTCGTTCGTCTGTACCCAGCGAAAACCACGAAGTCAAAGGAGGCAGTATTAGCATTGAAAGACTATTTTAGAGCGTATAGTAGACCCAGATGCGTTATTTCTGATCGAGGAACTTGCTTCACATCAAAAGAATTTGAACAATTTCTAGCCGAAAATGAAGTCAAACACATAAAAATCGCTACTGGCTCTCCGCAAGCCAACGGACAAGTAGAAAGGGTAAATAGAAGTTTGGGTCCAATGATCGCTAAACTGACTGAGCCGGACAAAGGATTGTATTGGGACACAATCTTAGAAACAGTTGAATATGCACTCAACAACACGCTACAAAGGTCAATTAGTCAGCATCCAAGTAAAGTTTTGTTCGGAGTTGCACAAAGAGGAAAGGTTATAGACGCATTGAAAATTAGTTTAGATGAATTAAATAGAATCAGCATAGACAGAAACGTGGATAACACAAGACAGGAGGCGGGTAGGAGTATAGAAAAAGTACAAACGTATAACAAGTTAAGAGTAGACTCTAAAAGAAAAGATCCAGTTAAGTATAAGACAGACGATTTGGTGATGGTTAGGAATTTTGACTCACATATAGGAGTGTCTAAAAAACTTATTCCCAAATTCAAAGGTCCGTAAAGAGTGACAAAAGTGCTGCGCAATGACAGATATGTTTTGGAGGATGTTGAGGGTTTTCAGCAAACCAGACTTCGTTACAAAGGAGTATTGGCTATAGGAAACATACGGCCATGGCTAAGTAATTTAAATAGCTAAGAGATCGGGAGCTCTCTGGTCAGGATGGCCGAGTTGTAGGCATCACCTAGTCATAGTAACATAAGTCCCACAGTGGATCCTCACACTACCAAGTTATCTCACAATCAGTTATCTACATTTATAAGATCCCCACACATACATGTAACCATCTAGAATAAGCTAGCAATAAGAAAACTCAACAAAGCAGTTCTTGTGCGACAATCGAAAAGTAAAGACGTATACCACACTATGGTACAGGGGTTCTGGAAGCGCTGGTTATTCCATATACACATCCTTGCAAGACCGAACCAAATGGTCATCGAAAGAGAATAACCTTTGTATTGGAACTCTTGTGGTGCTCAAGGAGCCACATCTTCCACCCACTAAATGGATATTGGGACGAGTCCTTGCGGTCCATCCTGGAGACGATGGATTAATTCGGGTAGTTTCTGTAACTACTGCCCATGGATCTTACAAACGCCCCATCACCAAATTAGCTGCCCTCCCTATGTGCTGAACTAATAGTTCAGGGGGCGCCGGTATGTTTCTGAACGAAAAGCATTATTATTGTTAGCATATAAGAAATTTGAATTGTATTCCATATTGTTAGTGCAGTAAGATAATTATCGAATTGCAGTGTCATACTTCCATGAAATTGTTATCGAGTTTGCTAGTATCGATATGTAATCGATATCGGGTAAAGCTTAAGTTTAGAAAAACCCTTGTTATTTGTCATGTTAATTGTTAAAGTTAAATTGTTATGAGTCAAATGTATACACAATAGAGAAAATGTGGTACTTAAAATCAAACCTTTCTGGAGAAGCAGAGATTTTGATACGGCACCTGGAATTAACAGAAGCCACTTACAACACTGCTTGGTCAGTGTTGCAGGAACGATTTAATAACAAAACAGTTCTAGTAACAACCGTACTGTCAAAGCTGTTTGATCACCCAAATGTGGGAAATGAGACAGCTTCTATGACGAATTTGAATGATAACATTTTTGAATCATTGCACGTCTTAAAAAATGTAGGCGTCAATGTGGAATATTCAGATGCTGTCATAATGTTTCATATGACAAAAAATTGGATAGATTCAACCACGCACTATTTGAGCAATCTCTTTCCAACACAAGGGATCTGTAGGAAGTAAAGGACTTCCTATCCTTCTTGGAACATCGCTTCCTAACATTAGAGTATTGCTACACATAATAGGTGACCAACCCACAGAACAAATAACGGAGAAAGTCACATACCAGACAACATTCAATTAGCGGACCCAACGTTTGATAAACCAGGAAAAATTGATATGCTGTTGGGAGCTGATGATCACTATGCTATACTGCTACCAGAAAGAAAACGGGGCCATCGAAACCGTCCACCATTACAAAATTCAGAGTTTGGATGGATTGTTGCTGCCAAAATGAATATGTCAACCACAGCTTCAATCACATGTAGGGTAGGCATTACCAATTCATAAATATGTCTAAAAAATATTCTAACACCTAGGCACACTACTCCAAGAAAAAGGTACAGAAGTCCGGAGAACGAATATTGTAAAATTTATGTCAGAATATAAACAGCTCGGACATATGTAGCAGGTAATGGAAGACCAAATTCCCAGGAACCATTACTTTATCCCGCATCACTGTATACTAAAACCAGAATGAGCCAGTTGTATACAACGGATGCTTAATATATCGGACCCAATTTTTCATGAAGAAACGAAGGAAGAAATACGACGAATTTTAAAGGATAATGACTTTCCAAACCACACCATAAGGACTTTACTAAAATCTCGCAATAAGAAAACCAACAAAGATGTTCCGACAAAACGCTTTATGTCCGTCACATATGTCCCACAACTATCGGAAAGATTAGCAAACTCAGATTGCTATAACATCGAACAAATACAGATAGCACATAAACCCAATAACACACTACGAAGTATTTTTAACAGAACAAAAAGTAGGATTGATACAATGGACAAGAGCAACGTAGTGTATAAAGTATCGTGCAATGGGACTAATGAAGAAAACTGTGATAAAATATATATAGGGACAACAAAATCGATGCTAAAAACAAGACTATCGCAACATAGATCTGACTATAAACTTCGTCAACACTCCAATGCACCAAAAACGGCACTTATGGCCCACTGTGCCGCCAGTGGACATTCCCCAAATTTTGACGAAGTAAACATAATAGACCAAGAACAACATTACAACAAACGTTACACTTTGGAGATGCTGCACATAATAAATACCCCGACAAATATAAGACTTAATTATAAGGTAGATACGGACAACTGCGCGCATTTATACAGGCATTTATTAGGGACAAATCAGTGTGTAGCTCCACGTCACAGTGTGCGGACGTGTAAAACTAAGTAGGTGTTTTCTTGTTGTTAAATTAATATTATGTCAATCACAATTCAATGTTATTTATAGTTGCCCTGAAGACGACCACCGATGAGTGGTCGAAATATATCGGAACGAAATTAAGAACAAACTGTGTTTTTTATTTTTGTTTTTATTCGCCCAACATTTGACCTCGAGCCGGCAAAACATTCAACTCTAAACTACAAAAAGGTCGCAAAAATCAACATTTATTTAATAAATATAAAAAAAAAGCCTCTACCAGCAAGTTGATGCACGAAAGTTCAACTTACCAATTATTAACTATTTGATTGGCTTTTAATAACAATGTGGTTGGTGAATTTTAATATCCTTTTAATATAAACAATGAAATGTATATCTGAATTGTGAGCCAACCACATACTCTAACAAAATATTTTTTTCCACGTCTCAGGCCCACTGTGCAAGAAACAGATGAGATAAATTTTTATTCTCTCTTTTCTAAAAAAAAAAAAAAAAACAAACAACAGCCATTTAATTTGCGCATAATTTAAAAAAAGAAACAAAACTTAATCCATAATATTAAAAAAAAAAAATTTCCTTAATTTTTCAAAACAGGTCCAAACGACCAAAGAGAAAATTTCTTACTAAGATGGTTTCTCAACAATCCAAAATAGATCACCCAATGGCTAACGTCGTAAATAGCGTAAAAATTATAGATCATAGGGAAAAATTAGAAGGTATAGGAATACTATTTCTTAATATTACACTATATCTTAATTGTAGTAGCCATAAATCTGGGTTTGAAATTGTATGCTGTAGGATAATTGTGCACGTTTTGTATTGTGGTGGAATATATTAGATTGAACACACAAATAGGTCTTATCCGTTTGAGCTCAGTTTATTCAATGAATTTTTCTAGAATAATTGTTAACTATAGCTAAGACCGCGTAGCTGCGCTGGCATTAACGCTGGCAGAGGAGCGGTATGCTTATGTATGAACATATGTATGTATAAATGTATAAATGTTTACATAAAAGTAATGTATGTGTATATGCCGCCACTGCGGGAGAGTGAGGATGTATCATATTGCATATTGGGCCAGAGCGGCCGCGCGTGTTTTATTTGCCGACTCAGCAATGTCCAGCACCATGCACTCATGGGTGGTCATGTTACTTAAGAGGCAAATGCACTTGAATGCTGTGCACATAAATATTGTAACAAAGTGCTACAATATGTTTGTAATGTTATTAATATGACATTTCAGATCATGCTACAATGCAATCCATAAAAAACAAATTAAAAAGAAAAATCAAAGTAGAGCGGCCTAAAAACAATTTAAAAAAGCGTCAAATATAACTAAAATATTTGAACAAATATGTTCCATTTTGTATTCTTGCAAAAAAGTTATATTAATTTTGGCCGGATCGGACCACTATATCATACAGCTCCCATACAAACAGCAAAGTCACGAACAGTGACTTTTCTCAATAACTTCGTTATTTTTCTAAACTATTGTCGTGAAATTTAATATTGGAGAGTTTATTACATCTGTTAACGACTATGCCAAATTTGATTAATATCGGATGATTATATAATATAGCTCCCATAGGAGAAATCGATCATAAACAGGGACTTTTATCAATAACTTTGTTACTTTTGACGCGATTACTTTCAAATTAAACATTTAACTTCGTTATGTTCTATGCAAAGATTGTAGGCCGTTCTTTCGCAAACTTTAGCCATTTTAGATAAAACGTTTTTCCAATTTGGTGGCTATGACTAAGGAAAGACTTACGAAAAAAGTTGAAGGGGTAATAAATCTTTGACGCGGCCCTCTGGTTAAAATTAAATCTCACTTAATCTTTGAGAAACCAGCCATTTTCAAGTGGCGCAAAAAAATCCCAAAATGACCAACAGTCACTGGTCTCTTGAAGCTAGCCTCAAACCTAATTCCAGAGTTTGATGGCAAGTTGACTGCTGCAGTGGGTTACTTGTCCAACGTTCGCATACCACCAAAAAAACATATATTTGTTTCAAGGCTAGACCGTGTTGTCACATCTGATAATGTAGTAGCCAATACTCGGAAGAAAGTTAACGTCTTAAATATTGCGTTGAAAAAGTTAAAATTTTGTTATTCTCGGGATATTTCGTCTTTTAAGATTAATGTTTCCACCAATATCTTTGACATTATATGTCGAGAAGATATTTGGCCGAAGCATTTAATAGTGAAGGAATACACTGTAAATAAGAAACAACGGCAACGGATTCGCCTGCCAACAACAACAACTAACACTATTCCTACTACCTCAGTGTGTCAAAAAACTAGGAATGAAATCTGTTTGAACTTCCTTCTTGATTGGGGCAGCTAAATGAATTTTTCCTGTCTTCTTTTCCTTCAAAAATGGGCCGCGCACAGAGGTTTTCTTCACTTGTAATTTTATTTACTATTGGAATTGAACTAACTCTAGCTTATCTAAGAGCGGGAAATAATCGCTGCTTGGAGCGAAGTGTGGGGAGTTCTTATCGTAGGGAGAGCGATGGGCATCATCAAGAGTGCGGTGAAAGCTCCCGCCTCCCTTAACCCTTGTGTTGCCCGTTGCACATAAACATGATCCCCCCAGCAGGAGTGCAAGACCCAGGAAATTTGCGGATCCAACGGAGAGCTTGGATTTCGGCAGCACAGGCCATCGACTACCTTCAGGATCGCCTCCATTCGCCATCCTTCGCTGATCGGGGACCGGATCACTGCTGCCACCGCTTTCTCCTCTTCAATATTAACGGCTTTCAATTTAAAGGCCATGGCCAGAGACGTCGCCATCGACGTTACTCTTTTCCACGTTCAGCAGCAGGAAGCGACGGCATCGCTTTAGAGGATGGATTTCGCGACAGACTCGGTAACGGAAGGACTCAGCTCCTCGCGAACATCTGCGCTCCTCCTTCGAAGCCTGTACTGAACTGAGCCATAGAAACGGGATGTAAAATGACGGAAATGAATATCAGGAAGCTGCCGGAACAAATAACGAATAAAGCAGATTAATGGAGGACTTTACAATACACATATTATTATTGGCACATCGGCCCTTCCTATTTGAGAGGAAGGACCAGATGCTGGACGTTATTGTAACCTTACGTAATGTGTTTGAATTCTTTCTTCTGGAGGAAGAAAGATCTGCTTCGCGACTGGTCGCTTCACGACACCGCGAGCGGTAAGCAGATCGACGATACGGATGTTTCCGTCACTGCCAGGGTACGGTTGGTGGATTCGCCCGATTGTCGTCCTTGAGTACCACCAGATCGCCCACTTCAAGATTTTTAGAAGGGAATCGCCACTTATTTCACATATGTAGCTCTTTCAGATACTCGTCTTTCCATCGGGTGCAGAAATGCTGACTCACAGCCTTCAGACTCTGACACCGGTTAATGATAGACGGTACCTGATCCTTGATTTCAGGTTCCGTCACGGATAGCAATGGACCGACCACTAGGAAATGGCCTGGGGTCAAAGCTAAAGAATCGGTGGGATCTTCAGACATAGGAGAAATCGGCCGCGAGTTCAAACAAGCCTCTACCTTAGCCAGCAGCGTAGAGAACTCTTCAAAAGTATACTTTTGGTTGGAGGTGGCCTTGTAGAACAGAGTTTTAAAACTATTAACTCCAGCCTCCCACAACCCTACCATGTGTGGTGCCCCGGGAGCGATGAAATGCCAGGACAGATTCTGATGGCTATAGTGGGATAGGATTTTCTGATGGGTAGACCTAAGGAAATCTTTTTCAAGCACTCTGGATGCACCTACGAAATTTTTACCGTTGTCGGACTGCGCTTGCTGGAGCACCCTCGCCTCGATACAAAACCAGCGAATGGTGCCAGAAATGTTTCAGTACTTAAATCCGAAGTTTCCTCAAGGTGACTGGCTTTGGTAGAGAAACACACAACGACACACACATATCGCTTTGATATGCGACAGGCGCGGCCGGTGAAACTTTTGATATCGAAAGGCCCTGCAAAATGTATCCCGATGGTCGTTAAGAGTACGAAATTAGTTCGCTGGGACTGAAGGGTGCCCATTAGCTGTGATAGCAGTCCTCTTTTGTAAATCACGCAGAACTTGCATGAGTTGACCACTGATTTGACTAGTTGCCGCAGTCTTGGAATCCAGTATATCTGTCGGATGAGACGGTCTACCAGTTGACTGCCCCCATGGATAGAGATCTGATGCGTGAAAAGCACCAACAGCCGGGACAATGGACTTACGACTGGCAACGGAATGGGGTTATGCTCATCGTTACTGAGGGCCGCTGCTTGTTGCACGTGCCCACATGCTCGGATCACACCAGATGCTTCAATGAACGGATTCAAATTGAGAATGGTAATAGACGTGGGCAGAGATTTCTTCTGCTGTAGACACTGACGTTCAGTCGGGAAGTATTCACGCTGTGACTTGGACAACGCCTGGTACTTGGTTGATCTCATAAGAGGTCACTTTTCCGAAATAATCATTTGGAAAGTTTCTTCACATTCTGCCAAAACGGTCCACATATGCTACCACTCGTAAGGCACGTGCCAGATTGGAAAAACGAGACAGTATCTCGTTGGCTGGCTTAGCGATTGCAACATGGACTTTCACTACCTGCTGTTATAAGGTAGTGTCAAGTCGCTCGTCACCAAGACTATTGCGGTCATGGTGGGCCATGCCACTACGAATCCTTGGGTACAAGTTCCTCCGCGACTAGGGAGATCTGCCGTGATTCCATGGTGCGCTACTTGTAGCCGTAACAATTTTAGCTACTCGATTGACGACAAACGCTGTCCATGTGCAGGGTGGCTTATTTAACCATGCAAGTACGACAATTGAATCTGACCATTAAAATGCCTGAGCATTAGGAACTGGAAGTTGTGGAAGAACTGCAGCTGCCAGTTCAGCTAGGAGCGTGGCTCCCCATAACTCAAGGCGGGGTAATGAAACCCTAGACTTTGCTGCAAGAAGGCAGCACGATATGCCTTGGTCGTTGCTAACGCGCACGTAAACCGCGGCACCATAAGCCCGCTGTGACGCATCACGAAAACAATGGAATTGGATGTCGGACTTCAGATCATTAAAAATGCACCATGGAATTCGAATCTGGTCATGAAAGGAGTAGCTTTTAGCATAATCCTATCACCTGTGATGAAGATTACTGGGCAAGTGATCATCCCAGCCTAGCTCTTGTAGACTAAGCTCTACATGGATTTATGGATTTTTTGGCTTGAATCATAAAGGGAGCCAGCCAGCTAGCGGAATCGAATAGCTTGGCGATTTGCCAGCGGACTTCTCGCTTAGTGTAAGCTGACTTGATCTCTTGGGGTGAGATAACAAAATATAACTCATCCGTTCTCGATTTCCATTGGATTCCAAGTCTTCTGTGCTGTCCTCGTTTATATCGAGAAATCAGCATTCAACAAGTGACCCCTTGGGATGCAACTGAGCACGCTCTTCACATTAGACGTTCACTTACACAATGGAAAGCCAGCTAAACCAAGAGCGTCTTGAAGTTCATTGACCATTGCGATTGCAGTTTCTTCTTCATAAAGCTCCTTTTTGGGTTTGCTACGCGGTGTCTGTATTGCCTGACATTCAATTACTTAAATAGTCCACCATGCTAACTCAAATTTCTTAGACTTAAACATTTTGAATTTTCCATCATTTATGCATACAAATATTAACTATTGAAAAAAGTTTGGAATGTTGATGAAACAAATGCATACATTCAGTGTGAGCCCCTACCAGGACAACATCGACATACATATAGGACTTGATAATATCGCTAGCCAACGGAAATTTGGATTACACATCATTTGCGAGTTATTGAAAGATCGGAGCACAGTTATTGCCAAACGCGACAGTGTTAAGCTCGTAATAACCAAGTTGACCCTCTTTGTTTTGGATCAATATTCTCTGATATGGCATATGAAATGGATCGACCATAATTTGCCGGTACATTTTTGTGATGTCCGCATTAAATATACGTATGCCGGAAAAATTGGCACTTTAGAATCTGAGTAGTGAGATCAGACTGAAATACCGGACCAGCGTAAAGTATGAGATTAAGACCTACTCCGTTTGTGGATTTGCTAGAGGCAAAGAGGTACTATGGTCTTAAAAAACTGCATGGTGTGACAAACCAAAATTATTATTTCTGTCGTCAAATGGCACCTGACGCATGTGGCATAAGTCCAAATACTCTTGAATGACGACGCCGTAATTAGTTTTGCCCGGAATACTTTTTAGGAGACGACCCTCGAATTTGCACCTGGTCTGGAAGGTGCCCGAAGTTGATGTTGGTTTGGTCTTGAGCCACCACTTCAAGACGCTCTTGGTTTAGCTGGCTTTCCATTGCGTAAGTGAACGTCTAATAGGAAGAGCATGCTCAGTTGCATCACAAGGGGTCACTTGTTGAATGCTGATTTCTCGATATAAAAGAGGACAGCACAAAAGACTTGATATCCAATGGAAATCGAGAACGGATGAGTTATATTTTGTTATCTCACCCCAAGAGATCAAGTCAGCTTACACTAAGCGAGAAGTCCGCGGGCAAATCGCCAAGCTATTCGATTCCGCTGGCTGGCTGGCTCCCTTTTTGATTCAAGCAACAAAATTCAAAAATTATGGAAGAGCTTAGTCGACAAGAGCTAGGCTGGGATGATCACTTGCCCAGTAATCTTCATCACAAGTGATAGGATTATGCTAAGAGCTACTCCTTTCATGACCAGATTCGAATTCCATGGTGCATTCTTAATGATCTGAAGTCCGACATCCAATTCCATTGTTTTCGTGATGCGTCACAGCGGGCTTATGGTGCCGCAATTTACGTGCGCGTTAGCAACGACCAAGGCATATCGTGCTGCCTTCTTGCAGCAAAGTCTAGGGTTTCATTACCCCGCCTTGAGTTATGGGGAGCCACGCTCCTAGCTGAACTGGCAGCTGCAGTTCTTCCACAACTTCCAGTTCCTAATGCTCAGGCATTTTAATGGTCAGATTCAACTGTCGTACTTGCATGGTTAAATAAGCCACCCTGCACATGGACAGCGTTTGTCGTCAATCGAGTAGCTAAAATTGTTACGGCTACAAGTAGCGCACCATGGAATCACGGCAGATCTCCCTAGTCGCGGAGGAACTTGTACCCAAGGATTCGTAGTGGCATGGCCCACCATGACCGCAATAGTCTTGGTGACGAGCGACTTGACACTACCTTATAACAGCAGGTAGTGAAAGTCCATGTTGCAATCGCTAAGCCAGCCAACGAGATACTGTCTCGTTTTTCCAATCTGGCACGTGCCTTACGAGTGGTAGCATATGTGGACCGTTTTGGCAGAATGTGAAGAAAATTTCCAAACGATTATTTCGGAAAAGTGACCTCTTATGAGATCAACCAAGTACCAGGCGTTGTCCAAGTCACAGCGTGAATACTTCCCGACTGAACGTCAGTGTCTACAGCAGAAGAAATCTCTGCCCACGTCTATTACCATTCTCAATTTGAATCCGTTCATTGAAGCATCTGGTGTGATCCGAGCATGTGGGCACGTGCAACAAGCAGCGGCCCTCAGTAACGATGAGCGTAACCCCATTCCGTTGCCAGTCGTAAGTCCATTGTCCCGGCTGTTGGTGCTTTTCACGCATCAGATCTCTATCCATGGGGGCAGTCAACTGGTAGACCGTCTCATCCGACAGATATACTGGATTCCAAGACTGCGGCAACTAGTCAAATCAGTGGTCAACTCATGCAAGTTCTGCGTGATTTACAAAAGAGGACTGCTATCACAGCTAATGGGCACCCTTCAGTCCCAGCGAACTAATTTCGTACTCTTAACGACCATCGGGATACATTTTGCAGGGCCTTTCGATATCAAAAGTTTCACCGGCCGCGCCTGTCGCATATCAAAGCGATATGTGTGTGTCGTTGTGTGTTTCTCTACCAAAGCCAGTCACCTTGAGGAAACTTCGGATTTAAGTACTGAAACATTTCTGGCACCATTCGCTGGTTTTGTATCGAGGCGAGGGTGCTCCAGCAAGCGCAGTCCGACAACGGTAAAAATTTCGTAGGTGCATCCAGAGTGCTTGAAAAAGATTTCCTTAGGTCTACCCATCAGAAAATCCTATCCCACTATAGCCATCAGAATCTGTCCTGGCATTTCATCGCTCCCGGGGCACCACACATGGTAGGGTTGTGGGAGGCTGGAGTTAATAGTTTTAAAACTCTCTCACCGAGTCATCTCTCCTTGTGGTCTTCTGAAAATTGACCTCGCAAAATGAGTCAGAACCTTCTACCGGTTTGACCGGTAGATCCTCTACCTCCACCTGAGAAAAGTTTCGAGTGCATCCTCTCTGCTTAAAGTGAACCTCGTGGTGAACGCGGCACACGAACTAACGAGGACCCCTTTGAAGGGGCCTGAAATGACCCAACCGAATCTCGTCTCTGGTGCCATTAAATTGCTCGGTCGGTCTGGATGCTGGAAAGGGTTACCGCTGGTATGCCGTCAATACCGAGAAGCAGATCGATCTTCGCATTTAATAAAAAGGACGTCGGGTGTCCTTGTGCAAGAGCGTATTGTGACGACCCTTGCATGTGAAGCAGTTATGTTGACTCGGGCAATCTTTTATTTGATGCCGTTTTGCGATTCAGTTCAGACACAGGGAATCTTTCTTTATGTATGCCACACTCTCTGATACCGACATCTGAGGTGGTGATCACCTTGGCTTGAAATGTATTAGTCTTTCGGGTGATTGGAAGTGGGTTTAGCGGAGGTTTGGATGTGAAATATGCGAACATACCACCCCAAGTGTTGACTGCAAGGCCACAGTGCTCAAAAGCACGAATGGATGCCTGCAGAGCAATCTGATGATCTTGAATTGTCTGTTCACGATAAGTCGCTTATTTTCAAAACATTGTTTGAGTGCGTTTCATGCGGTTTCAAAACCATCATTGTAAGCGGGAATTTTGCTACAATGAGGTGGGCTACGCCCCTCGCTTTCGCTAGGATATTGTACAGTTTTTCAAAGGGGGAAATTCGAAAATCGCTAATGTAGGTGGATGTAAACAACTCACGGAACGTATGCCATTTAAGGTAAAAAATTCCCGTACAAAATTCAGATTTTCAGTTGCCTCCATATCGAAAGTTGGGCTATATTAAAGAATTGTGGTATGCAGTTTATATTATTTTTGCTAGATCAATATATTGTTCTTAGCGATTGCGACATGGTCCTTCACCACCCGCTTCTCCAAGGTAGCGTCTAGTGGCAGTGGTGTCGTTCGCCGCCAGGACTCTTGCGGTTCATGTAGCCATGGTGGGCCGTGCCACAACAAATCCTTGTGTACAAGTTCCTGTGCACTCAGGCCGCGGCTAGGGAGATCTCCTGGATTGTCCTCTAAACGGACGTGATTCCATGGGGCGCTATTGGTTGCCGTTACATTTTTAGCTACCCGATTAGCGACAAACATTGTCCATGTGCAGGGGGGCTCATTTAACCATTACAGAACGACTGTTGAATCTGACCAAAAAATGCCTCAGCATTATAAACTGGAAGTTGTGGAAGAACTGCAGCTGCCAGTTCAGCTAGAAGCGTGGCTCCGCATAACTCACGGCGGGTCAATGAAGCCGTGTTAACGGGGGCTACCCTAGATTTCGCTGCAAGAAGGCAGCACGATTTGCCTTAGTCATTGCTAACGCGCACGTAAATTGCGGCACCATAAGCCCGCTGTGACGCGTCGCAAAAACAATGGAATTGGATGTCGGAATTTGGATCATGGAGAACCCACCGTGGAATTCGGATCTGGTCAAGGAAGGAGTAGCTTTTTGTAAATTCCTACCACCTGTGAAGGAGTTCACTGGGCAATTGATCATCCCACCCTAGCTCTTGTAGCCAAAGCTCTTGCATAAACACTTTGGCTTGAATGGGAGGGAGCCAGCCAGCCAGCGGGATCGAATTACTTGGCTATCTGCCCGCGGACTTCTCGCTTAGTATAAGCTGATTTGATATCTTTAAGTGAGATCACAAAATAAAACTCATCAGTGGTCGCTTTCCATAGGATTCCAGGTGTTTGTTGCTGTGCTAGCCTCATCGATATTGAGGAAATCAGCATTCAACAAATGACACCTTGGAATGCAACTGAGCTTGCTTTTAACATTAGACGTCCACTTACGCAAAGGAAAGAAAGGAAAGATCCTCCAACTCCGAAAACCTTGTGAGAAAAGTTTTGAGTGCATCCTCTCTGCTTTAAGCGACCTTCGTGGTGAACGCGGCACACGAACTAACAGGGACACCTTGCAACGGGCCTAAAATTAGCCAACCGATTTTCGTCTCTTGTACCATTAAAATGCCGCACACTTCGCAGGGTCACCGCTGGTATGACATCCATACCAAGAAACACATCGATCTTCGCTTTTAATGTAAAGGAGGGTTCAGCTAGCGGAATATTGAGCATTCCTTCCAGTGTGCTTTTGGGCTATCGTGCATGCATAAAAAAGTCACGGAACGTAGGCCATTTAAGGTTATCTCCCGTAAAGACCTCTCTATCAATGGGTGGCAGTCGCCAGCCTCGTTCTGCTGGTCCAGAGGTGGAGCCATGTCGGTTCCGAGGTGTAGAGATGCTTCATGGATAAGCTCGCTTCATCGCGCCGTGTATCTCTCGTAAATTTGGTGGCACTTGTTATAATTATCTTGGATGGCTTTTTTGGATTGGATTGGATGGATTTTTATCATCTGGGAGTGCCTCGCATTTATCATATTATCAGACCGAGTGACTCTAGGAGCGGTTACCACAATCTGTGGGGGTGGTATCATTGGCTTTACCTTTTTTTGACTTGCTTGACGTGGCTCTGACGTGGCTTGCTAAGAGGTCGTGATTAATTGCGCGGAATTGAGAGCTTAAGGACTAGAAAGGGTCTGAAGCGCTCTGGAAGGAGGGAAGTAGGGCTGGTACTCCTATGACGCGGAGATGGAGCAACAATTTAAGATTTGCGCGTGGCAGCAGAGATCTTAGCCCTTTATCGTCTTTTGGGGGCTCGTGACCATAACCCCGCAGCATTCCGGTTATAATAGTCATGAACTGGTTTGACACGGCTTGAAAATTAGTGAAAGCACAAAATGAAACACTTGGAAAAAACCTGGAACGCTACCAAAACACCCAAGGATTGGAACGCCTTGAAATTGAAAAAATCCCCAAACACGAATTGGAACGGTTGGGATTAGTTGGAAAGCTGCAGAAAAAACCCAATGCCCGGCTTGGAACGCCTTAAAATTGAATAAAATCCACAAACACGAGTCGGAACAGATGGGATTTCTTGGAACCGTATTGATAGGTCTAATGAATGGCCTGCAACACTTTGAAACTGGAATGAAGTCACCAAACACGACTTGGTACGTTTGGAACACCTTGAAACGGTAACGAGAAGTCCAATAAATGGACTCGAACACACGACTTGGATCGATTGGAAAACTTTGGAATGGAAATAAAGTTTGCGCAACGTTTCTGGTGTGCAAAGCGGCACGATTGGGACAAGAAATAAACAAAAAAAAAAAAAATGATAAATTACATATAACGAAAGAAAAGAAATATGCTTTTCCCGTTGAACCGAAACGGAATTGGAACGGAATCTCTAATGCAATATAAAGACGCGGAACACAAATTTTTAATAATTAAATTAATTAAATATTTTTCGACTTTTTCCTCCACGTGACCCTTTAGCATATATACACCACAAAGTGCCTGCCAACCTAGGGTATACAGCACAGCTACTTTTGATCGTTTGCTTTGTGCCGGTCCTTTGGCGCATGAGCTTGCAGCTGTGCCTGCATACAGCAGTTAAGCAGGGCTTATGTACGTACGTATATAGGCTGCAAGGGGTGGCTGAATTATTTCGCGGTGATGGCAAAAATATACATTTGTGTGCAAAAGTGTGGGCCTAATCGGCGCATTTTTGTTTAATCCTTCTTAAATCCTGATCGGGAGCTCGTATCCTTTCATATGAACACTTAAATGAAAAGTTAATTCATGTTCCAACTATTGGTCAAAGATACGATTCGACATATTTGACCGTTACAAAGCAATAGCGGTTTTAACGGCGCAATGTTTTGCGTTTTACAAGTTTTTTATATAAAATAAAGCGATTTTTCGAAAAAAAAAAACAGTATACAAACAAAGTATAGCAAATATTAAAAAATTTGTTTTATAAAAATAACTTTTTGTATCACCAACAATGTTGATTGGTTTAGAATTTAATTGTGATTGTTGATTTCATCGTTTGTATGGCAGCTATATGATATAGTTTTCTGATCCGTCTGATTCTGGCATACGAACTATTTTTATCAATAACAAGTTAATATATCTGACTTTTATTCAAATATAGTTATGATTTAAAATCGACATATTTCAATTTCTAGTAGTACTCCTTTTTGCCCCACCCTTAGTTTTTTTAAACTAAAAATTTTTAAAATTTGGAATATGGATGGTGAATAGGGATTTAGAACCACAACTAAAAAACCCAATCTTCATTCGTTGAATTCAAAATATGAACTGATTTTATTTACAAAAGTACTGAGTTTATATAGGATTATCTTAGGCTCTAGTATGTAACAACTGTTCTTAGACGATCTTATTTTAGACTCACACCCACGTATTCGGGGGTTGAAAAATTATTATTTTGGGCACATCGTCGGCCACTTGACATCCTGTCGTTGTGATCTTTTGGGTTAGTTTAGAATAACAAGTGTTTTTCTTACACCGCGTGTGGCAGATTGTATTTCTAGTCATATGCTAGGTTAGTTGTTTGGTAAAAAGGTACAGTTGATTTGGTGAAGCCAGTTCAGATGAACACGATGTTTATTCTTAAACATTCTGCAAAGGGCCACCAAATGCGGCGTTTTGGACTTTATTTTTATAGTTAGTTGTCTTATACAAATTATTATTAATATTATCATTAGTAAGATAACTATTGTTAAAGAAGCATGACCAGTTACATGATGGACGTTGAACCTAGTCAATCTGATGTTCCTTTGCCATTGTCACTGACTTCCTATTCTTACCAATTCTCTCGTATGTATTACTGAGTTGGCTTCTACTGGTTTTTATAACATTTGGCATATTACATAATGATTTCTGTTTCGGGATATCTACCCATTCCTGATGTGTATTACTGTGCTGACTTCTAACCATTTTATAAGCTGGAGAATTTAAAAAAGAACTAACTTTTCTTTTTGAATTGTACCAATGTGATCTTCGCTCCACCATTTTTAAATATCGCTGACTGCTAAAACTTGAGTGGTTATTCTGGCTATCATTAAATGTTGTCCTTTTATAAATATTTTGCCATATCTGCCTTTTTGGTACTATAGTTTCGGACAATTTGTTACCGGAATCTTTTTTGATATTATTTTTTAGATAATCATATCGGGGGCCATAAATTTATTTTTTGAGTTTTACTGTTGTATTTCTTTGGGATTGTGTCGTTTTTATTTTGAAATTTACCTTTCCTCTCCCAACGTTGTTCAAAACCTGTGACATCTATTGTTGTTGCCACTACAGATTTATTCTGATTTGATTTGGTGCATCCCGAGACGATCCAACCAAATTGAGTATTTTGGCCTAGCAGGCCATCAATCTTTGTAATTCCCCTTTTTAAGATTTGGGTATATACGTTTACTCCCATTATTATATCAACCCTACCAGGTTTATTGAAGCTAGGATCAGCTAGCACGTAAGTTTGCCATTTTGACATATCCACGTTTGCAATTTTTAATGGAAGAGCTTTCATTAACTTTGGCAACACAATTGCCTCAACCTTTAGATGTCCTGTCTAAGGATTTCTCGTCTTTACATCTATTTTTACCTTATATTTTGATTTATTAGATTTTATTGAGGACACGCCACTTATTTCTGTATATTGTTTAATTTTAGTTAGTTTTAATATTTGAGCGGCCTCTTCAGACAAAATGGTGCTCTGTGAACCACAATCAATAAGGGCTCTTAGAGTCTTATATCCTCCATTTACATTTTTTACTTGTATTACAGCTGTGGCCAACAGTGTAGGTTGTGAGGTTACACAAGTATTTACTCTCTCCTGTTCTTCGTAAAAATGAAGTAAGGTATGGTGTTCCTTACTGCACAATGAACAGACCATTTCATTAGTGCACACCTTATTGCTTTAATGGTTCAAGCATCTTATGCAAAGCTGCACTTTTTTGGCTATTTCATACCTTTCAGTAGGTGTCAATCCTTTAAACTTATAGCACTTATACGCTTTATGCCCGGCAATTTTGCAAATCCGACATTTATCTTCGACTTCCGTATAATTTAAAACAGTTTGTAGCGGTTTTTTCTCTTCTTTGCTCATGGCACTTAGCAAGCAATATCTTTGCTCCAAGTATTCCATGACATCAGATAACAATTGTATCTGCTTTGTTTTTCTAATTTGACTCTCATATAATTGCAGAGCCTCTCTGTCAAATTTCCTTAGTAGGAGTTGTGCGAATATAACGTCAACTTCATCGGACAAATTTGCTTTTATTTTAATTAAGTAAACTGACTCATTAACTATGTCAATCACTCCTTTAACACTTTTTGCGGATTCATTGTTGATCATCGGTAAATCAACTATCCGACTTAATTGTTCGGAAAATACCCTCCGATTATTTTCATACCGCTTGGTTAATAATTCCCAAGCGGCACTATAATTGTCAGCTCAACCTGACAATAGATGGGCTACCATGCTCCTTGCTTCGCCCTTTAACGCGGCTTTTAAATAATTGAATTTAAGAGTCATAGTTAAATCTTCTCTTTTTTCAATTAGTTCCGCAAATAATTCCACAAACAGGTCCCATTCTCTAGGTTCTCCAGAGAATGTGGGTACCTGTATTTTCGGCAACACCGGTAGTTCGCCTCTCACTGTTACATTCTCAATCTTACTTTCCTTATTGTTCATTTTCATTTCTAGCATTGACAATGAATTTTGGACGTCGAATTCCAAATCCTCCATAGTATTCTTAAATTTTGCATCACTTGTTTTTTGGCATGCCCGTACCTTCTCCCATAAATAATTTATTTTATTAATATACATTATCCATGTCCCATTGCCTGTAGATTTCAACTCTACTACTTCCAAAT
Source organism: Drosophila paulistorum (assembly GCA_018152135.1). NCBI lineage: Eukaryota > Metazoa > Arthropoda > Insecta > Diptera > Drosophilidae > Drosophila > Drosophila paulistorum. The sequence continues at coordinate 13,933,809 of JAECXG010000822.1, read as the reverse complement.
ATTCCTGAAGCTGTCGAACTCTATCCATTAATATCTCCTGATTACCATTACCGTTTTCATGACTGGAGGTCGCATTCCCGCGCGACTCTCCTTTGCTATCATCAACCATTTCTGACATATCTGCTTCTGCTTCGACTAACACTGACTTACTAGTGCCTGGTTTTTCTGACTCTCCTGTAGCTATTATTTTGGCAACTATCTTTAAAACTTCTTCATGTACTTTATCTCTGTAGTACTGATGATCGAAAACCCCCTGCTGGAGCAATTTCTCATGGTTAGGCATCCATCGGCTACTAATCACTTTTACTTCCTCAATCTCCTTGTTAGTAATGTTTCTGGGATTTAGTGCTTCCAACTGTCTTAACCTGGTATGCAACTCTACCTGCTTCTCTAACAATTTCGCAGTCTTATTAGTGAACATTTTATCTTGTGCGAATATTAGGATATCGATATAAATATATAATAATAAAAATAGATAGATGTACTTATAACTATCTTAATTTATATCTTATCTGATGATCCTGTTGACACCGTTCGCCACTGTTGTCCGCCAAGTAGAGTTTGCCAAGTAGGTTTTGCCGATATTCTGCTGCTGCTTGTCTGCCAATGGGTCGGATTTGCCGTTTCTTTATATTTGCCTCGCCTCCAGTCGCCTCTTCTTTGCAACTATCTTGTTGCTCTGCTGCTATTTCTAGTTGTCGACTTGCAACTGTATAATATACAGTGTATATAGTGTCTATGTACACTAGTAAATTCTTGTTTTTTTTACTTTCGATATTAGGGCTTCGAATACGCCACACACAAAAACTCCCGCCGCCGAAATTACTACAGTTGCTCCACTAGCCAAACTGACTTTAAAATCGGATGCACGCACTTTTTATTTATTAAGCAAAATTTTGCCTTTTATATTATACTCTGTCTCTTACCACTGGTGGGGGAAAACAAGAGTTAATTTATTTTGCTACCTATAGCTGATCTTAGCATTTACACTTGCATAAGAATTCAGACTTTAAGGAGCTGATTCACACTCTGAGTCTCTTACCACTGGTGGGGGAAAACTGCAGAGTTCCTTTTTTCGAAGGACCAAAATGAATCCGGTTCGAAGGACCAAAATGAATCCGGCTCGAAGGACCAAAATGAATAGGGATTCCCGGAGAGAAGGAAATAACCCAATCTTCTTTCGTTGAATTCAAAATATGAACTGATTTTATTTACAAAAGTACTGAGTTTATATAGGATTATCTTAGGCTCTAGTAGGTAACAACTGTTTTTAGACGATCTTATTTTAGTTTCACACCCACGTATTCGGGGGTTGAAAAATTATTATTTTGGGCACATCGTCGGCCACTTGACATCCTGACGTTGTGATCTTTTGGGTTAGTTTAAATTTACAAGTGTTTTTCTTACACCGCGTGTGGCAGATTGTATTTCTAGTCATATGCTAGGTTAGTTTGGTAAAAAGGTACAGTTGTATTGTATTTTCTTTAGTGCATCTGATTTGGTGAAGCCAGTTCAGATGAACACGATGTTTATTCTTAAACAGATGGGATAAATAAAAACTTCTATATACAAAATAAATAATTTTTATATATTTTTTTCAGATGTGGCTGGCTGATATGCCCCAACTTTATAGAGTGTCGCGGGACAAAAAAAAAAATGTCTAAGTGTGGCCTTTATATGTGAAAGGGTGTTTTTTTTTTTTTTTTTTTTTTTTTAATTTTATTAACTTGGATTGAAAACTTTTATTTTTGTTAGATCCACTTTACACATAACGAACACACTTTTCACACGAGTGGACTGTATTTGCAAATTTTTTTCTTTGGATTTCGCACTGGATAATTTTTGTAACTTATATTATAGTCACATTCACACATTCTGTTTGCATATAGGAGATCACTTGAATTTTATAGATTTACTTTTGGAAATTGCGAGAAAAAAATCTTTAAGTAGGCGATCAAATATGGCGCCTTTTATATTGGACACATATATATGTGTACAAATTTGGGACCAAATTTTCTCTCTTTTGAAGGGGAGAAACCGAATTAAATTCAGAAATTATGCGTGAAAGTAATTTTTCGATTAGAAAAAGTACATGTACATGTACTTATATACATATAATTTAGAAAAAATTACTTAGCTTGAAAATTTTGAAATTCTACCGATGCTGATGTTCGGATCTTGGTATCCGGCTCGAAGGACCAAATGATTGTAACGGGAGAGAACTTCCTTTTTCCTTTTTTCTCCAAAAAAATGTGGACACGCACGAAATCTCTTTTCACTTCTTTAATTCTTCACTTTTTTAATTGAACTAAAACCAACTTAACCGAGAGCGGGGAATAAGCCCCGCTTGGAGAGAAGTGTGGGGAGTTCTTATTGTGGGAAGAGCGGTGGGCATCATCGGAGGAGCGGCGCGTGGTGAATCGCCTTCCTTAACCCTTGTATTGCACGTTGGGTATAAACAAATATTGTAAATTTTTTAACATGTTTAATAACAACTATTACCCCCCCCCATTTTGGAAAGCTGCTAAGCTAGTTGTTGTACCAAAGAAAAAAGTAGACAAGAACGAAATAAATAACCTATGACCTATTAGTCTACTCCCCAATATAAGCAAAGTATTTGATATACTAGTTGATTAAAACATGCATAAAATTTGTGCCAAAAACAAAATCAAATGCAATAAGCATTTTGGTTTTAAATTTAATCATTCAACTTTTCGCAATGAAACTCTTAACATCTGAAATCAACTGGAATTGAAACAAAAAGCATAAAGTTCGTGGTTGTTTTATCGATCTTGAAAAAGCATTTGACACGGTTTGGATTAAAGAACTAATTTCAAAGTTTATGAGCTATAAATTCCATTACACCTTTTGGTGTCAAAATACAATATGATCTCATTTCGGAAGTTTGTGGTTTATATAAATGGCACAACTAGTAGGTCACGGTTTAAATTAATCAATGGTCCGCAGCAGGGCAACGTAAATACACCTACGTCGTTCAAAATCTTCATACACGACTTACTAGAAAAAATTAAAGATATTATAGCCATGCTGATGATATTGTTATCTACAATGCACAAAACAATAGCCAATATTAACAAAAACCTACAAAAAAGCTAACATGCCCAACGAACCCATTCCTCTCGCTAATTCGGAGCTCTCGCTTCTCAGAGCTATAAGGTTTTCACCCCCTGAAACATTCCTACTTTCAGATTAAAGAAGATTTATTCAAGAGAGTAGCGGCTTACCTATCCCTTAGCGCATACTGAGAAGGTCCAATAATAACTGTTAAAAATAAATGATGTGATACGTCCCTATTGATCAGAGACAAGGAATTACAGTTAGCATCGAGCAAGCTTTTCTGGTGGCTCATAGGTAAGGTAATACTGAGAATCGTATTAAAATTTTGTTTTCTTCTTTTTTTATCCATCTTACCCATCTTACGAAAATTTTTCTTTGTTGAAATCGATTTTTTTCTTCTACTTATTTAGCTTTTAAGTATACATATATATAAAACAAATTTATTTTTGAAAAGAAAGCCCAAATTACAAACATCTATTTCTGCCGAGAGCTTGATTAGAGACTAGCATACGTTAAAAAAAATGAAATATACAGCTATTTATTAAGTCAACCTAACTCAATAAATAAACTAAAAACAAAAAAACAAAAAAAACTAATGGTAGAGCTCCGCAAAGTTCCAATCGTATCAACGACTTGTGCTTTATTGGTGAGACTCTTGCTTTAGCTGCAATGAGTGCCAGTCCGATGCTTTCAACTAAGTGTGTCATGACAGCAGGGTAAGCCTTAAACAAAGCATCTGAAAATCCTGCAGTTCGATGTTATGGTGCTGATTATCCACAAATCGTGGTATCTTCAGGTTCTTTAACTTCAAAATGTCCTTTCTAAATGTTTGCCATAAGTGCGCTTGTCCTAATCCAGATTAAGCAGCCATAATTCCTGGCGCCAAAATACCGAGTGGGTCAAAGGTGCGTGCCATGTCAGACAGCACTTGTCGCTTAGTACAATTCATTTGTTCCGATAATGAAACCTTGTATGTTAGGACATCTTCTCCAGGACTCCACCCAAGCACTTTGCTGCCATCCTTGAGAAAACAATTTTCGCTGCTGGCAATTCGTTTACTATTCGAGACCCATTTGCTTAGCTCGAATTGTGCCCGTGACATAAGGAGCACCAGCTATTGTCTCTTCTCTGCAAAGGATTCGTTGAAAATCTCTGGCCTAAACTGGATAAACATTTTAATTTCCTCCATGATGAGAAATTTCCACTGCTTGTGTGGACCAACAATTTTAAGACGTTCGTTTCTCCTCAGAGATGGGTTCTCTCACGATCTCGTCGATTATACCGATAACAGAAATCGATAGGCGTGTGGCGCCACCGTGTGAATCCGCGCTTTTTCCAATAAGCTTCGATTGCCTATTCGATAGTAGGCCAGAACTACCGACTACCAAATCTCAGTTTAATAATTAATTGGTACCGCATTGCAACAAATTATTAACCAATAAGTAACAAACAAACAATGTCCAACGATCCGGCTAGGAGTAACAAATTATACTGAATAGTAAACCATTGTGTTTAATACCTCATAAGAAACTTAACTTTATTTTTAATGTAACTGTACAGAACTGTGTCTGCCACTGCAAGAACACGTCTTGATAGCTCGTTTGCGAGAGAGAGCACCAGCCGTAAAATTCCAGAAAAACACATAAAATTCAAGAACAAAAGCATTGACAGATGTGCAAGATCTTTAATGACACTTAGAGTATAAAAATACGTAGGAATATAAATAATATGGCATTTGGTTCCTCAACAAGACGTTATATTAAAAATTTCGCAGATCACTCACGTCCGATAACACGACTATGTAGAAGAATGAAGTACGAAAAGTGACCCTGCATATTACACACACTAATATTGGAAAAAAAGACACGTCATGTAAAAGAGTACATTAATAAATGTGAAAAATGCCTAAATGCAAAAACGAGGAACCACATCAAAACACCCTTAATCATTACCGAAACCCCCATGTATGCTTTTGACAGATTAATAGCGGACTCCATTGGTCCAATACCAAAGTCTGAAGATGGTAATGAATACGCAGTCACTTTAATATGTGACTTGAAAAAAATACATAGTAGAAATGCCAGTCCTAAATAAAAGCGCTACAACAATTGCAAAATGCAATCTTCGAATCCTTTATTCTGAAGTACGGTCCAATAAAGATGTTCTGTAGTATGTTCGAAGTTATATTATTCCATTTAATATTATTTTTGAGGGTTTTGATAGAAAGGCACAAACATTTATTTTCAGTTTGAGTTTGGTTTATTGAATCATTCTTAATTCTATAATAATTGTCGACTAAAGCTAAGACCGCTTAGCTGCGCTGCTAGTCATGCAGGCAGAGGAGCGGTATGCTTATGTATAAACATACTTATGTATAAATGTATATATGTTTACATAAAAGTATGTATGTTTATATACCGTCGCAGCGGTAGAGTGAGGATGTATCATATTGCATATTGGGCCAAAGCGGCCGCGCGTGTTATATTTGCCGACACAGCAATTGTCCAGCACCATGCACTCATGGGTGGTCATGTTACTTAAGAGGCAAATGCACTTGAATGTTGCGCACATAAATATTGTAACTAATTGCTACAATATGTTTGTATTGTTGTTAATATGTTATTCCAAAACATGCTACATCCCCCTCTCTTTAGAAAAATAACGTAATTATATGGAGTTATTTTCTAATTTTTATTATATAGAAATTTATTTACTTATTATTGTTTCTTATTTTATTTTTTTAATTTTTTTTTTCTCTTGAATGTTCGAGTATTCGTTTAATGATACATGTGGTAAAATTATATTTGTATATGTATAGTGTCATTAAATGTAGGTAATTTATTTGTTTAAATTTATTTCTTTTGTTTTACTGTCATTATTATTATTTTTTTTTATATATATATTAATTGGGTAAAATTTTTAAACTATCCTTATGCACTAATTGTTTTTTATTCTATGTATCTTTAATTAAAATGTTATCCCTATCTTTTATTTCTTCTATGATGTATGGGCCTAAATACTTAGATTCTAGCTTATGACCCGTATCATTACGTAATAAAACCTTATCTCCTACTTCTAATTCAATATTTTTTACCTTTCTATCATATATTTCCTTATTCTTCGCTTTGTGCTGTTCTAACATAATTCTTGCTCTTTTATAAGCCTGTTCTAATCTAAATTTTGATTCCTTAGCATAATCTTCTATGTTATATAGTGGATTTATCTTATCAACACTATTAAATTGTTGTGGTAAATTCGAAGTTTTACCGAATACCAACTCATATGGACAATAATCATGTGCCATAGAGAGTGTTGTATTAAAACAATATGCGAAGTATCTTATCCATACATCCCAGTCAGTTCTGTCAACTGAAATGTATGATCGTAAAAATTTATTAAGTGTTCGGTGGCTTCGCTCCACAGTGCCTACAGTCTGGTGATAATGTGCAGTTGAAGTTATCTTCTTTATTTGCAAGTTTTTGCATAAATCTTCAATTATTGAGTTTCTATATTCTGTTCCCATGCCCGTAATGAACGTCTTCATTGGACCGTACCGCAGAATGAAATCTTCAAATATAGCTTTCGCTACTGTTATTGTCTTTAATTGGTATTATTACAAGGTATTTTGTTAGGTCGCAGATTAAAGTTACTGCGTATTCATTTCCGTGTTCTGATTTTGGGAGCGGACCGATCGTATCCACAATAACCCTAACGAAAGCCTGTTTTGGCGTTTCAGTTATGATTAACGGGGTTTTTGTATGCTTTGTTATCTTTGCTTTTTGACACTTATTATATTTTTTTATATATTGAGATATATCTCGTGTCATATTTTTCCAATAGTAATGCCTTTTTATTTAGTTCTCAATATTCCAGTATGACCTCCTTGTATGGGGTCATCGTGGAACGTAAACAGTATTGCTTCTTTTTCTTTATCATTATTTGATAATAGGGTCACCGGCTTGAGTAGCGCTACTCTTAAAAATTTCAATATTTTATTGCCCATATTTTTGAAAGATTCTATTGAAATAGTCTCAAAGATCTTTTCGCTCGGTGCCACTTTGACTTTACTGATGTTGAGTATACCGGCTTCTTTTTCGAGCCTTTGAAAAAATTGACCTAAGTCAAGAATTCCATTGGTATACATATCGCAAATGTCAATTCTTGCTATAACTTTCTTGCCATGTTTGAATGTGCTTAAAGAATCAGTTATTCGCAAGGTCACTACTTTTCGTACTTCGTCATTTACAATGACGTCATATACGTTGGGCTTAGAAGCATTAAGAGATTGCTTTTGCAACTCTTTTATATTATTCTCTTTTTCTTTTCCTGCGCAGGAATTTGACTGTTTACTTTGATTTCTGGTAGTGACTCTCAGAATTTTATTACTAGTTTGTATATTTTGTAAGTCCTGTATTGTTATTCTTGATAGCGCGTCGGCTACGAAATTATCTTTCCCCTTTAGATACTCTACTGTAAAATTATATTCCTCGAGTTCAAGTCGCATTCTAGTTAGCTTGGAACTTGGATTTGTCATTGAAAACAAATAGGTTAATGCTCTGTGATCTGTTTTGACAGTAAAATGTCTACCATAAATGTATGGTCTGAAGTGCGTGATTGCCCAGTGAATCGCTGCTAACTCTTGTTCAGTTGTACTATTATTACTCTCACCTTTTGTAAAGGATCTAGACGCGTATGCTACTGGAAGCTGTAGTCCATTTTTATTTTGCGTTCGGACTGCTCCACATGCATATTTACTTGCGTCGGTGATTATGCAAAATTCTTTGCTAAAATCTGGGTACTGTAATAGAGTTGGGTGCATCAATGCTGATTTTAAATGTTCGAACGCATTTTGACAATCGTTTGTCCATTCGAGTTTAACATTTTTCTTACATAAATTTGTTATGTGACGAGAATATTCTGCGAAGTTTTGTATAAATCTTCGATAATAGTTGCAGAATGCAATGAATCTTTTAGCGCTGTCCGCATCATGTGGGACTGGATAATTTTGAATGACATCATACTTTGTGTCATCAAGCAAGATTCCTTTGTCTGTGCATTTATGTCCCAAAAAGGTGACTTCATGCATAAAAAATGAACATTTTTCATGATGTAACTTTAGGTTATGTTGCCTACACTTCTCAAAAACATCTGTTAGATTATTGATCATGTGTTTTTCGGAACAACCTATGACTATTAAGTCATCCATGTAAAGAAATGCTTGCGAAGGTTCAAGGCCAGAGAACGCTATAGTCATCATTCTCTGGAACGAATTTGGCGCTATTTTTAAACCGAATGGTAGTCGCGTGAAGCGGTATGAGCCATTACATGTGGAAAAGGATGTTATGTCTCGTGACTCTTCTTCGAGTTCAATTTGGTGAAAACCTGACATTAGGTCGAGGCATGAAAAATACTTTGCTCTACCTAGTTGGTCTAAAATGTCATCAATTCTAGGTAGCGGAAATTTATCGGACAACAATTTTTTATTGATTTGACGATAGTCAATTACTAATCGCCATTTTTTATTTTCAGCGCTTGGTAACGATTTTTTCGGTACCAATAAAAGTGGGCTATTGTATGGAGATACAGAAGGCTCCACTATTTCGTCTTTTATAAGCTTTTGGACTTGTCTTTGTATCTCGTCTTTCTGACTATGAGGATTTCTATAATTTTTAATGTAAATAGGTTCGTCGTCCACCAGTCTTAATTTTTGTTTGTAGAAATTGTTTGTTGTTATTGATTCGGTTTCTAGTCCGAATACATCACTATATTTCTTGCACAATTTCGTAAGTTGGCTGTGAAACTATGGGGGAAACTTTTTTGATAATGTAGTTAGTACCGCGTTTTCGCGCTGTTCATTATTTGCTTCAATTATGTCGTAGCAGGAAAGTGGTTCATACTTCAAACTTGATATGTTTACTATTTGATCTTTATTTGTAGTATTTAGCAGTCGTATGACTGCGTTTTTGGCTTTAGTTATGGTATTTGCTAAATAAATACCATGTTGAATTTCTTGGTTTGGAATTAATACACTGTCTTCTTGTGAACTTTTTTCAATTTTTCGGACAACTTGGGATCTTGCTGGTAAAACTATTGAATTATTACCAGCACTGTACGATATTGGTACGTATATCGGATATTTTAGGTTATTTGGTCAAATTATTAACCAGTCTTCGGACGGATTGAAATCTAATTGATAGTTATATTTTCTTATGAAGTCGATTCCTAGTATTCCATCACATGGAATAGCGAATCGGATATTAACAATGTGAAAGTCGTGTGGGATTATATATTTTGAAGATTGTATTTCGACTATGGATTTAGTTACTTCTTGACTAATTCCTTGTATATTTATTATTTTATTGGTTTGGACACCTTGAAAACTGTCCGAATTTTCTTTTACGATCGATATTTCCGATCCTGTGTCTATTAAAAATACTAACTTTTTCCCTGTTGCTACATTCGTGAAGGTAACGAACGTATTTTGATTAAGACTGATGGCGTGAATCTTATTACTCGTTACTGTTGGGTATCTAAAGGTGCTTGGGAGTTTCCCGAAGCATTTTGAGCTACTCTTACGTTATTGTTATTATAACCGTTTTGTCGGTTATTTCCTCGGTTACCTCTATTATTCCTGTTGTAACCTCTATTGTTTCCTCTGTAACTATTGTTTCTGTTTTGTTGGAAATTTTGGCCGTTATTGTTATTGTTATAGTTGTTGTAATAACCACGACTATTGCCTCTACCACGATAATTATATTTGTTATTGTAATTACCACGGTTTGTTTGAGCAAACAGAACCGTATTTGCTATAGCTTCGTCCATGGTTTTGAAGTTACCAGAGTCATGTATAGTTTTAATTCTGTTGTGTTCGCAATTTGCAATCATTGCTTCTATAGCATCGTCTGTGCTATTCTTAAGAGCAAGTGCTGCAGGCATACCTTCATCGATATATGCAGATTGAAGTGTTTTGCGTAAGTTATCTATCTCCGAAGTAAATTTGTCAGCGGTTTTACCGTTCTGAGTTGCATTCTTCAACTTGTCTTTTATAACTTTGGATGTTTCACCAATTACAACGCCTTGCAATTTTTGTATTATTGCTTCTATTGAAGTTTCTTGTTGGACTTCATATAGTGTTGGGCCAAAATTTTTGATTTTATTACCTCAACTGCTATACTTTCGTAGTCGCCTTTCATCATATCTACCAACTTCAGAGCTGTTACAAATCTTTTGAGTTGCATTTTCGTGCCGTTAAATTCAGGTATGGCTATGTTTATATCTTTCATATATGCCCTTCGGGCATTTCATTTTGCCATCCTGTCAGTTGTGTTTATTACACTTGTATTGATGTTTAAATCTGATTCGTTGTCTTGTTCAGACAACGCTTCTATATCAGGTAATGTTAATAGCGCAGGAATTGTTAGATCGTTTAGATCTTTCTCTTCTATTTCTTCCTCGCTTGTTTCAGATTCTTCACCTTCTTGCTCTGTTTCCTTTTTACAGGTGTCTATGCTCAGAGGTGAATTAAGTACAGTAGGTACGAATATATCAAGATTGTATTTTGTCTTTATAGAGATTAGTTTTGCTCGTAACTTGATCAATAGATTGGAAATCTTTGACCAATTTGCTTTACCTATGCTCTCTCTATTAACATGCACTAAATTTCTTGCTTCGTTGAAAGAATCAACTAGAATTTTTGCGTGCTTGTTTATTGTTTCCTTTTGGATGTTTCTATTCTGTGTAACGCATTTTTATGATTTTTTGAAATTTTCTTTAATGTTTTGGATATGGAGAAGTAATTCTTCCCATTCCATGCTTAAAAGTTTATTTTTGTTTTTTTTTCTCTCTTTTTTTTTTTTAATTATCTATTACTTAGACATCCTCATCTGATTCTCCTACATTAATAGTTTCTATGTCGGCTTTAAAAATATTATGTACCCATGCAGGCACATCCTTATTCTTAGGTCTTTCTAGTAATAGTCTGCTATATGCTATTTTTATGGATTTTTCCATAAGTTCTACAATATTTCTTTTAAATTTGTATCCAAAATTTTATTTCCTTGTACTTTTTATTTACTGGTCCTGAATGTATCAGGAAATCAAGAAAAGGAATATATTTTTGCAGATGTTTAGTTTCAACTTTATTCATACTTATTTAATTTGTATTTGTATTTTATTCAATTTGTAGTAACTAATTAAAGTCGGTATTTTTATGACAACTTATTGTTGTTGGGCTTCATCCATCAGGTAGAAGCGAAATGTACCTGTTGAATTTGAGAAACAACATATATTTGGCACTGTAATAAGAAAACACATCTGTACCATTGCACTTCCTTGAACTGGGAATTCTTCTCCAGTCAAATCAAGGTATGCTGATCTGATCTGTACTAAATTTATTGAATTCTGTACCGAATCGACATTACCTGTTCTAAAAACCTCAAGTAAATCTGCTGCAATACTAGGATTCCTATCTACTATCTTCCTAAAATAATCGTCTAATGTACTCATTTTATTCAATTGATATTGTATATATATTTGTTTTTAAATTTTTTTTTTTATTTAGTAAATTTGGAAAGTGATTTCTTTTTTTTTTTTTATAAAATTTTTTTTTTGTTTCAAATGCACTGTAACAATAATTGATGCATATGTTATTTAGATCTTATCAAGATCGTTAGCATGGCTTAGGGCTCTCTTTGTTACACATTTGTTGTGTAATTTATATATGCTTTGTATAACACATATGCGCTCATTATTACCACAATTATTAATAAAAGTGCATTTCTTGGTTTTAAATCTACATTTGATGACTCTATTTTGTTAACTACATTTGCAGTGGAGTCCACTGTTTTAGTATCTATTAACCCCATATTGGGTTTATCAAATGTATCATCAAACTTGCTTATTTTGTTATCAAACATTCCATTTAAAGAAAAATTTTGAATTAAAGAATTTTTTTCATTTGTTTTTAATGTTTTGGATGTAGTTTAGTAGAGTAGTAATTTAACAATGTTTTGAGCTGAAGGCTCTCTTTTTTTTTTACATATATTCCTGCCTACTTTTTCGTATGGTTTTCATAAAAAAATTGTGCATCGCAGTACACTCAAAACAAATGTGCGACGCAGCGCATAATTTGTTCATTTATATATTTCTGTTGTCTTTGGCTAGCCTCTAGCATCAGCTGGTCGTCGCCGGTTGGCACGCTGATGCTCCATCGATGGCGTAAAAAGCAGCCTGCTTTTCACGCTTGTAGTCTCAGCTGCTGATGTCCGGAGCCTCTGAGCTCAGGCGGTTCCGGTGCCGGTCTTCGCACCAGATTGATGGGGCGCCGGTGTCGGTCCTCTTGACACAGGTGTATTCGCAATGTGGCGAATGTAATGGTCCAGGGCAGTCCGCTGGGCACGTCTTCTCTGGTGTGGTCTGGATTGTCTTCTTGGGTTCTGGTTTTTGGAAATCATATGTATTAATTACTTTTATATATTTTTTTTTTTTAATTTTTATAGAAGTTGAGCCTTTTTGCTTTAATTTTTGCTGAATCAACTCAATGTTGTCTAATTCAGCTTGTAATTTCTTGCCTTTTGCCTAACTAATTGTTGTGTCAGTGGCAAACAGTAGCTTTAGGATTTCGGCTTTCCTTTGTTTTAGTCGATTCTTAACTCCGCTACGTCTTGGCATTGCTCATCACCTCTACTCACTCAGATTTCTTCTTTTTCTTTCGGTCCAGAACCCGTGTGTTCACTCCGCCATGTGTAGATTCCACTTGTTTTTTTTTTTTTTTTTTTGTTCTTTTCCTTCCTTTATTCCTCCATTGTAGCTGAATTTTCCTTTTGTAGTTTGCTTTGCTGGTCACCCCTTTTGGTCACGCCTATTGCTTAGTGACCACTGTCACGGTCGCCACGTAGTATATTCGAAGTTATATTATTCCATTTAATATTATTTTTGAGGGTTTTGATAGAAAGGCACAAACAGTTGCTTTCAGTTTGAGTTTGGTTTATTGAATCATTCTTAATTCTATAACAATTGTCGACTATAGCTAAGACCGCTTAGCTGCGCTGCTAGTCATGCAGGCAGAGGAGCGGTATGCTTATGTATAAACATACTTATGTATAAATGTATGTATATATGTTTACATAAAAGTATGTATGTTTATATACCGTCGCAGCGGTAGAGTGAGGATGTATCATATTGCATATTGGGCCAAAGCGGCCGCGCGTGTTATATTTGCCGACACAGCAAATGTCCAGCACCATGCACTCATGGGTGGTCATGTTACTTAAGAGGCAAATGCACTTGAATGTTGCGCACATAAATATTGTAACTAATTGCTATAATATGTTTGTATTGTTGTTAATATGTTATTCCAAAATATGCTACAGTTCATTACTGACATGGGAACAGAATACAAAAATTCAGTAATAAATGACTTGTGCAAATATTTAAAAATAGACAACATTACGTTTACTGCACACCATCACCAGACCTTAGGTACCATTAAAAGAAGTCATAGGACATTCAATGAGTACATTCGTTCATATACATCAGTAGATAAAACTGATTGGGATACAATATTTTGTAAACTCTTTTAACACCAGTCCATCAGTAACAGAATATGTAAATACTGTTCCCATGAACTTGTATTGGGTAAAGAAAATAATTTACCAATCCATTTTAGTAGCATAAATAAAATAGAAACTTTATATAACGTAGATGATTATGGAATATAGGAAATGAGCCAGGGCTAAGCCAGCGTGTGAACGTTGACCAAGCACTTTGATGCATGCGCCTCAAATTATATGTATGTATGTACTGACACTATCAAAAGCGGAAGCATAAAAATATATGTGTGTGTAAACATAGGTTAAGCAAAAACATAATTTTTGAATAAAAATCAATCTTAAAACTGCAATCAAACGACACTGAATTGTTTGTCTCTTCATTATTTTAATAAACTGGTCATTACACATACATAAATACATTTAGTTTAAGTTTGAATGCAAAATCATTATTTTATTAATATCTTCTGAATTTTAGCAATTAAACAGCGTCGTTCGGCAAGGAATTTGCGTTTGGAAAAATTGTTTCGGAAGCCGGGCTGCTTGCCGAAAAATTTTACAACATGTTTTGTGCAACAGAAGAAAAATAATTTGATACATCAAGCTAGTGCATCAAATTTGGTGCTGTATGGCACATTAATGTTCGAATATCTTTGTATTTCCCGCTTCACTTGGTCTTTATTCTAGTCAATTTGTTGAGCCTCTGCGTAATCTGCATATTCGTCGTTTGCTATTATTTATGTAGTGTTGCAGACAGTCTCTTTTACAAAACCTTTCATATATTTTTTGCATTCGTTTATTACGGGTTTCTTATCGATCGGAGAAAATTGTAGCAACTAATTTGTTTCTGGAAATAAAAATAGAGCTATTTTATGATAAATTAATAAGTTGGGTTCTATTGTGGATAAAATTTGTGAATGCAAAGCGGACTAAGAGCTTGAATAATTTCAAAATCGTTAACATCAGACAGACAGGTTTTTGTAAGTTTATTCAGATTCGAAATTAGTAAATGAATAGTTGGATGCTTGGCTCCAGTTTATTTCATTCTGAAGACTTTGATAGGATTGCAAGTAAAGTGGAGGACACAATAAAAACAGGAAAAGAAGGAGGAAAGAACAAGGGACGGTCCAAGAAAACCTGCAACGACCGATCTCGACTGCCAAGCGAAGTCCTGCTTGTTTATATAATTTATTAATAATTCACTTCATTTGAAATAATGGTTTTCTCTGCATAGCAATGTGTCCCTACCGCACTCGAGGCAGAAAAGGACCTTAATGCCTTGGTTTTCTTTTTCTTTTATTTCGCACTACACTGTTGAATGGTCACACTCTTAGTGATTTTCTGAATTTATATTCCTATTCTCTATTCTGAGTTATACTCACTCTCATTCAGACTACTTACATTCTAGCGGTGAAAACTACGATGCGCCTGGCGCTTTGGCACGCATCGCAATCTTCGTTTCTCGCTCTATTTGACGCCGACGCGCAACGTAGAACCCGATGCTGAGAGATTGCACTTTTCGAGACGCATCGCTCCGCCGCCTTTATGGTAAGTTGTTGTTTTTGCATAGCTGCTGAGTTTTTATTAATATATATTGTTTTCCCTCAATTTTTAATTTTGCTTGTTTGTTTTCGATTTCGCTGGTGTCGTTTGCTTGACACCCTTGTGTTTTATTTGCATAATTTCGCTAAATTTAACAGTTTTTTTTTATTTTTCATTTTCGTGATTATTGTTTGGTGCATTTTAATTTTTTTTTTTGTTTTTTATTATTGTTCTCTCTCGTCATTGCTTCTGCAGTTGCTCCCCTCATCGCCCCCATCATACCATCAGTGATACTGGTTTTGTTGTTCTCTCTGCTTTGTGCTTGTGCTCATCTTCTCTGCCACGTAATCACTTTTGTAAGGCTCGTCTTATAACTGTTCTTGCGCTCTCTCTTGTACTGTGTACTCTAGCTGCTCTTTGTTTTATTTGTAATTATAGATTTTTTATCGATAATTTTGTGCTGTTTATTTAAATTTTCCTATTTATTGTTTTTGCCCTGTGTTTCTTTTGGCTTTTCAATGGCTTGTTGTCTCCCTACTTGCAATCATTCTGATCGTTTTGATGATCAGTATAGACCAATATCTTGCTGGCTCTGTGATAATCTCATTCACTTAAAATGTGCTGGCCTCAACGGCCGCGACTATGACAAATTTTCTGGTTTGTCTGTGTCTAAGCCTGAGCTTGGCTTAATGCGCTGGTCTTGCCCATCTTGTGCCAGCCAGCAGATCGATTTTAGCCGAATGTACAGGGATCTTCGTAAAGTTTTAAAGTTTCTTTTTTTAAATAAAATGGCCAAACAGTTGTCTAACGAGTGTGACCCTAGCATACATTTACTGTCGCAATTCAAGTTTGGTCCACCTTCTAAGGAATTGCCCAAGAAATGTACCCTTGAGTTGCCTCATAATTGCACTCTGTATTACATCTTCTCCCATTTTACTTTCGTCTACACCATCTTCTTGTCCCTCTTTATGCTCTTCTTTTCAGATTGAAGTACCCATTACAAGCTCTGGTGTACCTCAATCTATCCCTCACGGGAACTCTGATCAATTACAGGATCATGCTGGCTCTGTGGCAGCACTCATTGGTAATATATGCCCTGCCAAAGTTTTACACGAGTTTGCGGCCAATAGGCGCTCCCGTCCACCTTGCCTGTCCACCTTCCTAATGTATCTTCTGCTTCAAAAAACTAACAACGTCTAGACTTTGCATTCATTATCAAAATGTAAGAGGACTTCTTACCAAGCTCCTGAAACTGTTCGGCTCACATATTAGCTTTTTCTGAAACTCGGCTCAACTCCTCTGTTTTGGATAACGAAATTAATTCTAATAACTTTATTTCTTATAGGCTTATAGGATCGTGTTGGTCGTCGTGGCGGTGGAGTACTTATTGCTGTCAACTCGAATCTGTGTTCAAGTGTTGTGCCGATTGATCTTCCCTTAGGTGTTGCGTTTATTTGCGTCGAAGTTACATGTTCTAACTTTAGCTTGTATATCTCTTGTTCATATATTATTCCAGCTTCTGATATCATGATATACATGCACTATGCTGATGCTTTGCGATCTATTTTTAGTCGTCTTAAAGATCGTGATTTTCTTTTAGTTTTATGTGATTTTAACTTGCCCAATGTTTCTTGGCTTGTTGATGATAATCTATCTTTCTTAATTCCTTCATCTCAACATGTTTTTCTTGATAGCCTACTTGAATGTCCGCTATATCAGTTGAATTCTTTTCTTAACTCTTCTAAAAGAATCCTCGATCTTGTTTTTGTCTCTGATCCCACTGTTAGTGCTGTATCACAAACACAGCCCCTAGTGAAGCCTGAAGATACTTATCACCCTACCATTGAAATTACTATTTCTTACAATTCCGTTAATAATTCATTCAATAACATCTCAAATTCTCGTCGCAGATGTTTTCGTAAAACAAATTTCAATCTTCTTAACAGCCTTATTTTCTCTTTTGATTGGTCATTTCTATTTGAGTGCTGTGATATAGATTGTGCAGTGAATTTTTTCTACTCTGCTCTTAATTCTCTAATGAATAAATGCGTTCCTTATGTGAATGTGACTACCGTCTCCAGTGCGCCAGTCTGGTTCACACGTAGGCTCTCTAATCTCCGTAACATTAAATCGAGATATTTTAAAAAATTTAAAAAAACTGGTTCGCGACTTGACTATGCAAATTATTATGTAGCCAAATCTCAATTTTGTCTTTTAAATACACAATGCTACAATAATTATATCGTACGCTGTAAGGTTGAATTTTATAAGAACCCCAAAAGGTTTTACAACTTCCTTAATTCCAAAAGACCCTTTAATTTACTACCTTCCACCTTCAGACTTAATGACCAGACTGCTAATAATGATTCAGATATTGCAGATCTGTTTGCTAAATTCTTTCAGTCGACTTATTTTGCAAATGCTTCGGATCCCGCACCTTATCCGTTCTCAATTCCACATTTAAATTGTATGTTTTTTCCTAGTATTACTGAAGACTGTATTATCTCTAGCTTGTCATCTATGACGTCTTCCTTCGTACCCGGGCCTGATAATATACCTTGTTGCATCCTTAAAATGTGTTCGATTTCCCTATCTAAGCCTTTATCTCGGTAATTCTTTATATCGAATCAGACTTGTAGCTTTCCTCATATTTAGAAGGAGTCTTTTATTATTCTGCTTTTTAAAAAGGATAGCAAATCGGATATTTCTAACTAGCGTGGCATTGCCAAACTTTCGGCAATACCTCAGCTGTTTGAGAAAATTATTACGTCTTCCCTTCAACACCTATCCAGATCCATTATTTCTCCTTGTCAGCATGGCTTCATGAAAGGTCGTTCGTCGCTTACCAACCTTTTAGAATTGACTAGCCTTGTACACCATGGCTTCCGTAAAAAGTATCAAATTGATGTTATTTATACTGACTTAAGTAAGGCTTTCGATACGGTTGATCATTCTATGCTTCCCATGAAACTTAACATCATGGGTTTTTCCCCGAAACTATTGGCTTGGTTAAAGTCGTATCTTATTGGCAGAACCCAAAAGGTGTCTTTTCGTTCTTCGATATCTAAAACTGTTCGAGTTACGTCAGGTGGCTCCCAAGGCAGTCACCTGGGCCCACTGTTATTTACCTTGTTTATAAATGATTGGCCTTTGGCCTTGGCTCATTCACGCGTGCTCATGTTTGCGGATGACGTCAAGATTTGTTATTCATATAATGATCCTTCTTTCCAACAGTACTTGCAATCAGATCTCTATGCATTCTGTGATTGGTGTCACGTTAATAAATTACACCTTAATGACTCTAAGTGCTCTTTTATGACTCTCAGTCGTTTGTCCCCGTTATTAGCTCATTACTCTATTAAGTCTGTTCTGTTAGATTGTGTACCATCATTCAAGGACTTAGGCGTTATGTTTGTCCCAAAACTTTCACTTAATGTTCATAGATCTTCAATTGTCAATAGAGCATGCAGTCTTCTTGGTTTCATTAAACGTTGGGCCAAAGAATTTGATGATCCATATGTGACAAAGGTTTTATACACTTCGTTAGTACGCCCTGCTCTAGAATATTGCTCGGCAGTGTGGAACCCTCAATATGATGTTCACCAGCGTAGTATTGAATCGGTACAGAAGCAATTCCTTAAGTTCGCGTTACGCGGTCTTAATTGGGACCCGAGTCTTCGCCTACCTTCTTATTCTGACAGACTTCTTCTTATTAATCTTCCTTTACTTTACAACCTTAGGCTCGGATTTGGCATTCTCTTTCTCCATAAACTAGTCAACAGTGAAGTCATTTCTACGAATTTACTAGATACGGAAAGTTTCGGACCAGAAACTTTTTTCCTCTTCACCTTAGTAGATGTCTGACTAACTATTCTCTTCACGAACCTTTTCGTATTCTTTGCCAATTTTTTAACAACCTTTCTCACCTTATTTCTCCTCATCTATCTGTCACTTCTCTTCGCGCTATACTTTTTAATTATCTACAGCGAAACCACTGAAAATATTCAGGACTGGATATTGGATTGGCTGCAACTCATCCCTGACCACATTGGCTGTGAATCGGGGCATAGCTGGCATAGCTGTATTTTAGCTTAAGCTTTTTCGTCGACTGCTGATTAAGTTGAAGTAAATAAATAAATAAATAAATAAATAAATAAAATAAATAAATATTCTTATGCTGCGACTTATGCGACAGCTACAAATGAGAGGGAGAGTGTCAGTACATACATACATGTTGTTGGAGCGCTTGCAGCAAAGTGCTCGGTCAGCGGTCACACGCTGGCCTGTTCTTAGCTCATGTTACGCTTGTGCATATATTGCTTATGTGAATATATGTATGTGCATATACAAATGTACATACATATATGATCATGCTTACCTGTATATTTATGTGAATATGTTTATATGCATACATCAATGTACATATACATATAGACATATTCAAGTGCACAATTAAATTTTATTGCGTATATGTTTTGTTGAGGAAACTTTTATACTCTAAGTCTCATGCTTTTGTTTTTGTATTTTATAAGTTTTTCTGGAGTCTGATACTCTCTGTCTCTGTCTCTCTTATAAGGCCTATATGACCTACGTAGATGCGTAAGCACTGAAAATTTAGTAATAAGCAAGCAAACGAACGATCTACACGTTTTCTAGCAGTGGCAGACACAGTTCAGTAAAGTTACAGTAAAAATAAAGTTAAGTTCTTATGAGATACTAAACACAGTGGTTTATTCATCATCATATTTAATTGTTTATATTGAAAATACCCGATGACATCGAACTGCATGGATTTTCAGATGCTTCGTTAAAGGCTTATTCTGCTGTAATTTACAACAGTGTGACACACCTAGATGGAAGCATCGGAGTGGCATTCATTGTAGCTAAAACAAGAGTTTCACCATTAATGCAGAAATCGCTACCACGATTGGAACTTTGCGGAGCTCTACTGCTAGCTCGTTTGTTCCAAGCAGTAAAATCTGGTCTGCGCCAGAAGGATGCTAAGATATACGCATGGACAGATTCGACAATCGTTTTGTCATGGCTTTCGCATCAACCCTGTAAGCTGAAAACATTTGTTGCCAACCGAACGGCAGTAATAATAGAGACCATACCACGTAGCGCATGGAGACATGTCAGCACTAAGGAAAATCCTGCGGATTGTACATCAAGGGGCATGCTAGCGAGTGAGTTAATGAACTTTGGTTTATGGTGGAAGGGACCATCTTGGCTGCACGACTGTACACTATACTCAGAGACAATGAATAGACCATCAACTTGCTGCTCAATTCTAAAACCAGCAGCAGAACTTGAATTCAAAACAGATTCTTGACAACTATTTCTAAGGATATTGAAGATTCCCCATTTGATGTACTACTCGAAAGAATATCATCTTGGACCAGACTGATTCGAGTGGTCGAGGCAGCCTAAATACTCTGGACCACTAAAGTTTGATGAAATTACCAAAGCAAAGAAGTTTTGCCTACGACAGGCACAAAATCGATTCAGTTACGATAGACAGCTGCTCTTGAGGAAGCAGCCTTTGGAGCGCCGATCAACCTTAAGCAAACTATCTCCCTTCGTTGACGAAGATGGAATTATACGTGTGGGTGGACGTTTAGAACGGTCGCAACTGCCTGCAGACGCCAAGCACCCAGTAGTATTGCCGAAGCACCATCGCCTTGTGGAATTGCTGCTGAAACATGAGCATCAAGTCAATCCATGTCAAGCCATGTTTGTAATAATTCGCAAGAAATATTGGAACATTGGCGCACGAAATCTTATTCGACGTATCACACATCAATGTTTAAACTGTTTTAGACAGCGCCATCACACTGCACAACAGTTTATGGCCAATTTGCCGGCTGTTCGAGTGCTACAAGCCTTTCCATTGGAGCATACTGGATGCGACTATGCTGGGCCTATTTTGCTAAAGGTTCACAAGGGACGAACCCCTAGGAAGGAAAAGGGCTATATTTGCCTGTTTGTATGTACGGTTACAGCTCTTCATCTGGAGCTGGCAACTGATCTCAGCACCGACACATTCATGGCGGCATTAAAACATTTTATGGCTCGTCGTGGGAAATGCTCCCAAATGTATAGCGATAACAGTCGCAACTTTGTTGGCACAAAACGCGCACTAGACGAAATGGTACAGCTTCTCGCTTCACGCGAGCACAATGACGTCGTTTCGGAAGCCCTTGCAGATCAAGGCATTAAATGGAATTTCATTCCCCCACATTCACCACACTGGGGTGGTAAGTCGGAGTCGGCAGTACGCTCGGTTAAGCTACACCTGCGACGAGTAATAGGAACCACCGTCCTCACGTTTGAGCAGATGCACACACTGCTCTCGCAAATATAATCAGTCGTTAATTCGCGACCATTGTGCACAACATCGGATACTGAGATTGCCTACCTGGCACCGGCACACTTCTTAATTGGCAGAACTTATACAGCAGTTCCTGAATACAGCTATTTGCAGATTCCGACCAATCGATTGAGCTACTGGCAGCATACTCAAGCAATACTAAAAATTTAGTAATAAGCAAGCAAACGAACGATCAGACGTGTTCTAGCAGTGGCAGACACAGTTCAATACAGTTACAGTAAAAATAAAGTTAAGTTCTTATGAGATACTAAACACAGTGGTTTACTCATCATCATATTTAATTGTTTATACTTGCAACAAAGTGTTACTAGTTAAGATCTTTGTACTACATGATTATTGGTATGAATATACTACACCTCCCCTTTTTAGAAAATAACGTAATATCTTGGAGTTATTTATTGATTAATAATTGATTAATTGATTAAAGGTAATGTATGTATGTTAAAAAAAACTGCTTTGTTATTGTCTGGACAGACAAATTTTCTTTCTTCCTTTTTTTGTAATTTTTTTTGGAATGTATGTATATATTTTAGATGAATTAATTATAGTAGTTGAATCCATAAAAATATTTATATAAATTTCTTTTCTTTTTTTATTTTTAATTATTTTTGAAGATTTTTAATCTATCCTTATGTACTGTTTGTACCTTATTTTTATGGCTTCTAATTTTAATGTTGATATTTTAGGCTATTTCTATAACCTCGAATGGTCCTAATTGGGCTGAATCAAGCTAACAGCCAGTTTCGTTTTTTAAGAAAACTTTGTCTCCTATTTCTATTTTAGAGTCTACTGATTTACTGTCATAGAAGATTTTCTGTTTTTCCTTATGTTCTTGTAGTATTGTTTTAGCTCTATTATATGCTAGTTCTAATCTTAACTTAACTTCTTTATCATAATCGTCTACGTTTATAAATGTTCTATTCTATTTATGCTATTAAAATGAATTGGTAAATTGTTTTGTTTACCAAATACAAGATCATATGAACAGAATTTATGTGTTACTGATGGAGTTGTGTAAAAATAGTACACAAAATATTGTAACCATATATCCCAATCAGTTTTATCTACTGATATATATGATCGTGCAGTAAACGTAATGTTGTCTATTTTTAAATATTTGCACAAGTCATTTATTATTGAATTTTTGTATTCTGTTCCCATGTCCGTAGTGAATGTCTCCATTGGACCGTACTTTAGAATAAAGGATTCGATATTGTTGCAATTGTTGTAGCGCTTTTATTTGGGACTGGTATTGCTACTAAGTATTTCGTCACATATTAGAGTGACTGCGTATTCATTACTATTTTCAGATTTTGGTAGTGGACCAATGGTGTCTACTATTACTCTATCAAAAGCATGCATGGGGGTTTCGGTAATGATTAATGGCTGTTTTTATGTGCTTCGTCGTTTTTGACGTCAGGCATTTTTCACATTTATTAATGTAGTCTTTTAAATGAGGTGTCATGTTTTTCCAATAATAATGTCTTCTTACTTTGGCCAAAGTTTTTGTAATGCCTTTATTGCCACCCTGTATAAGTATGATCATCATGATATGTAGACAATATTGCTTCTTTATCTTTTTTTTTCTGTAATGGTCACTGGTTGGAGTAGCGCTACTTTTAATGTTTTTAATATTTTATTGCCCATTTCTTTAAACGATTCTATTAAAAAGTTTTCACTCAGTGTCAATTTGAGTTCTTTGATATCAAGTATACCGGCTTGTTTTTCACGCCTTTGAAAAAACTGACCTAAGTCGAGATTTCCATTGGTGTACAGATCTACAATCTTAATTCTTGATATAACTTTTTTCCCATATTTGAGGGAACATAAATTTTGTGTTATACGCAAGATCACTACTTTTCGTACTCAATTATTGCATAGTACTTCATATATTTTGGGCTTAGAAGCACCATTGCCTAATTGTATTTTAATTTTTATTCTCTGGCCAGAGATTATTTTGTCTACTTAGCTACCTGGTAGTGACTTTCAGGATATACGCGCTTGTGTTTTTTAGATCCTGTATCGTAATGCGGTATAATGGATCCGCAACAAAATGATCTTTTTTTCCCTTCAGACATTCTACTGTGAACTCATATTCTTCTAGATCATGTTTCATTCTTGTTAATTTTGAACTTGGATTTACCATAGAGCATAAATACGTTAGTGGTCTATGGTCTGTTTTGACTCTGAAGTGTTTGCCATATATATATGTAGGAAATGAAGTGTCAGGCGGGCACAATCATGGCAAGTAGGTAGTGAGCGAGACAGAACAACATGCAGCGGCCGTACCTATCTGGTCGACTCACTCATTGGCAAATAAGGCAGAAGGGTTGATTCAAAAAAGCACTCGCAATCGTACTCTCGACTCGATCACATCGCGCACCCGAATTTATCACTGAGGCCATTATCATAATAATACATATATGTATTCTTAACACAAAGAAACATTGTTAATAAATAAGACTAACTAAGGAAACACATCCGTATAATATCGAATTAAATAAACAGGGAAGTAAAAACCCACATATATGGGCAAAAGTGTGTATTATTGTTCCTTTTACCTTTAGCGAATGAACGAGAAGCGTATGCTACTGGTAACTGCTTATCACGATAAGTTTGAGTCAATGCTGCTCCACATGCATAGTGGAAAATGACGTAATGCTTCGCAATTGATCTTCTTATTTTTATTTGGTGGAAACCGGACATTAAATCTAGACATGAAAAATATTTGGCTCTGCCTAGTTGATTAAGAATGTCGTCTATTACTAATCGCCATCGTTTCTTTTCTGATTATGGTAAACCTTTTTTCGGCACCAGTAGTAACGGACTATTATATTCAGACACTGAGGGTTCAACTATTTTGTCTTTAATGAGTTTATCGACTTGTCTTGTTATTTCTTCCTTATGAGTGTGTGGTATTCTATAATTTTTTTTGGTATTCTGGCTGTTTGTCTTTCAATCTTAATTCTTGTTTGTAAAAGTTGTTTGTTGTAATTGGCTCATTTTCTAGACCAAATATATCTGTATAATTGGTGCAGAGCTCTTCTAGTACGCTTTTGCACATAGGTGGGAAGTATGGCTTCAGTTTTTGCATTACTGATTCACTTCTTTGGTCATCAGTGTTCTGCACTATTTCAGAATTCTTTAATGGTTCATATTTTATGTTTTTAAAATTTTAAATTTTTACTCTTTTTGATGTATTTAAAATTCGGACATATGTTTGATTCGGACTTGAGATCGAATTTCCAATAAATATTCCTCTTTCGACTTCTTGATTTAAGATGACGATATTTGTAATTTCGTTTGGAATATTTTGTGAGGAACATTATATGTAAAAACAATGTACCACACAACAAACAAGTTATAAACAATGAACATACTCCAAGCTCACTATGATATGCCGGAGGCAAGATGCAGCCGAGACGCAAACTGTCGGATATACGATCAAAGGTTACGGCATACGACCAAGCATAGCGCTAGTCGATCGAACTAAAACCAGACAAATGATTTACGATCAAACGCGATGATGGACCGCTGGCGATTTTCGTACAAGCGGGAAGATGCGTGGGAGGCGTAACACATGAAATCGGCTACACAAGCGCGAATGAAACGAGGCTGGAGGACATAATCATGAAACGAAAGAGGACATTGGACTTATAATCAAATGCAAAAGCACATAGCGAGAGAAACAATAGGAGAAGGCATGCACTAGGCTATCGGCTTATGGAGCAATACATGGGAGAGCATACACACCCGCCACACGTACGCTATGCGTCTATAACCGCAAGAGAGGGTACCGGTGGCCAATGCAAGTGCTCTCTGCCCGCGCTACGCATGCAAAAACCAAAAGCAATTAGATCGTCAGAAACCGAAACCCGACGAACAAAAGAGAGAAAAAGTGAGGGCCAAGCAAGCCCGCGAGACGGGTGCGGGGAGCATGTGTGCCGAAACGAAACGAAGTGAGGGCTATGCTTGCGAATCGGGGAGTAGGGGGAAAAGAAAAAATGCGAGAATGACAACGGCTTGTAGGCTTGTGATCGGAATATACAAGCAGAAGAAGGAGGGGTGAGCTGTAAAGGCATAGATTAAGTTCAATATAGAAAAAATTATTCGTTAACCACAATATAGAGAATATATATATATGTTCTAGTTTAGTGTGGGAGCAAAGCTTGGTGTGACGAGTAAGATCGAGGTGAGCGACGGTCGACGGCAGCGCCGGCAGAGAAACGAAAGCAGCAAGAATCAACGTTAGGAGCTGGGCAACCAATGGGAAGGCGCCGCCAATGAGAGAAGGCGAGGAAAGCCAGCAGAGCAACCAAGGCGCTATGCAGGCAAGGGAGAAAGACAAGGACAAGGAGCAAATAGGCGCGCAGCACCCAAAGAAAGTGGACACAGCTGCGCTAAGGATTTACGGGACTTTTACCACGTATAGCAACAAGTACATGCGTGGGTGAAAGGAATGGGCCGATGGAAAAGTACCAGCTGTATAGCGGTGCTACACCAACAAGTTCCTGAGGCCAGAGGAGCTGCCTATATAAAGGCAGCACAAATCGAGTCGTGATCAAACAACAAGTTTCTTAAAGCCTTACGAGTAACCGTAAAAAGTGAATACAAATCCTGAGAAAAGGATCAAGAGAAATCTAGGAATTGAGAAGGCCTTACGAGTAACCTGTCAAGTTCACTAGATAACAACAAGTCCTCAGAATAGGACAATAAACACCGTACCCAAGCAGGCACTCAAGTGAGAGAAGCCAAGCGGCTCCAGGACTATCCAAAGTCATTGGCAGGCACAGGGATATATCCTACTGCCGAAATTCCAGGATCTATATATTCTGATGATTACCAATTGCTAGGAGAAATCCTGCTTCGTAATACCAGCTACGGGATTTTTCCCAAAGCAACAAAGCAAGCAAAGGCCATCGCAAATATTTATTGTCACTCATCGAAGTCGGTCGTGTTTTTTTGAGCTCTCGCTTAATTACTGTCATTCGTTCTTTCGTGAAGTTAATTTATAATATTCAATTTAAATTCATTGCCTTTACCAATTTTTTAATAAACGCTATACTCATCGCGAAGTTTGATTAAATTTATTAACATTTACTTTTATCAATATCAAAACTTTAACAAACGCAAATATAATTTTGTTGTTGCGCTGCTTTGTTTCTGATTTCGTTCTATTTTTTTGCTCCCACCCGCGCTCTCAATTTATAGTTCATAGTTTGTTTTTGTTTGTATGGTGTTGGTGCTCTCTATTCTTCTGCTTTCTCTTTTGATCGCTTGTGACAAGTTTTTGTTGTTGTGTGTTGTAATATAAAAAAAAAAAAATAAATATTCTCTTTTTTTTCTTTTTCTAATTTGCATATTGCAGTTAGCTTTTGCTTTGGTTTTTATACGCCTCTCTTAACTTAACATTTTTCCCTTTTATTTACATATTGATTTATAATTTGTTTTTGCTAAATCAATTATTTTATAATGTCTGTCTGTTGCAAATATAATTGCAATAATCCCAGCAAGACCAGTGAAGACTTTCTTTACTGTTGGCTATGTGACAATGTAATGCACTTTAAATGTGCTGGTTATACAGACAAGGTGCGGGATAGTTTTGCACAGGGTGGCGGCCTTAAATGGGGCTGTGATTCCTGTCGTGGCTTGGAGCTCGAGATGCGTAGTTTTATAAAAAGGACTGGGTATGCGTTTAAAACCCTGTCAGCTGGCGTTTATAAGCTCCAAGAAGTGCTTTTGGCGATGGAGGTTCAATTCAGAAGTTCTAAACTTTTGATTGAATCTCCGACCCGAAAGAGGGCCGGGTTTCAGGGCGCGTCCCTCAGTCCGTCGGCACATAGTTCTCTACCTGTTGGTGTTTAGATTATATAAAATAAGGTAACAATAAGACAATCATAATATAGAACAAATGGAAATAATTGTCAAGATTAGTTTGTTACCCGATTATAAATATCGATGTCTCATCAGTCACAAGTAGATCTGATATGGTCAGCAGTTAACAATAAAGACCTAGTTCATGAAGTTGCTATAGTTAGCTATTATCAATAAAGACGTATTTTGCTGACTCAACACTATGTCGAACTATGCACTGGTGAGCTCTCTAGTTTTACTATAAAAAAAATGCATTATTCTTAGTAAGATCGGATACCAATTGTTGGGAGTGCATCGCTGTGTCTTTGGCCCCCATCTCTACCTTTGTAGTCTCACTCCGAAGTCCACCCAATTTATGTGTTGGTTGCGACGACTATTAGTCACTGGTTTATGTGCTAGTACCTATTTGCTTATAAACAAATAAACAATAAAATACATTCAAGAAATACTAACGTCTTTCATTGAACATTTTGGTGACCCCGACATTGGCGGCTCCAACTTGAAAGACTAACAGACTTGGTGAAACCGTCATCAAGTGAGAATATTTGGTCAACCAATATCTCAACAACAAGGAAACTGGTCAACTAGGAGACTAGTTTCTTTGCACGCTTTGGACACAGAAAAATCCTAAGCGAGGGCACAAATTGATGTACTTTTGACATTAATCTGGGGTCCCGACTAGAAACATCGCAATTGATTAACTTGGCAATCATTGCGTAGCCACCTTGGCGAATAAAAAAAAAAAAAAAATTTATTGGAAACCTAGGAGTTTGTTTCCGCGACGGGGTAGCAGTGCATACCCATTGAATAAAAAGTTTATCAACTAGGCGATCACTTTGTCAAAAACATTTAACATCGGTTTGTGTCAACGAGGCGACCAAATCATATAACGTCATTGTTCTAAAATAAAGGTTGATCAACTCATAAACTCTGTTACATTCCCTGACGTCAGCAATCTCTGACCTAGTTAACTCGGTCAGTAACCCAGGTAGTACGCACGAATATAGAGTTTGGCATTGGTCTGCAATTTTTTAAAATATATAACAAAGAAAAGAAATAAAAAAACTGGTTTCACTGTCGTGGCGTGTATCAGTGTAGAAGAATAGATATATTGGAAATAAAAATTAACTATTGTTAAAACACTAATCAACAGGCGACTTCGATTTGTTTTTTATTCTTATTTGTGGTACACTTGGCCAATATAAAGAACGAGTCGGAGCGTTCCCTAACTTTGACAAAATAAATAAACTCCCTTCGGGTCAAGTACTATTACAAATAAGCAATTACATAAGAATAAAAAAAAAATAAAAAAAAACATGGAGGAGTTTTATAAGCAGCAGACAGAACGAGGAGAAGCAATTCAGGCTTTCATTCGGAATACCAAAAAGGATTCCTTCGCCAGGAAAATGAAGCCATCTTATTTCGAAGAGAAACTTGAGCTCCTGGAATACATGTGGGAGAACTTCGAGAAAAGTCAACAGGAGCTAATGGAAAAATTAAACAACGTGGCAACAGAAGATCAGAAGATGACTACTTTGTAACGGACTATTTCAGCAAAATGAAGGCGGTTGTAACTAATATAGTGGAAGATTGAAAAGGACCATTTGGCAAAAATAAAATTAGAGAGACAAGCTCGCCAACGAGAGGAAGAGCGAGTCGGGATCAAACCACTGGTTCGCAAACAAAGTGCGCTGCTAGATTTATTGTCCAGGACAATAAGTCAAATTGTGCCTGAGGAAAAAATGAATTACAAATCGGTAGTCGACAAATTATGGAGACAAATTGAAGAAATCCATTATCAGATTCATCGGCTAGCGGAAAATCCAAACGGATATAATATAGCTACGTTTGTGGCCGCAGAAAAAACAATGCTAAAATTCTGTGTGGCACCAGC
The DNA here is from genome assembly GCA_018152135.1 of Drosophila paulistorum. Classification (NCBI taxonomy): domain Eukaryota; kingdom Metazoa; phylum Arthropoda; class Insecta; order Diptera; family Drosophilidae; genus Drosophila; species Drosophila paulistorum. The sequence continues at coordinate 13,904,483 of JAECXG010000822.1, read as the reverse complement.
AGAAAATGCAGTGATACAATCACCGCCTGTATTGCAATCGATACAATCATTGCAACTACCCAAAATTCCCATTCCAAAATTTGATGGGGATTATCTTAAATGGCAACAATTTCATGACATCTATAAAAAGATGGTTCATGAGTTAAATGTATCCACAATAGAGAAAATGTGGTACTTAAAATCAAACCTTTCTGGAGAAGCAGAGAGATTGATACGGCACCTGGAATTAACAGAAGCCAATTACAACACTGCCTGGTCAGTGTTGCAGGAACGATTTAATAACAAAAGAGTTCTAGTAACAGCCATACTGGCAAAGCTGTTTGATCACCCAAATGTGTGAAATGACGCAGATCCTATAAGGAATTTGCATGATAACATTTTTGAATCATATTGTCACTCATCGAAGTCGGTCGTGTTTTTTTTTTGCGCTCTCACTTAATTACTGTCTTTCGATATTTTGTGAAGTTAATCTATACTATTCAATTTAAATTCATTGTTTCATAAATTTTTAATAATTCGCTATACTGATCGCGAAGTTTGTGTTAAATTTATTAACATTTATATTTATTAATATCAAATCTTTAACAAACGCAAATATAATTTTGTTGTTGCGCTGCTTACTTTTTGATTTCGTTCTATTTTTTGCTCCCACCCGCGCTCTCAATTTACAGTTCATAGTTTGTTTTTGTTTGTGTGGTGTTGGTGCTCTCTATTCTTCTGCTTTCTCTTTTGATCGCGCTCGCGGCCGTTTACTTCGCGCTTGTGACAAGTTTTTGTTGTTGTGTGTTGTAATACAAAAATAATAAATATTCTCTTTTTCTTCTCTTTCTAATTTGCATATTGCAGTTAGCTTTTGCTTTGGTCTGTATACGCCTCTCTTAATTTAACATTTTTTCCTTTTATTTACATATTGATTTATAATTTGATTGTGATAAATCAATTATTTAATAATGTCTGTCTGTTGCAAATATAATTGCAATAATCCCAGCAAGACCAGTGAAGACTTTCTTTACTGTTGGCTGTGTGACAATGTAATGCACTTTAAATGTGCTGGTTACACAGTCAAGGTGCGGGATGGTATTGCACAGGGTGGCGGCCTTAAATGGGGCTGTGATTCGTGTCGTGGCTTAGAGCTCGAGATGCGAAGTTTTATGAAACGGACTGGGGATGCGTTTAAAACTCTGTCAGCTGGCGTTCATAAGCTCCAAGAAGAGCTTTTGGCGATGGAGGTTCAATTCAGAAGTTCTAAACTTTTGATTGAATCTCCGACCCGAAAGAGGGCCAGGTTTCAGGGCGCGTCCCTCAGTCCGTCGGCACATCGTTGTCTACCAGTTCCGGCTCCCGACAATGACCCTACGTCACCAAATGCACAGTAGCTGATATCGTTTAGGAGTCCGGCTTTGGAAGGTGTGGAGTCTCTTCCCATTTCCCCTGGAGACAGTATCCCACCTACTAACACGATATCGGTTGTAGTTTCCGAACCGTCCGGGCAAACATCCGTTTCCAGGAATATTGCCAATGAAGTAGTTACAAGAGGAGCTAGTAAAGTTGCTGTTGCTGCTACTGCTGTGCCTGGCACTTCTAGTTCCCTTGTTGTAGTTCCACCCAAAAAGCAAATTTTTATTTCGCGGCTTGATCCCAATACTACTTCTGAAGAAGTCATAGCCTACATCCAGGGAAAAGTTCAAGCACGAAACATTGCTGTGGAAAAGTTCCGTTTTTCATATACTCGGGACATTTCGTCCTTTAAAATAAGTGTCTCTCCAGATCTTTTTGGGCAAATATGTCATAAAGACTTTTGGCCGGAACACCTCATTGTAAAAGAGTATACAATAAAAAAGAAGAATCGGCCTCCGATTAGCCTGCTACCTGCCTCTGTGAATAACGTTCCTTCTGGCTCGTCTGCACCTGTTGGCGAGTCAAAAAACTAATTTCGTCCCTAACTCTGGCCTATCAGAACGTACGGGGACTAAAGTCGAAACTCTCTAGACTTTATGTAGATAGTTTAGCTTTTGACTTTCAAATTCTTGCCTTTATTAAGACTTGGTTGAAGCCTGATATTGCCGATGCTTCAATTCTCCCCTCAAAATATTTAATATATAGACATTATCGGACTATCCGTAATGGTGGTGGCGTTTTTATCGCTGTTGATTCGGCGTTCTCATCTGAAATTGTACAGTCTTCCAATCAGGAGATTGAATTTGTTTGTGTTAAAATTTCTCTTAATTCATTTTCTGCCTATATTACTTGTTCGTATATTCCACCACTGTCCGACTTGGCAGCATACATTCACCATTTGGAAGCTATTCAACTTGTTTCCTCATATATCTCTGACGAAGACTTGTTCGTTGTTCTGGGAGATTTTAATTTACCTGAGATTGCCTGGACCCTCTCATATGATTCTTTATTACTGTTGCCCTCCTCGTCACATTGTTTCATTGATGGTCTGTTTGAGTTGTCCCTAACTCAAATAAATCCTGTCCGAAATAGTCGGAACAGATCACTAGATCTGGTATTTGTGTTGGATTCTTCCAACTGCGATTTTTCCAGGACTGATCCCTTAGTTATCCCTGAAGACAACTTTCATCCAACTCTGGATGTAACCATTGACCCTCCTTTTGGGGTTATGCCTCAATATAGTAATTGGATGCCTCGAACCCGATGTTTTCGCAAGACAAACTTTACTTAACTTAAAAAACTCTTGGACATATCTGTATACTTGCATGGATATGGACTCTACCATTTCTGTCTTCTATAAAACTCTTGAGTCGTTCTTTGATGTTTATGTCCCTCGTTTACTCAAGGATGGTCTGATAGATCTCCTTGGTTTTCACGTGAGTTATGTAACTTGAAGAACGTAAAATCGAGATGCTATAAAAGATTTTGAAAATCCGTTAAAGCATCGGATTTTTGCCTATACGTAGTTGCTTGATCAAATTTTATGGTGCTGAATTCACAATGCTATAAGGATTATCAGGCAATTGCAGATATGTTTGCTGATTCTTTCAAAACAACTTATTCCTCTTCGATTTATCAAGCAAATCCTCCTTATCCTTATCACTTGCAATCGTCTAATTGCATTTTAGACCCTGTGTTTGAAGAAAGTTCGATTTTTAGCGTTCTTAGTTCCGTCAAACCAATATATGCACCTGGCCCTGATGGAATACCAGGCTGCGTATTAAGGTTTTGCGCAGAGGCCCTGTGTAAGCCAATACTTAAGTTGTTTACTCTGTCCGTTACATATTCCGCCTTCCCGTCCATCTGGAAGGAATCATATATTATTCCTCTTCATAAAAAGGGGAAAAAGTCCGAAGCCTCCAATTATAGGGGTATTTCTAAATTGTCTGCCATACCCAAAGCATTTGAGAAAATAATAACGTCTCAATTGCAGCATTTTTGTAGCTCAATCATTTCGTCATCCCAACACGGGTTTAAAAAACGTAGATCGACAACTACTAACCTATTAGAATTTACATCTCACTCAATCAAAGGGTTTAAGGCTGCAGTGCAAACTGATGTCATTTATACTGACTTCAGCAAGGCCTTTGACTCTGTTAATTACACTCTACTTTTATTTAAGTTAAATGCACTTGGCATCCCCAGCCTTTTGCTAGATTGGATTCTTCAATATCTTTCTAAGCGTACACAAAAGGTCCTCTTTAAGTCTTCATTTTCTAAGACCATCCAAGTGACTTCTGGAGTACCTCAGGGTCCAATGCTATTCACTCTTTTTATAAATGATCTTCCATTGGTAATGTCACATTCTCGGGTGCTTAAGTACGCGGATGATGTCAAGCTTTACCTCAGTTTTAAAGACATATCGTCTTCTTGCCTACTTCAATCGGATCTTAATGATCTTCTAAATTGGTGTGAATCCAACCCACTAAACCTTAACGGCTCTAAATGTAAAATTATGTCAAAAAAAACTTTCACTCGTTGCAGAGAACGGACGTGTTTTTTTTGCGCTTATCAACTTTTATTTTTTTTCTCGCGATTAATTTCTTTTCTATAACTTGTAAATTCATTATCGGCTAAAATTTCCAGCATCTGAATTTTATTTTCATTTCGCGAATTCTTGCTGTCGCTTCTGTGTATTTCTTTAAACTTAAATAAAATTAAAACTTACAGCAATACTTGCATTAGCGGTGTTGTTGTTTTTGTTTATCTCTTTTGCTTTTGTGTCTTTACCGTTTTAACTAACTCTCGCGCTCTTGCGTACAAATTGTTGTTGCATGTGTTCAATTTGACGCGCTCTCCCGCTCTCTCCTATTCTTGTTTGATTTGCGCTCTCGTCTTTTGCCTACCCGCGACTCTGTGATACGTGTTTTTGTTTTTGTGTATTTTTGTAATTCTTATTCTTTAGTTGTGAAGGCTTAATCTGCACATTAACCCTTGTGTCAGAACTGGTCAGTATATTCTTATACACAGATTTTTAACCTTTAGAATTTTTATTTTGTTGTATTTTTTTAATTAAATTAAACTTTTTGATAAAATGGTTGTCTGCTCAAAAAATAATTGCATAGTTGCCACTAATGCGGTTGACTCCCATGATTATATTCTTTGTTGGCTGTGTGACAATGCGGTTCACGTTAAGTGTGCAGGTTACACAGGCAGAATCAAGGAGTCTATTGCTAAAGGTAGTGGCTTAAAAGCGGAGTTTACTGCGGTGGAGATTCAGTTCAGGAGTTTATCGCTTATGAATGAGTCTCCGAAACGTAAAAGAACCAGTCCTTGGCGTGTTTCAGTATCTGTAGATCCGCCAGCGTCTCTTATCGTCCCCGACCGGTCTCATGCACCGTCTACTCCTAATGTACAGCAGTTGATATCGTTTAAGAGCCCGGTTGTGAATGCTATTAGTAAGGAATTACCGGTATCACCTGGGAATGATCTCTTAAAAACGATGCCTATTGTAGTGTCCGATGTGTCCGGGCAATTACCCATTCCAATGGAAATTGCCGATAGTTCAAAAAGTATCGAGGGCCCCGTAAACAAGTTGACTGCAGCAGTTGGTGACTCGTCCAACTGACTGCTTCGGGACCGAGGCCTATCATTGGCATACCACCAAAGAAACATATATTTGTTTCTAGGCTAGACCCTGTTGTCATATCTGATGATGTAATAGCCTATATTCGAAAGAAAGATAATGTCTCGAATATTGCGGTGGAGAAGGTTAAATTTTTCGTATTCTCGGGACATTTCGTCCTTTAAAATTAGTGTTTCTGCCAATATCTTCGACACTATATGTCGAGATGATTTTTAGCCCAAACATATAATACTAAAGGAATATACTGTAAAAAAGAAAAATCGGCAACCGATTCGCTTGCCAACAACAACAACTAATACTATTCCTGTCACATCAGCATCTGCTGGTGTGTCAAAAAAATAGGTTCGTCCCTTAACCTGGGTTACCAGAATGTTAGAGGACTGAAATCCAAACTTCCTAATCTCTATGTAAATAGTCTTTCTTTTGAGCATAACATTCTAGCTTTTACAGAGACGTGGCTAAAACCTGATATTGCTAATGCTTTGGTGTTTTTCACAAACTTTTCCATATTCAGACGTGACCGGATTTCTCGCATAGGTGGTGGCGTTCTAATAGCTGTTGATGCTGCTTTATCATCTGAAATGATTCAATTTTCTAGTACCCAGGAGATTGAGTTTGTCGGTGTTAAAGTAAATTTTAAATCTTTTAATGCTTTTATTACTTGTTCCTATATTCCACCATTGTCAGTCATGGTGGTATATTTAAATCATTTAGAGGCAATTCAGTTTGTCTCCTCTTTAGTTTCCAGTCAAGACATGCTCATAGTTGTTGGTGATTTTAATTTACCCGCTCTATTGATGGCCTTCTAGGCTTATCTTTATCCCAAGTCAATCCTGTCTTAAATTCTAATGGAAAATCGTTAGATCTTATTTTTGTATTGGATTCTTCTTATTGTGAGGTTTCTAGGATCGAACCATTTGTTCTTCCAGAAGTCAAATTTCATCCTACATTAAATTTAAAAATTGATCTGCCCTTGCTTTCACCATTACTTGGTTCAAATGAGTTACCTCTAACTAGGTGCTTTTGTAAGACTGACTCTGTCACCCTTAATGAAAACATTACCACTACCGATTGGTCTTATCTTTACAATTGTAGAGATATGAACTCAGCTGTTCGTTTTTTCTATGATACTCTGAATTCACTCTTTGATATTTGTGTGCCTCTTGGTAGGCTGGAGCAGATTAACAAACCTCCCTGGTTCTCTCGTGAGTTATCCAATTTGAGAAATGTGAAGACACGATATTATAAGAAGTTTCAAAAAACACGTCGTTCATCAGATTATGCTTTGTATACAGTCGATTGTTCAAAAGTCATGATGCTTAATACACAGTTTTCTTTTGATCCTAAACAATTTTATAATTTTGTCAATTCTTAACGTAAGACCTCCGTGCACCCATCTTTTTTGTCTTTTCAAAATATAAAAGCGAGCACTGATCAGGCAATTGCCGATATGTTTAAAAGTTTTTTCAAAACAACTTATTCCTCAGCGGAATATCGAGCAAGTCCGTATCCTTATCATTTAGAAAAGGCTAATTGCATTTTCAATCCAGTGTTTGATGAAAGTTCTATTCTTAGCGAACTTAAATTAGTTAAACCTGTTTATTCTCCTGGATGTGTACTCAGGTTCTGTGCAAACGCATTATGTAAACCCATTTTAAAATTGTTTCTATTGTCTGTCGAATCTTCCTCTTTTCCATCTATTTGGAAGGAGTCGTATATCATTCCTCTCCATAAAAATGGCAAAAAGTCCGAAGCCTCTAACTATAGGGGTATCTCAAAATTATCCGCTATCCCGAAAGCTTTTGAGAAAATTATAACTTCTCAATTGCAACATTTTTGCAGCTCTATTATTTCGCCATCCCAACATGGGTTTGTGAAACGTAGATCTACAACCACTAACCTTTTAGAATTTAAATCTATAATTATCAAGGGGTTCAAAAATGGTAAACAAACTGATGTCATATACACTGACTTCAGCAAAGCCCTTTTATTCTATTAATCATACCCTATTACTTTCTAAGCTGAGCTTTTCCACCCCTTTTCCTTTCTTGGGTTCGAGAATATTTAACAAATAGAAAACAGAAGGTACTTTTTAAGTCTTCTTTTTCCGATTCCATTCCTGTGACTTCTGGTGTACCTCAAGGTAGTCATCTTGGCCCTCTGCTTTTCACACTGTTCATTAACGATCTTCCATCAGTCATTGTTCATTCGCGTGTGCTTATGTATGCTGACGATGTCAAGCTTTGTCTTACTTATAAAGATACAGATTCATTTAGTCGGCTACAAGCTGATCTTAAAAACTTTCAATCCTGGTGCCAGTTTAATCTACTAAATCTTAACACCAAATGTAAGGTAATGACTTTTTTTCGTAACTCCCCTCAACTGGTCACTTATTTTCTAAACAATAGGCCTTTAGAACGTCTAAATAATATGAATGATTTGGGCGTACTTATGGACCATAAGTTAAATTTTAACATCCATATTTCCACCACGGTCGCAAAGGCCATGAGTGTCCTGGGTTTCATTAAAAGATGGTGAAAAGAATTTGATGACCCCTATACAACTAAAGTTCTTTTTACTTCGCTTGTCCGTCCTATTTTAGAGTATGGATCTTGCAGTTGGTCACCTCAATATGAGTCGCACCAGATTAGACTTGAATCCGTTCAAAAGCAGTTCTTGCTGTTTGCTCTTCGTGGCTTGAGTTGGGAACGCAATGTCAATTTGCCTTCGTATTCTAGTAGACTTCTCTTGATTAACCTTCCTTCCCTAATTAACCGTAGAATTATGCTTGGTGTTATTTTTATGCACAAGCTTCTAATTGGTGATATCGACTCGCCTGAGTTATTAGCTCAGGTATATCTGTCGGTGCCATGTAGACGGAGTAGACATCCTTTGATACCTTTATTCCTTAGTCGTTGTTCTTCTAACTATGCCCTGCATGAACCTTTTAGGGTCCTCTGCTCTGATTACAACCTTCTATTCCCTGTAATCGGCTCAGAGCTTTCTATTAATATGATTAAAACTTCTATCCTATCCCATTTAGTTAATAGATAGCTATAGTATTATTTATTTATTTGTTTATCTGTTTTTTCTATTGTGTATTTGTCCACGCGATTCGTGACGTGTGTTATACGGCTGCACCCTCCGGTCGGTCAGGTGGGCAGTTATCTGCTTGGGCTCGCGCGTAACAGGCTTTGTCCTGGTGTCGTAGGGGCCACTTGAACGTACTGCGCATAGTATCGTCAACGTCCGCTAATGTCTATTTATAGATGCACTCCATACTTAGCAACTTATAATCTTAACAACACTGCCTTGTCAATGACTTAGGTGTTCTAATGGACCATAAATTAACCTTTAATCCTCATATTTCTGCTACAGTTAGTAAAGCTATGAATGTTCTTGGGTTTGTGAAACGATGCTCAAAACAGTTTGACGAACCGTGCACAACCAAACTTCTGTATACTTCATTAATCCGTCCTATCTTAGAGTACGGATCTTGCATATGGTCACCTCAATATGAGACGCACCAAAGTAAAATTGAATCTGTTCAAAAGCAATTTCTGCTATTTGCTCTTCGTGGTCTACATTGGGATCGCAATGTCAATTTGCCATCATACTCTAGTAGGCTTCTTTTAATCAATCTTCCTTCATTAATTAATCGTAGAGTAATGCTTGGTGCTATCTTTATTCATAAACTTTTAATAGGTGAAATAGACTCTCCTGAGCTATTGAACCAGTTAAACCTATCTGTACCCCGTAGACCTACTAGAAATTTTATTCCTCTATCTTTAAAACATTGTAGTTCTAACTATTCTTTGCATGAACCTTTTCGAGTCCTATGTTCTGATTACAATCTTCTGTATCCCGTAATCAGATCAGAAGCCTCTCTTTCTCTTGTGGAAACCTCTATTTTAGCACATTTAGCTCGTAATTAACTGAAGTGAACAGCGCTCTGCTTGGGCTCGCGCGAAACAGGCTATGTCCTGGTGTCGAATGGGCCACTTGAACGTACTTCGCATTCTACGCGTCAACGTCCAGACAATAAAGAAAGAAACAGCGAAAGGGTGCTAAGGTATAAAGAATAACCCTAGAGGATCAAGATAGACCAAGGAGCGTAAAGAAAGGTAGTAGGATATATAACCGAAGGGCAAACCCACGTCTCAAGAGACGAAATACAGAAGAGGGAGAACACAAGTTGGTCAAATACTACAAACTCGAAGTGGTAACCAGCGTCGACTACAAAAAAGAAACAGCGAAAGGGTACTAAGGTGTAAAGAATAACCCTAGAGGATCAAGATAAACCAAGGAGCGTAAAGAAAGGTAGTAGGATATATATCCGAAGGACCAACCCACGTCTCAAGAGACGAAATACAGAAGATGGAGAACACAAGTTGGTCATATACTACAGACTCGAAGTGGTAACCAGCGTCGACTACAGTAGCAAGGGGAAGACTAGAGCAAGCGACGAGGGATCCGCATTAACTCACCAACGCTGCGCAAGTTCGAAACTTCCTTAGAGAAACCGTCGTATCTATAATATAAATAAACACATATATTAAACAACTAAAACCACAAACGACTTTCTGATTTTACCGGGGCACAAAATAAATTTATTGTGCCGAACCTAGCTCAAGAGATATTATAAATATCCCGATGAACGAAGAAGGATCGTTACAACTGTTGCCCAACGTAGCACGTACTGGTGAAATTTAGAAAAAAAAAATAACAATAGTTTGTAAATAAAGAAAAATATAAAAATGGGAAAAGGATGGATGTTACCACATGAAGAAGGAGGATCTGATTCAGACAGGCCAATGGATTGCGATCGGGAAGACCAGCACAGTGGCGGAAATGAGGAACCAGCTAGGCAACTGGGTACAAAACAACGAAGCGGAACCAGACTGGAAAGATGAAATAAATAGATTGGAGACAAAATACACGAAAAATTTAGCAAGCACATCAAAAGCAGGAGAAAATGGTTCAGACAAGGAGGCTGAGTCGTTCCAGAAAATAAATATCGCGACATTAGCAATTCCTCCATTTGCACCACCAAGATGGGGAAGCGAAGGAGTCCTGAATAGCACCGAGACACAAAGGGACACAGGGAGACAAACAATAGACCCCAAGAAAACAGTTCTCACCACAATAAACAGAACCACTGAATATGCGAAGGTGGTAAAACAAGTGAGGGAATGGACTTTCAGATTCGATGGGAATTCTAGACCGCTAGAATTCCTAGAACAAATCGAATGTTCAGCAGACATGTATGGCATCGAGCTGGACATGATCCCAAGAGCAATGCCTGCTGAAAGATAGAGCACTCAAATGGTGCGTCGCAAACAACAAACAGCGGCGATCACGGAAGAAGTTTGTGGAGGGATTCAAAAAATATTTCCTGCCGAGAGAATTCTTCAACCGACTGGCTGATCAAGTAAAGCTCCCAAACAAGGCAAGAACAATATTTCAAGGACTATATGGTGGACATGCAAACACTGATGAGACTTCTCAAGATACCAGAATTCGAACAATTAGATGTCATATTGGAAAACTGCACTCCAGATTAAAGAATTTTCGTTCACCGCACAGGGTCAGAAATCTGGATGAGCTGATGCAATTACCAGGAGCGATCCGATTTCCATCGCGTAAACAACACGCAAAGAACATACAACAACCAGTCAAACCACAGGGGAGGAAATAACTATGGGCCACAAGTCACACAATGCCGAAGATGCCAAGACAACAGCGCGGAGAAGTACACAACACAAGGCTAAGGAAACAATAACATTCAAGATGGGAAAGTTCTGAACCCAAACCAGGCTTGTCGGAGGTGTGGGGGAGCCGGACACTGGGCCAAAGTATGCAACAACCAAAGACTCAATTTCTGCTGGCAATGTGGAAAGATTGGACAAAGGACGAAGGACTGTTGTTGGAGGTCGGGAAACGAGCGGCGGTTCCAGCCGATTCGGGGCAAGCAGGGACCAAGCCAACAAATTCCTCAATAGGTCATCTAGTAGAGGAAGAGGATCAGTTGTCAGCAATTATCGATGTGGCAGGAATACAAATGAAGGCGACAATTGACTCGGGAGCCACGAGTTCATAAGCAAGCAAGTGTTAGAAACAATAAAAAGTAAAGGGAAATGGGGAAACCACTCACAAGCAGGTGTACATGGCAGATGGCAAGATGCGAGACATTGCAGAGCAATGGACAGGATGTGTAAAATTCGGGAACAAAGAAATCCATATGCCATTCCTCGTTATGCCTGAGGGCATGGATGCACTGATTCTAGGGTGGAATTTCCTCAGGATCATGAACACAGAGATATCGTGTGGAGGCCATAGAGTGCGAATACCGACAATAAGGCAAGAACAGGGCAGGCTGGTGGAAAGGATATCTATCATGGTCACCCAGAACAAGGAACAGCAAGAGACAGAAAAATTTCTGAACCATGAGTTGAAGGAATTGGGAAAAATTACGGGTCCATCTAAGATGGGAATACATCGTATAACAATGAAGGATGATATCCCCATAAAACAACGGTATTACCCGAAAAATTCAAAAATTCAAGGAGAGATCAGCGCAAAAGTCGACGAACTGTTAACATTGGCTCACCGATAGTTATGGTGAAGAAAAAATAAACGGGCAAATGGAGATTATGCGTAGATTTCAGACAGATCAACGCAAAATCGATAAAGGACGCCTACCCAATGCCACGCATCGACTACATATTAAACCAGCTACGCGAAGCGAGATTCATAAGCAGCCTGGACCTAAAAGATGGCTACTGGCAGATTCCGTTGGAAAAAAACAGCAGACCAATGACGGCATTCACAGTTCCAGGGAAAGGTTTATTCCAATGGAAAGTGATGCCATTCGGGTTAGACTGTGCATCAGCAACGTTCCAGCGGGCACTGGACCAAGTCATTGGCCCAGAAATGATACCAAACGCATTCGCATAAGATGACAATCAAAGAACACATGAATCATCTACTAGAATTGTTCAGGAGATTGAAAGAAGCTAATTTAAGAATTAATGCTGAATAGTGCCAATTCTTCAAAAATGCGCTGTCACCAGGTGACAGAAAATGGCATTGCAACAGACCCAGACAAGGTGGCAGCAATAGCTCAACTGAAGCCGCCAACTTGCATAAAGGAATTACGGCAGTATCTAGGAGTGGCTTCGTGGTACAGACGATTTGTACCGGTTTTTGCAACGTTAACACACCCATTAAACGCACTGCTCAAATAAAAAACAAAGTGGCACTGGAACGAAGAGCATCAGGCAGCATTCGAGTCAGTAAAGGAAAAACTCACGAGTGGCCCAGTATTGGCATGCCCAGATTTCACAAAGATGTTCGTGCTACAGACGTATGCAGGTAACATAGGATTAGGGGCCATACTGGTACAAAATACAGAGGTGGGGGAGAGAGTTATCATACCTATCGAGAGTTTTGAATCTAGCTGAAAAAAACTATTCGGCAACAGAAAAGGAATGCCTAGCAATAGTATGGGCATTACGCAATTAGGACCATATCTCGAAGGATCCGATTTAAAGTGGTGACAGATCATATGGCGTTGAAGTGGTTTAATGTATAGAGAGTCCCACGGGCAGGATAGCCCGATAAGCACTGGAATTACAGCAATACGATTTCGAGATAGCATATCGAAAGGCCAAACTAAATATCGTTGCCGATGCTTTATCAAGACAACCAATGGAAGGGTGCAAGAAAATTGTAGACAATGGTGTCAGGTTACGACAAGCGAACAAAGAATGTGTTTGGATACAGGATATAATAAACAAAATGAAACAATAACCACAGAAATACCCGGATTATACAATGGAAAATAGCCAAGTATACAGGAACATTCCACACAGAGCAGGCCAAGAAGAGGTGATATCGTGGAAATTGTGTGTGCCAAAAACGCTTCGAAACCAAGTTATGGTCGAAAATCATACTTTCACAACGGCAGGGCATACAGGCAACAGGAGTACTATTGTCAGAACTAAAGCGAGATATTACTGGCCGGGAATGCAACGTGACATTAGTACTTTTGTGGGAAAGTGTACAGTATGCCAAGAATTCAAGCCAAACCAACAATAGGCAGCAGGAAAATGCTAACACAAATACCGGAGGAACCATGGGCCACAATATGCGCCAATTTCGTTAGGCCATTACCAAGATCGAATTATAGAAATTCGATGCTGTTAGTAATCGTTGGCAAATTTTAAAAATGGACAGAACTGATGCCAATGCGCAAAGCAACGGCCGAGAGTTTAGTCAAGGTTTTTCGCGAGAGGATTCTGTCTAGATTTGGAGCCGCAAAGGCGGTGATAACGACAACGGGGTCCAATTCACTAGCAGAGTATTCAAGAAAATGCTAGATGAATGGTGCTGTCAACACCAGCACCGTACACACCACAAGAAAATGCCACCGAACGAACAAACAGAAACGTGAAAACGATGATTGCACATTTTACAGGGGAAAATCAACGTAACTGGGACGAGGATTGGCCGAAAATAACGCTGGCAATAAATTCCAACCAATCGTAGTCATCCGGGTTCACGCCAGCATACATAATACAGAGGCGGGAACCAAGAAAGCCAGGTGCATTGTATGATAGTGTCACGACAGGCACGGGGAAACAATCTATACCACCAATGGCAAAGGCGAAACAAATACAAGAGCTATTCGAGCTGATACGGCGTAATCTAGAGACAGCAGCGCAGGATCAGGCGAGGCATTACAATCTGAGACGAAGAGAGTGGAGACCAATAATTGGAGCGACCGTATGGGCAAAAGAACACCATCTTTCAAATGCTGCAGAAGGATTTGCAGCAGAACTAAATTTGGAGGCCCGTATGAGGTAATTGGTTTCGTGTCACCGGTCATATGTGAATCAGCACCGGCACATATCAGCCAGATGAAAAAGCAAATATGTTGCGAAGATGAGGCCAAGCAACAAGATGAACAGTGATTATGGACGACTCTACTGACATGGCAGCGAGAAATCTGCAAAGACCGGCCGACTGGACAGATTCTCAAAACAAGACAGAGAGCTGAACGTCTCAAACTGTATCAGAGTTACGCCACATAGAGGAAGGAAAAAAGAAACAGCGAAGTCGCACACTGAATCTCCTCAAAAATACTTGAATATAGTAACGATGCACACAGTCAAAGAACACAGCATGCAATAGGGAAAGTGGTCGGAGATCGCCGGGCAAATGGCACAGCAAGAAGGGCCGAGACGAGTACGAATAATATGGGCGGGTAGAGTTAGATATAGCATTAGGGTTGCACAGGGGGTAGTTAGGGTATTTAAGGAGAAAAATGTATAAAAAAAAATAAAAAATATAGTACTTATTAATAATAGATAATAATATAGAGTAAAATTAGCCAATAAGAAAAGATGCGGAACGGACCATATGAAGAGGAATAGGAAATGAAACGAGGAAGGAAACGAAAAGATTTTCAGTACTCGCCAACAAGAAAAGATGCCAAATGGCCATTAAAAGATGCGAGCTCAATCTATATAAAAAAAAGAGGGAACACCATGGAAAAAGTAGCAAACGAGAAAGAAAACTACCCACACAAATAACTAGCATGAAGAAAAAACAAGGGAAAAATAATGTTTAAATGAGAAAAAAACAACAAACAAAAAAAAAACACTGAAAATACACAAGGTACAAGGGACAGGGGAGGGCAAATCCCTCCCGAAGATGGGGGGAGAGTGAGGACCATTATATGTAAAAATAATGTACCACACAACAAACAAGTTATAAACAATGAACATAATCCAAGCTCACTACGATATGCCGGAGGCAAGATGCAGCCGAGACGCAAACCATTGGATATACGATCAAAGTTTACGACATACGACCAAGCATAGCGCTAGTCGATCGAACTAAAACCAGACAAATGATTTACGATCAAACGCGATGATGGCCGATCGAACCACACTCAACCACTAACGATTTTCGTACAAGCGGGAAGATGCGTGGGAGGCGTAACTCATGAAATCGGCTACAAGAGCGAGAGAAACAATAAGAGAAGGCATGCACTAGGCTATCGGCTTATGGAGCAATACATGAGAGAGCATACACACCCGCCACACGTACGCTATGCGTGTATAACCGCAAGAGAGGCTACCGGTGGCCAATGCAAGTGCTCTCTGCCCGCGCTACGCATGCAAAAACCTAAAGCAATTAGATCGTGAGAAACCGAAACCCGACGAACAAAAGAGAGCAAAACTGAGCAAGCCCGCGAGACGGGTGCGGGGAGTATGTGTGCCGAAACGAAACGAAGTGAGGGCTATGTTTGCGAATCGAGCAGTTGGGGGGAAAGAAAAAATGCGAGAATGACAACGGCTTGTAGGCTTGTGAGGGGAATATACAAGCAGAAGAAGGAGGGGTGAGCCATGGTATGGCCACTGTGCGATGGATACATAGGCGTATTGGAACACGATATGTATGAAATCAACCACCAATATTTATTTAAGCGAGCTGATTATTGTAAAGTCATAGATTAAGTTGAATATAGAGAATATATAAGTTAGCACACCCATCCTCACACGAGGCTTCTCCTCTCACACAACAAGTACCACTGGGGTACCATTCACTCTACAAACGGAACCAAGCCCCGCACCTCGGCCACCCACGCTACAAAGAGATCCGATTAACGCATTTTACCAGAAACGCCTGGGCGAGTATCGGGTCAAGTACCCTCCCTCGGTGTAGGTACACTAACAGACCACACTCACACTCATACGATCTAAGTACATTGCAACCCTCATCATTTTTCACTTCCTCTAAAACACTTAGCCAAGTAAGCAACCTATATCTGTAATTTCCTGATATGACTCAGGCAGAAAGGTGACCCACACACGACCCATCTCGGGTCACACCAGACACTTCACTTCCCATTTTTAGCGTAAGCACTTTTGTATTATTTGTTAAGCCATTCTTTGAATATTGCCGCTATGCAGAATTCACCGGAAGAGCTGACCCACTCTGGGGACGAGCACGTGGCCGCGACCGACGACTTGACGCCTCTGCCAGCTCCCACGAAGCATCTCGTGGTATATTTAAAGGACCACGCTCAATAGAGCGGGCAGTCTTAATCTTGACATTATAAAAGTGACATCGAACTAATAGTTAATAGTGAATAAAACCAATTTATAACGTTTAATTAAGTGTTTGTGTCATTATTCACGACGGAAATCTTGAGTACCCAAGCCTTGATCCTTATCACAAGGAAGGACATGGTAAGACAATACCAATAAAGGGCATGGGAATTCGTAACTGGCGCCCGACCAGGGACCCGTAATCTTTCTAGAGACACTAGATTTACCAATAAATTTGTATACCCTTTTCTACCAGAGCCAGTCAATTTGATTGGTTAAAAAAAGTCCTATTATTTTATATTAAAATTCGTAATCCTTTAAAAGATGTATTGCGAAATAAAAAAATATATATAAAATAATAATAATGCATCAATTGTGTTTTAGTTTTAATCAAAAAAATCACGTTTGTTACATGTTACAAATAGAAACTTTTTTTTCTACACATTTTCCGCAAACATATTTCTTGCAAACGCCACAATTTGTAGTTGTCTTGTTGTTGTTTTAATGCCCTATTTTTCACCTTTTACATACAGGCCGAAGATTCTGCGTTACTGGACGGTGATTTTCATTTACCTTTTTTAGGCTTGATAACTGATATTCATATTGATATTGATATATTGATACTGATATTGATATATGATATCAATAATATACCCAGTCAAAATGACTGGTTACGGTATAAGTGCCAAAAACAAAAAAAATCTCTTTTCCTATGAACACAAAATGAAATTAACTTATCAAATTGTATGTATTTAGTGGTTATTTAAAAAGTCATAACATAATATCGAAAGAAATTAAAAGTACTTAGTCAATATTTATGAAATAAAAAGTAAAACCAGTCATTTTGACTGGTGTGGTAGATCTAGTGTTAAAAATGGAAGTTACCCGTCAAATGGAATCTGGAAACATTACGGGTCGAGACAAAATAGGAACAAACGTGTTTCTGCAGTTGATGCAAGCCAAAAAAAAAAAGGAAGAAATATATTTGTGTTGTTACCAAAGTTAAAAGTCAAATTCAATTATCGCTCAGGTTTAAAACCTGACCTATCCCAAAAGTAAATTTTTCAAGGCCACTTGGCCACTGCGAAATATTGTATGCAATCGCAGTGATATCCGAAACCGACACATGCATTGGCTTGCATGAACTGCTGACTTCTCACTTAACGACTCCCAGCGGGTTCTTGAACTACCGCACTCATGAGCAAGCAGAAGCTTCGAAAACAAAAAATTTTTGCGCCTCTTGCATTTTCTGGCGCTAACTCATTAAACATTTGAAATAAACCGGAAGGGGAACGTTGCGCTTCCGTATTTGGCAACAAAAACTAGGAATGAACTCAGCCGCTTCGAGGGCAAGTTCGACGACCCCCACGACCCCTGCACAAATTGATGGGTCTGTGCCGCCAGACCTCCCCTGCCCCCTTTGGGTGTCTTGAAGAAAAAAACAACTTTGACAACATGTCGAAATCTGATCTGCTAGAAAGAAAATGCAAATATCTGGTTGAAAAACCAACCCATTCTTCTTGATAAGGAGCTGCTAAAAAAGTATTCCCAATTACCATATGGTCGGAAACCCTTGCCCTTCTTACAAACAAGGAGGTGCTAAAACAGAGGTAATGATAATCTGGTTGAAAGTCCAAGCCCTCCCTCTTGACAGGGAGCTGCAGAAAAAATAATCTGGTTGAAAGTTCAAGCCCTACCCCTCGAGGGGGAGCTGCGGAAAGAACAAGAATGGTTGAAACCCCAAGCCCTCCCTCTGAGTAAGGAGGTGCGAAAACTATAGGTACTGCCTCAATTGCACGAGAGATCACCAATAAAAACC